>JAZHEH010000904.1:0-2400000 GCA_036589455.1 Ateles fusciceps
AGCAATTGTTGTGTATCGCTTCAGCATATTCATAATTTCCCAAGTATATTCTTTCTTAAGTTGTTGTTTTAGCGGAGATAGCAATTTTATATAAGATGGCAGAAATAAATCTGTACTTGTAAATACACCTTGAGGGGTCCTTGAGAATTCTCAATTGAAAATACAGCCACATGGCACATACCAAAAAACAACACAACAACAACAACACTCAAAAGCTAGCACAGGGAATAATAAATGTTGGGAAATGTAATAAACATTAATTTAATAATAATTATTCTTAGTAATTATGCTTTTCTTTAAAAAGAAAACATATATTTCATAAAGCTCAAAACAGAAACAGTATTCAGAGTGGCTTTGTTCTTCCGATATAATAGGCCACTTTGAACCAAATAACTTGAAGCCAGATAATATAGTGCAACATTTTTTTTTCAAGATTTCAGTTATTTTCCTATTCTACTTCTCATTTTATTTTTCTCAAAATAAAAAGTAAATTTCACTGTATGTGTCTCTCTTTCTTTCAGTGGAGATTGGAAATCACATTCATTAAAATATTTTTAATATTTAAACAGATATTAAATATTAACAAAAAATTGACTGAAACAAAAAAATAAGTTATCCTGCTCCACTTTTTACATTCTCCTTTTCAGGTCCCAATACCTCTAATGAATAGAAAGGCAGCTCAGGGTTATCACTAGCATTTATAACTGTGTGAGGAAGAAATCAACTCCCTCCCTAACTCCTGCCCCTCTTGCATAAAACAGTAGGAAAAGCAAACAATCTATTAGCAAATCCAGCACTAATCTCATCTCTGTTTCAATGTAGCTGTTATGTTAATACTTATAATAGAAAATACAGGGGAAACACAACTTCTGGAGCTTTCTTGTCAGTAAAAACATGGATTGAATAGCATTTATTGATTCTAATTAGTACATCTGGGAAATTATACCTAACACAGAACATTGCTTATTGCATTCAATAAATATTCATTGAATTGAATTGAAATCACTTTTGGTGGGAAAGTGGGTGATGATAGTAGACTACTAACCATAAAAAATGTTTTTCCTGCTTCCCCTTGAGCTTCTTCTAAATAACTTTTTGTTTCTATGAGCATGAAGTATGATTTGGCATCTGTTTCCTTATAAGAGATGACATTTTTGCTTTTGCACAAAAATTCTTTTTTCTGAGCACTGTTTTAAAGTTCTGTAGTATTTCACACAGCATAATATTCATTTGAAAGTAAATATTAAAACTTTTGCATACTAAAATCCCCAAGGGGAGAATACCTTGAGTAACATAACATTTCACTGGAATCAGCGAATTAACACCATAGTATTTGCTTTATTAGTAAAACTCTAATGCATTGAAGTAGGGGATAGGCGAGAGGAAAAATGACACTGAATGTGTGAATGACTTTCCTCCTATTAAAATACTCAAAGAAACTGTTGCATCACTGTCAGGATTAATTTCAGAAGAGTTAAAAAAATTGCAAAAACCTCCCATCTTTAACAGTTCTCCTTTACCTCTTTTGAATCATTCATTTTATTTTTAATAAAAATATCACTTAAATAATCATTTGGGATTCCCCTTTTTTTGGTAACTAGAAAGTTGCTTGTATATTTTTATGAACCCACTAAACTTAAACAGATCTCTTTAGAAAAATAATGTGGATATATTTTGCTTTCTACAGCCTGAAGAATGTTAAAATAGAAATGCTTTCTTGAATTCCCTCTTCTGGCTCAAGTTACTAGGTGGTCCCAAGTTACCAGAAGTAAAATTTATAAATCTAACCCCTAGTCTAGACATTTTCCAGCACTGACTGCAGTTCAAAAAATATTAATGTCTAGCCGGCAAAGTGAAATTCCCCCCCAGTGATTTTGCAAATGACTAGAAAGTTAACCTTTTGCCAACAGCTCCTTCTGTGCATGGAGGTTATTAAAAAGAATCCAGGCATTTATAAGTATGGGCTTTTAAAGACTGAAACACCTTGGCTTGACCCTTTATGTCTCTTTCTGTTTATTCAGGCTTGGCCTCTGTGGCTGGAATGTGTGAGCCTGAAAGGAGCTGCAGCATTAATGAAGACATTGGCCTGGGTTCAGCTTTTACCATTGCACACGAGATTGGTCACAAGTGAGTGAGTTTAAGAAAATCAAAATAAATTTTAGAACTCCACTCTTGAGCAGCTTATAACTACTGTGTGGAAAGGCTGTGCTTAACCTTGTTTTACTGCCTTTTTGTCTGATTCCTATAGAGGATGTTATTATTTTGGGTATTGGTATAAGTCATCTTAAGTATTTGGAGACTTGTTAGATAATCTTTGTTATTCAATGAGTAGTATCCTCAGTGGTGAATGGACCACATTTAAGTTTTATTCAGTCTCCTCAATACCTGTTTTCTTATAAAGTCCAGTTGTTTAAATGATCTTTCTTTTCCTCAAGTGACAATATATATATATCTTAAAATCATTGACAGAACTACCATAAAATGTACTTTTAGTTTTCACTCTTCATACAGCTGTCAGCATCCCTTTTCTAGGCATAAAGTTTGTGTAGACATTGTTATGTAACTTGTATTTTCAGGTGCATTTGTATGTCATTGAAAAAAAATCTGTAAGAAGTACACGATACCATCCTCCTTTCTTTCTAGGAGGACCTGAAGGTTTTAATATTTGTTTTAAGTGAAGCTGTGCCAAAGGAAAAACTATCTTATGCACCCTGCCCCCACCCATGGCAATGAATACTCTTTTTAAATTTTAAACAACAGTCAATAGTAATATGAAAGCCTACTCATGTGGAGGGAGAGAAGCTTGATAATACTTTTTTAAAAAATTTCAACATTTATGTTCCTAAGATGAGAGATGACTTGCCTCAATTGATTAATTTCTAAACTGATTCTGATACTCTCATAAAGGTAAAAACTAAGCAAAAGAGCTTCCAATTTACTAACAGGAATTTTTTAGCAAGAAAGCTCTTTTCTTCTAAAACAGAAACTGTTAACATTTAGCAAATGATTAATTATATCTGCTAACAAAAAAATGAAAGAAAATTTTAAAAGTTTAGTCAAGCGTTTTTAGCTAAACCAAGCAGCTTACTTGCAAGAACTCCTGACATTTGTATAATTTAAGTTTTATAATCTGCTTTTTTGGTGGCGACATAGAATGGGGAAAAAGAACAAATAAAAATGAATGTTTATTATATACTTGCCTCAGAAGTAATTCCTGAGGTAAATGTGTTGTTCAGCTTTTTTGTTTTTGTTGAAGTGGAGAGTAAAATTGGATCAGTTGGCTGCATTATTTTAGAATTGCAACCAAATTTTCCCAAATTGATATAGATTTTGGTGTAAATTTAAATGAGCAGCAAGTTTCAAACCTGGCTTGATTCAGACACAGGAAAAGTCAGTATTACACTCTTAATGAAGTTTTAAAAATATTGGTATTCTACTTTCTATTGTAATAAACAGCAGGTGAATAAAAGGAAAAAGCCCTCTTAACCAAGCAGTTTTTCTTTAATTCACTTAAAAATCTGGCTAATTAATGACTGTCATAATCTTATGCAATCAAACTGAATTTAATAGGTTCTATTAGATTCAGTTAAATTGGAAGGTTAGGAAAAGTAACATACAGTGGGTGAATACTGTGTATATGGAAAGCACTATTATCTCATGTAGTCACAAGTTAGTCAATGTCAGTACACACAGTTCATGTTCCATTCTTGTATGTACGTACTTAAATAGCTGAGGTGAGGATTTATCTTTAAGATTTAAGAGATTTAGAGGGGGACAACCATCCAAAATATCTACATACTGTTTTTTTCAATATGTTAAATTATTATTTGGTCAGTTGGGGAAAATTTGTTTCATAGATGAAGATCCGTTTACTTACTTTTAAGATCTTAGGGTTTAGCCTTCAGGAACTTAGCAGGTCAACTCTGGCACAATTCATCATTGAAATACTGTGATCTCTCTTCTTCCTGAACCAAAGCAGTAGCCATAGTAAATATATGAAATATGTTTTCAGATGAAGTATACTGATTTTTTTGTGACTTGTATCCTTTAGGAGAGTGGATGTTAAGGGATGTGATGATATTGGCAGATTCATTACAATGAAGAATATTTGACCATAAATTACTGAGAGGAGCCCTTACTAGGGTGTGTGAATATTTTCTCCCTTTCTTTAAATTGTTTAGAATATGGTTTTGTACCCAGTGTATACTTGTGTAGGGATATAATATCTATTTTAAATAACTGTGAGATAACATTTTCTTTGGCTAAGCCTTAGTGACCACTTTTATTTCTCTCCATCCTTTTGTGAAAACAAGAAATTAGTTTCCTTGTCAAATGAAAAGTTCAGGTTTATACTATATTTAAATGGCATGTCTAGGTTTAATATAGACTGTAAGCCAAAAGCACCTAATGAAACCTTACAAGAAAGAATGCCCTTTGAAAGATTTTAAAAATTAATTATGTAGTTGCCATGGATTTCATAAGTTGAAAAGTCTATGATATCAAAGAGGGGTAGCAAGAATTCAGCCAGGCATGAAGTATATTGAGAAAGCTATCTAGTGTATCTAAACTGTACAAAAACAAATAATCTTAACAAGAGGTCTTAAAATACTCATTTTTTGGTTATGAATGCATATGTGAGACTGAAGTAACAGGATGTCCAGGATTTTCTTTTAAAAGAAAGGAAAAAAAGAAAGAGAAAACAAGATAGCAACATCTTGAGTTTTGTTATCTTGATGATGTGTTTATGGCAGTTCATTATGCCACTGTTTCTACTATTGTATATGTCTGATTTTTTTCCACAAAATGAGTTCTAAGATAATACCTTGTTTACATGTGGCTTAACTCATTTATTAATCATGACTGAGTGAACTTTAATACTGAGATAATTTTTTAAAGTATTACAATTTGTAGCCAGGTGCTGTGGCTTATGCCTGTAATCCGAGCACTTTGAGAGGCCAAGGTGGAGGATTGCTTGAGCCCAGGCATTGGAGAGCAGCCTGGACAACATGGCCAAACCCTGTTTCTACAAAAAATACAAAAATTCGCCAGGTGTGGTGGTGTGCACCTGTAGTCCCAGCTACTCAAGAGGCTGAGGTGGTAGCATACGTGAGCCCAGAAGAGGAATGTATTGGTCTTGCTTTAGGAAGTAAATAATCAGTATTTTGTCTTAACCATAGGATTCTCTCTGTAGATTGCTTAGGAGATGAGTTTTAATGTTAGTTTTATAAAATGAATTAGGAAATATTTTATTTTCTAGACTAGTTTGCTTTCCCATAAGTACATTTTAAAACATTATTTAGATATAATTTACATACATTAGAAATGCACCCATTCTGTTTATGGTTCAATGAGTTTTGGCAAAGGTATATAACCATGTCCCACCACCACAATTAAGCTATGAACATTTCCATTACCTGAAAAAGTTCCCCTTACAGTTAATTTCTGCCCTCAATCCCCGCCGCTGTCACCAGACAACCATGGATCTCCTTTCCATTATAGATTAGACTTGCTTTTCTCTAGTTTCATTTAAGTGGAATTACTTTAGTGGGTACTCTTTTGTGTCTAGGTTCTTTCCCTGAGCATAAGGTTTTTGGACAGTCATCATGTTGTTGTGTGTATCAGCAGTTCACTTTTTTTCCTGAATAGTATTCCATATCACATATCACTTTTTGGGTTGTTTTCAGTTTTGTGCTATTATGAATAGAACTGCTGTGCACATCTGTTCACAACTATTTGTACTGATGTATGCTTTCATTTCTCTTGGGTGATAGTGTTGGTAGCATAGTGTTAGATTAATAATGTTAGTGATGGTCAGCATCTTTTCATGTGCTTCATAGACATCATTCAAATATCTTCTTTGAACTGTCTGTTCAAATCCTTTTCCCACTTTAAAATAATGAGTTGTTTTCTTCTTATTGAGTTATATTATGGATAAAAGTCTTTATTATATTTTTGTATATATATACATATACATTTATGTGTGTGTGTGTGTATATATATATACTATATATACATATACATTTATGTGTATATATATACATATATACATAAATATAAAGACATAGGACATGTTTATTCATAATATATAACATAAAACATATAGTTTTTATATATGTGCATATGACATAGTCTCTCATCTGTTGCTTCCTGTTTACTTTTTAAATTGTGTTGCCTTATGAAAAGCAGAAATTTAAAATTTTGATGAAGTCTAACTTAAAATTTTTCTTCTGTGGTTTGTGCTTTTTGTGTCCTAAGAAAGCTTTGCGTATTTCAAGATTGTGAAGATATTTTCCTGTAGAAGATTTATACTTCAGCTTTTATATTTAGATCTATGATCCATTTCGAGTTATTTTTTATATATAGTAGGAGATATAGGTTGAGGTTCATCTTTTTTCCATGTGAATATCCAATAACTTCAGCACAATTTGCTTTAAAAAGTTGGTTGGTTTGTAGTTTTCTTTTAATGCTTTTGTCTAGTTTTGGTATCAGAATAAAGTTTGTCTTATAAAATATGTTAAGTCACAGCCAACATTATACTGAATGGGCTAAAGCTAGAAGCATTCCCCATGAAAACTGGCATAAGACAAAGGTGCCCTCTCTCACCACTTCTGTTCAGCATAGTGTTGGAAGTTCTGGCCAGGGCAATCAGGTAAGAGAAAGAAATAAAGGGCATTTGAATAGGAAGAGAGGAAGTTAAACTATTCCTCTTTGCAGATGACATGATCCTATATCTAGAAAACCCCATTATCTCAGCCCCAAAATTTCTTAAGCTGATAAACAACTTCAGCAAACTCTCAGGATACAAAATCAATGTGTAAAAATCACTAGTATTCCTATAGACTAACAACAGTTAAGCCAAGAGCCAAATCAGGAATGAACGTTCATTAACAATTGCCACAAAATAAATAAAATACCCAGGAATACAGCTAACTAGGGAGGTGAAAGATCTCTCCAAAAAAAAAAAAAACTACAAACCACTGCTCGAAGAAATCAGAGATGACACAGACAAATGAAAAACATTTCATGCTCATGGATAGGAAGAATCAATAACATGAAAATGGCCATACTGCCCAAAGCAATTTACAAATTCAGTGCTATTCCCATTAAGCTAATATTGATATGCTTCACAGAACTAGAAAAAACTGTTTTAAAATTTATATGGAACCAAAAAGGAGCCTGAATAAAGAGCCAAGGCAATCCTAAGTGAAAAGAACAAAGCTGAAGGCATCATGCTACTTGGCTTCAAACTATACTACAGGGATACAGTAACCAAAACAGCATGGTACTGGTACAAGAACAGACACATAGACCAACGAAACAGAATAGAGAACTCAGAAATAAGGCTGCATGTGTACAACTATCAGATTTCAACAAACCTGATGAAAACAAATAATGGGGATTTATTGATTCCCTATTCAATAAATGCTACTGGGATAACTGACTAGCGATATATGTAGAAGACTGAAACTGGACCCCTTCTGTACACCATATACAAAAATTAACTCAAGATGGATTGAAGACTTAAATGTAAAACCCAAAACTATGAAAACTCTGAAAGACAACCTAGGCAATACAATTCAGGACACAGACATGTGCAAAAGTTTCATGAAGATGTCAAAGCCATTGCAACAAAAGCAAAAATTGACAAATGGGAGGAGGGATTCAAGATGGCCCATTAGGAGCAGCTCAGGATTGCAGCTCCCAGTGAAAGCGCAGAGGGTGAGTGGACGCCGCATTTCCAGATGGATTTTTATTGCCCACGAACCAGGAGATTCCCAGGCAGAGGAGCCCCACGGGTCGCCAGCGCAGCCGTTTTGGCCAGTGCAGCTGTTTTGCCGGCACCCCGCCGTGGCAGTTCTCCATACAAAATACATGGGTCCGGGCGCTGTTTTAGCTGGCAATTGGAGCTTGGGGGAAGGCAGAGTCGCCCATTCATCTGCTTAAAAAGGGGACCGAAACAGGGAGCCAGGCCAGGAGATTCCCGGGCAAAAAAGTACCACGAATCTCAGCGCCGCTGTTTCAGCCAGCGCAGTGGTTCGCCACACGGGAAATCACACAGATCCCGGTGCCTTTTCAACAGGCGACTGAAACACCCGGGGAGACAGTCGAACGTTTAACAAAAAAAGGCTCTGAGGCAGGAAGCCAGGTGATCAGGCTCCACTGGTCCCATCCCCCACAAAAAAACAGCAATCGGAAATGCTCTGGATTGAGAGTTTCACAGCAAACACTGCTGAACCAGGGACAGTCCAGCTCTGTGGGGGGAGGGGCGTCCACCATTACCGAGGCAGTCCACCACTATGGAGGTAGTTTGCCATTGCCGAGGCAGTTCTAACTACACCCGTATAAACAGGACTGCAGGGAAGTTCACACGGCAGCTGGGTGGAGCCCACAGCAGCTCAGCAAAGCCTCTGCAGGCAGACAGTGACTAGGCTGCCTCCTCACTGGGCAGGGCAGCCCTGAAATAAAGGCAGCAGCACAATGGAAACTCATAAATAAAGCCCTAACTCCCCGGGACAGAGCACCTGGGAAAAAAATGAGGTTTATGGGAGAGATCCAAGATGGCCGATTAGCAGCAGCTCAGGATTGTAGCTCCCACTGAAAGCTCAGAGAGTGAGTGGACGCCACACTTTCAGACGAATTTTCATTGCCTACGGACCAAGAAATTCTTGGTGGAAGAGCCCCACGGGTCGCCAGCGTGACTCTTTTGGCTGGCGCGGCCGTTTTGCAGGCGCCCCAGCGTGGTGGTTCTCAGTCCGGAGTATACGGGACTGAGTGCCCTTTTGGTTGGCGTTGGAGCTCCGGGAAGACAATCTCCCATTCAGCTGATTGAAAAACGGACTGAAGTGGAGAAGCAGACCCGGAGATTCCCGGGCAGAAAAGCGCCACGAATCTTAACGCCGCTGTTTCAGCCGGCGTAGTGGGTCGCCGCAGGGGAAGGCTGGTCCCCCCCCTACACAGACAAAAAAACAGCAGTTGGCACTGCTGAGGATTGAGAGTTTCACAGCAAGTACAGCTGAACCCGGAAAGGTCCAGCTCTGTGGGGGGAGGGGCGTCCGCTGAAGGAAAACTAAGAAGCAGAAAAAACTTTACCACCAACAAGCTGGACGTCCACTCAGAGACCTTATCTGAAAGCCAGCAATTACACAGACGACAGGTGGATAAATCCACAAAGATGGGAAGAAACCAGCGCAAAAACGCTGAAAACACCCAAAATCAGAATGCCTTTCCTCCTACAGAGGATTGCAGTTCCTCATCACCAATTGAACAAGGCCTGATGGAGAATGAATGTGAGGAATCAACAGAATCAGGCTTCAAAAGGTGGATAATGAGAAACTTCTGTGAGTTAAAAGAACATGTTCTAGCCCAATGCAAGGAGACTAAGAACCTTGAAAAAAGGTTTGACGAAATGTTAACGAGAATGGACAATTTAGAAAGGAATATAAGTGAACTAATGGAGCTGAAAAACACAATACGAGAACTTTGCGAAGTATGCACAAGTTTTAACAGTCGAATTGATCAAGCAGAAGAAAGGATTTCAGAGATCGAAGACCAACTTAACGAAATAAAACGAGAAGACAAGATTAGAGAAAAAAGGGTAAAAAGGAATGAGCAAAGTCTCCAAGAAATATGGGACTATGTGAAAAGACCTAATCTATGTTTGATAGGTGTACCTGAATGTGACGAAGAGAATGAATCCAAGTTGGAAAATATTTTTCAGGATATTATCCAGGAAAACTTTCCTAACCTAGCAAAGCAAGACAACACACAACTCCAGGTAATACAGAGAACACCACAAAGATATTCCTCAAAAAGAGCAACCCCAAGGCACATAATCATTAGATTCATCAGGGTTGAAACAAAGGAGAAAATACTACGGGCAGCCAGAGAGAAAGGTCAGGTCACCCACAAGGGGAAGCCTATCAGACTCACAGCAGATCGCTCAGCAGAAACCCTACAAGCCAGAAGAGAGTGGGGGCCAATATTCAACATCCTTAAAGAAAAGAACTTTCAACCCAGAATTTCATATCCAGCCAAACTAAGTTTCATAAGTGAAGGAAAAATAAAATTTTTTATGAACAAGCAAGTACTCAGAGATTTCATTACCACCAGGCCTGCTTTACAAGAGCTTCTGAAAGAGGCACTATATACAGAAAGGAACAACCAGTATCAGCCATTCCAAAAAACCCATCGGTAAGCTGCATCCAGACCCATCTCACATGCAAGGATATACAGAGACTCAAAACAAAGGGATGGAGGAAGATTTGCCAACCAAATGGAGAGCAAAAAAAAAAAAAAAAAAAAAAAAAAAAAAACAAAAAACAGGAGTTGCAATTCTCATCTCTGATAAAATAGACTTTAAAGTAATAGAAACCAAAAGAGATAAGAAGGACATTGTATAATGATAGAGGGATCAATGTAACGGGAAGAGCTAACGATCGTAAGTCTATGTGCACCCAATATAGGAGCACCCAGATACATAGGGCAATTTCTTGGTGACTTACAAAGAGACTTGGACTCCCACACAATAACAGTGGGAGACTTTAACATTACATTGTCAATATTGGACAGATTAATAAGACAGAAGGTTAACAAGGATACCCGGGACTTGAACTTAGACCTCAAACAAGTAAACTTAATAAATATTTACAGAACTCTCTACTCCATATCCACAAAAGATACATTTTTTTTCAGTAACACATCACATTTATTCTAAAAGTGACCACATGGTTGGGAGTAAATCACTCCCCCAGCAATTGCATAGCATTTATAGGTTTAAATGAAATATTGATTGGCTGTTTGTTTGTTATTTTCCTCCCTTATTCCTTCCTGTTTCCATTGTGTAACACAATTATTAGCATAAAAGAGCTTTTTAATTTCCATTTCTAGACTGCATTCTAACCTGGGCAATAGAGCAAGATTCCCGTTCTCTCTCCCTCTTTTTCTTCTTCTTTTTCTCTTTCTTTCATTCTCTTTTTATTCCTTCTTTCTCTCTTTCTCTCTTTTTCTTTAAAAAAAATATATATATATATATATAAAAAAAATGACGTTTATGAGTTCTGCTGCAGCAGACTTAAACGTACCTGCCCAGCAGCTCTGAATGAACAACGGAGCTCACAGGTCAGCACTTGAGCTCCTATAAAGGACGGACTGTCTCCTCAAGCAGCTCCCGGACCCCCATATATCCAAAGAGTCACCTAATAAAGGAGAGCTCAGACTGACATCTGGCCGGTATCCTTCTGGGGCAAAGATAGCAGAAGAATAAACTGGCAGCAGCCCTTACTGTTCTGCAGCTGCAAGCAGGGCCTGGAGTGGACCTCAGCAGTCCTACAGGAGAGGGGCCAGACTGTTAGAAGGAAAACTAAGAAACAGAAGGAAATAACTTCATCATCAACAAGCTGGACATCCACTCAGAGACCCAATCTGAAAGTCAACAACTACAAAGATGACAGGTGGATAAATCCACAAAGATGGGAAGAAACCAGCGCAAAAAGGATGAAAACAGCCAAAACCAGAACACCTCTCCTCCTACAAGGGATCAAAACTCATCACAAGCAAGGGAACAAGGCTGAATGGAGAATGAGTGTGATGAATTGACAGAATCAGGCTTCAGAAGGTGGGTAATAAGAAACTTCTATGAGCTAAAGGAACATGTTCTAAACCAATGCAAAGAAACTAAGAACGTTGAAAAAAGATTTGATAAAATGCTAATGAGAATAAACAACTTAGAGAGGAATATAAGTGAATTGATGGAGCTGAAAAACACAACACAAGAACTTTGCGAAGCATACACAAGTTTCAACAGCCGAATGGACCAAGCAGAAGAAAGGATATCAGAAGTCGAAGATCAACTCAATGAAATAAAACGAGAAGGCAAGATTAGAGAGAAAATGATAAAAAGGAATGAACAAAGTCTCCAAGAAATATGGGACTATGTGAAAAGACCTAATCTACGTTTGATAGGTGTACCTGAATGTGACGGAGAGAATGAATCCAAGCTGGAAAATACTCTTCAGGATATTATCAAGGAAAACTTCCCCAACCTAGCAAGGCAGGCCAATATTCAAGTCCAGGAAATACAGAGAACACCACAAAGATATTCCTCAAGAAGAGCAACCCCAAAGTACATAATCGTCAGATTCACCAGGGTTGAGATGAAGGAGAAAATGCTAAGGGCAACCAGAGAGAAAGGTAGGGTTACCCACAAAGGGAAGCCCATCAGACTCACAGCAGGTGTCTCAGCAGAAACCCTGCAAGCCAGAAGAGAGTTGGGGCCAATATTCAACATCCTTAAAGAAAAGATCTTTCAACCCAGAATTTCATATCCAGCCAAACTAAGCTTCATAAGTGAAGGAAAAATAAAATCCTTTGCGAACAAGCAAGTACTCAGAGATTTCATCACCACCAGGCCTGCTTTACAAGAGCTCTTGAAAGAGGCACTAAATATAGAAAGGAACAACCAGTACCAGCCACTCCAAAAACGTACCAAATGGTAAAGAGCATCAACACAATGAAGAAACTGCATCAACTAATGGGCAAGAGAGCCAGCTAGCATCAAAATGGCAGGATCAAATTCACACATAACAATATTAACCCTAAATGTAAATGGGCTAAATGACCCAATCAAAAGACACAGACTGGCAAATTGGATAAAAAGCCAAAACCCATTGGGGTGCTGTATCCAGGAAACCCATCTCACATGCAAGGATACACAAAGGCTCAAAATAAAGGGATGGAGAAAGATTTACCAAGAAAATGGAGAGCAAAAAAAAGCAGGAGTTGCAATTCTCATCTCTGGTAAAATAGACTTTAAACCAACAAAGATCAAAAAAGACAAAGAAGAACATTATATAATGGTAAAAGGATCAATGCAACAAGAAGAGCTAACAATCCTAAATATATATGCACCCAATACAGGAGCACCCAGATATATAAGGCAAGTTCTTAATGACTTACAAAGAGACTTAGACTCCCACACAATAATAGCGGGAGACATTAACACCCCATTGTCAATATTAGACAGATCAACGAGACAGAAAATTAACAAGGATATCCAGGACTTGAACTCAGACCTGGACCAAGCAAACCTAACAGACATTTACAGAACTCTCCACCCCAAATCCACAGAATATACATTCTTCTCATCACCACATCACACCTACTCTAAAATTGACCACATAATTGGAAGTAAATCACTCCTCAGCAAATGCAAAAGAATGGAAATCATAACAAACAGTCTCTCAGACCACAGTGCAATCAAGTTAGAACTCAGAATTCAGAAACTAACTCAGAACCGCACAGCTTCATGGAAACTGAACAACTGGCTCTTGAATGTTGACTGGATAAACAACGAAATGAAGGCAGAAATAAAGATGTTCTTTGAAACCAACGAGAACAAGACACAACATACCAGAATCTCTGGGAAACATTTAAAGCAGTCTCTAGAGGAAAATATGTAGCATTAAATGCCCACATGAGAAGCAAGGAGAGATCTAAAATTTACACCCTATCATCAAAATTGAAAGAGCTAGGGGAGTAAGATCAAAAAACTCAAAACCTAGCAGAAGACAAGAAATAACTAAGATCAGAGCAGAACTGGAGGAGACAGAGACACAAAAAACCCTTCAAAAAATCAATAAATCCAGGAGCTGGTTTTTCGAAAAGATGAACAAAATAGACCACTAGCCAGATTAATAAAAAAGAAAAGAGAGAATAATCAAATAGGTGCAATAAAAAACGATAAAGGGGATATCACCACAGATTCCACAGAAATTCAAACCATCATCAGAGATTATTACAAACAACTCTATGCACATAAACTAGTAAACCTGGAAGAAATGGATAAATTCCTGGACACTTGCATCCTGCCAAGCCTAAACCAGGAAGAAGTCAAAACCCTGAATAGACCAACAGCAAGGTCTGAAGTTGAGGAAGCAATTAATAGCCTACCACCCAAAAAAAGCCCAGGTCCAGATGGGTTCACAGCCGAATTCTGCCAGACATACAAAGAGAAGCTGGTACCATTCCTTTTGAAACTATTCCAAACAATCCAAAAAGAGGGAATCCTTCCCCAAATCATTTTATGAGACCAACATCATCCTGATACCAAAACCCGGCAGAGACTCAGCAAGAAAAGAAAACTTCAGGCCAATATCCATGATGAACATAGATGCAAAAATCTTCAATAAAATACTGGCAAACCGATTGCAACAGCACATCAAAAAGCTTATCCACCATGATCAAGTAGGATTCATCCCAGAGATGCAAGGCTGGTTCAACATATGCAAGTCTATAAACATAATTCACCACATAAACAGAACCAAAGACAAAAACCACATGATTATCTCAATAGATGCAGAGAAGGCCTTTGACAAAATTCAACAGCCCTTTATGCTAAAAACCCTCAATAAACTAGGTATTGACGGAATGTATCTCAAAACAATAAAAGCTATTTACGACAAACCAACAGCCAATATCATACTGAATGGGCAAAAACTGGAAGCATTCCCTTTGAAATCTGGCACTAGACAAGGATGCCCTCTCTCACCACTCCTATTCAATATAGTACTGGAACTTCTAGCCAGAGCAATCAGGCAAGAAAAAGAAATAAAGGATATTCAAATAGGAAAGGAGGAAGTCAAATTGTCTCTATTTGCAGATGACATGATTATATATCTAGAAGACCCCATCGTCTCAGCCCAGAATCACCTGAAACTGATAACCAACTTCAGCAAAGTCTCAGGATACAAAATCAATGTGCAAAATTCACAAGCATTCCTATACACCAATAACAGACTTAAAGAGAGCCAAATCAAGAATGAACTGCCATTCACAATTGCTGCAAAGAGAATAAAATACCTAGGAATACAACTTACAAGGAACGTAAAGGACCTCTTCAAAGAGAACTACAAACCACTGCTCAACGAAATAAGAGAGGACACAAACAGATGGAGAAACGTTCCATGCTCATGGTTAGGAAGAATCAATATCATGAAAATGGCCATACTGCCCAAAGTAATTGACAGATTCAATGCGATCCCCATCAAGCTACCAATGACCTTCTTCACAGAACTGGAAAAAAACACCTTAAACTTCATATGGAACCAAAAGAGAGCCCACATAGCCAAGTCAATTCTAAGCAAAATGAACAAAGAAGGAGACATGACACTACTGGACTTCAAACTATACTAGAAGCCTACGGTAATCAAAACAGCATGGTACTGCTACCAAAACAGAAATATAGACCAATGGAACAGAACAGAGGCCTCGGAGGCAACACCGCACTTCTACAACCATCTGATCTTTGACAAACCTGACAAAAACAAGCAATGGGGAAAGGATTCCCTGTTTAATAAATGGTGTTGGGAAAACTGGCTAGCCATGTGCAGAAAGCAGAAGCTGGACCCCTTCCTGACACCTTACATTCAAATTAACTCCAGATGGATTAAAGACTTAAACATAAGACCTAACATCATAAAAACCCTAGAAGAAAATCTAGGCAAAACCATTCAGGACATAGGCGTAGGCAAGGACTTCATGACCAAAACACCAAAAGCATTGGCAACAAAAGCCAAAATAGGCACATGGGACCTAATCAAACTCCATAGCTTCTGCACAGCAAAAGAAACAGTAATTAGAGTGAATCGGCAACCAACAGAATGGGAAAAAATTTTTGCAGTCTGCCCATCTGACAAAGGGCTGATATCCAGAATCTACAAAGAACTAAAACAGATTTACAAGGAAAAAACAAACAAGCCCATTCAAAAGTGGGCCAAGGATATGAACAGACACTTTACAAAAGAAGACATACATGAAGCCAACAAACATATGAAAAAATGCTCATGATCACTGGTCATGAGAGAAATGCAAATCAAAACTACATTGAGATACCATCTCACACCAGTTAGAATGGTGATCATTAAAAAATCTGGAGACAACAGATGCTGGAGAGGATGTGGAGAAATAGGAACACTTTTACACTGTTGGTGGGAGTGTAAATTAGTTCAACCATTGTGGAAGACAGTGTGGCGATTCCCCAAGGACCCAGAACTACAAATTCCATTTGATCCAGCAATCCCATTACTGGGTATATATCCAAAGGATTATAAATCGTTCTACTATAAGGACACATGCACATGAACATTCATTGCAACACATTTTACAATAGCAAAGACCTGGAACCAACCCAAATGCCCATCAATGATAGACTGGACAGGGAAAATGTGGCACATATACACCATGGAATATTATGCAGCCATCAAAAACGATGAGTTCGTGTCCTTTGTAGGGACATGGATGAACCTGGAAACCATCATTCTCAGCAAACTGACACAAGAACAGAAAATCAAACACCACATGTTGTCACTCATAGGCGGGTGTTGAACAATGAGAACACATGGACACAGGGAGGGGAACATTACACACTAGAGTCTGTTGGGGGGGGAAATAGGGGAGGGACAGCAGGGGGTGGGGAGTTGGGGAAAGATAGCATGGGGAGAAATACCAGATATAGGTGATGGGGAGGAAGGCAGCAAATCCCACTGCCTTGTGTGTACCTATGCAACAATATTGCATGTTGTTCACATGTACCCCAAAACCTAAAATGCAATAAAAAAAAGCCTCCATAAGGCACTAGTTTCTTTCACAAAAGGAAAAAAAAAATTTGACAAATGGGATCTAATTAAACCAAAGAACGCTGTACAGCAAAAGAAACTACCAACAGAACAAACAGGCAATGTACAGAATGGGAGAAAATTTTTGCAGGCTATATATCTGACAAAGGTGTAATATCCAGTATATGTAAGGAACTTAAACAAATTTACAAGAAAAATAAAAACATTAAAAAGTGGGCAAAGGACATGAACAGACACTTCAAACAAGACATACATGCAGCCAAAAATCATATGAAAAAAAGCTTAACATCACTGATGATTAGAGAATGCAAATCAAAACCACAATGAGATACCATCTCAAACTAGTCAGAATGACTGTTGTTAAAATGTCAAAAATAACAGATGCTGGCAAGGTTGTGGAGAAAAAGGAATGCTTATACACTGTTGGTAAGAGTGTAAATTAGTTATGGCATTGTAGAAGACAGTGTGGCGATTCCTCAAAGATCTAAAGACAGAAATAGTTTGACCCAGCAATCCCATTACTAGGTATATACCCAAAGGAATGTAAATTATTCCATTACAAAGACAGATGCACTTGTATGTTCATATACAGCACTATTCACAATAGCAAAGACATGAAATTAACCTAAATGCCCATCAATAACAGACTGGATAAAGAAAATGTGGTACATGTACACCATAGAATACTATGCAGCTATGAAAAAGAATGAGATCATGTCCTTTGCAGGGACATGGATGGACCTGGAGGCCATTATTCTTAGCAAACTAACATAGGAACAGAAAACCAAGTACTGCATGTTCTCACTTATAAGTGGGAGCTAAATTATGAGAACACGTGGACACAAAGAGGGGAACAATAGACACAGGCCTTTGGAGGTTTTAGGATGGGAAGATGGAGAGGATCAAGAAAAACAACTAATGGTTACAAGGCTTAATACCTGATGTATTAGTCAGGATCATAACCTATACAACAGACCCCCTCATGATACAAATTTACCTCTGTAACAAACTGGCACTTGTACCCCTGAACTTAAAATAAAAGTAAAAACAAGAGAGAGAGAGAGAGAGAGAGAAATAAAATAAAATGGGTTAAGTTTTCAATTTTTTGGAAGAGTTTGTATATTTAATGTTATTTTTTCTTTAAATATTTGTTAGAATTCATCAATGAAGTCATTGGAGCCTAGAATTTTTAATGTGGGAAGATTTTTAATTAAAATTTTAATTTCCTTATTAGATACAGGATAACATTTTCTAAATCTTTTGTCTTTCTTTTGTAAGTATGTCTTTCAAGTATTACTCAATGTCAGCTGAATTGTCAAATTTATTTACATTTGTGACGTGCTCTTATTGCTTTTTAATGCCTGTAAATTATTATATTCCCTCATTTATTCTTGATATGTATAATTTGTGTTTTCTCCCCGTTTTCTTGATCAGTCTAGCTATAGGTTTATTGATTTTATTTATATATTTACTTTTAAAATATCTTTTGGTGGTCAGGCATGGTGGCTCATGCCTATAATCCCAGCACTTTGGGAGGTCAAGGTGGGCAGATCACCTGAGGTTGGGAGTTCAAGACCAGCCTAGACAACATGGAGAAACCCTGTCTCTACTAAAAATACAAAATTAGCCAGGCGTGGTGGCACATGCCTGTAATCCCAGCTACTTGGGAGGCTGAGACAGGAGAATTCTCTTGAATCCAGGAGGTGGAGGATGTGGTAGCCAAGATCTCGCCATTGCACTCCAGCCTGGGCAACAAGAGCAAAACTCCGTCTCAAAAACAAAACAAAAACAAAAACCTTTTTGTTTCATTGATATTCTGTATTGTTTGCTCCCTTCCTTCCTCTCCTTCCTTCTTCCTTCCTTCCTTCCTTTCTTCCTTCCCTCCCCCTCCTTCCCTCCTTCCTTCCCTCCTTCCTTCCTCCTCCTTCCCTCCCTCCTCCTCCCTCCTTCCTTCCTTCTTTCTTCCCTTCCCTCCTTCCTTCCTTCTTTCCTTCCCCCTCCTTCCTTCCTCTCTTTCCTTCTTCCCTCCTTCCTTCCTTCCTTCCTTCATCCCTCCCCTCCCTTCCTCTCTTCCTTCCTCCCCTCCCCTTACTTCTTCCTCCCTCCCTTCCTTTCTTCCTTCCTCCCCCTCCCTTCCTTCCTCCCTCCTCTTTTGTTTTTGAGACAGGATCTTGCTCTGTCACCCAGGCTGGAGTGCAGTGACACAATCTCGGCTCACTGTAGCCTCATGCCACCACACCCGGCTAAATTTTGTATTCTTGTATTTTGCATATATTTGTAGATAGAGGGTTTCACCATGTTGCCCAGGCTGGTCTCCAACTCCTAAGCTCAAGCAGTCCTTTCACATCAGCCTCTCAAAGTGCTGGGATTACAGGCCCAAGCCACCACACCTGGCCTATTTGCTCATTTCCTGTTTCATTGTCTACTCCTTATAATTTCCTTCCTAGTAATTACTTTGGGTTTAATTTGTCCTTTATTTAAAAACCTTTGTAAGACAGAAGTTTGAATCATTGATTTTGGACCTCTCGTCTTTCATAAAATTAGCACTACATCTATAAATTTATTTGTAGGCCCTCCATTAGCAGCATTTCACTAATTTTATTATACTGTATTTTTATTTTCATTCAGTTAAAAATGTTGTGTGTGTCATTTCTCTTGGATTATGATTACATAACATATCTGATTTTAATCTTTCTAATATCAAAATATGCCTCATGGTCTATCATATGCTCTACCTTGTGTCTCACACTCTTATTTTTAATTTTTGTGCTTACATAGTAGGTATATATATTTATGGGGTATATGAGATGTTTTGATATCAGGCATGCAATCTGTAATAATCACATCATGGAGAATGGGGTATCCAACCCCTCAAGCATTTATCCTTTGTATTATGAACAATCCAATTATATTATTTTAGTTATTTTTAAATGTACAATTAAATTATTATTGATTATAGCCACCCCACTGTGCTATCAGATAGTAGGTTTTGGTCATTCTATTTTTTTGGTGCCCATTAACCATCTCTACTTCCTACCATCATCCCCCCCCCCACCCTCCCCCAACTACCTTCCCAGCCTCTGGCAATGATCATTCTACTATGTCCATAAATTCAATTGTTTTGATTTTTAGCTCCCACAAATAAGTGAAAACATGCAAAGAGAGAAAACATGTCTCTCTGTGCCTGGCTTATTTCGCTTAACATAATGATCTTGAGTTCCATCCATGTTGTTGCAAATGACAGGATCTCATTCTTTTTTATCACTGAATAGTACTCCTTTATGTATATGTACCAGATTTTCTTTCTTTATTCTTCTGTTCATGGACACTTATGTTGCTTCCAAACTGGCTATTGTGGTTAGTACTGCAATAAACATGGGAGTGCAGATATCTCTTTGATAACATGATTTCCTTTCTTTTGAGTATATACCTAGCAGAGGGATTGCTGGATCATATGATTGTATTAATTTGCATTCTCATCAACAGTGTATAAGGATTCCCTTTTCCCCACATCCTTGCCAGCATTTGTTATTGTCTGTCTTTTGGATATAAGCCATTTTAACTGGGGTGAGATGATATCTCATTGTAGTTTCAGTTTGCATTTCTTTGATGATCAGATATTAAATACCTTTTTGTATGACTTTGCCATTTTTATATCTTCTTTTTTTTTTTTTTTAGACAGAGTCTCACTCTGTCACCAGGCTGGAGTGCAGTGGCGCCATCTGGGCTCACTGCAACCTCTGCCTGCCGTGTTCAAGCAATTCTCCTGCCTCAGCCTCCAAGTAACTGGGACTACAGGCATGTGCCACCATGCCCAACTAATTTTTGTATTTTTAGTAGAGACAGGGTTTCACCATGTTGGCCAGGATGGTCTCTCGATCTCTTGACCTCGTGAGATCAAGAGCCTGCCTCAGCCTCCCAAAGTGCTGGAATTACAGGCGTGAGCCACCATGTCTGACCTTGTATATCTTCTTTTGAGAAATGTCTATTCAAATATTTTGCCTATTTTTTGATCCAATTATTAGGTTTTTTTTCCTGTAGAGTTGTTTGAGCTCTTTATTCTGGTTATTAATTCCTTGTCAGATGTATAGTTTGAACATATTTTCTCCCATTCTGTGGCTTGTCTCTTCACATTGTTGTTTCCTTTGCTGTGCAGAAGCTTTTTAACTTGATATGATCCCATTTGTGCATTTTTGCTTTGGTTGCCTAGCTCATGGATATTACTTGATAAATTTTTGCCCAGACCACTGTCTTAGAGATTTTCATTAATGTTTTCTTGTAGTAATTTCATGATTTGAGGTCTTAGGTTTAAGTGTTTAATCCATTTTGATTTGATTTTTGTATATGGTGAGAGATAGGGTGTATCTTGCATCCTTGAAAAGTATATCTGCTCTTGTTCAGCCTGGTGTTCTAGTATTGTCAATTAGATCCTTTTTGTTGATAATGTTGTTCAAGTCTTTGGTATTACACCTTTCTTTATAGTTGATCAATCAATTACTAAGGGACAAGTGCTGACAACCCCAAATGCATATCTAGATTTGTCTACTATTCCTTTTTATTCTGTCAGTTTTTGCTATAAAGCAAAAACTATATTTAAACTTTTAAAATTAAGTGCATTCACATTTAAGATTGTTGTGTCAGCCAGGCGCAGTGGCTCACACCTGTAATCCCAGAACTTTGGGAGGCTGAGATGGGCGAATCACTTGAGGTCAGCAGTTCAACACCAGCTTGGCCAACATGGTGAAACCCCATCTCTACTAAAAAGTACAAAAATTAGCTGGGCGTGGTGGCACATGCTTGTAGTCCCGGCTACCTGGGAGGCTGAGGCAGAAGAATGACTTGAACCTGGAAGGTGGAGGTTGCAGTGAGCTAAGATCATGCCATTGCACTCCAGCCTGGGCAACAGAGCAAGACTTCATCTCACAAAAAATTTAAAAAAAGGATTATTATGTCTTCTTGATGAGTCAACCCCTTTATCATTATAAAAAGGAATACTTATTCTGAAATCTTCTTTGTCTTGGCCCCAGCTTTTACTTTATTGTTTGCATGTTACAACTTTTTGTAATTCTTCTGTTTTGAACTTTCTTACATCTTTATATTTAAAGAGAATTTCTTTTAGGCAGCTTATAGTTGTTTAGTCATTTTTTAAATCTAGTCTGACAGTTTTCATCTTTCAATTGTATTATTTCTTTCACTTATATATGATGTAATTCCTGATGTAACTAGGTTTTGGTTGATAATGTTGCTGTTTGTTTTCTAGCTTTTTTCATTTGTTTTGGTTCCATTTTCTCTTTCAGTTAATTGAATATTTTAAAAATATTTCATTTTAGAATGTATATTCTGCAGTTTTTGGATGGAGTATTCTATAAATGTTATTTGGATTAAGTTAATTGATAGTGCTGTTCAGGTCAACTAACTGTATATCCTTACTGACTTTTTATTCAGATTGATCTATCAGTTGCTGAAAAGGGGTGTCAAAGTTTCTAACTGTAACAGTGGATTTGTGTATTTCTCTTTGCAGTTCTGTAAGTTTTTGACTCACTTTTTTTTAATACTTGGTTGTTAGGTGCATACACACTAAAGATTTTTTTTTTCTTCTTAGAGAATTGATGCTTTTATCATTATGTAATGTTATTCTTATCCATAAGAATTTCCCTTTATCTGAAGTGTGCTGTGTCTAACATTAATGCAGCTACCCCAGCTTTCTTTAGATTAGTGTTAGATTGGTATATCTTTTCCATCCCTTACTTTTAACCTAGCTGAGCCTTTATGTTATAGTGGGTCTATGGCATTCAACATATAGTTGGGTCTTATATTTTTAATTACTCTGACAATCTTGGGCTTTTAATCAGTATATTTAAAACTTTCATATTTAAAGTGATCATTGAGATAATTGGAATAATATGTCACGTGTTTAACTTTTCTATTTATTGTGTTTTGTTTCTTTTTCTCATTTCTGCCTTTTTTTGTTTTAACTGAGAATTTTATGACTCTAGCATATAAATTATTTCTTTTAAAACATTTTAGTTGTTGCTCTTGAGTTTGTAATATAACAATTTTATGTATAAAATATATTTAATGTATACATATATATAGTTGTAATTAAAAATCTACCTTCAAATAACACTATATTGCCTCATGTATAATGCAGGCATATTAAAAGAATGTATTTCCAATTCTTCATTCTTGTTCCTTATGACATTGCTGTCCTTCATTTTATTTATCCATTTACTATAATAACTAATACATTGTTACTATTATTATTTTAAATAGTTATCTTTTATATCAATTAAGAATAAGAAAAATAGATTTTATTTTAGCCTTATTCTTTTTAAAATTTTCAGTTTGTATAGATATATAATAGTTGTATGCATTTATGGGTACGTGTGATATTTTGTTACAAGGTTACAAGGTGTATGATCAAATCTGGGTCATTGGGATATTCTTTTTTTATGTCCTTCCTTTTCTTTATATAGACCTAGTTCCTGACCTATGTCATTTTCCTTTTTCCTGAAGAGCTTTAAAAACATAATTATTGCAGTGCAGGTCTGCCGATAATGAATTCTCTTACTTCAGGTTTGTCTTAGAAACTCTCTTTCTCTTTAATCTTTGAAAGATAATTTCATTGGATACAGAATTTGCATGGTTTCTGATAGAAGTAGCTGTAATTTCTGTCCTTGTTTCTCCATGAGTAAGATATAATTTTTCTCTGTATTCTTTCAAGATTTTCTCTCTGTCTTTTGTTTCCTGAAGTTTGAATGTGATATGCATACCTGCAGATTTTTTGGTATTTACCTGTTTGGTATTTCTGAACTTCCTGGATCTGTAGTTGGGTATCTGTCATTGATGTTGAAAAATTCTTAGCCATTATTATTTCAAATGCTTTTCTGCTCTCTTCTCTTTTTCCTTCTCCTTCTAATATATCGATTACATGGAAGTCACACCTTCAGATTTTGTCTCAGAATTCCTGGATGGTCTATTCTAGGGTATGCATGTGTGTGTGTGTGTGTGTGTGTGTGTGTGTGTGTGTGTGTGTGTATGTACATGATTCTTTTTTTCTCTCTGTATTTCAATTTGGGAAGTTTCAATTGACCCTATTGTCAAGTTCACTGATTCTTTCCTTAGCATGTCCAGTCCTTAGCATGTTTAGGCATTCTTCATTTTCAGATGTCTAGCATTAAAATGCTTTTTTGTTAGAGTTTTCATCACTCTGTATACGTTATCTGTCTCCTCTTGCATGTTGTCTACTTTTTCCTTTAAAGCTGTTAACATATTAATCATAGTTATTTTAAATTTCGTGTCTGTTTGTTCCAAAATCTGTGTCATATGTAATTTGGTTCTGATGGTTATTTTATCTTTTTTGCCTGTGTTTCAGTATGCCTTATATTTTTTTTACTGAAAGCCAGACATGATGTATTGCTTAATGGGAACTGAGGTAAACAGCATTTTAATGTGTGATAGTAGTTGTTCTGTAAATAATTGCTAATGAATGATGCATGTTTGCATTGTAAAGTCTAAATGTAAAATGAAGCTTGTGGCTCCTTTAAGTCTTTATACTCTTTGGAAGAAGCAAATGGACTCAGTTTTTTTCTGGTATGGAAACATTTTCAGTTAATGTAGCATGACTGAAGCATTTTACTCTGTCAGTTGATTAAGTTTCAAATCTGTATAATGCCATAGTTTTTTATCCAAACTTGTAAAATCATGCTTAATAATATTTTTTCTTATGTCTCACATTTACATTATATTTTTTAATCACTATAAAATGTTTATATTTTAAACATTAGAATATATTGCTATTATTAAAATAGTAATCCATATTATCTTTTAATAAATATTAAATTTTGGTCAGGGCCAGTAAGATGCCAGAAGTATGCTGTCTGTGTATCCACACACATAAATACATGCACATACATATACACACATATATTATATATGCAATATATATACATTTTCATCTATAGACATTCACATATGTATACATATTCACATAGTAGCTATAACATAGTAGCTAAAATAATAACACAAAGACATTATTTAGAAAAGTCATTAAAGTCTAACAGTTAAATTATTTCAGTAACTAGGCTTTTGCCATAGTATGACTAATGCCAAAAAATAGATAAGTCCAGTCTGGTGATTACTGGATTAAGTATCTGGAATTTCAGAATAAACTCTGTGTGCATGCATGCATACTTGTGTGTCTGTGTGTCTGTGTGTGTGTGTGTGTGTGTGTGTGTGTGTTGCAGAAATAAAACTACTGAAATAGATTTTGTCACTATCGAATTTTGGAACTTTGATAAGGGATTTTCTTCATTTTGCTGGAAAAATAAAGAAATGAATTTGTAGGCAGACACCATTGGCCTAATTGGTAAGTATTTCATCCGTCATTAACTTAGTCAGCAACATTTTTCTCACAGGACTAAGGAAGACTGTAATGGCAAAAGTTTCCTTGTTCCAGTTACCTTCCCTATCTTTGCAATGACTATTAGGCACCCCCCCCCCACACACATATACCCCAGCATTGTTAGTATATCTCTAATAGTGCTAGCTTCCTCTGGTACCTGGCATCTTTACAGTGAGATGAAAAGAAAAATGTGTAAAGTAGTAGTAAAAAGGATATAAATATGTTATGGTACTTTCCTTGACTATTGGAGACCTAACCTTCAACTCAAAAGTGCTTATACGAAATGTGATCATTATTGTGTATGGTATGTAGAAAGTCTAGGTCCTAGATTCTGCTAGGCATCACCCTTATTAAATAACTTCCTACCTAAGTTCAGAATCTTGAATTTACTTTTTAAAGTAGATTGTATATAAAGTTCAAAGAATTAAATTCCAAATGCTGTTTTAGAAAACACATGAGCAAATTGTAATCATTATCCTGTTGGGTAACTACTAAATCTAAAAATGTTTGCCAGATGTGGGTATAGAAGGTTCTAACTGCATACATCCCTTAAATTCTGTCTTTTCTTTACTATAACAAGTTATTCATAGCCAAGCTCAGTTATGTATAAGAACAGTCCACTAATGGAAAATAATTCTAAATTAAGAAATTTTATTCCCTTCTATTTTTTTGCTACACTGGGAAAGCTTAACTTTGAGATTTTACAGTTGGCACAATTTAGACTATCATTATCTCATCATTTTGAAAAGTTACTTCTTAGAGAAAAACTTAATCATATTAAAAGTATTAGGAAACTATTCTTTAATCTGGTAATTTTGTGTGTGCTATCTCTTTGAAGAACTGAATGATCATCTATTTATTTTTTCCTTTAGAGGCAGAGTTTAAAAGTACATGTTCTGTGTACTAGAGATTGTTTAACAAAATGCTTGACAGAGTTTAAAGTACCATGATTATCTAACAAAAACAATGATGTTGATATATTAGCAACATGATTATCTTCAGTTTAAAAATTAAGATTGCTTAGACAGAAAAATTTTACTAGGCATTTTAAGATTTTCCTTAGCTATATAGATCTTCTGTTTGGTTTTAAAACATATGTTATGATTTTAAAAAGAATCTCCAGACTAAATGCAAATTAACTTTATACTCAGTAGGCTATCTTTACTCTTTCCATTCTTACAAATTTCCCAGAAAAACCAATAAGAATTGTGTACCTAAATCAAGAGTAAGCTATTATTTTGATATTATTTTCACACTGTTAAAGGGGATCATATAATATATGAGGAAATGACACAAAATATAATCACAAATTGGCTGCTTCATGTATCTTAAAAAATGAAGACATGATAAATTCCGACCTTTATAATTATATGCTTTTACCCTCTGTAAGGAAATTTTGTTTTGTTAAATGATATTTCAAAGGAAAACATTATTTGCATAGAAAATGATCTGCTTTAATATATCAGATATTTCAGAAAAGCTAGCGTGTCAGTAGATTGATAGATGCTGAGTTATAGAAGCTTAATTTAATGAATAATCTTTATGGTACAATTTCTCTCAGTCTCTGTATAGCAACCACTTTGTCTCTGACTGATGATGCCACTTGTTTTGACCAAAATCTCTCCCCTTTTACCCTTGTATTACTTATTATATAGTATTATATATTTTATTACATTATCCACCATTGAGGGGAGGTATGTACACATGTGATGCTTCCAAAATTCTGCCTCTTACGGTTTACAGTTAGTCAGCAGATAGTCTCTCACTGATGCACAGTTTATTTGGTTTCAGAAATTTACTGAGCACCTAATTCCAGAGATTTACTGAGATCATTACAATGGATACTGTGCATTGTGGAGACAGTGGTGATGAAAACGAAAGACTTATCCTGGAAGAACATCTCTTTTTCCACTTTTTTCTTTTTCTTTCTTCCAACTCTTGATCAGTTATTTCAAAAGCATCTTTCTCTAACCCACTTTCACTCATGAGCCAAAACAAAAAGCAAAATTACTAGGCTAGGGATGTGTAGTGTTATGAAGAAAAATAACAATACACAATTTTAAATCTGACTATAAAATAAGAATCAGAGTCATTTACCTGTAGAACTTTTTGATAATACTTAAAAGTCTCCTTTAGAACTTAAATAATTTTCATTTACCTTTTCCTTGTTATATCTGCTTTTCTTTAAATACCACTAGTTCTATAGAAAACATTAAAATATATTTTATTCTGCTAAATTGCTAATACCAGCAGTATTGACATATACTATTCCTAATTTCACAGACACTGATTTAGTCTGCAAAATAGCTTAAATAGGCTTATTTGAGCCATTCCCAGACATACAATAACAATTTATACTAATTCAATTTAATTAATTTTTTTTTTTTTTTTTGAGACAGAGTATCATTCCATCACCCAGGCTGGAGTGCAGTGGCATGAACACAGCTCACTGCAGCCTCAATCTCCTGGGCTCAAGTGATTCTTCTGCCTCAGTCTCCCATGTAGCTGAGACCATAGGCACGTGCCACCACACCTTACTGATTTTTTGATTTTTTGTAGAGACAGGGTCTCACTTCTTGCTGTATTAGTCCACTCTTGCATTGCTATAAAGAAATACCTGATGCTGGATAATTTCTGAATAAAAGAAATTTAATTGGCTCACGGTTCTTCAGGCTGTACAGAAAGCATGATGCTGGCATGGCTTCTGGGGGAGTCCTCTGGGAACTTACAACCATGGAGGAAGGCAAAGGGGGAGTGAGGTATCTCACATGGCAGGAGCAGGAACAAGAGAGAGTGGGAAGGTGTCACACACTTTTAATTAAAAGATCAGATCTCACAAGAACTCACTCACTATCCCAAAGACAGTACCAACGGTGTGATGCCAAACTGCCTCCATGATTCAATTACCTCCCACCAGGCCTCACTTCCAACACTGGGGATTATAACTTGAAATGAAATCTGGGCAGGGACACAGATTCTAACCATATCAGTTGCCTGGGCTGGTTTGGAACTCCTGAGCTCAAGTGATCCTCCCGTCTCAGCCTCCCAGAGTGCTGGGATTATAGGCATCAGTCACCGTGCCCAGCTATACCATTATTTTTAAAGTACATTTTTTTAGGGTTCCAAGAATCAGCTTCAAAACTTGAGAACTAAATCAATTTACAAAACCAAGTGTGCTGTCTTACGTAGTTAATCTGAGAGGAGAACGCAATTGCTAAATTGTAGAACAAAGTATTCTGTATATATTCAGATAAGTATATATAGAAACTTTATTTTAAAATGTTTTATTTTAAAATATTCTGTGTGTGTGTGTGTGTGTGTGTGTGTGTGTGTATTTTAACAAGGGTTCCCAGCTGTGGCCTGTTAGAAACTGGGCCACACAGAAGGAAGTCAGTTGCAGGTAAGCAAGGGAAGCTGCCCCCCCATCGCTTATATTACTACCTGAGCTCCACCTCCTGTAGGATCAGCAGGTAATTACATTATTATAGGAGCGATAACCCTTTTGTGAACTTCGCATGCAAGGGATCTTGATTGCCTGCTCCTTATGAGAATCTAATGCCTGATGATCTGTCACTGTCTCCCATCACTCCCAGATGGGACTGTCTAAATGCAGGAAAACAAGCTCAGAGCTCCTACTGATTCTACATTGTGGTGAGTTGTTTAATATTTCATTATATATTACAATGTAATAATAATGGAAATAAAGTGCACAATAAGTGCAATGTGCTTGAATCATCCTGGAACCACCACCACCCTGAACCCCACCCTGGTCTGTGGAAAAGTTGTCTTCCCATGAAACTGGTCTCTGGTGCCAAAAACGATGGGGACCACTGTTATAACACACATCCACGTGTCCAGCATTCAGATTTAACAAATGTGAATATTGTCCCATTGCTGTTTGGGGCTTTTAGTTGTTCCTTTCAAAGGTCGCCAGTATCATATTGCTTTAATTACCATAGTTTTATAATAGATATTGAAGTTCTCCCCTCCTTCTTCAAAATTATTTTGGCCCTTTCTGACTCTTTACTTTCCTATATTAACTTTGGAATCTTACTGTCAGTTTCTATTTAAAAAACTGATAGAATTTTAATTAAGCTCCTTATTCATTCAGCCTTGATGACAGGTTAGCAGGAAATTTACATGATTCCTAAATGTTTTGTCATGCACTGAATGAAGACCTGTTCTATATAAGATAATGTAACAACCTAGGTAACAGGGGCCATCTAGGGAGAGTTATGCTCCAGAGAAGAGAGAAACCTTTGGATAGGACAGGTGATGAGATCAGGCCAAATGAATAGAATGTTTTTTTTTCCCCCCCTATGGTGGGATAGTTGCAATTCTTAAGCTCCTATGTTATTTTAAACTATGTTTAAAAATATTACTTGCATATGAAAACAATTGATAAGCAGCAAGAGTTTCCAGTTAACAATTTTACGGTTAGTTTTCCTGCAGAAATTAAACAATGAAAGGTTTTGAGCAAACCTGACAAAACAAACCTAATTGCATCATTTTTCCCTTTTAAGTTACACTCCACTACCACTGTCTTCTCTATTCCTTTGGCCTTGACCTGGTTTTTTTTTTTTTTTTTTTTTTAATCTTTTTTGAGATGGAGTCTTGCGCTTTGACCCAGGCTAGAGTGCAGTGGCGCAATCTCAGCTCAGTGCAACCTCTGCCTCCTGGGTTTGAGCGATTCTCCTGCCTCAGCCTCCTGAGTAGCTGGGATTACAGATGTGCGCCACCACATCCAGCTAATTTTTAAAAATATTTTTAGTAGAGATGGAGTTTCACCATGTTGGCCAGGCTGGTCTCGAAATCCTAACCTCATGATCAACCCACCCCGGCCTCACAAAGTGCTGGGATTACAGGCATGAGCCACCGCGCCCGTCCTGACCTGCTATTTTTACATGGAGCACAATGTATAAACACCAGTAGTTCTTAACAAAAGCACACATAGTTAAATAACACTCCAATGAAGTACCTAGAATAAAGCAACCATGTGTTCCTGTGCTACAGTCATAGGTTTTTTATTTTTTTTTCTTCAAAATTGGTCCAGTTCCCAATATCCCCTGCTGTATAACCAACTGGGGTCTAGTTAAAGAAAATTATGTTAACTAATGAATTAAGCACATTATATCCAATTCACATTATGAGGGTTTTACTAGTTTAGTCTGGCATCAGAGCTTAGGTAAAGATTCAGTCAGGAAATTGTCAACATCGTGGAAGTCCTGTGGATAGCTGTTAGTGTGTGTCCCAGAGGTTGGAGCATAAGGGAGGATGCGACTTTAGTACCCCAAAGCCAAATGGGATCCTTGCGTAAAAAGTAATGGAGTACTGGCCAGGATCTTAGAGTCTCAGGAGCAGGGAAACTAAACAAGGGATTTAGTTTCTCAGACTAGGGTGTAAAATAGTGTCTTGTTCATAAGAAACAGGATGAGAGCCTACTAGAATTCACTCGAGAACTAGAATAGAACTGGACCAACAATATGCTATATTTTAATGCTGCTCTACAAAGCTAATGGCCTCCATCTTTTTAATTTTCTCTAACAATGAATGAAATTGGTTTCTGATCCCTGAGCAGAGTGGAGTCTTGCTGTATATATGAATTGTATAATCCCAGTATGGTAATTGCAGGAACAAGAGAGCAGGAAACAGGGCAAAGTTCATCATAATGAATATGGAACTCATGGCAGATCCTCTGGATCCCACACTTTACAAGAGAATGTTTATTAGGTCTGCATTTTAACCTCGTGAGTCTCCTCAGTTTATCCAAATGAAATATTGGCCTCCACTGAGATTCAGTCCACTTCACTAAACCTCTAAGCCTTCGTCACCAATTGTTAGACTGTTTATATGCTAGGTACAGTGAATAAAATGAAATATAAAACATACTTTCTGCTCAGTGGAATAACTAGCAAAAATGGAATTCAGTGTCAAGCTATACACATAGGCTTAAAAACTTACTATTAACAGCTACTTTGGAAGGCAGTTTGGCAGTTTCTTACAAAACTAAGCATACTTTTAATATAGAATTCAGCAATACTTAAATGTAGAAATCAAACTACTAAAGATTTCAGAAGATAATATGGAAGTAAGTCCCATGACCTTAGGATGAAGAAGGAATTTTTTAAACAAGACATAACGTGAAATGTGTGATTGACCAGTTCAACCACATTAAAATTAAAAGTTTAATCAAAGGACACCATAAAACAAAGGGCACAGTAGAGGAAAAGGTGTTTGCTACTGTGTTACAATTAAAAACATTTAACTGACACAGTCCAGTTTCAAGAATATATAAAAAACTACAAATTAATAAAATCAAGTAACCCAATAGAAAATATGCAAAGTACTTGAACACTTTACAAAAGAAGGCATCCAAATGGTCAATAAGCATATAAAAAGATGTTCAACCTAATTAATATTCAGAGAAAGGCAAATTAGGTCTGCCATGTTTCACCCAAATTAAGAAATCTGATAATACTAAATATCAGTGAAGATGTGGTATAACTAGGATTCTTATAGGTTAGAATGTAAGTTGGTGGACACTTTGAAAAGCTGTTTGGCATTATCTAGTAAATTTGAAATTTTACATAACTTATAACCCAAAAATTTATTTTGCACATCTATCTTAGAGCAGTGATACCTGGGATCTCTGAGGCATTTTTAGATCAAAACTGTTTTCACAATAATATTAAGACCTCATTTGCCTTAAAAAAAAAAACTTTTTGATATTTGCACTGATTGTGCAAAAGCAATGATGGGAATAAATGCTGACACCTTAGCATGAATTAAGACAGCCATACTAGTATGCAGTGTATTTGTAACTCCCATGCACTCACAGTAAAACCCATGCCATTTTCACTTAAGAATGTCCTTGATGAAGCAGCAAAATTATGAGTTTTGTTAAATCACAGCCCTTGAGTTCACGTCTTCTTAATATTCTATGTTACAAAATGGGAAGAATGTAAAGTGTTTTTTGCTCAGTTTCTTAATATTATGGTTGTCACTTAGGCAATTTTTTTAGATGAACTAATTGCTTTTTTCCTGGTACACAATTTTTATTTAAAAGAACAATTGAGAAACTATGGGTAGTGGGCAAAAATTCACTTGAAAATGAACAAATGAACCTGTTATTCATGAAAAACAACTGACACCCTTTGTTGCCAATGACAAAATTTGAGCAAACATTAGTGTGCAGAGAATCGCTTGAACCTGGGAGGCGGAGGTTGCAGTGAGCCGAGACTGCGCCACTGCACTTCAGCCTGGACAGCAAGAGTGCAACTCTGTCTCAAAAAAAAAAAAAAATTAGTCTGCCACCATGAGCTTGACAGCTTCCTAACACTTAATGACGAGATTGGTGATATTAATGAAATTTAATATAAAAAGATAATTAATATGGTTTCAGAATCCACATTGCAGCTAACCTTAAAAAAAATACCAGTTGCCAAATAGTGTTGTAGTATCAAAAAGGAATATATAAAATTATATGAAAAACACTCCTCCCTTTTCCAACTACACGTTAGTATGAGGCCAGATATTCATCATATACTTCATCCAAAACAAAGTACCACAATATACTGACTGAAGAAGTAGCTGTGAGAATATAGCTATCTTTGAGTATGTCTGATTAACAAAAATATTTCTCCCTCAAATCTTGTTTTGAAAAATATGGATATTTTAAATTAAAATGATTATTTATGTCAACATATATTGGGTTGTTATTATTTAAAATGAATTAATAAGAATTTAAAATTTTCTCAGCTTTGATTTTTTAATATGATAAATATAACTAGATAAAACCTTACAAACGAAAGGTCTTTAGTGTCTTTAATATTTTTAAGAGTGTAAAAGATCCTGAAACAAAATTAAGAAGTTGTTCTAAAGATATTCTTTTATATATTACCAGGAGACATATTCAAGAATAATTATAGTAGCATAGCCCATAGTAGCGCCATGCTGAGAACCATCCCAAATCCATCATTATAAAATGAATAAATAAATGGCATATTTACAGTGAAATTGTATACAGGAATAAAAATTAGGTACAGCTAGACAGCTGAGCAGAGATGACTCTAAAAATTTATTGAATAAAAGAAGCAATTTGAATCAATCTATCCTATAAATTTCAAAATCTAGCAGAATTAAAAAATATTATTTTGGAATGCATAAGGAATGATTACCACAAAAGTTAGGATAGTGGTCCTCTTTAATGGGAGGAAGAAAAATATAATTGTAAAGATAAACATGACAGGCAATGTTTTATTATTCTGAAATGTTCTTTTAAAAAAATTGATAGAGATAATAAGGATGTCTGCTTCATAGTTTTTCTTTAAAATAGAGGTATTTGCTTTATTAAGTATATATGATATAAAATATCATATGTATGTAAGAGACTAAAAGTAACCTCACAAAACCAAAGACATGAACAAGAAAATGTAACTAAGGAGTGTGGCAAGGGCAGTAATGAGACTGGTTATCAGTTTTGCTTGTGTTGTGTGCATTGCCTGCTGGGAAACTTGAATAGTGTCAATAAGTCATTAAACTTTTACATTATTTTAAAACAAAGCTGAAGTTTATCTTGTAGCAGATTTAGTAAGAATAGCTCATGAGACCTTTGTTCCCTGAATTCTCATTCTAAGCTTTTGTTTGTTTGTTTGTTTTGAGACAGAGTTTCACTCTTGTTGCCCAGGCTGGAGTGCAATAGTGTGATCTTGGCTCACCGTGACCTCTGCCTCCTGGGTTCAAGTGATTCTCCTCCCTCAGCCTCCTGAGTAGCTGGTATTACAGGCATGCACCACCACGCCTGGCTAATTTTGTATTTTTAGTAGAGATGGGGTTTCTCCGTGTTGGTCAGGCTCTCTCGAACTCCCAACCTCACGTAATCCACCTGTCTCAGCCTCCCAAAGTGCTGGGATTACAGGTGTGAGCCACCACACCTGGCCCAAAGCGGTTTTCATACCCAGTTTGACTTGGTGTAAGATTCAGGCATTACTATGATCTGTTGATGTTAAATACTACCATGAAAAAATCTGAGGCTACTCTAATTGTTTTGCCATTTTGGGTAATTTGTTCTTCTGCCTTGATTGCCCAAAAGATGCTTTATTTTTACTACTCTAATTGTTTTGCCATTTTGGGTAATTTGTTCTTCTGCCTTGATTGCCCAAAAGATACTTTATTTTTAAAGTCCAGGAAGTTTACTGGGATATGGCTCACTGTGGATTCCTCCTGTGTTAGTTTTTCCCAGGACATAGAATAGTTCAGTTCTGATCAGATTGTAGCCATTTTATTTCTCTAATGTTTACTTGCATTGTATTTTAATACTTTTCTTTTCTTTTTTTTTTTTTTTGCGGGGTGGGGGTTGGAGTCTTGCTGTGTATCCCAGGCTGGAGTGCAATGACGTGATCTTGGCTCACTGCAGCCTCTGCCTCCTGGGTCCTGGTTCAAACAATTCTCCTACCTCAGCCTCCCAAGTAGCTGGGATTATAGGCAGGAGCCACCATGCCCAGCTAATTTTTGTACTTTTTAGTGGAGATGGGGTCTCACCATGTTTGCCAGTCTGGTTTGAATTCCTGACCTCATGTTCTGCCTGCCTCGGCCTCCCAAAGTGCTGGGATTACAGGCGTGAGGCACTGCACCTGGCCTATGCTTTTCTTTATTTTCAAAATTATTTTGCTTTTCTTATTTGGGGACAACATGTATAACATATATCTTGGATTTCTTTATTTTGATCCTTTTAAACTCTGTCCATTTTCATTTTACCTGTTTTTCTCACTACTGTGAGAAAAAAAGTTATCTAAGTTTTTTGCTGCCTCAACATGGCCTTTTTCTATGATGGTTTTATTTTTTTCACAGTTATTTTCTCTGACAGCTCATGTTTCCATTTCCTGCCTTGCCGTATCTCCCCTGATTGCTTGTATTTGCATTAAATTATTATTTTGTGTTTATTTATATTTTTGAGACAGAGTCTTGCTTTGTTTCTCAGGCTGCAGTACAGTGGTGCAAACATGGCTCACTGCAGTCTCGACTATCTGGGCTCAAGTGATCCCACTGCCTCAGCCTCCCAAGTAGCTGGGACTACAGGCTCAGGCCACCATACCTCGCTAATTTTTAATTTTTTCTTGTGATGAGTTTTCACCATGTTGCCCCTGCTGGTGTCAAACTCCTAGGCTCAAGGAATCATCTTGCCTTGGCTTCTCTAATTGCTGGGATTACAAGTGTGAGCCATTGTCCAGCTACATTCTTGTATTTATAAAATAATGACTTAAGTTTCTTCAAATTCATGATGGTATGTGTCTAATTTTTATCTTTTCTGAAGCACCTTTTTTTTGTTAAGTACCCTTCATCTTCTATTTGTATTTTCCTGTCCCTTAAAAAAAATAATATATTGGTAGATCTACTTCTTGTTCATTTTGAATTGCACATCTTTCAATGAGCTTGATTTTTCTCTATGAAATATTTATAAAAGGTTTATGTTGAGTAGTGGCAAGAGCTACTTTCCCAGTAAGCAGTAATCTATTAATGATTCAGTATTTTATATGATTCAAGTTCTTTAATCTTGTATTTCTCTATAAAACTGCTAGTGAGGCAGAATCTCTTTCACCTTTTCTCGCTAACTACTTCCTACAAAAATGGTTTTAGCCTAACCTACCCTTCTTCTGACAACTAGATCAAGGATGTATATTGCAATAGTTTGCACCTTTATTCTAATTTTTCATAAGAAGGGATTGTTGGTTTTGCCGCTAAGTTTGTTGTGCTTTGGAGGAATAGGCTGTGCTAATTTTAGCTTAAATCTTCAGTTATTGGTGTCTTTCAGTGTCTTTCTGCATTTCTGTTTTGTATTCAGCCATCTTTCCACATGTATTATGATATTGCTGTTTATGGTTTTAGATGTTTCCTACTTTTCATTAAATGTAGAGTTTATGTTTCTCTTTCTTAGTTGCTTATTGCCTTTGGGTGATGTCTAGGAGGAAAAAGGAAAAGCTTTTTACTCAAAATTTAGAAATAAAAATTTTGAAAACTGTTGAGATATAACAGAAATAGTAAGATATTGAGAGAGGGAATTTACGGTTTTTTTTTTTTACTTGAATCCACCCAGAAATTTAGTTGAAAATCTACATATAATTGGTCTCCTATGAAGAAGACAAAACAAAAAGCCTACTTTGTTTTAATTGATATATTTGAGAGTTTAGGCTTCGTTTTCTAAAAAAAATAAGAACGAATTTTGAATACCTTGCTTTCAGAATCACTTAGTTTTCTATGATGATGTCGCTCTAATTGACTACAAACTTCTCCTCCTCTCCGTGTCTCTCCCCTCTCTTCCTCCTTGAAGTTGAGATTTGATTTTACTCTATTTAGAAGCTAATAAGTTACCCATTACTGCTGCGTGAATGCTGGCTACATGATATTTCTGGGTCAAAGGCAAAAGATGTTATTACACTACAGAAAGCATCATAAGCCATCAACATATTTACGTTGGTTCCCCTTGGCCCCATATTCCACAAGGATGACACAATGCAGCCCATATAAATGCTACACACACAGTGGGTTTGCATTGCAACTGACGAACACGGAGCTTAAGGAACCTGCCACTTTTATAGCAAGTAGTAAGTTAACTTGTTCTTTGTCCAAGAGGAGAGATATTACCTCATCTCTCAAAGTTACCCGGAGAAATGGCCTGAGGAAAAGAGCAAGTGATCAGGCACATGCAGCAAGATGTGGAGGATCACAAAAGGCCTGAGGACAACCATCTCTTTGTCTCCATGTGTGCACGTGTGTGTATGTGCACGTGTGTGTGTGTGTGTGTGTCCCCCCTGTGATTCTTTTTCTCTATCTGTGTGTGTGTGTTCCTAAAACCCTGCACAAATGAGAACCATTAACTCGATGTAATCTGAAATGTTTACTAAACACATAAAACTGGCAATGTAGATATTTTCTTGTTACCACTGTTCATCCAGTGAGGTGGGCCCCAGATTTGTCAAACACTCCTTTGTTTTTGTTTTGTTTTCTTCTTTTTTAAAATTATTATTTTTGAAACTCAAGAGCAGAGAGTGGAGGCAGTTTTTTTTTTTCTCTCTATTTATTTATCTATACCTAGTTCAAAGCACAGCATCATTATCAGTATCAGTTCAAGCAGGTACCCTTTTGTTTAATACCTGTATTAATTTTCCTATTTCTATAGTCCCACTTATCCCCTCTCATTGATAGCTACTCAGATAAACTTGATACGTATATTTGAATCCCTATGTATCCTCATAAAATATTGCAGGTTGTTTTGTATGTGTGTTTACTTTTTACTTTTTAAGTTTGAAACGATTTCACTTTTACAGAAATATTGCTATAGTAGAAAGATTTACCCTGTGTTCTTCACCCAGGTTCAAAATAGTTAAGATTTTACAACACTTATTTTATCTCTCTCTTTCTGTATATGTACATAAATATTTTTCTGATCTCTATGAGAGTAAGTTGTAGACATTATATCCTTTATTCCTAAACATTTCAGCATGTATTTTCTAAGAACAAAGGATATTCTCTTATATAGCCATTGTACAATGATCAGATTACAGAGTTTGACATTGATACACTACTATTATCTAGTATACAGTTCATACTCCAATTTCATTTATTGTCCCAGCAATGTTTTCTGTAGCATTTTTTTCTCCCTAATCCAGTTTCCATTGCATTTACTTGTTGTCTTTTGAGTATTTAATCTGGAATAATTCTTCAGACTTTTTGTTATTCAAGATTGTGTATGTAACTTTTGTTTACTTATATGGTGTAATGCTAAAGATCTTGTTCCCTTTCTTAATTTTTTTACTGTTTTTAAGATCCACTCATATAAGCCAGATGTGGGGGCTCATGCCTGCAATGCCAGCACTTTGGGAGGCCAAGATGGGAGGATCACTTGAGCCCAGAGTTTGAGATCAGCCTGGGTAATATAGTGAGACCCCATCTTTATGAAAAATTTAAAAATTAGCCAGGTTTGGTGTTGCACACCTGTGGTCCCAGCGACTTGGGAGAATGAAGTGGGAGGATTCCTGGAGCACAGGAGGTCGAAGCTGCAGTGAGCCATGATTGCGCCACTACACTCTAGCCTGGGTGACAGAGTGAGACCCTGGCCCCCTTGCCCCAAAAAAGATCCAGTAATATTAATGTGTAGACATCTATCTTGTTTGTTACTTCTAACTTCTGCTTAGTATTCCATAATATACATCTGCCAAAAAAGAAATATATTTTATACTCTAGCCTGAACATTCTATTAGAGGAATCTTTTGAAGCTGATGCTATGCATGTCAGTTGTAAACGTACATTGCACTTTGTATCACTGTAAGTGAACTATTTGAAATTGCCAGATCATTTCTGGTATTTCTTATGTTTGAAATACATATATTCTCTTACATGACTAAAACCTAAATCCTTAAGACAACTATCTGCATCTGACACCTAAACTACAAAGATTGTTAGTAGAAATAAAACTCAGGATTTTCTCCTTCGGTACTTGAGTTAATTAGTTTTAAAATCTATTGGCTTACATACCTCTGAAAGGATTTTTAAAAATCATGTACCTTATTATGTATTTTTCAGTTGATGTCTAAAATTTTCCTTTTATGTCTAAGTAATTGCAAAGGATAGAATTCCCAGTGTTGCAAATATTATTATTTAAAAGTAGAATTTATATATCCCTCTCTTAAATATATGCAGTTTAATCTAAATGCCATAGCAATTAGGTAACTATCAAAATGCATTTAAAAAATACATGAACAGTTCTATAGTCAAAATTTACATCATTTTCCTTTCTTTTAATTCAGTGTGCTAATTTCCCTTTAGAACTGTATCTTAATATATATTTTAATATATCCTAATATATTTTAAAAGATATTTTATACTTAAGAGTATTTTTAAATTATATACTGTATCATATTCTCTACAGCAAAAACATGTATATTAAAATTTATTAATTTGTATATGTGATCAGAAAGAAAATAAAAATTTTCTTCTGGATTTAGTGTTCATTACATTACAATAATTATTAGTTTCAGTGATTGATTGGAAGAACATATACATATTACAAATTTTGATAAATAAATGTATAAGTAAAGTTTTTATTAGAAGACATATAGTTAATTGGATGTATTTTTTCAATTATTGCATTTGTCTCTGTATTGCTATAATGAAGCAGGATTTCAGCATCAATTCAATTTCTATAGATGTGAATGCTGAAAAAATTTGTTCACATAAGGAGTAGACAAGGATAAAAGGAGTTTATTACAGAAATATCACTCAACTCTTTGAACTCCTTTTGAATTATTTATCAAAATATAACCATGGATATCTATCATCAAAGAATAGTTTTAAACATTGATCAGCTGGTAATTTGATTATATACTCCTGCAAACCTGATAAAAGTGAGGAATTGGAAACTACCTGATATGGTTTAATTAAAATCATTCATCAAAAGTTATTCTCTTAACATTGACACAAATGTTCAATTGATTCTTTTTTTGGCACCATGTTTTTATACCCCAAGGCAATGCACTATTGTAAAATTATAGATAGGAGAAAGATATACCTTTCTTTTATAAGACGGGGAGATAGGATTTTGAAAGTTGAAGCTTGACTTTTTTAGAAAAGAGTACATAAGGAGTCGAGAATCTCAAAATTGATTCTCTTAAAGCCATCTGTGCCTGTCTACACACCTATCTTGAAATGAAACAGGGATACGTATAAAATTGCTGCTAAAAGGAAATAGTATTTTTAAAGCTATTGTTACTTGAAAGGAATCATAGTGTTATTAACATAGTAGCATCAACCTTTCAGAGAAATAAGGAACATTGCACATTTATACTACAGAGGTCTTTATGTAAATGCATAGTTTTATATTTTTTGTTTTCTGAGGGAGAGTGTCGTTCTTGTTGCCCAGGCTGGAGTGCAATGATGCGATCTCGGCTCATCACAACCTCCGCCTCCCCGATTCAAGCAATTCTCCTGCCTCAGCCTCCTGAGTAGCTAGGATTACAGACATGCACCACCACGCCCAGCTAATTTTGTATTTTTAGGGGAAACGGGGTTTCTCCATGTTGGTCAGGCTGGTCTCGAACTCCTGACCTCAGGTGATCTGCCTGCCTCACCCTCCCAAAGTGCTGTGATTACAGGTGTGAGCCAACTTGCCCACCCGTAAATGCATAGGAGATTGTTTTGACAGAATATATGTCTGATTCGACACACTTGAAACTTCACCTTCACATTCCTTGAAGACCATTCAGAGAAACTTACTCCACTCTGTTGAGGTCAGACTAGAATACTAAATATTGGTGTTCTTGGAAAGTTATTTGATGTTTTAATTTAGGGCTGTGTATGCTGTCATACGCTTCTCTTTCTTTGCTTATTTTTGTTCCTCCACCTTCTGAATTACTAACTCTTCCTAATATCTGTATGTGCACATTTGTGGGGCAGGGAGAAGAATATATATATAAAGAATGTAAATATATATAAATATAATATAAATATATATAAGAATATATGTATATATTTGGAGACAGAGTCTCCTTCTGTCACCCAGGCTAGAGTGTAGTGGCATGATCTCAGCTCTCAGCTCACTGCAACCTCCTCCTCCTGGGTTCAAGTGATTTTCATACCTCAGCCTCCTGAGTAGCTAGACTACAGACACGCACCACGATGCCTGGCTAATTTTTTCTGTGTCTTTAGTAGAGACAGGATTTCACCATGTTGACCAGGCTGGTCTCCAGCTCCTGACCTCAGGTGATCCTCCTGCCTCGGCCTCCCCAAGTGCTAGGATTACAGGCGTGAGCCACCGTGCCTGGCCTATGTGGGCATATTATATGTCTTTATTATAGCTCTTTTTATATTGTACTTATGAAAGTCAATTCATTCTTCTTCCTAAGCATGTCTCAAATCTAATTCCACCTGTTTATCCAGCACCCTCATTTAGACCAGCATCAGTTCTCAGTTGATAATAATCTTCTGACTACTCCCCCTGGCTCCATTCTCTTCTCACTTCAGGATCTCCACCATGGAGTTACTAATAGACAGATCAATTCCATGTTCCCTGACTTAGAAATCTTCAGTTGCTCTTACTTACAAATCTTCCATGTTTCTATGCTGCCAAGAGGACTGATATTAATATTTACTTTTATTAATTATCTTGTACTTACCTATTCTCAACTACCTTCCCAGACTTTTTCTCTAGCAGCCATCCTCATCTATTTTACACTCTAGTGACATTTTCTTGAAGACATATCATGATGCACGTATCAGAATATATGTCATAACGGACACATAAATTTATTTTCTTAGTAATATTCAACCTAAACTTCTGTCTACTTGTGAAGAAAGGTTAAAAAAATGTATATGTAATCTGTGTTACACATACATCGTGTAAACACACACACACATAACATATGTTATGTATTGGGTGTATTTTTTTAGAAAAACATTTTTATTATAAAAATGTGTTTTCAGATCACATTGTTAGCACTAAGCATGGCTATATAATACAGGAAAAAATATGATAAAGAAAATATTTTAAAATGAAGGAGGCCATGATAAAAAGAAACCATAATTCTTAAATATATCGATGGTTTTCAAAAGGTGTTTTGAAACACACATAAACACAACCACAATTTATATGTGTGTTAAATTCTTTTATCAATATTAATAAGAAAAAGAACTTCTGTATTTGGCCTACAACCTAAAATTCAACTGATCATAGCTATCTTCTTATAATTCTCTTTTGGATTCAGCATAGTGAGATAGGATGAACACTAACAAGTTAAAAGGCAGGTTCTGCTAACAATTCCAACACTTACAAATGGTGTAATCTTTAGCAGGTTGTTTATCTTTGCTAAATCTATTTTCTCACTTATAAGGTAAGAATTAATATATAATATATTCAGCTCAAAGAGAAATTGAAACATGAGATAACAGGTGAGAGTATGTGATTAAATTTAAAGAGATTTAGACATGTATTTATCACTGATTTATTTCTTAGTCTCCTTAATTTTAATCCTAAATTTCTGTAGAAGATCTGGCCTATCCTGATGGAAGGTGTATGTTGATAAAGCTAATAAATGGCCAAATAAGGAAACAAAGGGTGTGTTTTTTTTTTTCTTATTTATTTATTCTGTGTTTCTTCCTCATTAAAACAGTTTTGGTATGAACCATGATGGAATTGGAAATTCTTGTGGGACAAAAGGTCATGAAGCAGCAAAACTTATGGCAGCTCACATTACTGCGAATACCAATCCTTTTTCCTGGTCTGCGTGCAGTCGAGACTACATCACCAGCTTTCTAGAGTAAGTAGTCTCTGGAGAGTGATGATGAATTGCTCCAGAAGTAAGCCGTTGGTAGAAGCCTAATATGTAGTGCTTTCAACTTTGCATAATGAGTAATTTTATAGGGCCTAGTGATGTTTCAACTGTTTCCTAAATACTTTAATATATCATTGTGGCTATTTTTTTCTTTATATAGAACTTTTATAGAATAGACGAAGTGAAGCAAGGATATAAGTGGAACTGTTGGTGTGAGTGTTAAAATTGTTCAATAAATGGCAGACAGTTTCAGAAAGCATTTAGATTTACATGATTTAATAGCACATAGGTGAAACTTAAGTTCAGTGATTACATATTTTATTTTGTTAGTGAAAAAAATGAGTTCTGTAGGAGAGCCAAAGTATCTATTAGTAACAAACAACAACAACAAAAAACCAAACACCAAGGAAATGAACACTTTGAGAAAAAGATTTGTTTTTGAAAATGTATTAAGCGATTCATTTTTCTACAGTTTGAAAACTTTTTGGTTCTTTAATGTATATTCCAAGAGTCTGGTTATTTAAATGTGAGGAATATAAATTAGCTTAAGTATAACTATGTTAAGGAAATTAGATGTTCTTCCACGTCTCACTTGCATAGGGCTTCATGATTATACTTTGGAAACTGATATACTTGGGTCTCACTTTCTAACTGTGTGACCTTGGGGGTGTTCCTTAACTTTCTAATCTTCAGTGTCCTAAGTTATTAAATGAATTTAAGTCATACTGTTTATGTCATCAGGTATTATATATGTAACTATGCATCATGCTATATTGTATATAAAACACATAACATTCTTTAAATGGTAAATATTATTTTAAATAATATCAAGATTTCTGTGCTTTATTGCTCTACCCTTATTTTTAACTGTTTTGTGCCATTTTTTTCCCCTGGGGAGGAGAAATTAAATACTCTGTGAAAAAGCAAGGTATACATACATAAAGTACAGGCCAGCAATGGAAATTCTTCTTAAAAATTGGCTGTGTTCAAAGTTTATATTAACAGGATTATATTGTGAAATTTTAAAAATTCAAACAGGTTATATAGGGTAACATTATTTATTAAAATGTCCTTTATATCTACTAATAGCCAAAGCATATGTTTTGCAAACTGTGATTAGATATTTTTAAAAGGTCACAAACAAGAGATTTTAAATTACCTAGCACAATGGTTTACTAAAAAAAAGAAAATCAAAAGATAAATGTTTAAAATTGGCTCTTTTAAATTAATTAATGTAATAATAAAGTTGAAGGAATTTGGCCGGGCACGGTGGCTCACACCTGTAATCCCAGCACTTTGGGAGGCTGAGGCGGGCAGATCACGAGGTCAAGAGATCGAGACCATCCTGGCCAACATAGTGAAACCCCATCTCTACTAAGAATACAAAAAAATTAGCTGGGCATGGTGGTGCACGCCTGTAGTCCCAGCTACTCAGGAGGCTGAGGCAGGAGAATTGCTTGAACCCGGGAGGCAGAGGTTGCAGTGAGCCGAGGTTGTGCCATTGCACTCCAGCCTGGCGCCTGGTGAAGGAATGAGACTCTGTCTCAAAAAAAATAAAAATAAAAAAAGTTGAAGGAATTTGAAATTTGTTTCAGAAGGTAGTTCTTCTGATAACCATATCATAACCTAATAATTTTTAATCTTAGTAACAGAGAATTATAAGATTATACTTGCCTATGGTGAAACTGATTGAAGGTAGACCACAGAGCATTTGTATATCTTTTGGTAGTTCTTAATACAAAGCACTAGCAATATAATTTTCTAAGATGGTTTTAATGAGATCATTTACCTAAATTTTAAACATTTCTGATGGTCTGCTCTCCCTAGACATCAAGTCAGATCTGGAATTTCTCCCTTGACTTGGTTCATGTTTTTATAATGGAGTCTTACTGTTCATCACTAGAAAGACAAACTGTATAACATACTTGGGATTCTTGCGCATTTCTGATGGTTGCCCTTGTTGCTGTTGTTTTCTCTTTTTTTGGTACCATTTTCTCCTCTATCTTGTTTCTGTCTCATTGGCTATATTGCACAGCTCATTTGCTAGTACCATCTCTGTATGCTAAATACAAAGACCTGTTCTGATCTCCTGCCAGATCTTGTCTACTTGAAACCATGTTGAGACTAAGACACTCCAAAAGAAAATCCCTAAATTGCTGGTAAAATACAGTTTAAAAATCACCACTGGTTTGGTGAGTGACATAAAAGTATTACTAGTTTCAATAATGTGTTCCAATGAATCAGTTAAAAGAATTGATCCAAAAAGCATTATTTAAGCCTTATTGCCTCTTTGCATTTTGTATGTGTAAGCATTAGTGTTGACAGGGTTCTAATGGGCTTATTTATCCTGTATTTTATGAAAATATTTCCCCCTCATGGGAATGTTCACAAAGTTAAAACTAGTAATGAAAGATAGATGTGAAGCACAATGGGTAGAGACTTGGGGAAAACTTGGCTTTCCTCCCTCTTTAATAATAAACTAAACAAATCTGATTATAATCTTACCAAGCAATAAAGCGTTTTTAAACACAAGGCTCTTTAAAAAGGTCAGTTCACCGGAGCACAAAGACATAACAGTAACTTTCTTGAATTTCTTTGTTCCTTTTTATTAATGCAGTGAACTTAATTGCTTTAACAGCTATGCGTGATATTTTTTAAAATCCAGTGCTATTTTGATCAGGGATTGAGGTTACATTTATGTTTTATAGTTGGCTCGAAAGGCTCATAACATTTTATTTTAGCTTCACTTCTCAAGAAAAAGAAATCTTGAAAGATGAATTGTTTAGGAACTGCAGCCCAGCCAACAAAACGCATACCTGTCTCCACTTAGTGGCTGTATAGGCCAAAGATGATGGTGGATTTTAACAATGAGCTTTCTATGATTTATAGAGATTCACTATTCACTGTTCAACTGAAAATGATTCCATGGCCTTTAAATGCCAATAGAATACAAAGTCTCTCGTGTCATTCTAAAACACTAGGTGCTATTGATCAATCAGGAGATGGTGTTTACCAACTCCCAATATTTTTTTTCAGATTTCTTAAACTCGGTGATTCAATAAGTGGTTCATGAATCGCCCAGAAGCCGTCCTGATTAAATAATAAAGAACCAATTTCCGTTAAAATGGACGTGTTATGCCTGCTTCTGATGTTTTCCGGCGACGGCTTTGCAGGTAGTGTCTTTCCTATCTGCCTGCGGGACTTATTTATTTATTTATTTAGAATATAGAGAAAGGTGAACCTGGTATTATGGCTCAGACTCATTGATGACTATGGGCTAATTTACCAGGCAGTGGAAGACAGCAAGAAGTAATTTAAGCCAGTTTTTCATACATTTTCCACCACTTAGCAATAGTACAAAATAATTACATATAGTTTTCAAAAATTATTATGATTTGTGAATCAACTCTTGCTCTATAAAATTAAAGTCTGTTAACTTGTTTGAATTGTCAAAGATCCATAGCAAAATTTCCTACAGTTCCAAATTCAACACAAAGGAGACATTTTCACAGAAAGGATGGAAGCTGAACATATTAAGAGAAGCAATGTTATGGTCAGAGTTGACCTAGGAAGAAAGGTGACTGTAGAGCTACAGGAGAAGTGATACAAGATGAGCAAGCTGACCAAAGCATTCACATTTCCTCTCTAGCAATGACCTTCAAAGGTCAGCATCAGACTGTTATATAGAAAACAATCTTTATAGTTGGGACCTTTTTTTAAAAAAAATGTAAATGTAGAATCCAAGAAAGAGCTTGGCAAGACAGGTTTCTCCTCCTTCTGTTTATCTGTTACATTTGGGGAATCTTGCTCTAACCATAAATAACTTACCACGCTCAATATAGTACTTTTGTCTTGAAAGCTTCAAGTTCAGTTATATCAAGGGTAAGAGAAAAAGATCTGCCTTAGAAGGCAGTACATTGTTAGCTTCATTGAGAAGACTGACAAAGCAGTTTATGAGAATATACTACGTAAGATAGTTGACTTGCTATGGATGATATCAACCCAACTCATTTTTGCTTAATTTATGTGAATCAGCACAACTTAGTAAAATAAATACAGGAGGTGGCATTAAGTGTTAACTTTTTGTTGTTGTTGTTAAGAGATTGTTAAGATATGTACAGGGTTATACAGAAAGATTTATTTTTCAGATTGACCCACTGTATTGAAGACTAAAAGTCTATATTTTGTGGTATAACTGTTTTAGTGAAAATACATCTAACATCACAATTAGGAATATATCTCAATGTGTTCTGGAGACAAAGCCAGGAGTGCATATTTTACATAACAATCTGTAAATTTTTGCTGATGACTGAACTTTAACTCATATTCCTATATTCAAGGCTAATTTTTGGACTGTGTAAATAAGATCTCTCTAAATTAGAAATAGATTTATAAAATAAGACTTTCTCATCATGCTGCAAATATTTTGGGAAATGTAAATATACTCTGATTTACTATGAATTTCGTAATCAAGGAAGAAGTATATTCTAAAACTAATGATTCTTTTGCTTAATCTTAGAAGCATAAACAAAAATAGAATCTAGAAATTCAATAATGATCTGTGTTGCTGTCGCTATTAACTAGGGTTTGGGTTTTTAGTTGTGATTATATGCTGCTAAGAAAATAATCACAGATGTACTTTTTACATATACAGTTTTGCTCTGACAAGTATATATTTAATAATAAGTTGTAATTACATCTCATAGATGGAGACTAACACTATTCTACATTTAATTTAATAATGAATGAGGTTCATGTTTTCTGAGTGGAAAAATTCACATATGACACCAATGTACAAACCATCTATGTTTAAAATTATTATTTGATGAGAAGATTTGTATATAATATCACTACAGTGCCAGTATAATTTTGATAGTAGCATAAGTAACATTAGACATTGTAAGAATTGTATAGTTACATCTCAATTAACTAGAACACTAGATTAAATAAAAATTTCCTATAAATTTTATTTTTTTAAATGAGGTAATTACAAAATATAAGACAACAACTTATATCTAATATTTTATGAAAGGAAATATTAGGTTGGTGCAAAGTAATTGCAGTTTTTACCATTAAAGTCATTGCAAAGTAAAAATTACTTTTGCACCAACCTAACAGATTTACATATTTATACCAGGAGCCATACAAAACGTGTTCATATCACCATAATTTTCAATTCTTAGAAATTGGGAATAATCCAGATGTTTATTAGTAGAGGAATTATAAATAATTGTGACATACTCATAAATGGAATATTAAACAGCAATAAAAATGCACAGGCTACAATCACATTTACACACATCAACATAGAAGTATATCATATTCACAATATTGAGAAAAAGAAAAAAATCACAAAAGAATACCCACAGTGTGACTACTTTTATATAGCGTCCCAAAACAGGCAGATGAATAATTAGTAAAATTATTAAGCAAAGCAATGAAATTATTATTATAAAAAGTCAGAATAGTAGTTACCTCTGAGGGTGGGGGGAAATGAGGGATATGACTGGAATTAAGCACTTGACAATTTTCATAGGAAAAAAATAAGGAAAAGCACTCCCAGGGTTAAATATACATAAATATACATCTATGTCTTTTACCTCTGTACCTATATCTGTAATATTTCATAATGGTAATTGATGACTGAAAGGCATGAAAATATCCAGAATTATTATTGTAACAATTAATTAGTAACTAATAATTATGATCTTAATTACTTGACTTTAATTACTTGAACATAGCAGGAAAGTAGCAGACAATTTTAGTTAACATAGTGCAAAAAGCATTTTTCTTGCTTAACCCTTAGTTAGAAATTAAAATATAGGCTGGATGCAGTGGTTCATGCCACAACTTTGGGAGGCTAAGGCAGGAGGAGCTCTTGAGACCAGGAGTTCTAGACCAGCCTGGGCAAGATGGTGAGACTCCATATTTACAAAATATAGAAAAATTAGGCAGGCATGATGCCGCATGCCTCTGGTACCAGCTACTCAGGAAGCTGAGGTGGGAGGATCTCTTGAGCCTAGTAGTTCAAGGCTGCAGTTAGCTGTGATCATGCTACTTCACTCCAGCCTGGGTGACAAAGCAAGACCCCATCTTAAAGCAAAACAAAACAAAGAATTAAAACAGGAAAAATATCCCATCCCTCAAATATTTAAATCAAGGTTTTACAGTATATACCAGATACAGTTACGAGAAGGAAAATGTACTACACATGTATAAACATGTGTAGAAACGTACGAACAATTTAAATCCACCTTGCAGATATATCCCCACATTTGTTTTACTGGAAGACCCTTGACTTGTAAGCCTTGCTAATTTGTACAAATATAGCCAAATCCATTTCAAAAGTCCTTTGTTTATTCCATGTTTCTAAATACAGGTTCATTTTTAAAGATCCATATGGTTTTCCTTTATATTTTATTTCATATGGTGTTTTATTCTTCTGTAAAAATATACTGGAAAAGGAGAACAAGACTTGTCTAGACCACATTAATACAAAGCAATAGATGCTTCCAAAGAACTGAAACAAAAATACACTTCTGGGATAAACTTTCTTAGAAGAGTTTTGGCCACAGGTGCCTGCAAGTTCATGGCATTCTTGGTGGTATGAAAGCCATGGCAGTGGTCCTCTGGTTTGGTATTTTTTAAAGAACCTGAACCATTATTAGAAGACCACTAATATTAATATATTGAAACAATAGTTTTAAATGAAGCAATTATTCTTGGCTTCCTTCTGGGTTAAGTCATTTTCCAATTTGCCATCAGAAAAGAATTTTTCCTCAGGGTATCTATTCTTAAAGTCTTCTTTGGGGTCCACACAGTTCTTCCTCTGATTCTGGGTTAATTTTATGTATTACTAAAAGTAATTATAAACATTTTTAATATAGTCTAACTTGATATCACTTAGGTAAATATACCCTACACTTTTTTGATTATGCCTCTGTAAATATTTTTTGCCTATTGGATACCTACTTCAGTACACAATTTAAAATAAATATTTTCTATGAAAAAGATTTATAGTAGTATTTGTTATTTTATTTTTATTACATATTTAATTCCTTTCATAAAGACATTTATAATTTTATTGTTGATAGAAATGAAACAGATATTTTAGAAGAAAATTGGGGGAGTGAAACTACTAATTCATTTATCTCACCAATATTATATTATCAAAGTGATTCTATTTTTATTGTGTTATTCAAATATGACCTCTTTGTCATTAACCTTAATATATGATTTAAAATTTACTAGTAGCATTACATTTGCCTGAAGTTTGCATATCCTTATAAAGATATTTTACTTAATAAAACCAAAAAAAAAGACTTTGTATTTAAAAAATTCATCTAGAAGTAATTTTTCTTGCTGAGGTACATGTCAACTTCTAAAAGTATAATAAAAAGGAAATTAAAAAGTGTTCCATTATGAAAACTGGATAGCTGGGTGAAAAAAGGTTGTTCTTTGTTAGTTAGACACCTTGAGCAGTGACAATTGAAATTATTGTAGTGACCAATGGTAAAATTCATCTATGTTGGTACCATACTTAATATTCCATCTAAATATTTCTTATTAATTAAAAAATTAGTCAGGAGGGCATGAAAAAAGGGGAAGGATATAAAGAAGACAGTATTCTATCCCTTTGGTCTTTGACTCTAATTGCCTTAGAAATAGTATGGTTCAGTTTTTAAAAGGTATTAATTTGCTGTTGTGTGTGAAATACCTTTTTATATAACAAATTGACTTTGACATGTTAAGAATATGAGAAACTTATAACTGAATAGGAAACTCATTGTAATGCATAGTTCTTTCTTAGTTATCAATAAATGAAAAATTGTACTGTCCTAAATAACAGTTGAGGAACTTCTACTTGTGAAATTATTTTCCTTTGGCAAAGTGGATGGAAAAGATTTGGGGAAAAAAAAACACACAAGTGCTGGCACAATGGACAGGAATGTTGGAAAAAATTTTTAAATGTTGGCATAGGAATTCTTTAAAAATTCTAACTCACTCACATGTGAAATGAAAGTAAAAAAGCATCTGTCCTATTTTATGCACACTGACTAAATAAAAATGAACAATTATATTTAGCAAAGTTTAAAGCTCTTTAAACGAAGGTATTCTGTCTGGGTTTTGGCGACCTTTATGTTATTTGTTCCACTGAATTAATATATTATGTTTGAGTGCAGGCATAGCTTGAAACGCAGAAATTATACAAAGAAGAGAATATTCTCTTTTCCAATTCTGATGATCCTAGATGAAATATGAAATTTTGAGAGACTAAACACTTCTAATATACTTGAGAGGAAAACTTTGGTCCTTGGCCTCATCTGTCATTCAGCCCATTTATTAGTGAAATATTTTGAGAACCTATGGACATGTCTTAACACAACATCTATTGTTCTGCCCAAGGTGGAACTATATAAATTAGCTCTTTAAGGATTATAACCATAATTACTTTTAAAATTTTTTCTGCATTTCATGTTTTTAATTCTACTACCAAATGTGGTTATATTTTCAATGAAAACAAACAAGAAGCTTAGAGCAATGTGAAATTCTGTTTTGATTCCTTGAGAAATTAGTTAAAATCAAGGCCAACATGACATTTTCAGATTGTTGTCGGAAATGATTTTATTGTGTCTTGGTGCTGAAATAAATTATTTGGAGCTCTTATTCAGGTTTCAGTAAAGCTATTCTGTCCTGCCATGTGATTATTTATTAGGAGAATGTATTGTTTTTCATGCATCAAGTTATTAAAACAAAGCTCAACACATGGTTTCATAATTGTGACTGAAATAGTCCATAGAGTACCTAATTTCCTTTGATCCTTTATGTTGAACAGTTCAGGCCGTGGTACTTGCCTTGATAATGAGCCTCCCAAGCGTGACTTTCTTTATCCAGCTGTGGCCCCAGGTCAGGTGTACGATGCTGATGAGCAATGTCGTTTCCAGTATGGAGCAGCCTCCCGCCAATGTAAATATGGGGTAAGAAGTCTTCATCCTTATGTTTCGTCATTTATATGTGTTCTTCCATGACACAAATGTTAAGATGGAATTATGACGAATGTCATTTCCCTCTAGTAACATATTTAATTTAAATATGGCTTTTGACACTGCAGTTTTTCTGATATCATATGTACAATATTTTTTCTAAATGTTTGAATAATCCTAAGTTAAGCACATTTCAAATTTCTTTTGAGGGTTGCAGGTAGAATTTTAGTAGCCCTTAATTGTTTTTTCTTTAAATCTTTAATTTATGATGCCAACTGTATTTCATCTTTTGAAATGTTATAGCTTTAGAATCTCTGTACATAGCAGTTTTCTGATAGTCTTATAATTGAGCTAAAGGGCATTTTTGCATTAGCTAGACAGCTTTGCTTTTATTCATAGTTGGTAGTACTAAGTCACATCACATTGCCTCATCCATTGTCCACATTCCAGCACCACAACCGAGCAGGAACAAGATGACATTAGCTCAAGTAGTGAAACAAGGAAAATTGCTATGGTAGAAAAAAAAATGTAGTCATCATAATTTACTCTGCATGTCTGCCTTAAAAACAAGTCACAGTGTCTACATCAGAAAATGAATACAAATTCTTTTTAAGTTTCATAGAGCAAGATTTTAGTGGACATGTTCATATTAGGAACATAATATAAGCATGGTGAATGAAAAAATGGGTTTTTAATATGTAAAATTGCTTACCAAAAAAGAAAAATTCAGATTTAAAAAATAAGTTGAAATCCTTGATTTTTTTTTTTTTTTTTTTTTTTTTTTGTGAGACAAAGTTTCACTCTGTCACCCAGGCTCGAGTGCAGTGGCGCAATCTTGGCTCACTCCAACCTCCATCTCGAGGATTCAAATGATTCTCCTGCCTCAGCCTCCTGAATAGCTGGGACCACAGGTGCATGCCACCATGCCCGGCTAATTTTTATATTTTTAGTAGAGACAGGATTTCACCATGTTGGCCAGTCTGGTCTCGAACTCCTGGCCTCAAGTAATCCACCCACCTCGGCCTCCCAAAGAGCTAGGATTGCAGGCATGAGCCATGGCACCCGGCCTGATTTCTATTTTTATGCAAATAGTCTTTTAAATCCTCTTTAGAAATAATAATAATTAAGTATTTTGGTAGTATTATACTGAATCATTGTACTGTATGTATGTATCCTCTTTGGGAGCAGAATAAAGGGAAGTGTTTTCTTAAATATCTCTTGGGTGACAAGTATATTATTATTCTTGTTAGGCTCTGGGAGCTTATTTGTGCACTAGATTTAAAGATTGTGTGTGATTATATGGATATGTAGAGCCTGGTGTAAAACTTTGGCTTATCCTTAATCTTATTTTTGTATGGTTCTAGTTTCTTTTCTTCTTATATTGTTTATGTTTCAGTAAGTCAGTTGAACTTTAATCACAGTCTTTCTATATATACTTATGGATTAATACATTGAAATTCATGATCAAGTGGACTTAGAAAATTTCTGTTAGATTATTCATATCTATGTCTGTCATTTCTTTGTTAGCAAGTGAAATAGTTCATTTACATTTTTGTGTTCTATTGGAAATTGGGTTTTAACCCCACCTGAAAATTTCCATATTAGATAATTTATATTATCAGTTTTACAGAGTCTATGGCTACAGGATACAGTCTTTTTCTCTCTCAAATAAATTAATAAAAAATTGACTTGATTCTTCTTGCTATATCTATATATCTAATTGACTTCAGACTAATTGATTTGAAATGAAATAAACAGTACAAAAATTACATATTTTTACTTTATATTCCTGATAATCTGCTTGTATATTCTTTTTTTTTTTTTTTTTTTTTTTTTTTTGAGATGGAATTTTGCTCTGTCACCCAGGCTGGAGTGCAATGGCACGATATTGGCTCTCTGCAACCTCCGTCTCCTGGGTTCAAGTGATTCTCTCACTTCAGCCTCTGAGTAGCTAGGATTACAGGCGTGTGCCACCACACCCAGTTAATTTTTGTAATTTTCAGTAGAGACGGAGTTTCATCATGTTGGCCAGGCTGGCCTTGAACTCCTAACCTCAAGTGATCAGCCCACCTTGGCCTCCGAAAGTGCTGGGATTACAGGCATGAGCCACTGTGCCCAGCTTGTAATATGTTTTGTTTATAAAGACTTCTGTAAAAGATACAAAATAAAACTGGAAAACTTTGAGAAAGACATTAGCGTCTTACAAACCTATACAGTTTTAAGTATTTTATCATGAATCCTTTTAACTTTGATTTGTAGCAAAATAATGGTTTCTCTAGATTCATATACTATATGAAAATGCTTGTGTTATTTTTTTAAGTGTTCTCTGTTACTAACAAAGTGTATTAAGTCGTAATTGATTCTTTACAATCACTCCCATGTCTGAACTGCACTTGTTTAGTTTTGTTTACACAAACCTACACTGGTTTATATCTGGTGAATCCTTAAAGTTTTAAACAATTCTAAATACTACTTTGGAAAACAACAGTGGCTTTGAAGGTCAGAATCCAGTGGGTAAGGAAATCATACTTCAGGTGGTAGCTGAAGGGAAAAACAAACCAGCCCTGATTCAGGTAGCTGTCTGAGTGTAGCATACTGAAATGAACACTAAATACAGTTGCTGTATACTCAGGAGAACACTTTAGAATTTTTGGGAGGGGGATACATCTGGTGTTGAAAAATCATGAAATGATTCCTCTTTCAACTAGCGAGTCTCTCATGATGACAGGAAAGATTTTAAAGAACTACAGAATGATCCATATTGCAGAAATGATCAGCTTTCCATCTCTTCCACTTGGCTATGAAGTAGTCATTGCTGGGTTACCAATGATTACATTTGTAGTTATGAAAAATCTTGCCTGAATTCTTAGTGAGTAGATTCATTAACATACATGTTAGTTATGTTTGGAAATTTACATGAAAATTTTTGTTTTATTTTACTCAGGGCAACATTTTTCATTATTATTCTTGCATGTCATCTATTCTTGTTTTTCAGGTGTTCTTAAATTCCTATAGAAGTTGTGAGGAGGCTGTAATGGCTATAAATATAAAGAACAAAATATGGTATAATATGCAGAGTAATATAGTTGTATAATTTAGTAATTTATAAATGATATATAGTTTCTGGTATTTACATAGTGACTTTTCTGAGCTACTTCAGACTGAGTTGATAAAAATCATAATTATCACATCATATTTTATAGGTGAGGAAACTAAAAATACTGAATGTGATATACCTATTCCAAAGTAAAAATTAAAAAGTCTAAATTGATGTCAGTTCTTTTTTCTATTAGGAATACTAATTATGTTAATAAAATAAAGGTAGCAGATGTATTTTGCTTCACAAGACACTTGTTATTAAATTTTTATCAGGTAATGTCTGTTACTAAAAATCTTCTCAAAACTCCCTCTCTTGTCCCAGTCTTTTTGGGAGAGAGGTGGTCAGGAGACCTTCTCTGAAATCTTGTTTTTTTTTTTTTTTGAAACAGAGTTTCACTCTTGTTGCCCAGGCTGGAGTGCAGTGGCGCGATCTTGGCTCACCACAACCTCTGCCTCCGGGGTTCAAGCAATTCTCCTGCCTCAACCTCCCAAGTAGCTGGGATTATAGGCACCCACCACTACACCTGGCTGATTTTGTATTTTTAGTAGAGACAAGGTTTCTCCATGTTGGTCAGACTGGTCTCAAACTCCCGACCTCAGGTGATCCGCGAGCCTTGGCCTCTCAAAATGCTGGGATCACAGGAATAAGCCAGCACAGTTGGCCCCTAAAATCATTTTTTGGGGACATAAGTTCTCAAATGTCTGAAACTCTGAGTCCTGGATCTGAGTGAACTTACTTTCTTTTACTTTATATAAAAAAAAATAGGACTTCCTGAAGGTAAAATACAAGTACAAACAAGTAGCCTGCAAAGCTAGATTTCTACCAGATCATCTAAAAATATCTGCTAGCTCTGTTAGTAGGTTTCTAAGAGACCTTGGATGATTCCTGGATGAAAATACATTGCAAATAAAACAGCAGTATCAATATGTCCAAGAAATGTTTCTTTGCCTTTTTAGAGTAACAAACTCTTTCCAGTAAAACTCTGGGGAATCTGTTATCTCACTTCTCTTACATTTCCCATTAGTCTCCTCTTTTTTATTAGAAAATAATTATAAAAACTGAATTAACAAAAAGCATATTGCAGTAATAACAATAAGTTTAAATGTAGTAAGGAAGTCATTAATGAGCCTATATAATGTAGGGGCTGTGGGTGATCTTTTGACTACTTCCCAAAAAGCACAGATTATTTCAGGGCTCAGCCTCAGCTTTAGCTCTTTATTTCTTTATTCTGTCACTTAAACCATATCTCAAATATTGTTTTCCAGTACACATAATAATTCAGTATAGGTTAACAATATTTAGTACATAATTTACTGTTAATCATTAAGAGCTGATTGTTCATCTACAGGTAGATTTAAGGCCATAAAACCAAAGAAATTTTATAGACATCATAGCTTTGTTTATTTATGGGAAATTTTTATTGTCTATGAAGTTTGTCACTGTTTATATAGACTTAAGAATTAGCACATAAATGCGTAATAGTATGTTGTACATGCTACTGCTTATTTTAAATGTAGAACTGAATAATGTTTTATCAGTAGTTATATATCCTGAACTATAAATGGGAACACATGATCTAATATAAGATGTCATGATGGATGGAACAGGATATTTTTATCAGAATATTTTAAATTAAAAAAAAGATCTGTTCATCATAAACTATCGCCTATGACCTAAAATTGACCATTGGTAGATTTTACTCAGTCTTGGGCACTTTTTTCAGTGAACAGCAGCCAGGTTGTTCTTGTAAACTTCAGATAGCAAGAGGGTATGACAAGCATGCATCTTTACCTGGCATATGACATTCAATAAATGTTTTCTTTTCCTCTATGAATCTCTGTCATCCATGATACCATTTCTGTATAGCTGATAATGCTGGTACTGCTTTAGGAGAATCTGAACCTTTCGTACTTCAGGGAGCATATTAAGGTATTCCAAGGGTCACATACTGACTCAATTTCACCCTTCAGTCTCAGCTCAAATACCAGTTTCTCTTCAGACAGGCCTTCTGTCTGATCATTCACTATTAAAAATGTTTTCCCCAGTTACTCTCTTTCATATTATACTGTTTATTTCTTTCATAGCACTTTTAAAATCCATAATCACTTTATTTGATTACTTATTATTTAAGTGTGATCATGTAAATGAGCCCTTTTCTGACAACATTACTTAATATTATACATCCACATGCACACACACACACTTCCTATCATTTTCATTGTGTTATATTTCTCCTTAATATTTATCACTTTCTGGCATACTATATATTTTACTTGTTTATCTTGCTTATTACTACTTTCTCCATTAGGATGTATTTTCCTTGGGGGGGGAGATATTTTGTCTGTTTCATTCAGAGCTATATCCCCAGTGACTAGATCAGTGCCTGGCTCATGGTAGGTGCTCAATTAATATTTGTTGAATGAATGAGCTGATAATTATAATTGGAATATAATTGCCATAAGGGGAAGGATTCCACCTGACTTGTTCATGGCTATTTGTATAGTGACTAGCTCAATGCCTGTCTCATATGGGAGTTCAATAAATATTTGATAAATAGATGAGTGAGAAGAGTTATCTGGTGAAAAGAGTCGGGAGAGGACCTTTTATGAAGACTCTGAGCCTGTGTATTTGAAGAGCTGAGAGAAAGCTAGTGTGCCCAGTGCTGTCAAATAAACACCACATAAAAGGAACAGGAGAAAAAGGTAGAAGCCAAGTGTAACTGTACCTTATCGGCCATGTTAAGTTTTTATCTTAAAAGCAGCAAGAAACTATTGAAGTGTTTTTAATGGATGAGACCAAGAGATGTGCAGAAAATAACAGAATTTCTAAGGCATATTATGTCTTAGGAAACAAATTTAATTCTGTAATCTGGAAAACCCATGTTAGAAAATTAAAGCCTTTTGTAAAGTGATGTATGGTATCCTCTTTTCCCTTTTTTGTTGCCCTCCAAACACACCCTATGCAGAGTACTAAAACAGCTCTGCCACTAATGATTCTCCAGTGTAGCAATACCCTTACTTTTCTAGATAAATATAAATTCATTCTTTTTATACTAGAGGGTGCTCATAACTCTGAAATGAAATGAATGGAGGTGTTTGTGTGTAAAGGTGTGTGGGCTCCATAATTTTGATTTAAGATTGCAGAATCCCAGTGTGTTGTAGTAGAAACATCAAAGAACTTGTAAAAAGAGAATACGACATAACTTTAAGACTTCTTATTAATTTTGACTCTTTCCAGGGGCAATGTATTTGTGGCCATTGTTATATTTTACTTACAGGTTACCAAACTTGAAAGTTTTCTACATACCTCAATTAGATGATTAATGATAGAATAATCTACAAATGGTTGAGTACTATATTTGTTCCAAACTTTAAGTGATAAGAGACTTTTAGGATTTAATATTAGAAATGAAGATTAAAAAGTAAATATAGATATAAATTTAGATTTATTAATTTATAAGAAATCTAGCCACATAGTTTATATTCATTCAATTCTATTGAAATATGCATGTTTTCTTACCTAAAGAAATCTTCTAAAGAAATGGAAGAATTTTACCTTAAAATATATTTATTTGGCATAGTTTGAAGTGGCCCTGTAAAGCCGTCTCTTGTTGGGAGAATTGACCTGGTAGGCCAATTTATTATCAAAAGATTATTTGGTAAGCATTGAATAAAAATATGGGGTAGTATATAGATTATTTTCTTAACATATTAATTAACAACTATAATAATAATGCCATCAAGCTATGCCTACCTGAAATATAGCTCTTTGAAGTCAAGGTAACTGCTAGAGACAAGATAGTTGAGTTCTTTGATCAGGGGATCCTTCCCCTGGAGAGTATTTAATAAAAACCTATGTATTTTGTCTCTCAGACTCATGCATACTCCCTTTTGTTTATTATTTTATCACCACCAATTAAATAAGATTCAGTCATTATTACATTATCATTGAGAATCATTCTTTCATATAATTGTATGTTAGCTATACTAGTCTTTTGGGGATATCATTGGCCACCTATGCAACTTTTTTAAGAGATACAGACAACTTGGGAGAGAATAGCAGGGAAATACTGAGAAGTACATATAAGGGAACGAGAAAATGAGTTTGAGTAGCCTGTAAAAAAGAAAGCTAAATGTTGGCCTCAAAACGATTTTCTGGTTTTGGAACACTTATTACAGTTTGATTGCTGGTAACAAATTGTTCTGCTTCCCTACCAAGAGCATAAAATATCCCACAGTTGTCTTAATCTTTACAGCTGGAAGGTTGTAGATTAGGTATTAGGAAGAATTTCAAGTTATTAAATACTGGAATGTTAAACTGAGAAAGATTATAGAATCACACTTTCCTTGAAGATTTTAAGGTGGTATAAATATTCTACAATGTTGTCTGATATGGGCTTAGGAAATAAAAGGTGTGTAATTATTTTAGCACCTCAATATTCTTTTGAAATCCAAAGATATATTTGTCAGGCATACACTTGACAAGAAGTTTATCTGATTTTTTCTTAAATTCTAAGCTAAAATCATAAGTCCATGATCACTTGTATCCTTAAAGATTACTAGTTTTTACCCTGCATTTGCTTCTTAGAGGTTTTCTTTTCTTTTAGCCATTTAGTCACTTTTGAATATTTTCAAGCTGGTGATTAGTTATATAAACAGAATTTCTAATTAAGGGTTTTTTTAATTTTATTTATTTATTTATTTATTTGCCTTTCTGGGATCTCTTGCGCTTTAATTTCCCATTACTCACATAATAGGATTAAACTGTTTAAGGCAAAAATAAGGGTATATCCTCTTTCTGCAGATGGCTACTAAACACCTGGAACCAGGCCATAAGGTCACCATATGTTGGTTTTCAATTTTCCCTTGTGTGATCAAATGATAAGTAATCTTTCTAAGCATTGATGCTCCTTCCTGACCTTTAGGGCTCTGCTCTCCCCTTTTACCTTCAGGGTCCTTTATTGCAAGCAGCTGTTGAGAGGTGTTACTGATAAGCTAATGTGGACAAAGAGAATGTTTCATATTTAGAATTAAGGACCCAACATGCATAGAATTTAGTTTCCCAGGGGCCGAAAGTGTGCGCATTATCTCTTTTTAAGTCTTCAAAGTTGATTTTTAAAAAGTTTTTAAACTCAGTTAGCAACTGTAAACCAAAAATAAAATCCTAAGCTCCTCAACCAACTGACCTTCCTTCTTGGCCAGAGTTATTCCAAAGTAAACCTGAAAATCTAGTTCAGGCGATGATGGGAAGGTGAGGTCAAACATACCTCATTATACCCTCAGCTCTTTGAAAAGCACAACTGACGAACATTATCATTAAAACAGAGATCTTAAGACTGATGAAACAGACTCTTTGTAGCAATAAGATACCAAATTCCAACCTGACTTTATCTAGTATAGCATGACGGATAGCAGGCCCTGAAAGAAATGGAAGAATTTTACCCTAAAATATATTTACTTGGCATAGTTTGAAATGACCCTGTAAAGCTGTCTCTTGTGGGGGAGAATCCACATTCTGTAGAGAATCCCCTTCCCCTTCCAGGTCTTTTCCCTGATCCAGCAGAGAATTAACTATGAGTCTGGCACCTTTTTAAGTCCTAATAAGAAACATTTACAAACTGTTTTCTTTCAGAAGACTCCTACCTGGAGGCTTCATCTGCATAGTAAGAACCTTGGTTTTCACAACTCCTTATCCTAACCCAGACATTCTCTTCTATTGATTCCAGGTCTTTAGATAATAACTCTTTCAACCAATTGCCAATCAGAAAATCTTGTACTCAGCCTATGACCTGAACTCCCCATCCCTTAAAACATATAAAATCAAGCTATAACCTGACCACCTTGGGCATATGTTCTTAGGATTTCCTGGGGCCCTGTCATGGGCCATTGATGACTCATATTTGGCTTAGAATAAATCTCTTCAAATATTTTACAGAGCTTGACTCTTTTTGCTGATACAATAAAGACACTATTTTCTCTTCATATACTGCTTTCCTTAATGACATAAAAAATTTTAAATGATTTTGTGCTTTTTTGATATCACCTCCCCCACCTTGTGTAAACTACTAGTTTTAATTTTCCTCCATAAATAGAAGAATTTCTCTTCCACGTTTTAGTGTAGTTTAACATATATGGTTTCTAAAAAATAATGGAAACATTAGAAAAAGTAATTCTAACTTTTTTTAGAAATTAGAAAGAGTCTTTCTGAAACAATCATTCTATTCTTATCAAAAAAACCCTAGTTTAATTCTTTACAAAGTTATTTACTGCATATCAGGTAAGTTATTTTACATTAGATAACTACTATAAAACTCTATTTTCTAAATGTACTTTTATTACCCATTTATATTTGTTAATATTTTAAATTATTATTAATATTTGCAAAGTGTTGTTCATTTCAAAAATTAAATAAACCGAAAATCTGTGGATTGATATTAAAATTTTAAATAAGGTATATTTTTAAATGTCTTGTTTCTTGGAAGAGCATGAAACACTTTTGTGAAATATGTTAACAGTATCTTTTTAAAATCTACACAGAAGTGTTGATATTACATTTAGAAGTTCCAGTAATAATAATGCATAAGTTGATTCCTAAACTTATATATTGAGTGAATATGTTATAAATTAGTACATAATAGTTATAATTTGGAGACATTGTCCGTTAAAATCAAGGTAAAGGATAGGAGGGTATTAAGTTTAGTGAGGTTTTATATTTTATTAGAACACAAAAGTAAACCATTACTAATCAGCCTGAATTGGCCAGTGACATAATTCAATTCTGATACATTTAAGAGAAATGGGAAAGTACCTTAGGTGTGAGGTGATTATCTTGGACATTGATATCAAACAGAGCTGATTCAAATCGACATTAGTTAGAATTGAAACAAATTGCTAAATTATTCTGAACCTGAAGTTTCTCACACTTTCTAAAAAGATCACCATAATAAATAAATGAGATACAAATATAAATATTCCTAGCATAGTAGTTGATAGTATACCCTGAAAAAAATTAGTTCCTTTCTTTTATTCCTTCCTACAACATCCCTGCTAAGTGATCATGAAATGTGTGCTGAAGTATCTACAGTGATGAGGATTCAGTTTTAGTTCATTTTGGACAATTTTTCTGTATATAAAACTGAAATCTGCTCCCTCTAGCTTTTACGAGTTGATTGAACTGACTTCTCTTCTAGGATGACCTGCACATGTTTTTCCCAATCATTTATAAAATTGACTTTCTAAACTCTAGGAAAATAGTTCCAGTTTCAACAACAAGACAAACAGTAAACACAATCATTCCTTCAGGTATGAAAACAAAAATGCTAGATAAAATGAAACTAATAAACTCAACTAAATTAGTTTGTTTAACTACAACATGTATTTATGTGATAAAAAGAGACATAGGAACAATTGAGGAATGATGCCAGTATAATGCACAAGCCTTGTTTTTTTCATACGTGATTGTTTCCTAGTATATTAATGATTTGAAGTTATCAGACAAGCTTTCTCATATTTAAAGAGATAGTCTATAACATTATATAAAGACTCTTAGAAAGGCCTACAGAAATGTCTCATATATATATATATATATATAATTGTACTTTAGATTCTGTGATACATGTGCAGATCATGCAGAATTGTTGCATAGGTACATACATGGCAATGTGGTTTGCTGCCTCCATCCCCCTGTCACCTATATCTGGCATTTCTCCCCATGTTATCCCTCCCTGACCTCCCTATCCACACTGTTCCTCACCTAGTGCCCCCAAACAGACCCCAGTGTATGATGCTCCCCTCCCTGTGTCCATGTGTTCTCATTGTTCAACATTCGCTTTTTTAATTGGATGTGGTGGTTGGCCTAGTGGCTTTATTTCCAGAACACTAAGCTCTCTATTGCAGCCATGAGGGCAGATGAAGAAGCTGTGAAGATACACAGCTTTTGTATCATTTGTGTTATAGTTTAAAAGTTGATTGATAAAGCTAAAGTCTGGATTCAATTCTTAATTTTTATGTAAGTTGTCTCTATTGGAGGCAAATGTCCCCAAAAGCCAATGTCTCTAAGAAGGAAGCATTACAAGCCACAGAGATTAAGGCTGCAAAGGATCAACTGATTGGGATGCTGGGAACAAATGCCAGCAGAGATTTAACTGTGCAAATGCTTTAAAGAGGGAAAAAATGGCTCCCATAAGAAACTGAAGCCCCAGGCTTGTACTTCACATAAGAACAAAGTAAAACCATGTACAGCCTACATGGTGCTGACCAAATGAATCAAAATGACAAATTGGATCAGTGAAAACCTTGAGATGTGTGATAGGAATAAATGAAGGTGCACTTCTACAATCCAAGTGGCACAGAATGCTCAAAGAAGAAATAATCTTCACTGAAGATAAGCCTGAATACAAAATAACAAACACGAGGAAACAATCCACCATGAGGTTGACAAGTAGGAAGATTAATGACCCAAGAGAAAAAGATATGGAAATATCTAAGAGAGGTTAACAAATAGGTGACTGAAATGAGAAAGTCTAATGTAAGTTGAATAGGAGTTTTAGAAGAAAGAATAGGAAATATAAACATTAAAAGAGATAATAACTAATAGTTTTTTAGAATCAAAGAAAGACATAGAAATCAGAGCATGAATCTCAAGTAGATAAATAGAAAGAATACTTAGATACAGTAATGAATCCCAGGCACAGTGGCTCATGCCTGTAACTCCAGCTCTTTGGGAGGCCAGGGCAGGTGGATTACTTCAGGTCAGGAGTTCAAGACCAGCTTGGGCAATGTGGTGAAACCCTGTCTCTACCAAAAATACAAAAATTAGCCAGGCATGGTGGCAGGAGCCTGTAATCCCAGCTACTTGGGAGGCTGAGGCAGGAGAACTGCTTGAACCCAGGAGGCAGAGGTTGCAGTGAGCCAAGATCATGCCACTGTACTCCAGATTGGGGGACAGAACAAGACTGTGTCTCAAAAAAAAAAAAAAAAAAAAAAAATACAGTGATGAAATTGTCCTAAAGCACACAGAAAAAATATTGAAAGCAACAAGAAAGACTATAAAGGTCAGATGCAGTAGCTCACAGCTGTAATTCCAGTGCTTTGAGAGACCGAGGTGGGAGGATTGCTTGAGCTCAGGAGTTCAAGACCAGCCTGAGCAACATGGTGATACTCTGTGTCTACCAAAAAATACAAAAATTAGCTGGGCATGGTGGCATATGCTTGTAGTCCCAGCTACTCTGGGGGGATGAGGTGGGAGGATCACTTGAGACTGGGAAGTCAAGGCTGCAGTGAGTCATGTTCACACCACTACACTTCAGCCTGGGCTACAGAGTAAGACCCTGTCTCCAAAAAATGAAAAAAGACTGCAAAGAAGAAACAGCAATTAGACTGACAATAGACTTTTCATCAGCCTCCATAGAAGTCAAATGACAATGAATTTAACACCTTCAAATGCTAAGATAAGATAAAAGTCAGCCTAGTACATTCAATTTAAATATTGTTAAAAACTGAGGATAAAATTAAGATATTTTCAGAAAAATAAGAAAAAGTGTCCCTTGCTAAATTAATTGCTAATGGATGAATGTCAAGAAGAAAGAAATTGAATTCAGAAGATAGCAGTAAGATATAAAAAGAAAATGGAATTAAGCATTCGTAAACACATAGATAAAACAAAATAAATACTGACTATCAAGTGTTAGTCAGTGTAAAAAATGCTCAACCTCACTAATCGTCAGGGAAATGCAAATTAAAACCACAATGAGATATCACCTTACTCCTGCAAGAATTGCCATTATTAAAAAGTCAAAAAACAATAGATGTTGGCATGGATGTGAGGGAAAGGGAACACTTACACACTCCTGATGGAAATGTAAATTAGTACCTCAATGGAAAACATAAAGGAGATTCCTCAAAGAGTTGAAAGTAGGTCTGCCATTCGATCTAGCAATCCCACTACTGGATATCTACCCAAAGGAAAAGAAGTCATTATATGAAAAAGACTCTTGCACATATATATTTATAGCAGCGCAATTCACAATTGCAAAGATGTGGAACCAACCTAAGTGCCCATCAGCTAATGACTGGATAAAGAACTGTGGTATATACACACCTTGTAGAATACTACTTCACCATTAAAAGGATCGAAATATGTATTTTGCAGCAACTTGGATGGAGCTGGAGGCCATTATTCTAAGTGAAGTAACTCAGGAGTGGAAAACCAAACATTGCATGTTCCCACTTACAAGTGGGAGCTAAGCTATGCGTATACAGAGGCATACAGAGTGATACAATGGACAGAATGATATAAGAGACTCGAGTGGAGGGTGGGGAAGGGTCTAGGGGAGAAAAAAACTACGTTAGGTACAAAATACACTACTCAGGTGACAGATGCACTAAAATTTCAAAATGTACCACAATATAATTCATCCATGTAACAAAAAACCACTTGTACCCCAATGTTATTAAAATAAAAAAAATTTTTTAAAGTCTTGGGAAATGGGTCGTTCAGAAACTTTTAGACTTTTGTAGGCAAGGAAAATTTCCCTCTAAAAACTGGCAGACAAGGATAGAGATGCCAACTCTTAATTTTGCAAGGAAGGAACGTTTTGCAAAGCCTGCCATAAGCATTGTAGAATGTACAATTGGGAATTGTACAGTCTACTGTAACACCAATAAAGTAAAAGGAATAGAACTTAACAAATAAGGACAGTCCATTAAAATAAAAAACATTAGTTTTATGAAAAAAAATAATAACCTGTCCCGGCTTGGTAAAGTAGCTAACACCTGCAATCCCAACGCTTTGGAAGGCTGAGGCAGGAAGATCTCTTGAGACCAGGAGTTCAAGGTTACAGTGAGACCTCAAAACAAAACAAAGCGAACACCTATTCACATTGACGTTATCCTTCTAATTTTGTCAAAGAATATTAAAAACTTTATCATAGAGCAATACCAGTCTGTGGCATTTGGGCTACATGTCTGACTGTAACCTACCTTTTCCTCTGAAGTTCCCAAGAATTCTAAGTGATTGTTATTTTTTTTTATAAAACTAACATAATGCCTGATGCATAGCAGATCCTTGATAAATATTCTTGAATGAGTTGGGAAAATGCTATTACTTTTGTATTGCCAGGCATTCCTCCTAGCTGATTAGAAGTTGACCCCGTAACATTATAGATTCCAATTCAAATTTCCAGTGTCATATAACAGAAATGTCCTTTAGTGGGGACTGTGGATAACTTCCCTCTCCTTTAAGCTCAAGAGCAAGCGCAAAGACCCAAATTTCCTCTACAGAGTCTTCCCAAAACAAAATTTAGGATTATCAAGGGGATTTTAACACACAGGCGATGATTTGTTAATTCATAAAGGTTATGAAACTTATCTTAATAAATCTTAACTTCTGTCAGGAATCATGAGTATGTGAAAGAGAACTAGAGATGAGATAAGCTGGTGGATAGTTAAAAAAAAAAAAAAGAAAGAAAAGATATCATTATTTCTCACTCTACTTCAGCACCTCCAATATTTTATTTAAGGGAAATCTGCCTACTATGATGGTTGCCATGCAAATTACCCAAGAGGCAAACAATTTCAGCCTGCATTTAACTATATTAGAGCCTGGAACTTTATTAGAACCTAGAGTTAGGCTCCTTATTCAGCAACTAATATGCATGTGCAAATGAAACTGACATACCTATGCAAATATATCATCCATTGTCTAGGATTCCGCAGTTTAGAGAAAGAAGTGTATTTCTGAAAGTGTGGAATTGTTCTCAAGTTCATTCAGGAAGAATACTTCCTGTTTTATCATATGAAATGCAATTTTCTTGCTTTTTATCTTTCAAGAGAGTATCCTTTAAAAAAAAAATCTTGGGAAACTTTCCTAAATTGGATATTAGTATCTTTCTTATTCAAGTTAAGATTCCAATAGCAAGATTTATCTGAAAACTCTTCAGAGCCTTCTCCATGACTAGTTATACATTTTGTGAGTGTTTCTCAACATAGAATTCCACTCCCATACTTTAAACAGTGATTTCTGAGAAGTCGATGTGGTTGCAAAATTTGAATCCCAGGAGTCCACCAAGATAACAAAATCTGTTAGAAGTGGGTATCTAGTTTTCAAAATCTATCATTCTCTAAAAGATAAGAGGGCTCCACTGTGAATTTTGAGATTAAGGTTTTGAAAAAAGTATCTTAAGCACTTGCTACTTTGGGTAGAGATTTTCAAGGCACTTTTGGAAAATAAAGTTTCCATAACCTGACTAAATAGTGTTTTCCTGCTAGATGTGATAAGTATTGTCCTTTTCAATAATAGAACTTTCATTGCATAGTTCTGTCTAAAGTAAACTTCAGGTTTCTTTTACCTTTGTCTAAAGTGAGATTTCAGCCTATAATAAAGATCACAAAAGATCAGGAGTATCATCCAGGACTATGGATGAAACTTTTTTATAATCTCTATATTAATCTCTATTAATGCTTTTCTGGTTTTATGAAAATATTTTTCCTTGAATTTGGATAGATATTTGATACATGGGACAATATTTCAGCCCTAAATGTTACTCCTGCTGCTTTTTGTTTTTTGTTTTTTTGAGACAGAGTCTAGCTCTGTCGCCAGGCGGGAGTGCAGTGGCACGATCTCGGCTCATTGCAACCTCCCCCTCCCAGTTCAAGTGATTCTCCTGCCTAAGCCTCCCAAGTAGCTGGGATTATGGACATGCACCACCATGCCTGGCTAATTTTTTGTATTTTTAGTAGAGGTGGAGTTACACTATGTTGGCCAGGATGGTCTCAATCTCTTGACCTTGTTATCCGCCCACCTCGGCCTCTCAAAATGTTGGGATTACAGGTGTGAGCCACCGTGCCCGGCCACTCCCACTGCTCTTTAAATATTAAACTACAAGAACATATTAAGGAATATAAACTAAAAAACCGTCTTCTTTTTTTATTATTTTGCTTTAAGTTCTGGGATACATGTACAAGTTTAAAAAATCATCTTCTATAGAAAAATAATAAAGTAGTATAAATAACCACTTAAAACAGAAACTAAAGCTTTGAAAGAAAAGTGAATTCATAACAAATTGGATTATAAAGATGAGAACGTTTAATGTTTATATTATGACCCACAGTACATGCTTTTCTTTTCTTTTTTTCTTTTTTTTTTTTTTTTTTGAGACAGAGTTTCATTCTATCATCCAGGATGTAGAGCAATGGTGCAATCACAGTTCACTGCAACCCCTAACTCTTGGGTTCAAGTGATCTTTCCACCCCGACCTCCTAAAGTGTGGGATTACAGGTGTGAGCCACTGCGACTGGCCCATGCTTTTCTTTTCTAATGTTTTTTCTTTCTCTAGGTCACTAGTTCTCCAAATGGAGTTTAAACATTGTTAGGTATTTAAAAGTCTAATAGGGCCTGGGCGCGGTGGCTCACACCTGTAATCCCAGCGCTTTGAGAGGCCAAGGTAGGCAGATCACGAGGTCAGGAGTTCAAGACCAGCCTAACCAACAGTGAAACCCCATCTCTAATACAAAATACAAAAATTAGCTGGGCTTGGTGGCTAGTACCTGTAGTCCCAGCTACTTGGGAGGCTAAGCTGGAGAACTGCTTGAACCCAGGAGGTGGAGGTTGCAGTGAGCTGAGCTCACGCCACTGCACTCCAGCCCCAGTGACACAGCAAGACTCTGTCTCAAAAAAAGAAAAAAAAAAATGCCTAATAGACACTGTGTGTCTCCTCTCTGCCTGGTAGGAGGCACCCTAAAGAGGAACCCAGAGAGATCCCCTCAATTTGTTATACTCTGTGGGGCACTTCCATTTGTAGGACCAGTTAACTAGTGACATCAGTATTTCACCGCCTTAATTCTGATTGCATTTGTAACATGAGTTCTTATAATTATGTTCTGAGAGTTAAAAGATCAGTTGAGGAATAGAAGTAAAAGGATTAAATGTCATGTTTTAGTTTACTTTTGCATGTCAGATAATCATATTATTATAAATATATATTATACTAGGTTGTTCTAGCTTAAATTAAAAACTTATTGGTAATGATGCTAGTTGGTGATCATATATAAAAGGAAACTGAAAAATTTGAGTGTTTTCTTCAAAAGAAAGCTTTTTGGGGGCTGTTTAAACACTTTATGTGGGAATAATATTGAACAACTTATTTTAAAATCTGATATGTTAATATAGTATTAACAAAAAAAGTGTTTATATTGCCAATATTAGAATAAGTGTTGTAATTTTCCTATGCTGAGGTAGGATAATGGAAAATTGTAAGAAAGGAGACAAGACAACTCCACACAACATACCCAGACATTCTATAAATGGCAGCATTTGTTCAAAACCAAGTTTCTTCTTCATGAAGGTATGCTACATTAATGTACTGAAATTAACATTGCTAGATTGTGCTTAGGCATATATAAATATTAAAAATTACTTCAAAATGTACTTCAAAAATTTTTTAATTCATACATTAAATTCCTATCCATTCCCATGGTCTATTTCTCTGTTTTAAAATTGTCTTTATTTGAATATTATGGTAGATCTAAGAAGTCATTTACCTGGAATCACTTTATTAGTAATTGGTAAGTTTGTACTATTGTATATTCTTGAGTGTAATAAACGTGTATTTCCTTTCTACGTAGTCATTTTTCTCCTTACTCATCTATATTAATGAAATTTCTATACACTATTATAAAAAGATCCTAATCAATATTAAAAACTAAGATACACTTTATCTGCTAAAATAAGAATTATATAGACAAATATTTAAATGATACTGCAAGATGGATAACCTACCTTCCATAAAAACCTCCTCCAAAATCCTCATCTCTGATGCTTCAGCAGCAAAAGGGACCCAGGGTCTCTTTTGAAAGTAATGCGGAGTGACTGTTAAGTGTATTTCATGGAAGAATTAGAGATGACTCTATTTCTGATCAACTTGCTTTTGCCTTCTTTCCTAGGAAGTGTGTAGAGAGCTCTGGTGCCTCAGCAAAAGCAACCGCTGTGTCACCAACAGTATTCCGGCAGCTGAGGGGACACTATGTCAAACTGGGAACATTGAAAAAGGGGTAAGATCAATGATTTACTACCCGTTTGACATGTGTACAAAACTGATAAATTGCTGGTGCTGATATTCAACCCCTAGGAAATCTTATATATTCATTTAAAATCTACTTAAAAATAATTAATTCCTAAACCAATAGGTTAATTGCCATATTTAATATCTGCAAACATGTATTGTTTAGGAAATTATAGTTGGTAACTATCTTTTAGGTCACTTTCACCTTTCTGTTGGTATATATATATGTTACATTTGTACCAAAAGTAATGCAACAGCAATCTTTTTCTCATGTAATATAGTCTGTTTACTGATACAACATAGTCTAGTTTTTTGGTAAATAATTCCCCGGAAAATTATGTGACCCAGAAGTATAGTATTATAAAGTCACTATAACTATAGTATTACTAAAGTCACTTTTACTTTTGAGACAAGGTCTCATTTTGTTGCTTGGACTGGAGTGCAGTGGTGCAATCTTGGCTCACTGCAACCGGCACCTCCGGGGCTCAAGCGATCCTCCCACCTTAGCCTCCTAAGTACCTGGGACTACAGATGCATGCCATGATGCCCAGCTAATTTTTGTATTTTTTGGTAGAGACAGAGTTTCACCATGTTGCCCAGGCTGGTCTTGAACTCCTGGGCTCAAGTGATCCGCCCACCTCAGCCTCCCAAAATGCTGGAACTATAGGCATGAGCCACCGCACCCAGCCTAAAGTCACTTTTAGATTGCAGTATGAGAGAAGGGACTAGTAGAAAATAATAATTAATTTATTGAACATAGAAACTGGAGTTAAATAATTTTTTCATCAATCTAGTTTTCAAAAATATAATTATTAAGAGTTTTTTAAACATGCTAGGCACAGTGGCCCACCCCTGTAGTCCCAGCTAAGTGGGAGGCTCAGGTGGGAGGATCACTCAAGCCTACAATTTTGAGTCCATCCTATGCAACAAAGTGAGTAACCTTGTCTCTAAAAAAAGGAAAAACAACAACAGTTGTTGAAATATATAGTAATAGTTTGTGTGCTACTCTTAACATTTTCTAGGAATTGCTATTTATGTAAATTTAAATGCTAGAATTTATTTCTATTGACTGAATTTGCAATAACTATTACTGTCATCTGTTCTCAGTTCTGACTTCTTCCATGTTAGCTGGGCTAGTTTCAACAAGGATTACACTGAGTTTCAGCCTGCAATCTGATGTTTAAATAAAAAGAATGAAAGCTTTTGGGCAGCTGTCACAGTTTATTAATCCTTGCTGACGGCTTCATTCAGGACCCATGACCTAGTGCCATGTTGATGGCTTTTCCATGCTAAGTTTGGAAATGTTGGTAAATTATGCTAAATATATGAGTTGAGAGGGTAATTTAAAAAGGATTTAGGATCTTTTTTTTTCAGATTTTATAAGTAGCCAATAAAAATACAGAGAAATTCATGCACTACCAAAAATTCCTTCTATTTTTTTTTCACTAAAGCAATAGAAAATATTAGGAATTGCATTCTTGAAACAACCATCTATATTTATTTTGGAACCAATAATTATTGTCAGTTTTTGTCAATTTACCTCAGCCTCTACTTAGAAGAAATACACAGCCATAAAGAGGGAAAGTCACAGGGAGAATCTGTTTCTTTATTTCCATTGATTTATTATTCTTGTGATGAAGTTTGTGATCCACAGTAAACCACTAGTAGTGGCTATCTGAGAACACGTAGCTCAGCTCCACCAATAAATCATATTATAAATACATATTTAATACCAATAATTTGTGCTTAATAGCAGGGCCCTCAAATGTCATATCTTATACCATATATATGCATATATATGATAGAGATGATATATTTCTTGGAAATTACGAACAATTTGAGGGATACTTAGAAATACTCTCAGACAACATTAAAACTAACAGTATTGAATTCAAATTTAAATAAGCAAATAGAGGGGAAATATAATTACTTCTGAGCACAAATAAGAATGATCACAGACAAGAGAAAGTGAATAAAATGGGGCAAAATATATTTGATTTCTAAAGATTCACATTCTTAATCTAGGTTAATCATCAGCTTTTTGATCCATAAACCCTTTCTTTCAATGAAGTCCATAGAATTCTAACATATGTATACATTTGAAAAAAATAGAAATGCTGTGGCTTAAAAAGCCCCTTGCCTGCTCCTTACCCTGTCTTTGGACATTTGCCAGCTTCTGTCATACCTCCATAACCCATGGCCTCCATGCAAAACTATTAAGAACCTTATAAGTATGGCAAAGTTTATATGTCAAGTGGTCATTTATATTCACAACATAAGAGTGTACTATCATAAGGTCAATATATCGGATATCACCGTCTAAAACTAATCTACAAAACAAATCTTTGTTGTTTTTCCAGAGACCTGGAAGATAGATAAAGTTTTAGAATGACATAAGTCTTAAAACAAATGAATAAATTAATGAAAAACCTAAAAATGCAGACTCCTAGAAAGGAAAAGGATAGAGCACTAGATGACTCTCAGAATAACCTTATCATTAACTTTGAACTTGTGAAGAAGCTTTCAGAAACTAAATCAACCTGCATTTTTTTTTTTTGAGACAAAGTCTCACTCTGTCACCCAAGCTGGAATGCAGTGGCGTGATCTCACGTTACTGCAACCCCCACCTCCCAGGTTCAAGTGAGTCTCCTGTCTCGGTCTCCAAGTAGCTGGGACTATAGGCATGTGCCACCAGGCCCGGCTAATTTTTTTGTATTTTTTAGTAGCCTCCCAAAGTGCTGGAATTATAGGTATGAATCACCACGTCCAGCCATCAACCTACATTTGTAAGAAAAAACAAAGAACTAGACATGTGAGCTGAACACTTCTTTATTCTTTATCTAACTATATTGACCATGTTATCTCCTGTATGAATTTTTGTTGTCAATTTTTGTTATTTTTTTTCTTCTTAGGAAGGAAGCATATTTACTGTTGCCATATGCAGATTTTGCACTTAGGGCTATAATATTTGGAAAGTAAACCAGACCTCAGAATTCTGACCCAAAGCAAAACAGCCCTGCAAAGAGCTAGTGATAAAGTGGAATTTAAATTAATCTGGTCAGCTTTCTATGGTTAGTCTGTATATTTGCCATCTAAAAATAATTGACATCCCGGTAACAATAATGACAAAGATGATGACTATTTAAGAACTATTAATGGCCGGGCATGGTGGCTTATGCCTGTAATCCCAGCACTTTGGGAGGCCGAGTCGGGCAGATCACCTGAGGTCAGGAGTTTTGAGACCAGCCTGGCCAACATAGTGAAACCCTGTCTCTAATAAAAATACAAAAATTAGCCGGGCATGGTGGCAGGCGCCTGTAATCACAGCTAGTCGGGAGGCTGAAGCAGGAGAATTACTTGAACCCTGGAGGCAGAGGTTACAGTAAGCCAAGATCATGCCATTGCACTCCAGCCTGGGCAACAGAGTGAGACTCCGTCTCAAAAAAAAAAAAAGAAAAAAAAGACATACTTACACTATGCCTAGCACATATTGCTAAGCACTTTACAGTCATTCTTCTCTTTAATATTAACAAAAACTGTTAGGTAGGTACAGTTTTAACTCCATTTACAGAAGAGAAAAATAAGACTTACTAGCCCCAGATTTCACAGCAATTTAATGACATAACTGACATTTCAGCCTAGGTCTTTATAATTTCAGAGTTGAAATCTTTGCCTCTCTATACTGATTCTAATTTTGCTTTATCTTCACATGACAAACTTTGCAGAGTAAAAAAGCAATTTTTCATTGTCACAAGAATCGAGTAGGTCACTAAGCCTAGTCTGGGTTTTAACAATGTATTTCACCCTTTAATACTAAATAGCTTTTTCATTTTCTACCTGTAAACAGTTTCTTGTTTCAGGAATCCCAATAAGAAAGCAATGTGAGTAGAACGTTGAGCTAAGCATATATTATTGTGTGACAACTGGTAAAATAAAGAATCTCTACTTTAAAATGAGAGACAACCAATTTCTATATATTTCATAGAGATATTATGAGGACAGAATGAGATAATATTTCAGTGAGCTTTTTGTGGGTCTCCTCAGAGGGAAGGTGCTAACATATTACTAGAGTATCATCAATACTTTTCATTATTATTTGCCAACCTTAGATGATGGTGGGCAGAAAATTCTTTGCCAGACTGTCTTAACTAACAGTAAAGAGTGTAAGCACAAGTTTGTGTGTCTCCAAGAAATGGATGGAATATTCACAACCTCTGATCTTAACTCTGAGTTTCAAAACTACTCTCACCAGAAGGAACAAGAAAGAACCTATACACGGTCTAGCCAGCAGAATAAAACCAAAGCTGCTCATAGTTTTCTGAATAAATCTTTTTTAAAAAGGGAGGGGGTAGAAATACTGCTCAAGTCATAGCATAGACATATCCAAAGGATTGAATCCATGATGATCTCGTCAAACTCTGGCTGCCAAAGATATGGGATCCCTGCCCAGGGGCGCAGTTCCACAAATGTTCCATGTAAGTATGGGAACTGTTCCATGCACATTTAACAGATGGAGTAAGAAATATGGCCAAAAAATTAAAAACTGATCTTTGCGTGAGTCCTGGGGGGTCTGACATCGCTATTACAGCCATTGGATGTTCGCCTGAATAAGCCATTCAAGGACTGAATAAGAACCATATGGTCTGAATGGATGTGCTCAGGGACAGTAGCATTAACCAAAGGAGGAAATTTGATGAGCCCAGACGGTGTGCTGGTACTGTGTGTCCATGGGTCAGTCTCCTACAAATAATTAATACAACTTTTAGCCAGAGAACTTTTCCTTGGATACAGCACCAGCAATAGCCCTTTGGACAGGAATCAGAGGGATGCCATAATTGGTAAAATATTAAATAAGGATTTAGATTGTAAAAACTTTGATAGTAGCGTTGGCATTGTTACTGAACAGGATATTAAGGATAATCAAAACCCAATCCTTGTAATCCCTGTTGGTGACCACAAAGAAGTCTTCAAATACTTGGCTTATGGCCAATAGATTGATTGAATGATTCTACAAGACCCAATTAGAGATATAACCCAGCATTTGGGTTTACATGTAAGTGACATTGATTCCTAATATCTTTGCATAGGAAACGTAGGGCTGGATTAGAATAGGATTATTAAATGTCCTTCTAAAGCACTGGATATATAGTAGGACATTTGCAGCCTTAGATCTTAATTTACTTAGGGTAGAATACAGTATGTTTTGACTGGGTCCCAAACTGTAAACACAGGAGTTGAAGAAAGAATAGTTTATCCAATTGCTGTAGAAATTTAAATAGTTTGGGATGACAAGTTCTGATTTAGAATTTGGGCTGAAATATAGCTTTAGCATTCCTGCACCTGCACAGTGGAAAGATAAGCCTTTTAATAGTGCTGTGCTCCAACACTCAGCTCTTCTGACTTGGGAAGAATGTTCTGTATTGAATCACTAATATTACTTCCTGCAAAATCTTAGAATTTCCTTAGATGTCTCTTATTCCAGGTGCTGGCTGGACCCAGTACTGGCTATTAGAAGATATACCATAATCACATCTGAAAATGGCTCTAGTTAAAAAAAAATGTATTTTAAAATACTGCATATACTCATTTTGAAGTTTTCCTTTGTGGAAATGTGACAAATTTTCAAAGTTATGTTGTTTGATTTATAATGTATCTTGCTTAAAGAAAGTCCCCTGATGTAGATCATAATATTTAGTAGTATAATAGCAAGAGATGTTGTTTAATAATAAATAGTGTTTCTAAAGAAGGCTCTTAAAGCCTGACTGGAATATGCCATCTTTCTAGATTGTGTTGAAAACATATTTATTTAATTTAGAAGGAATGTGAAAAGAAATAATGAGCAATATGATATTTTATTCTTGGAAAAAAAAATGTGATGGCTTAACTTCTTTCACCTTTATGAATGTGGTTAAACATATCCCAATTAGCAAGAGGAAGGCCAAATTTATCCATTTTATCTGGATAATTTAGGCTAAAGTAACATAAGTGTTATTTAGAATAGTCCAAAATCACTAGATTGGATAGTCTTTGAAAATAAAGATTAGAAACTGGTTTGCATCTACATATTTAACTTTTCTAGTTTAAAATATAAAGTAAAATTCTGTGTCTCTGTAAATAGATCTTTTACAGGTTTGGTAACTTCAGGGAAAGGAAAGAATAAAAACAGATGATACAACAGAATCTCATCATTATGCGTTTACAGGATTTATATATTCCAAGTTGCTTTATTTGGTGTAATCTAATTATTCTACTTATGATTTACACACATTAAACTCTTAATATATATTGATTAATGCAATCAGTTAGAAAAGTCGCTCAAATCACTTGAAGTCCCCATGGGCTTCTTAAAGCCCTTTTATTAAGTTAAATTAGTTTATTCTCTTAAAATCATATACTGCATTGGTTTACTACTACCAAAGGAGAAAAGTAGCCATAATTATAAAGATTCCCTTTTTATAAATACAAAGGAGGAAAATAAAACACTAAAGAACACTTCTGTCAGAGATCAAAATCAAACAAGTTGTTCAGTAGGTTTTTAACTTTTTTGAAAATATATATGCATTGAGCTCATTTTAAAAGTTTTTCTAATCCAAACCATATTGGAATCAAGAACTAAAATTAGTTTCCATTTTGTAGTAAAGGAAACAAAAGAGAAGAAATAAAAGTGACTTGCTTTGGACCAAAGATATTGCTAGAATTAGAACTGAAGTTTCTTACATAAATTTTCCTACCCAGACCAAAGCTGTTAACTTGTTAGCTAGTTAACTAAGTTGTTAACTAGTATTAAACTAGAGACTAATCTCTTGTCAACTGCTAGGTGACTGATACTTATATTATTATTTACCTATTAATATTTGTTACTTTCTGATAAAATTACCTATTATGATATAGCTCCATGGAATAGATATAAGCAAAGCATGAATTTATGCAATATAAGGCCTTTTAGCAAACCATTTATGAAATGCTACTGCTATGTAGACTTTACTGATGAAAACTGAGCAGCATTTTACAAAGTATTGTATGTATCTTTTACCTAAAGAATGACTTTAGTTCATGTGATGTTTCTCACTGCCCTACATTTTGTGTGTGTTCTAGAAACATCTGTAATAATACTAAGAAATACTTTGGAACCTATATCTTTTAGTATTCTTGTAGCTCTCACAATTCTTTTGTTACCTGACGAAAAACCTTGAATATTTTTTCTCTGCAAATCATAGGTATATGCAAAGAGGCCTGAAATAACATGCATATCTATAGCTGTGTTAAAAAAAATCTCTAGTATTATTTCATATTAGAGTATTCTTTAATGTCTTCAAATACATAGTCATACACCTCCAATGGATTTTTTTTTTTAACCACTGATTTTTTTGTGTGTTTTAGACAGATAATTCCTCTTCCACTAGTATTTGATCTTGGGCAAGTCAACTCCTTTAGGTTCAGGTTTCCTCATCGAAAAACTGAAGTGCTTAGGCCTTATGAATTCTGAAGTCCCTTTGAGCTTTAGATTCAACCTGTGATTATATGAAATAAATGTAAAATGAAAGTTTAATGTTATTTGAAATCAATAATGCTAAGTTTCCAATTTGAAAAAATAGGCATATTTTAAGATTTGGAATTTCTAAAAGTGTCAGTTCTCATTAATTGCAGACAGGGGAAAAAAAAATCAATTAATTGCTTGCCAGGACTATACTACTCAGTTATTTGCATAGGAAAACTAGGTGCAGACGTAAATATTCTTACACACAGTTACTTGTAGTAACAAAACCACTGGAGATTATTTAGCCAGAATGTTGTAACTTTTGTATAGGTGCAGATCCGATACAATTAACAAATCATTATAAAAATTATTGATCTTCCAGATCAACTAGGTAAGTCATAAGTTTTCAAGTGGAACATTTTCTCCTTCTCAGCCCTGATCACAGGGTTGATACTATTATTGGTATAGCCAACTGCCTCTTCTTCATCATGTTGGACAGATGATCTTTTTTTGTTCATGATAATTTTTATTGCTCAAAACTCAATGGTCTTTCTTAATATCCTGTTTTAATATTTAGCAGACTTATGGTCAGATATTCTTCCCTACAGACAAGGAAATGTTAACTTATTCTTGCCTAATTTTTTATAGACTAATAATTGCTCAGCACTCCTCTAAAAAGTTTGTTATGCTGTTACAACTACCACAGCTCACTGATTGTCGACAAATTTGGTCCCACCTACTAGGAAACAAATATGAATTTGGTTTCTTTAGCCTCCAGTATCTCCAATTCCTTTCTGACTTGTGATAATCAAAATAGAACACAATTCTATAATTTAACTACTTATTAATCTTAATGAATTTTTGTTGCATACACACTATGTGCCAATTAATTAATCTAATAAATTTTTGTTTCATACACACTACATGCCAAGTGCTATTCTAGGCATTCATTGTTTCCAGAAAAATATTTTGTGATTATGCAAATGTTCTGCATCTGCTCTGTCCAACATAGTAGCTACTAGCTACATGTGGCTAATGGGTCTGAGGAACTGAATTCCTTTTTTAATTAATTTAAATTGCCACATGTAACTCTTGAGGCTTTTACATTCAAAGGAGGAGAGAAAAACAAAGAAGTAATTTGATAAATAAACAGGGCAATTTTAAGTAGTGTTAAGAGGTAACAGGGAACTAAAACAGAAGGACAAAATCACTATTTCACGGGGGTGTGGGAGCAGAAAGGGTATTGAGGTATTATTTTAGAACAAGGATGGTTAAGGAAAGATCTCTCTGTTAAAATGACACTTGACCTGAGACTGAAAGATGAGAAGACAGCAATAGAAGGAATTCGGAGCAAAGCATTACTAGAAGGACCAGCAAATGCACATACTGTAAGGAGGAACAAGCTTAGTAAGAAGGTGGAAATCCAGTGTGTCTAGAGTAATCTGTGTGAGAGAATGGGGCTGAGGAAAGAGGCAGGGGCTAGATCACTAAATTTACTGTTGATCAGTGTTTTGGAAGTAGAAAACCAGAGGGTTTTTTTAAGCAAAAGGTGACATAATGTAATAAATATTGTTTTTAAAAGATCTTTCTAAATGGTCTCTGGAAAATCGATTCTAGTAGAAAAATGTAGAAGCACAGTGATAAGAAGCTACTCCATTTATTTGCGAGTTTGATCTGGAGTATAGCGGTGAAGAAGGTGAAAAGTGAAAGAATTCCAGGGATATTCTGGAGGTAAAACCAGCAAAGCTTGGCGATAGAGTTACTATAAGAAACTGAGCGCTTTCTAAGTATCATGTCATGATCCCTTTCCATTTTAATATAAGGTTGAATTTTTATTTAACAATCTAACAGATGACATTTGTTCAGCTTTACTAACAACCATGTTCCTTATTGTTATTCATATAAACAAATGACTTTCATAGTATCATTATTTTGGCTTGTCAAAGTTTGATAATTTGAAAAAATGCATCAATAAAAGTCTACAAATGCTTGGTTTTAAGAAGACTTTCATTTTGTCGTATTCTGCAAATAAGGTATATCATGCTAGAGTTATGAGTTGATTATGTGATGTCTGTATCTCAATAAACTATTCCTGGCTTTCTACTTGGTGCAGTATGTGTGGTTTATTGCGGAGTGTAGAGCTGAGCAGAATTCCAGTACATATGTTCATGTGGGGGTCATACACATGGCTAGTCAGTGTATATAAGGGTTTTTTGTACGCAGTCCCTAATGTCTTGGCATTACTTTTATTATGTCTGCAGTGCTCGTGTAGATGAAATACCACAACACATTCTTTTACTATTGTAGCCTCAACCGGCCTGTTTTTTGTTTTTTGTTTTTTTTAAAGAAAAAGCAATTACTATCATAAAAATTCCTTACTGGGGAACTTTCCATATTGTGTTATCATTCCGTGAGTCTAATAATAGTGGAATATAAAGAAAAATTTTAAAGAAAATACTAAAATATCTAAAAAAGACTTTGAGGTCTGTAGCTAGCTGCGTAATGAGAAACACTAAAAGTCTAGAGGAATAGAAACAAGGGAAAAGAAACAATGTGACTATTTTGTAGAACTCCCAATACAAGTTAGAGGCTTATAAATCATGGCCTAGCTAATTCGCAAGTCACATGCACCTTCACCAATGTCTAAACACAGTTAGAGAACTATCTGTCTGTTATCTATTGGGAGAATGCTAATGCCTATAACTGGTCAGTACCTGACCCTTATGTATTTCTATCCTGATAGCTCTATCTGCCTAAAAGCTAATTCTGTGTTTTCTGTGAAATCTTGCAGTGGTGTTATCAGGGAGATTGTGTTCCTTTTGGCACTTGGCCCCAGAGCATAGATGGGGGCTGGGGTCCCTGGTCACTATGGGGAGAGTGCAGCAGGACCTGCGGGGGAGGCGTCTCCTCATCCCTAAGACACTGTGACAGTCCAGCGTAAGTAGCTAAAGTAAGCCGGAGCCAACAAAAAGACACAGTTGGAAATGATTCAGAGCTGTGGTTTCACATGTTATCTGTAAAAACGTTTCGCTAGTGAGCCAAGTACTTGTCTTCAGAACAAGCCATAGGCACAGGAAAGTGGAGGAGCTTTGTTAGACAGACTTTCTTTCTTCCTTTCCCCTTATTGTGTAACTAAAAATAAAATGTAAAAAATAGAAAGTATTGTGTATCTGTCCCAGATAAGCCAGACTTTTAATCTAATAATAATCAGATAGATTTCCTCCTTTAAAAACTACTGAATTACGGATGAATCCAGATCTGGTCTTAGCTACATTACTATTATTCCCAAGAAACCTAAGGTCTTTTCACATGTCACATAAAATTATTACTGCTACATCAGTATGAAAAGGACCAATGAGAGCACTTCAAGGGTTGAAATGCCTTGATTCGCATCACAAATCACAATGAAAAGAATACTGCCCATGTGTTAAAATGGTTTCCATTCATATGCCCCCATTAATCATCTTCCGGAGCTGCCACCACTCTTCTCCCCATGACTGTTTTGTGCAGGTCAGACTGCTCCTCTCCCCACCCTCTTTCTCCAGCCAGAGTCGCCCTGGCACAAGGCCAGGGCCATCAGTATTCTTTGCTAGCTCTGTGTTTCTCCCTCTTACCAGTGCCCCATGCCCATTACAGGTGGACAGTTCCTCTAGTTGTACTTTCTTGTCCTCCCTGAGACTAAACTGTTCCTTGACTGCCATATGTCGAGTGCCCATTTTTGTCTAGAACCCAGGTTCAGGACCTTCTTTCCCAGCTAGTATTTGATGAAGAATGATGTTATGATAATGCTTTTCCTTTTTGTTTCTCTTTCTGAAATAAAAGATGGTCTATTTTTATTTTTTAATTTTTCTTATTTTTAACTCAGGATCCCTCTCTTTGGTTCCTGACTCCAAATGTCTTTTTTCTTCTATTTTACTCTTTTTGGCTTAATTGTTTTGCTTTATATTAGTTCTCTGTTTCCATTCTCCCACTTCCTATCAATTAGTTCCCTCTTGCTAAGCAGAGCTTCTTGTTACCCATTCATAAACCAGTCATGCTACCACCATCCCCACTTTCTTGCTTTTGTCTGACCAACTCATTTCTCTGGTTCAAGCTGAGCCATTTCCCTTCCTTACTTAGAGTCAGCATTCACTGTCATTCAAAATGTATTCAAAATGTAGCTTTAATGATCCCATTGATACCAGTGAGCCAAAATTATAATTTAGACTTGATCTTTTTTGAAACTAGTACAGAATAACCTAAGTTCAACTGAAAGCGACTATAAATTAATAAAAGTATAAGAAAACCCTGTGATAAATAATATATCCAGATACTTAAGGGAATAAACTGGACCTCTTTTAAAATAAGAAATTAGTTGTTTTTATCACTCAGTGGTAGTATGCCCAAATAATAGCATATGGTTTTCTCTAATGTTAAATCCTTTAAAGATTAATTTATGTAAATCAAATATTTGACGTCTTATTATTTCATTAATTTTGATGAAATACAAAATATTTAGTATTTCTATAATGCAAAGCCATCTGATTTTTAGATTTAAATTTTTAAACTTCATGGCCTATTTTAAAATGAGATGAAATTTGTTTTTGCATTATTTGCTTTGAATGAAAGCTATTTCCAGGGGAGTTATTTCATGCTTCCTTGTTTCCTGTCTGGAGTTAAAAACAAACTTTCCATTTCCTAGTTGAACATATAGCATCAGATTATGGATTTTGTTAAATATGATTTAAATGGCTTTTCATTATAAATAAGTGATTTTTACTATGATAATTATAAAATATATTGATTTAATTGATTTTCTTGAGAATATAAATCTTGACAATTAAGAATCTTATAAATTAATAAATTGCCTTAATTTTTTTGTTCAACAACCATAATTATTGCTAACAATCACCAGCATGATTACTTTAATAAATAATAACATGTCAAATTTTATATTTTTTAAAGTAAACTTTAATACATTTTCATTAAGTAATATATATACTCTTTGTATGGATAGATGTATTATATTCACATGTTAAACAAAATGTTATTTCAGACCTTCAGGAGGTGGAAAATACTGCCTTGGGGAAAGGAAACGGTATCGCTCCTGTAACACAGATGTAAGTAAAACCAAATTCTGCTATGAAAAATTAGCTTACTCTTTCCCTAGAGTAGGGAAATTTTTTAAATTTTAAACTATTTGATAAGAAATCTATATATGTGAAGGTCACATGAATTTTCTAAATTGTTAATAATGAATGGAGCTGGCCTCAGCTCCATTAATTCCATTAATAAGGGTCAAGGTGGAGCTCCAGCTCTGGGAACAAGTATATTCTTCCACAACAGATATCAATAGAGGCACACACACCCTGAACTGCCCTGCCCCACACACTCACAACTTCAACACCACTATCTTTCTTGACTCCACAGAATTAATCTTATTATGTCCTTTATTCTGTGTTTGCCACTGCAAGAAGCCCCAGACTCCTACATCATCCCTCATCCAATAGATAGGATGCTGTATATTTCCTTGTCTGTCCTGTTTTCTATCCTTGTCCAACTACTGAAACTTCTGTACCTTCAGGAATTCAAAATCCCTAATACTCACTTCTCTGAATTTTCCTTCCTTTCACCTTCTTATTTTAGTAGAAACTGGCTCTTCCTCTGAAGATATTGCTTCTCGTATAGTTTTCAAACTGGAAGGCTTTTGTTTTCTTCCTTAGCCCCTGAATGACTGAGCCTGAAAGTGGATTGACAATGTTTATATCTCATTACTCCTCCAGATCACTCTTCCTCCCTCTATCTAAAACCACAGCTTTTAATTCATGTCATTAGATTGTTAACCCACTATTCTACACTTTCATGCTCTCCAACTCTACTTCTGTCTTAATTCTTGGTGATTTTATAAATATGCAGATGATTGTCCTAACATCTTCTCTTCTGGATTTTTTCATAAACATACAAACATGCTCCTATCTGTAAACAAATCAACCAAGCAAAAAACCATGCTAGTTATTTTCCCATTGCTTTGTTTCCCAGTGAAACAAAATTTCTCAAAAGACTTGTCTGTACTTACTGAATCCATTACTTCTCTTCAAATTTTTTTTTCTCAAATTGCTCCTATCAGGTTTTTGCCTTGAGATCATTCAATGGAAATGCTCTTGTTAAGTCTCAGATGATTTCCATGCTGTTAAATCTAATAGTCAATTCTGAGTCTTCAGCTTACTTCACTTTCAGTAGGCTTCCAAGAGCTGCAACATGCTTACTCCTCTTTCTCCTTCACTGGTTCCTACATCTTCCTCTAACCCAATTTTTCCCATATGCCTGCTATTTTTAGTGTGCAATTTTGCAGAAAGGGATTTTTCATGAATGCATGTGTCATATTAGAGCAGAAACATCTATATTTTAAAAATCGATTCTAAGAGCATCTATTATATAAACTGTATTATAGGTCATGGAATTTAATAATAAATCATAAAAGGTGAGGTGATTGGAGTTAAGTTTGAGTAAAGTGGCTGGAAGTGGTGGCTTACTCCTGTAATCCCAGCACTTTGGGAGGCCAAGGTGAGCGGATCACTTGAGGTCAGGAGTTCGAGACCAGCCTGGGCAACATGATGAAACTCCTTCTCTACAAAAAATACAAAAATTAGCTCTGCATGGTGGTGTGTGCTTGTAGTCCCAGCTACTTGGGAGGCTGTGGTGAGAGGATCACTTGAACCCAGGAGATGGAGGTTGCAGTAAGCCAAGATCGCACCACTGCACCCCAGCCTGGATGACAGAGTGAGATCCTGTCTCAAAAAAAAAAAAAAGCTTGAGCAATGTAAGCAAGAGTTGACTATTTTTCAGTTAACAAAGAATAGATGTTACTGTTGAAACAGCATGGTATTATGTCTGTGTTCTTTAACTTTGTGCTTTTTCTAAATGTATAATAGTTTAAATGTTCTTTTTTTCCGATGATGCCCAGGTGTCTGTAATGTGTGAGCCACACCAATTTAAAGGATTTTAAAAAATATACCTTTCTTTTATCAAACCAGCTTCCTGCCTTAGTACATATTTTACATAATTTAATACTATGCATATCACATTGAATGGTCTTAAGATTTGAAAGAAAACTTTCCAATTAGTTAAAATCAATTTGACAGCCAAGGACTAGACTAGTCAAGCGTTTTTGGCTTGGTCATTTGCTATCTCAAAACTTTTCTTGAAAGTTAATTAGAAGTAATACATAGAATAAATTCAAGTGATCTGGAAAGAATTTTCTAATCAGTGCTCAAATCAATAAGATAATGTCAGATAGTAAAACAACTGGAGAACCAAAGTTCTTTATTTATTGCCATGAGTCTTTGAGACTTGCTGTGTGTTTTCTAATGTATGCTCAGAGTGTAAGTTGCAACAGAAAATAGAAAATTGGCTGGGTGCCATGGCTCACTCCTATAATCCCAGCACTTTAGGAGGCAGAATCTGGTGGATTGCTTTAGCTCAGGAGTTTGAGACCAGCCTGGGAAACATGGCGAGAGCCCATCTCTACAAAATTACAGTAATTAGCTGGGCATGATCGTGCATGCCTGTAGTCCCAGCTACTTGGGAGGCTGAGGTAGGAGGATCACCTGAGCCTGGGAGGTTGAGGCTACAGTAAGCTGAGATGCTGCCACTACCCTCCACCCCGGGTGACAGAGTAAGACCCTGTCTCAACAAATAAAAAAGAAAAGAAAATAGAAAATCCAGAATATTAGGCTTATTCAACTGTGTTTGGTAGATTTTACTTGAAGTTTTTTTAGAACCTTGCAACCCATTCTGCATAGCCCATGTAATATAGTAGTCTTGATCCTCTCTTTCTGTGGTTGAGTAGTTGGTACTATGGATTACTGGATGGTTCTCATGGTTTTACATATAATAATAATTGTTATTAGAGTTGTTAGCTTATAGCATTACATTAAAATTACAACCAAAAAATATAATAAATTAGAAGATCAGAGGAAAATGAAAATAATATAAATAGATACAGTTTTAAAAATATATAAAATTATATGTATAAATATAAAATTTAAGCAGTACCTTAAATATGTACCACAGGTTCTTCCACTTACAGAAGATGGGTCACAAATTTTGCTCTGAGCTTCCTAGTAACCCAAGTAAAGAGACGAACACTATCAGTTCTAAGATTCATAATGTCTTGTGGTCGTGACAAAGGAGATATATCCACAACCAAAAAGGAATAATTTATTATCTTGAAGCTTTGATATTCCTCCTATGTGGAGCCCTATACTGGTGAATCAGATTGAAACATATAAGGCTCATAGGACTCTTTTTGCTTAGGTTAGAGGAGAAATTAGGACCTAGAACCAACATGGGCCAAGTAGTCTTAAAAGGTAGCAAGCAGAAAATCAATATATTTGCAGTTTCTTTCTAATGCTTATTTAATTTCTACCACAAACATTTAAAAGTTATAGAAGTGGTAAGAAGAGAAGAGAGCTCTTTGGTGGAAAGGGAACAGTGTTTTCATTAACTCCTATCCCTCTCAACCCGATTTCAAAGAAAAGATCCACAGAAATAGAAGCAGCAGCTTATGAAGACAAAATTTTCATTCTAAAGATTTAAGAATAGATCAGAAAAGGATGTCAAGCTATAAAATTGGCATGCCCACTCCCAATAGCAACATAACCAGCCTAGATGCCAAAGGTATTCAGATATTAGACTCTGAGGCTGATTAGTTGCATCAGGCGGTGTTGGATGGACAGTCTGTTTCCTGCATCACAGTTTGTCATCCCAGAAAGTCTTCAAAAACAGCTACATAAGGATCCTGTCTTTGATATACACATAATGGTCTCCAGGCTGGAATAACATAAAAACAATAGCTGCAGCAGGAACAAATTAATATACTTTTCATCTTTAAACTACTGTGATACCAGGAGCATTTATTAAAGATATATAGGAGACTTGGATAAAATTTGGTCCTTCTCTTAAGCCAGGAACTACAATTGAGTTTTTGGTATCATGAGCTAGCCTAATAGTCATGGTCTTGTGGAACCTAGGTTTGGAGGGCAGAAAAAGAGGACACAGTTCTCGTTTTTGGACATAGAGATAAATGGTTGATTAGGTCCTGACGGTTTTTATAAATATGCAAAGGTGGGAACTAACATGATTTTCTGGCAGAGCCATTATGAAAAGTGAAGACCCCAGATCTGTGCTCAATCTTCTGAAAAATGTTTGCTTAGGAGTGTCTCAAAAATAGTCTTTTGATTATTATGTATATGGCATCTTCTTCTTACCGGCATAAAGAACACTGACTAGCAATTAGGCATTTCTGTTTTTCAGAACAATTTTTCATTCAAATGACTTAAAATCATCACACAGAATGTTCTAAGAGAATAAAAATTGATGTACATATTGTAACTATTTTAAGTAGCAGAAGGTAAAGGTTAGTGTTGTAAATACCTTACTAGAAAATTTAATTTTTGTAAAGAGTAAAAATATGGTCATGTAAAGGTTACAAACCAAATTTTATATCAAAACCTAAGAAGAAATATTAGCTACTACGAAAAGGACTTTTCCACATTTCTAAAAGGAGTTTCCTGGTGCTTAGTTGTTTTCCAAAACCAAAATAATCTTTGTATTTTTCTTATTCCTTATTATTTGTGATTCGGTGTTTGCTTGATAATATGACTACAACAGAACTTCTGGTGAAGGTTATAAGCTCTGCTTTGGCTGGGATGGAAAGGCACATTACTCTTGCATCTTAAACATTTGGTTTCCCTTCTTTATGCATCAAAGCTATAAAAAATGTATGGAGAAAAAGGGTTTTCCAGGTCATTTGTGGTCTGTTCTAAGATTTAAGTATAGATTATGTAGTACTTGGATATGTTCTCAGTCAGCTTTGCTAGAGGAGTATATTATTCAGCAATTTTTTTTCCCTTTCAATGCGTTGCTTAAGATCATTAAATAGTGTTTTTGCCTTGGTTGTGCCAAACAGGAAAATTATATATTTGGAGGTAGGATTGTGGTAAAAAATAAAAGCATGAAGTTTGGAGTTAAATTGACTTGAGTGTGAATCCTGACTGTGACACATGTGGCTATTTGACCTTGGCAAATCACCTAACCTCTCTAAATTTTATTTGACTCTTATGTAAATAGGCTCTATGAAACTTGCAGAGTTGTTTGAGAATTAAAAGAAGTAACATACATAAGACATCTAGTGCTATTTCTAGTACCTACTTGGTATTCAATACCTCTTCAAATCTTCAAATCACTTTTCTGAAGCAGAAAGACAGGTATTTTTTTAAAAAGGAAACTAAAGCTTAGCAACAGGCTAGTTCTATGAAAGAGACCTAGTAAAGCACAGAATTTCTGATCTAGTGCTCTTAAAAGAGATGAAGCTCTTGGGAGGTGAGTGTGGCAAGGTAAGCTTCTCTGAAAGAATTGGGTCACCATAGACGTTGTCTTACTTCTAGTCTAACCTTACCAGATAGCTGAGAACATTCTGAAACTACACATCTTGCCCTCAGGGAGAGGTGTAGGTTAAGTGAAGACAAGGTACAGAGTCGATCCATTGACTAACAGTGTTACAATCATGTCTGAGATTACAATTAGAAAACAAATATGTGTCAACCACTTTATTCTTATAAGCATACTTTACGTATGTTATTGGTAGAAGGTATCCGAGTTTTCAGTGGTGAGTCAATATGGGTCTGCAGCAACCTCAATTCTTGCCTCCTCAAAAGAAAGAATTCAACTGAGGGGCATAAGGCAGAAAAAGAGACCAAAGCAAGTTTCAGAGCTGTAGTAGAAGTTTATTTAAAAGGCTTTAGAACTGGAAAGAAAGAAAAGGAAAGGATGCTTGGCAGAGACTCAAGTAGGCACCGAGGTCAAGTGCAGTGTTTAACCTTCATCCTAGAACTTTATAGGCTGTCCCCCTTTCCCACAATTCTTCCCTTAGGGTGGGTTGCCCGCATACACAGTGCCCTCCTTGCTCCTGGGAGGTGAGCATTCGCAGTGTGTTTAGCAGGTTGTACACATGCCCATCTGAGGCTTTTCTTCCCTTTTCTGGTGGAATGACCCCGGAAGGTCGTACTCCATCATTTTGTCTCTTAATGTGCATACCCAGGAAGTTGCTTCTCTCTGACATTTGCATGCAATTAACACTTTAGTGCAACAGGTGTGGACCATCAGGAAATGGCCTCTCCCTGGTGCCAGCTGCCAATTTATCACTTTTAGAAAGGCAATGTGATAATTGCCAAACTGTCACTTGATAGTCCTAGTGGGTGGGGGAGAGCCCTTTCCTACCCTGCTCATGCCTATCTAACTATACACACAACAAAAAATAACAGGAACAATATCTTGGTAATCTTTCTTAAGTTAATATGAATTTTATGGTGTATATATTACATTTTGAGAAATAAAGACTAGATTTTAAGCACAAAATCGAGCTTGTTTATTTTGTGCTTTAAAAATACTTTTAAAAATTCCAAAGTAAAAATCTGTTTCTTAACCTTTTTTTGGAGACAGGCTCAGGCTCTGTTGCCCAGGCTAGAGTAGTGGTGTGATCTAGACTCACTGCAACTTCTGCCTCCCAGGCTCAAGCAGTCCTGCCACCTCAGCCTCCCAAGTAGCTGGGACTACAGGCATGCACCACCACGCCCGGCTAATTTCTGTATTTTTGGTAGAGATGGATTTTGCCATGTTGCCCAGGCTGGTCTCAAACTCCTGAACTCGAGCAATCCACCACCTCAGCCTCTCAAAGTGCTGGGATTACAGGAATGAGCCATTATGCCTGACCAGTTTTTTAACATGTTTATAAGCTTGGGGAAAAAGTTATGCTATAGGTAGATGGCATTTTAATAAAATTCAGACTATTCAAGTAACTTTAATTTTTAAAACCTGCATAGAAGATTATGGTATCAAGTATGACAGCTAGATTCAAGTTTGTCTGGACAATTTGGGTTATCTGCTCTTTGTTTCCTTTTGCTTTAAAAGTAAATGTATAGTGAAAAAAATCAAAAACTATTTGGGAGAAAAAATAGAAGAAAGTTGAATAAAAGCTGGGGTTGAGATGCTTCACTACAGTGATTGACCACTAAATTTAACTTTATTTCAATGCCCTAGTATGAGTTACTTTAAATACATAGTATTTGATAACTAGGGAATCGGGAAATTTGTTTGCAACTTGTAAAAGAGGGTATAGAAGCAAGGCTTTTGTTAGCCCATGTGGTACCTTTGTGTAATTTATAAAAAGATGCCCATCTGGGTGAACACATGAAAATGTAACCCTTCACGGTCCCTTGTCAAGTACATGACTTGCTAGAACAGGGGGTTGGATTTCAGACTCCCTCAACAATCAGGGTACAATCTGCCAAGAATATGTTGTTTTCCTGTAGAGAAAGAATAAAATTAAATTTTGGAAGTGTTGAAGGTTGATCTGGTATAATGGGGATGACGCAAGAGTGAATCTGGTATGAAAGCAAAAAAGAAGCAGCAGAAAGTGGGAAGGGAGTAGAGAAAGGAAGCAAAAGAACAGAAGGCCAGGTTTGCTGTGTTTGCAGTTTTCCCTGATGTCATAGGAGTCATTGTATCTTTCCAGCCTGCCTATCTCCTTTAGAAGAGGAGAGGAAAGAAAAGGGAAAGGGACAAAGGCGTTTCCTTCTTGGCCTTCTTTTCATATTACCAATAAGAAATTATACATCATTTTCAGAATTTTCCTCATTTTGATACATACTTCTCTTGAAGGTAAGAGTTTTGGGGGCATATTTTACAAACAAAAAAAGGCACAAAAAGGATTGGGGGACTTGCCAAGGTCACCCTATTCTTTGGGACAAAACCAGGATTAGAACCCCAGTAACAGAAATGCCACTGAAAAGTTTGTAAGCAGAAGCTGAGATTTCTTTCTGTAGCACCTTTTATGCCTCAGTGAATTATTCTTTTTTTTTCAGATTTATCTACCAATACAAAGTATTAAGTTTAGTCAAAAGGAGATACTTCTAAACAAGATAGTTGGAAGACTGTTGTTAACTTATACAGATCTCTGGGAAGAGAGTGGTGATAAAGATGCTAATATTAATTTATTTCTTTGAAAATACTAAGACCTAAAGATGCTGAGACCTGCAGCTTTGCTCTCTAGATTTATACAGGGCCCTGCTAGTTTGTTTTTTGAGAGAGAAGATGCTTGATGAGTGTTAGCACTAGAATGCAGAAAATCTGTCGGGCTTTTACTTTAAAAATCTGTTGCTTATGCCCACTGTTTTCTGTTATGGCTTCTGCATAGTGTCAGCATGTATTATCCTTAAGTAATTTAGGGATCCTTAAAGCATTATTCTTCAAACTCTCTACGATTCCTAAACAAAACAAAAATGTATTTTACATAATTTTTCCTTAAGGAATTCCTCTTCACTCTCATTTTTTCAAACCAGCATATATAACTCCAGCTGAGCCTACTTTTAATCAACACAAATTCAGAGCATTCCCTGATGGAATGAAATCAGGAAAACAGAATACTGACTGATGTATTCTAGAAACAATGGCATGGAATCAAGTCCCCAAGTCTACTTCAGTTCCCTTAAACCTTTCCATTCTCTATACTATTCTTTGAACCCCCTGAATACACTTCTGCCTCAGGGCCTTTGGATTTACTGTGTTCTCGAAGATTCTTTTCACGGATATGGATATGTACATAAATCATTCCTGCAGTTTCTTTTAACTCTCCACTTGAATGCCACCTCATCAGAGAGGATTTCTCTGATCATACTATTTAAAACAACTTCCCTCCCACCTCACTGTCAGTCTCCTTATCTTGCTTTATTTTTCTTCTTTCTCATCTCCAACTAGAGTAAACTCCATAAAAGCAGAGATATAATCTATTTGGGTTTTGTTTCTCTCTAACCCTGCAGCCTAGATTATATCTGCCACATATTAAGCATTTTATGAATACTTGCTAACATGAAAAGAAAGATACTTAAGGCCCGTTCTTGCTGCTTTGTTTTAAGAGAACTAATGATAAGTTATGATGTGCACTCAGGAAAGCCATCAAGGTCCAGATACCTTTCAGTTTAGGGTTAGATTTGTTCAGTGTGGACCCAGAAGGATGGAGAAAGATAATTGGGTCATAAGAAGGCAAGTTTTGAATGAAAGTAAGGAAGAACTTGCTAATAATTGCAGCTGTTTGAAAAGTGTTTGATCTTTTTTTCTGTATATGTTTATATAGATGGTATGACCACTTTGGGGATAATTATAGAGGAAATCCAAGCATCGTATGCAAATTAGATTATATCACTTATAACATGAATTCTTAAAAGGTATGATTCTATATTGACTGAGAAATTCATAATTGAGTTCGGTTCTTCTGTGAAATGCTGCCAAACAGATATATCCCTATTATGTTAACACCCTATACCAGGGTTGACATTGTACCTCTTGGGCCCAATCTTACTGATTAACTCTTTTTGTAAGTATTTTTATTGGAACACAGCCATGGCCATTTATTTACATATTGCCTATGGGTTCTCTCACACTATAATGCACAGTTGAGTAGGTGCAACAGAGATACATGGCCTGCAAAGCCTAAAATATTTACTATGTGGACCTTTACAGTAAAAGTTTGACAACTTCTGCCCTAAAGAGAAAAATATTATCTGGAAACCTGTATTTATTCAGTTTTCCAAGTAGTTCATGATGATGATGATGATGATGATGATGATAACTGTTGTATCAATCAAAGTTTAACTATAATAGTATAAATCACTCTGAATATTAAAATAGAGGGAATTTAATGCAAGGAATTGACTACATGGATGATGAGAGTCTGACTAGTTCCTACCAGGAAGATATGTAGGAGGTAGTTTTGTCAGAGCCCAGAGGCTACAATCACACAGCAGAAGCTGGAATCACAGGGTAGAAGGCTAGGGAGCTGGAGCTACAAAAAAGATTCTGCTTCTGCCTGAGATGCTGTCCGAGGTACAGAGGAAAGGAGAAAAATACCCTGGCTTCTCCAACTAGTGCCTCTCATTAGCTGAACCCAACCATAAGTCAGCTGACAAAAAAGCCTGAGAAACGGAGCTTTCAGGATTTGTTCCCCTAAAATACAGAGCAGAACAGAAGAATAAAGAATGAGTGTAAGGACACCTAGACCCAAGACCTTTACAGTTGCTAGTAATTATTAAGTACTACCTTAGGCCAGGTACAGAGCTAAACAGTTTGCATGAATCTGTTCCCTAGGAGGTAAATATTAGCATTACCCCCAGTTTATAGATGAGGCTTAGACAAGTAAATTACTCAAGACGTAAATTAAATAAATGACCAAGTTAGAAATAATCCAGGTCTGCCTTATTCCAAAACTCTTGCTTTTAGCCCTCTCATTTTACAAATGAGAAAAAAAGTAGTTTGGAAAGATAAGAAACTTACAGCGGTTAATGACCAGGCTAAGTCTAGAACCCAAATTGTTCCTATTAGGTTTTCGTACATTTTAAGGAAGCAAAAACCTTTAATGCTATTACTGTAGCATTTAAAGAGTAACCAGAGGAGACTCCAACACTTATCATGAAAGTATCCTTGTACGCTGAAACTATTATTGAGCAACCTTTTTGTACCCCAGTTTACTTTGTCGTAAAATGGGATTAATTATAACTACCTCAAAAGAGTGTTGAGAAAGGGTATATAGATAATATATCTAAAGATCTTTGAACAGTATGCCACAGAATAAGTACTTAGTAAATACTAGCTTGCTATTGTTATTGTTAATCTTTTTATTATGCTCATCCTGAGAGTGGTTGTCACAGGAAAAAAATGGATCAAAAATTTCATGAAACGTTATCAAATGCTTCATTAAACAGTAATATCCTCATATTGGACATTTTGCTTTTCTTCTATTTAGGAGAATTGTTAGAATATACTAAAAAATTGCATTTTTGTTTTGTTTGCCTTTAAGCGAATGGCCCTCATGATGTTTTAGTTTCTTAATTCAAGGTCTTCTTGATGTACCGGTGCTTATACATGTGAAATATCGTTTCCTCTTATGCTTCCATATAGTTCATCTTTTTGATCTAGGATGGTCTTTTTCCAACCATTCCCAGTATGTGACCTTTTTCCTTCCTATTCCCATGGCTTTTCTTGGCTTCATTCTTAATAGTCTCCCACTCCCTCACAAGTCCTTTTTTTTCTTAACTAGAACAGTTTCTATAATACTTTGGTACATGCTCAAGATTTTTTCTCAACTGATATATCCCTAGCTAATCATGGACACATTTATATTTTACTTGTATCCAGCACATATAGACAATATGTAACATGCTATCATATACTGTATATATTGCTCGAGATAGTTATTTTTTCCTGGTCATTTTTCTATTTGTATCTTGTTTCTCCAACAAAATTGAAAGCCATGCTTAGATGAACTTTGGTGATTGGTGCTTTACAAATACTTAAGTGCTGTGTGAAAACTTATGGCTAGAGTTCAAACTGTTTGTATTTTTTTTCAATTGTATTTGCTTTTAAAAGCAGTCTTGCTGCATGACCAAAGCCACTGACAACTTTAGTCCTTCTGTGGGATTCACTAAAAATAGCTTGAAAAGTAAAAGATCCAAAGATTAGCAGACCAGGAAACAAAAGTCCCCAAAAACATATCCTTCCAGCATGATACACCATTTAGCCTATGGTAAATATTTTTCATTTATTTAAAGGCAAGCAAGAAGGTAATCTGACAAGATTAATCACTAGATTTAGCATTGACGTGTCATTTTAGTGAGCTCAAAACATTTTAAAATGCCGGGCTCATAACAGAGTGTGGACCTGCCACACTCTGAATCTGTGTGTTTTGGACTTGATATGGTGAAAATTGAACTGTAGTATATAGGAAGTAATGATGACCATGTAAATATTTGCACATCGTGGTCTATTATTACTGCATATGCTTCAGAATGACCATTTACAATGTACTCTCCTCAGAAAACTATACAAAGCAAACTCAGAGATCTAAGGGAAGGTAGTAAAAAGTCCTCAAAACAATCTCTGAGTGTGCCTGTAACATACTTTTCATTTATTCCCAATTCAGAATTTTCTGTAATGACATATTCTGTTCTTCCGTATTTAAGAAGGTTTTCTCAGTCTTTGAAAATCAGTAATTTTAGTTTTTAAGTACTACAGCTGTTGAACTTTAAAAGATAAGTCAAATTAAGTCATATCACTTAAACACTATGAGCTTTATAATTCTTTGTGAACTTAAAGGTTGAGTTTAGGATGAGCCTGTGGTATATGGAATCTAGAGCTAGCTGGATTGGCAAGACTTTTCTCTTTAAAAAAATTCAGAAGCATTTCTGAATACATGGAACATTTTCAGCTTTTAAAAAACAGATAATCCTCTTTTCACCCCCTTAACATCCTTCTCCACACCTCAAACAAATGTACATGTTTTTGGCCATTTTGTATTATATTTTCTGTGATGTTAATATGTTACCTGTAAATCTTAGTAAGTCGAAATCCCTTGAATTTTAAGGTGTTTATACTTGAGGTCTAGCATTTTGCCTACTTTATTCCTCATTTAAAATGTTTTTTGTCAAGGCTAAACAGTAAATAGTTATAGTAGTGGGGGTCCAAACCAAATTAGTAATCCAAAAAGGATTTTGTGTTTTAATTTCTTCATCTAGGTTTTATGTGTCTTTGTAAGGAGATACCTCATGAACTGACTACAAAGAGAACTATGACATGTATCCAACTGTAAAGTTATAGGGAAATTGTCTAACACTTTGTATAAATTACCTCAGTTATATCTTCTATAGCTAAGATGACAATTCACACACTTCAGTATGAATACTGACTGTAAAACAGTAAAGCAAATGCTATAATTATAGCCACAGAATAAGGTAGTGAGTTAATTTTATGCAGTTCATTTAGGGACATTGTCCCTTGCTTTTGGTATTTTCCAACAATGGTACTATTTATGATTTTATTTTATTTTAGCCATGCCCTTTGGGTTCCCGAGATTTTGGAGAGAAACAATGTGCAGACTTTGACAATATGCCTTTCCGAGGAAAGTATTATAACTGGAAACCCTATACTGGAGGTAATGTATAACCTGACAGAGCATTCATGCTTGAGTGCTTTGCAAATGTCAAGGAATATACAAATACATACAAACACATGCATACATTCATGTACATACTAGTTAAAATTAGTGTTTGCCAATAAAAGTAGGGAAATGCTTATAGTACTAAAAAGGTTTCATGGTTTATTTGCCCTGTAATAAGGTTGACATATTAGTACAAATTATCAGAAATCACTTTTTAAAACCTAGTTATGTTTAACAAGGTGTAAAATTCCTAGAAAGGATATCTGGACATCAAAACTATGCAGTAGTTTTTGAGTTCTGCTTGAGGCTTCCTTGGGGCATGTGTAAGTTACATTATAATCTAAATATTTGCAATTATCACCCTAAAACAAGTTATAAGAATATAAATCAGGAAACTCTGTGTCCTTGCTTAGTCACAGGCCAAGATTATTGTTATTCTTTTTCAGAGTTAGAAAACATTTTTGTTTTTTAATTTGGACATCTATCAAGCACTGATTGTTCAATAAGCAGAAGTATTTTACACTTCCAAAATACAAATTACATTTTGTTGAAAATTTCACTTGGAGGCTGGGCATGGTGGCTCAGGCCTGTAATCCCAGCACTTTGGGAGGCCAAGGCAGGTGGATCACCTGAGATCAGGAGTTTGAGACCTAGCCAACATGGTGAAACACCGTCTCTACTGAAAATACAAAAATTAGCCAGGCTTGGTGACATGCACCTGTAGTCCTAGCTACTTGGGAGGCTAAGACCAGAGAATTGCTTGAACCCAGGAGGCGGAGGTTGCAGAGAGCCAAGATCGCACCACTGTATTCCAACCTAGGTGACAGAGTGAGTCTCTATCTCAAAAAAAAAAAAAAGGAAAAAGGAATATACTCTTAAGTATATCTATTAAGAATATACTGTGCTTGCTTTTCCAATATATTATTTAAAAGAAATTTTACGGTGACAACTTTATGTTTATCACCAAGATTCTATCAATAACATTTTACTATGCTTTCTTTATACATGTCTATTCTCTCTGTTCATTTGTTAATCCATCTTATTTTTTTATATATTTCAAAGTAAATTTCAGTCATTAATGTACTTTCCTCTAAGTACTTCAGCATGGTAACATTATCCACAGTTCAATTATTTGTTTGCTTTCTTCTCTTAAGGCAAGATTACATACAGTGACATGCACAAATCTATGCTTTTCTCTGATTTTTGACCAATGCATACACTTTAAAAATCCTATTGCGATATGGAACATTGGCTTTACCTCCAAAATTCTTCTATCTTTGTCTTAGTCCATTTAGACTGTGATAACTGTGATAACCATAGACTAGAGGCTATAGAAATTTATTTCTCAGTACTGGAGGCTGGAAATCTGAGATCAAGGTGTCAGCATGGTTAGAGTCTGGTGAGGGCCCTCTTCTGGGTTGTGGACTGTTATGTTTCATTATATCCTCACGTGGCAGAAAGAGTGAGGAAAATAGCTTTCTGGGATCCTTCTTATAAAGCTACTAATCCCATTCAGAGGGCTCCACTGTCATGACCTAGCTAATTGGGGATTAGGGTTTCAACATATGGGTTTTGAGGGGACACAAACACAAAAAGTCCTTGAAAGTCCTTATAGTCCTTTGCAGTCAATAGTTGTGTCTACCTAGTCCTCCTAAAAGACAACTATCATTCTGATTTTTTTTCTCACCATAGTTTAGTTTTGCCGGTTCCAGAACCTCATACTCTATTGTAAATCTTCTTTAAGCTTAATGTTTCTGAGATCTATCTACGTTGTTGTATATAGAAGTGGTTCACTCTAGCCAGGCGCAGTGGCAGATACCTGTAAGCCCAGCTACTTGGGAGGCAGAGGCAGAAGAATCACTTGGGTCTAGGAGTTCTCTTAAAAAAAAAAAAAAAAAAGGTAGTTCTTTCTTTTTTATTGCTGAGTAGTATTCCATCATAATAACCCGTTTTTCCATTCTGCTCTGATGGACACCTGGGTTGTTTCTAGTTTTTGGCTGTTGTGAGTAAACTGCTATGAACATTTGTGTACTATCATTTTATGAGCATATGTTTTCATTTTACTTGGGTAAATACTTAGGAGTAGAATTGCTGGGCAATAGGTTAGATGTGAATTTAGTTTAGTTTTAAAAGAAACTGCCAGATGTTTTTCCAAAGTGATTGTAGCATATTTCATTCCCACTGACAATGTGTGAGGATTCTATTTGCTGCACATCTTTGTCAATATTTGGTGTTTTTAGTCATCTTCTGGTGGGAGTAGAGTGGTATTTCAATGAAATTTCCATTTCAATTTTCTGATGATAATGTTCAGCATGTTTTCATATATTTATTGGCCATTATATATCTCTTTTTGTACTGTCTGTTCAAATCTTTTGCCTGTTTTTAATTGGGTTTTTTGTCTTCTCAAGTCGTAGTCATTTATAAGTTTTACAGATGTTTTGTCACATTCTGTGGCTTTCCTATTGCTTTTTAAATGGTGTTTTTATGCATTTTAATTTTTCTGTTTTTAGTTCCAATTTTTAAATAATTTTTCTTTCTGGTCATTATGTTCTGTGTCCTAAGAAATCTTTGCCTACCTCAACTTAAGAAAATATTTTCTTATGTTTTTCTTCCAAAAGCCTTATTGTTTAGTCCTTACCTTTATATCTATGATCTATCTCAAAATAATTTTTGGTATGATTTGTATCTGTAGTGTATTTATGGATTTTCTGTTTTGTTTTGTTGATCTGTCAGTGTTATGCCAGTACCACACTGACTTGATTACTATAACTATATAGTTATGAACACAGGTAGTTTAAGTTCCACCAGCTTTGATGTTTTTTTAAAGAGTTCTTCCAATGTGCTAATTGCTTTGTATTTTCACCTAAATTTTTGAATCAGTTGTTAATGTCCACAGAAGAACCTGCTGGACTTATGAATGGTGTTATGTTCAATCTATAGATCAATTGAGGGAAAACTGAGATATTAATCATATTGAATTTTCCAATTTTTGAACATGGTATATCCCACAATTTATTTAGGTCTTTAATTTCTCTCAGCTATGTTTTGTACTTTTAAGTGTAAGGTCCTGCACGTACTTTATTAAATCAATTCCTGAGTAATTTATGGTTTTGACACTATTGTTAATAAAACTTTTGAAAATTTCATTAATATTTGTATATTAACTTTGTATTCTGTGACCTTTCTAAATTCTCATATTCCCTTTTTTTTTGAGACAGGGTCTGGTTCTGTCATCCAAGGTGGAGAGCAGTGGTGCAATCTCAGCTCACTGAAACCTCCACCTCCTGGGCTCAAGCGATCCTTCCACCTCAGTTCCTCGAGTAGCTGAGACCACAGGCACACACTATCATGTCCAGCTAGTTGTATTTTTTTTTGTAGACATGTTGCCCGGTCTGGTCTCCAATGCCTGGGCTCAAGCAATCTACCCATCTCAGCCTCCCAAAGTGCTGGGATTACAGGTGTGAGCTAACAGGCCCAACCTCAAACTAAGCTTATATTCCTAGGACAAACCCCATGTGATCATGGCATATTATTTTTTATGTATTATTGGGTTTAACTTAATTGATAATATTTTATTAAGGATATTAGCATCTCTGTTCAAATTTGTAAGTATTTTTCTTGTATATCTTTGATAAGTTTTGGTATCAGATGCATTCTGGTTTCCCAAAATAGAATCTTTATTTATTTTTAAAAGAATTTTAGGTCTGGCTATTATGAATAGTGAAAAAAAAAGAATTTTAGGATTGGTATTATTTCTTCCTTAGAATAGATTTCACTAGTAAAACCAGCCAGGCTTGGTATTTTCTTTGTGAAAACCTGTTATTAAAAATTTAACTCCTTTAATAGAAAAGGACTATTTGGGTTTTTTAAAAAATTTATTGTGGATTTTTTTGTTTGTTTGTTTTTCTTTTTTGAGACAAGGTCTCCCTCTGTTTCTCAGGCTGCAGTGCAGTGGCCCAGTCATATCTGACTGCAGTCTTGATCTCCTGAGCTCAAGAGATCCTCCCTCCTCAGCCTCCTCAGTAGCTGGCCACCACACCAGGTTAATTAATTATTTTTATTTTTAGTAGAGACTATGTCTTGCTATGTTGTCTAGGCTGGTCTCAAACTCCTAAGCTCAAGGGAGTTCAATCTCAGCCTGCCAAATTACTGGGATTATAGGTGTGAGCCACCATGCCTTGCCTTATTTCAGTTTTTGATTTGGTATCTTTAAGAAATTTATGTTATATCCATGTGGTCCAGTTTATTGAAATAAAGCTGATCATAACATTCTCTTGTTATGCTGTTTAATATTAATATTTATTAAATCTGTAGTGATGTATGCTTTCATTTTTGATGTTGATAATTTGTGTTTTTTCTGTTTTTCTTGGTCAGTCTTGTTTGGGATTTGTCAATTTTATTAATCTTTTCAAAGAACCAAATTTTGGCTTTGGTACTCTTTTCTGTAATCTGTCTTTTTTTCTGGCTTATTGATTTTTGCTCTTAGAGTTATCATTTTCTTATTTATTTTCAGTTTATTTTGCTCTTTTACATTTCCAAAATTTGATGTTATATTTTTGTAGCTTTTAGTTCAAACTGTTTTATTTACATTATGAGTTTTTTGACCTCTGGGTTACTTAGAACTGTTTTAATTTCCAAATATTTGAAATTTTCTAGAATTTTTTTGTCATTCATATATAATTTAATTGCATTAAGATTAGAGAATAGACCAGGTGTGGTGGCTCATGCCTATAATCTCAGCACTTTGGAAGGCCAAAGTGGGAGGACTACCTGAGCCCAGGAGTTGGAGACCACCCTTGACAACATAATGAGACCTTGCCTCTACAAAAAATAAAAAATTAGCTGGGTGTGGTGGTACATGCCTGTAGTCTCAGCTACTCAGGAGGTTGAGGAGGGAGGATCACTTGAGCTCAAGAGGTAGAGGCTACAGTGAGCTATGATTGCACCAGTGTAGAGTGAAACTCTGTCTTAGAAAAAAGAAAGAAAAGAGATTAGAGAATACTCTGTTCTTGGTGAATGTCCTATGTATACTTGAAAATAATGTTTTCTGCAGTTATTAGCTATATAGTGTTCTATAGATATCTATGAGATCAACTTGGTTGAGAATGTTATTCAGTGTTTTATATTCTTTCTGATTTTTTCTACTCTCATTTTATCAATTATTGAGAGTGGTGTGTTAAAATATCCCATCTGTTATATGGCTTTGCTTTCATTTAAAAAAAAAATTTGCTTCATGTATTTGAATCTTTTTTATTAGGTATATATGCCTTTGAGATTGTTTCACCATAATATAGGAGAAGAGTCTGAAATAATTCTCAGACTTAATGATTACCATCTACATAATTTCATGCATAGTGATTAACCCTAAATTCATAAGCTTTAACTTAAGATAATTGGTTAATATGACCTTTCATTTAGAAAATCATTTTAAATCCTTGCTGGAATTAACAACTGTATTAGTCAGGGTTCTCTAGAAGGACAGAACTGATGGAATATATATAAAGAGGAGTTTATTAAGTATTAACTCACATGATCACAAGGTCCCACAATAGGCCGTCTACAGGCTGAGGAGCAAGGAGAGCCAGTACAAGTTCCAAAACTGAAGAACCTGGAGTCCGATGTTTGAGGGCAGGAAGCATCCAGCATGGGAGAAAGATGTAGGCTGGGAGGCTAGACCAGTCTCTTTTTTCACATTTTTCTGCCTGCTTATATTCTAACCTTATATTCAGTTGGCAGCTGATTAGATTGTGCCCACCCCAATTAAGGGTGGGTTTGCCTTTCCCAGCCCACTGACTCAAGTGTTAATCTCCTTTGGCAATACTCTCACAGACACACCCAGAATCTATACTTTGTATCCTTCAATCCAATCAAATTGACAGTATTCACCATTTTTCTCCCGTTTCACTGAAGTATAAGTGACAAATACAAATTGCATATAGTTAAGGTGTACAATGTAATGTTTTGATATACATGTACACTGTGAAATGATTACCATAATCAAGCTGTCACCTCACATAGTTACCTTTTGTGTGTGTGTGTGTGTGTGTGTGTGTGTGTGTGTGTGATAAGAATACCTAAGACTACTCTCTTAACAAATTTAAAGTATACTATACATTATTCCTAACTATACTATATTAGATCTCTAGAATTGATCCCTCTAATAACTGAAAGCTTGTACCCTTTGAGCAACATCTCCTTATTTCCACTGAATCCCTGATAAGCACCCTTCTCTCCATTTTTATGAGTTTGACTTTTTTAGATTCCACACATAAGTGAGATCATACAGTATTTGTCTTTCTGTGTCTGGCTTATTTCACTAAGCATGATGTGCCCCAAAATTTCTTTATTTCTTTCTCATTTAAGATGGAATGATATTGCATTATATATAGCTATATAAAACAATTTTCTTATCCATTCATGTGTTGACAGACATTTGGGTTGTTCCATATCTTGACTAATGTGAATAATGCTTCAATGAACATGGGAGTGTAAGTATCTCTTTGAGACAGTGATTTTATTTCCTTTGGATATATACCCAGAAGTGGGATTACTGGATCATATGATCATTCTATTTTTAATTTTTGGAGAAGCCTGCATCCTGTTTTCCATAATGGCACTGCCAGTTTACGTTCCCACCAATAATGTATTTAAGAGTGTTCTTTTCTCCACATCCTCACCTACGCTTGTTACCTTGTGACTTTTTGGTAATAGCCATCCTAACATGTGTGAGGTGATATCTCATGGTGGTTTTTATTTGCATATCTCTGATGATTAGTGATTTTGCACACCTTTTCACGTACCTATTGGCCATTTGTATCTCTTCCTTGGGGGAAAAAAAAGGTCGATTCACATTCTTTGCCTATTTTTTAATTAGGTTTTTTTTTTAACTATTGAGTCTTATGCATTCCTTGTATGTTTTGGGTATTTTCTCCTATTCTGTGGATTGCCTTTTCATTTTGTAGATTGTTTGCTTTGCTGTGCAGAAACCTTTTAGTTTGACATAGCCCTGCTTGTTTATTTTGGCATTTGTTGTCTGTGCTTTTGGTGTCATATCCAAAATAATCATTGCCAAGACCATTGTGCTGGAGCTTTTCCTTTATGTTTTCTTCTAGTAGTCTTACATTTGATTTTTTAATCCATTTTCAGTTGACTTTTGTGTATGGTATAAGTATCCATTTCCTTTTTCCTTTTTTTTTTTTTTGCATATGAACATCTAGTTTTCCCAACACCATTTATTGAAGAGACTATCCTTTCCTCACTATATTCTTGGTACCTTTGTCAAAGATTTGTTGACTGTATATGCATGGGCTTATTTTCAGGCTTAATATTTTTTCCATTGCTCTACTTATCTGTTTTAATAAAGTACTATACTATTCTGATTGCTACAGTTTAGTAATATAGTTCAAAATCAGAAAATGTGGTGCCTCTAGCTTTGTTGTTCTTGTTCAAGATTGCTGTAGCTATCTGGAGTTGTTTTAGTTTCATATGAATTTTAACATTGTTTTTTCTATTTTTGTGAAACATACATTGGAATTTTAATAGAGATTACATTGAATCCATAGATCACTTTGGGAAGTATGAACATTTTGACAATATTGATCTTTCCAATCCATGAACACATGACATCTTTCCATTTATTTGTGTCTTCTTCAATTTTTTTCACCAGTGTTATACCTAAGTATTTTTATGCTATTGTAAATAAGATTGCTTTCTTAATTTCTATCTTATGTAATTCATTGTTAGTGTATAGAAATGGACTGATTTTTGTACGTTGATTTTGTGTCTGTATTTACTTAATTTTTCTATTAGTTCTAACGTTTTTGGTGGAGTCTTTAGGGTTTTCTGTGTATCAGAATATGTTGTCAGCAAACAGACAATTTTTCTTCTTCCATTCCATCTTTCATGACTTTATTTCTTTTTTCTTGCTTACTTGCTCTGACTAGGACTTCAGTACTATGTTGAATGAGAAGTGGTGAGAATGGGCATTGTTACCTTGCTTCTGATCTCAGAGGAAAAAATGTCAACCTTTAATCACTGAATATGATGTTAGCTGTGAGCTTGTCACATAGGACATTTATTGTGTTGAGGTGTACTCTTTCTATACTTAATTTTTATAATGAAAAAATGTTGAATTTTGTCAAATGCTGTTTTTGCGTCTGTTGAGATAATTATTTGGATTTTGTCCTTCATTTTGTTAATATGGTGTATTCCAGTGCCTGATTTGTGTATGTTGAACCATCCTTGCATCCTCAGGATAAATCCTACTTGATCATGGTGAATGATCCTTTTAATTGGCCTTTTAATTTAATTTGCTAGTATTTTGTTGAAAAATTTTGCATCCATGTTCATCAGGGATATTGGCCTGTAATTTTCTTTTCTGTTAGTATCCTTGTCTGGCTTGTTATCAGGGTAATGCTGGCCTCATAAAATATATTTGGAGGTATTCCCTTCTCTGCAATGTTTTTGAAAGAGTGTGAGAAAAATTGATATTAATTCTTCTTTAAATATTTGGTTCAATTTACTAGTGAAGCGTGAGTTATTGCACTTTTATTTGATGAGAGTTTTTTTTAACTGATTCAACCTTTCTTCTTATTGTTCTATTCAGATTTTCTATTTGTTCATGATTCAGTTGTATGTCTCTAGAACTTTATTCATTTATTCTAGTTTATCCAACTTGTTGATATATAAGTGTTCATAATACTCTCATAGTCCTTTGCATTTCTGTAGTGTCCATTGTAAGGTCTCCTCTTTCATTTCTGATTTTTTTTATTTGAGGCTTTTCTCTTTCTCTCCTAATAGAGCTAAAGATATGTCAATTTTATTTATCTTCAAAAAACCAACTCAGTTTTGTTTATCTGTTCAATTTGTTTTCTTGTGTCTATTTATTTCTGCCCCTGATCTTTGTCATTTCCTTCCTTCTTCTAACTTTGGGGTTAGTTTGTTCTTCTTTTTTCTAGTTCCTTGAGATGTAAAGTTAAGTCATTTATTTGAAATCTTTCTCCTTTTTTCATGTTAGACATTTATTGCTATAGATTTCTTCCTTGAAGTGCATTTGCAACATCTCGTAAGTTTTGGAATGTTGTATTTCTATTTTTACTTGTCATAAGGTTTTTGTTCGTTTGATTTTTTTTTTTTTTTTAAAGACAGAATCTCAGTTAGTCATCCAGGCTGGAGGGCAGCGGTGCGATCTTGGCTCACTGCAATCTCCGCTTCCCGGGGACAAGTGATTTTTCTTCCTCAGCCTCCCAAGTAGCTGGGATTACAGGTGTGTACCACCATGCCTGGCTAACTTTTTGTATTTTTAGTAGAGACTAGGTTTCAACATGTTGGCCAGGCTGGTTTTGAACTCCTGACCTGAATTGATTCACCTACCTTGGTCTCCCAAAGTGCTGTGATTACAGGTGTGAATCATCGTACCCAGCTATTTGTCATAAGATATTTTTTAATTTACTTTTTGATTTCTTCGTTGACCTATTGATTGTTCAGGAGCATGTTGTTTAATTTCCACATATTTGTAAATTTTCTAGTTTTCTTTTTGTGACTGATTTCTAGTTTTATACCATTGTGGTCAGAAAAATGCTTGATATGATTTCAATCTTAAATTTGTTAAGACTTGTTTTGTGGCCTAACAGATATGTATCCTGGAGAACTTTCTGTGTGGGCTTGAAAAGATGGTATATTTTGATGCTGTTGGATGGAATTTTTTGTATGTATATTAATTCTATTTGCTCTAAAGTATAATTCAAATGCATCTTTTCCTTATTGGTATTCTGTCTGGATGATCTATCCATTGTTGAAAGTGGACTACCAAAGTATTCTCTTATTGTATTGCTATTTCTCTCATTATATTTTAATATTGATTTATATATTTAGGAACTCCAATGTTGTGTGCATATTACAATGGTAAATTATACTGAATTCATGCATTGACTCCTTTGTCATTACATAATGACTTTCTTTGTCTCTTGTTACAATTTTCGACTAATAACCTATTTTGTCTGAGTTAAGTATAGCTCTCCCAGCACTCTTTTGTTTTCTGTTTGCATGGAATGTATCTTCCCATCACTTCACATTTAGTCTATGTGTGTTATTAAATTTGAAGTGAGTCACTTGTAGGCAATATAGAGTTGTCTTGTTTTTTTAAAAAAAATTCAATCATTTTGTTTTTTCGTTGTAGAATTTAATCCATTTACATTTAAAGTAATTATTTTTAGGTAAGAACTTCCTATTTGTCCATTGTTTTTGACAGTTTTGTAGACTTTTTTTTTTTAATTCCTTTTTTCTCTTTGCAGTCTTCCTTTGTAATTTGATGATTTTCTGAGTACTATGGTTTGATTTCATTTTCTTTCTTTCTTTTTTTTTTTTTTGTATATCTACTATAGGTATTTCCTTTGTGATTACCATGAGGCTTATATAAAATCTATAATTAAAATAGTCTATTTTTAGCTGCTAACAACTTACCTTCAATCATATAGAAAAATCTGACACTTTTACTCTTCTATTTTATCTTTTTGATGTTACAATGTACACCTTTTTATATTGTAGTCCATTCACAAATTTGTGTAGCTATCGGCCTCTTCTGGCCTGTAAGGATTCTGCTGAGAAATCTGCTGAAAGACCTATGGAGTTCCCTTGTATGTTATGAATCTTTTTTCTCTTGCCTTCAAAATTCTTTGTCTTTGATTTTTGACAGTTTAATTATAATGTGTGTGTGACGTCTTCATTAGGTTGAGCCTTATTAGAGATCTTTGAGCTTCATGTATTTGAATGCCATATTGCTCCCTAGATTTGGGAATTTTTCAGCCATTATTTCTTTAAATAAGCCTATTCCACTTTCTCTTTCTTCTCCATCTAGGATTCCTATAATGTGAACATTTAGTTATCTTAGTGGTGTCCCATAAATCCAATAGGTTTTCTTTATTCCTTTTTATTCTTTCTCCTCTGACCAGATATTTTTAAATGACTCCTCCTTAAGTTTATAGAGTCTTTCTTTGGCTTGATCAAGTCTACTGTTGATGCTTTCTATTGCATTTTTTATTTCATTCATTGTTTTCTTCACCTTCAGAATCTGTTTTTATTAATGATTTATATATCTTCATTGAACTTCTCACTTTGTTCATGTATTGTGTTTTTCTCATTTCATTAACTTGTCTATCTGTGTTCTCTTATAGTTCCCTCACCTTCCTTCAAACAATTTTGAATTTTTTTTCATGCCATTCATAGATCTCCATGTCTTTGGGATTGGTTATTGGAATATTACTATGTTTCTTTGGTGGTATCATGTTTATTGATTTTTCTTCTGGTTCCTTGAAGTATTGTGTTGCTGTCTTTGCATTTGGAGAATGCAGTCTTTACTGACTGGCTCCCAGAGAGAAATATCCTTACCAAACAACCCCGTTAAAGATTCTGAGGCTCTCTCAGACCTTGTCTATGAATAAGAGGTGTGACTCCACAGCTCTTATTCTCTCTTGGGGTGGAATTCTTAAGAATGTATGCCCTCTCTAGATCCCACAAAGCTGAACCAGGTGCTGAGAGACTCTTGTTTTTTTCCTAGGGTGGTTCCCTAAAATGCTCAAGTTGTATGATTCTCCCAATCCTGCAAAATTGTGTTGGCTGTCTGCATAAAATGCTTATACTTTCTGTCCAAGGGAGCATGCTTGGGCTGCTGGTCTACAGGAGTTGGGGGAGGATGGGGCATGCAGAGTTTTTGAGGCAACTGTGGGCTAGTTGTGAGGTGGCCCATAGGCAAAACATCTCAAATGGCTCATGAGTGGGCTTCCCAACGGAGTCCATGGAGTGGTTACTTGGGCCTATGGCCTCGATTCTCTGCTCCCAGCCTCTTCCAACCACTCAGCCATGCTGATCACCTCAATATTCTGTATGAGGCAAGAAAACAGTAGGACTCTTGGGCATTGTCACACACAGCTAGGGGAGCTTGGTGCTCACTCTCTATACTCTCACTTTCCCCCATGGGAAAATCACAGGCTGGGGAGGGGGCAGGTAGTCTCTCTTTTCACTGAGCTGTGCTGTCTTGAGGGAGGTGTGATACAGGTAAAGTGAAACTTCTTAAAACTCTAATTTGTCTGTGTGGGGATTTTTTTTTTCTCCAATGGTATGCTGGAACTTTTCTGCTGGAGTCCCAAAAGGTACACTTGTCTATAAGTAGCTGTCAAAATTGATGCTTTCACATGGAGATGACAGTAGAAAGGTCCTCTTCCACCATCTTGCTTATGTCATTCTAGTGGTACCTTTTCTGAAAGCTCATTGTATCAGAAGAAGCTGAACACATCTTCAGCAGTAAACAAGAAATTTATTCCCATATATTCCTTAGTGGACTAAGGAATATAACTGTAGTAGTTATATGTCCTACCTATCAAATATTACCTTACATAATTAATGTTAAAATTAAATAAATAGAAGACACAGCTTCTCTTTTTAAAGCCTCCTGCATAAAATGCTATATTAAATTCCAAAGGATTACAATACAAAAATGAGAGAACTGTATTGGGTAATAATGAAAAGATTTCCAGTAAGATTCATGGACATTTAGAGTAATTTTTAATTTATGAGAATCATATAAAAATAAATATAAGTAGTTTTATTATCAGTAAACATTTTTTTTCTGCTTTCTTTCCTTTATCAGAAATTATTTTATTTATTACTTGTTATTTCTATGCTCAGTACAGCAAAATTTCTTACAAGCCTAATGCTAAAAATCACATTATAAGTTAGATAGAAGCTCTATAGCCTGTAATCACTGAAAATGGAAGAAAACATAGACTCAGGCCAGAGGTTGTAAGGTTGTAAGTTGGCAATTTAGGGATCAGTTTTTATCTACATACATATTTTAGCCTCCCACAGTTTAAAAAAAACAAAACAAAACAAAACAAAAAAACACAACAACTTTGAATCAGTTGTTACATTTAAAAACAAGAAAAGTTTAGATGGAACAAAAACTAAGTTTTCATCTCTTGAAAAACCAAACTGATAATATTGGACTATCTTCTTGCATCACAACATTCAACTGTAGCAGTGATCTCCTTTACTGGAGTGTGCTCTCTGTAATTTATCATTGACTCTACTCCCTAGTCGATTTTCTTTTTTGTTTTTTCCTACTGTCAACCTGCAGAAACAGGATTTCTAAGAACTTCACTGAGATGTAGGCATGTCATTTCATCTTTCTGCTTTATTTCCTTTATTAGAAGTAGTCTTTAGGCCGGGCGTGGTGGCTCACACCTGTAATCCCAGCACTTTGGGAGGTCAAGGTGGGCAGATCACCTAAGGTCAGGAGATCGAGACCAGCCTGGCCAACATGGTGAAACCCCGTCTCTACTAAAATTACAAAAAATTAGCTGAGCATGGTGGTGGGACCTGTGATCCTAGCTACTCCAGAGGCTGAGGCAGGAGAATCGCTTGAACCCATGAGGTGGAGGTTGCAGTGAGCCAACGTCACGCCACTGCCCTCCAGCCTGGGCAACAAGAACAAAATTCTGTCTCCAAAAAAAAAAAAGTAGTCTTTATTTCAAAGAGAGATTTTAGCAGCATAATTAAGGTCAAAGTGATGAAATAGAGGTACAAAAGAAAGTATTATAAATCATGATTTTAGTCAATAATTATATACTTATAAATAGTAGCTTTATTATATGCTGTTTTTAATACAGTAAGTCCATATTTATTGCTGTTTTTCCAATATACTATAGTTATGATGTATACTGTTTTTTTAAAATTGCTATTACTTAAGGCTATTTTTCACTTTAGCCTTAAAAAACACAAATTTCAGTGACAAAATGAAAATGCTCAAGTTATGTGTTTATTCACAAACAAAATTAGATAGTGTTTTAATTCTTCAAACATAATACCTATATTTTATATTTATCTTTGATTAATTTCATAAGAATTATTCAAATTTAAAGCTATAATTAATTTTAGTTTTGATTTGCTAATCTCATAAAAATTTATATCCATGCTAACGCCAAGTTCACAGACTTTGATATGTTTAAGGCAGATATAAATTTAGTTTTATTTCATAACTACTATATCCTTGCTTGATGTGGCAGAGTTCTTGTTTCAGCTTCACTACCAGATGTAGCAGAAACTTCTATTTGTTATACAAGGTTATTTCTTTAAGCATCCTTAAACTTTATTTTCTTCGATTTTTTTAAAAATTGTTTTTTTTTAATTTAATTACCTTCACTATGATCCCTTTTTACCTAAATTATAAATATATAATGCAATATATAAATATAAAATACATTATAAATATAAAATGGAAATACCTGAAACTTTTAAACCTGAAAACTGCTGAGCAAGTCCCCCTTTAAGTTGCACAACCAACTAAAATAAACGTGAAATTTTAGAAAAAGAGGAAAGAAACCTATACAAGCAGGCATATAAACAGGGAATGACGTCTACATGAATTATACATTTGCTATGGATGATACTGAGTCACTGTTCATTAGGACAACCACTCCACTTACTTCTCTTCTACTGTATTTGTCCAGGTGGGGTAAAACCTTGTGCATTAAACTGCTTGGCTGAAGGTTATAATTTCTACACTGAACGTGCTCCTGCGGGTAATCGATGGGACCCAGTGCAATGTGGATTCACTGGATATCTGCATCAATGGAGAATGCAAGGTTGCTCAGATTTTACTCTATTCTGTTGTGGTTTCTGAGACTTTTGTCTTTTTCTCATTAACTCCTATTTAATACTATGTTTAATTTTTTTAAAAAAGAGGGCCACATTTTAGAGAAATTCAGTTTCCATTAAGAATAGCAACATATGCAAAGGTAAAATGACCCATTCATATTCAAGCACCATACAAATGTGGTTTATTCCAGTATTCTAGTTATTTTTACAGTGATTGCTAGAAGTATGAAAATATTTTGGATTTTAATTTCCGTTACCATTCTGTTTTGTTTACAAACAAGATGATAGAAAAGAGAGAGAATGAGGATTCAGCTCTTATTCATATGCCTACCGTATGTTCTTTTTGGAAGATTATTTGATAAATTTCATAGCATAAGTTTTCCTCAAAGTGTGAAACAGCTATGCTCCTCCTACTTTATCTCCTTTTGAAGCATTTACAGTGGTTTTCATTGTGGAGTTAGTCTTTATCTTATTAAAGCATTTGCTTTAGGGAATTAGTCAGACTAGTTGGGAATTGTAGGAGCAAATCCATGCTATTTTCCTAGACGTGTGTATGATTGTGTCATAATAAGAAAAGCCACAAAAACCACTATTTTCATAAATTTTTTTACTTGTCTGGTTTTGTTTTAAAGAGAGGCATAAATTAAGTGCTTCAAACTGAGAAAGACGAGATAAAAAGCACCATTTTACTTAGTCTCATAATTTATTGGAAAAGTTTCTATCCTTCTGGCTACTTGTCTCCAAATATATCTGATGATGATTCAGTTTGTGTATGTATATTTGTGTGTGTTTATGTATCTGTGGGCAAGGGGTACTTTATTTTCTTGAAGAAAAAGTTATTTTTGTGACAGTATTCAAGTTTTTCAAATAACAAAGACCCAAGTATGGTTTGTATTCACAGATTACCTTATTTTTTACTTTTTTTACTTGAAAAACAAGTAAATAAATAAATTACATGCATTTGATTAGTATGGTTCCAAGAATTTCTCTGACACACTGAATATTCCTCTCTGTTTTCAGCATGTAGGTTGTGATAATATTTTGGGATCTGATGCTAGGGAAGATAGATGTCGAGTCTGTGGAGGGGGATGGAAGCACATGTGATGCCATTGAAGGGTTCTTCAATGATTCGCTACCCAGGGGAGGTGAGTATGTAGAGAGAATTCTTCCTCACACATCTGGTGTACTTGGAGGAGCCAAAACACTTGATTTCCCCCTCGCCCCCATTTTTCAGATTTTTTAAATTTAGGTAATGGTTTCTTCCCCAAATTGCTTTCAGTTGTTTTAGTGTTAAATGTGGCTCTATGTAAGATATTTTAAGGAAATGTTCTCCCTCTCTACTTACCTTCATTTGGCCATGTTTCTTTAAGGTGTACATTCTCACGGCGCATTGATATGAGGGGCATGTGGTGAGGAAAAAAATGAACCATTATACATGTTGAGGCTTTTAAAATATCTTGAGATAATTTTAAAGAAAAAGACTGTTAAATACTGTTTCTCTAAAATGTATTCATGAACCCAAAGGGTAATTTGCCCATATTTCATGATTTATAAAATGCAAAGTCAAAGAAAGAATGGAATAATAAGGAAATTATTAGTATTAAATGGTTACTAAATACTCATTTCCTGACCAAGGCTGCTTAATACTGGCTATCTTCTATGTTCCAGGCTACATGGAAGTGGTGCAGATACCAAGAGGCTCTGTTCACATTGAAGTCAGAGAAGTTGCCATGTCAAAGAACTATATTGGTATGTTAGATTGGTATGTTAGTTTGCTATATTTTAAAAGTTAATGAGGAAAAGTAGCATAGTATCATGAAGGGAAAGACATACTACTTTGAGATAGATCATTTGGAGCTAAAATGAAGGAAGCTCCAAGTTTTATAGGACCACATGGACAACGTTAAACAGAAAATTAGAATTTATAACTTAATCTTCACTGGGTTATTTTATTTTTTAAAAAAAATAATTTTTGTTGGTTTTTTTTTTTTTTTTTTTTTTTTTTTGAGATGGAGTCTTGCTCTGCCACCCAGGCTAGAGTGCAATGGCATGATCTCGGCTCACTGCAACCTCCGCCTCCTGGGTTCAGGCGATTCTCCTGCCTCAGCCTCCCAAGTAACTGGGATTACAGTTGCCTGCCACCACACCAGGCTAATTTTTGTATTTTTAGTAGAGACAGCATTTCACCATGTTGGCCAGGCTGATGTTGAACTTCTGACCTCAAGTGATCCATCCACCTCAGCCTCCCAAAGTCCTGGGATTACAGGCATGAGCCATCACACCTGGCCAAAAAAAAATCAATTTTATTTAGGTATAATTTACATATAATAAAACACATCCATTGTAAGTGTACAGTTCAGAGTATTGATAATTATATATAGATATACACACAATAAATACCACAACCAAGATATAAAACATTTTTCTGATTCCAAAACTCTCCCTCATTCCCTTTTGCAGTCAGATTCCCTCAACCTCAGCTTTATTTGAAGGCAAACACTCATCTGTTTTTGACGTTATGTGTATTACTTTTATTTATTTGGAACCTCACACAAATGAGCCCATAGAGTATCTATACTTACATCTGGCTTTTTTCACTCAGCATGTCTTTGGGATTCATCTGTTTTGTTGAGTGTTTCTGAAGGTCATTCCTTTTTACTGCCAAATAGTATTTTATTGTGTGGATATACCATAATTTGTTTATCCATTAACTTGTTGATAGATATTTGGGTCATTTCTGGTCTTTAACTATTAAACAAGCTTTTGTGAACATATGTTTTCATTTCTTTTGCATAAATACTTAGTATGAAAAGAATGAGTCATATGATAAGTACATGTTTAGCTTTACAAAAATTACAATACAGCCATAATGGAAGACAGTATGAAGGCTCCTCCAAATATTAAAAGTAGAACTACCATGTGATCCAACAATTCCACTTCTGGGTATACAGCCAAAGGAAATAAAATCACTATCTCAAAGAGGTATTTACACTTACAGGATCATTGCAGCATTATTCACAATAGCTAAGCTATGGAAACAACATGCATATCTGTCAACAGATGAATAAAGAAATTGTGTTATCTGCATGCAATAGAATATTATTCAGCCTTAGAAAAACAAGGAAACTATTCATTTGCAACAATATGGATGAACCTGGAGGACATCATGCTAAGCTAAATAAGCCAGACACAGACAAATACTGCATGATCTCACTTAATATGTGGATTCTAAAAAAGTCAAACAGAGAGTATAAGGGTATTTACTAGGGGTCAGGGAGGAAGTGGAATGGGAAGATGTTGGTCAAAGAGTACAAACTTCCAGTTATAAGAGGAATAAGTTCTGGATATCCAATATACTTTAGTTAATAATAATATATTGTATACTTGAAATTTGTTAAAAGAATAGATCTTATTGTCACCACATACAAAAAAGGCAACTATAGGAAGTCATGGATATGTAAATTAGCTTTATTATAGTATTCATTTCACAATGCTTATGTATATCAAATCATCACATTGCACATCTTACACTTATTTTATTTGTGAGTTATACCCCAACAAAGTTGGAAAAAAAGAAAGTATGAAAATGTTTCCCAAAATGGATGTATTATTTCATATTTCTATCAGTAATGTAGAAGAGTTCCAGATGCTCTACATTCTTGTCAATACACTTGGTATTGTCAGTCTTTTTAATTTTACCCATATGAATTTTGTTTTTAGTGAAGTGTCTACACAAATATTTTACACATTTTAAATTCTTTTCTTTTTTGAGTTATTAGTTGTTTATATATTCTGGATGCAAGTCTTTGTCAGATATATTTTATGGATTTTTCTCCTAATTTCTGGGTTGCTTATTTTTTGAAGTATCTTTTAATTTTGATGTAATCCAATGTGTTAATTTTTTAATGGTTTGTGCTTTCATGTCCTGTCTTAGAAATTTTGCCTGCTCCCAGATTGCCAAGATACTTTTCAGTATTTAAGAAGTTATTTTATATATATATATATATATATTTTTTTTTATTGCACTTTAGGTTCTGGGGTACATGTGCAGAACATGCAGGATTGTTGCATAAGTACATACATGGCAATGTGCTTTGCTCCCTCCATCCCTGTCACCTATATCTGGCATTTCTCCCCATACCCCGCACTGTCCCACACCTGGTCCCCCCCAACAGACCCCACTGTGTGATGCTCCCCCTCCCCTGTGTCTATGTGGTCTCATTGTTCAACACCCGCCTATGAATGAGAACATGCAGTGTTTGATTTTCTGTTCTTGTGTCAGTTTGCTGAGAATGATGGTTTCCAGGTTCATCCATGTCCCTACAAAGGACACGAACTCATCGTTTTTATGGCTGCATAGTACTCCATGGTGTATATGTGCCACATTTTCCTTGTCCAGTCTATCATCCGTGGGCATTTGTGTTGGCTCCAAGTCTTTGCTATTGTATACAGTGCTGCAGTGAACATACATGTGCATGTGTCTTTATAATAGAATGATTTATAATCCTTTGGATATATACCCCCGTAATGGGATTGCTAGGTCAAATGGAATTTCTATTTCTAGGTCCTTGAGGAATCGCCACACTGTCTTCCACAATGGTTAAACTAATTTACACTCCCACTAACAGTGTAAAAATGTTCCTATTTGTCCACATCCTCTCCAGCATCTGTTGTCTCCAGATTTTTTAATGATCACCATTCTAACTGGTGTGAGGTGGTATCTCAATGTGGTTTTGATTTACATTTCTCTAATGACCAGTGGTGAGCATTTTTTCATATGTTTGTTGGCCTCATATATGTCTTCTTTTGAAAAGTGTCTGTTGATATTCTTCTCCCACTTTTGAGTGGGTTTGTTTGTTTTTTTCTTGTAAATCTGTTTTAGTTCTTTGTAGATTCTGGATAATAGCCCTTTGTCAGATGGGTAGATTGCAAAACTTTTTCCCTTTTGTATTTCTGTGGAATCAGTGGTGATATCCCCTTTATCATTTTTTATTGCATCTATTTAATTATTCTCTCTTTTCTTTCTATTAATCTGGCTAGTGGTCTATTTTGTTGATGTTTTCAAAAAACCAGCTCCTCGATTTATTGATTTTTTGTGTGTGTCCCTATCTCCTTCATTTCTGCTCTGATCTTAGTTATTTCTTGTCTTCTGCTAGGTTTTGAGCTTTTTTGATCTTGCTCCTCTAGCTCTTTCAATTTTGACAATAGGGTGTCGATTTTAGATCTCTCTTTGCTTCTCATGTGAGCATTTATTGCTATATATTTTCCTCTAGATACTGCTTTAAATGTGTCCCAGAGATTCTGGTATGTTGTGTCTTCGTTCTCGTTGGTTTTGAAGAACATCTTTATTTCTGCCTTCATTTCATTGTTTATCCAGTCAACATTCAAGAGCCAGTTGTTCAGTTTCCATGAAGCTGTGCAGTTCTGAGTTAGTTTCTGAATTCTGAGTTCTAACTTGATTGCACTGTGGTCTGAGAGACTGTTTGTTATGATTTCCCTTCTTTTGCATTTGCCGAGGAGTGATTTACTTCCAATTATGTGGTCAATTTTAGAGTAGGTGTGATGTGGTGCTTTGAAGCATGTATATTCTGTGGATTTGGGGTGGAGAGTTCTGTAAATGTCTGTTAGGTTTGCTTGGTCCAGGTGTGAGTTCAAGTCCTGGATATCCTTGTTAATTTTCTGTCTCGTTGATCTGTCTAATATTGACAGTGGAGTATTAAAGTCTCCCACTATTATTGTGTGGGAGCCTAAGTCTCATTGTAGGTCATTAAGAACTTGCTTTATTTATCTGGGTGCTCCTGTATTGGGTGCGTATATATTTAGGTTCATTAGCTCTTCTTGTTGCATTGATCCTTTTACCATTATGTAATGCCCTTCTTTGTCTCCATTGATCTTTGTTGGTTTAAAATCCATTTTATCAGAGACTAGGATTGCAACTCCTGCTTTTTTTGTTCTCCATTTGCTTGGTAAATCTTCCTCCATCCCTTTATTTTGAGCCTATGTGTATCCCAGCACGTGGGATGGGTTTCCTGGATATAGCACACCGATGGGTTTTGACGTGTCATCCAATTTGTCAGCCTGTGTCTTTTGATTGGGGCATTTAGTCCATTTACATTTAAGGTTAATATTGTTATATGTGAATTTGATCTTGCCATTTTGATGTTAGCTGGTTGTTTTGCCCATTAGTTGACGCAGTTTCTTCATTGTGTCGATGGTCTTTACCATTTGGTACATTTTTGGAGTGGCTTGTACTGGTTGTTCCTTTCTATGTTTAGTGCTTCTTTCAGGAGCTCCTGTAAGGCAGGCCTGGTGGTGATGAAATCTCCGAGCAACTGCTTGTTCGTAAAGGATTTTATTTCTCCTTCGCTTATGAAGCTTAGTTTGGCTGGATATGAAATTCTAGGTTGAAAGTTCTTTTCTTTAAGGATGTTGAACATTGGCCCCCACTCTCTTCTGGCTTGTAGGGTTTCTGCTGAGAGATCTGCTGTGAGTCTGATGGGCTTCCCTTTGTGTGTAACCCAACCTTTCTCTCTGGCTGCTCTTAGCATTTTTTCCTTTATTTCAACCCTGGTGAATCTGACGATTATGTGCCTTGGGGTTGCTCTTCTTGAGGAATATCTTTGTGGTGTTCTCTGTATTTCCTAGACTTGAATATTGGCCTGCCTTGCTAGGTTGGGGAAGTTCTCCTGGATAATATCCTGAAGAGTGTTTTCCAGCATGGATTCATTCTCTCCATCACATTCAGGTACACCTATCAAACACAAATTAGGTCTTTTCCTATATTTTATGGAAATATGGGATATTTCCATAATCCCATATTTTGTGGAGACTTTGTTCATTTCTTTGGACTCTTTTTTCTGTAATCTTGCCTTCTTGTTTTATTTCATTGAGTTGATCTTCAATCTCTGATATCCTTTCTTCTGCTTTGTTGATTCAGCCACTGAAACTTGTGTATGCTTTGTTAAGTTCTCTTCTTGTGTTTTTCAGATCATCAATTCATTTATATTCTTCTCTGAGCTGTTTATTCTCATTAGCATTTCGTCAAACCTTTTTTCAAGGTTCTTAGTTTCTTTGCATTGGGTTAGAACATGTTCTTTTAGCTCAGAGAAGTTTGTTATTACCCACTTTCTGAAGCCTGTTTCTGTCAATTCATCAGACTCATTCTCTATCCAGCCTTGTTCCCTTGCTGGTGAGGAGTTGTGATCCCTTGGAGGAGGAGAGGCATTCTGATTTTGGGTGTTTTCATCCTTTTTGTGCTGGTTTCTTTCCATCTTTGTGGATTTATCTACCTGTGGTCTTTGTAGTTGGTGACTTTCAGATGGGATCTCTGAGTGGACATCCTTTTTGTTGATTATGAAGTTGTTTCTTTCTGTTTTTTTAGTTTTCCTTCTAACAGTCAGGCCCCTCTGCTGCAGGACTGCTGAGGTCCACTCCAGACTCTGCTTGCCTGGGGGATCACCTGCAGTGGCTGTGGAACAGTAAGGGTTGCTGCTAGTTTCATCTTCTGTTATCTTTGTCCCAGAAGGATACCTGCCAGATGTCAGCCTGAGCTCTCTTTATGAGGTGTCTCTTTGGATATACGAGGTCAGGGAGCTGCTGGAGGAGACAGTCTGTCCCTTATAGGAGCTCAAGTGCTGAGCTTTGAGTTCTGTTGTTCCGTTCAGAGCTGCTCAGCAGGTACATTTCAGTCTGCTGCAGCAGAACTCATAACTGCCTTTTTCTTCCTGGATGCTCTGTCCTGGGAAGGTGGGGCTTTATTTATAAGTTCCTGACATGCTCCTGCCTTTTTTCAGAGATCCCCACCCAGCGAGGAGGTAGCCTAGTCACAGTCTGCCAGCAGAGGTGTTGCTGAGCTGCTGTAGGCTCTGCCCAGCTGCTGTGTGAACTTCCTTGCAGTTTTGTTTATAGAGATATAGTTAGAACTGCCTCGGTAATGGCGATCTGCCTCAGTAATGGCAGACTGTCTCTGTAAGTGTGGACTGCCTTGGTAATGGCGGATTGCCTCGGTAATGGTGGACGGCCTCAGTAATGGTGGACTGCCTTGGTAGTGGTGGACTGCCTCAGTAATGATGGATGCCCTTCCCCCGACAGAGCTGGACCATCCCGGGTCCAGCTGTGCTTGCTGTGAAACTCTCAATCTAGAGGGTTTTAGATTGCTGATCTTTGTGGGGGTGAGACCGCTGAGCCAGATCACCTTGCCCCCAGTTTCAGCCCCCTTTTTTCAGCTGAACGAGCGACTCTGTCTCCCAGGCATTCCAGGCGCCAGTTGAAACGGTGCCCAGATTTGTGTGAGTTTTTGTGCAGAGACCCACTGCACCAGCTGAAACAGCCGTGCTGGAGACTCATGGTGCTTTTCTGCCTGGGAATCTCCTGGTCTGTGGGCAGTAAAAGCTCATTTGGAAATGCAGTCATCACTCACCCTCTGCATTCTCGCTGGGAACTGCCTCCAGAGCTGTTCCTGTTCGGCCATCTTGTATCATCTCCTTAAGAAGTTATAGTTGTTGTTTTTATATTTAAATATATCTTCTACAAAATATAAAATATACTCATTAAATGTAAAATACAAATACAAAATATAGTCCTTAAAGACGTATATTGTGCATACTACAACTGATTCCTATGAGGGGGAGAGACAACCAAGCAAATCTATTTGGGGAAGAACAATTATTTATTTACTTGCATAACACCTTATCCTTTGATTTAACACTTAGAGTAATGACTTAAGACTTGAGACTATGACAAATGTAAAATGCATGAAATTCAAAAATAAAAATAAAATTGAAAAATACGTATAGTCAATTTTACATTAATTTTTATATAAGGTATAAAGTAAGGGTTGAAGTTCCATTTGCTCATATGAATATTCAATTGCTATAACACTATTTGTTGAAAAGACTATCATTTCTCCCATTGAATTACCATGACCCATTTTGTGAGAGATGCATTAAGCATACATGGATGAGTATATTTCTGTTCTCACCCACTGATCCAGGTTTCTGTTCTTAAACAAATACCACACTGTATTAAGTAATGGAGCTTCCCAGTGTGGCTACAAATGCAGGAGCATTAGTCCCTGAATGTGTTCTTTTTCAAAATTATTTTTGCTTTTGTAAGTCCTTTATATTTCTGTATACATGTTAGAATCAACTTGTCAATTGAGACAAGTCTTTTTATACCAAAAGAGAATATATGGAATCTATAGATTAATTTGTGGAGAATTGACATCTTAAGAATATTGAGTTTTCTAACACATGAAAAGATTTACTTCTACCTTTATTTAGGTCTTTTTAAAATTTTTTCACCAATGTTTCATTTTCAGTATATAGGTCTTGCACATATGTTCTGTTTAATCTAATGCTTTTTGGTGCTAGTGTATTGTATTTTAATTTTATTTTCCAAATTTTTGTTGTTATATAATAATATAGTTGGTTTCTTTTTATACTGCCCTCATACCCTGAGACCTGGTTTACGCACATATTACTTCTAACAGTTGTTTTGTAAATTCATTTGGATTTTCTCTATAGATTATCATTTCATCCTCAAACAAAGGCACTTTTACTTCTACCTTTCCCATCTTTATGCCCTCTATTTCTTTTTTTCTTGCCTTATAATACTGATCATGACCATTAGTACAATCTTGAAGAAATGAGAGGACTAGGCAGCCTTTCGTTTTTAACCAATCTTAAGGGCAAAGCATTCCTTGTTGTTGTTGTTGCTGTTTTTAACCATTAAATATAATGTTAACTAGAAGATTTATGTAATGACCCTTTGTCAGTTTGAGGATGTTCTCTTCTATTTCTAGTTTTCTAAGAGTTTTAGACATTAATGGGTATTGAAGATGTCTGAATCTATTGACATGATCAGGTGGAGTTTTGCCCTCACTTTCCCTGTTAATATAGTAAATGCATTGATTGATTTTCAGCTGTAAAACTCATCTAGTATTCTTGGGATAAAAACCACTTTTTCATGATCTATTATTACTCTTATATATTGCTGGAATTGATTTGCTAATATTTTCTTAAGAATATTTGGACCTATGTTCAAGAGAGATATTTTTCTAGAGTCTTTTTCTTGTGACTTCTTTGTTGGTTTTTGTATCAGCGTAAGCCCCGCTTCATAAAATGGTTTGAGAAGTGTTCCTTTCTCCTCTATTTTCTGGAAGAGCCTGGGGAGAATTGTTATTATTTCTTAATGCTTGATAAAATCCAACTGTGAAGCCATCTAGGATGGAGTTGTCTTTGTGGGAAGTTTTTAATGAAAAATTCAATTTTTATAAAAATTATAAAGTTTTCAAATTTATTGGCATAAAATTGTGCATAATATTTGCTTATTATCCTTTTAATATCTGTAGAATCCATAGCAATGGCTCCTTTTTATTTTCCATATTGAAAATTTGTGTCTTCTTTCTTTTCCTTGATAATCCTAATGAGGGCTTTGTTAATTTTATTGATCTTTTTAAAGAACAAGCTTATGGTTTGAATGATTTTCTCTATTGTTTGTCTATTTTGCATTACATTGATTCCCACTCTTCTGTTTGTTTAATTTGGTCTTATTTTTTCTAGCTTTTCAAGATACAAACTTAAATTACTGATTTCAAAATCCTTTTCTGCTATTAAAACAAACATTTTTTACTATAAATTTCATCAACCATTTGATACATTATATTTTTATTATGCAGTTTTAAATATTTCCTTATTTATATTGTGACCCATGGCTTAGAAGGTATTATTTAATTTCTGAATATTTTGGTGTTTCATAAAAATTTTTCTGATACTGATTCCTAGTTTAATGATAGTATGGACAGAGAACATACCTTTTATGAGTTTAGTTTTTTTTTTTAAGGTTGTTTTATAGTCTAGCACATGTGCACTTGAGAAGAATGCATATTCTGCTATTATTGGGTTAGTATTCCATTAATGTCCATTAAATTAAAGGATACAACTGTCCTTTTGTTGGATAGTTTTTTCACATTTTTTATCTTATTTGCTGCCTTCTTGTTGAAGAATTACTGAATTATGTTTATATCTCCAATTAGAATTGTGGATTTCTTTACTGTTCTTATTAATGGCAAAAGCCGCAATTACTTTTGCACCAACCCAATAGTTTGTAAGATTTTGCTTCATTTATTTTGAAACTATGTTTTAGGTATATAGACATTTGTGATTGTTACGTCCTCTTGATATATTTAACATTTTATCATTTTCAAATGTTCCTCTATATTCCTGATAATATTCTGTGACCAGTCTGGCATGGTGGCACATGCCTATAATTCCAACCACTTGGAAGGTTGAGGTAGGAGAATCACTTGAGCTCAGGAGTTTGAGATCAGCCTGGGCAACATAGTGAGATCCCCATCTCTTAAAAATATTCTTTGACCCACAGTCTGTTTTATCTGTTACTAATCTAGCTATCCCAGCTGTCTTCTGATCAGTGTTTGCATGGTAAATCGTTTTCTATATTCACTTTTCACATGTAGGTACTTCTGTCTTTAAAGTCTGTTTCTTATAGAACACATGTAGTTTGATCTTGATTTTTTATTATGTCTAACGATCATTGCATTTTAAAATTAAAATCTTTAATTTGGTGGCGGGGGAGTGGGGGGGGTCGGCAACTATTTCTGTTAAGGGTCAGACAGTAAATCATATAGTCTTTGTTACAACTATTCACATCTACCATTGTAGTGTGAAAGCAAACATAGGTAATAAAGGGATGTGACTGTGCTCCAATAAAACTTTATCTACAAAAACAGGAGGTGATGATGTTTGGCAACTTCTTGTTTAGATCATTTATATTTAATGTAATTATCAATATCATTGGGTTTAAGCCCACCATCTTGCTGCTTTTCTGTTTGTCCTGTGTATTTTTTTTCCCTTTTATTCTCCTTTCATGTTTTCGTTTAGATTAACCAAGGGTTTTGTTGTATTTCATTTAATCTCTACTAAATGGTTTATTAGCTATACCTCTTTGTGCTATTTAATTAGTGGTTGCTTTAGGATTTACAAAATGCATTCTAAATTTATCATAATACATTTCCAAATAATATTGCACCATTTTGTGTATAATGTAAAGCCCTTACAAAAGTTTACTTCCATTGTCCCATTCCATTCTTTGTGCTGTTTTCTAATACATTCCACTTCTCTATATGTTATAAATTCCACAATATATGATTATTATTTTCGTTTCAAAGAGCCAATTATCTTTTCAAAAAATTTTTAAATAAGTAAAATTATTTTGTATTTACCCACATACTTACCATTATCTGGCATACTTTCTTTCTTTGTATAGATCTGAGTTTTCATCTGGTATAAATTTGTGTGTATATACATGTAATGTCATCATCATGTTTCTTCTCATTATATTATGTTTTCCTTTAAAGTTCTTGAATATATTTATAATAGCTATTTGAAAATTATTTTCTGCTAATTCCATAATTTTTGTTATTTCTGGGTCTGTTTCTTTTGCTTTGCCTTCTTCCTGTTTGAATCACATTCTCCTCCTTTTCTGCACTGGTAGTAATTTCTCATTGGGTGTTGCACATTGTGAATGTTTGTTTGTTGAGAGCCTGGATTTTGATTTATTTCTTTAAAGAGTCTTAAGTAACTTGTAGATCAGCTTGATCCTTTTGATGTTTGCTTTTGACCTTTGTTTGGGTAAATCCAGAATATTCTTTATTCTAGAGCTTGCTCAGCCCTACTACAAAAGCATGATTCTTCTTGGGTCTTTACTGAATGCACTGGTGATTGAAATGCAGGATTTCTGCTTACAACTCCACAGTTTTTTTTGCCTGGCTTCATATAATTTTTCATACACATATTCAGATCAATATTCAGCAACAGATATCCTCCCTTCTCTCTTGTTCTCTAGTCCTGCATATTCCAGCTATGTCAGCCTTCCTAGTTTTTGATCTCTCTTCTTAACTTGGTAATTAACTTCACTTGATCCTCCACCTAAAGAAAGTGTCTCCAAGCAGAAGGTTGTGGAGATCATGGTCTCTGCATAGTACTGTTCAATGCCTGAGAACAGCTGATTCATATATTTTGAGAGTTTTCTGATTATTTACAATGGAAGGGCAAGTCTAATACCAGTTATTTCAACATTAAAGTAGAAGTTCTATTTTTTTGATGTTTAATCCTTTGAGATAGTTTTAGTCTCTCCACAAATCCTTAGTGAGACCTAAATGAGTTTTTATTTTAGTTAAAATATTATTCCCTTTCTCTTAAAGCATTTAAAAATAAGGGTACATCCAGAGTGTGTCTTCAGACAGAATACCAGTATTATCAGGCTCTTCTTTTGTTTATGAAGACTTTATTATTTTTACACCATAATTTTGAATTATTTTCTGCATCAATAATACTCAAAACAAAAATAGTTTTTTAGCCTCACCTTTTTCCCCCTTTGGTAATTCTCTTTCAGAATGCCACATCATCTTCCTTTAGTCATTCTTATTTAATGCCTCTTAAATGCTTGCCGTTTTTCTGGACTACATTATGGCACAATTAATTATATATTCCTGACAGCCAAGAGGAGTTAGAATTCCTTCATTTAGTAGTTGAAAAAAAAAAAAGGAAGTGAGAGCTCAAACTGAAGGAGAATTCAAAGCTGCAAACTTGTTTTTATCTTTAGTCTTACTATTTCATATATGACAGTCTCAGATGTCCTAATGAAACCAAATGTTTTAAACTACAGACAGAAAACCATTGCAAGTAAGAGTTGAAAATAAAAGTTTTTAAGTACACAAAAATTTCAAGACCAGGTAATTATTACATTTTCTTGTTTCTATCTCAAAAGGTTAATTACATTTATTTTTTGGCAGTTAAATGAATCTTCACAACATATCTGAAGTTAAGAAACTACAAATATTTTTGCCAGGCAGATGGGGGTCGGGAGACGACAATGGTCTATAGTATGAAGGACAAAAGCTAGAGAGTCAGAGATTGTGCACCATGACTCTTTAGTCCTTTTAGGCTACTTGCTTATCTGGTCTGATGAATCAAAGTTTTTGCAACCAGCTAGCATACTAACAAAATATTAAACTGACATGTTTACTTCTTTCCTGTTTGTTTATAGGAGTTTTTCTATAGTAGTACTAAAAATACTTTTTCAGCCACATATACTTTTAAATTCTGTGTGTGTGTGTGTGTGTGTGTGTGTGTGTGTGTATGTATTTCTTGTAAAAGATTTTTTTAAAGTATGCATGTTTATTAACATTTTCTTTTTTTTCTGGGTTTTTTGTCATGCTTAGAAAAACTTTTCATACCCCAATATTATGAGAAAAAATATTATTCCATATCTTCTCCTGACATTTTAAGATTTAACTATTTTTATATTTAAATATTTACCCATCTGGCATTTATTCTTTCTCTCTTTTTTTAACTTTGTTTTTATTGAGGTGAAATTAACATTACATAAAATTAACTATTTGAAGTGAACAATTAAGTGGCATTTAGTACATTCCAAAACATTTACATTGGCCCAGAAAAGAAAACCCATATCCATTAAGCAGTTACTCCCCATTCTCCCCATCCCCAAACCCCTGACAACCACCAATCTGCTTTCTGTTTCTATGGCCTTTTACCTGTTCTGGATATTTTATATAAATTAAAGCATACAATATGTGATATTTTCTGTCTGCTTTCTTCCACTTAATGTTTTTGAGGTTCATCACATTATAGCTTGTATCAAGACTTCATTATATCACAATTTGTTTATTCATTCATCCATTGATGAACATTTGTGTTTTTTTTTATTTGGGGCTATTAGAAATAGTGCTACTATGAATATGTGTGTCCAAGTATTTGTTTGAGTACCTGTTTTCAGTTCTTTTGGATATGTGCCTAGGAGTTGAATTGTGGCATTTATTTTTATATAAAGAATGATATATAAATTCAGCATTTTTTTGACAAAAGGATAGTCTTCTGTCTTAGCCCCATTTCTTGTTATCTCTCTTTTACTAATTTACGACATTTCCTTTATCATACATAAAATTCCCATATGTACTTGGGTCTATTACTTAAATCTCTGTTTGATTTGCGTTCTGTCAATTAGCCTGTGTCCAAGTACAACAGGTTGTCTCCACCCCATATCCATTTAATTACTATTTCAGTATTTGGAAAGGAAAGTCTGCTCTCCACCCTCATGTTAATTGTCGTCCCTAGTTATTCCTTTTGTCACAATTTTCCTTCCTAGTTCCACATATGCCTTCAGGTTAACCTTTTGTTGCTTTCTATCAACGACATTATAAATATTTAAGTAATATCTTCTTACCATTCATGTGAAAAATCACGATTTTAATTTGTACTTAAGAATATGGTCAAGATTCACATATCTAAATGGAAATTGATATTCATTGTATACTTTACTGCAGTAATTAATCAGTGACACTTTGGTAAATGAAGTTTCACATTTTTAGGTGAATTGTGATTTGTTTTCTAGCTTTAAAATCTGAAGGAGATGATTACTATATTAATGGTGCCTGGACTATTGACTGGCCTAGGAAATTTGATGTCGCTGGGACAGCTTTTCACTACAAAAGACCAACTGATGAACCAGAATCCTTGGAAGCTCTAGGTCCTACCTCGGAAAATCTCATCATCATGGTAAATGCGTCTTTGCCATTGTATTTCTTCTGTTTGTAATTCCCCCCTTGTGACATAGGAAGGAACAGGTTTTATTATCTCTGCTTTACAGGTGGTGAAATTAAGGTAAATAAAGGTAAAATGATTTACCCAAGGGTGTTAGAACTGTGCAGAGTTAAGGCCATAGTGCTCTTGCTTGAATAATATTTTTATAAACAAGACAGACGAAAGCAATGACTCCAAAATAACTATGAAAATGGGAGGAAAAAATTTGATATAAATGCCTGTGTTTTATATTATCTTAAATTTCCTATAAGACTTGTTTTGACATTTTCTTCTTCAAAAGGAATAATAAATATCTGAATGAAGGCTCATCGTATTTTAATTGTCTTCACCAGTTGTTTTCAATGGCAGGTTCTGCTTCAAGAACAGAATTTGGGAATTAGGTATAAGTTCAACGTTCCCATCACTCGGACTGGCAGTGGAGATAATGAAGTTGGCTTTACATGGAATCATCAGCCTTGGTCAGAATGCTCAGCTACTTGTGCTGGAGGTAAGATGCCTACTAGGCAGCCCAACCAGAGGGCAAGATGGAGAACAAAACATATTCTGAGCTATGCTTTGTGTTTGTTGAAAAAGCTAATTGGAAACATTTCTTGCAGGTTTGCTTCAAGCTGTAATTTAGCAAAAGAAACTTTGCTTTAATTATATTATATTCCATTTGTTTTCAACCTCATGTAATGTGTGCAGATTTGTTGGTAAAATACATCTTGGCACAATGAGTGTCTCTGCTGATGCTTCTCCCAAGACTATCTTGAAGGTGGGCTGTTTGCCTTTCGTGAACACATTCTTGGTAAAGAACATCAAAAGTTTTAAAAAAGAAAATGAGCAAGAATCAGACATCACAGATGCAACTTCTTGTAATGGGGGATGAAAATGTACGGCTGTGTGCTTGTTGTGTGTGTTTGTGTGCCTGTGTGTTTGCCACAATCCTATTCAAACTCCCTTCTCCTGCCATCAAAGTTAAGGGGCTATAAACTGGGATGCTACAATAATTACTGGTATCTGGGTTCTGGGTTAATGGTGTATACTGACCCCATTACAGTCCCTCAGAGGTAGCTGCTAGGCGGTGGTTGGTGATGTGTTGGTTGTCCCATGTGCGTTTTTCATGGGTGCCTTTTCCCTACAATTTACTCTATTCCTAATCCTCCTCCCTCTAGTGGCCACCAATGCAATTCTTTACCTCTGGCTGGGAGAGCAGGACAGTTGGCTTCCTTCAAAGCCAACACCCTTGCTGCTGCATGGACTGGTGAGTAGAAGTGCTGTGCAAGCAGCATCTTCCTTCTCTCTGGAGACTAAATGCATCGCCTCCACCGTACACCTTGATCTTAATAGGCAAGGAAACAAACCTGTCTCTCAGGCCTAGGCTGGACTAGATCACCTCACCATTCCAGAAGCAAAGATTAAATTTTAAATAGTCATATTTAGAATGGGCAAAATTAAAATAAAGTAAATCATCTAATACATTACCTATACTCCTTTTCTAAACTATGCAGAAATATATGATTTTACATAGACTTCATTCTCTCTTGTATTTGTATTTCTAAACAACTCTGATTTTCAAGTCTTAAATAAGTTATTTTTAGAGAAATAATTATGATATAATCTACTCAGTATTTTTATTTTATTTTATTACTTGTTACTATTTTTTTGAGATGGGTTCTTGCTCTGCTGCCCAAGCTGGAGTGCAGTGGCTTCATCACTGCAGCCGCAACCTCCTGGGCTCAAGTGATCCTCCCACATCAGCCTTTTGAGTAGCTAGGACCACAGGGGGCATGCCACCACACCTGGCTAATTGTTTAAATTTTTGTAGACACAGATCTCACTGTGTTACCTGGGCTTGTTTGAACTCCTGGCCTCAAACATTCCTCCTGCCTCAGTTTCCCAAAGTGCTGGGATTACAGGTGTGAGCCATTGCTTCTAGCCTAATTCAGTATTTTTAGTCTCATACAGAATTAAAGCAATGATTAACTACAACTCCAATTTCAATATAAAGTCTATACAACATGAAAAAAAAGATGAACAATAAGATATTAATGTTCTCTACTATGTAAAGTATCATGAAACATGGTTATGTGTAATTTGTGACATATTTTAAAAGATCTATAGTTCCCATCCATTTTATATGTAAAATGGCTGGTGATTTATAATGTAAAGTTTTTAAAACCATAGGACATTATCATTTTTAAATAAATATTTGCAACTAATTGATCAAGTACATGCCATTGCATTATTTTTAGTGGCATTTGTATATATATATTTTATACATATATATATATATCTTTCTTTTTTCCAATTAAATTCTTTTTATTCTATAAATTAACTTTCCCCTTTGAATATTCCAACAAAAAGTCTTCTAGAACAGTACATATGTAATTCAGGCCCTGAGGCAAGGTGGGATAAACTTATTAAAGAATAATTAAAATCATTTAAAGTTTAGGAAATCTAACAAGGATAGTCTAAAGTTGAGGTGGATTAGCTTGGAGAAAAGGGAGCTAAGAGGATGCATATTAGTATCTTTAAGTATGCAACAGAATGATGAATGGGAAATTCTTAGTGCCAGTTCTTCTTTGTACTGAAATCGCTATATTTGGGGATGGTTTAGACACAGTCTTGTCTGAGACCAAGAAGGGATTAAATGAATTCTCAGTGTTCCTTCTACCCTACAATCCTATTTGTTCACAAAGGACTATCTCCTTTCTGAACAAATAGGATTGTAGGGTAGAAGGAAAGAAAGAGGGAAAAGGCCATGAGAACTGAATTTGGAAGAAAAACTATAATTTTGTTGAGGTCAGAAAAGTTAAAAGTCTAGATGAGTATTATTTTTTTCCATAACACTTGTATTGAGAAACAGAAGTGATTTCTTGTGGTAGGGGATAAAGAAAAATAGGGAGGGGAGAAAAGCCTCTAGAAGGAGAAGCTTTCTCTTCCTTGTTATTTTTCCTTCTTTCTATGATTTGTAGCTCCTGGTCTTAGATATTGGAGGTGGTTCTGGAAACTCACATTCAGCTTGGTTGTGGGTAATTATGAGCATTCTTGAGGCTATCGCCTTTTTCAGATGAGAGATATAGAGGGCATGGTGTGAAGAGCTGCCATTTGTCTTGGTAAGTTGGTTCTTAAAGTCTGGTCCTGGACGAGCAGCATAGACATCATTTAGAAACTTGTTAGAACTGCTAATCTGGGTGCCCCATTTCAGACCTACTGAACAGAAACTCTTCAAGTGGAGCCCATTAATCTATGTTTTAACAAGCCCTCCAGGTGATTCTGATGCTCACTCAAGTTTGTGTACCACTGGTCTTGGCTGACAGAGAAACCAAACCCAGCACTCTAGACACATAGAATCCATGTCCTCATCACTGAAGTCTGTGCATCTTTATGGACTCATTTTGCCCCTAGAACAATATCTGAAACACAGTAGGTGCTCAATAAGCATTTGTAGAATAGTGAATGAGTGAAAGGAATTAATTTTGGCAATTACATCTTTGTGCTTGTCTTTTCTAATGTGGGAAGTGAAAGTTTAGAGTTGCTACTTATAGAGTGGGGCAAAACTTTTGTCAACAAAAAATAGTATAATTTCAATTAGCTTGGGTAAGTAAAGCCAAGCTTCTCTCTTGTTTACTTTTTTTGTTTGTTTGTTTTCTTTTGTTTTGGGTTTTTTTCGAGACAGAGTCTTGCTCTGTCACCCAGGCTGGAGTGCAGTGGTGTGATATCAGCTCACTGCAACCTCTGCATACCAGGTTCAAGCGATTCTCCCACCTCAGCCTCCCCCAGTAGCTGGGACTACAAGCACCCACTACCATGTCTAATTTTTGTATTTTTGTATTTTTAGTAGAGATGGAGTTTCAACATGTTGGCCAGGCTGGTCTTGAACTTCTGACCTCAAATGATCTGCCTGCATCAGCCTCCCAAAGTGCTGAGATTACAGGTGTGAGCCACTGTGCCCAGTCATCTTGCTTACTATAAATAGGTGGAAAATATTTCCTAGGATATAGAGTGCAGGAATCAATGATTGAAGTTGCTCTTCTTACACATACCCTCACTTTTAAACCCAGGTTCTTTAAATATAGGAAGCTTATGATTGAGGGAAGTAAAGTCATTTTAGGGTTTAGGAACTTTGACCCAAGAAAAACCAGAGTCATCCTCTCCTTAATGAAACTTCATTTCATAGTTAAGAAACCTTTTAACAAGAAGTCATTTCTACCTAGCTTTCACTCAGAAACTAAGGATGAATACTAAATCATTTCTTTTTTTTTTCTTTCTATTTTTGTTGTTGTTGTTGCTGTCGATAGCCTGTTGTCTTTATAAGGGACATTTTGGGATGATTCCACTTTATCGTTTTAACTTCCTTCCTGGGCTTCTTTTCATACACTGGATTCTCTCCAGTGTATGAAAGCATGAGCTTTCTTATACATCTTCACCATCATATCTGGAGTTACGCTGTTCTTTATGTATTGAGAGAGCTGTTTCTTGTAAGCATCTTTATCTTCTTTCATTAAGTAGCACATGTAATCTGCAACATTCTGGCCCATGATGTGCTTTTGGTGTACTTCTACCTTAAATTCTTTGCTTTCAGAATCATAACCAGGGAATTGTTTGGTACCGTGAGGGATAGGCAAGCCTCCATCCATAACTCCCTTAAGGGTGCTAAAAACTCTATTGCCAATGGTAGTTCTGGCAAGGCCTCCATCCAAATAGCAGATAAAGACACCTGGCTGAACATCAATGCTTTCCACATTATATTAGTCTCCAATCACCTACACTTGGCCTTCATAGACCTTATCCATGCCTAACCTATTGTAAAGGCTGTGGGCCAGGAGTACACCAATACAATACGCCACAGCATCATTTGTCAGGCTTCATTTGTCATTTGTCAGACAAAATATGTCTTCACACCAAATTTTGGCAGTTCATGTGCATATGCTGTGCAGACTATCATATCCCCTTCTATATGGGCATAAGCAGTCTGACAAATGGTATGTCTGTTTGTTACATGAACTATCAACCTGTATTTGGGTGTGTTTTATTTATTCTTATCCTGTATCATCAGGCATTTTTGAGTATAGTAATCAGTTTTACCCTCACGTCATCTTCTAAATGTCACTTGGTATCTCTCAAAGTAAGCCTATTCTTAACAACTTTAATAAACCCCATCCTGTGGAAGAGACCCACGTTGTCTGCTGCTTGACAGAGACCTGGAGGTCCAGCAGTGCTAGGTGGAGAAAAGGGGTAAAGTCAGTTATTAACTGGGATACTCCATGCTCATCTCTCCAAGGAGGTGCTGGGTGCCTTGAGACTGTCAAAGTTCTTTTAAATGGAAAAGAGAAAAAAAGAAAGATCTCAAAGAACTTTCAGTGGCAGTCTCAAAAGATCCTCCAGTGTTCTCACTTGTTATTATCCTGCATATGTTTTATTAATATCAAGACCTTTGGGCTTTAATTGAGTTTGGGAGCAATAATGATAGCTTTCTCTTATGAGATCTTTTAAGATAAGAAGTTTGAGACTGTTTTTCTGTTGCTTAGCAGATCCAGTGACAAATCTAATGCTGCAGGAAACATTGGTGATTCAGTCCAAGTAATGGTCTTTTCTCTGAGTCAGTGATGAAACACTTCCTAAGGAACATTGAGATGCTATGGGGTGTTGTCTTCAGGATATGTTTGATTTTTGAGATACAGCTGTGACTCTTCCTCAGAGAGAAATCCAAGCCCAAAAACATGACTATTTTTAGAACCATTGCTACTAGAGTTTGTTTCTGTATTCCTTACCCAAAGTTATTTTATACATTATAATTTACTGACTCCCAATTTTATATGCTACTATTGGATTAGTGATTATAATCAGGTTTAATTAATAAATCTTGGCTGGGTAGTGAAAGTTGTATTGTTCTAAAACACAAAGCTTTAGGAGATTTTTAAAAGTAGTAATTTATGCCAGTATACCTATGCACTGTGACTTCTGACGTTTCAAATAACAAATATTGTACATTCATCCTTTGGTTTTAGTCATACATATTCTCTTTTTACTGATGTTTGGCTAGATGTGTGGTTCTCAAATTTAAGCACACACATCAGAATTACCTGGAGGTTTACTTTGTTTTTTAGGACACAGATTGCTATGTTCTACCAACAATTTCTGATTCAGTAGTCTAGGGGGAGACTTTAAGAATTTACATTTCTAAGTTTCCAGGTGATGCTGGTACTACCGGCTCAGGAACTATGCTTCAAGGCTCTGGGCTAATCTAAGTGCTCTGGCACTTAGATTTCCTAAAGTAAATGCCGACTAAAACAGAATGAGAAATCTTTTGAGTAATAATCCATATTATAGTTGTAACCACATTATTACTAATCTTTTTGGACAGGTGGTTCTATTGCTCAGCTATGTAATAATAAAATTGTAAAGTTTATAAAACATTCTCTGTTCCTATATTTCATTTGATCATCCTCAGTAGCTACATAAGATAGGCATTGATACTATTAGTCATAATTTATAGAAAGAATTCAAGTAATTTGCTGAAATCAAGACCTAGCAATTTAGTCTCTAGTGACCTTTTTAATGTAGTAATGTGGTGTTCTCTTGTAATAAAAAGAGCTTTCTCACCAGTTGACAGCCTCAATAGAGAAACCTGATATATCCCCACCCATAAATATCTCCTTCACCAGCTTGAAATTTTATTTTGTCAAATGCTTTCCCTAGAGCAATCTCTCCAAAGAGATACTGGTTCTTAACTTTGGCTGCACATTGGAATACCCAAGGAGAACTTTAAACAATTATGATACTTTGTCCCCACCCACCCCAGAGAGTCTTCTTTAATAGGCTGGGATGTGGCCTGGGCATCAGGCTTTGAAAAGTTCCATAGGTAATTCTAATGTACAGCCAAGGTTGAGAAGTACTGCCTTTGAAACTGATTAAAAGTTTTAGCCTTCAAAAAATTAACATTAAGATGCAAATACCTCTGAGAGGATTACTAACACATATCTCTGTCTTTAAGTGGCTACTAGTTGAATGCTAAGGTTACAAGATTTCGGAATGAGTATCTGGGATGGGATAGTAGAGAAGGACATCAGAGAAGGGAATGAAAGAAGGGCTAGCATGCCACTTAATTTCATAATTTTGTTTAATATAGCCGTTGGCCTTGGACATGCCTATATATTTACAGTCTTCCTCCACTTGACGGATCATTTATAAGCATCCAATTAATGTAATAAATGCTTTTAAAACTGACTGAAATTGTGCTAAACAGATTTCCCAAAGCTCTTTATTCTAATTTCAAATTTATCTGATACTGACAGAGCTAAAATGCGTAGATGATTGGGTATTCGACCAACTCTAATTTAGATGCACAAGTCAGAATATAAGAGGCATATGACCCCTGTTTGAACTCAGTATTTATGAACACTGATAAAATTTGTTTTCTCTTAAATTACCGTTCTAATCAGAGAAGGCCTTCTAATTTTTAGGAAATTACTTTCTTTAAGTGAATTATCTTTGCAGAAAGCAGCAATATTCATGATAATTTTCTACCCTACATTTCTGGGTGTGTTCTCATTTCCGTCTGTTCATACCATTCTCATTTTACTCCCATCCCCTCTTCTTATTTAATATTATACAATGCTTAGGCTTTAAAATGAAACCATCTAAAGCCCATTAACTGATAATTGATGCTGTAGTGTTGTATTTAACTTTGCACCTGTTCTGTTAGAAAATAAACCTTAAGAATACTTTATTTACAGTATAAATAAATATCAGAAATACATATATTTTATGTTTATTACAATTTTATATTTTATATTTAAATATATAATCTTTGTCCTGCCATTGGCTCTATTGACACTCCTGATTACTTTCTCCAAATTGTTTTTTTCTAGATTTTTCTTTCTTCCTCTTTGTGTAGAAGTACAAAACTTGCATACCAAAGAACTTAACTTGGTCAAGTTTCTACTAATACACAAAAGCATCTCTCTGCTAAACATTGCTTTGCAGCTCATTGGGGGAAGAGATAAGTTAAAGCTATGCTTAAATTAAGGAATAGTAGGAAGTAGACAGGTTTACTGTTAGAGATATTTTTTATTTTGTTTGAAGATCAAAGAACACAGATTTTATTTTACATATATTATATGGTTACACAGGAATGTTTCTAATCAATCATCATTGACTATTTAAAATGCTAAAATTACTTTTCTTTTTACATTTACATAGTCTAATTTTATTTGTATGTTTGGTGCTTTTTTTATTTATTATACTTTTTCTTCCCTGACTGTCATTTTAAGCCTAATTTATGAGTCTGTGTATGTGTGTATATGGTGTGTGTGTGTGTGTGTGTGTGTGTGTGTGTATAAGAGAGACGAGAGAGAGAGAGTGAACAGCATATAAACATAGAAGATATTTATATCTTTCTTCTTTTGAGGTAGGACAAATTCTTTTTATTTTACTTTTCGAGTCTACCTGATTCGTCTGGATTCTTATACATGTTGTAGCTGGTTTCTACTCTGAGATTTTTAAGATGATTTATATGATTTCCAACTACTATTCTGAATTTTCCTGATATGGGATCGTGTTTTTCAAACTGCATGAAGGTGCCCAAGGGCACTGCAGCAGACGCATGAGGGCACTGCAGAACATTGTACATTTTCAGGGGAAACATAGCAATATTGATCTTACAGCATACAAATTATTACAAATAAGTTATTTGGAACTAACTACTAAGCAAAAGTCTTAGTCATTTTTTTCTCCCTTGGGGATGTTATTTTAAAAATTAGAGATACTAAGGATACTGTGAACTGAAAAAGTTTGAGAATCCCTGATATAGGGTAAAATGAGTATCATTAAAGTTGGATAAAAATGTCACCTAATTTCCTTTCGCTAGGTGTATTGAATTTCATTTCAGAAGAGAAAATAAATGCCTATAAGCTCATTATTCAGGACCCTGATAATGTTCAAAATTTAAAACTGGAGACTCTTCTGTACTTCTAGCTAAGGGACTAGAGGTTTTGAATAATATGTAAATTTCTCTCTCATATCTATATTCCTTCTGATGTGTCCTCCTGAATATGTTGCCTTCCTCTGTCTCTGTTAGTTTGGGGTAAGAATGGTGGGTGATTAAAGCAAAAGAAAAAAAGGAAGGAACTGTACATTTAAAGGAGAAATTATCAGCAACTTCTTCTTTCCTGACAGCTAACAAGTTTATGTGATAGCCTATACTATTCTATTTATTAATAACACAATTTTCAGATTATTTTTAACAAATCTATCATGCCTTGGCCCCTTTAAAAAGTTGGATATTTTTACATTGTTTCTATGGAAACGTATGTTCATGTTATGTATTTTATTGTTTTCAGGAATGATACAACAAAAGCATAATATGCACTTAAAAGTATAGTACTCCATTCTAAAATGACAGTTCTTAAATTATTTTTAAAAAGTAGTTATTAGAAAATATGTAGTACGGTCTTTAGGCCAGTACTAACAGCTAACTAAAGAGAATAGCTCTCAAGTGTCAGAGAAAACAAGAGACAAATGCTTTATATTTTCACAGATGTCCTTTTAATTTTATGTCAATTCTAAGATGTCTAACACATTTAATAATCACTAAGAGGTTAATTCACATTATTAGTGCACTAACAGGATGTGCTTCAAACAAACAAGGGTTTTGAGACTTCAGTTTTACAGACATAATAACAAAAATAATGACTAACACTTGCATTGCAACTTATAAAGGACACATTCACTGTAACTTTCACAGAAACTCAAAGCAGAGGGGCCGCAAAATGGAGCAGAGGAAAACAAAGTCCAGTTGTTTTTTTTTCAAGATTCAGAATAGACTTGATTGAAATTAAGTGTGAAAGACATAAAAAGGTTGGATCTTATAACTAAATGTGCTTATCTTAGTTACTTTCAGAGTTAAATAAAAGATAACAGATGGAAACTTTAGCTTGAATAGTTAAAAGCACTTTATTCAATGCCATTCATTTCCCTGTGAAGAAACTTATATAATTAGTTTTTAAGAAAAATTCCCTGTGAAAGATAGTTTCTGTGTGGGGTTGTACAGTATACCATTATTTTTTGAAACCATGAAGGTCCTTTTACATTTGAGTCCTGTATAAAACAGATCACTGAGATTTTAAAAATAATACAAATCCCCTGTAAAAAAATGACTTGAGTTTAGAAAGAATAAAGGTTTGCATTCAGCTTTGTTCATCATTATTCCCTAGCCTTCACTTTGATCTTTGAAAAATAATATATTTATAGGACTAGACAGTGGTCTGCCACAGCGTTAACCATGACATCTCCCTATTCACTCTCTCCCACAATTCCCTCCTCTCAGGTCACTTTCAATGTTGTGAAGGAAGAATGTCCTTTAACATGAGATTAGCTGTACCCAGCATCATAACAGGGCCCCTGTGAACATCACAGTCCTGGAGATCCTAGCCTCTGTAATCATTAACTTTACTGGGTTCTTATATAACTTGGCTCTTGAGATTACAGAGTAACTCTTCTACACAAACTCTTGTTCATGATTGGTTCACATTTCTGGAAATGACTATGTGTGTTCATTTATTTATCTGTAATAATTTTCATTTATCTTTTTTTCCTTAAGCATATGGCTTCCCCTATATAACTACTTTTACAACAATTCTTTGAATTCTCATGTATATTTTCAATATAACTTAAGCTTAAAGTCTTACATATGAAGGGTTTTTTTGATAAATCTTGACACGTTTTAGTGTTTACTTCTGCGTGTTTTAGGTTGCATTTTCTCTAATATGAAGATTTATAACTGAAGGCAAGAAATCTCTGCTAAGCCAAAATATTCCCCCAGTACTGTTTCATCATTTAATTAGCCCTCTGTCATCATTTCTATTGCTTTAGTGATTATATTCTTCCTAACATAAGCAGGTTTTGGATACATATTCACTCATTGAAAAACTTGGGTGAGGCTGAAACCAAAGTTTGAGTGCATTCCTATTGTATTAATGATCTGTATACCACAGGTCATGTTTCACTTCACAAAAATTCTTTCCAAAATAGTATTTTAACAGTCATAACATTATTCATCTTTATAAGGTTAAATGCATAAAATACTTTTGGAGAATATAAAGCCTTTTAATATGGTAAGCATGATCATCCTGATTTTGTGGGAACTTATGATATTAGTATTTCCATTTTTACTTGAAAAAAATGAGGATTTTAGTTTAAAAGCTATATAATTTGTTTATGATTATATCCTTATTTTAACTCAAATCTGAAATATTTCAAGATTTGGTTCCAAGAAAGGAAATTTATATATGTTTAAAAGAAATGCCTGTCTATTGATGGTAAGTACATCACACTGTGTGGAAGAAGCTCAAGGCCTTTCAACTCTCAACAATATTCCTCTAAAATTTAAATAAAATTCCAAAAACAAGCTCTTACTTAGGGTCACAGAGATTACTTTCTAGTATAATATGACTAATCATTTTTTTACTTTTCTAGAGAGAGGGTCTTGCTCTGTTGTCCAGGCTGGAATGCAGTGGCACAGTAATAATTCACTGCAGCCTAGAACTCCTGGCCTCAAGTGATCCTCCTGCCTCAGCCTCCTGAGTTGCTGAGATTACAGGGGTGAGCCACCACACCCAGCATGATTTAATTCTTTATATTAGGAAACTTGCCTTTCACAGATTCCTATTTCTAGTTAGTATTCTGCCTCTTGACATGTGTAACCCCTTTGACATGTACCTCACACTGGTACAAACTTAGGCACTGAAACATGACTACAAAACCAAATGAAAAGAAACATGCCTGTTTTCTAGACTTACTCTGTGGAATACAGAGGAAAAGCAGAAACATCAGAGAGAGAAATGGTGGGGAAAAAAATGTTAAACAATTGAAATGTGGAGGGTGAGAGTCAACTTTTATAGAATTTTGAATCTGGAAGAAACATTCTAAATTATCTCTACGTATTTGATTATCTCATTTGAAAACTTGCCATAGGTCATTTATCTAAACCACTTAGAAATCAAAAAGAGGAAACTAAACATGGCAGAATTGGGGGGTGAGAAGAGAACAAAGGAACAAGATAACGTGAAAGGTAATGATACAGTAATTCGACTATGAAAAGAGTTCTTCAGATCATTGAGGACCAAGAAAAGAGAAATCAGACAATAATAAGACAAAATAAGGAAAGGATAAACTAAAAATATTAGACCTGAAAATGCACTATTTTTTAGATATCTTCTAACATGTAATATAATTTTAATAATACTTGCCCTATGCCACCCCACCCCCCATTTTAATGTAATCTCATTGAGGTCAAGACAGTCTTACTCAGTAACTTTCTTCCTTATAGTACTAAGAAATTATACATTAGACATAGTAGAAACTAAGTGAGTTAAAAAGCTAGATACTTTATATGGAAAAGACTACTTTTAATAGCTAAGGCGTAATAGGAATTCTTTCCAGGGATAAACTCAGTATATGTATGTTCCACCCTACCTTACCATTACTAAACACAGTTGTTCTAGAAAAATACAATATTTTTAGAGCTACATTTTGCTTTCAATCATCCTGTTTCCTTAGGACATCCAGTTTTGCATAGGACAGAAGGAAAGAAACTGAAAAGGCAGAGAAGGGAAGCCTTTGAAAGATAAAAACTAGCAAGAGGCTCTTCAGAAGAAGGAACCATATGGGTGGAGTTGATGGGTAGCCTGGGTTCCAGCTGTTAGATCTAAGGCAGATGGGCTTTGCTCTGCCCTGCAAATGCTTGTGTCTGGCCAGCAATCACATGGCACAACAGCCAGATTCCAGCAGTGAAAGGCAGAGTGGAGAGACATTTTTTTTCCTGGCACTTGTCACTCTTTGGATGCTATCTGCCTTAAAGATTTAAATTAAATTAATATTGCTGGCCATATGTCTGTATACTGTAGTTATATAGTGTTGTCTTGGTTGCTAGATACTTTGGATGCTGTGGTTAAGCAAATTGTTGCCTTAGCCACCAGCCACATTTTTAGTACAAGCTCTGACTTTTTAATGTTTCCCCCCCTTTCTTTTGAGAAAACTGTTTCTTAGGAAGATATGGTGTGCTGCCACTAGGTTAAGTTATTTAGATGTTGGTTAGCCCATCAATTCTAATAATACATTTATACTTCTCTTTCTTTTCTTTATTAACTCGCTCACAGGTGGTTAATAGAATACCCATTTATCCATTACGTGGTCTATCACTGAAATGATGTGTCTGATGAGTAGATTTGAGAGGACCTAGAAGGTCTTTCTCCTGCCCCTAACCACCCCCACCCCCCATCCTTCTTGGTTTAAAATATATCACCCTTTCAAATTAAATTCAAATTGTAATTTCTAAGCATCAAGTGCCTTCCTTCTACTTTAAAGATGATAAATTGCACTGAGAAAAGCAGTATTTTGTGAAATACTGTGTTAAAATGAGTTTACAAAATTATTTAATTCTCTAAAAGAAGAGAGAGCTAGGAACACATGAGAACATTGGGCAGCTGATAAGAGGAATAGAGGGATTGGAATGGAGGCAAGAAATAGAGGAGCGATGGTCTCTGAAGTCTTTGCTCAGACTGGGACTCACTTGAACCACCACCCCCTAGAGTAAGAACAGCAGATGATTTCCATCCAAGACTCATTTGCCATTTGGTGGGCTTCTTGTACATTTTCCTGTGGTGTATACTGTGTCAAAATACCATTAAAGCCATTTCTTGATGTGTAGCTAGAGCAGTGATTCAAGTGGAGTATGCCTTCTTCCCATTGTATAAAAGAACTTTTGGTGGACAAATAGATCTTTAACTTTTAACTATTGGCAGAAAATTAAATATAGGATCTGACATTTAAACTTATGGACAAAAAGTGAGGGTTACATTTCCATGTTAAGGAACATCATATTTGAATCTTTAGTATCAAAGAATGAAAAGATAAGCAAATTGTAAGTCTCTGAACAGAATATACCTTTTATAGTGGGTTTAAAGTAAATATATATTGTCAATGTCTTTTTTTTTTTTTTTGAGATGGAGTTTCACTCTCGTTGCCCAGGCTGGAGTGCAATGGCACAATCTCGGCTCACTGCAACCTCTGCCTCCTGATTTCAAGTGACTCTCCTGCCTCAGCCTCCCAAGTACCTGAGATTACAGGTGCATGCCACCACACCCAGCTAATTTTGTATTTTTAGTAGAGATGGGGTTTCACCATGTTGGCCAGGCTGGTCTTGAACTCCTGACCTCAGGTTATCTGCCCACCTCGGCCTCCCAAAGTGCTGGGGTTACAGGTGTGAGCCACTGCACCTGGCCCACAGTGTCATCTTTTGTAACTAACTTTTGTAATATGAAGCCATTACTTTTTTTAAGCATGAAGAAGGATTGCATTAAAAAAAAACATATATATACCATTTGCATGCCAGTAACTTTAGGTGTTTAAGAATAAAATATAATTAGTGCATTTTTATTAAATTCTGCAGAACATCTGCTTATCTCCAGGAATCTGGACACTAAGACACTAGAATTTTGTTTTTGATTAGGTACACACTGGCCGGTCATGTGGATGTTTTATGTTTTGGTCATAAACTATAAGTCTTTAGATTTGAAAGCATAGTGGTTTCATGTAACTGGATGTAATTATTCCCAACCGGGTTTAAAATCAACATCTTAGCAATGTTTTACAGACTACTTTAAAAGAAGTTATGTACAAGAGGCTTGATCATATAAAAAGAATCTAAACTCAGTCATTTCTCTTGTGGACTTTGTTTAGATTACTTCCAGTTGATCTGTATTTTCTACTTTCTAAAGTTAAAAGCTGCATTTTCCTTAATTCAAAAGTATGTGTTTAAAAACCTACTCATTTAGATGCATTGTTTTATAGAGTTATCCTGTTGCTACTGACTTTAAAAGAAAAAAAAATCTGTAAACCTGCCAAGTGTGGTAGTAGTAGTTGGAAGGAGCTTTGTATGCTATTGGAGGAAGATAGTACCATGTTGTAGGAAGATTTGGAATAGATTACTGGTATAGTTAACTCTTGAGTGTGAAATACCACACTGTCTAATATAATATTCTAGAAGAAAATTAATAAAAGTTGAATGTGAGGAAAAAATGCATCTTCTTAAAATATAGAGCAATTTCAGCTGTCTATTCAAGGACTTTAATTTTTACTTCATAAAAAATAGCATTCTGAAATTATGAAGCTGAAATGAACCCCAAGTACTCTTAATTCTCAGTTTTTAAGAAGTCTGGAAGGAAGGCATGATCAAAATTAAGTCAATTCATAATTCTTAGCACTTAGCCCAATATCTCATAAGAGATACTGTGTTTATATCTCATAAACACAATGCCTTTAGTTTAGTAACTATCTCTGTTGAATGAATGAATGAGTAAATGAATGAATGACCTGCCAACTGCATTTAACTGACAGTTTTAGTTTGGGTAGATATATAATTTTTAAACTAATTACTGGATTCTACTAAAGAGCAAAATAGCCCTGAAAGTAAAGGGGTCTGGAACAAAACACTGGACTATGAGTCATTTTCTTCTTTGTGGTTTTGTGTAATTTTCCAAATTTTTGATAACAAATATTATGTACCAAAATTTTTTCAAGATACATATGTGGTTAGAATGTATCTTAAATTTATCGAAGCTCTACTAACTCGTATCTCATCTATGATTCAAATTGCAGAGGCCCTGCTTTTGCAATAAAGGCTACTTTTGAAAGCAAATGTAATTATAGCCAAGCAAAATTTCTAGGGTTAAGTTGAAGAAGAAGATTATCTTGACTTAATTCAGTTTCTACAAGTCAAGATAAAATTCTTTCTTTAACTTAACCCTAGGGAACTGAATTAATGTTTCTACCACTGAAACAAAACCAGATCAGTTGTATTTTATAGTGTTGAGAATGTTTATAACTTTCCTGAGAGATAATCGAGATATGTTACCAAATGCCAATGTTCTTGTTTCAAGTATAGTCATATCTGAATGACTTTTTAAAAAAAATCACACTAACCTATTTTTAAAAAATCCCCTGTTCTCCGTGATAAAGGCAAAATATTGAACCAGGGTGGAAGGATAACCCGAGTCACTGTTGCAGTGGTAGTTGAATTCTATGACTAATGGTAGAGTTATCTGTCTAGGTGGACCACATGGACCTAGTTATCTGCCCACTGGAATGACACAGTGGGGGAGATATCTGATGAATATCATGGAACATCTGTGAATGGATCACAACTATGCCTGATGTGAATCATTCTTTCCTCAAAAAATCTAAAGTTTAATAGTTAAAAAATTCCAAACTGTTGTCATCACATAAACTTAGTCGTTTGGCTTATTTTAGGGGTTGGGAAGGAAGGAATACAATACATACTCTAGGATGTTTTGCCAGTAAGTTGTCTGACTATGTTTAAGACTCCTAAGTTTAGAGAACATAAAAACTGGTTGCGGAAGGTGATCAGTAAGAGCCCTGGGTCACTGCAAGCAATAAAAAAGACTTTCTTTAACTGCTCACCACTGTCATGGAGGCTACAGGATTTAAGTCTCCTGAGCTTGGTGGATTTAGTAGTTTGCCCTGTCAGTCTTTAAATTTAAAGGGCTTAGTTAAAGGTACACATAACATGAAAACAGAGGCACTCCCACCTGCAGAATTTCCGTGATTTAGGGGACCTTGGAGGAAGCATTTGGTGTCTAGCTCTTTAGGTGACAGTTTCCTTCACTGAATAATCCTGTTTCACATATATTTCCCTAACTTATGATCACTTAGGGCATTATTACTTAAAACAACTGGGGGATAAAAAGAAAAACAACTGAATGATTGTGTGGGATTAGCTAGGTGTGAAGCTGTGGTTTCCTGGATACTGCTAATGCTGCTTTTACAACTCTTTCTGGGTAATTTAGCCTACCTGTTTATAGAGATGGGGTGGGTGAATGCGGAATAGCTTAGTTTGTGCTTTTATTTCTATTGCCAGGAGTAACCTGTTACCCTCTATATGATCTAAAATATTTAGCATTGTCTTGTAGTTTGACTTGTTTCTCTTTGATATCTTGATACACCTATCTGCTTCTTTTGATTTCTTGACACTAAAGAGAAAATGAATGTACATAAAATCTGTTCACCATGAACATTTACAAATACGAGTGTGTGTTTGTGTGTGTCTTTGTATTTTGTGAAATGTGAGCGAGTTATGGTGAATATCTTTGCCAATAAACAATTAACATATTTAATATTTTATAAACTGTATGGGAATATTTTTAGCTGTGGTAAAAGATCACATAGACTAATTTTTTAAATAACTATTCATAAGTTAATATTGGAATGAACTATATATGTATTTCTTTGACAACAGTATAATCAACAGGGAGTCAACTCTGTTGGAATAAACAAACTAGTTGGTTACAGTTCAAAAGAGGCCCACTACAATCTCTAATTATTAAACAATGAATGGGCTTTTAGAAAGATAAATATATAAATGTAAGAAGAAATGAAATGTGTGGATGTGATGTATTCCTAACAAAAACTAAATAGATGGGATTTGTTCTACAAAATATCAAACAGTAAATTTGCCCGTTGTTCTATTTTTAAATAAATATACAACCATTGTTTTGCATTGAAATGTATATTTGTACATTTTATCTGATAATATTTTGGGAAATTGAAATCTGTTGTTTTGTTTGTTTTTTAAGGAAAGCACGAAGAAGAATTTACAAATGGGAATAAAATTGTTTAAGATTACCAGTAGTTTCTTTTCTGGACTTGAAATAGTTACATTTCTAAATATGAGAACAATAACTTTGCCTAAAATTTCAGTATAATGACCAGGTCTTCTCTCCATTTTAGAGAAGCAGTCCAATGTGGAACAGATAAGACGGCAGCGATCCAGTGAGGTCAATTCCCCACAGAGGAAAGCAATGCATACCTAACTTAATGGAAGGTAAACTTCTCTTCAATTAATGATGTCCTCCTTTTCTCAAGGTATCCAAAGACAGGAGGTGGTCTGTAAAAGGTTGGATGACAACTCCATTGTCCAGAACAATTACTGTGACCCTGACAGTAAGCCACCTGAAAATCAAAGAGCCTGCAACACTGAGCCCTGCCCACCTGAGTAAGTAAGGGAAAGAAGTGAGAATTATTTTCTTCAGGTGCAAGAGGAAAACATTATGTATTCATGTTTGGAAATATGTTTATATGATAAGAATAAATTAGGCTGGAAAAAAGGTAGAAAACATCTTGAGAGGGAGGAATCTTGATGTCCCTTAGGGAGCAAAGATTCCTATTTATCCATATATTTCAGTTATTAACTTCTTTAAAGCAGGAACTTCAATGAATTTGGTCCTTACATGATGCTGGAAATGATCATATGTCATCAATTCTAAAGCACATATCTTTTTACATTTTAACATCTCTGAAATTAGGATGCAACTTGCAGCTAATGGTGTCTTACGATAATAATTGACAATTTTCCCCTTTCTTAATGGCACATAAAAAAAAGTCTTAGATTTAATAAAATATAGTGATTTATTTACACTCCTGTCTTTTCTAGATATTTGTCCTAAAGCCCTAAAGACTTTTAAAATGGTTTAGAAATACTCTGGAATAGAATATCAGGGCTTTAATTTGCTGACCCAGTTTTAAGTTTTGTGGTTGTAAGGTATCCTATCTTCTGAGTGTTGGGGGACAGGCATAGAGGTATACTTTGGTCTCTTCCTGTTGATTAATGCAGCAATTACAACTCACTGTAAAGGGATTAACAAGAAGAGACCCCATTCATTTTAATGATGGTTTTAAATGAGACCTCCTCTCAATGAGCTCTGCTCTCAATGAGCCACACATTGTAAGAACAGAAAGGTTTCTTCATTGACCAAAAGGCAATGATTATGTGAAAAAAGATAAAGGATGTTGAGTTGATCATGACAAAAGTAATTTTTGTAGAGATTTTGCCTGACTGACAACTGCAAGAGAAAACATGTATGAATGGCATTTCATTCTTGTTTGAGAAATTAGATGAACTGTTATCTGCCTGGTTAGTTAATTATCCCAACATGAAACTAATAAAGCAAAAGAGAATAAGCAAATGAATTTGTATGTCCCAAACACTTTGCTGGAGAGGAAAACTTTATAGTGAAGCTTTTCTAAAAATGACTACGGTGTAGCTACAAAAACATGGGATTTACAATACGTAAATAATCCATGTCCCGAATACGTTTAAACTAAAGTGCATTTCTTGTTCAAGGTGCATTTCTTCTTCCAAAGCAATAATGCCTTATGAACTTTCATGAACTAAAGCCAATGTCTGCCTGAACATTTGATGGTGATCCTCACTACTAATCTCTTGAAAAGGTGTAGGGTATTGGCCAACCAAATAAGAAGAACAAGGAATCTACAGTGATAGTTTTTGTTCTGAGATTTTTGTAATTTTACATTGAGTTATTTTCAAAATGTTATCACCATATAACCAATCTCTTAAAATCCAGACATGGGAAAGTATGGAAATGTGACCTATCATATGTATTACAAGACAAGTTATTAAATTTTTTCACATTCCTCTTTTCTGCCAATGATTTTTATAAATTTATTTTAAGAGAAACTTAAAAACTGTAAAAGAAAGAGATGCTTAAAATCCATGGACTAATTTTGTCCCTTTCCGTGTTTCCAGTAACTTCAGCACATTTTCATGTGACTGTGAGTCTCAGTCTATTACATTAATTCTCTGACACTCAGGATCTTAAGTGGTATATTTGTCATTTGATCAAACTTGGAAGATCTCTGAGTGAGCCTGGTCATACCCTATTCCATTTTGGCCTAAACTTTTTAATTTATTTAATCTTAAATGCTTAAATGTCCAATGTCCTTAGAGATTTCAGTTCTTGGTCATTTCATCCCATAAGTGGTGTGTTTGATTACCACATTGGAGGTGTTTTTTTTTTTTTTAACAGTTTAAGGATAATTGACATATTGATGTACATTATTAAAATTAAGCTTTCTGTCTCCTTTCCTTATGTAGTTCTGAAGTGAAGTTTCTTATTTAAGTTTGGAGATGGGAATGGAATTCAAAAGAAAAGATACAGAGAATATAGGAAAAATAGAAAGTTTAGTCTAATGGTTTTTTTTTTAAAGACCTAAATATAGATATTTAAAGTATTACTCATTATTAGTCTATTTCTCTTAGTTGCTTTTTAATTTCTTCTTTAGTCCTTTGAATTCAGACTATGAAAAAGGAAATTTTAATTCTTCAAAATGGTTATCATATATGCTTGACTTGTAGTGGGATTACATCCTGATAAACCTATACAGAGTTGAAAACATTGTAAGTTGAAATGCATTTACTATGCCTAACCTACTAAATATCATAGTGTAGCCCAGTGCACTGTAAACATGCTCAGAACATTACCATTGGGCAAAACTCATCTGGCCACACAGTACACTGTAGAGTATTGGTCATTTACTCTCATGGTAGCGTAGCTGACTGGAAGCTGCAGGTTGCTGCTGCTGCCCAACATCTAGAGAGACTTGTACCGCATATTGCTAGGGGAGGAAAAGGTTAAAATTCAAAAATTCAAGTACAGTTTCTACTAAATGTGTATTGCTTTCATACCATTGTAAAGTTGAAAAATCGTTAGGTCAAACCATCAAATATCAGGGACTATCTGAGATTCCCAATTGACATTGGTATTATAGAAATAGAAATCATAGAAAGGCTATTGAATTTAATAAGATTTTAAATGAGTGTGAAGAAAGCAGATAGGTTTTTTTTTTTAGATGATCATGTGATAGGCAAATAAGCAAAAAGAAGAAAACAAAAAAACCTATAAACCATTGTTAATACTTTGATGTATATATTTCTAGGATTTTTTCCATGTATACAGAGGCATGTTTATATAATAAAATTGTATTATACTATTTATGACACTTTATAGTCAGTTCTCAATATTTTGAACATCAGAAGTCTTTGGCAACACTTAGTAGACATGAGATTGTTTATTTAAATTGATGTTCCAGTGTTGAACAATTTTGGATGTATTTTTTATTTTGATCCCTTGCAATACTGCAGCACTAACCATTTTTGCTTCTGAAGCTGTTCTTCATAATTATATATGCTAAATAAATAACAAAATAATATATAGTTCAAATGGCAGCACATGTTAGTCTTTGAGATCACATTGTCAATTGCTTTCCAGAAAGATTGTATGAATGTATATTCCCACTCACAGTCTATGAGAATGCCATTTCCTGGAAGTGAACAACAGTGGGTATTAATATTTTAAATTAACCTTTGATTATTTTATAGGGGGAAAAGCCCCGACATCTAATTGCTGTTTTATTTTCCATATATTGGACTGCTGATGGGGCTGAACCATTTAAAAATTATGTTTAGTGGTCATTTGTACTACTTCTCTTCATCATAGCCTGTCCTACTGAACTACTTATCAGTATTTCAGTACTTCTGTTGAAGTATTTATGATTTTGTTATTGATTTACATGAACTCTTAATGTATTAAGGAAAGTAACTCTTTTACCTATGTTCTGAATATTTTTTCCTAGTTTGTCATCTATTTTCCATGTTATTTATGGTGTTTTAATCTATTTTTACTTATAAAATTTAGAAAATCTTAAGAAAACTGTCAAACTTTTATTTCTTTCATTGGTATACTATTTAGAAAGGTCTTCCCCACTCTTATACTTACTTTCAAAGTTTCTTTTTTTATTTTTAATGTAAATATCGATCTATCTGAAAGGTTTTGCCTGATTTGAGGAAGGGATCTATACTTATTTTCAATGATTATTGTTTTCCCTATACCATTAGTTTAAAATTCTAAATGGTATTTTTTTTTATCAGAAAGTATGTTTTCAAATAATGAAATATTTCCAATGTCTTTCGTTATATTGGGAGAATTTATAAGTACAGTGTACAAAAAGGGAGAACAGTAAGATTTGTCCATAAAAGAGAAAATGACAGAGGACTAGGAAGACTAGGCAAAGGAGGCATTGGTAGAGAAATAATATTATGTTTATTTGGAAGACTTTGAAGACACAGAGGAGGCCTTGCAGGGGAAAGTTAGCATGTTCATAGCAGCAACTCTTTTATGAGAAACAGTATAATTGTCAAGGTAGTAAAGTGGATATGAATGAAAGTAGTGGGATCCATGACATAGGCTTAAACAATTGGAAAAAAAAGAAAAGGAATTAATATTAAAGGATATGATTGGTAAGAAACTAGTCCCCATCCATAAGAAAAAAAAATAAGCTGGACTCTAAAGAAAAAGGCCAAGTTCAGTTTTTACCATGCCATGTTTTAATAGCAAGAGTATTTCTGCATATGACCTCATGTGAACAATCCTTGAATAATAAATATTATTTCTGTATGATACTGTGGTTTTTAAAATTGTGAAAACCAGAGAAGTGAAAACAAGAGAACTACTCATTTTAATAATATTGTGACCAAGAATTTAAAAACATTTATTAATCAACTGCAAGTTAGAAGACCCTGTACTTTGGGAGAAATGGTTCCCTTTCCTGAGGGTAATCTAATTGGACAAATATCTATATCTATATCTATAGTATAAGACAAAACATGTTAAGTACAAGAGAGTTATAAGCAAAAGTGCTAAAGGAAGCTTAGGGTGGGAAGAAATTAATTTTTATCCAATGGCTTAAGTTTTATTTAATGGTATATTTTAAGGTATAATGTTTAATCATTATTTTGAGTCACCTCACCCATGGACAACTATCATCCCTTATTTTAAGTTCAGAAAAAAGATTCATCAGAGTCATCTATAAAACTCCAAAACTTAAGACCTAGGAAGAATCATAGAAATTATTTAGGTTAACTCCCATCATTTCACAGACTGAGGTATGCTAATATCTGGTGATGTTTTTCTTATTATATCAGACATCACCAACTTTGTAAGCTACAAATCAAATGTCTGGTGGCACTTTAACACATCTAATTTTGCTTGCTTCATTGATACATTCTTAGTTGCCACAAGTTCAGATATGTTTATTATATTGATTTTTTTAATTTAGAAAAATATTGACTGTATAATGTTTAGAGCATAGAGAGTTCTGCTTAATATTGGTTTCAGTTTCCAATTAGCTGAGAAAAGAAAAAAATTCTTTTTATTTTTTCTTAACCAACTTTTTGTTTTGAAATTTTTCTAAAAGTTAATTTAAAACATAGGAAGGTTTTTTATCTTTGTAAGTAGACAATAGATTATATAACTGAATCTCGAGTAAAGATATTATTGTCAAATTCTGAAGATTTTTAAAATTTTGCTATGTTGTGTTTATAAAAAGGGTTGATGATTAGACCCCGACTCTGGGACAAAGCCTAGGAAATGTCTCTCTCTTTTCATCCAAATATTTAATATCAGTTTATTTTCATATGCTCTGCCATTTTCCTTTAAATTAAAAAGCAAAAATAATATTCTGATTTTATGATGATTATTTCTTCTAAAATATTCTTGTTTACCAAGGTTGGGGCAGAGTTTTCATAGTGTCTGTCTTATTCCCTTCTCCAAATTATACTATTGTTTATAATAATAAGAGATTGGAACTGTAGGTCAGATTACACAGGCTGCAGCAAATCACTCTTATTTCAGACACTCTAACATGAATCCCACTAATTGTTTGTGTCTGATGGCTATGAAGGACTTGTGAAGATGAAGACAATTTGATCACTGTGTGTTGGGAAAAGCTTAGAAAGAAACAGCCCCAGAATTGTTCCAGCTATAACGATTCAGAAATTTATACTCCCACAGAGAATTTCTGTATTCATATTTTTACCACGAAATCTAGAGGAGGGAAAGAAGACAGAGAAAAGAATACCATCGGAGGGTCAAATACGTGGAGAAGGAAGACAAGGGAAGCAGTACATCTTAAACTAGGTGGGAGAGTAGAGAAACTGAGACAAGCAGATGCAGTGGTAGAATTGCAAAACTGTTTAAATAACTAGGGTGTGATTTAATCCTTCAGAGAGACATAGGAAGGGATGATATGATGAGCAATAAAGATGCAACAGGGACTGAGTGTGAAGCCTGAAATCAGAGTTAAAGTCAGAATGGAAATTGGGAGGGTGATGAATACTTTTACTTTCATATATTCCAAGTTAAAGGCTGGAGTGATACATCTAGGTTAAGTTTCTGAGGAGAGATGGAATGGAAGAGGGGGACAAAGAATAAAAAGACAAGGTGTCCCTGAACCTTTGCAACACTTCTGAATCATTGAGGTTACTTGGGGCACCTGTGTTTAATTTGAAGGCCTCCATCCCACTTACATTATGAGAACTAATGAGATCATGGCTGGAGGTGGTGTGACTGAACTTTTTGTGACTGAGTTATACACATTTCTGTTTTATCCCCTAATCTTGGTGATGAAATCACTGTTGCAAAGTTGAATCAGAGTTTCACTATGGCTGGCATGCAACTTATTATTTTCAGTGCACATTTTCCTCCTTACCAAAAATGGTACTAACAACTGGGGATTATGTTCATCTGTGGAAAACAGAAAGGAAATAATAAGAAAATTACTTTAAATCTTTCTTGGAAAATGACTTAGAAAAAAATGTGTCAGATTTTTAAAATTCAAAATTAAATCATCATTCTTAAATGAATTTTAAGCTGAAAATTTGTAGATTTTGGTAAAATATAATTAAATTTGAAAAACCAGGTAACTATATTTGTAAATGCTGGTTTTCTTTATAAGTAAAGACAATACGAATAATAATGAACAAAGGCCAATGTTGCTTAATTGGCTTAATGCAGGCTCCAATTTAGGATACTAGTACTCTGACTTCACTAAGGTATTATCTTCTGTATACAAAACTGGCACAATGGAGCTATGCTAATAGAAATAGTGAGAAATTTGTTCTTACGCTTTTCATATTATTCTCTCTCGGGAGTCTCCCAGTCAAAAGCCTGAGCTTGTCCATTGAGAATAACTGCATAATTTATAATTATGGATTGAATAAAGTGGCTTGTGATCCCATGCTTGTAACCTATATTTTACTATTCAGCAATGTTACAATGAATTTTGATTGAAATAGCAAACAATGGGGAATCTAGTCCTGATTCCATCATTGCTCTTTTCATAATTTTGGAAAACTGTTTTCCTAACACCGGATCTTACTTTATTCTGTAAAACAAAGCACAATGCCTTGAATGTACTAGACATTCAGCAAATATTTAATAAATGAAGTACAATATGTCAGTCAAGACCCTTGTTGCAAATAACAAAACTTCAGCTTGAGCTGGCTTCTGCACATAAGATTTATATAACAAAGCTGAGGGAAGTATAAGGGTGGAGCTAGCTTGAGAAATGGCTGGAATCAGGGACTCATACACCATCCAGATTTTCTAGCTCCTCTGTATTCTTTGAAATCAGCTAATTCCACCTGACAGGGAACACAGCCACTACAGCTCTGGACTCATCTTCTTATGCACCTTTGTGACCAGAAAGGAAAGGATCCCTTTTGCTCTAGTTGAGATACAAAAATTCTCAACCAGAATTCTCATTGATCTGATTTAGATCATGAATTATGTCCCTTAGACTAATTAATGTGTCCAGAAGAGTGAGTCCTGCAGAAGTATTGCAAAAAAAAAAAAAAAAAAAAAAACACCTGAAATTATATATGTGAATGTTTATGACTTTAGGGTAAAGATGTAGTATACCTACAAATGTGAGACATGTTATTTTTTTCTAAGACATTTGCATTTCTTTCCACATTAGCTGTGTAGAAGCTGTTTTTAGGAGCCAAAAGGTTGAAACAAGAGATCTCCATGTTTTCATAGAGCCAGCTCAGAGCTCTGCTCTTGCTGAAGGTGTTTTAAGACTCCCATGTCCTCAGGATGGCTACCTGGCTTTCTCTGTCCCTATAAGGACATTCAAGTCCTATCTTGATAGAGGTTTATTTCTGGAAACTGAAAAACAAATCCCCAGCTTCCTTAGATTGGTTTTAGCATAAAAATTTTTAATTATGGGAGAACCTGCTTCAATGTGATAATAATAAAAATAGGTATTATTTCTTGTTTGTTACATGCCAGATACTATGTTAGAAGCATTCAGTGGTGTGCTGGAGCCAGCTAGCATTGGTTCATAGGACCCTATTATTAGCATATCTTCTCCTGTTCACCTTTAGTATATCAAGCTGGTAGCTTGAAATTGGCCCTAGTGAGGTTTTTGCCGTACAAAAAGTGGCAAATGCCACAAATCAGAACTCCCCCACCCCCCTGCCGTGGGGAGCCAGTGGTTAAACGTTTACTAGCACACCACTGGGAGCTTTATATATATATGACCTTATTTAACCCTGTTGACAATTTTATGAGATTGATCATTGTTATCCTCATTTTAGAATGTAATTTAAAAGGAGAAAAATAAAAGAGGTTTAAAGACATAGTGCACTTGTTTGAACCTGGTTCTGCACGCTCCAAAGCCCACACACTACACTTTAGAAAGTAAATGACCGTATAGGTCTTTTCCTGACCAGCTCTTTCATTTGCCATTTGTCTTATCAACCAACATTGAAATGTCAGCTCTTCTAGGATGTAGTCCATCAGTGAAAGTGCCTTCACTTAGCTAAAATCTCTAGATGCACTGAGGAAATGCTTTTCTGTGTTTCTTCCACATCTTGCTGCAGGTGGTTCATTGGGGATTGGTTGGAGTGCAGCAAGACTTGTGACGGTGGAATGCGCACTAGGGCAGTGCTCTGCATCAGGAAGATCGGGCCTTCTGAGGAGGAGACGCTAGACTACAGTGGTTGTTTAACACACCGGCCTGTCGAAAAAGAGTCCTGCAACAACCAGTCATGTCCACCACAGTGGGTGGCTTTGGACTGGTCTGAGGTAAGGAAATCTGAGGCTATATGTTTTGAGATGTCTTAACTATCTACGCCAAAGCAGTTAATATTAAAGACAGCTGAGCACCTTAGAACTCAACAAGTAAGGGCTATGTAATAGTGAATCTGGCCATGTTATATTTTATTGCTGCTTGTCAGGAAGTAAGCATTTTTTGGGGGGTAAGGGAAATCAGCGAGAAACTTGTCATCAATTTGATTAAAAATAAGTGTAAAGTAAATTGAAATAACATTATAGTGAGTACTCTTATAAGAAGTTTTTCTACTTCTTACTATTGAGCACATCACAAGTTCAGAATTTGTCATATATGATTAAAAATTGAAGTTCAAAAGGAAAGTCAAGAACTTTTCTTACCCCAAAACTTACTGAAGACCTAGAATAACCTTTTTTAGGATCTCATTTGGAAAGCATAATTTTTTAATATCTTTTTTTCAAGTAATGTTGCAGCTTAATTACATAACTCTTAGGTATGAATACTTATCAATTCATTATCACTTGTGACATATCTATATCTAGATATTTTTATTTCTTCTATTGCAACTGTGGAAGAAACATGGAGCTGAAGGTTGTAACAGCAAAACGTCAAATCTGAAATTGATCATTCCCTTCACTTACGTGAAGAAGACCTGACCAAGATAATGTTTTCTTGGCACAGGTGTGTACAAAATAGCCTAATATAATCCAGAGCCACTCAGAAAAATTACCTTATGAAAAATGAGGTAAGAGGTAGTCAATGTTTACTCCTCAGTATCCATGAGACATATACATATGCATACTATATCATTTTCCACATTTCCCAAAGAAGAGCTGAAGCCTTCTATAGTGTGTGTGAGTGTTAAGAATGAGTACCTTGCTATATAACCAGCGATATTTCTTTCAAGTTAGCAAAACAGGATGCATCTCAGACTCTATTCTGATATATCCTGCCAGAAACATTGTGGTACTTGCTTTCGGTATTTCCTGTAGACCTCATACATTTGTCAAAAAACAAACAAAAAGATTAAACCTTGTTCTTTAGGAACCTTTGGATGTAACTGTTCCCCTGTGAATCTTACTGCTTGAGTGGCCTTATTTTCCTGGAGGCACAGGACTGAAAGAGGCACTGTTTTTAAGATGGTACATGGAAGTGGAGATTCTGACCAGCTGTGGTTATCCATGGAATCTTTGGCAGGAATTGGGAGTGTTCTTCCAAGTTTCCTGGCCATACTCCAGCTCCAGCAATTACATTCTGCCTACCTAAGTTAGATTTTTTAGTTACATATTTCAATAACATGTAGAGATATTCTGGTATTATTCTATCAGTGGTTATGGAAAACAGTATGGACTCTTCTGTTCCCGAACAGGGGGATGCATTAACTCCTAAATTCATTTGAAAGATAAATCCATTGATAAAGAATAGACATTCTGCAGAGTTGTACCCATTTGTGCCCAGGACCCTTATGGAAATCCATAAATATTCATTGGTATGAGAAATTTGTTATGGGAAAATCTTAATAGGAGACCTGATGATTGGCTGTCACAGTTTGAGGGCTTCCAGTCAAATCAGTAAGTTTGAGTGATTACTAAACATACTGGGATAGGCACCATGGGGGAATATGAAAGAATTGTGTAAGCTTGGGTAAATGAAAAATATCCATGAAACAACTAGAGAATAATACATATAAGGCAGTGTGTAATAAAACAGTGGATTGTGAGGTATAAATGTTTAATTAATATAGCAATTCACAGCTGAGAAGGGCAGAGTATCCTGGAGTAGTATCGGAAGCCTTTTTAGTTCATGCTAGTTGACCTGAGAACTGAGGGCTATAGAGTTGGGAGTAGGGAAAAGAACAGGGAAGCTAGAGAAGTTATGCCTAAAAAAAGAAACAACTGAACAGAAACACGAAGAGTGGGTGATGAAAGCAGTGTGGAAGAAAAGGGTTTGCTTTTAAGAATAAATGAAAGACTGATAGTGATAGGTACTAGGAAGGTTGGAATACAGAACTTTATACTATATTACCCTTCATAAGCAGAAGGAATGCCTTCTGAGAAATTTCTAGAAGAAATTGCTGCCAACTGCTAAAATATCAAAACTTCTTCATGTAAACCTCATTTCACACTGATCTTCTGACCTACACTCTTCTGTATCATTATGTGTTTTTAAAGAAAACAACCAAATACAATTACCTTGAGAGATAGCTTGTGTATATTAACTGATATGCTTCCATTCCAAATGCTTTTAAAGTTTCCTTCAGAATTCAATTTAACATAGGTTGATCTTACCCTTCTCTTAGAATTTTGATTCTTATCTATCCAGTCTTTGAAGTGACTCACTCACATGACTTTAAGAGGCTCTTAGGCATTTCTGGAGGCTGCCTGAAGATGTACATATAAGCTGAGGACACTTTTAATCACATTTCTGCAATACTGTTTAACATGGCCGAGTCAAAGCTTAGGGTCAAGAAACGGTGCTGAGGGGCTGGAGTACGCATGTGGGGACTATCACCTCAGATAAAGCATTGTCCAGGGGAACTGCTGTTGTCTTTTCACAGACAGGAAACAATTCCAGGGTAAGCACAAATTGAAAACTGCTGTTAAAATTCTAGTTGAGCACCATCTTTACCACTGTCATCATCCTTTGTTCAAGGTGAAAGACAGTTTTTGCCCCATACTGTTTCTCCTGTTTATTTCCCCAAGGGGGGGTATGTGGGGGCTCTTTACTCTCACACTTCCATTCCCTTACTTTACCAGGCAGCCCACTTCTTCCCTTCCCTAGATGGGTTAACAATAAGTAGGAATAAATAACATTAAATGAAATCGATGTCTGAGTAGCTATTGAGAACAAAATGAAAACAAGGAGCCTGTTCTTCCCAAAGGAATAGAACACCTCCCACTAATGAAAAGAGAAGTTCCCAGCAGAAGGGCAGGCAGTATTCAGTCTCTTTCAGTTAACCTTTGGCAAATATTTCACACAATTTTTTTGACACACCCATGAAATCCTCCTCTTTCTGCCCCCTCCCCAAACCAACTATCAGCTGTCTGAGTTCTGCTAACCACAAGGGTGAGGTTCAACTGGTGAAAACATATTGCAGCACGAGGAATTTACCCTTTGACCCTTTCCTTTTCTTTGCCGGCTACTCCAATATAAAATTTCCATTGTTGTAAAGCCAGCATCAGTGAAACCCACCCAGTACTTACACCAAAAGAGAAAAAATGTTAAATTACCTTGGTGGAAAATGGCTCATCAGCAGGCTTTTGTGGAACTAATGAAGCCACAGCTTTTGCATGTCCTATAATCTATACTTGGGATCACCCAGGCTATGTTGGACTTTTAAATAGTTTTCTGTTTTTGCCCTCACTTGGCAAATAGCTCTTGAAAGCCCTGCTGCATACTGTGGATGGGTTCCAGCAGTCCTAACCCATCCTTTTGATGTATCAGAATGGTTTATTTGATTCCTACAGAATAATGCCCATTGAAAAAGATACATTTCTTGTATTTATTCTTGGACAAGTAGGTAACTGGCATCTTACTCAACTGACTTTATAGTACTTATGTTTAGGTAGCATTACTTAAAAAAGATGGTGGAAATCTACCTAAAGGGACTGTGTTTTGCTTGATAAGACAATTGTGTCATCACCTTGCATACTCCTTGATTCTACTGTGGTCCGACTAAGTAATTTAAACTCATCTCTCCAGGGAGAAATCAGTGTAACCCCAAAATGTTAATGTTTCTATCTTTTACAAGTGAGGGCCAAATTGTTTTCCCTTGTTGGTTTCAAATACTTTTTCTGCAAAATATATTTTTGCTTCTTCTTAATCATTCAACATTAAGCTGAAGCATAAATGCATCTCTCATAAAAGTCACCTCCTATATTCCACTAAGATGAAAACAAAAAACAGATGGTCTGGTCATATTTTAAATAACCATGAGATTCTAATTATATGAGTAAAGAGGAAAAAATAGGTATTTACCCATATAATGAGACATAATTTTACTAAAGAATAGACTCACCACTGAATTAATATCTTCTACCCCGCTACCTAAAGGTTGTTATAAGAGTGAGATGAATTTTGATGTTTATAAGTATCCTTTAATCTAAAAAAATTTATTATTGAACTAAGCATTCCAATTTCTAATTATTACTAATAGATTTTACTGCACACTCAAAAGTTACGCAAAAACATACTCTTTGCATGTATATAGGCCAATGATTATCTCTGTAGAACACTCCAAAGCATTCATAATTAAGTTAATGCCTAGTAGTCACATATATAACTATGATTCATCTTGCTTTTCTAGAAATACTTGTTTTTATTTTTACATAGCTAAATAAAACAGAGGTCTTCAGATGGACAAACACATTGATAGCAGTCCCCCCCTTGTACACAGGGGACATGTTCTAAGACCCCCAGTGGATACCTGAAACTGCAGTTAGTACTGAACCCTATATATACTATATATATTTTCCTATCTATACAAATCTATAATAAAGTTTAATTTATAAATTAGGCACAGTAGGAGATTAACCCTAATAATAAAATTAAAATATTATAACAGCATACTATAATAAGAGTTACATGAATGTAACCTCTCTTTCAAAATATCTTACTACACTGTACTCATCTATTTTCAGACTTCAGTTGATCATTGGTAACTGAAACTGTGGAAAATGAAATTGTGGATAAAGAAAGGATACTGTATTATCAGTAAAGAGGGGGAAATGAAATTTAGGCTCAAGAAAGCAGAAAGAATAAGTAAATATAAAAACAAACAAAGGACATGTCTGCTTGAACATCTCTGACATAAGGTCAGAAGGACTTGCTAGAGTTCTACTTAAATGAACTAGGTTTAAGTGGCATCCCTGTGCCTTTACTATACTTACAACCAATTTTTAAACATTTAATTTTATAATCACCTGTAAGAAGTACAATATTTACAGACCAGAGTTGAGACTCTGGCTGTGTACATGTAATATTTGTGGCTGGATCTGCAGAGTTCAGGCCTGGTGTATTCATTGAGTAACAAATGTGGCAGCAATGTAGTTTTTAGTTATTCACTATCTTAAAAATCTGGTTGATTTTGAGTCATTTGCTATCTTGAAAATCTCTGTACCTCTGTTGCAATAAGATAAAATATCCTTGACTAAAGTAGTGAATTTTGAGGTGTAATTTTTCTAAAATGATTTCTTGCCTAAGTGTCATTATATGTTTAGCTTTGCACATAATTGCATATTGTTCTACAGAGGATTAGTCTTTTTGTATTTATCTTTCAGAGCTTTATTTTTAGCAGGAAACTGCCATCGAGATTTGTCTGTACTTCTTAGCACTTCAATTTCCTCACCTGTAAAATGGATGTGTAACAGTACTCACTTCATGGAGTTTCTATGAAGATTAGGTAGACTATTACATGCCAAGGATTTAGAACAATACATGATACAATAAATATTAGTGCTGCTTTGTCTTCTTATCCTTCTTTTTTAATTTTTATTTTGGAGATGGAGTCTCACTCTGTCACCCAGGCCAGGCTGCTGGGGTGTAATTGCACGGTCTTGGCTCAATAGGCACATGCCACCACACCTAGCTAATTTTTTTTTTTTTTTTTTTTTTTTTTAAGTAGAGACGGGGGTTCACTATGTTGGCCAGGCTGGTCTCAAACTCCTGACCTCGTGATCTGCCCACCTCTGCCTCCCAAAGTGCTGGGATTCACAAGTGTGAGCCACCATGCCTGGTGTGGTTTTGGTTTGGGTTTCCTGGGGACTTCTTAGAAGGAGATGAATGAATTGTCTTTGTGTTCTTTGTCTCCGTTAATGGTAAGCACAACTTGGCACATAATTTTAGAAAAGGCAGCTAGATATTACTACATTCTTAAAATAATAATAGAAGCTTCTTGCCACTGGAAAAAGTTATTAGCATAAACAAGAGATGTATGTCCCAGCCTTTAATACACATACACATGATTTTAAAATGTGAAGGAGGCAGGGGAGTGGCACAAGTGCATCTTTCAATGAACGATCCCATTAGAAAATTAATCATAGCCTCAAAATACAAAAACTGAGTTCCCTATACATCCTATATGTTTTTGCCTAATGTAAGGATGAAGTGGCCTTGTATCCTCTTATACTTCACCTCAACTTATTCTGATAATAATGTATACTTACTATGTATTGTCATGAGTTTGTTTCTGCCAATACTAAGAACAGCCTGTGAATACAGTAATAACAGAGAAATGGATAATAAGTAGGCCCTAAAGTATGGGTCACAAGGCCTAGGATTTATTTCCAGCTTTAACATTTGCTGTTTATCCTTAATGAAGTCTCTTAAGCTTTTCTCATCTGTAATAATTCTTAAAAATTTGTTTAATAATGTTTAATATTGTATTTAAAAGTATTTTCTGAACTGTTAATCTTTAATGAAATGGAAAGTAGTATAGTAGTGTTATCGTTATCAATGATAATATTAAGCGTTAAGAGAGTGGCAGAAATCCTGTAAGTCTTCAGTTTGAACAGTGGAGGAGACTTGGCATTAAGTGGATTAAAATAAGTGGAACAAGTTCAAGAGATAGAAATGGACTAGACACAACTGAGGCAAGCTCAAAGACTTGGATTAGGGCTTTGTTCATGCCACAGAAATTATCACATGCCTTGGTTTCTTGAAATATAAGTGATTGTTGTATTAAATTAGACAATACATACAAAGTACATAGTACAGGCCTGACATCCAGAAAACACTTAGTAAGAATTAGTATTAGAATGGCTCCACCATTTCATATATGCGTGACTTTTTACCAGTCACTCTAAGTTTTCCCATTTTAAAAACACTAATAATTGCCACCTAATAGGAGAGTTGTAAGGACTATATAAATTATAGCATTTAGCACACTTGGTAGATACAGCATTTATTAAATGATAGATGCTGTTAGTGGCAGCAGTAGTAGTAGTTACTGTAGCTGCAACAACAACACTATTCGCTTTGTGCCTGACACTGGGCTAACACTGGAGAATACTGCAAATTATTTTATATGGCTGACATATAGAGAGATGAACCTCAAGAGGTAAGCAGGGCCTTACTACTGTGGTGCAGTAAGCATATATAGAGTTTGAATTTTTATCTTGAAGGCAATAGTAAGCTATTAAATGATTTTTTTTTTAATCAGAAGGCAGTATAAGTAGAAAGATCCTTCGACTGAAGTTTAGGGAGTAGATTTAAGTAAGGCAAGAGGAAGAAACGAGACCTACTAGAAAGCCATTACAAAATTTCATATGGGAAATGATGTTTGTCTGAAGTAAGGTTAGTGGCAGTAGAGATGGAGGGAAATCAACAGGTGTGAGAGAGATTTCGGAATTGAATTAGTAAGACCTAGTGATGGATTGTATGGGTAGAGTGAGGCAGCACCAGGTTATGAGGATATTGATTTGGCTGTGAAGAGGAATAACGGGAATCAGGAATTTCTCTCTTGATCTTCACTCCCTAACTAAAGCCTCTTCTGGAGCTATATTGGAAAAAACTGTGTTATCCTCCTTCAAAATGCATCTTAATGAAACCTTTTCTAAGTTGGAGGAAATGTATTCTGTGATTAAATTCATTGTAATAAAGAGTTTGCATTGAATCATTGATTTCCACCTGAATAAAATGTTAACATTTTCTCTCTTTTCTGTGACATACATCAGGCTCAAAGATTGCCCCCTAACAAAACCCCTGTGTGTATGTGTGTATGATGTTCAGCTAGATATCCCCATCTACAACTAGTACATCTTGATTTACCTAACAACAGTAAATCAAAACTGTCACCTTTCCAGAAAAAGAACAGCATATATTTATCAAGTGTTTACTCAGAGTCTTCAGCTAGATCCTGGGGTGCGTGTGTGTGTGTGCACACGCACATGTATGTTTGCATGCACATAAGCATGCAAAGATGAAACAAATGGAGTAATTTTAAGGAGCTTATAGTGTAGTAGAGATGAGAAGACATGTAAATGCATAATTATAAAACAGGCTGATGGTGTTAGGGGCATGATAATTTATGTGTTCTACATCCACTTATATGATACTTTTAACATTAACCTGTGTTTCCATGTCTGTGTCCTAAATAAGACTCTGAGCTCCTTGAGCATAGAGACTATTTCATTCATTTTTGTATCTCCCCCAGTCTAGTGTGGTTCCTGTGGGAGATCTGGAAATGTTTTTTGCATGAAAGGTACATCATATACAGTGCTTCCAAATGTTGTTTGGCTAAGGTCCTCACTTAATTGAGGGGGAAGTACATATTTTAAGAAAGGGTCCAGACTTACAGGGGGGGAAAGCTAGAAGACTCCAGTCAACTACCATGTTAAATAGGTGACTTCTAGAAACACCTGGAGATGAGGTATATAAGATTTATGACATAGGGGAAAAGCATTCTTCCCTCATTACCAACAACAAACAGACCCAATTCTAATGAACAATTTCCTTAGATTTGTAACTGATGGACAGGGAAAAAGTCCAGAGATTGTCTGTGCAAGAAACCTTCACCTGTGACCAAGTATGCTTAGCAACCAGACGTAAGAATAGTTTATCTAAATCAATCCTGACCTTGCTTCACAGAGACAAGTTCTTGTGGTCTACTAATAACATACAAATTCTTTTTAGAAGACCACACCCACCAAGTAGGAAACCAAGGATTCCACATTCCAAAAATTAGCAGAATCTTATCACAGCTGAATGAGGCCAAGGATAGAGAGAAATAGAGGAATCAGCCTATCCCCCAATAGAGCAAGAAAATGAGTTAGCCAAGAAAAGCAAACGTTGGATTTATCTCTTAAAGACCTTAAGAAAAAGATGAAAATACCTTTGCCTAAAAACTTTTAAGGAATTTCGTATCTGAGAGACTTTGCCTAGAACTTAGTATATGTGTATATTCTATACTAAAACACATATTTACTTGAAGAAAGACTTTCCTCAAATTGTCCTCTGTCTTTAAACTGTCGTGATTCATTAGTATTTGTTTTATTTCCAGTGCACTCCAAAATGTGGTCCAGGATTCAAGCATCGGATTGTTCTGTGCAAGAGCAGTGACCTTTCTAAGACATTCTCAGCTGCGCAATGTCCAGAGGAAGGCAAACCTCCTGTCCGCATCCGCTGCAGTTTAGGCCGCTGCCCTCCTCCTCGCTGGGTCACTGGAGACTGGGGCCAGGTAAGGCATTTGTACTGTGGGCTTCTGCAGAAATAGCTCCTTGAGACACAAACCTGAGGTTCCTTGTATGATCATTGTAAGGACTTGAGAGATGAGTAAGAATTAACACGTAGAAGTCTAAGTATGAGGCATGAGTGTGAAACAGTACACAAACCACAGAGGCCACATGTGGACACATACAGAGTGAGCTAATGATTCTCCCACACCCACAAACTTCCCACTTTAGATTCTATTCTTCAGATCCATTGTAGGTTAAAATTAAAAGAGAAATAGACTAACGGATAGAGATTTGAACAAACTACCAAAACTTGGGATTCTAGTCCCAGCTCCCTCAACTGATAAAGGAACAAATCAGTTAACACCAGTATCTTCTTCCCACTTGTGAAATAATTACTCTTGAACTCACAAAAAAATTGTGGGATTTTTAATTAGCTTGATAATGTGATTGATAATCTTTGAAATATTATTAATGTTTATTCATCAATTGATTTGTTTTTATTTGATGTACATTACGAACTGGAAAGTAAATATATACGAATTTTGGTATGTATTTTTATATTAGACTCATTTCCACCTTAAGTTCCAATTCTTGTTTTTTCTTTTTCTGTCTTATCTACTTTTAAATTGTGTTACCTTGCTGTAGGCCACCTTAAATTCTATAAAAACAAGTCGGTTCTCAGCACAAAAATAAAACTTTGTGAAGTAATATGTTAATTAACTGGATTTAGTCACTCCACAGTGGGTATATACTTCAAAACTTCATGTCATATATGATAAACATACATAATTTTATTTGCCAATTTTAAAAAATTCTTAATAAAAAAGACCCAGTTGGTATATTTAGACAGAAGGAAAATTAAGTATTGTTCTTCTAAATGTCAAAGAAGAAATCCACTAGGCTACATTAAAAAATAATGCCCCAGGAAGTACATATCTAGCCGATCAATGCCCTTATCCAATAGTTTCATAACTGACCTTATAGCTAGTCATTTTCTAATATTTGAGACCCAAATAAATCATAATGGCACATTGTGATTTATGCCAATATGATTTTTTTTTCTGGGCCTTCCATTACTTATGAAAAATGGCATTTCATATAAGTAGTTGCCAAAACTCTGGCCAAAGTTCAATTTTGTCAGAGTACAGTAATATCTAGACACCTCTTTATTTGGGAGAGGACTAAGATTTTCAGTAGCCATGAAGGTAATTAAGTATACTTGCTCTGTGCTCAGCCCTGTGGAGGAGAAAAAAGAAATATAATCATAAAACAAGTAATGCTCTACATATCTCTAGCAGTATTTAGTTTAATTTACAATATGCTCAAGTAGAATACACATGACAATGTTAAGCACTGTATGCAGTTAAGTGTCAAATTGTTTCACTGTAGAAGTGTGACAGCTTCACAACACATGATTAATATGATGCTATTAAAGAATCAGGGCAGACATGCTGCATGATTTTTATTTTAAACCAGGCAGGCAGTTCCTTCTCTATATATTCTTTGTTGCAGTATACTGTATAAAAGTCGGAAGTTTTTGTGTTTTAGTAATTTTGCCAAATTTACAGTTGTCAATTTGAGATTATTCTTTTAAATGTTGTCAAGTCCTTCTCTTCTCATTTACAATTTCAACTCAGTTTCCTAAAATTCAGAATAATCAGTGAAAATACATTTTCAAAGATGCTCTAATATATTTTATAGTATATTTATGTGTTATTCTGTATGAAAACACTTTTTTTAAAGGCTCTTCATGAATATCCTTACAAGTCCTGTGGGTAAGTTTTTGCAAACTTATCCAACTTATCAAGCAAAAACTTATCAGAGTTTTTGCAAACAAATCCAACAGACCTTCAATTTGTTGATCCTGTAAACATTACCATCCCCCTGTGCTGGTACCAGTTACTTCCTCATGCCTTTGATCCCAAATTTCATGGCTTTCTGGTATTCTGGATGGCAGGCCCATAGATTAACCCAGCTTTATTCTTCAGCCTCAGCAGCTGATCAGTCCCAACTGAAACTAAGCCTCTCAGACAGTAACTTCAGTCCTGAAATGACTGAATCCCAGAGTAGATGCAAAAGGAGAGGGAAACATGCTAATTGGTGAACACAGACTACTTCTCAGGTTTGTGTACCTGGCAATCCCGTAGATTGTGGAAATTCCTACATGTGTGTGGTTGGCAATTCCTTAGGGACTTATTTAAGCTCTTTTTTAAAATTTGTATTTATTTATTTTTTTAACTGACCCCATCACGAGGCTCCACAGTCATCACTGCTATTATATTGAACTAATAGTTTGAGCACATACTGGACACTCCAACAAGCCATCAGGTTATTTACCTGCACACCTATAATAAATAGGGAGCAATCATGATTTCCTGGCCCTAGAGGATCTCTCATTATTCTACTTCATCACAAGGATTTTCTCATGACACTCCTGCTAGAGTTCACCAGCCTTGCATGGAATTGTTGGAGTGATAGCCCCAGAAATCTCTGTGTATTATATCCTGGGAACTATATTGAGTCTATTTGCTAGAGTAATAACATGATCCTTGACTATCCAAACCAGTTTGATAGTATAATGACCTAATCATACACCCCCTCAAAGATGAACCACATCTGGGCTTTAAAAGTTAATATTGTGGCTGGTTGTGGTGGCTCATGCCTGTAATCTCAGCATTTCGGGAGGCCAAGGCAGGAGGATTGCTTGAGGCCAGAGTTTGACACCAGCCTGACCAACATAACAAAACCCTGTGACTCAAAAAAAAAAAAAAAAAGTTAATATTGTGTTGAATTTGAAGTGACAAAGTATATTTTTTACCTCCTGTAAATTGTTCAAATGAATATTTTATTTGTGTCTTTGGATTTAGTGTTCTGCTCAGTGTGGCCTTGGACAGCAGATGAGAACTGTGCAGTGTCTCACCTACACCGGACAGGCATCTAGTGACTGTCCAGAAACTATTCGGCCTACATCAATGCAGCAGTGTGAAAGCAAATGTGACAGTAACCCGATTTCTAATACTGAAGGTAAGTTGTCCATGGAGGAGGGGCCTGTGGTTTCTAATGATTCACTTTACTGTTCCCAAGGTTTGAAGAGCCCATAAACCCACTACTCTAGTCTAGTTTGAGTAGAGCATTTGTGAAAGCTGCTTATATGCAGACTGCAATCAGGACACCAAAGATTTTTCCTGACCTTTTAACTAATTTTATGACCTTGTTAAGTCACTTAACCTCTCTGGAGCTAAGTTTACTTATCTATAAAATAAGAAATTGGAGTAGATAACCTCTAAGGTCATATCCAGCCTCATATTCTATATTTGGTTTATATTAGAACTTTAGAGAGGTTTTCTAATGAACCACTCTTGAAGTACAAACTTATGTTTCTTTTTGGATATGACAATGGATTTCTATCATCCTGAAGATTTAAATTCATTCTTGTTATACAAATAATGAAAGCATATGTTTGAAACTACTTGCATTTTAAGTGCCAATTTTCTTATCGTAAAAAAGTAAAAAAATAATTATATAGCTGTTTATAAAAGAAGACAAAGGTCTTTGTGCTCTGGAATTTTTGTGTATCTTACACATTGGGAAATCCCTTTATTAACAGCAGATGCACCCCCCCCCCCCATCCTGACTTTTTAAAATCTATTATTTAAGTGAGAGTACTTTCTTTATTCATTTAGGCATTCATTAGAAATTTCTTGAATGCTACTATGTGCAAGTCACTATGACAGAAATTATCAGGAATGTGAAGACAAACATGGCATAGTCCAGAAGTTTAGATTGCCTTCTCATAAGAAAATAGACGCAGAATCAAATATATGCACATGAACAACATCTGAAGCCACAAATGTAAATTATAGGGCGCTGAAAAAAAAAACCTATCACAAATAAATAGTCAAATAATTTTTAATACTTTTCAAATGAAAACTATGTGTTTATAAAACTCCTCAAGAGAGATCTAGTCCTTTTGATCAACTCTGTGTAATTCAAAGGATTTTTAAAAATTATATTCACTATTTAAAAATATTTTCTTGGGACTTTTAAGAAAGCGATTTTATATAACAAGATCTGGACACCTTGCATCTTTGCAAATGGTCTGTATTTATACTTAAGCCTCAACACAATGCATCTATTATACATGTAATTAACTCTTTCAAAGAAGTATAGCCCTATGCTACATTAATTCAAAATCACAACTTTAAATTTTGCAAAATCTCTGGCTTTACTCCTACTTCTTTTTTGTCCCTTTAGATTCTGGAAATCTAGCTTTCCCCTCTCTTAAGAAGAGCTCAAAATCCATAACAAACAAAAGTATTTTTCTTGGAAAAAAAATGTCTTTTAAATTATCTTAACAAAAAAACCTCTTGGCCAGGTGCGATGGCTCACATCTGTAATCTCAGCACTTTGGGAGGCTGGGCGGGAGGATCACTTGAGCCTAGGAATTCAAGACCATGCTGGGCAACATAGTGAGACCCTGTCTCTACAAAAAATAAAAAAGTTAGCTGGGCATGGTGGTGCATGCCTGTAGTCACAGCTCCTTGGGAGCGAGACTCTGTTTCAAAAAAAAAAAAAAAAAAAAAAGAAGAGAGAGAGAAGAGGTTCTAGTGTGAAAATACTGCAAAAGTGGTCTCTTACGGCTTGTAGGAAGAAGATCAAGGGAGAAAAGAAATGCCTTTTAGCAAGGAAGAGTTGGTGAGAAAGTTGGAGAAGGAGCAGTTTCTGGTTAACGCAGGAGAGTAGAAGAGGATCCCCTTTCCTCCTGCATAGTCAAGTTCCCATGACTCATAGTGGGAGACTACTGAACAACCACTTCAGCTCTACCCCAAGACAGGGCAGGATTCAGGGAGATGTACTAGGATCTAAAATACAGTCTTTCAGTTGAATCTCTGTGAATGAAAATGGGCCACAGATAGAATGTTGAGAATTGTTTTGACTATCAAAGTTTAGGTAATGGTCACCCTCCTGCCAGTATTTCATTACGAAAAAAATTAAACATTTCAAATATACAGCAAAGTTGAAAGAATTTTACAATGAGCATCCACCATCTAGAGTATATTACTTATAATGGTAAAAAACTGTAGTAACGTTTGCACCAAACCATAGCATTACCATTTACTGAACGTGCTTTATCATATTTGTGTATATATCACCTGTCCATTCCTCAACTCAGGGTTTTTTAAATAACATCCTACATTTATCCAATCATTAATTCATTTGCTTAGCAAATATACTTAACATGTGCTAGGCAGTGAGACTATGAAAGGAATACAATAGGTTCCCTGTTCTCAAAGGTTTAGTAGGGTTGGCAACATACAAATAATTTTCACAATATGAGCAGTACTAGTACAGGGGTGGGAAGAAGTGACCATGAGTGCACAGAGGAGGAGGTAATCAGCAGAAGCATCACAGAGAAGGCGAGCTGAGCTGGGCATGGAAGGTAGGAAACAGTTTACCCAGAAGACATTGAGATACGGGGCATTCCTGGCAGAGGGCAAGTGTGTGCAGTCACAGGGGCATGGAGGCAGTTCACTGGCATGGAGGCAGTTCACTGGCATGGAGGCAGTTCACTATCACTGCAGTGGGTTGGCAGATGAGCAGGCAGTGCAGATGAGGCTACAGAGAGGGAGGCAGGGACTTGGTTTTAGAGACTCTGCATGCAGTGGAAGGAAGCTAGGACTCTCTGTGGGTTATAGGGAACAAGTGAAAAAAAAAACTGGGATATGACATGCTCAGGATGACAGGAGGTTAAAGGAGCAGAGGGGAGAGCAGCCTTGTGTGGGAGTAGAATGAGAAAGAATTGTCCTAAGAGTCCAGGCAAGAGAGATGAAGGCGTGAACTAAGGCAGATATTGTAGGGATTAAAAGCAGGGTGATGGGCTGGGCATGGTGGCTCACGCCTGTAATCCTAGCACTTTGGGAGGCCAAGGTAGACAGATCACCTGAGGTCTGGAGTTCAAGACCAGCCTGGCCAACATGGAGAAACCCTGTCTCTACTAAAAATACAAAATTAGCCAAGTATGGTGGCACATGCCTGTAATCCCAGCTACTTGGGAGGCTGAGGCAGAAGAATGGCTTGAACCCAGGAGGCGGAGGGTGCGGTGAGCCAAGATCACACCATTGCACTCCAGCCTGGGCAACAAGAACGAAACACTTCATCTAAAAAAATAAAATAAAAGGGAAAAGAGATCCAAGATGGCCGATTAGCAGCAGCTCAGGATTGTAGCTCCCACTGAAAGCGCAGAGAGTGAGTGGATGCCACATTTTCAGAAGAATTTTTATTGCCCACGGACCAAGAAATTCCCGGCGGGGGAGCCCCACGGGTCGCCAGCGCGACTCTTTTGGCCAGCGCGGCCGTTTTGCAGGTGCCCCGGCGCGGCGGTTCTCAGTCCAGAGGATACGGGACTGAGTGCCCTTTAGTTGGCGTTGGAGCTCCGGGAAGGCAGAGTCTCCCATTCAGCTGATTGAAAAGCGGACTGAAGTGGGGAACCAGACCGGGAGGTTCCCAGGCAGAAAGCGCCACAAATCTTAACGCCGCTGTTTCAGCCGGCGTAGTGGGTCGCCGCAGGGGAAGGCTGGTCCCCCCCACCCACACAAAATAAAACAGCAATTGCAACTACTGAGGATTGAGTGTTTCACAGCAAGTACAGATGAACCCGGGAAGGTCCAGCTCTGTGGGGGAGGGGCGTCCGCTGAAGGAAAACTAAGAAACAGAAAAAATTTTACCACCACCAAGCTGGACGTCCATTCAAAGACCTAATCTGAAAGTAAGCAATTACACAGACGACAGGTGGATAAATCCACAAAGATGGGAAGAAACCAGCGCAAAAAGGCTGAAAACACCCAAAATCAGAATGCCTTTCCTCCTACAGAGGATTGCCGTTCCTCATTACCAATTGAACAAGGCCTGATGGAGAATGAATGTGAGGAATCAACAGAATCAGGCTTCAGAAGGTGGATAATGAGAAATTTCTGTGAGCTAAAAGAACATGTTCTAGCCCAATGCAAGGAAACTAAGAACCTTGAAAAAAGGTTTGACAAAATGTAAACGAGAATGGACAATTTAAAGAGGAATATAAGTGAATTAATGGAGCTGAAAAACACAATACGAGAACTTTGTGAAGTATGCACAAGTTTTAACCGTCAAATTGATCAAGCAGAAGAAAGGATTTCAGAGGTCGAAGACCAACTTAACAAAATAAAACGAGAAGACAAGATTAGAGAAAAAAGGGTAAAAAGGAATGAGCAAAGTCTCCAAGAAATATGGGACTATGTGAAAAGACCTAATCTACGTTTGATAGGTGTACCTGAATGTGATGAAGAGAATGAATCCAAGCTGGAAAATATTCTTCAGGATATTATCCAGGAAAATTTTCCCAACCTAGCAAGGCAGGACAATACTCAACTCCAGGTAATACAGAGAACACCACAAAGATATTCCTCAAAAAGAGCAACCCCAGGGCACATAATCATTAGATTCACCAGGGTTGAAATGAAGGAGAAAATACTAAGGGCAGCCAGAGAGAAAGGTCAGGTTACCCACAGGGGGAAGCCTATCAGACTCACAGCAGATCTCAGCAGAAACCCTACAAGCCAGAAGAGAGTGGGAGCCAATATTCAACATCCTTAAAGAAAAGAACTTTCAACCCAGAATTTCATATCCAGCCAAACTAAGTTTCATAAGTGAAGGAAAAATAAAATTTTTTATGAACAAGCAAGTACTCAGAGATTTCATTACCACCAGGCCTGCTTTACAAGAGCTTCTAAAAGAAGTGCTATATACAGACAGGAACAACCAGTATCAGCCATTCCAAAAAACCCATCGGTAAGCTGCATCCAGACCCATCTCACATGCAAGGATATACAGAGACTCAAAACAAAGGGATGGAGGAAGATTTGCCAACCAAATGGAGAGGAAAAAAAAAAAAAAGCAGGAGTTGCAATTCTCGTCTCTGATAAAATAGACTTTAAAGTAATAGAAACCAAAAGAGATAAGAAGGACATTGTATAATGGTAGAGGGATCAATGTAATGGGAAGAGCTAACGATCCTAAGTCTATGTGCACCCAATACAGGAGCACCCAGATACATAGGGCAACTTCTTGGTGACTTACAAAGAGACTTGGACTCCCACACAATAATAGTGGGAGACTTTAACACTACATTGTCAATATTGGACAGATCAATGAGACAGAAGGTTAACAAGGATACCTGGGACTTGAACTTAGACCTCAAACAAGTAAACTTAATGTAAACATTTACACAACTCTCTACTCCAAACCCACAAAACATACATTTTCTTCAGTAACACATCACATCTATTCTAAAAGTGACCACATGGTTGGGAGTAAATCACTCTCCAGCAATTGCATAGCATTTCATAGGTTTAAATGAAATATTGGTTGGCTGTTTGTTATTTTCCTCCCTTATTCCTTCATGTCTCCATTGTATAACACAATTATTAGTATAAAAGAGCTTTTCAATACCCATTTTTAGACTGCATTCTAGCCCGGGCAATAGAACAAGATTCCCGTTCTCTCTCCCTCTTTTCTTCTTCGTTTTCCCTTTCTATTCTCTTTTTTCCTTCTTTCTCTCTCTCTCTCTTCTTTTTTCTTTTCTTTTTCTAAAAATAAATAAATAAATAAATAATGTTATGTAATCAAAAAAAATAAATAAATAAATAAAATAAAAAGGCCGGGCAGGCAGTGGCTCACACCTGTAATCCCAGCACTTTGGGAGGCCGAGGCGGGCAGATCATGAGGTCAGGAAATAAAGACCAGCATGGCCAACTTGGTGAAACCCCATCTCTACCAAAAATACAAAAAAAAAAAAAAAAATTAGCCAGGCATGGTGGCTTGTGCCTGTTAGTCCCCTGCTACTGTGGAGGCTGAGGCAGGAGAATCCCTTCCAGGGAGGAGGAGGTGGCAGTGAGCCGAGATCACGCCACTGTACTCTAGCCTGGGCCACAGAGCAAGACTTTGTCTCAAAAAAATAAAATTAAATTAAATTAAATTAAAATATGGGTGATGAACTGGTGGAAAATAATAAAATGAAAGGAGAATAAAAAAGAGCCTGATGAACAATTTGATATGTACATGAGTGACATGGAGGCATTCAAGATGACACCTACATTTTAGATTTAGGTAACTGTGTACCATCATTAGTCATGAAGGAATTCAGGCACCTGTAGGGAAATTAAACATATTAGTCGCCTAAAGCTTTAATAAGATAATGGAATCTGAATAAGATTAAAAAATAAAACAAATGGAGAGAGATGGAAGAGATGGAGGGAAGTTAAGCAACATAGGATAGTAAGAGAATCAGAAGTAGGGTATCAGAAAATTAAAATAGCAAGAGGGAAATGGGAGGAAGAAGGAGAGAGATACAATTTGCTGTGTTAAACATCTGCATTAGTTTTTTTGTTTCTGAAAGCCTTTGGCAGAGAGTTAAAGCATCATAGGCACGATCTTGACAGACTGCCACTGATGAGGGTAACACTATGTTGCTGCTAAAAGTGAATTATAGACACACTGTATCGGTACATTTGAAATAATACTTGGAGTAATTTTTAAAAGTACATATGTCAGTTGGGACTAACCTACTCAAGCTCACCTGAAATTCTATCCAAAATGCCATTTTATTCATCTTTCATGCAGTTTCAAGTTCCCTTGTAGTTTATATAGTGAGTCTTTTCAGCTTCTCTATAGCACCAAGGCCCTCTGTCATAGAGTATTTATTGCTGCCAGGTAATGATTCATGGTGTGCCATGGGCTGGTAACCAACCCAGGAAAGGTGTGGTTAGTGTACAATGGTTGACCAGCCCAGGATGTCTAATGGTGGCTTTGGTGGCTCTCAGACTCCCTTATGTAAATAGCTCTGGGAAAGCTTAGGCAGCTCCAGAAATCTCAAACCAAGATTTTTGGTCCAACTAGCTACTGCATTTGGGTTTTAATGTGGAACCTGATGTATTAAAATCAGTAAAGGCACAGTAAAGGTCATTTGAAGACTTTGGTTTCAAGGAGGTGAGGAAGACCAGTTTTTTTCTTTGCCACTTCAAAGAGTTCATAATCCACTTAGCATTCAGGTTCACATTCCTGGCTGGCTGGTCTGGAGGGAACCCTGGATTGGGGTTGAGATTATACCACCTCCAGGCTGAATGTTGGTGACATCCAGGGAATAAGACTAAATAAAAGAAACTGAGAAAGCAAAGGGAGAAAGGAATGGTCTAGTCTATGGGAAATTGAAATCAGAATAAAGTTCAATAGCTGATATCATCTTGTGTCAAGGATAAAAATAAGTTGGTGGACTGTTCTATTACAATGAATAATGTTAGGTTCCCAAGCAAAAGTTGCTATTTCATCCTTTTTCTAGCTTGAATATGTAAAATGTCAAGGGCTCAAGTACAACTTTATTAGGAAAAGTATACTGAGTTCACATTCCCCCCACCCCCAACTCCTGTACCACACATGCACAGCCTTTGCTATCTCACTTCTTACCAGGTTCTGCATTTCCATGGGCAGTTTGTCAGAAGCACAGCTGTTTGTACTTTTTAAATCCAAAAGATAGACCCTTAAGTGCTTAAGTCATAACTCTTCACTTACTATGTTCTTCTTCTGAACCATATAAGGAGTTTACAAAGGGCATGCATTCTCCAAAGAGAGATGCTGTATGGTCCAACCTGATCATGAAGGATCTCTCCCAACTCCAGTGAGACATGTAGGCAAGCTTTGCAACATTCAATGAAATAAATGCAAAAGCACTGCATTTGAGGACTTGGTCTTGTATTTCCTGGACCAAATCAAGCCTTCAAAGTCACATTTAATCTGAATCTAATTGCATTCTAAATCATAAACCTCTGTTCAGTGTATTTTGAAAGCATGTCCTTTAGGTCAGAGTTTTAAAAGATTAACACCTGATGAAAAACCCACTGGCACATCAATGATAAGTAGGTTCATGTATTGCCTATGAAACAGGTTGTCTAATTTTATCATTCAACTCTACCAAAACCCAGATTACCAATGAGAACCACTCCATTGAGAAAATCAGGGGCTCCTTCATCGTAAAATCCTTGACCCACTGGCTCAGATTCCAGTACTTAGAAAGCAGTAGATATAAGTGTGTTTGCATGAAGAAAATATGACAGTAAACCTCAAACCTTCAAAACGAATTAACTACAGAGTGATTATAATACCAAAAAAACCTCAAACTAAGTAATTTTTTTAATGGACCTCATAGATTATTTATTCGCACATTATGCACTACTTGGGTATAGAGGAATTTTTAATTTCTAAACACTTTAAGTATCAGCTAGAAATCAATGCCAACTATAAATCATTCAGAAATGAAAACAGAACATTTTGTTACTGTTTTAATTTCAATTGGATATCTGATTTAATTTATGTACAACTTTTCCAGAATGATTTTTTTGTTGTTGGTTTTTTTTATATAAAAGTTAAGTTGTACTGCTGAAGGGTAAAGAGAAAAGGCTTTCATAATTGCACTGGACTTAAGGATGCAGCAGACTAATGAAATAAGTTTATAATTAAGGCCTCTCAACTACATCAGCAATGAGCACAACAAGTCAGTCCTCTTTAGCTAAGCTAAAAGTGGTAGATGGGTTGAATGCCCCAATATAATTTAAAACTGGGACTAATATTTTGAAGATTACATTCAGCTTTCTGTAATAATGGGGCTTTAAAACTTCTTGGTGTGTCTAAAATCACCTTTTCACTTGTGTACTTACACAAAATTTGAGGAGGAAGACATAGTGACAGAAAGTATAAAAAGATAATTCAGGCTATTCTAAATAATTCAGATGCCATTCTGGAAACCTCCTTTAAAAAACATATTTCCTCTTCTCTAAAGTGACTCGGCAAACTCTTAAAAAAACAAAACCTGACTATGATACTCTAAGTTGATTTATCAGTGGTGTCATCCCAATAATACAGAGTCACAGACAGGTAGAAACTTTTGCATTTAGATACCAAAAATACTGCCAAAATAGAGTGGCTCTGGAGTCAGACAGACCTGTTCCTAGACCAACTAGCTGTATGACCAACATGGTTTCATAATCTTTTTGAGCTTATGTTTTGCTATGTAAAGCTGACATTTTATATTCATGTACTGTATAAACATGTTTTGGTCAACAACAGACAACATATACAAAGTTGGTCCCATAAGATTTTAATAGTTTATTTTTACTGGATCTTTTCTATGTTGAGATATATTTAGATACACAAATACTTAACGTTGTGTTCCAACTGCCTACAATATTCAGTACAGTAACATGCTGTGCAGGTTTGTAACTTAGGAGCAATAGGCTATAGCATGTAGCCCAGGCAAACGATAGTCTATACCATCTAGGTTTGTGAAAGTACACTCCATGATGTTTGCACATTGACAAAATCACCTAACGATTCATTTCTCAGAAAATTGAGAAACACATGACGGAACTTAAAAAGATTAAATATATATATATATATTTATAATATATATGTTTATGTTGTACCTTACACAAAGGATATACTTAATAAGTTGTAATTTTTTATGCTACTAAATTAAGCTCTTGTGGAGTTAAAAGAGAATAAAAGATGAGTCATGGTTGGTGAATAGATTGTCATCAAATCTGAAGATACAATGAACTGATTCTTCTAGTCAGGCCAGTTCCTAGAAGGCAAAACCAAGAAGTAGGAACTGGATCTTCCATACGGTCTGGGAATCTCCATATTAATGTTTGAGTCCTGGAAGTCCCTGGATCTCCCACAGGTCTTTCCCCATTCCTGCCCTCATCATAATTTTCCTGCTTTCTGTTTAATAGCTTTCTGTTATTTTGCTTACATGTGTAAATGTGTAACCCTTCCTGAGCTTATATTTATTTTGACAGGGATCCCAGAGAAATAATACATGATGGTTGTTCTCAGAGGCAGATATTTTGCTGTTAATAATGAAAGCTAATGAATAATGCTTACTCTGAGCCAGGTGCCATGGCACATGCTTTATGTGCATTACCTCATGCAAACCTCACAACATTCTATGAGCAGACCTTATCATAGTCTTTATTTTGGAGATGACGAATCTGAGATTTAGAGAGGTGAAGTATCTTGGCAAAGGACAATCAACTCCTTGAAGAGGCAGAGCCAGAACTGACCACCAGGCCCACCTGAATCCAGATCTCTTGCCCCTAACTACTGGGTTGTGTTGCTGCTGCATGCAGCTCAGGGGGACACTCATAATCCCTACATCCCTAAGCTCCATCCTGTTCCCAGGACCTCACTGACTTCCTGCTTTCAATCAAGTTAGTTGGGAACTAACTTAACAAGGGTATTGGAAAGTTCTGAAAGGAACATCCCGATAGCCAGCCTCCAGCCTGACCACAGACTAGATACTGCTTCTGAACAAAAGGCTGTGTTCTGGGCCTCTGCATGTAGAGAAAAGTCTTACTTCTAGCACTCACCTAAGAAACAGAATCCCGGACTATATTTGGGTGTTTGTTTTTTGAAATGGAATCTAGATCTGTCACCCAGGCTGGAGCGCAGTGGCGCGATCTTGGCGCACTGCAACCTCCGCCTCCCAGGTTCAAGTGATTCTCCCGCCTCAGCCTCCTGAGTAGCTGGGACTACAGGCATGTGCCACTGTACCCAGCTAATTTTTGTATTTTTAGTAGACACAGGGTTTCACCATGTTGGCCAGGCTGGTCTCAAACTCCTGACCTCAGGTGATCCATCCACCTCGGCCTCCCAAAGTGCTAGGATTTCAGATGTGAGCCACTGCGCCCGGCCAACTATTTATATTTGTAATAGCCTTAATAGGTGGGTGGATGGGCAGGTGAAGGGAGAAGCAATTCATGAATATTCTATTAATTCATTATGTATTATAATTTAATCAGATTATAAAATCTAAATCTAAAAGGGAAATTGGTGAATTCGCTTATAAGTTGCTCAACTCAGAGTTTTCCTAGTCTAGCTACTCTCCCAAAAATGGAGTAGTAAATCTAATAAAGTTGTGCCCCAGGAAATATTCCTCTTTGTTTCGTCTTCAAACTGACTTGTGTCTTTAGGGCAGTATTTTCTCGGTAGTAGTTCAAATATTGCATCCTCATTGAGATATTTGTAGTGTAACTCCTTACTTCCTTTCTGTTAGGCAATAAAGATGCTAATAACTAATAATTGTAATAATAATAGCAATTCAGTATCCTACACTTATCCATACTTTCTGTGTTCCGGGCACTGCTCTACTTGATGTTCATAAGGATACACATGTAGTACATGTTACACATGAGTGTGGGTTCTCTAATCATTTCTATTTTACAGATGAGAAAACTTAAGCACAAAGAGGTTAAGTGATTTGTACCTTCTACCTTCTTTCAGCTAAAACTTAAATTTACTGAGAATCCTGTGAAAAGTTTTCATTCAGATTTCAAGCTGTTAATCTCTTTGTAAGTCAAATCTTGAATAAGAGAGTTGGAGGGTGGCAGAGCTTATGTTTTCAAAGGATTTGGGAGTTCCAGTTTCAAATTTTAAGACTTTCACCAAAGGAGCCTTTAAAAAGTGAGATCAATAAGATTGTTACCTTAATCTTTAATAATAAGAATTGGGAACTTTTACATTTCTTTGCACTTAATTTTTCATGTTGATATCATATGGCTCATGTACAATGTATCTGATCTCTAGAACTTCAGTGGGTTTTTGAAGCCAGGAAAAAGCAAGGAAATAACAAAAACTGTTCTGTAACACTGAACTTTACCCACTGCCCTGCCTGATTCCTAATTACCTTAAACAATTTACCCAGGATGCTTCAGTATAATTACCTGGAAAAATGAGGGTGGAACTTTGGTTCTAGCAGGCATGTGAAAATTTCATTACTAGGTTTGCAGAGTATCCTAAAATTTCCAGACAAAAGTGACCAGAATACTGGAAAAGAATATCATTATTGCTAATAGTGGGGTTGTATGGGGCCAGGGGCAGTTCTGAGAATCAAAGGTCCATGTCCCTTTCTCTACACTGGATCTGCACCCCACCTTCTGCAACCAGCCTCAAGGGGAGATGAGAAAGAATCATTTATTCACCTTCTGGCTGCAAGAACTGCAGACTGCAACTGTGGCAGTTCTAGCACTGAGGAGAAAATACACATAGGAAAAAAGAAGACCATGTCTCACTTCCAAATTAGAAAAAGACATTTCTACATGTTTCCATAACCCACAGACTGCTGCCATTTGAGGCCAACCCCTCAAAGCTTTCTTCTTTGTCTAGTGTAGTTGCTGAATCTAGGCCACTGTCAGCAATCCTTTTCATTCACCCAGGCCCATCCCCACGCCTCACAGATGCAGAGATTCTCTGGAGAAATGTGTACTTTGCTATCAAACAATGCAACTCATGTTTGATTTTGGATAACCTTGCACTGTTGAATAAAATAACCCTTGAGAAAGAAGCAATAAAAGTGCTGTAAGAAAAATGACTCATGTTTCCAAGCTGTCTAAAGTGATCACTTATCCCAGCAAATGGTAATTCTTTCAAGACACAGTGGGCATACACCATACTTATAAAAATCTGGAAGGAAACCCTTGCAAACATTTTTTAAAAATCGTGTTAAAATATATCAAAAGAATGTTGCTAGTAGACTGTACCAGGCAGGATATGCTTAAAAACAAAAACAAAAACCACATGGAGGTTGAAGCCAAGGTGGATTGGCCCAAAGGGGGTCCTTGCTGAACATGCAGGCTCATCGGCTTGTTTATGTGCCTCTAATTGTTTTCCATTTTCTGCCCCCATTCGTTAGAGTGCAAAGATGTGAATAAAGTGGCTTATTGCCCACTGGTGCTGAAGTTCAAGTTCTGCAGTCGAGCATACTTCAGACAGATGTGTTGTAAGACCTGCCAAGGACACTGACCCACAGAAAGCCAGAAAGAGCGCCTTGTCATTTCATCATGGAAATGCATCCATCAAAAGAGAGCCACCCAGAGGAAGAGGATTGATGTCCTTGCAAATGCATTACCCTGTGGAAAATGTAACCACTGGTCAGCCCTAGCTGACAAGATTTCAATATTATTTTAACTTCTGTGAAGTGGGATTTATTGATCCAAAGTGCTGGACACGGTATTAGGAGGGAATGCCAGATTGGAGAGATCCAAACAACACAGGGAGACTTGCTTACTGTGGAGCGTTGTGTTCTTTCGAGTAAATCCAATAGCCTGTTTACCTCCTTGGACCATTAAGATAATTTTTATTATGGACTTAGCAATGACACTGAATCATTTGTATTTGAAACTGTTTAAAATGTAGCTGTTATAACTTGGTCAACTATGGAAATGAAGAAGATTCAGAATTCTTAAGTCATAGCTTAAAATATTATCTCACTACAACAGCACCACAATTTAAATTATAAAATGGGCTTTGAACTATAATTTAAGGAGCAATTATAAGTCAAAAGTAATGAAAGTTTGTATTATTTTTCTTCATTCCACTTAATTTCCTTAGGAATAATCCCCCCGGTTCTGAACACTGCTGTGAGCCATATATAAAACTATATTAAACTGAACAATAATGAAGGACATAGTTTAAAGCAGTGCATCAGTTACTGCAGCTGTGCAAGTCTATAAACTCAGTGCTGAAAGACTGTGGCCAACTTGCCATTGTGCAAGTAAAGCTGAGATTTCCATTAAAGCTTTAAGAGAAAAACATTTCAATTTCATGCAGAAACCAGACCTGGGGTATGGTAGAGACTTAAGGACCAGGCCCTTTGCTGCCACCACACAGGATGCCTTAGTTCTTGAGTCCCCCCAACTCACTTGTGTTTACATCCTCTTCAGCCACAGCATGGCTTCTGCCCTTTGGATTGCTGCACACGTGTTGAGCTTACTGAGATGATACCATGCAAAAGATAGACTGGCTCGGTAACAACCAGGCAGACCCTTTTGCAATTTGCTGACAATTACGATGGGTTCCAGATGTCCCTTCTTTGATATGGTAGAAGGGCATTTATTTATATGAGAGCAAATTGTGTGTGTGTGTGTGTGTGTGTGCGGGCGCTTTTAAGTGTGTGGATAGATGAGTGTGCTTGCACATGATGTGCTATTTCTGTGAGTTTTAAAGTAGGCAAGGGATAATAACCAAAGAAGAAAATTTCATGGAGACTAGACATCATAAAGTATAATTTTAAGAGTCACTCAACCAAGTATTTTGTATTTTTTATGGATACTCTGAATGGCAATTAAATGTGAAACCCAGTTTCTTGGGCAAGTCAAATTCTAGAATCACATCCACCTAAATTAAAATGACTAGCTAGTATTTTCCCTATCTTCAAGTCTCACATCCTGCTCATCAAGACTCGACAGCAAGACTCAGAATGAAAAAGGGTACTTGTTTATATTAATATTTTTTACTTGAACACGTGTAGCTTGCAGCAGGTTCTTGATGAATGTGCTTTGTGTCCAACACGCCTCCCCATTGTACACAGGTGTACACCATGCATGCACCAACACCTAAAACTCAAGACTAAATGGCTGTTTTGTAAGGTTATTACTTTCAGTTAAAGAACATGTTTGACTTGATTCCATCACGGTGCTCTGAAATTACATGTCAGTGTGTCACATATACCATGATCTAATGTGGATGAATAGGTTTTCCCAAAAGGAAGGTAGACCCTCAGATACCAAAAGCCAATCTAAACTCCCAGGTTTGCTGCGGACAATCGGCACGGAATGTTTTCTACACTCTCAGCCATGACCATCTGTATCTTGTTACCTGCTTTCTCTCTCAAAACCACAGTTCTCAACCCTGAGCCTTTCAGAGAGAGCTATTGATGATACACCAGGAATAAGAGGAATCATTAGGACCCGGATCTATGATGCCCTTAGAAGAGCAGCCCAAGTGCCATCTTAGCCATTCAGTGAAGAGCAAGCAGCCCATGGGCAGCATGGCCTGAGTACTGAATTCCCTTGAGCCTTTTCAAAGAACAGTTAACTTGGTGCTAATGTGCCCTGGTGAAATAAAACAAATAAATAAAAGGTGGGTGGTTTCTGCAGCATTTTAGGCATGGGTTTGCAATCCAGATCTGATTTTCTCCAACATAAATATCAGCTCATGTTTTTATTGCAAAAAGATTTCCTATTATCAACTAAAAGCTATTTTTTACCTCACCTGGAAACTACCATTGTGGGGGCTGTCCCCCAGGCACTGCACAGCACCACGGCTGATGCTGGAAGAGGAGGGCAGCCAGTGTCACCTCCAGGATGTGCCCACCTCTGAGGGCAGGATGTAGGCACACCCAGGAGCAGCATCAGTCTGCCTTTCTAGAGGGAGCCAAGCACAGAATGTAACAGGATGAACAGTTTCAGGTAGGCCTTGAATTTAAACATGAGTAGGTTAAAAAAATTATATTTCATAGCACATCACAATACTGCTGCTACTCTGTAGCCACCTCCATGGCTACATGATGCCCTATTCCTAAATAATAGCAATAGGATTGTCAGTGGAGGCTGGGCCACCATGGCAGACTTTCCAAAAGTAGTGAGCTATGTAGACTACTTAGGGAACCCCAGGGAAACTGGTACCCTGCACCTGGGAGCAGTATCTGCCAGTGGGATAAAGGCCTACTAAAAAAGGAAAGGTAAATGTACCCTAATGATTAAACCCCGTGAGATACATATGATTTCCAAACAGTCCATTTTATTAGGAACTTTTTTATTTGAATGAATGTCACATAGGTATCCTCAGTAACACAGAATGAAATTACCTTTGTATTATTGTGATTAGTTGTTGCTTATTATTTTATACTCAGTAATAATGTGGTACACTGTTAATTTTTTTGCTTTTGTAAATTATATTCTAATTTATTGCCATGTTTCCTAACACTTGTCCTACATTCATCCTCCTTGTAATGAAAATGAAAAAAATCATTGTAACACTTGATGGAGTGAAATTCCACGCCAGGCACAGAATTTTTTTTGACATAGATAATTTAGTAAAATAAAAATTCAGCTTATAATAATGATACAGATTGAAGTCGTCTATTCCCTGAAAAGCTCGTGTTAAACTTGCAGTACCAGGAATGAATTTCCTTGGGATACTGCACCTACATTATCCAAATTATCCCAGTAGTATCTAGGATTGGGATGATTTGCTGTATCCTTATTACCCTCCTCAGGGATTGCATCTATTTCTGTGTGTTTTAGTCCTTTAGTCCTATCTAACGCAAGAGCTTCAGGTATTACTGGTAGGGCTACATCCCCAGACACCACCAGCCACTCTTCTGAGGCCCCAACGGAAGTCCAGATTGGCCACTGTCACACCCCTTCAATCGCTAGCATACAATTATTTTGCTCTCCTTTTCTTGCCTTCCATGTAAATTATTTAGTATATTAGAGGATGCAAGATATTTCATGTGCCCTCTTGTGAGACATCATCTCTACCAAAAAAAAAAAAGAAAAGATATGAACTGTCCGGGCATGATGGTGCTTTATTCTACCCACTCTGATGTCTCATACATACCATATCCAGTTGTTTCTTCATTAGAAGAAATCAGGTTGCATCACATGAGATAATTAGAAAGTCTTAGGAGAGTATTTCTCCAAGTTTACCCTAGCAGCCAAAGCTACTGAACTATGAATAGTTCATGAGAAGACTGTGGATACCAACCATTTTAATCTCCCCACTGCAGTTGCAAAGGATAGTTTCTGCTGTGGTTGGGGAGGGAGGAATACCAAGAAACAAGATTTACTTTAGCTTAGATTATTAAGTTTTGAATCTAGTCTATCTTTTCAGCTACAGTTGTTTTCAAGCTTCTAATTAAGTGCCTTTTATCCCTTTGTCATGTCAAAAAGACACTATTCTGCTTAGGATACTGACTCCAAGGACAGTCTGCCTTCCATGGAGATTCAGCCACTCTTCAGGGAGCATGGGTATCATCCTTAAGCCTTTATGCTCCAAAAGGCCAGATATTTTTCCAAGCAAATTCAGGAAAAGTTAGGTCTTGGGAACAAAAACATGAATTTACATGGCTAGTATAAGACTCATTACTTTTTAGAGAGGGAAAAAGAAATCTTGTTCACATAAAAAAAGAAGTCACAGCCCAAGAGAACTGAAAAATTCTCATTAAGTGGTCACAGGAAAGTCGCTGCATTTAAAACTGACACATAAGCTTTGTTTGGAATTTTCTCTCATTCATATCATCAGAATATGTGGAATAAACTAACATGTTTTCAAAAAGAACAGCTGTTCACAATGGTTTTGTGCCTGAGTTAAAAACCTCAAGCTTGAACTTAAAAAGAAAATGGTATTTTCTCCCACTTTTTCTCAGAGGGCTATTTCTAGCATTCATTGTCCCCCATTTCATCCACAGATGATATCTGAGGCCTGAAATGGAACTGTGGTTTGAAAGCTGGCTCCACTTGGTGAGGAAACCAAGGTTATGCCCATGTTATCTTTTGATCAATGGTTCCCCTTAGCCCACTGAAAGCTTTGAGCTGCATAGGCAATGAAGTGAATTTCCACAGCTATGTCCTGTCTTCACCAGAATGACACTGTGTGGTTTGCACAAGGACCCAATACTACATGATGTCCCTGACTCTAGGGATTTGGGGGGCCTGAATATTTCCATTCACCTCAGGGTACACGACATCATGCCTGACCAGATTTCATTGCCCAGACCTTAAAGCTTGTGAAAATCGAGGGGTTGGCCAGGCGCAGTTGTTCACGCCTGCAATCCCAGCACTTTGGGAGGCCGAGGCAGGCAGAACATGAGGTCACGAGTTCGAGGCCTGCCTGACCAACATGGTGAAACCCTGTCTCTACTAAAAATAAAAATAAATTTAAAAAAAGAAAAGAGATTTATTCTTGGCTTGGATACCCTACCTTCCAGAAAGTTTTCATGTAAGAGGGGACAAGTTACCCCAACTTTAGGTCTCCCAGAATTCAGAGTGCCTTTTTCAGTTTGATGGTTCAACACTAGGTGGCTTCTACTAGCTCAAAGCTGATAGGATTCTGGGAGGAGCCTTGTCTGTGGCCCCCAGCAAGGGCAGCTGTGGGTAGCAAGTTCCCTTATGGGCCCACAGAACTATGCTTACTTTGAAATTCCTGCTGGCAAAGCAGTAGCTGTGAGATGAGGCCCCTGAAATTCCAAGCAAAGGTGGCAGCAGGAAGTCCCAGTCCAGAGCCACTCCAGGTCAGGTGTGAGCCTCTGTGTCTGGAGAGTAGCATCAGCCATGGTCATTCATTCATACGGCTAATATTTGCTAAGCATCTGCTGCACCCAGGTCTTGTGAGAGGCACTTACTATATGCTGTCTCATTGAGTGTTCTACAACAAAACTAGGAGGACAGTACTATCAGTCCCCATTGACGAGTGCTAAAACTGAGGCACAGAGAGGTGAAGTTGCCAGGGGTCACAGGACGAATGCGAGGAGTATCACCTCTTCAGCACACAGAGGAGTAGCTGCCGGGTCTGCATCTGGGGCGGGAAAGTTGGGAACGGTGCTCATTGGCTAGAGAGATACCCACTCACCAGACCACAGGAAATAAGGTCCTCTTCCCTACGAACAATGGGCCTGACGCCTTGGGAAGGGCCTCAGGAGTCAGGGAACAGGGAGCTTTGGGCTCCTGTCTTGGTAGGTAGTAGTATTGACTATGGGAATCTCAACGTGTGACAACAGAATTACAAGTGGGGGACCTAAAGTGGTTTCTACGAGTTAATGGCAAGAGGAGGAAAAGGAAGGTCAGAGACATTCTAGGATGGAAGATGTCTCAGTGACAGTTAGCAGCCAAACACAGTGTAGGGGGCTCTCATATCCCCTGAAATATCTTGTTGTAAATCATGGAGCCTATCCCTGCCTGACAGTCTGCTGTACCATTTCCAGACGTACCAGACAGATGGCCTTGCTGACCTACTTCAACATAACTGGAACAGAATGATTTCCATGTTGGCTTCAGGATACGTTATAAGGAAGAAAGGTGGGTTTCTTTCTGTTTCAATCACAGCAAGACCATCAAGGCTTGAAAAGTTGGGGCCATCAGGTTGCTGCCAGCAAGCACATTCTTTGACCTTCTTTGGTAGGTCACAGAATGGAACCAGGTGTTCTTTCAGCCCATGACAGATGTATTGGCTGCCCAACTGGCCACCCTCCCTCCACCCCACCAACGGGGCTTTGGCTGGCCCTCTACCAAACAGCTGTCTGGGGAGACACAGGTGGCTGCCCACACTCATGCCCAGGCCAGCAGCTGCTTTGGCCTGATTCAGCCTGGCAAGATGGGCCCTCCTGTGCCTCTGCCCTCGTGCCCCAACTTCTCCCTGAACCAGGTCACTCAGGGACTAGGGAAGAGGAAAGCCAAAGGGTAGATACACTGTGCATTCAATGCACTCAGAAACCTGTTTTGTGGCCCAGCGGCAATAAACAAGAGAATACTGTGCGCCCCCTCCTTCTTTCAATATCATCTATTTTATTTTTAATCATTCAAATTAATCTTATGTAAATGAATAGAACTTTAGTTCCTGTTTCTTGTTTATATTATTGTTAGAATAAAAATCTCCTGTATCTATAATAAATATGAAGGTAAAAAGGATTACATCCCAACTTCAGCAAAATGCTATCTGGGAGACCATGCTAGGTGCCCAGATAATAACAACTGCAGAAGCATGATTGGATATACTGAAAAAGCACCCACAGAAGTGGCTAAAATATAAGCTGAATGAAAGAGCACAGCAACATCCATGTCATCACAGCCAAGCTAACTGCAATAAGAAATAATTCTATTCATAAAGTTTAGAACAGGAAAAAAGTAAAATTGAGAAATTAAATATTTATTTTGAGATTTAAAAAGAGAGACTCTATGATGAAACTGTGAAATAAGATAAAAAGCTGCAGGCACATCTAGCTTTGAGGAGTATCTGAATGTAGGTAGGACCAGGACCCCACCTGACGCATTTAGGGTCCAGATCCCCACCAATGTGGAAAGCTCCTGCTAAAGGGAAGTAGAAGGGGGACCCACTGTTTCATTTTATCTCACATTTAAACTCAATTACAGAAATTAATTGTACAAACTATCCCCTACTGGCCTTTAAAATCAACACATTGGAACTTAACTCTCCAAATGAACGTTGTCGCCTTCCATGCAGCAGTTGGAGATCACTCTGTACTCATTGTAAGATAAACTCATCATTCAAGACAGTTTTAAAATTGCTTCTTTAGAATGTCTCCCAATGTAGGATGAATTTGATTTTCACAAAAGCCCAAACCCATTTAAAATAAAATCTGGTAAATAATTTGCATATAATCATTTTGGCCCCAAATGGCTTATGTGTCTTAAAAAATGACCCAAGGTAATGCCAAGAAAGGTATTCCAAATATGCTTTGAATAAGTGACCACTTTAAAGGATTTTGTTCATTTGGATTAAAAAAAAAGGTGCCGGTATTTTTGCCTGAAAATTATTGGCATGTTTTCATTATTCTACTTAAAATTCATATAATATAACATGTCACTAAAAGTACCGCTATTTCCAATTCTACAACTAGCTGGAACCTGGACCACCTAAATGGCATTATCTGTCAGGGTGAAGAAAGATCTCTGCCATCTTTGAGGACTGAGTAACCCTCAAAGCCAGGAAACAAACCACTTCTCTGGAAACTGGAAATGGGCAAACAGCTGTCCTTACAGGATTCTCTTTCTTAAAGTCCCTGGAGTACAAAGTCTCCTCCCCAAGGGACAAATCAAGTGAAGTCTAACAGCAAATTTAATGAAGCCACTTTGGAGAACGTAAGCCACAGAGTTCTGCTCCCGACTACAGAGTCAGGGAGATGGGACCATACATATGTGCCCTTTTCACACTACTGTATGTTTGCTCAATTTCTGTAGTTTAGATCATTTCCCATTTACTTACATGAGAATTCCAAAATGAGCCTGTCTTTTGACTGATCCTTAATTGACTGTGTGCACCAACTGACATTCCAGCATTGAGTGTCTTCTGCCTCAGCCTGCTTTCCTTCCAGAGTTTTCAAGGAAGTTGTTAATGATATGTAAACAAATACTTAAACCTATGGGGAGAATACTATTATTGTAAGGAATGACAAGAGTGAATCTTTTGGAGAGAATAATTGCTCCTTTATTTAACTTTGAAGCTTGAGTTCCCATCATGAGTTTTTAAAAAAATAAAATATACATATATTTTTTGAGAAATTAAATATTTATTTTGAGATTTAAAAGAGAGACTCTATGATGAAACTATGAAATAAGATAAGCTGCAGGCACATCTAGCTTTGAGGAGTATCTGAACAAAAACAATGGGAAATATCTATATATAGATATATAGATATATCTCACGACACAAGCATTTTTTCCTAACATTTTTTGCTGAAATGTGCCTTAAAGTCCACAATCCTTATATCTTTTTCTCCCTGAATAAAAACCTTTTTAAATACATATCTTCTCTCTAAACAGCTTTAAAAAGTCTCCATGGGTGGCCAGGAATTCCTATTTGCCAAATTTAGCAATGACAGTTATGGTTATGGACACTGTTGGAGTTGATTGTCCCTAGATCAAGATGAAAAGCTTAAAAGTAATGTTTAAATTTTTCCCCCTCAGAGAAAATATTTGCAAACCATGCATCTGACAAAGGTCTAATATCCAGAATCCATAAAAAACTTAATACAACAAGCAAAAACCAAATAGCTCCATTAGAAAGTGGGCAAAGAACATGAACAGATACTCTTAAAATAAGGCAGAAAAGTGGCCAACAAGCATATGAAAAAAAGATCAACATCACCGATTATTAGAGAAATGCAAATCAGAACCACAATGAGATACCATCTCATAGCAGTCAGAATGGCTATTGTTAAAAATAAATAAATAAAAATAGCAGGTGCTTGTGAGGCTGCAGAGAAAAGGGAACATTATACATGGCTGGTGGGAATGTAAATTAGTTCAGCCACTGTGGAAAGCAATTTGGACATTTGTCAAGGAACTAAAAATAGAACTACCATTCAACCCAGCAATCCCATTACGGGGTATGTACCCAAAGGAAAATAAATCATTCTGCCAAAAAGACATATGCAGTCATATGTTTATTGCAGTACTATTCACATTAGCAAATACTTGGAATCAACCCAGGTGCCTATCAATGGTGGATAAAGAAAATGTGGTATGAATACATAATAACCAGGGAGGTGAAAAATCTCTACAATGAGGACTGCAAAATACTGCTCAAAGAAATCAGAGATCATACAAACAAATGGAAAAACATTTCATGCTCATGTACACAAAGGATATCATTAAAATGGCCATGCTGCACAAAGCAATGTATAGATTCAATGCTATTCCTGTAAGTATTGAATTTTTTTAATTAAAGTTAAAAAAAAAAAAAAACTATTTTAAAATTCAAAAAAGAGCCCAAATAGCCAAGGCAATCCTAAGCAAAAAAGAACAAAACTGGAGGCATCACACTAGCTGACTTCAAACAATACTACAAGGCTACAGTAACCAAAACAGCATGGTACTGGTACAAAACAGACATACAGACCAATGGAACAGAATAAAGAGCCCAGAAATAAGGCCACACACCTAGAATCATCTGGTTTTCAACAAAGCTAACAAAAACAATGGGGAAAAATTCCCTATTCAATAAATGGTGCTGGGATAACTGGCTAGCCATATGCAGAAGATTGAAACTGAACCCCTCCCTTACACCATACACAAAAATCAACTCAAGGTGGATTAAAGACTTAAATGTAAAACTCACAACTCTGAAAACCCTAGAAGACAATCTAGGCAATATCATTCTGAACACAGGAACGGGCAAAGATTTCATGACAAAGAGGCCAAAAGCAATTGCAACAAAAGCAAAAATTGACAAATGGGATCTAATTAAAGAGCTTCCGCACAGCAAAAGAAACTATCAACAGAGTAAACAACCTACAGAATGGAAGAAAATATTTGCAAAATTTGCATCTGACAAAGGTCTAATATCCAGCATCTATAAGGAACTTAAACAAATTTACAAGAAAAAACAAATAACCCGATTAAAAAAGTAGGCAAAGGACATGAACAGACACTTTTGAAAAGAAGACATACATGCAGCCAATAAAAATATGAAAAAAAGTTCAATATCACCTCACACCAATCAGAACTGCTATTATTAAAAAATCAAAACATAACAAAGGCTGGCAAGATTGTGAATAAAAAGGAATGCTTATACACTGTTGGTGAGAGTGTAACTTAGTTCAATCATTGTGGAAAACAGTGTGGCAATTCCTCAAGGACCTAAAAAGAGAAATACCATTTGACCCAGCAATCCCATTACTGGATATATGCCCAAAGGAGTATCAATCATTCTGCCATAAAGACACACGCATGCATATGTTCATTACAGCACTATTCACAATAGCAAAGACATGGAACCAACCTAAATGCCCAACAATGATAGACTGAATAAAGAAAATGTGGTACATATATAGCATGGGGTACTATGCAGCCATAAAAAAACAAGATTATGTCCTTTGTGGGGAACATGGATGGAGCTAGAGGCCATCATCCTTAGCAAACTAATGCAGGAACCAAAAACCAAATACCACATGCTCTCACTTCAAGTGGGAGGTAAATGATGAGAACACATGGACACATAGAGGGGGAACAACACACAGTGGGGCCTACTGAAGGGTGGAGGATGGGAGAGGGGGAGAAGATCAGGAAAAATAACTAATGGGTATTGGGCTTAATCTGGGTGATGAAATAATCTGTACAACAAATCCCCATGACATAAGTTTACCTATGTATGTAACAAACCTGTGTAGATGCCCCTGAACTTAAAAGTTAAAAAAAAAGAAAAAGAAAATGTGGTAGATATACTCCTTGGAATACGACCCAGCCACAACAAAGAATGAAATCATGTCCTTTGTAGCAACATGGATGCAGCTAAAAGCCATTATCCCAAGTGAGTTAACACAGAAACAGAAAACCAAGTACAAAAACAGAATACCAAATACAAGTCCTGTCTTATAAGTGGGAGCCAAGCACTGGGTATACATGGCCATAGAGATGGGGACAGCAGACACTGGGGACTACTAGAGTGGGGAGGGTAAGAATGGAAAAACTATATATTGGGTATTATGCTCACTACCTGCATGATGGGATCAATCATACCCCAAACCTCAGCATCATGCAATATATCCATGTAACATGTGCATATGTAACCCTGAGTCTAAAATGAAAGTTGGGCCAGGTGTAGTGGCTCATACCTGCAATTCCAGCACTTTGGGAAACCAAGGCAGGTGGATCACCTGAGGTCAGGAGTTCAAGACCAGCATGGCCAACATGGTGAAACTCTGTCTCTACTAGAAATACAAAAATTAGCTGGGTATGGTGGCAGGTGCCTGTAATCCCAGCTACTCAGGAGGCTGAGGCAGGAGAATCACTTGAACCTGGGAGGCAGAGGTTGCAGTGAGCCGAGATCATGCCATTGCACTCCACCCTGGGCAGTAAGAGCAAATCCTCAGCTCAAAAAAAAAAAAAAAAAACAAATAAATAAATAAATGAAAATAAATTTAAAATGAAAGTTGAAATAAAATAAAATCTTCATTGAAATAGTCTAACCAGATTTAATCTTTTCCATCCATTTCATAATTCAATTGCCAATAACTGATTAAGATAAAAGCCCTATGAGACAGACAGATGGGGTCCTTTCAGGGAGTTCTAATGCAGGAAACAGTGAGAGGTTATGTATTTAATTAAAGCAATATTCTTTATGAGGGAATGGGATGCTAACAAATGGTGTTTCCCATACCACTGAAAATATTTATTGGGGTTCTCTACTTAAGGCAAGACCTTAGCAACTGTTATTTTCATTTTGTTTTATTTATTTTGGAAATTACCAAACATAGGCAAAAGTAGAGGGAATCATTTAATGACTACTTCTTCACCCAGCTTCTGCAATCAACACGTGACCCATCTTGTTTCCAACTATATTGCCTTACCCTGGATTATCTAGGCCAGCATTATATCATTTCATCATGAAATACTTCGAAATGCATTCCTACAAGCTAAGGACTCTCAAACTACACTATTGTTAATTCATATTTTTGTTGTAGAATTGAGTTTGCTCTTTTTAAACTACTGTCACCAAACTTAGGGAAAGTAATAATAATTGTATATACCACCTAATGAGTACCTGTTATGTACTATATACCAGGCAGAATAGTAGGTGCTTTTTGTCCATTATCTTATCATCATCATCATTATTGACTTTACAGAAGAGGAAACTGAGGCTAAGAGATTGAGACACTCAACCACTGGCAGGTCCCAGCCCAGCAAGACTGCAGAGGATCAAAACTTACAAGAAAACCTTTCTACCAACAGTGCCTGTCTTGTTTTTCCAGCACAAATCATAGGAAGACAAACATCCAACATCATCCTCTGCTTCTTGGGCCCAGAAAAGTGTTATAAAAATATGTAACTCATGAAGAAAACAACCCTTCCTTCTTTGGCCTTTTGGGTTATGGCTGCATCAAACCTTAGCTGCATTAAGACAATGTTGCCTTGGTACAATTGCTGTGTTGATGCAGATGCCCTCAGCCTATTTTTCTTTACAATCAGCAAGTTGAAAGTGTGTGCATGTGTGTGTGTCCATGTGTATACAGAGAGAGTGTATGAGGGCATACAACAAGGGCTTATTGGTATCTCAGTCAAAAAAGTTAAAGCTCAGTGAACGACTCTTTCCTCTTTTTCTTTCTCTCTAAGCAGGAAACTGAATGAAGGACAGGAGTCAGAATCACAAGCCTTTCATGTAAAACAATGGCCAGAAAAAAAGACCTGCTGGACTACAAACCAATTCTGAGTCCTAATCCAAGAATGAGTTTTCTCGAGTTAGAGCAGTGGTTCCCAGACTTTCAGATTTCATGGATCAGTAAAATTTCAAAAGTTCCTTGGAGACTGATGTAGGGTTGCTAACTTTTTGCTCTGCCAAGTAAGGGCATTGAAAAAAAAATCTTTTATTTATTATTACCATAAAAGTTACCTTTCTAAAAGAGAGTACATTATAACATCACAAAGTGTATACATTTTCGTTTTAGTAGAAGCTACTACATTGCCCATATTTTCTATTTAATGTCTTTTTCAAATAAGGATTTTAGCTGCAGAAGTAGAAGACTAAACCAGTGACCTAAGCACTAAAACAGGTCCCTGTTCTGCAAGGTTCCAGGTGCTCCTCTTCTGTCTCCCCCACCAATCCCCATGTGTTCCTGGCTCACATCATCTGCACAATGGTAGCAGCAGTGCCAGGGATGCATGCAGAAGAGGCCGTGGCTAGCAAAGACGAGAGCCTATTTCTGCATGTATGTCAGTTTCTATCCTGGACAAAGAGTGTTTCCAGAAACCCCAGTAAATTTACCCTAAGAACACAGTGGCCAGGGCTGAGCCACATGCCTACACCCTAGCATGAGGGAGGCTGAGAAAATCTGCAGTATTTTTGCCTTTGTACTGGAAGCTGCGTCTGCAAAGAGAAGCCAGGAAAGGCTGTTAGTAGAGACCAAGAGATCACATCAAGTCTAGAAAAGCCTCATGTGGGGCTAGCATGAGTCTGAAGCCCAATATTTAGGAGTGAATCAATTAGAACTTCCCATGCTGAGGCCTGCAGTGCCTGTTGAGCATCTATCCACAATCTAAGACATGTTTGATTTAGCCTTATCCAAGTTTAGAGCAAAGATTTGTAAAAATAACTATCAGTCTTCCTGCATTTCAAGGGAGCCTGAAGAAGCCTAGCCAGATGATATCACAGCTCTGTTGAGAAAAGCTTGAATAAATTCCTACCATTTTACCCCCAAGTGCATATCAACAATTATTTTATCAAGTGTCTTACTGAATATTCATGAAAACAAAGATATTCAAACCTGCAGAATCAGCCTTCTTTTGCTACATAAAGGAAACTGTAACAGCTCCTAGTTAGAGTTGTTGGTGTAATTAAAAGGAACTTTTTAGTATCTTGAAGAGCTATGGAGAGTGCCACAACCCAGTGATTTTAAAACAGCATTTTAGCCTGCAGTAGCTGTCTCTTTCATGACATGCATCATAGACGATACATTATAATATTAAGCAAAAACTGAAGAAACCAATTTCCCCAATAAGATGACAGAATGAAACAATATAGAATCTCTCTTCCCCACAATTTAAGAAAATATAACAAACAAACAAAAAAGAATAAAAAGACCTTCCCACCCCAAATCACCAGCAGTAAACAAGCAAGAGACGCAGAATAGCCTTCTGCTGTCAGTATTAAAAAATGGCACTTAGGAAAAATGAATCAACAGATTCCTGAACATTCTCACTAATGCACTCAAACAGGGGAAGAAGCAGATCGAGGGGACTGCAGAGGTGGCCCTCGCAAAAACAAGAAACAATTATCCCAAGTGGAAGTCCCTGCTTGTCACACTTGGAGACAAGAAAGGCCGAAATCTGTGACAAACAGTAAAATGGCCAGGCGCGGTGGCTCACGCCTGTAATCCCAGCACTTTGGGAAGCTGAGGTGAGCGGATCACTTGAGGACAGGAATTCAAGACCAGCCTGGGCAACATGGCGCGAAACCCCATCTCTACTAAAAATACAAAAATTAGCTGGATGTAGTGGTGTATGCCTGTAATCCCAGCTACTGAGGAGGCTGAGGCAGGAGAATTGCTTGAACCCGAGTAGTGGAAGTTGTGGTAAGCCGAGATCGCACCACTGTACTCCAGACTGGGTGACAGACCAAGACTGTCTCAAAATTTTAAAAAATGGTTAAAATGGTAAATTTTATGTTATATATGTGGTACCAAACACAAAAAAGAAAGACAAGCCACAAGGATTTACCATCTCCAAAGGCACTGTGCAGATTGGGGAAAAGCTTCCATGTCCACAGGAAACGATCTCCCAGCTGCATACGTGCTTGGGGTCATGATACAGGGTTACGGTGGGATGTATGGTTGCTCCCAGCTGCTCCCTCCCTTCCTCATCCTTGCCCATTGCCATGTGCTTTACAGTGGTTCCTGCTACGGAAAAGAGTCTATTTCCTTGCCCCATTGACTTTGGGCCTGGCCATCTACTTATTGTGTTCAGCCAGTGGAATGTGAGCAAATGCAATATACTCGGTATCCTGGCCAGTGGTGGTTGACTCTTTTTCCCCTCTGCCATGAGACTGGCTTCTCTCAAATAGGCACTGCTTAGATGGTTTCCATTTTGGATGCTCATTTTAGTGCATCCCCTGCCTTCTCTCCATAACCCTCAACCTCACTTTGCTCAGTAGAAGGAATGGTTCCAGAAAGCATTTGGCCTAAGAGGGTGTTCTTTTCCATCGCATGCCTGGCTTCCCGATCTTGTGAGTAAGGGCCTTGCTGAGGGTGACTATTCTGAGATTCTGTTGTGAAATCTTCTTCCTCCAAATTTATGTAGAGAAATGAAAAGAGTCCATCCTCATAGCCTATGGGAAAATCCTGGAGCATCAGAAGGGACAGGCCATTGTTCCAGATAGAGGAGGGTGCCCAAACTCAGAGTGACAGGGGAATGCTCTTTGACCATAGCCTGGTCCCTGAACTTTTGTCTTTAACCCATGTGAATACATTCTCCATTATTCTTGGTTTTCTTTTCTATTCCAATCTTCAGAATTTTTCTCTTTGTCCCACTTGAGATGTGTAAGTTGCTAAATCTGGGCAGATCCCTTCTTCCCCTGTGTAACTCTACAGGAATTCTTGCCTGTTCCCTCAGTGTCTGACCAAAATAGGTACAGTCATGAGAGCTGCTGCTGCCCACAAAATGCAGGCTGCTGTCCCCTGGGCTGTGGAACAGGCAGAAGGAATGAGAGTGGGTTTACTAGGAGAGCCTGTGGCAGAGACCAGAATGCACATACTTGCCAGACAAAAAACAGCCCCCACGTGATGATCTCAACCTATTTTTGACTGCTAATTTCTAGTTACTGTGCTGAACACAGAGTGAGAAACAATCTGTACTGGGGGAGTTTTTTGTAGTCTAAGCTGCCAGTGGTGTGCCCTGTGCACCAGGCTGGTCAATAAATATCACTGGAGACCTGACAGGCTGTCAAGAGAGAAGGATACACTGGCTCTCTGAATAGTTCAGGCACTCAATCCAAGAGAAGAGAAATGGGTTTCAGCCAGCAGTCCAAGTCTGGCCTGGACGAGAAGTTGTAACAAAACGATAAGTAATCATGCTTGTTTATGACCAGGGAGCTTTTTATCCCACAGGCCAAGGTACTCTTGAACACAGTCCCTGAATGTGTCCAGTGGCCTCAGAAAGTTCTGACTGACCACATTATCCCCATCTTTGAGAAGAAGAGGCTGAGTTATGGAGGTGTGAGTCCGCTTTTCCATGTTTGCAGGGTGCAAATAGCTCCAGCATTAGGTTTCCTGCCTTGCAGCCAAGGGACACGTGTCAGAGCTCTTGCCTCTTTCATGGGACTCTTCTGATACAAATGTCACCTGCCAAACATCCAAAAAATTCAAAGGCCCAACATGGCCTTGGCTTGGAATTTAAGTTGGCAAATGACTGGCAACATGAAATGGAGACGTTTCCAAAAAGGGGCAGGCAAATAGCCAAGCAGGAGGTGAGTGTGGCCCCACCTCCCCAGTGTCCTCTGCTGGAGGGAGCAGACAGACACTAGATACAGGTCCCCAGTCCCCAGTGGGCTCCATAGGCAATGCCGAGCCTGGCAAATGGGAGAGACTCACCCCTCAGTGTTCTGTTGGCCATCTGAGGCACTGGTTAACACAGGTGTGAACAACAGGTTCCACACCTGGCTGGGTCAGCCCAGTCCATCTCTGAAAATGAGCATATGGCTGAGAACCCATGGAAGTGCCCACAGGGGCTGCTAGTCTGCGACAGTTTGAAATGCCTAGTCCAACTTAACCAGAAAACGAAATGGCTTCTCTACAAGCATGGCTGCCAAGGAGATCATCAGTAAAATGAACAATCAATACATTGAATTGTTGTTTTAAAAAAATGAAATGGAAGCCAACTAGTTTAACCAAGGAGGCCAAACATTCAGTTTTTTAAAAATTCTCTAGAAGCCAGCAAACAGGATAAAATACAAAGCCAGGAGAAGTTGCCAGTCCTTAGAGACATGGCATGTTCAATGTGGCAAACCAGCTGTCCAAAATGACAAGATTGTTGTTGATGGGGACAGTCCCCCAGGGAGATGGACTTTGGATGGTATTGCTCTGGGATGATCATAGTTGTTTACCTCTGTTCTTTGGAATATTACACAAAATTATATTCCAAGCCCTGTGCCTCAGAAACCTGGCTGCAGTCCCCTCAGAAGCACAGTGGCCCTGTCTTGAGAAGAATCTTCCAAAAATGGTTAACCAGAGGGCCAAGGTGACACTGGCAGAAAGAGCACTGGATGAGGATCATAAGAGCTGAGTTCCACCTCTGCTTCTGCCACCTATCTGTACATCACTGGCTTCAGTTCCCCTCTAGGTAAAGTGAAACTCATACTACCCTACCCTGTGTGTTGACTTGAGGCTCGAATGACATCCTATGTGTCAGATACAAGGTGTGGGTGACCCAGGGCTATTCCATCGTTACCCTGGCTTGTTGTAGATCTCAAGGTGGTCCTGTCCCACCGTCCTAGTCAATGTAGCAGCTTGGCCTTCCACTGCACCCACAGCTGATCGTGTGGAACCTTGCTGTAGATGCGCCAATGGAATTTCCCTGGGAATGTGGAGTTGGGATTCCCAGAACTCAGCCCGTCTATATGTATGGCTGCACCTGCAGGACACATACACTTGTGCTCTGTGGGGTGGACATCTGCTGTGTGTGGAGGCATAAAGAAAGCTAATCTAAATAGAGAAGAGGCCAGGCTCAGCGGCTCATACCTGTAATCCAAGCACTTTGGAAGGCCGAGAGGGGAGGATCACTTGAGTACAGGAGTTCAAGACTAGCCTGGGCAACAAAGCAAAACCCTGTCTCTACAAGAAGGAAAAAAATAATTAGCCGGGTGTGGTGGTGCATGCCTGTGTTCCCAGCTACATGGGAGGCTGAGGTGGGAGGATCGCTTTACCTTGGGAGGTCGAGGATGCAGTGAGCCATGATTGTGCCACTGTACTCCAGCCTCAGCGACAGAGTGAGACCTTGTCTCAAAAAAAGAAAATTAATTTAAAAATAAATAAATAAGAGAGAAAGCAGACAGAGAGACAGCCAAAGAAGAGAGTCTGTCTGGTCCCACAGAGAGAGTGTCTGCCTTTGTTCCAGACAGCATCGCAGAGTCTGATTCCCGTCCCATGTGAATCATGGCTCTTTTATTGAGATTCCATGAGACCCTCCTAAATTCTTATACCACATTCTCCTTTTTAAACTCACACTAGATTTGAGTTCACTTCTATTTGCAATTCTAATAACCTTAACCAACCATCAAGAACCTGGCAGGTCAGATGAAAAATCTTAGCCCTTATTTCATAAGGAGTAGGGACAGTGCACAGCCAGTAAAGCAGAAGTTCCTCAAACTACCACTTAAAGACAACACTGACATGTGTCTGACACAATATCTTGCACATAATGGTCACTCAATATATGGTCCTTGAATTAAAACGTCAAGATAGGACATGTCATGTGCAAGACAAATACTGTAGTTTAGTAAAGGAGAGGAAAACAATGAAAACAAACTGCTGAAACCTCTCACTAATCTTCCTAACAATGAAATAATCTGTTATTTAGGAAAGGGGGCGGGGGAAGCTCTATCTCTTCTAAGTAGTATATTTTTCAGAATATGTGTATATATTCTGGTATCAAATAGTGTTTAGATAGTACGAGAAAGGCAATGTTAATTAGGTCTTCTTTTCTGTATGATAATTACAGACAGATGGATGTACACTTCAAAATACTTCTAGGAAAAGGTATTTCCCAAATACATATAAATATTAGAAAAATGCTAAGAGAGAAAACCTAGACATTTCCTTTCCAGCAATGCAGTACTTCTCAACTCTTCACTCATGCTATATTGGATTTTGTTTGTTTGTTTGTTTGTTTTCAGACAGGGCCTAGTTCTGTCAGCCAGGCTGGAGTGCAGTGACATGATCATAGCTCACTGCAGCCTTGATCTCCCAGGTTCAATCAATCCTCCCACCTCAGCCTCCTGAGTAGTTGAGAATACAGATGTGTACTACCATGCTTGGTTAATTTTTTTAACTTTTAATAGAGACAAGGTCTTGCTATGTTGCCCAGGCTATAAAGGTGTATTTGGAGACTGTGTTAGAAACCCCAGAGTAACAGACACAGATAAATTAGAGAATGAACACATAAAAATACCATGATAAGGAGACAACATTCAAGAATGAGGTCTTGGATCAGAGAATATTTGGCATGAAGATCTCTATGCTGCAGTCTGAATGCTTATTGGATCTCTGGCCCCAAATTCATATGTTGAGACCTAATCCTCAATGTGATGGTATTAAGAGGTGGAGCCTTTGTTCTACTATAAGGACACATGCACACGAATGTTCATTGCAGCACATTTTACAATAGCAAAGACCTGGAACCAACTCAAGTGCCCATCAATGATAGACTGGACAGGGAAAATGTGGCACATATACACCATGGAATATTATGCAGCCATCAAAAACGACGAGTTCGTGTCCTTTGTAGGGACATGGATGAACCTGGAAACCATCATTCTCAGCAAACTGACACAAGAACAGAAAATCAAACACCGCATGTTCTCACTCATAGGCGGGTGTTGAACAATGAGAACACATGGACACAGGGAGGGGAGCAACACACACTGGGGTCTGTCAGGGGGAAATAGGGTAGGGACAGCGGGGGTGGGGAGTTGGGGAGAGGTAGCATGGGGAGAAATGCCAGATATAGGTGATGGGGAGGAAGGCAGCAAATCACACTGCCATGTGTGTACCTATGCAACAATCTTGCATGTTCTTCACATGTACCCCAAAACCTAAAATGCAATAAAAAATATATATATATATTAAAAAAAAAAGAGGTGGAGCCTTTGAGAGGTGATTAGGCCCACTCTCATGAATGGGATTTGTGCTCTTTTAAAAGATGCCTGAGGGAGCTTGTTTTCCCTGTTCCACCTTGTAAGGACACAGAAAGGATTGTCGTCTAGCAAGAGGGTCCTCGCCAGAATCTGTTGGTGCCTTGATTTTGGACTTCCCAGCCTCCAGAACTGTGAGAAATAAATTTATGCTGCCTAAAAGCCACCAAGTTTATGGTATTTTGTTATAGTAGTCCTGAATGGTATTTTGTTATAGCAGTCCTATGGTATTTGGTTATAGTAGTCCTAAGACAATTTCTTAACCTTTATACCTGCCTTTAAATATCTTAAACATTTCAAATTGGAGAGGAATTAAGCTTTTCATGGATTATTACAGAGGAATAAACCACAGGGACATATTTTTCATCTGAAACAAACAACATTGTTATAGTCCCACCATTCCATAGTTCTTATAGTTCTTCTGCCTCTTCTAGTAGCAATGCCACAGAGTAAGCCTATGACCCAAGAGGCCAGGCCTCTCAAGGAATGTATATCTTTTCCTTTTCTATTCCTTGCTGCATGACTTGTGAATTTCATTTTTCTAGTGAAGCCAAGTTGGATCCATGTTGCAAGCAACTGAGAGTCCTGTCCATGATTTATAAGACTGATGTGACAAAAAGCAGGCAGTCTCTAAGCAGTGAGTTCCCACCACAGGGCATGATCACAGAGGACCAAGAAGCTTCATGAGGTTGCTTCAGAGATTGAAAAACCAGCTGAGTACGGTGGCTCATGCCTATAATCCCAGAACTTTGGGAGGCCAAGGCAGGCAGATCACTTGAGGTCAGGAGTTTGAGACCAACCTGGCCAACATGGTAACACCCCATCTCTACAAAAAAAAAAAATGCAAAAATTAGCCAGGCATGGTGGCATGAGCCTGTAATCCCAGCTGCTTGAGAGGCTGAGGCAGGATAATCGCTTGAACCTGGGAGGTGGAGTTTGCAGTAAGCCGAGTGGAGCACCACTGCACTCCAGCCTGGGCGACAGAGCGAGACTCTGTCTCAAAAAAAAAAAAAAAGAGTGAAAAATCAAGAAAATATCCTCTGTACTAACTGTGCTCCCTCCCCACCTCCTGATTACTGCATAATAGTAACATTCTCCCTGCAGTTTATTCTCTGGGAAGCTGAAAACAATGCACTGGACATGCCATATGCAAAATAAAAAGCCAGCAAATCATGTAAATAAATTAATACTATACTCAATTACAGTGGGAATGTATTACTCAGCTTATCTTTATTTAATAGCTATCTCCTCTGTGCTAACACCTGGCACAAACATTTCTTTTTCTTTTTTTTTTTTTTGAGACAGAGTCTTGCTCTGTTGCCCAGGCTGGAATACAATGGCACAGTCTCAGCTTACTGCAACCTCCACCTCCTGGGGTTCAAGTGATTCTCCCGCCTCAGCCTCCTGAGTAGCTGGGACTACAGTTATGTGCCACCACACCCAGCTAATTTTTTTGTATTTTTAGCAGAGACAGAGTTTCACTATGTTGGCCAGGCTGGTCTCAAACTCCAGACCACATGATCCACCCGCCTCAGCCTCCCAAAGTGCTGGGATTACAGGCATTAGCCACCGTGCCAGGCAAACATTTCTTAATAAATTAGAATATAGGTGGATTGCTTTTGTTTTAATAATTTGCATCATTTAAAGGAAATGACTTACTTGAATTCAGAGATTTGTCTAAAATCCAAGTATATTCATTAGGACAAGAAACTCCCTAGACTCACCCTAGGTGCACTCCTCCCTGGAGGAGACGGTCCTGTGTCCTGGATTTAATTCTAATTTCCCATTACCTTAGGGTAGTGGAGGGAGGCCTGCCCTATGTGGGTGTCTGAAGCAGGCTCTTTCATGTCCCAAGATGAGATTGGCCCTTCCAGCAGGTGGCCCCTGCTGGTGGGATTATATTAGCGTCAGATTTCTTACCTTACCCCTCAACCCCAACAGACACAGAAGGCTCCATCCAGAAGTCAAAGTCACCATGGGAAAATTGGCCCAACAAGACAGAAAGCCCCGTGACTCTGCAAGCTGAACCTCCACAGGCTGGCCCAGAGTGGCAGAAGCTGCTGGAATGTTTAAGCAAGATTCCTTGTGGCTCTGGCCCCTTGGCAGCCATTATTGCTGCTCTGTGACCCCAGCTGCTTATCCTCAAGGCCTCTTAGATCGCCACAGGCAGTGGCCTCAGATCTCCCTTCCATAAACACTTGTCACAGTCACCCAATAGCACTCATCAGATGCTGGAATTACTGAACATATGAAAGCAGTGGGGCAATTTAAGGGTTTGTCATCTTTTTTTCCAATAGAGTAGGGGCCTTTATAGGGTGAGAATGATCAGACAAAACTGAGATCTCTATTCCTGGAGAGAAAGAAAACTTAAAAATCATTTAATTATGACATTTGGGCTTAATATTAACAAGCTCAACATTTTCCAACACCCTTCAACAAAGCCTCACAGCCTCCAAATGACTTCAGCTGCTTCGAGACAATCCACTCTGTGTCTGGGGCATCAGTTTGATTTACAGAGCATTTCAAAATATTTATATATTTTTTAGGGTTTCCATCACAGCTTCAGCCAGTAACCTGCTGTGTTTGAAAATGTCTGGGCAGTAATTGTCATTGTTTGCAACAGCTATTTTGGACTGTAGTGAGTGCCGTGGCATTTTGTAGAATGTAGGAATGCAATTATCAAGATTGTATACATAATCCAAGTGACCTCCTGGCTTCAGAAGCTCAATCCCTAGGAAAAAAAGGATAACAACAGCAAAACGTTTGTTTAATTTTTCTTCTGTAGTTGGTCAGTGGTAGGTGGATTATATTATGGCCAATTTGGCAAAAAAAATGATTAGTATAACAATTCCTTATAAGTACAAAAAAATGTTGGTTTAAACATACAAGAAAGAATATGCCGAGGATGATGGGCACTTCTGACCCACTTTTGTACCTAAGTGTTTCTGGAGGAAACTGGACACTGAGGGGATGTCTGGGTCCTAGAGTGACTCATTCTCATAATGATTGCTTTTTACCAATTAGAAGAGGGCACTCTAATGTCATTTCAAAATACACTGCTGACAGCTAAAGGGGTTAGGTTTTAAAAGAAACAAGACAAGAACCTGTTCAGTAAGAATGAGACCATTTTGGAGTCAGTAAATGAACCTACAAGTTGCTCTGCATGTCATTTGGGACTGAGGTTTCTTGGATCTTATCAGTTTCCGAGAGGTTCAGATTACTCCCAAATTATTTTTTCTCCCTTTCTCCCCGCTGCCTTCTTAAAATTTCAGATATTTTCTGGAAACGGCACTGCTAAAGCCCGCCCATAGTGTGAAAGAGTTGTTAGTACAGATCCATAAACAGAATCTCTTGATTTCCAAGCAGATCAGTGGTTCAGATCACTCTGTTGCTAGAAATAAGAAATTGTCTAGAACGATCTCAAAAATTTAAAAAAGAAAAACACAATAACGTGTCAAATAGAAATATCCATGATCATTTTGTTGGTACCTTTCAGGCTTAATGCATCAGCTCCCACCTCATCTCTGTCTACCCATGTGAAAGTGCCCGTAGCTCTGAGACCTGGTGGCTGGAGCCTCTGGCTGTAGCTTTCCTTCAGGCTGAGCTCTGGATGGATGGCGGGCTCTGCTTGCTGCCCAGGGCCTTTTTTTGATGGTGGACTTTACTTTCCAGTTGGCTGGTAGACTATCAAAGGGCCACCAGGAAACTGCAGTGAAGCTGACCCTAGTTGGTCCTCTGAAGGCCTGTGAGGGTGCAAACATTCCCCGACATGACTCAAAGCCAAATAAATAGGGTCTGGGTGCCCCGGACACTCTCACTGCTTGGGATTCATCTTTATCCCACTTCTTTCCCAACCCCCTCACTCCACCTACTGTTTTCTCACCCTGCATGGAATTACACTAAGTATAGACAACTCCCGACCCCCCACTCCCTTCCCCCCAGCTCCCAATAAACCACACATTTGTTTTGAAGCACTTCTGTAAACTGCCGGCCTGGCTGGTTCTGGCCAAGCTCCCCAGACATCTATGAGAACAGCAAACGCCCTGCCAGGAGCACACACGGGCTGTCTCCAAAGGAAAGCACTGCCAGCGCATCTCAGTGGGGGGAAGAGCTTCGTCAGGATGGGCTAATCATTCCCAGTCAAGCTGGATGCTGCAAGACTGCGTGGAGACAGCTGTCAGACTCATTGTTCAGGAGGTGGCAGCCAGCCTGGGGGCTAGGGAGGGGGTCCTGAGCCCAGACTCCAGTGGTGCTCAGATAGTAGTCATGATGATTAGATCTAAAGTAGCCACCACCTAAAGAGGTGACCGACCGCCTGTGCAGTCTCATGAGAAATCATCCAGAAAGCTCTATCAAGAAGTTGTTCTCAAGGAGAATCTCAAGTTTTTTTCTTTTCAGATTGGGCACATGACCAAGATAAAATATGTTAGTGGCTACTGTTTACATAAATTGTATGGCTCTGAAATGCCAATTTCGTATCCAGACAGGCATATCTGTCAGCCAAAGGAACTTTTATAATGTAAGATTTACTAGGTACTTCCTTTCTCTTTCATGTATACTCAGTTACCCTGGTTTGTCTTTTATTACAGTAAGCATGGCTTTTGATCAAAAGAAATAAAAGCATTGACATTTTGGTTCATTCATTCATTCATTTTAAAAGAAGGCTGATGCTTTTGTGATGTAAAGATGTTCCATGGGAAGCAATGACAGCCTTTGCTGGAATAGCAGATTTAACGACAAATACATTATTCTAGCAGAATTTTTCCTTGTGCAAAGAAAGCAAAGGACTCTGAGCTTCATGGGGGAAAGAAAGCCACTGTGTCCATGTGAATACAAGGCAGGGAAAAGGACTCCCGACCTTCCCAGGCTCACTCCAACCATAGGCTAAAATGTCTCACACCACGAGTTAGCAAATTAACTCTTCAACATATCTTTAAGTCTAAAATTTTGCTCCCAGGGGACTGGGGAGGCTACAAATTTATCATCTGTCATTTATACCTGAGTCTGAATGAAAGAGATTTGAGAGCAGATTTTGAGAGAAGGAAATCGTAGAATGTTAGAGTTGAAACAGTTTACAGAAAGAATATCAAATCTAGGCCAGGTGCAGTGGCTCATGTCTAGCACTTTGGTAGGCTGAGGCAGGCAGATGGCTTGAGCCCAGGAGTTCGAGACCAACCTGGGACACATGATGAAACCCTGTCTCTACAAAAAATAGGAGAAATTAGCCAGATGTGTTGGTGTGCACCTGTAGTTCCAGCTACACAGGAGGATGAGGTGGGATTATTGCTTGAGTCCAGAAGGTCAAGGCTGCAGTGACCCGAGACTGCATGACTGCACTCCAGCTCTGTGTCAAAAACTGAATAACTAAATAAATAAAATCCAATGTCCTACTCCTACATTATACCTTTCTAAATGGCTTGGGAACCACACCAGTCTATGGGACAGTTCTGTGGCAGGGTTGTTCTTTGGAATTTGCAGGGGAAAAAAAGCAATATCTTTTCCTGCCCATCCAAGGTTTATAGCTGATACCCCTATAATAAAAGACAGATTAATAAATGAAAAAAGTAAGAAATTTATTTAACCTAAGTTTTACGTGAGATGAGAGCCTTCAGAAATTAAGACCCAAAGACCTGGAGAAAATAATGAATTTTTATGTTTAGGTTTGGCAAAGAATGGACAGTCATGTGGAAGTATGACTGGACAAAAAGGGGTTCTGACCTAATAGTAATAAACTGGGGGAACCTTAGCCAGGTCTGTTTGTTCAGATGCTTCTCTGCCTCTCTGTATAACATGCCTTCCCTTCATGCATAGGGCAGGACACTGGCCACATAAGGGTCTCTGAAAGACGGAGCAGAAGCTCAAAGAAACTTTTCTGCTTCTGAGCTTTTTACAATTTCCTCCAGCTTTAAATACTCAGTATACAAAAGGGGCATATTTTGGGATTATGTGACCATACTCCATCACACTTTATCCCCAAGCAATATTTGTTCCTAATTCTGTTACTTGGAGCAAAACACAAGTCATTCTTTTTTCTACCTAAAGGCCTTCAAATATTCAAGGATAACCACCCTGTTTCCCTTGGCTCTGTATTCTCTAGGTTCTGGCCCCTGTTCCTTCCACCTCTTTAAATGGTGTGATTTCCAAGTTCCCTCATGTCCTACCTGCCATCTACCAAACCTACTCCAGTGGATCAGTCTTCTTAAAATGGAGTGCCTAGGAACTGAGCACAATATTCCAGGTGTTCTGTGGCACACAGAGCACAGAGGGACCTCTGGAGGGGAGGTCCCCAGCAGCATGCCATGAATATTGGGCATTGCCCATATCTTATTCAATTTTAGCCATAATTTTGATAAACACGTATGGAAGACTTGTTTGTCACATTCAAGAATAACACAAAACTAAGTAGAATAGTAAACACAAAAGATGTCAGAATCAAGATACAAACGAGACTAAAGCATCAAGGAGAAATTTCCTATGGATAAATATACATTTTTCATTAAAAATAAGTACAGGATAAGGTTACATGTCTTGATACCAGTTCATGAGAAAGGAAGTTGACCTCGAGCTCAACATGAGAGCAGATTCTGAGAAGATAACTGTATTGTTTGGAGCACAGAATATGGGGTCCCTCTGTGTTCCACAGAATAGCTGGAATATTGTGCATAGTTCTAGGCACCACAGTTTATTTTATTTTTTAAGTCTGGTCAAGTGCAGTAGTGAGAAGGGGGAAAGGATAGAACAAGTTCAATCTGTAACTGTACAATTAATTGAGATCACTCACTACCTTCAGACCAGCCTCTAGGCACCACATTTTAAAAACACTGAGCCACTGGGCAACTGCTGCTTTCATCCCTTGATTCCCAGACCTGTGTATTCTTCCTCTTGGGGAATGCATACATATGAAAGACTTTGATCAAAGTAAACACTGCATCACAGAGGATGGGGCCTCATCTTCATAAAGTGTCTGAGCTGGGACTCCACTATTAAATAGGCAGTTTCTATGTTCTTATTAGGCTGGGAGCTTCTATGTGATATAGTACATGATATGACCAGAGGATCCCATGATTAAGAAACTCACTCTCTCATTTCCTTTGCTATAAAGTGGTCCCCTGCTCTAATGTGATGTTATGTGGATCTTATGCCAGCAGATCAAATGCCCCAAAAGCTCTCAGATCATGGGGCTGAGTAAGGGTCTTAGGACATGAGACGTAAATATATATCCAGACTATGTGTCTGTCTATTCTTTTCAGAATTATTCATTAGCCCTTCCTAAGTGGAAGGAACTCAATGTAGTCAATCTGCCACCAAGTAGATGGTTGGCTTCCTTGATGGATGGGACCATATCAGTGACTGAATATTGATCCCTGGTACAGGCAGATTGGACATTCAGTAGCAGCAGGCAAAGTTAAATCAGTCTTTGTAAGTGGTTGCCCAGTGTTGGGTCCATTTATAGTCTCCATCTCTGCCACTAAGACCACTTTGTTCATTTACTCATTGGCACTGTATCTGTCTGTTTTTAATACCGCTACTGTAGAAGATGCTCTCTGGTGAGAATAAACATGCTATATAAAAATCTTCACTCTTTACACCCGCTTTGATATATTCATCCACATGCTTCCATCCCAGACCTCCTTTTCCCTACATTCCAATATTTCTTCTTACAGGCTTCTGACAAGCTGGCCAGGCCATTTGCCACTGCCTATGAGTCAGATTATATTCTAACTTTAGGCCACTTCTCTATCTACACAAAGTGAATGATCAGGTACATCACTAAAATCCCTGCCTACTGGAAGCATTTTCTTTCACCATTCTCTTTCAAGGCCACTCGTGAGTCAGGTTGTAGTAGAGTTGCATCCATTTTCAGCTTTCACTCACATACCAAGCAGATCCACCTGTGAATAAAGCTCAGGTTTTCTCCTCCTCTGAGAGCTGGTTGTAAGGACTATCTCATGCAGCAATAGGTGTGTGGGAGAGGAGATAATGCAACAGCAATGGATGACACATGGGTGTGCCCATGCGTTCTGGTCCTATTTGTGCTCAACTCTGGGTAGATTGCTGGGCCCTCCTGACCATATAACTTGGTGAGTCATATAACCCAGCTCCCAATGAGCAGTTCTGGACACATGATGTCCCATGGTCAGATAACTTGATCAGGATCCAGCAGCATGCCAGGAATTTCTCCCATCTTGGGATTCAATATCGACTTTGATTCACTATTTGGGGGGGAAGTTTTGGACATTTGTACTTCACTGTCCCTTTATGACATTCCTTATCCCACAGGTTAATCTGGGGTTGCACCAGTCACCGGGTATATCTTTCCTAATTATGCATTCAGGAACAGGGGCAATGTCCGTGGTCCCAGTGGACCCACTGTGAGTGGGGCCATGACCCATTACATTCTATTTATTACTTCCCTTATTGCTATTGTTGGAAAGTTTATGTCTCCCCCAAAATTCATGTTTTGAAACTGTATCCCAAAGATGATGGTATTCAGAGGCTGGGCCTTTGGGAGATAATGAGATCATGAGGTCAGACCCCTCATGAATGAAATTAGTGCCCTTACCAAAGAAGCCCAAGGAAGTTTGCTTGCTCCTTCTGCCAAGTAAGGACCCAGCAAGAGGACACCATCAATGAATCAGAATGGGGCCTTTCCCAGACACCAAAATCTGCCTCCAACTTGATCCTGGACTTTTCAGCCTCCAGAACTATAAGAAATAAATTTCTGTTGTTTATAAGCTGGTATTTTGTTACTGCAGCATGAATAGTCTAAGACACCTATATACGCCTATACTAATGGGGGTCATGATGATGCTTCTGGTTTCTGCTTGATGTCATCGATGAGGTAAATCAATGTCAGCTCAGACCTTCTGTCCAACAATCCTCAAATGTTGGGCATTCCCCTTCCCCAGCGTACAGTCAACCAGTTAAATGTCTGTAGATCCCTTTGAGGAAGTATTTGTGGAATCATTACCATGTACCTCTATTAGGGTGTTTTAAGATCCTTCTATTTTTCTTTTTAGTGGTTCCAGGGCTAAAAACTGGCTCAGGTCTGGAAACTGGATAAGCTAATGGCTTCTTATTGGGGCAACTTTCACCAGCTTCCTGATCATTCATCCTTGGTTCTTTTGATAGTACAAGTAAAACACTACCTACATTTGTGGGCTGCTCATCTATTCTGCCCATTATTTTGGTTAATTTTATGTGTCAATTTGGCTGGACCAAAGTGCTCAAATATTTGGTCAAATATTTTTCTGGATTTTTCTGTGAAGATGTCTTTTTGGATGAGATTAACATTTGAATCAGTGGAGTTTGAGTAAAGCAGATTAACCTCCATAATGCGTTTAGGCCTCATTTAATATCTTGGCAAGGACCCCAGGAGGTGATGTTGGCAAGGACCCTACAGGTGATGATGATGTACGTTCACTTCCTTGGGTCCTTGCCAAGGTATTAAATTCTGAATTTAATTGATAAGTTCTCCTTTATCAGTCAATAAACTCTCCCTTATCCAACCTTATATTCTAGCCTCTTTAATCAAGCACCTTAAGAATTCAGGGGGAGGTACTCCCCCTGGCTCCTGCTGGGGAAGGCCTTAACAGAACAAAGACTAACCTCCTCAGAGCAGGAAGAAATTCTTCCTACAGAGTTCTCTGAACTCAAACTGCAGCTCTTCCCTGGGTCTCCAGCCTGCCAGCCTACCCTGCAGATTTCTGACCAAGCCTCCACAATCATGTAAACCAACTCAGTAAAATAAATCGATTTTTCTCTCTATGTACTCATGCTGTTGGTTCTGTTTCTCTGGGGAGCCCTGACTAATATACCCATGTTTTATTACTGATCTCCATAACTCTCTGAGAGTCAGGCCCTCTTCGCTGCCACTCCCGTCTTATCACATTACAATAATCAGATCTATAATTACTGTTTGGCTTCTGAGGGTTACAAGCCACTGTCTCAATTCTATTGTTTCAGGTTATAGCATCCTCATTGCTATCAGGGAATCTGGTTCTGTAATGGCCACTGTCAAACTTCTGTTAATGTTGTTGCTGCCTCCTCACTAGTGCACCCCTGCTGGCCTTGGTAAATGATTATTGTGTTAGTCCATTTTGCATTGTTATAAAAGAAAAGTCATGGCTGGGTAATTTATAGAGAAAGGAGATTTATTTGGCTCTGGGTTCTACAGGCTGTGCAAAAAGCATGGTGTCAGCATCTGCTTAGGGTGAGGCCTCAGGAAGTTTTTGTCATGGCAGAAGGGAAGGGGAGCCAGCATGTCACATGGCAAGAGAGGGGGCAATCAAGAGGGAAGGGAGGACGTGCCAGGCTCTTCAACAACCAGTTCTTGCCTGAACTAAGACAGAAGTCACTCATTACTGTGGGGGAGGGTACCGAGTCATGAATGAGGTATCTGCCCCCATGATCCAAATACCTCCCACCAGGCCCCACCTCCAACACTGAGTATCATATTTCAACATGAGATTTGGAGAGGACAAATAGCCACATAATAGCAATTGTCTTAATCCATCTGGGTTGCTTTAATAAGATACCATAAACTGGGTTGCTTATGAACAACACAAATTTATTTCTCACAGTTCTGGAAGCTGGAAATTCCAAGATTAAGGCTCTGACAGATCCTGTGCCGGGCACTTCTACACAACTGTCTTTTTGCTGTGTTCTCACATGGTGGAAGAGGTGAACAAGCTCCTTCAAACCTCTTTTACAAGGACATTAATTCCATTTATGAGGGCAGAGCACCCATGACCTCATCACCTCCCAAAGGACCCAGCCCCTAATACTATCACCTTGGGGATGAGGATTTTAACTAATTAATTTCGGGGGCTGGCGGGGGTGCAAACATTCCAACCATATCAATGATGAATTCTCTGGACCTTCCCATGGAACATAATCATTTGGTAAGTTTTTCAGCCTCACATAGTATATCTATTTCAGCATGCCCACCTCTCCGAGTCTTTTAATCCATCCTCTACCAACTGCTACAGCAATTCTGGCATGTCAACCTCATTCAGCATAACTATCACTTTTTTCATGCTACTAGGAGCTATCCTAGCAGTGAACTTACATTACCTTCTGGGGTCCTTGCCGAGGTATTAAATTCTTAATTTAATTGATAAGCTCTCCTTTATCAGTCAATAAACTCTCCATTAGCCAATCTTATGTTCTACCCTCCTTAAGCACCTTTAGAATGCAGACCCATGTGTGCTTCCCTGGCTCCTGCTGGTACATGCTAGCTCAATTTTATAGTTCCTTTGGTGTATAAACCTTCTTGCTGATGGATCCCAGCATGTCCCCTGTTTCTCTATTATAGACCAGGTAGAAAGGACAGCATGGAGAACAGATCCTAAATGAAGGATCTGTTGTCTTGTCAATGAGAGGCCTCTTCATTATCTTCAAGAAGGGAGTGGATGCTGGCTTTTAGTGGGGCAGAAAGCAGTTCAGAAGGTTTCAAAGAATCTGTGAATTCAAGATTTCTCAGAGGCAGCAACCCTCCTATTGTCTTCACTCATGGTGTCAGGGTTCCATTCTTTTTTATTTACTTTTAAGATAGGGTATCACTCTGTTGCCTAGGCTAGCATAGAGTGGCACAATCATAGCTCACTGTAACCTCAACCTCCTGGGATGAATAAATCTTCCTGCCTCAGCCTCCAAGTAGCTGGTACTACAGGTGTACACTACCACATTTGGCTAATTTTTTTTTTTTTTTTCATTTTTAGAGACAAGGTCTTGCTATGTTGCCCAGGCTGCACTTGAACTCCTGGCCTCAAGTGATCCTGCCACTTCAGCCTCCCAAAACACTGGAATTAAAGGCATGAGCCACTGTACTCAGAACCATTGTTTCCTAACCAGGGCCTTGACCTTGGTATAGCAAACCTGTCACAATTTAGAGCTCAACCTTCTTTGGGGTTTGGCTACTTTGCAGATTAGGTCCTGGTCCTCAGCTTTCTCTGCCATCCTGCAGGAACTTAGAGCCTCTTTGTATGATACCTGGGAGAGCCTTTGCTTTTGCTCTTCACTTTCATAAATTGCCTGTTATTTGCTCTCAGATTTTTATTGTATTTTCCTAGTGTCCATGGAGGTTAGAAATTCATCTAATTTTCTTAGTCTTATAGTTACTATTTGCCCCATATACCACAAAACCTGATATTTGGCTTCAGCCTCTATATTCCCTTCCACCAGTATAGCATCCCAATCTGCCAATAATGAAGGTTTTAACTATCAGATCTCCACCTGGTGCCAGGTGCTATTTGTGTTCCACTTACTACCAGCTGGGCTATAAGTGATCCAGCTCCAAAACCCAGTCTTATCACCTGTGCTTCCAGGGCCTTCAGCTTTTCCAGGAATCAGGCCAAGACTTAATTTATCATGCAGGATGTCTATTAGGGGGTCCCTGCAGAATCAATATCTGTAAACAGAGAAAAGGAAGCAGAATTGGGGATAGGGAAAGATAAAGCCACAATGTAGGCCTGACAATAACCCCAGTCAATCCCACAGGGAGCTATGGAGGTAAAATGGCCCATCACAGTTCTTCCACAGTTAGCACAAATGGCCAGGCCTTTATAGCCTTCCTCGGTTAGTGGCTGTAGATTATCCAAGGGCAAGACACTGGGCCATGTGGTTCTCTGCAGCTGAGGCAATCTCAGGCCCTTAAATGAAGTCTGTCCACTGACAGCATTTCCAGAAGCTGGACAATTTCTTTCTTGTCACTATAGGAATTTATCAAGATTTTGCAATTATGTAAGAGAATTTTAAAAAATTTTACTTTAAAACATATGGGGTCTTGCTATGTTGCCCAGACTGGTCTTGAACTCCCAGCCTCAAGTGATCCTCCTATCTTGGGCTCCGAAAGTGCTAGAATTACAGGCATGGGTCACTGTGCCTGGCCTTTTTTATTATGTATTTAATTTTCAATAACCTCTCATACTTTTTAAGCTATACATAGTCTTCTTTGGCCTTAACTATGAAATCTTTCCTGTATTTCCTCTGACATTTTTGAAATCTTCTTCCCTTAACTTTAGGCAACATGGAAGATTAAGCTGACATAGATTAGACCCCTTCCACTATAAAAAGAAATATGAACTATAATAACCAAAAATTGATGTAATATCATAGCAGTAATTAAAAGTTTTTATGTTGGCAGCCAACAGAGTGTAACACTGAGGGCCCTTTCGGGTAAGGGTCTAGGGCTCTAATGAGGTTCAAATGACCCTAGACCATCACCCTAAAGGCCCTCAGTGCTACACTCTACTGGCTTTGGAAGGAAATATGACCTTGGTCATATCAGAATTGATCCTCTTCCATCTCAAAGCTTAAGAGACATTTCAGTCAATCAAGAAACAGAAGAATTTAATGAAACAGTTCTCAATTCATTTTATGATATTAGCGCATACAAAGTCATTACTAGAGAAGCAAACTAAAGACCAATATTTCTCAGGAACATAGAAAGAGAAATCATGAAGAAAAAAAGTGTAGCAAATTGAATCTAGCTATATATATAAAGGAGAAAACATTATTATGACCAAGTGAAGTTTATCCCAGATTGCAAGATTGGCTTAATATTTGAAAACCAATCAGTGTAACTTACTACATCAGTAAACTAAAAAAGAAAAACCATACGATCATTTCAATAGATGCAGAAAAAGCATCTGACAAAATTCTATACCCATCCACGATTAAACAAAACGAAACGAAACAACCAAAGAAAACCCCTCAGCAAACAAGGAATAGAAAGAAACTTCCTCAACCTGATAAAGATAATTGAGAAAAAACCTTACACTTAACATTATATTTAATGGTGAAATACTGAATGTTTTTCCCTAATATCAACAAGACAAGAGTGTCCATTTTTCCTAATCTTATTCAACGTAGAAAATAGAGGTCCTAACCTGTGCAATAAGGCAAGAAAAAGAAATAGAAGTTAAATAGGTTGAAAAGGAATCAAACTGTTTATTTGTAGATGACATGACTGCTTATAAAGAAAATACTAAGGAATAAGTAAAAGAGTTAATGGAATAAAAAAGTACATTTAGCAAGATTATTTGTATTTTTACATTTGTAAAATTATTTGTATTTTTACATTTAACAAAAACAACAGAAAATTGAAATGATTTTTTTAAAAAACCCAACAAACATTTACAATAGCATCAAAACTAAAATACTGAGGGATGTATTTTTAGAATATGTGTGCAATTTGCTTAATTAAAACTATAAAAGACTACTGAGAGAAACTAAAAATCTAAATACATGGAGAGATATATCATGTATATAAATCTACACACTCAATATTGTTGAGTTGTCAATTCTCCCAAAATTGATCCAGAGGTTCAACATAATCCCAATCAAAATTCCAGTAGACTTTTTTGTACAAGTTGACAAGCCTCAATAATGTCCATTTAAAAATTTTGAAGGTAAGCACTAAAAGAATAATAAAAGGATCATCACTTCTAAACCAGTAAAAGGATAAATAAAAAATTAAAACCAAACAAATCTGGATCAATCTAAAAGAAAGGAAAAGAGATGACACAAAGGAAAGAAACAGCATTTTAAAAAGATGAAACAAAATCATATGGTAAAAATAAGTTCAAATATGTCATAATCCTAAGACTAAGTAGCTTAAATTTAATTGTTGAAAGACAGCAATTCTCAAATTGTATTATAATAACAAAATGCAGCTACTTGATGTTTTCAAGAGACCAATTAAAACATAAGTTCACAGAAAGTTTGAAAATAAAAAGAATGGAAAATCTATGTACCTGGCAAATTTTAAATTTAAGAAAGCTACTGTGGCAAGAATTCTATCTGAAAAAAATAGATTTTAAGAAAAAAAGTATTATACGAATAAGATAATATACATTTTTAAATAATATGAAAAATTTACTTCTTTGTAATATGAAAAAGCTACTTAATTAGAATATAAACAATTTACTTGCTTTATGAAAATATAAAAATTGTACTTAATAATGCTATGGGCAATATAACTATTCTGAACCTATATACACACCAAACAACACTGCATATAAGCAAAACGTGACAAACATACAAGGAAAAATTGGGAAGATATTAATCTTATCACTTAGAAACTGATAAGAGCAAACACACTAAAAACAGTAGGATAGAGAAGATTTGAACCACACAATTAACTAACTTAATTCAATGGACATAGATCAAATCCTACATGCAAAAGATAGAGATACACTCTTTTTAGACAAAAAGGGAATATTTAGAACTGAGCCCCAATATAAATATCAACAAATGAGAAATAATTGACATAACATTTATTCCATCCTCTCACCACACTTCAATAGAATTAGAAATCAATAATAAATTTAAATCTGATTTCCTAAAGTCTACAAGAAGCATTTAACTATGTTCAGTAATATCACTTCACAGATGACTTTATGACTTTTTCTCAAGGTTTTTGTACTTTATTTCCCCATCATCAACCAAATTCTTCTTGGCCAAAATGAAGTCCAGACTAGCAGCTTCCCTGTTGAATTTACTCATTCTTTTGATAGATGAAATTGTAGGTAGTAGGAAAGGCCAAAATTTTATCAAATATTCTGCTTTTGATTGAATAATACTTCTAACATGTCTACATGGTTAAAACATTTCATTGCAATTACATCAGTTTAATAACCTGTATTAAGAAAATATTATTTAAAATGAAAGTATTTCTCACATGCTCAGTCTGGCCAGGCTGTCTATAATATGCTCCTGTGACATTATCATATCCATTTCTGAATTCTTTTGTTTTTCATGCAGATGTTCTTTGCCTTGCTTCTGCCCCTCAGGTTCATGGATTCCCATACAGGTACATAACTTCATGATTCAAGTCCTATTTCCCTAACCCTTATTCTATCTGAATCTTCTCTTTCAAATTATCTTAGTTCAGTGTACTATTCCATTTATTCATATAAAGCCACTATACTTATAGTAAATCTGTATAAGCTTACATTTCTAAAAATTTAATTTAATATTTTGTTGGTTTGCCATGCTTGTCTCTACCTTCATTGGTACACTAATAACAAAGCCAAAAGTTATTTCTCAGCCTTCTTTCATTTTGTCTTCAACAGGGAATTTTGGGGTACTTCCTTTACTATGCTGCTTCTTCCTCAGGCACCTTGATATTTCCCAATAGGGTACAGTTTCACAATTTTTTACTTACTTTTTTTTTTTTTTTTTTTTTTTTTTGAGGTGGAGTCTTACTCTGTTGCACAGGCTGGAGTGCAGTGGTGTGATCTCAGCTCACCGCAACCTCCACCTCCTAGGTTCAAGTGATTATCCTGACTCAGCCTCCCAAGTAACTGGGATTACAGATGTGTGCCACCATGCCCAGCTAATTTTTGTATTTTTGTAGAGATATGGGGTTTCACCATGTTGGCCAAGCTGGTCTCGAACTTCCGACCTCAGGTGATCCACCCACCTCAGCCTCCCAAAGTGCTAGGATTACAGGTGTTAGGCACCGCACCTGGCCTAGATACTTTAAAAGTTCATTTTTCATCCTGATTCTACTACTTAAGAGCTTTATATATATATATATATATATATATATATTATTGCACTTTAGGTTCTGGGGTACATGTGAAAAACATGCAGGATTATTGCAGAGGTACACACATGGCAATGTGGTTTGCTGCGTTCATCCCCTCATCACCTACATCTGGCATTTCTCCCTGTGTTATCCCTCCCTGACCTCCCCCACCCCGCCGGTGTCCCTCCCTTGGCCACCCCCAACAGACCCCAGTATGTGATGCTCCCCTCCCTGTGTCCATGTGTTCTCATTGTTCAACACTCACCTATAAGTGAGAACATGCAGTGTTTGATTTTCTGTTCTTGTGTCAGTTTGCTGAGAATGATGGTTTCCAGATTCATCCAAGTCCCTACAAAGGACACAAACTCATCGTTTTTGATGGCTGCATAATATTCCATGGTGTATATGTACCACATTTTCCCTGTCCAGTCTATCGTTGATGGGCATTTGGGTTGGTTGCAGGTCTTTGCTATTGTAAACAGGGCTGCCATAAACATACATGTGCATGTGTCTTTATAATAGAATGATTTATAATCCTTTGGCTATATACCCAGTAATGGGATTGCTGGGTCAAATGGAATTTCTATTTCTAGGTCCTTGAGAAATCGCCACACTGTCTTCCACAATGGTTGAACTAATTTACACTCCCACCAACAGTGTAAAAGTGTTCCTATTTCTCCACATCCTCTCCAGCATCCGTTGTCTCCAGATTTTTTAATGATCGCCATTCTAACTGGTGTGAGGTGGTATCTCAATGTGGCTTTGATTTGCATTGCTCTAATGATGAGTAATGATGAGCATTTTTTCATATGTTTGTTGGCCTCATATATGCCTTCTTTTGAAAAGTGCCTGTTCATATCCTTCGCCCAGCTTTGAATGGGTTTGTTTTTTTCTTGTAAATCTGTTTTAGTTCTTTGTAGATTCTGGATATTAGCCCTTTGTCAGATGGGTAGATTGCAAAAACTTTTTCCCATTCTGTTGGTTGCCGGTTCACTCTAATGATTGCTTCTTTTGCTGTGCAGACACTGGAGTTTAATTAGATTCCATTTGTCTATTTTGGCTTTTGTTGCCAATGCTTTTGGTGTTTTAGTCATGAAGTCCTTGCCTATGCCCATGTCCTGAATGGTTTTGCTTAGGTTTTCTTCTAGGGTTTTTATGGTGCTAGGTCTTATGTTTAAGTCTTTAATCCATCTGGAGTTAATTTTAGTGTAAGGAGTCAGGAAGGGGTCCAGTTTCTGCTTTCTACACATGGCTAGCCAGTTTTCCCAACACCATTTATTTAACAGGGGAATCCTTTCCCCACTGCTTGTTTTTGTCTGGTTTGTCAAAGATCAGATGGTTGTAGATGTGTGGCGTTACCTCCGAGGCCTCTGTTCTGTTCCATTTGTCTGTATCTCTGTTTTGGTACCAGTACCATGCTGTTTTGATTACCGTAGCCTTGTAGTATAGTTTGAAGTCAGGTAGCGTGATGCCTCCAGCTTTGTTCCTTTTGCTTAGAATTGACTTGGCTATGCAGGCTCTCTTTTGGTTCCATATGAAGTTGAAGGTGGTTTTTTCCTTTTCTGTGAAGAGGGTCATAGGTAGCTTGATGGGGAGAGAGTTGAATCTATAAATTACTTTGGGCAGTATGGCCATTTTCACACTATTGATTCCTCCTAACCATGAGCATGGAAGGTTTTTCCATCTGTTTGTGTCCTCTCTTATTTCCTTGAGCAGTGGTTTGTAGTTCTTCTTGAAGAGGTCCTTTACATCCTTTGTTAGTTGTATTCCTAGTATTTTATTCTTTTTGTAGCAATTGTGAATGGCAGTTCATTCCTGATTTGGCTCTCTTTAAGTCTGTTATCGATGTGTAGGAATGCTTGTGATTTCTGCACATTGATTTTGTATCCTGAGACTTTGCTTAAGTTGCTTACCAGTTTAAGCAGATTTTGGGCTGAGACAATGGGGTCTTCTAAATATACAATCATGTCATCTGCAAATAGAGACAATTTGACTTCCTCCTTTCTAACTGAATATGCTTTATTTCTTTTTCTTGCCTGATTGCTCTGGCTAGAACTTCCAATACTATATTGAATAAGAGTGGTGAGAGAGGATATCCTTGTCTAGTGCCAGATTTCAAAGGGAATGCTTCTAGTTTTTGCCTATTCAGTACGATATTGGCTGTGGGTTTGTCTTAAATAGCTTTTATTATTTTGAGATACATTACACCAATACCTAGTTTATTGCAAGTTTTTAGCATAAAGTGCTGTTGAATTTTGTTGAAGGCCTTCTCTGCATCTATTGAGATAATCATGTGGTTTTTGTCTTTGGTTCTGTTTATGTGGTGCATTATGTTTATAGACTTGCATATGCTGAAGCAGCCTTTCATCCCCGGGATGAAGCCTACTTGATCATGATGGATAAGCTTTTTGATGTGCTGTTGCAATTGGTTTGCCAATATTTTATTGAGATTTTTGCATCTATGTTCATCATGGATATTGGCCTGAAGTTTTCTTTTCTTGTTGAATCTCTGCCAGGTTTTGGTATCAGGATGATGTTGGTCTCAAAATGATTTGGGAAGGATTCCCCTCTTTTTGGATTGTTTGGAATAGTTTCAGAAGGAGTGGTACCAGCTCCTCTTTGTACGGCTGGTAGAATTCGGCTGTGAACCCATCTGGACCTGGGCTTTTTTTGGTTGGTAGACTATTAATTGCTGCCTCAACTTCAGCCCTTGTTATTGGTTTATTCACGGTGTCAACTTCTTCTTGGTTTAGGCTTGGGAGGGTGCAAGTGTCCAGGAATTTATCCATTTCTTCCAGGTTTACTGGTTTATGTGCATAGAGTTGTTTGTAGTAATATCTGATGGTAGTTTGTATTTCTGTGGAATCAGTGGTGAGATCCCCTTTATCATTTTTTTATCGCATTTATTTGATTCTTCTCTCTTTTCTTTTTTTATTAATCTAGCTAATGGTCTATTTTGTTGATCTTTTCAAAAAACCAGCTCCTGGATTTATTGATTTTTTGAAGGGTTTTTTGTGTCTCTATCTCCTTCAGTTCTGCTCTGATCTTAGTTATTTCTTATCTTCTGCTAGGGTTTGAGTTTTTTTGATCTTGCTCCTCTAGCTCTTTCAATTTTGATGATAGGGTGTCGATTTTAGATCTTTCCTTGCTTCTCATGTGGGGTTTTATTGCTATAAGTTTTCCTCTAGACACTGCTTTAAATGTGTCCCAGAGATTCTGGTATGTTGTGTGTTTGTTCTCATTGGTTTCAAAGCACATCTTTATTTCTGTCTTCATTTCATTGTTTAGCCAGTCAACATTCAAGAGCCAGTTGTTCAGTTTCCATGAAGTTGTGTGGTTGTGCGTTAGTTTCTTAATCCTGAGTTCTAATTTGATTGCACTGTGGTCTGAGAGACTGTTTGTCATGAGTTCCATTCTCTTGTATTTGCTGAGGAGTGATTTACTTCCAATTATGTGGTCAGTTTTAGAGTAGATGTGATGTGCTGAGAAGAATGTGTATTCTGTGGATTTGGGGTGGAGAGTCCTGTAAATGTCTATTAGGTTTGCTTGGTCTAGATCTGAGTTCAAGTCCTAGATATCCATGTTAATTTTCTGTCTCGTTGATCTGTCTAATATTGACAGTGGTGTGTGTTAAAGTCTCCCACTATTATTGTGTGGGAGTCTAAGTCTCTTTATAGGTTATTAAGAACTTGCTTTATGTATCTGGGTGCTCCTGTATTGGGTGCATATATACTTAGTATCTTTAGCTCTTCTTGTTCCATTGATCCTTTTACTATTATATAATGCCCTTCTTTGTCGCTATTGATCTTTGTTGGTTTAAAGTCTATTTTATCAGAGACTAGGATTGCAACTCTTACTTTTTTTTTTTCTCTCCATTTGCTTGGTAAATCTTTCTCCATCCCTTTATTTTCAGCCTATGTGTGTCCTTGCACATGAGATGGGTTTCCTGGAAATAGCACACCAATAGGTTTTGACTTTTTATCCAATTTGCCAATCTGTGTCTTTTGATTGGGGCATTTAGCCCATTTCCATTTAAAGTTAATATTGTTATGTGTGAATTTGATCCTGCCATTTTGATGCTGGCTGGTTGTTTTGCCCATTAGTTGACACAGTTTCCTCATTTTGTTGATGGTCTTTACCCTTTGGTATGTTTTTGCAGTGGCTGGTACTGGTTGTTCCTTTCTATGTTTGGTGCTTCTTTCAAAAGCTCTTGTAAGGCAGGCTTGGTGTTGATGAAATCTCTGAGCAATTGCTTGTTCACAAAGGATTTTATTTCTCCTTTGCTTATGAAGCTTAGTTTAGGTGGATATGAAATTCTAGGTTGAAAGTTCTTTTCTTTAAGGATGTTGAACATTGGCCCCCACTCTCTTCTCACTTGTAGGGTTTCTGCTGAGAGATCCGCTGTGAGTCTGATGGGCTTCCCTTTGTGGGTAACCCAACCTTTCTCTCTGACTGCCCTTAGCTTTTTTTCCTTAACTTCAACCCTGGTGAATCTGATGATTATGTGCTTTGGGGTTGCTCTACTTGAGGAATATCTTTGTGGTGTTCTCTATATTTCCTGGACTTGAATATTGGTCTGCCTTGCTAGGTTGGGGAAGTTCTCCTGGATAATATCCTAAAGAGTGTTTTCCAGCTTGGATTCATTCTCTCTGTCACATTCAGGTACACCTATCAAATGTAGATTAGTTCTTTTCACATAATCCCATATTTCTTGGAGGCTTTGTTCATTTCTTTGTACTCTTTTTTCTCTAATGTTGCCTTCTCATTTTATTTCATTGAGTTGATCTTCAGTCTCTGATATCCTTTCTTCTGCTTTGTCGATTCAGCCATTGAAACTTGTGTATGCTTTGTGAAGTTCTCATGTTGTGTTTTTCAGCTCCATCAATTCATTTATATTCTTCTTTAAGCTGTCTATTCTCATTAGCATTTCATCAAACCTTTTTTCAAGGTTCTTAGTTTCTTTGCATTGGGGTTGAACATGTTCTTTTAGCTCAGAGAAGTTGCTATTACCCACTTTCTGAAGCCTGTTTCTGTCAATTCAACAGACTCATTCTCCATCCAGCCTTGTTCCCTTGCTGGTGAGGAGTTCTGATCCCTTGGAGGAGGAGAGGCATTCTGGTTTTGGGTGTTTTCATCCTTTTGTGCTTTTTTCTTCCCATCTTTTTGGATTTATCTACCTGTGGTCTTTGTAGTTGGTGACTTTCAGATTGGGTCTCTGAGTGAATGTCCTTTTTGCTGATGATGAAGTTATTTCTGTTAGTTTTCCTTCTAACATGCCCCTCTGCTGTAGGACTGCTGGAGTTCCACTCCAGATCCTGTTTGCCTGTGGATCACCTGCAGTGGCTGCAGAACCATAAGGGTTGCTGCCAGTTTCTTCTTCTGTTATCTTTGTCCCAGAGGATACCCCCCAGATGTCAGCCTGAGCTCTCCTTTATGAGATGTCTCTGGATATACGGGGGTCGGGGGAGCTGCTTGAGGAGACAGTCTGTCCCTTATAGGAGCTCAAGTGCTGAGCTGTGAGTTCTGTTGTTCCATTCAGAGCTGCTGGGCAGGTACGTTTAAGTCTTCTGCAGCGGAACTCATAACCACCTTTTTTTCCCCAGGTGCTCTGTCCTGGGAAGGTGGGGCTTTATTTATAAGTTCCTGATGTGCTGCTGCCTTTTTTCAGAGATGCCCTGCCCAGTGAGGAGGTAGCCTGATCAGTCTGCCAACAGAAGCATTGCTGAGCTGCTGTGGGCTCTGCCCAGCTGCTGTGTGAACTTCCTTGCAGTTTTGTTTATAGAGGTACAGTTAGAACCACCTTGGTAATGGCAGTCTGCCTTAGTAATGGCGGACTGTCTCAGTAATGGCAGACTGCCTCGGTAATGGCGGACTGCCTCTGTAATGGCAGACTGCCTTGGTAATGGTGGCCCGCCTTGGTAATGGTGGACTGCCTCAGTAATGGCAGACTGCCTTGGTAGCGGTGGACTGCCTCAGTAATGGCGGATGCCCTTCCCCCCACAGAGCTGGACCATCCTGAGTCCAGCTGTGCTTGCTGTGAAACTCAATCCAGAGCATTTCAGATTGCTGGTCTTTGTGGGGGGTAGGACCCACTGAGCCAGATCACCTGACTCGCTCTTTCAGCCCCCTTTTTTCAGTTGAATGGGTGACTCTGTCTCCCAGACAGTTGAAACGGTGTCAGTTGAAACGGTGCCCAGATTTGTGTGAGTTTTTGTGTGGAGACCTGCTGCGCCAGCTAAAACAGCCACGCTGGAGACTCACGGCGCTTTTCCACTCGGGAATCTCCTGGGCTGTGGGCAGTGAAAACTCGTTTGGAAATACAGTGATCACTTACCCTCTGTGTTCACACTGGGAACTGCACTCCAAAGCTGTTCCTATTCAGACATTTTGGATCCTGAATCGCAATTCAAGAGCTTTGTTTTTCTTGAGCAAGTACTTTACGTTTCTGTGCTTCAGTTTTCTCATCTATAAAATGAGGATAACAACAGAACCTACATTATAAAATTGTAAAAATTAAATGAGTGAATACATCTAAAATGTTGAGATCAGTGTACGTAGAGCTTAATAAAAATTAGCTTTTATTAAAATGATTTGTTCTTGAAATTCAATTCATAACCCTTTTGATTTCTTTGGTGAGTCTCTGTCAAATACGTTCTTGCAGGACTTTTGTGGCATATTCTGTCCCTTGATTTCTGTCTCACAGCCAGGAAACTCAACAACTGCTTAACATCACTGGCAAAGCTGTTTGCTTACTTTTCAAAGTCAGACTCACAGAATACCAGAAAATATTTTTTTAAATTGATTCCTAAACCATTCCGTCTTCTACACACCATGTCTGTCATTAGAAATACATTTCAGACTTTTTCTCACTCTATCTAGTTCTATACATGTGAATCAGCAGACATGAATAGGCTCATGTACAAGTTCTAGAGCTTACAGCTAAGATTGCTTCCATAATCTTTAGAGTGGATGTCATCAGCCAATATAACCCCTGTGTTCTTCCCAAACAAATGCCAGGAGCTTTGTGATGTGATGATGATCTCTGGGAAGCTTTAGTGTTCTAGGCTTCAAAATCAAACTAAAACAAAGGTTATTTTTAGTTGAATAGCGACTAGTAAGTATGAAAGCACAATTTCTTTTCCTTATGGTTTTCTACCAGATCATATTTAATTCATTCCTTTACATTGATTGTTTCTTATATGTCTTTTTCATATCTTTTCCTTTTTTTTTTTTTTTCGACTTTCTATATTTCTTCCATTCTGCCAAGAAAATCATCATCCTCTCTAATGTGCCAGAGAATAGGCCCATGCCTCTTGGCCTCACCTCAGCAGACAGACCAGCCTGCATCTGTAGTGAACACACTCAGGGACTATCCTAAGTAGGAATCAGAGTCCTTAAATGTAAGATCCCTGGAGCAGTTTCCTCAATATAAGCAAGCAGTCCTTAGCTCACCCTTCTTCACGCAATTCCACAGAACTTTTCCTTGTAAACATTCTAGGGTCACCCATCATGTAGCCATTACGTTACTCCCCTACAGTAAATTGTTAACAATTAAGCCATTATTAACTACCCTTTAGATACTCCCAAAAAGAACTTGGTAAACTCTTTCCTTTTCCCCCTTTTGAAATGCACTTAATTTGTTGCAGTCACATCATTCTGAATGTAATTCCCATGAATTCAGCTATGAAAAGACAACATAAGAGAGTGACATCAGTGAAAATGATGGAGTGGAGAAAGCCAAAGTTTTGTTCCTCCCTAAAAGTAGCAAATAAACCAGCAAAACTACCAGAATCAACTTTATTGGAACTCTGGAAATGAATCAAAAGTTTACAGCAACCAGTTGAATGCTAAAAAAAAAATCCAGCTGAATCTTTTTTCTTTTTTTTTTTTTTTTGAGATGGAGTCTCACTCTGTCATCCGGGCTGGAGTGCAATGGCATGATCTCAGTTTACTACAATCTCTACCTGCTGGGTTCCAGCAATTCTCCTGCGTCAGCCTCCTGAGTAGCCGGGATTACAGGCGTGTGCCTCCACACGGAGCTAATTGTGTATTTTTAGTAGAGATGGGGTTTCTCCAATGGCCAGGCTGTACACGAACACCTCACCTCAAGTGATCCACCCACTCTGGCTCCCAAAGTGTTGGGATTACAGGCGTGAGCCACCATGCCCTGCCCTGAATCTTGATAAGAGAGCTTTGTGGCATTTTATTTTAACCTTGACACCATCCCTCAGCTTGTTGGCAAAATTGAAGACAACAGCCCACATTTCTGGTATAGGTTCCTAATGCTGAAGGGAGCAGAATAGATCTTATTCTCAAAGATTTGCGGTTGTTTTGACCTCTCTCAGGCTTCCCTGAAGGACCAGTTCAAAGGACTTATTGTTATATCACCTAACCTGAAACTCTCCTAGGACTGAGGTGGCTACACAGGGAGCACTTACTGAAAATATTGAAAGGCAAATGTATTAACCACTGCCACCTGGAGCAAGTCTTTGTCTAGTAAGTCCAATGCTTGGAATGGTTTCTATTATTTTTTTCCCCTTATGAATGGGCCATAATTTCTTGTTTCTTTTCCTGACTCATAATTTTTTGGTTGAAAATTGGACATCTTAGAGATTATGATGTTGCAACTCCAGAAGTCAGGTTTTCTTTCCTCTCTGAGATTTGTTGTTGCTGTCATTTTTTGAACAAATTTTATAGTCTGTTTGTGTGTGGCCATAGAAATCTTTGCTCCTTTAGCTTAGTGGTCATCTAGTGATTCAACAGATACTCCCTGAAATAACTGGAGCCAAAACCAAAAACAAAATTCCCAATCTTTGTAAATAGGCTCTGTGTGTATATTGGGGCATGCCTTCAACACTCAGCCAGGCAGTTTGCAACACTGTCTTAGCCTTCGCTTCCTGTTTGCAACCAAGCCTGAGAGGTGAGAGCTTATGAGTTTCTCTGGTCTTTTCTGAGCAATAGCCAAGCCCTGGCAATTCTGGATATCTAGGAATATGTGAGAGTTTTGCAAAGCTCTTGCTCCTCAAAGCATCTACTCCCAGCCTTTCCTCTCAACTGTTTTGATTTGCCTATTGTTTGCCATCAACTCCTTGCTTCATTGATTCTTAAAATATTTGTTCTCCTTTTCTTTCTTCTCTCTCTTTGTGGAACTCCTATTCTGTAAACGTTGGTATGCTTGACAGTGTCCCAAGTCTCAGGCTCTGATCATTTTTTTCTTTCATTCTTTCTTTTCTACTGCTTCTTGGGTTGGGTCATCTCAAATGACCTGTCTTCAAGTTCACTGCCTTTCTCTTGCCTGCTAAATTCTGCTGTTGAACCCCTCTAATCATTTTTTTAAATTTTGGTTATTATACATTTCAACACTATAATTTCTGTTTCTTTTTTTCTATAATTTATAAATCTATCTATTGATATTCTCTATTTGGTGAGATACCATTCTCATATTTTCCTTTAGTTCTGTGTACATGGCTTTCTTTAGCTCATTGACTATATTGAAAATGTTTATCTGAAGACACAATGCCTGAAAACTTCCCAAACTTGATAACAGAACCCTGAAAGCCATGTGAGAGAAGTGACTTATCATGGACAAGGGATTCTCAATAAGAAAAACAGCTTTCTCATAAGAAATCAGTGAAGCTAAAAGGTAGTGGGACAACATACTTAAAGTATCAAAATAAAAAAGAAAGAAGAAAACAAACTGTCAATAAGAATTCTATAGTGGGCAAAACTATGCTTCACAAATAAGGGAGAAATTAAGACTTTCCCAAATAAACAAAAATTGTGATAGTTTATCACTGGTAGACCTGACCTACAAGAAATCCTTCAGGCTGAAATGAAAAGACACCAGAAAGCAACTCAATTCAACACAAAGAAATCAAAAACACCAGTGAAGGTAACTACATACGTAAAGACTCAGTTTTAAATTATTTTTGGCTCGTAACTTTTTTTCTATATCATTTAAAAAACAGCACCCATTCTACCAATCTCTGCATTTTAATTGGAGAGTTTAATCTATCTACATCTAATGTAGTTAATTATAAAGACTTACTTCTGCTATTTTTCTATTTGTTTTCTATGTGTCTTATAACTTTTTTTTCTCAATTCCTCTACTACTGTGTTCTTTGTGTGAGATTTTTTTCTAGTGTGCCATTTTATTTCTCATTTACTTTACTATATGTTTCTTAAATATTTTCTTAGTGGTTGCCCTAAGGATTACAATTAACATCTTAATTTATAAAAATCTAGTTTGAATTAATATCAACAGCACACAAAAACTTTGCTCCTATAGAGTTTCACTCCTCTCTCACCTTGCTTATGCTGTTATGATCACAAATTACATCTCTGTATATTTTATGCCCATCAACATTAATTTCTAATTTTCCCAGGATGCATAAGTATTTCAACATATAAAAATCAATCAATGTAATATGCCATATTAATGGCAGGAAAACTGACATGATTACCTTGAGATAGAAAAAGCATTTGACAAAATGTAGCACTCTTTTATGATAAAAACAGTTTAAAAACTAGGAATAAAGGAAAACTTCCTTAACAAGATAAAAGCCACACATGGAGAAAACCCACAGCTAACATCATACTTAATGGCAAAAAACTGAAAGCTTTCCTCTAAGATTAGGAAAAAGGCAAGAATGTCCATTTTAGTCACTTCTATTAAACATTGTACTGCAACTTGGAAAGGAGTTAGTAAAACTATTTCTATTCACAGATGACAGAATCTAATATAGAGAAAATTCTAAAGAAAACCTACAACAATCAGTTGCACTTCTATACAGTAGCAATGATAATTTAAAAAATAAAATTAGGAAAATAATTCCTTCTACAGTATCATCAAAAAGTATAAATATTTATGGATATATTTATGGATAAACTTAACCAAGGAGACGTAAGACTTGTACACTGAAAATTACAAAACACTGTTGAAAGAATTTAAAGAAGACCCAAATAACTGGAAAGGCAGCCCATGTTAATGGATCGGAAGACTTAATTTTGTTAAGATGGCAATATTCTGCAAATAGATCTACAGATTCATTGTAATTCTATCAAAATTCCCACTGCTTTTTTTGCAGAAATGTACAAGCTGATCCTAAAATTTATGAAATTGCAAGGAAACCCAAATAGTTGAAACAATTTTGAAAAAGAAGAAAAAATTTGAAGGAGTTATACTTTCCAATTTCAATTTTCACTACTACAAAGTTACAGTAATGAAAAGAGTGTGCTACTGGCATCAGCATAGATATCAAGATCAATGGGATAGAAATGGGAGTCCAGAAGTAAACCTACATATCTACAGGCAATTGGTCTTTGACAAAGGTGACAAGATCATTCAGTGAGGGGAAAGAATAGTCTCCTCAACAAATGGTGGTGAGACAACTGAATAAATTTAACCAATGAGATGTAAGAATGGATGAATTTGGATCCGCACCTCACGCTATATACAAAAATTAACTCAAATAGACTAAAGACTTTAATATAAAGACTAAAACTCTCTTGGAATAAAACATATGGGAAATCTTCACAATCTTGGATTTAGCAATGGATTTTTAGATATGATACCAAAAATAGATAAATTGGACTGTATAAAAATGAAAGTCTTTCATACATCAAAGGAGCCTATCAAGAAAGTAAAAAGACACTCCACAGAATTGGAGAAAATATTTGCAATTACGTATCTGATAAGAGTCTAGTATTAGAATATATAAACACAACTCAACAACAAAAAGATGAGCAACCCAATTAAAGAACTGGCAAGGACTTAATAGATATTTCTCCAAAGAAAATATATGAATGATCAATAAACACATGAAAAGATGCTCAACATCTTTAGTCATTAGGGAAATCACACACACACACACACACACACACACACACACGCACACACACAAAATGAGACACCACTTCACACTTACTAAGATGGCAATAATAAAATGGAAATTGAGTGTTGATGAAGATGTGGAAAAATTGGAATCCTCATACATTACTGGTGGGAATGTAAAATGGCACAGCTGCTATGGAAAAGTTTGGCAGTTCCTCAAAAAGTTAAACATGGAATTATATGACCCAGCAATTCCACTCCTAGGTACATACCTAAGAGAATTAAAAACAGGTGTTCAAACAAAAACTTGTGCATGCTTGTTTATAACAGCATTACTCATTATAGCCACAAAGTAGAAACTACCTTAGTGTTCATCAACAAATAAATGAATACCTTAAATGTAGTATATCCATACAATGGAATATTGTTCAGCCATAAAAAAAGAATAAAGTATGGATGAACCTTGAAAATATTATGAAGTGAAAGAAGCCAGACACAAGAGCCACATACTGTATGATTCCATTTATATGAAATGTTCAGAACAGGCAAAGCAATAGAGACAGAAAGCAGATTAGTGGTTGCCAGGCTGGAAGGAAGGTAGAATGGGAAGTGACTAGTGACTAATTAATGGGTACAGAGTTTCTTTTGGGGATGATGAAAATTCCAGAATTAGATCATAATGATAGTTACACAATCTTGGGAATGTACTAAAAGCCACTGAGTTGCGCTCTTTTAAAGGTTAAAATGGTGAATTTTTTGGAAGAAAAGAAAAAACAACTAAAAGCCAGATTCAGAAAGAAAATTAAAAGATAAGAATGATATTTTTATCCTCAATGATGTTGTTATAAATTATAAAATTGACCTTGCAAAGTTAAAAGAAGATTTTGCTGCAAATCAAATTGGGGTGACTTACACAGGTATAGAAACTATGTATTCTAAACTTTTTGAAACAATCTGATTTTACTTAATTTTATTATTTTCAATAAAAGAAAAAAAGGCTAGACAAATAAACATACTTAAAATTACAAAACAGTGGGTGATTCCACCTGACCTTCTATTCATTAAGAGTGTGTCCCAGAATGAAGGTAAATTGGGAAAAAGAAATATATTATTAGGTCGGGTGTGGTAGCTCACACCTGTAATCCCAGCACTTTGGGAGGCTAAGGCAGTCGGATCCGAGGCTAAGGCATCGGGTCAGGAGCTTGAGACCAGCCTAACCAACATGGAGAAACCCCGTCTCTACCAAAAATACAAAATTATCCGGGCACGGTGGCACATGCCTGTAATCCCCACTACTCAGGAGGCTGAGACAGGAGAATCGCTCAAACCTGGGAGGCGGAGGTTGTGGTGAGCTGAGATCACAACATTGTACTACAGCCTGAGCAACAAGAGCAAAACTCCGTCTCAAAAATGAAAAAGAAAAAAAAAGAAATGCGACCTTTAGGAGGTGACTAGACCATGAGGGTTCCACCTTCTTAAGTGGGTTTAATGTCTTAATAAGAGAGCTTTCTGGAGTGGGCTCTCTTTATCTCTTCTGTCATGTGAGGACACTGTTCCTTCCCTCCAGAGGCTGCAGCGTTCGAGGCACCATCTTAGAAGCAGAGACACCAAACCTGCCAGGGCCTTGATATTAGAGTTCCTAGCTTCCAGATCTGTGAGCCAAAAAATTTGTTTCTTATAAATTACCCAGTCTGATTCTGTTATAGCAGCACAAAATGGACAGAATGGTGTGCTACACTCGAGCACAGACCTTGGAGCCATGAGACCTAGGTTTGAATCTTGACACAGGAAAGGAATTAACCATGAAGACTTCAGGAAGTCACTTAACTTCTCTTCAGTCCAATTCCTAATATCTTTATTGAGATACCAATCCACATAGACTAATAATTAGCCTCAGAGGAACTAATGTCTATCATAATTTCTAAAGACTGGCCAGTATGGGAAAATAAGACAAAACTACCTTAAACCTGCTGAGGGAGTTATGGCAAACGTCCTAGATCTCAATTGTCTTAAGCTGGCCAGCTTGACAAGGAAAAAAGAACATTCTATGCAAAAGGAATTACATATGCAAAAAGACAAAATTATGGAGGATAATGACACGATATTGTATCAGGAACATAGTATTGAGGTAACTTGGGTAGCACATGTCTAAAAGGGGCAGAAGGTGAACTGAAAAATGTGAGTTGGGGCCAGATCATTACAGAGTGCTCTTCCTTGAGTATACCACTTAAGAACTTCAAGAAGAGGGACGAAATCAGCTTTGCATTTTTAGAAAGATAACTCTGGCTGAACTGGGAGAATGGATTTAAGTGAGAGGCAGTTCATCAAGGTAACCAGTTGGGAGAATTGGCAGAGATGAAGACTGGAAGTGATAATTGACAAATGCTGTTGATTGAATGGATATTGGAGGAGAGAAAGGAGGCATCAAAAAAGCGACTCGAGGGCTGGGCATGGTGGCTCATGCCTCTAACCCTAGCACTTTGGGAGGCTGAGGCAGGCGGATCATTCAAGGTCAGCCTGTCCAACATGCGGAAACCCCATCTCTACTAAAAATACAAAAATTAGCTGGGCATGGTGGCACATAACTGTAATCCCAGCTACTCAGGAAGCTGAGGCAGGAGAATCACTGGACCCAGGAGGCAGAGGTTGCAGTGAGCTGAGATGGCCCACTGCACTCCAGCCTGGGCAACAGAATGTGACTCTATCTTAAAAAACAAACACAAACAAAAAAGTGACTCTAGGCTTCTAGATTGTGCTCCTTGGAGGATAAGGACCACAGGAAGAGGAGTGGTTTGGGATACAGAAATATATATAAATATAGTTAGGTCTATATGTATATATAGAAATATAGTTAGGTCTCTGTATCCATAGGTTCTACATCCCTGGATTCCCCAACCACAGGTTGAAAATATTAGAAAAAAAAATTGCATCTGTACTAAACATGTATAGACTTTTCTCCTTGTCATTATTCTCTAAACAATATACTATAACAACTATTTACATAGCATTTAGATTGGATTAGGTATTATAAGTAATCTAGAAATGATTCCAAGTATGTGGGAGGATGTACATGGGTTATATTCAAATGGTACACTATTTTAGGAACTTGAGTTTTCACAGATTTGGTATCCATAGGAGATCCTGGAACCAATCCCCCCACAGATACAGAAGGACACCTGTATATATTTGGAGCCCAATGAGGAGATACACATTTGAGAATAGGTGGTAGCTGGTATCATTAATTCATTATGTCCGGCAAGGTACTAAGTTCTATGATGCTATTACATGGACTTGCTGCTCTTAGGAGTTTATAGACTAGTGATGATAGGTAAGGTATTTCATAAGTAGATACATTAAGTTGTGTAAAAAGCAGTGTTATAATCAATGAAAACAGAATAGCTAACCCAGATTAGGAATCACAGGAAGCCTCTCTGACAATGTAACATTTCCAGTTTGACTTTAAGGGCAAGTCGCAATTAGCTGAAGAAGAGAAACTAGGCAGAATGAACACTATGTACAAAGGCCTAGAAAAGAGAGAGGACTGCCCACTGAGGATCTGAAGGACATTCAGGAATACTAGAGCAGGGAATGCAAGGGATAGGAAAAAGCGGCAAGCAGGAATGAGGCTGTGAGGGGCCTCATAAGCCTTGGAAAGAAATCTGAGTGTTTGGGTTGGGAGTATCTTGACAAAACTGAGTTCTAGAAAGGTCATGGTGCCACACTGGAGAATGACATAAAAGGGAGTGACATTGTTTGCAGAAATCAGTTAGGCTTTCAGTGGCCTGGATGAGACTAACGGCAGCCCGTACAGAAGGAACAAATAAAATAGCAGATTTATGAATCAGAATTGTTTCAAGGAGACGGAAACCACCTCAAAAAGCTCAATTAAAAGTGAGGAACTTCTTCGCTTCAGTAATGGAATCACAGAAAGGCCAGGGAGCTGTTGGCCCACAAGGGATGGATGGGGGAATGGAGTGCTGCCAGGACCCCTTTTCTACTTTTGCTCTCATCTCTGCTCATCCTGGAAAGTTAGCTGTCCATCTTTCAGGCCTGGTAGGGTACATGGCCTGTTGGTGGCTCTGAAATCACATCTCTACAGCTTCTGACTAAAGAAGGAGACCTTTTCGCTCTGATTCAGAATAGATTCAGAATATAAGTTCCCAGGAAAAGCTGGGATTGGCTGGGCTCAGATCATCTGCTAACGTCTGGACTCAATTCTTTGGCCAAAGTAGTTCTCCCCTTAAAAAGGTAAGAGCATTGTGTAAGGGCCATGCTTACCCCAATGGTCAAGGAGGTAAGGTCTGTTACCAGGAAAGTGGTAGGAAGATGCTGGCAGTCCTGCGCAGACACAAAAGCACTTCAGATATTCAGGTGGTAGAACTGACACAAAAGCACTTCAGATATTCAGGGAGTCCGAATTTGGTGACTGATTGTGGGTGAAGGACAGGAATGAGCTTAGTTTTCTATCTCGGGCAAACGGGAGGATGCAGGAGGCATTCTCTGAGACAAGAAACACAAGAGTAGAAAGAAATGGTTTGAAAGAAAAAACGAGTTCAGATTTGTACCCTGGGAGTGCTAAAGAGCACATGGTCGGCCAATTTGAGATGCCCAACAAGGGCCTGATGCTCAGAAGTAACAGCCAAGCTGGACAGAGATTTGGGAATCATCAGCACTGGCAGGGTCACTGCAGCCCAGGATTGGATGTGATCTTCCAGGAAGAATGGAGAGTGAGAAAGAGGAGGAACTCTGGGGGCACCAACATCTAAAGAAGGAACAGAGAAAACTATGAAGCAGCAAGAGAGAGGAAGAAACCAGGTAATAATCCTATAATTATGTGATTTCAGGTTTAAAATGCTTATGAGAGCTCACAGGGAGAATTAAACAGCTGGTGGGAAGTGGAAGGGAGAGGACATGCCCTTCAGTCTCTAAGAAGCTCAATCTGTAAGACCAGATCAGATCAGAATACATCAGCTAACAATGCAAGTAACGTATGACAGTTACCAACATGAGTTCTAGGAGAAGGAAGACAGCAGGAGCATTAGGATTGGGGTAGCCAGCGGAAGTAGGATATAAGTAGACCCTAAAAAGTGGGTAAGACTTGAAAAGCTGGACACTGGGATTGGAGAGAGAAATTTCAGGTTAGAGGAATTCGGGTTGGAGGAATTTCACGCACAAAGGAGGAACTACACCAGAAACACTCAGGAGATGTGCTTATGCTGTGGATTGATGAGAGCTTATTTTAGGAGGGAAAGCTTGGCCAGTTAGAGAGGGCCTTGAATGCCAAGCAAAGACACCTGGTAAAAAAAACTGTAGTTAGTAGGGGGCCTTCAAAGGTTTCAGATACTCCCTAAAGGAAACTGGGCCGGGCGTGGTGGCTCACACCTGTAATCCCAGCACTTTGGGAGGCCAAGGCAGGAGGAATACCTGAGGTCAGAGGCTCGAGACTAGCCTCGTCAACATGGTGAAACCCCATATCTACTAAAAATACAAAAATTCGCCAGGTGTGGTGGCGTGCGCCTGTAATGCCAGCTACTCAGGAGGCTGAGACAGAAGAATCGCTTGAACCCAGGAGGTGGAGGTTGCAGACGCCACTGCACTCCAGCCTGGGAGACAGAGCAAGACTCCCTCTCAAAAAAAGAAAGAAAGAAACTGATCTGTGTTACTTTCTTCCTCCTTCAAAGCATCCCTGTGAAACCAGTCCCTACTATATAACTTACTTCTCTCCTATCATGTTGTGTCTCCCTTTGTTGACTTTGTTTTAAAAAATATTAGGTGTGACTCTGACACTTTTGGTATCTGGGACTGTTCAGAAGCTTTCTCTAACAGGTAGTTAAGTTTTTCTTTTCTTCTATCCTATTACTTCCAGTTCCATCCCTCAGGGACCATGAGAAACAATTCCACTTCTCCTTATGTTTATATTCGGAGGATACTTATAGAGTTTCCACATTCCCTGTGCTTTGAGCTCAGCCAAGGTATACATACTTAATTCTTTTAATCTCTCCCCCTAAGTCACTCCCTTCTGGCCCCTTAAGCATCCTAATTGCTCTTCTCTGAACGGCAGCCAGCTCATTATGAGCATCTTCCTTGGGAGGCGATGAGGAACATAGTATTCCCCGTGTGGTCTCACTAGACTCATATATTACCTCCCAGTTGCATCCCACGGCTGGACACGTGGAGCCGCACCCCTTCTGCTCTCCGCTCCCCCACAGTGCGCCCTGGCCTCGGTAAATCTCTTATCTCAACAGGTTATCTCCCATTTCCAGGTGGCCTGTTCCAAAACTTGGAAACTGTGTTCACATGTTCAACCCCCAGCTCCCGTCCCAGGAGGTCTCTTACTGGGGAAGGTGGCCAGGAACCAGGCCGAGTATCTGGAAAATTGCAGCTAAGCTTGCATAAGTAAACCTTGGAAGAGGAGAGGCTGCGGAGTGCCCAGAACTAAGAGATGCCGTGGCCTGCCACGAGCTCCCCCGGCCTGCCCGGCTGTGACAGCATTCAAGAAGGTGCAACTTGGAGGCTGCGCCTCTGTTTCCAATTATCCCTTTTATCTGGGCTCTAGCCCCTCTCCTTATCTAAGTGTTTTCATAGCTCTCAGCCATTACTGTTTAGCTTTGTGAGGATAAACGTGAAACCAAACAAATTATACATATCCTGTTTCAAGATGTGTTATCACCCTCTGACTAGAAACCCCTAGAAGCCTGAGGCTTTTGAAATCTCCAGGTTTTTTTGTTGTTGTTGTTGTTGAAGCTTTGAAAAACAAATGGTGGCAGAGGTTAAACTGCCTTTGAGAACGCCAATGTTTGGATTTCGGTGAAGGTTGACATGGAAACCCACCTGTGGCTTCCTCGGGTGTCTCGGGGAGAAAATAAAACCCGAGCTGGACGCTCCTGCTGCCGGCGGAGGTACAGCTCCCAGGGCGGCAGGTGGGGGCCGGCGGGGCCTGAGGAAGCTTCCCCGGGCCGCACAAAAGGGAAGTCGAAGACAGGAAGCAAAAAGCCAGAAAGGGTACGATGGGGGTATGGGTGCGGGTGTCCGGGGAAACCTCCGCCGTCCCAGAACCTTCCAGGGCCCGGGAACCTGCGCCGCCCCAACTGGAAAGTTGGTGTTTTTACTCGAAGCCCTTTCTGTGAAGAGTTTAATAACAAACAGCGGCCGCTGCAATGGCGGCCGCGTCGGCAGCGTCCCGGCGCCCGGAGGCGGGGCGCGGCGGGGTGGGACTCTCCTCCCACTCAGGCCCCGGGCGACCCGCGCGGCCCACGCGCACCACACACTGCCGCTGAGGCGAGGGGCTGCAGAGAAGGGTCGGGAGTGCTGCAGCTCCGGGGTTTGGGAATCCTGAGGTCATGCAGCTTGGGGAGGACGCCCGACTGCTGGGCTGCAAATACACAGGAAGCTCGCCCCTTAGGTTCATCGCTTTATTCCCATCTACACCCTGGCACAGGAGAACTAAAGTGAAGAGAGTTATCTGTTACGTTGGTTTCTTGGGGAGGAGGCGTGTGGAGGGGGAGAGAGAGTCCTCCAGGAGAGACGAGGGAGAAAGGCAGAGGGAACCCGTAGGGAGAGGAAGCAGGACGCCAGTGCTGCTTCCTTCCACCTTCTCTCTGTCTCCATTCAACCCGGATTCCTACCCATGGTGGGCCAGGCTTAGAGGACCCATTCGTCTTTGCCCTCCAGGCCACCACAGACTCTGTATTTCTACTATGAGTATTTGAGGATGCCCTAGAAATCTTGAGAACCTCTCTCTTTGAGACTTTGAGGGCCTCCACCTTCCAGCCACTGTTTATTCCAAGTGTGGGTTACCCATTCAGTAAAGGGTTGCCAGATAAAATACAGCACACTCGGTTCCATAGGAATGTCAGATAATGACAATTTTTAGCATAAGTATGACCCAAACAAAAATTTGTGTGTCTTTGTTTGTTTTGTTAACTCTAGCAGTCCTAATTTAGTACTATTTATGATTCTTCAATTCCTGTCCAGACGGTAACCCTCTGAGACAGGAAGGGAGCGCGCTCTCCCAGTGCGGGCCACCAGGCACCATTTCCTGCATCTCCCTCGGTTCCCTCTGACATTGGTACACGTTCAGCTGCAGGCTAAACCCTCAGGTGTTTTCTGGGGAAGTCACACCCTAAGTGGAGAGGATAAAGGTGGGAGAAGAGATCGGGGTGAAGTATTTAAAGGTCACCTAACCGAAAATTGGAAATTTTAACGCAAGAGCTGAATTCTCCTTTATTGGAGGAATTAACAAGATGTGCTGTGAATATAAGAGTTAAATAGTAGTCGCCTTTTGTAAGCAGCAACTCTAACTGAGGTTTACATTTGGGATTAATAGTAAACTCCCCCAGGCCTTCTGACAGAAGAATGTAGTTGCCCAAATAAACAATGTTTTGATCGGGACTTGGGACCAACCCTCTGACCACTCAGACTCTTCCTAGCAGGAGCATTTCCCAACTCTGAAGTAATTTGTAATGTGCTGGGAAAACATTTTCAAAAAATGGATATCTAAGATACCATAAAAGGGAAAACAGTTCTTTCTTTTGAAGTAAGAAATACCATTTGCAGTAAAATTTCTTCAGTTTGCATTTCTGAATTATGTCTTAATAAAGCTAGGCTTATAGTGCCTGAGTGTGGCCTACAACCTAGTAAGGAAGAGTCTAATGGAACAGTGTGGGTCTGGGGTTTACTGTCCTCTAAATATTACACTGTCTTTTTAGTACATGAAACTATGAATACCTCCCACTGATGAGATTACTGTAACTGGCCGTTACCTCCCACTGTAGGCTTCCTGGAACTGGCCTTTCAGACTGAGTGAAGACCCCTCAGCACAATTCTGTCACACTGTCTTTCAGCGGCCACTGTTCCTTCATGGGTAGAAAAAGTTAACATTTCCCAATAGCCCTTTGACTAGAAACATGAATGTGCTGAGAAGCACAGAAAACATATTGTTTTACTGGGAGGTCTCAAATGGCTCCAGGAGGACTCCCTTGAAAAGGTCCTGGCTCCAGGTCAAACTCCAAAAGTGCTGCTCACTCTGCCCCCTGGTGCACGTCGGTGTGCGGCTCATCCAGCAAGGAATTCCTCCCCCTTTCCAGGTGATGTTGTGGACAGCTTTGGAGAATACTGCTTCCCAGGGGACCAGTGACTGAAGGCCTGTGGAATCGGAAGACTTGGATTCTCCTCCAATTCATTCCTTCAACAAGTATTTGTTGATTACCTAATGTGTTCACATCACTCTGCACCAGGCTATCAAGGGAGGCAGGCTTGTGGATGAAGGGGGGAATTCTGAGTCATTGTGGGGGAGTGATGAGGATGGGGAAGGGCAAGAGCGAGGATGGGCATGCAGGAGCGGAGCAGCAGTACAGCTACCATATGCCCGTGTCTAGTGCTTTGGCTGGCACAAAACAGATGCTCGGGAAATGAAGCATTCCACTGCAAATGGTGTTTCTTACTTCAAAGGGAGATAGGGGTCAGTGTGCTCAGGAAATTCTTCTTAAATCTTTTTAAGGATGAAATATTCTGGGTGACTTCATGTTATCCCCAAGCCACCTTTGTTTCCAACTTATTAAGTGTCTTTTATTGATACTTTTAGGTAAACAGGTACATAGGAGAACCAGGGTGACACCATGTTAAAATCAACTCCATCTTAAAACTAACAAGGCACAGTCATGACCCATGGTCCTAAGATGTTTACAGCTAAGGAAGCTGCTTAATAATACCTGCAAGGACATACTCCTGTGACAACAAAATATCCAGATGCACCAATATCACATGATAATATATACTTTTAAGATGATTATAGTCATGCTTTGATATGCCCATACACTAAAATGCCAAGGATAACTATTGTTATATCAACAAAGTAATAAATTTTGTCACGTTGTCAGCCCACCCACACATAGATATAACTTAGCTTACCCTTGGCATAGATAAGACCCCTGTAGAAGAATTTAAAACAAAGACGATGTGTTCTTCCTCTTGCTTTCTGAGGATGCCCTACTTTGTATCTGAGTTGCTTTTAATAAACTATCTCTTCTCACTGCACTCTGCAACTTGCCTTGAACTCTTTCCTACATGAGATCCAAGAACCCTGTCTTGGGGCCTGGATCAGGGTACTTTTTTCTGGTGACACTACTACTTTAGTAATGTTGTATACTAAACAAAGCTGGTTTTTTTGTTTGTTTGTTTTTCTTGGATGGTTAAAAACCTCGCAGCATGTCAGACTCAACATTCTGATCTTGGATTGTGACTGCCCAGTAGTGAGTCCAGCAGCCAGAGGTTGTAGGAGATGGCAGGGTGTGTGCAGTGACTCAAAGGCAGGTTTGGCGTTTCTCATGAAATCTCTTATAAAAGTTTCCTTGTGGAAATCCCTGATTCCTTATGGAGAAGGATTTTGTCAGAAATGCCTTATCTAAGTTTCCTTATGGAGATGCTCTGTCTCACTGAAATCTAGCAAGTGATGTTTGGGCTTAGGACGGGAAGGCAAGGAAAGCAGTGAGCTAGAAAATTGGTATTTGTCAGGAGCCTACTAAGGAATGCAGTGTGGGTTTACGACAACATGCAGGCTGTTTAGGTTTGCTTGAATAAAGTAGACAGGCCTCTTCTCCGTCTTTGGCTGGCAAGTAAGAACGTATCTGGGAGACCCCCATCAAATCCACATGGTTGGCTGCTCACTCCGTAAGAGAATTTATGCAAAAGTTTGTCCAGGGGTTGGCATAAGAAACAATGCTACTGATTATTCAAACAATTAGATATTTATTGATTCCAGACAGAACATTTCATAGCACTCAATGTGGTGGGGAGATGGAGAAGGAGGAGAAGGCTCTGTCTCTTCCTGTTGGAAGCTTGTTAAGTAGTTCAAGATTTAAAGCTAATATACGCAAAACAACCAAGTACCAAGTACCAGGAGGGCCTGGGTCTGAGGGGATGGAAGGCAAGGAGGGACCTGATGTGGTAGTGATAATATAGCTGTCCAGGCACTGTGTGTGCCATACAGACTGGGCAGATCATTTCTGTTCATCTTCACACCAGCTCTATGATATTTGTACCATTGTTCCCCCCATTTACACATGACGACTCTGAGCCTTAAAAAAGTCAAGGAGCTTGCCCAAGGTCACCCTGCAAGAAAATGGCAGAGCTGAGCCAAAAACATTTGTATAGGAGAAAGTTAGAGAAAGGGTGGGTGGAAAATTGTCGTTTAGTGGAACAAACACCATTTCCTTGCCCTCCTCTTTCTTTAAAGTGTGGATAATAATCCCTACCTTTCAGAATTGTTAGGCAGGATAAATGAGAGTGTCTGTGAATGCTTCCATTTCGACAATGCCTGATGCTCAGTGGGAAGTCAGACGACACCACATTAGGGAAAGCGGGTGAAGACGGATATCTCATAGAGGGGAACTGGGACATGACTAATGCGGAGCAGTGGGAAATAAGTTTGGAAGGGAAAAGGGACCCAGTTTATAGAGGACATGAAACCTAAGAGAGAAGGTGAGGATTGATGTGGCATTAAATACTTTAGCAAAAGTATTAATACTTCTCTGATTTTTGTAGGAAAAATGTACTCATAAGTACTTTGGGGGAAAAAAAAGCCCAGAAAAGTATGAAAATGAAAATTAAAAATCCCACCACCCAGAGATAACCGCTTATAACCTTTTTTGTATTACTTAACCTTGATCCTAACTTTATGACATGTGCTAGAAAATATGAAATTATGATCCTAATTTTATGAAAGTGTTTATGCATTATATATATATACTTACAATATTCTGTATGATTATACTGTATAATAAGCTCTGCTTTTTTGACTCTTTGATTTGAACATTTTCCTCACAACTAGATAATATTAGAAAAAACCTTTTTAAAGCTATGGACTATTAACAAAGTGGAAGTACCATAATTTAACAATTTCTCTATTACTGGCTTTTGAGGTTGTTTCCAATCTTTCACTATTAGAAATAGCACTGTGATGAATGTCGTTATATATAAAACTTTAGCCACATTAAAAAATTATTTCTTTAGGCTGAATTCCTAGAAATAGAGACACTAGGTCAAAGAATATAAGCGTTTTTAAGGCTCTTGATTCATATTGCCAAATGGCTTTCCAGAAAGGTTGAATCAGTTTATATTCCCACCAGCAGTATATGAGAGTGCCCATTTTATGGAACACTTGCCAACAATGAGTATTTTTTTTAAAAATGTGTCTATTTGATAGAGTAAACATAGTATTTTGTTTTAGTTTGTATTTCTTGGATTATAAGTGAGGCGGAACTTTTTTGATAGTTTATTGGCTGTTTTTATTTCTTCTTTTGTGAATTTTCTCATTGTTTCCTTAATCATTATTCTAGAACAGTACTGAGTAGAGACCTAATGTAAACCATGTACATAATTTTAAATTTTCTTGTGGCCACATTAAACAAATGAGAAAAAAACTGGTAAAATAAAATTTAATAATAAAATTATTTTAGTAATAACAATCTTAATAATAAAATTCATTTAACTAAATATACCTAAAATATTATCATTTCAATATTGGTGCTAGCTACATTTCAAGTGCTCTTGTGAGTAGTGGCTACCATATTGGACAGTGCAGATTCAGAACATTTCCATCATAGTGGAAAGTTCAACTGGACGGCACTAGCATGGAATGTTAGAGCTTTTGATATTTATTTATAAGGAAACTTTATATATTTAGTTTTTTTCTCTATCCTATTTGTTGTAGTTTTTCCAGTATGCCATTAACCTTTTAATTTTGTTTATTCTTTTTATTTACTTATATTCAAACAAGATAGATGAATCTGTCATTCTTTGCCTTTGTTGTCTATTCCATTGTTTGAGGTCTACCTATTGCCAGTATAGTTAATTCCCCACCTATATTTTTTCCCCTCGCCTCCCTTGTTTTTACAGACAAGGCCTTACTATGTTGTTCAGGCTGGAGTGCAGTAGCTATTCACAGACGTGATCATAGCACACTATAGCCTCAAACTCCTGGCCATAAGTGATCCTTTTGCCTCAGCCTCCCAAGAAACTGGGACAACAGGCACATACTGCTGACCCTGGCTCTCCTAGGTTTTTTAATGATTTCATTTGTAATGCAATTATTTAATCCTGAAATTTATCACATTATTTTAAAAGTGTACCTGATTTATCAAAAAGCTTACCATTGTTGTATGCCTGTTAATTTCTCTTTAGAGTTTTTAAGAGTTTCGATCTTAAATATTTCAATGCTGTGTTATTTAGTGCATAACAGTAGAGGATTGTTGATAATTGTAAAAGAGCATGATTCTCCTGGTCCATTGTAGTGTTTTTTTTGTTTTGACTCTATTGTGTTTGAAATTAATATTGTGACCCCTGGCTTTGGTGGCTACATTTGCCTAAGATCATTGTCCCAGCTTTAATTTTTAACCATTTCAATTTGATTTTGCATATAGTTTTGTATTCATTTTTGTAACTGTGATTTAATCTTAACTCTGCTAAATTGATTTTTGTTCTCATCAGTGGTCCTTTTATATGTAACTTTCTCCTGTTATTGAGTTCTTCTTTTTTTTATATCACTCAGATAACTGATACATGCCTTCAAGTAATTATTTTCAAAAATGTATCTTATAGTCAGTACTCAATAAATATTTCCTGAATAAATGAATGAATGTTAAGCCTTTGCACATCATAGAATATCCTTCTGTTCTGTGATAAGAGCATGAATTTTTTTCTGTGATAAATCTACTTTTTACTCCTGAATAATGGTCTTGTATCTGTCTCTTTTTTCAACAAGCTTAAGTATTTAGTCTTTTTAAAATATATATTTTAACATTTTGCCAGGATATTTTTTGTTTTCTTTATATTGATTTTACCTGGAAAAAAATGAGACTTTTTTAATCTTCAAATTTAAGTCACTCTTAAATTCAGGAAAGTTTTTTCTGATATATATTTGTCTGTTTTGTACAGTTATTCTGGATCCATTTTCAGGAACATGACTAGCATGACTAGTTTTGAGATTGGATCTCAGGTTCTTCCCTTATATCAATCATTAAATGTTATCAGTGTAATGTATATTTAGAAGGAGTTTTGGGAAATGGCATAAGGTGAGGAATTAAATTTTTTTCTGGTTTGTTTACCTTCTCAAAACTGAAAAAAAAGATTACAACCTTATTTTCTATACCTCTCATTCTGTTTTCTTTTTATTTTTTAAATTAATTTTTAATTTTTAATTTTTGTGGAAACATACTGGGTGTATATATTTATGGGTTACATGAGATATTTTGATACAGGCATGCAATGTGTAATAATCACATTAGGGTAAATGGGGCATCCATTACCTCCAGAATTTCTCTTTTGTGTTATACACAATCCAATTATACTTTTTTAGTTATTTTTAAGTGTACAATTAAGTTAGTTTTGACTGTAGTCACCCTATTGTGCTAGAAAATACTTATTTATTTTTTCTAACTAACTACTTTTTGTACCCATTAACCATCCTCAATTCCCTCCAACCCTTGACTATCCTTTCCAGCCTCTGGTAAACATCCTTCTAGTCTCTATCTCCATGAATTCAATTATTTTAATTTTTAGCTCCTACAAATAACTGAGAACATGTGAAGTTTTCCTTTCTATGCCTGGCTTATTTCACTTAACATAATGACCTCCATTTCCATCCATGTTGTTGCAAATGACAGGATCTCATTCTTTTTTATGGCTGAATAGTACTCCGTTGTGTATATGTACCTCATTTCCTTTATCCATTCATCTGTTGACAGACACTTAGGTTGCGTCCAACCTGGCTACTGTGGGTGATACTGCAATAAACATGGAAGGGTAGCTATCTCTTCAATAACATAATTTCTTTTCTTTGGGTATATACCCAGCAGAATGATTGCTGGATCATATGGTAGCTCTATTTTTAGTTTTTTGAGGAACCTCCAAACTGTTCTCTGTAGTGGTTATACTAATTTACATTCCCACCAACAGTGTATAAAGATTCCCTTTCTCTGAAAGGTCACATATTTCTGTTTCTCCAACATTGGCCCCTGGTTCCTTATTTAGTTTGTTTGGTGAGGCCATGTTTTCCTGAATGGTGTTAATGCTTGTCGATGTTCACTGGTGCCTGAGCATTGAAGAATTAGGTATTTACTGTAGTCTTTGCAGTCTGGGCTTGTTTGTACCTGTCCTCCTTGGAAAGGCTTTCCATATATTTGAAAGGAATTGGCCATTGTGATCTAAACCATAACTGCATTAGGGGACACTCCATGACCAGTAATGCTATGGTTCTTGCAGATTCAGAGGTACCATCTTGGTGGTCTTGGATAAGATCTGGAAGAGTTCTCTGGATTATCAGGCAGAGACTCTTGTTCTTTTTCCTTACTTTCTTCCAAGCAAAGGGAGTCTTTCTGTGCTGAGCTGCTTGGGACTGGGGGTGGGGTGACACAAGCACCCTGTGGCCACCACTGGGATTGTGCTGGATCAGATCTGAAGCCAGCACAGCATTGGGTCTTGCCAAGGCCTGCTGTAACCCCTACCTGGCTATTGCCTATATTTGTTCAAGGCCCTGGGGCTCTACAATCAGCAGGTGTTGAAGCCAGCCAGACTTATGTCCTTCCCTTCAGGGTGTCAAGTTCCTCCAGATCCCAGGCAGGTCCAGAGATGCCATCCAGGAGCTAGAGACTGGGAGTAAAAAACGTTAGAAGTCTACCTGGTGTTCTATTCTGCTGTGTCTGAGCTGGCCCTCAAACCACAAGTCACAGTCCTTCTCACTCTTCCCTCTCCTTTTCACAGGCAGAGGAGCCTCACCCCAGGCCATTACCACCCCAAGCCCACTAAGTGTACTGCCAGCTAACTACTGATGCTCCCTTAAGGCCCAGAACTCTTCAGCCAGCTTGTAGTGAATGCTGCCAGGCCCAGAACTCACCCTTCAGTGCAGTGGGCTACCTTTAGGCTCAGGAAAGGTCTAGAAATGCCATCCAGTAGCCAAGACCTGGGATTAGGGACCCAAAGAGCCTACTTGGTGCTCTTCCCCCACTGTGACTGAGCTGGTACCTGAAGACAGCACATCTCATACTACCCTGGTATTGCTGCTTATTATTCAGGCCCAAGAGCTCTTTAGTAGGTGATGGATCCTACCAAAACTTTGCCCTTCCCTTCAAGGCAACAGGTTCCCTTCTGGTTTAGGGCATATCTAGACATGCTGTCCAGGAGCTAGGGCCTGGAATAAGGGCCTCAGGATTCTAACTGTTGCCCTATCCTACTGTAGCTGAGCTGGTATCCAAGATGTAAGTCAAAAGTCCTCTTTACTCTTCCCTCTCCTCTCCTCAAGTGAAAGCAATGCGTCTCTTTTGGAGCTGCTAGCTGTATTGCTTGGTGTTAGGTGAGGAGTGGTGCAAAAACTCCCTCAGCTTCTCCGGCTGGTGTCTCAGTAAGTCTCATGCCTCCCAACTCCGCTGGCTCTCAACCCAGCTCAGCACTAGGACTTACAGTCCTTGTAGCCTAGAGTGCCTTTCAAATTTACTTGGGGCCCTTGAGCACTGCAGCCTACAGTGGCGAGGCTTGCCAGAACAGACATTCTGACTACTGGGATGGGCAATTCTCCTCTGACTTGGGCTAGTCTGAATGCTTCCTCCATGAGCAGGTATTAGCTGAGTTAAGCCCAGTTTTGCTTTCCACCATAATAGGGAAGCACTAAGTTCAGTGCAAAGCTTCACAATCCACTGCACTTCCCTCTCCCAAGTGCACAGAGTCTCTCTCCATGCAACGCTGCCACTGTTGGAGACAGGATAGGGGAGGGGTGGTGTTGGTGATTGAAGACTGTCTTTCCAACCCTCTTCAGTGTCTCTTACAGTGATATGAAGTTAAAACCAGGTACTGTGAGTGCTCAACTGATTTTTGGTTCTAATGAAGGTGCTTTTTTGTGTGTAGACAGTTGTTGAATTGTGTTCCTATGGGGGGGATGATCAGTGGGGGTCTTCTATTCTGCCATCTTGCTCTGCCCCTACTCTGTTATCAAGAATGTCAGTTGTACACTTTTGTGGCTGTGATGCATATGTCACTTCTGCTATTACATTTTTTATTTTAAAATTTTTTTTTAAAATCTCAAGCAGCTTTCTTTTCATCTCCCTGTTTGCTACTCATAGTTTTCTGGTCCTGCTTCATAAAGTACATATCCCCTTATGTCTTATTGATGATGCCAAATAGCTTTATCAAATATTCGTAGTTTTTGGATGTCTGTTTCAGCCAGAAGTTTTCTCTCATTCTTTCTCTTATTTTATATTTATTTTTATAAATGCTTTGTTGATTAATAACTTACATTTATAAAATTATATAACATATAAATGGACTGGTCCATGAATTTCTCAAACTGTAACTACCACCCAAATCATGAAAGAGCACAATGCGAGCATGAGAGAAGCTCACCTCACACCCTCTCCCAGTTACCACTCCTAAAGTAATCACTATATCTTGACTTCTGTCACCATCTATTAGTTTTGCCTGGTTTAAAACTTTATATAAATAGTTATTTTATTTTACCTTTTCAATTATTCTGAAATAGGAAGGGATAGATCCAGATCTGGTATTGGCCAACAGGCTGGGTGGTGATTGCCTTGTCCCTTTCACTATCTTCTTCAGCAGGTGGATTCCCCTTCTCAAGAATAAAGATGGTAGGTATATGTATTAGTCCGTTCTCACACTGCTATAAAGAAATACCTGAGAATGGAAAATTTATAAAGGAAAGAGGTTTAATTGATTCACAGTTCCATATGGCTGGAGAGGCCTCAGGAAATTTACAATCATGGTGGAAGGAGAAGCAGGGACGTCTTACGTGGCAGCAGGCAAAGAGAGAGCATGTGAAGGAGAAACTATCAAACTTTTAAAAAACCATCAGTTCTGATGAGAACTCACTCACTATCAAGAGACAGCATGGGCGAGATCACCCCCATGATCCAATCACCTCCCACTAGGTTCCTCCCTCAACACATGGAGATGATGGGAATTACAATTAGAGATGAGATTTGGGTGGGGACACAGAGCCAAACCATATCAGTATACTTTCTAGTCCAGTTTTCTAGAATGCTGAAATGTTACACTCTTATCTCCTGACTCTCTGATTCCTTGATTCTGAGAACATATGGTACATGAAAAATATAATTCCCAGCATGCACTATGAATTAATTAGGATTTGGTTCAATGCATTAAATAAAGAAAAATTTACAGCATCTTACAAAAGAGACACTTCTTTCTTTCTCAAAAAAAGTCCAAAGACATCCAATGTTAGGATGACAGTTCTGTTCCACAAAGTCCTTGGAACCCAGGCTCTCCCCAGGCTTCTGCTCCATATCCCTAGGGTGTGACACTCATTATCAAGATCCAGAGCAACTACTAGAATGCTAGGTAGTAGAATGGAAAAGGGGGATGATGAAAACGGAGCACAATAAAGGCACTAGCTGTTTCAAAAAGAGATTCGTACATCTTCCATGTATATGCCACAGATCACAACTATTACTCCAGTGTATCTTTATCTGTGGCCTCTGCCTCTCTCCTGGGGTTCCAACTCACATTTCTCATCTCTTACTAAGGACTCATATTCTCTGTTCCTCAGGAACCCTAAGTGAATATATCTCAAATCAAATTTATTTTCTTTTCCAACAATCCTACTTCCTATATATCCTATTTCCATTCCCATTTTACAGTCCAAACTTGAAACATGGGGATGGTCCTCACTCCCACTTTCTTCTCTTTCATGTTAAATATGTTGAAACTCTTTATTTTTACTGTCTACATACAATGTGTTGATTATCTCCTTTCTCACTCCCCTTCACTGTCAGAGGTGCTAATCATTGTTCACATCGATCAGCTTTCTAACCAACATCCTTGCTTTTCTGTTCACTCCCCTCAGAGCCATCGCCAACATCTGTTTAGAGTGATCATTCTAAAATAACAATCTGATCATCCTACATTTCTGTTTTAAAATGTGTAACCATTTGCTATTACCCAAAACAATGATTCATTGTTTTTTTTTTCATGTCAAAAAACATTGTGGATGCCCACATATCTATTAATTGAGAAAGTATGTAAACCAAAAGCTACTCTGAATTCAGCAACAATTTTAAATTTTTTTATGATTAATAAGCATGGAATTTACATACATTGAACCAATACTAATATATATTTGGAAAGATAACATGTATTCAATCTGCAGACAATGATTGGTGGATTGGTGAATGCCTTGCAATGACTACTTACCACCAGTTGAGACCCATGGCTTTAAAGATGACATAAAATTAATTAGTGGGCTATAAAAGATGCTTTAAACTCTGGAAAACATTTCACTTTTCTCTCCTCACCTTCTGGTCACTTTGCTCTCCTCACCTTCTCACTCCATGGCAGCCACACAAGCTGCCCCTCTTTCTGCTGTTCCTCACTCATCACTTTCTCCAGGAATGCCCTTTCTTCCTTTTCTCTGCCTGAAACACTCTGACCTTATTCCTTAAGACCTAACAAAAATGTCAGGAGAAACCTTTTCAGATCCCTTTAATAGTTAGTTGCTCTCTCATGCAGCTCATAGCATCTCACACATCATCTCAAGCAGAGCTCTTACTGGGATGGGTTTTACGTGTATCTCCCTTGCCAGATTCTGGGATCCTAAGTGGCAGAGCCTGGATCTTATTCATCTTTATATCCCAGACTCCTGAAATAGTGCCTGGAACATAGTAGGTGCTTCTCTAAATAGAGGTTGATGGATTCACAGTGACTGCTAGGATACTTTTCGCAACCTTAGAAAGAGCAGTTTCCTGGCAGAGGTAAAAAGTAAGATAGTCCTGCCCTTGACATCCGGGTTCTTTTCTCATAATTACCACTCCATGCCAGAGCAAATAATAATCAATCATATATTTAGCCATTAAGAGTACAGAAAGTTACAACTGGAGGAAACTGCAGCTGTCATCCAATATGACTCCTTCATATTATAGATCAAGAAACAGCATTGAGCCTTTTCTTTCTAGATGCAGTAACCCAGTTTTCAACTTCCTCCACATTCTGGTTCTTGATTAATTTTCCTTGAATTCTGACTCGTCAACATTCCTCCTAGGTTGTAACAATAAGTTGCTCTTTTGTAGTCACTAACACGAACACCTGCAATCCGTAGATGACGTATTTATTAATGATTGAGATATTTCAGCATTCTTCATGGCCAACTCCTTTACCAGCCAGTATCTAAGAATAACCAAGATTGGAGATCTGAATTTTAACTTCACTTAGTTCTCTTACACAGGCTCTGGCGGAGGTGCGAATGGGTAATGAAGGGCCAGGAGGCACGTGGCCAAAGGAAGCGCGACAACCTGGACATTCAACCCCTAGAAAATGGAAAAACTCCTGGAGTCTACTGTTGTCTAGGAGAGGAGCACCTGCCTGGTGTAACTTCTGAGTGTTGAGTGTCCATTGCTAGGTATCAAATGTGAGATGAATATTTTTGTGGCAATATGGATGAAATTGTGTGGGGGGCATAATGTGCATGGAGCTGGTCGTAAGTAACTTGAGGGGGAATGTGAAGAATATTTGGTTTTGGCAAGATGCAGTGATGCTGAATATCTTTAGGGCACTGTGTATAACATGGAAAAAAATTAAACTTTCTTATGTTGCACCCAGCTGACTGCCTGGTCACTTCGAGGACAACAAAGTGGTAGTTATTATTGAACAAATGTGTGGAAGAGTTGCTGAAGAGCTTGCCCAAGAACTAAACTTTATTATTGCCTTTCCATGAAGGGAACACCTCTCCAAATTTAAATGAAATATTACTGCTAGCCATTAAGCCTCATCCCTGTAATCCCAGCACTTTGGGAAGTCAAAGAGGGAGGACCATTTGAGCCCAGGAGTTCAAGACCAGCCTGAGCAGCATAGGCAGACCTATCTCTATGAAAAATTAAAAAAAAAAATTAGCTGGATGTGGTCGTGCAGGACTCTAGCCCCAGATACTCAGGAGGCTGAGGTGGGAGGATCATTTGAGCCCAGGAATTCAAGGCTGCAGTGAGCCATGATGTATCACTACACTCCAGGCTGGGCAACAGAGCGAGACCCTGTCTCAAAAAAAAAAAAGAGTGAAAATCCTTCTACATTCAGTAGCCTATAGATGTGCAGGCATCTTTACCAATTGTGTTCCATCTTTGGACAAGTAAATGTGACCTGAACTCATCTGTCTATTTATACTTTATTCAAAATTTCTAACTCCATAAAGGGATAAAAATGATCAGGCTCTCAAATTCAAGTCTAGAGAAGTTAGAATCCTGGTTGTTTACAAAACTTGTCCATCAAATAGAGCTGGTGTTAATTAACTCTGGCATCCTTAAATTTATTTTGCGTATTCAATGGTTACTATGAAAAGCTAGATCTGAAATAACAAATGCACAGACAGCACAATTAGCAGGGTGCAGGCATCACATATTTTTCCCTGGGTTGCTTCTGTTACCAATCAAACTTGCAGACGTGACAGTAGAGCATTTCTGACAGTTAAGTTCCACAAAAGATGCTGTTCATTTATTTTGGCAGTGGGTTGTACTATTCTAAGAAGAGAGACGTGCGAGGCAGAGCCCAGCATTATAACTCAAAATCTATCCTGTCTTAGCATTTGTGGGACATTGGGTTGTGGGATTTTAGAAGGAGATGAAACAGATAGGAAGACATATTAATAAACGGCAGTTAAAATGCTATGACTTGTAAAATCCCTTATGTGCAGTACAACGTTTTTAGTTATGAAAGTGCATATAATTTAAAAGGCAATTTATTTTACATTGTTTGTACTGTTGTATATTCCTACCTTATTGGTCAATTATATTTCTTTGTAGACAGTTTTAAACTTGTGTAATTCAATAGTAGTTCTTGGGTATGTTTAAATCTTAAGGCAACATGAGATTTACATTGATATTATAGAAATTCTAGTGAGAATTTTTCAAGTTACATAAAGTTTTCTGCAAATGCCCTACTTAAATAGAATATTCTGCACATAAAACAAGCCAGCAATACAATAGCTGAGAAGTGGGATTTTATTTTTTACCTTACACCTTTCTGGAAAACACAATTGCAAACTTACTGTGTGTGGATTTCAAAGCACACAGGGAAATATCCATGTATATAGCCAGGGAACAACTTTATCGACTAGGAAGAGAATGGCTTTCTTCTGGGCTCATGTGACAAAAATTCACACTCGAATGATAGACATGTCTTTTTCTTTCTGTTTGTTGGCAGGTTGTCCACTCTAAACCCATAGTAGTTTGCATGGTAAGCAGAATTGGAGAGTGAGAAGGAAACGAGGAGATGACAAAGTGCCTAAGCAATTTTTCTTCTTTCCCCCAGCATGAGGAATACACATCAGAAGTTTATTTCCCCTATAGTCAGAACCTAACTATCTTTATGTAGATGCTAATCAACTTCTTTAATAATGCTTCCGGAATAAAATACTACCACTGTTTGGGGTCACAGACACACAACATATTTTTGTCTTTGCGTATATGTTAGAGTCTAATTCATTCCATTGTGTCTATTTATATATTGTATATATTGTACATAGTATATATCTATATCGTTGTACATAGTTGTATCTGCATTTTATGATGTTGCAATGGAGATTTGGGTTTGCAATTGAGATCCATCTATATTGAATTTTTTGTTAGTTTGTTTTAAAAAATCCTTTCTCAGATTATTTCCTTTTTTCCTTTCTGCTTTAAGCCAGACACCCCCTGAAAGGGTCTGTACCTGGAACAGACTGGGCATTGTTGGTGCTATGTGCTGCAGTTCCTTGGAAACCATATCTATAAGTCAGAAAGCAAACACCAGGCCTATTGTATTGATACCAGGAGGTGTGTTACTAATATCACAGCCGACATGTGTGACATCTCCCCTGACGTGTTACTAATGTAACACCTGACATGGCCAGACATCTCCCCAAGAGATGCTGTACAGGATGCCATGAGGGCTGGAGCTAATTGGAAGTATAACCCTTGACTGTTTGGGGAAGGCAAAATCATACCATCCTAGAGGCAGGCCCATTCCTTCTGCTTCTTAGTGGGGGAGCTTGTTTTCTTATTAGTGCTGATGGCTTTATTGCAGTCAGTGGAAGACAAGAGGCCATTTGCTTCTTGCACATCAATCAATCACCTCAGGTCCGGAGGCCTCAGGGTATGTTCAGCAGAAAGCAGGGCACACAAGCCTGAATTCTTGGAGAGCACTCAAACAAGTCAGCTAACTACAAGAGGCCAGTGAATGAGACTCTATGGTGGGAAGAGGTGTGAAGAAAAACCCAAATGTCTTCAAATTATTAAGTAAAACAGGTCACTTATCTATTGTTTTCTAGCCATCATGAGCCTGCTCTAAGCCAGGGTTTGCTAACGAAGGCCTTTAGCCTGTTTTTATATGGCCCACAAACTAAAAATGTTTTTAAAGCATTGTTTTAAAAAAATCCCAAAAGCAAAGAGTATGGGACAGAGACTGGATGTACCCACAAAGCCTAAAGTATTTACTATCTGATCTTTTACAGTAAAAATGTCTACGCAGTAGTGTGCAATAATGAAGAGAAGTTTCTGATTTCTAGTTGCTATACCACTTCTCTGTCCCCTTCAGAGTCCACCTGAATTGTCAGTGGGCTCCAGAGAGGACTTTGACTTTCACTCTAAAGGAACCATGTTTGTAGTTTTGGGGTTTCCTGCACCACTTTCAGGTAGGACTTAGTATAACCCAACACTGCTTTATGTTTGTGCTCAGCAGGTAATTAGATGGAGAAATTGTACTGAACATGAATTAGAAAGATCCCCTCCCAATTCCCCAGACCATAACAGGGCTTCCAGTGCAGCCAGGGTTTCAGCGAGTACACATGTTCATCAGATCTTTGGAGCCATTTAATACTTTGGTGTTTTTCCTCTAATACTCTTCTTTAAGAGCTCACTCCCCTCCAAAGTTTTAGAAAGATAAGATTCTAAATTAATTCCTAAATTCTCTAGTTAGATAGAGACTGCCTTTCAGTCAGGTTCTTCTTTGTTCTTTGATCTGAATCCCAGGAGAGTCATGAATGTTTCTCCTGCTGCAGCTTTGTCTGAATATTGCTGGTATCTTGAAGGAAAATCTTTGGTCTGCTGATGCACCCCTAGGCTGACTACAGAGGGCTGAGAGTTGCGGAGATGGAGTAGGGAGCATCCTTTGTCTTGCTTTCTTTTTGGGCCAACGCAAATCCCAAGGCTCATGTGGGTAGGGTAATCCCTGCCCCTGAGGCTAACCATCCCCCACACCTGCAGACTGGGTGAGAACCTGGGATTTAAACAAACTCCAGGGCTGGCATACAGCACCATTTCTTTCTATCATTTCCCCTACTCTTCTTGGATGTTGCCCTAGCTCAGGCCCTCATCATCAATCACTGAGACCAGAGTGGTGCCCTCTTCAGAGATGACTATAATCCCCAAGTAAACTCAGTCTACCCTATACCCTGTTTCCAGGGGAGCTGAAAACCTAGCCATATCACCAAAAGTTAGAACCTTTCTTTTGGTTCCCCATTGCCTTCAGAATAAAAGTTCAACCCTGTCACAGTATTTTGAGATCATCCTACTTCTGTAGCAGATCTGCCTCTTTCCTTACCCCACCTCTTGTCCTTCAGCCATATTTATCTGAGAGGCAGGAAGTTTCTTAAGCAGACTGCTTCACTCATGCCTTTACTCATGCTGGTCCCGCCACCTAAAATGCTACCCCTCACTTTTTCCCCAGTTTGCTTTACCAACACCTAATCATCTTTCAAGTTGGGATCATGGGTCATGTTAAGAATTAAAATATATCCCCCTAAAAGATGTTCAAGTTCTAACCCCCAATACCGGTGAATGTAACCTAATTTGTAAACAGGGTATTTGCAGACGATCAAGTCAAGAATGGGGTCGTTAAAGTAGGCCCTAATCCAAAATGACTGCTGTCCTTACACAAAGAGGAAATTTGGACACAGAGACAGACATGCGTAGAAGGAAGACAATGAGAAGGCATAGGGAGAAGATGGCCGTCTATAATAGCCTACCGTTGAACCCTAGCTTGTCTGTTTTGTTTTGTTTTTGAGATGGGAGTCTCACTCTTGTTGCCCAGGCTGGAGTGCAGTGGCGTGACCTCGGCTCACCACAACCTCCGCCTCCCAGGTTCAAGCCATTCTCCTGCCTCAGCCTCCCGAATAGCTGGAATTACAGTCATGCGCCACCACGCCCGGCCAATTTTTATGTTTTTAGTAGAGACAGGTTTCTCCATGTTGGTCAGGTTGATCTCGAACTCTCGACCTCAGATGATCGACCCACCTCAGCCTCCCAAAGTGCTGGGATTACAGGCATGAGCCACTGAGCCTGGCCTGAATCCTAGCTTGTCCCAAGAATATCTCCCAATCCCATCAGGTGTAATATGATAAATCTGGGCTTTTCAAATTATAATATGCACATAAATTAACTGGTAGTCTTGTTACAAAGCAAATTCTGATTCATTAGGCCTGAGTTGGGACCTGAGGTTCTGAATTTTAGCAAGCTACCAGGTGATGCTGATACTGCTGGTCCATAGGTCACACTTTGAGTGCCAAGGCCTTAGAGCACTTGTTTGCCTTCAAGGCTGTAATATGCCTGAGGTCAAAGACTATGCCTTTGACTACCCAGGGCTTGGAGCAGTGCTGGGAACATGACAGGTACATAACAAATGTTGGTTGAATGGTTGATGAATGAGGAATGAATTAATCTATGGTATTAGGAGTATGTCTTTGGAATTGAACGGTTCATGATCATTCCCAAGATATGTTAGGCATAAAATAAGTGCACTGTGAAGGGAGTCTTATCTTTCCCATGCTTCATCATTTTTATGCATTTAAAATTCTTCTTGGAAAAGAAAAGAAGCTCCACATCATGAATTTGAAGAAAGACATTCTGGAATGTCACAGTGATGGTAGGGAGCTGAATGGGCTAAGCTTTCAACTGTACTTGAACCAACTCTTTAACACCAGCGGGCAAAAGCCACCCCCCTTCCTCTGACTCTTCTTCACTTCTACTCTCTGTGTAAGTGCCCAGAAGCTGGTCACTGAGAAGAAAACGACAGAAAAGAAATGTACAAGATTAAGCTCAGAATTGGACTCTGGCACTGTACACTTAAAACAGCTCCTTGAGTAAGTAACATAATCCCGAGTTACAGATAGAAAATTGAAGTTTGAAGTAGTTTGTCCAATGTTATCAAACTATTGAGTGGGAGAACCAGGGGTCAAGCAGATTGCATGTCAATGCCTGTGCCCTTTCCATCACACAGAGAATGCTGAAAAGAGAGAGCTAATGGTCTAACTGGCCACACAATTGAGATATCTGTGCTCCTTTCTTCTTTCCTCCCCATAGAAAATTCAAAAGCAGTATATATTATAGCTCAGAGTCAATTACCCAGCTTCTTTCGAAAATATTCCAATTCTGACAGTCACAGAGATGCCTCATTTTTTCTGGGATTTCAAGGAACATAATCTTTAATATAACATTTTCCAGATAACTACGATTCTTGCCTTTATATTTTAAAAATTATTTTAATAATTCTGGACAGAATAATTTTGAAATATAGTATACTTACTTTGCAATCTTAAGTTCTATCTTTTCTTGTTCATTCAGGGCCACTGTCATGGATTGTTAATTCCAGAATGACACCAAAATTCATTCATATTATCAGGTATTATTGAAATATTGAACTGTGTGTTCCTATATTAAATGGTCTCAGATTTTTCGAGAAAATATTTCTGCTGTTAAAGTTTTTTTGTCAGTTCCTCTAAAGACTATCCGTTCTTCCTTTTTGCTGCTGTTAATGAATTTGCTCCTAACATTGTGTTATGTCTAATGTGTTAATTTCATTCTCAAGGAGGAGAAAACTGATATGGAAGATTGTTAGAAATATATGTAAAGTAAAAATGAGAAGGATATGAATTGAGTATCTAAGAGATCTCTGAGTTAAGGTATGAAATTTTGTGCTTTTTAATAGTTGTTTTTGACTGCTAAGAGACTTGCGTTCATTTCCTGGTTCTGAACATTGTATTTTGAAGTTGAGATCATCTGGAAAATGATCTCTATAAAAATGTAATGTTGCCATACAGTATATTAGATTTCTTCCTGGTGAAAGGCATGTAGTTACCTCCTCTTAAGGGTTCCTGTTGCCTACAGAACAGCTAATTACAGTAAAAGTTCACTAATATGGAACAACCCAAAAGGAAGATATTCTGAATAAATTTTTTTAAATCTCATTTACAGTAGTTTTTGCTGGGCATGGTGGCTCATGCCTGTAATTCCAGAACTTAGGGAGGCCAAGGTGGGATGATTGCTTGAGGCCAGGAATTTGAGATTAACTTGGCCAATATAGTGGGACCCTGTCTCCACACACACATACAAAGTATTTCTTTAAAGTTATATGGGCCTCTTGCTTTCAAAATAAGAAAGTGACTCCAATTATCTGCTAGGAAAATGTACCAAGACTTTTTGTTGGATATATTCTGTTGAATAGGTAACAATATCTTTTTGGCTGTAAACATATATTCAAATACTCTTTGTCTTAAGTAATTTAAACCTAGTGCTATAATCATATGTATACTATTACTTCCCTGTAAAGTCATTTCTAAATAGTAAAAAGCTTAACTTTAGTCTTCACCAGGTTGACTTATCACAAATCCCTAATTAGTATAGTCTGATTTTCATAATATATTTCTAATATATATAATTTTCATATAATATATTTAACTGCTAAAGAGTCATCTTAACAACCCTTTGCTTTTTCATAATTTCACAATTTAAGATTTTTCTCTACCTTTGGAAGTAGTTTTAAATCTTAAAAGTAATTTTATCATACTTACTTTTCAAATTATATAGCACAGTTTCTCATTTTGGAAAACTGACAAAGGAAAAAAGGAAAACCAAGCAAAGATGAAAAGGAAAAAAGAAATCAAAATTCAAAGTGATATCATAAGGCAGGCTGGAGGCCAGAGAACAGGTCCTGCAGGGATGGCGTGGTAATGAATGGAAGGCATAGCCTGGAGGCAGCCTCTTTCTTATTATTACTCACAAATGACCCTTTTGTTCATCTAAAAAACACAGCATTTGAAAAGTCAGTGGGATTTGATTCTAAAGAGATCAATATCCACAAATTAGTTATTTTGAACATGCAAACAAACCATAAAGATTGTTTTCTAGACCCTGGTTTTCATTTCCAATAGCTTAGAAAGAGAGATTCATTACAAACTATTGTACTTTCACTACACTTAAAGCAATGGTGGGCGTTATGGGCTCACACCTACAATCCCAGCACTTTGGGAGGCTAAGGTGGAAGAATCACCTGAGGTCAGGAGTTCGAGACCAGCCTGGCCAACATGGCAAAACCCCGTCTCTATTAAAAATACAAAATTAGTCATGGTGGCGCATGCCTATAATCCCAGCTACTCGAGAGGCTGAGGCAGGAGAATAGCCTGAGTCTGGGAGGTGGAGGTTGCAGTGAGCTGAGATTGTGCCACTGCACTCTAGCCTGGTGACAGAGCGAGACTCCATCTCAAAAAAAAAAAAAAAGTAATTAATGGCAAAAACCGTGATTACTTTTGTACCGACCTAATGAAAGTACATTGACCTCAGATAATCCAACAAATTTCTCAGTTCTAAGAGGCTTTCCTGGTTTAACAGAAGCTTCTCATTACAAAATAATCATTGTTAGTAAAAACAAGAAAACTGTGCTTCAAACGTCCCTTTTCTTTAATATCTCTTTTCTTACCTTTTATCATCTTGCAATAGTGCAATTTTTTTTCTTGTTTCAAAAAGTTTTTATAAGTAATGAAATAGGCTTATATGTTGGAGTTAGAGCTAAACACACAAGGCAGAATATGTAGTTTAAAGATATTTACAGCTTACCAGCCAGAACCACATGCATTAGGCAAAAGCCTTCATAAAATAATTATGAGTATAAAATAGTTAGCTTTGGTTTCTGATTATCATGTAGAAAAATTACAGGCCATTCCTTTGGTAATAATAGTACTAACAGTAAGAAAAGGGAAGGAAGGAAGAAAGGAAGGGATGGAGGGAGAGCAAGAGGAAGAGAAAGAAAAAAGGAAGAAGGAAACATAGGAAAGAAAGAATGTTTTTGTAAGATGTATGCTCACACAACCTAAACAAATTCTTAAAGAACATGACTACGTAGGTGCAAATTAAGTACTTTCTTAAACTTCAGTCATTTTTAACCACTGTTTTACCAACCTTATTTTTCCTATTTTGATTTAAAGAAAATGCTATTTCCATACAGTGCTTCAAAGAGCAGAAATTTTCTCACAATAATCTCCTTTAAACTTGTTGCTCATACACATCAAAAGGATTTAACTATCTATTTGTACCCCAAAAGGATCTAGACTGCTTCCAAGCTGTGGGAGAGAAACCTACATTCTACAAGGGAAAATGTAACTTGTATTTGCCTAGACTGTACATTTCCTTTCCAAATTGGAAGTTTCTAAATAAGAAAACAAGGTGGTGGGGCGGGGGAGCAGGATGATCAAGATGTCAATGAGACTTTCCATAGCCTATAAAAACTCCAAGATGGTTTCTTTCTAATGAGAAAAGATTTCTTAGGAAAAAACACTCCTTTTCATAAACTCCCTCCTTTTCTACAGCATTGAAGCCCAACTTTATACAAAATTAATTTATATTGAATTTCTAAGCTCCTAGTTGTTTTTAAAACTGCTTCTCAAAGAAGCCTGGATCTTTTCCTAATTGTTTAAAAATATATTTGAACAGAAGTTTTAATAAAAAGCCAGTGTGGAGACCGGGCGTGGTGGCTCAAGCCTGTAATCCCAGCACTTTGGGAGGCCGAGGCCAGCATATCACCTGAGGTCGGGAGTTTGAGACCAGCCTGACCAGCACGGAGAGACCCATCTCTACTAAAAATAAAAAATTAGCTGGGCATGGTGGCACATGCCTGTAATCCCAGCTATTCAGGAGGCTGAGGCAGGAGAATGGCTTGAACCCAGGAGGCGGAGGTTGTGGTGAGCCAAGATCACGGCATTGCACTCCAGCCTGGGCAACAAGAGGGAAACTCTGTCTCAAAACAAAACAAAACAAAAAACAACTAAAAACTTCCTTATTAAAAAAAAAGCCAGTGTATAGAAAAGCCAGTATTATCACAGAGCCCATTTTTGCAGGTGAATGTGAGAGTATGTCAACATCAAAGAATTACCAGTGGTTCTAAAATCCAACTACAAGAATGCTCCTACCTAATTACACACACCACTCATGTCACTGTTTTTGACCTACCCCCATCTCCAATCCCAGACAATTAATGTACAAGGTTCATTGATGTTTCACACTTTGGTTACCTATTTTTCCAACCATCTTTAGAAATAAACATTTCACATATGTGCTCAACTCTTCCTTACTCATGTGTTTTGTTAGAAAAATAAACTTTAAATGCTTTTTGGCCAACATAAAATATGTTTCGTTCGATTTTATGCCAGATATTTTTTTCTTGAGTTTGTAAGATCTTAGGGGACTTCAATTTCTGGAATGCAGTGTCTTGGAGGGTATGTGTGTGTGTGCACATGTGTGCATGTATGTTGTTTTTAAAGTAAACATTGAGACATGTAAGTGTTATTTTAAATAGATGTTTAAGAAAATTTCCCTGTCACAGTTGTAGTTATGGGTGAGAATTTCATGGTCTCAGTGCTCCAATGATCCAAGTTTCCAAGCGCTCAAGGATTGCACCCCCAGAAAGCCCTAAAGTCTTCCCTTAAGAGAGGCTGCTCCAGAGATTTCTAATGTCCCCACTGATCTTCCCTTAACAGTGAATCAACAAGTATTTTATGTGGTATGGAAGGGGACCTCCTTTTTCTCTTCCATACTCAAGTACCTCACCCATGTCAACAACAGAAAAGAATGTTGTCTCTCTGTGAGAATACTCTTCATTTGAATTGGGTGTTCTGTTAGCTTTTTGTGGTAAGAGGATAGCATTTCAACAATTCCCTACGCTTGTGCTGGAAAATGCGTCTCATCCCTGGTCTGTTATCTTCTTTTTGTATAGAGTGAGGTAAAGAAATGATTTATCCTCTCAACTGTGCGCTCAGCATTGTCTCAGTAACTTCCCTTCCAGGCTCTCCATGGGATTTGAAAATTTATATTTCCTTGCTTTTGTTTGCTGATTGTATAAAGGATTCTTATTTTCCTGTTTCAAGTTAAGTCTCACGAGCTAGGATTTCCTTTCTTTAGTAACACTTTGTCCCCTAAACATTTTTTCGCTTTTCCTTGCATTTGTTGACACTCCATTTTACTTATTTTCTTTCTTTCTTTTTTCATGTGTATTTTAAGAAGGCATGGCTTTTTGGCTCTAACCACTACCTTTTATTCTTTTCGATTTCCTTGGAATAGCAAACTATTGTGTCCCTCCCTTTCTCTTTCCGTGTCTACCCTGTCTTTCTTTCACTGGTATTTAAAATGGCCTAAAAGGTGAAGTCCAATATCCATCCCAAGGGCTCTGATTTTTTGTTTCTAAAAGCACTACCAATCAGAACTTATATTCATACTGAATAGCTATTCTCAAATTATAATCTTCTCTTGTCACCCACCTAGCTCAGTTGTCCTGTGGGGTGCAAGCCTGGCTCTGTTCAGATGAAATAGAATATATGCCAGGGAGAACAAAAGAACAAAGACTCCCTCATTCTCAGGGTCCCCACCTTACCTAATCATTAGCAAACGGGGACTCAGCACAACACCCAGGTCTAGGACTCAAGTGTTTCATACCAAGATTTGTGTGTGTGTGTGTGTGTGTGTGTGTGTGTGTGTGTATAGATAATTTCCATAAGAACAAAGAAAAATTGATGAATGTCATGGACAAAAGCAATAACATTGCAAGTGAAATTCAATTGTAATAAAACACAGAGAGTTAAATTTGCAAGATATTTTCCAAGTTGCAGTTGATGGCTCATATTTTTAAAACAATATTTAATATAATAAAATTCCAAGTCAATAGAGGAATTGAAATAGTGCTTTGGAATTTGTGCAATTTACTAAGTACAAATTTGGTTTGTACTTAGTTAATTCAGTTGGTGTTTTAAAGTTTTTCTCTTAAATAATACCTCAAAAAAAATTCAACTGATTCAAACATTACCCTGCTAGAGAATCAGCAGCAGTAGAAGAAAAATTTGTTGCCCTGAAACGTCTGGGACATCGTGTTATGAGATTATTTGTAGCATACAATAATGAGAAAAGGTCAAAAAGGGCTACCTAAAAAAGAGAGATTTTAAAGTACAGCAAAGGTTTACCTGACTTCCCCTCATTTCAGAATTTCTAGCTTTCATGATTTTGTTGGATGTTTTCTATGCATACACTATTAAGGCCTCATATCATAATCCAAACGCACCTTCAAAAGAGAACGTGAACACCAGATGACCTCTCCCCACCCTGGAACCCTCCCTGCAGGCACTTCAGTTCAGCTTCTCAAATGCTTCAAATTGACAAGAGAAAGTACACAAGTGGTCTCCAGACACATCCCATATCTAACATGGCCATGGAATTCATCAACGAATTCACGCTAGTCTTCAGAATCATGTTAACATCTATCTCAGTATAATTCCAAGGAGATGTCCTTTCCATTTATTTAGTCATGTCTTACCAGTGTGTGATTTTTTTTTTTAATGCAGCATATAAAGTAAACCATTCTTTCTCAAAGTATGTCCTGCAGACCACTAGTACGGGTATTACCTGGGAGTCTGCTAGAAATGTAGAGTTGTAAGCCCCACCCCAGACCCACTGAACCTGCCTTTAAGATCTCCAAGTGATGCACATCAAAGTTTGAGAAGCACTGAGAGTCTCCTTACAAGTCACACTGCTGTGAACATCTTCTTGCACATTTATTTCCCCCGTTTGGGGATAGTTTTGTTGTATTCTATTCCCAGAAGTGAGATTATGAGTTCAGCTTTTTAAGCTTGCCAGAATTTCAGGAGAGTACTTTAAGAGCCAGAGGGGTGGGTGTGGTCAAAGGCTATATAACCTGAGGATTGGTCCAGTTAGTGCCCACTGTAGGGAGGGAATTACAAATGATCTGTTGGAGCCCTCTGCCTTTACAAGTCTTGTAATTTGAAGAACAAACCTCATATTCTCATCTGGAGGCAGAGCCAGAGAGGAAAATAACTTTCTGTTCCATTTCCCTGCCCTGTAGACTCACAGAGCTTCTTGCAATGCCCATCAGATTGCAAGGCTGACAACTCCTAAATATTCCAGATACAGGCCAGAAACCTCCTTAAATTTCATGTCTAGAGAATTCATTCCTGACTTTCTCTGAGTCATGAAGAAAAAGAAATGCTTCTTTCAGGGGCCTTTAGGTTCACCTTCCAAGCCACAGTAATTCTAGCTTTGTTCTGGCGTCTATAACCCAAAGGATCACTGTGCTGCTTCCTTGATGGTTCCCTAAGTCTCTTTCCTCCCCAGGAGCTGCAGATATTTTCTTTCACAGATAATCTCCACCCTGTAGGGGTCTGTGATTCCAGTGCTTATGTCGTCCTCCTTGGGTTCCAACATGTTGTCCAGACTTTTCTCTGCTCCCTGCTGCTTTCACAGCTGACCTGCTCTTCTCCAGAGTCTCCAGTTTTTCAGCTGGCCTCTCAGTTGCTGATTTTTTTTTTTTTTTGGTGGGGGAAAATGTCACATTCTGAGGTATATGATATGCTTTCTTGATAGTGATATTGTCCAGATCCTCAGTTTGTTTCTTAGTGTTTCTTAAGCCTGCCTGTCAAAGCTGCTGCATGCAGGCCTGCTTATCTGTGTGGATGTCTGGGAGAGAGTCTGGCAACTTCATCCCATTGGTTTTACCTTCATTCAGGGATGATTGCAAATGGCATCTGGTTGTCTTACAATTACTGGAATATCAGTATCCATCCTAACAGACTTGACTAGATCACCTACATGCCTTCACAATTTCTTCTGAAGAGATATTCTCCAATTAAGTTGCTCTCTCCTTTCCATCGATAACAGAGCTTAATGTTACCCATAGAGAAATGGAAGTGTGCTTTCTCTCCCCTACTATTCTATATAGGATTCAACTTGTAAGTCCCCTTTTACATTTAGGTAGACAACTTTTGTGTTTGAGCATGGTATTATAATAAGAACCATTTGGAACAGTTTGTATGTGTGTGTGTGTATGTGTGTCAGAGAGAGAGAGAGAGGCTAGCTGACCTTTACCTATATAGTTCATTTTGCTCTGAGATAGGTAAGTGGAGTAACTTGTCTCCAAAATGCAGCCATCAAGTCCTTCCCTTCTTGTATTCCTTCTCCCATTGAGAGTAGAATTTATGCCTCTACTTCTTTGAGTCTGGGTTGGTCTGTGAGTACCATGATAAATAGAATATAGAAGCTTATAACTTCTTCATAGCTCTCTTGGAATTCTCCAGGAAAATCCAATCAAAATATAAGAAACCAAACTTCTCTGAGACCACCATGCTGTGAAGAAGCCCAGCATGGTCACATGGATAAGCCACATGAACAGAAATGTGACCAATAAACCCTCAGCCATCTCAGCCCATTTGCCAGACTTATTAAGTGAAGAAACCTTTAAAGACTCCAGCCTTTGCCTCCACCCAACTGCAATTATATGACAGACCTCAGAAAAGAACCTCCCACCTGAGCCCTTAAGCCCCCAGAACCATGAAATGTAATATGAAATTATTGCTGTAAGCCATTAACTTTTGGGTATGGTTTGGTGTACATCAATAGATAACTGGAATACCAAATATCTATTTTTTGTAAGAAAACCTTTCCAGTCCAAGACAGTAAAGCAATGGCATCTGTGACTATGCCACAGGGTTTGAAGTTCTGCTTCTACCTGGCTTTAATAGATATGGCATGCTAAATTACTCTGGAAAGGGTAAAGTAGGTACTTTAATTTGCTATCCAGATGTGGCTTGGATGTGCTATTCTCCAGAGCCAGGTGATGGTGGACATCAAATTCAGTGCTGATAGATTAGGTATGTTCTAGTAATTATTTTTGGAGAGTCCGACATTATTAACATTAACTGTGTATGAAAATAGGCAATAGTCTGCAGAAAGCAGAAACTGGACCCCTTCCTGATAACTTACACTAAAATTAACTCCAGATGAATTAAAGGCTTAAACATAAGACCCAACACCATAAAAACCTTAGAAAAAAATCTAGGCAAAACCATTTAGGACATAGGCGTAGGCAAGGACTTCATGACCAAAACACCAAAAGCATTGGCAACAAAAGCCAAAATAGACAAATGGGACCTAATCAAACTCCACAGCTTCTGCACGGCAAAAGAAACAGTCATTAGAGTGAATCGGCAACCAACAGAATGGGAAAAAATTTTTGCAGTTTACCCATCTGACAAAGGGCTGATATCCAGAATCTACAAAGAACTGAAACAGATTTACAAGAAAAAAACAAACAAGCCCATTCAAAAGTGGGCAAAGAATATGAACAGACACTTTACAAAAGAAGACATACATGAGGCCAACAAACATATGAAAAAATGCTCATCATCACTGGTCATTAGAGAAATGCAAATCAAAACTACATTGAGATACCATCTCATGCCAGTTAGAATGGCGATCATTAAAAAATCTGGAGACAACAGATGCTGGAGAGGATGTGGAGAAATAGGAACACTTTTACACTGTTGGTGGGAGTGTAAATTAGTTCAACCATTGTGGAAGACAGTGTGGCGATTCCTCAAGGACCTAGAACTAGAAATTCCATTTGACCCAGCAATCCCATTACTGGGTATATATCCAAAGGATTATAAATCGTTCTACTATAAGGACACATGCACATGAACATTCATTGCAACACATTTTACAATAGCAAAGACCTGGAACCAACCCAAATGCCCATCGATGATAGACTGGACAGGGAAAATGTGGCACATATCCACCATGGAATATTATGCAGCCATCAAAAACGACGAGTTCGTGTCCTTTGTAGGGACATGGATGAACCTGGAAACCATCATTCTCAGCAAACTGAAACAAGAACAGAAAATCAAACACCGCATATTCTCACTCATAGGCGGGTGTTGAACAATGAGAACACATGGACACAGGGAGGGGAGCATCACACATTGGGGTCTGTCGGTGGGAAATAGGGGAGGGACAGCAGGGGTGGGGGAGTTGGGGAGACATAGGATGGGGAGAAATGCCAGATATAGGTGATGGGGAGGAAGGCAGCAAATCACACTGCCATGTGTGTACCTATGCAACAATCTTGCATGTTCTTCACATGTACCCCAAAACCTAAAATGCAATAAAATATATATATATTATATATTTGAAAAAAAAAGAGAAAAGAAAATAGGCAATAGTCACAGAAAGTTAGAGGAGGAAGGGGTTTTGTAGAGGAAATCACCTAGTCCAGCTACCTAAACATATTCTATTAGATAAGCAGAAGTGCCCATAGGTAAAGTGTCTTGCCCAGATCACAGAGCTATTTAGTGGCAATGCCAGAAAAAAAATGCAGGTGTCCTGGCCTAGGTGCAGCTCCTTCACCATGCCACTCTGCCTCTTGGACACTAAGGAAACCCTCAGGAAATATGTATGCAATCTGGTTTTATTCTCCCTTTCATTTATTGTGTGTGTCCTATGTGCTATTGATCTGTACAATGGGGCATATACCTACCTCTTACGATTACTAGGAGGGTTAAAGGAGATAGCTTATGGAAATATTTGGCACTTGCTATGTACTCAATAAATGGTAAGTACCTTCTTTAAGAACCTAGTAAAACAAATTCTTTGGATAACCATCTCAAGGGCCTTTAAATTGAAAGAATTTCCCTACAAACAATACCCTAGGTATGAGAAATTCATCACTGGGGAGGACTACAGAGGGGAATTCAACATCCATCCAAGTTCTAACCCAGACAAGTAGACATTTAAACGATCTGTGAGAAAAGAAAGGAGCGGGTTGTGGATAATTAGCACGAGCGCATGGAATAACTCACCATCCTGCAAAGGGAAACAGACAGGGCTGAGTCAGCTCTGGACACAAGAATTAGAAGACAGCAGGCCTGGATGTCTGGAGTTCCTTCTGTCAACTTTTTCTAAAAATAAGTACCTCTAGCTGTCTGTCTGCTGAGGAGATGATCCATCACCCAGTCTGTGAAAGTAGCTTTCCTTGAGCCCATCTCTCCAGATTTCTGTTGTGGTTACACGTCTCACTGTGGTTATCCCCATGTCTGCTTCTCTGTCTCCCTTGTATCATATGTGCTGCGTGTGTAAAACTCTTTATGTGGAGTCTGGGAATGGTTTTTAATACATTCAGAGCAATAAGCCATAACCTCCACCTTTAATACCTGCTTCTGCCATTTCTCATCACTGGGGCTGCAAGCACATGTGGAAGGCATCCGCCCGTGACGGCTCGGGGCCCTGCCGTGCATGGAGAAGCAGATGGGGAGAAAAGGGAGCTATTGTACTGAACACCTGTCCAGCCATCAGGACCAAAAAAACCGAAGTGTTCTAGAGGCCACGTGGTACAATGGACAGAGCCCCGGTTGTGGACATGCTAAACAAGAGATGCCACAGGTGTAACTATCATAATGATTTTAGGTGAAGAGTAGAAAAATCATTTTCACTTGTTTTCTGCTCACTAAATGGTAAGGTGAGGTTGTTTCCGGGGTGTTGGGAGACGCCCTTGGAGTTAGATTGATAGGTTCAAAATCCAGGTCTGCTGCTGGATGGCTTCATGATTTGTGGTAAACTATTTAACTCTGAACTACACTTTCCTCACCTGAAAAATGAGGGTGATAATAATTCCTGCTTTACAGGCAGGTTGTAGAGAAGGTGACATGATGTAAATAAAGTGCCTATCACCACCTGTGAGTATTGCAGATGCTCTGTTAATTATAACCATTATTATGTTGACAATGACTTTCAAAATAAAAGAGAAAATGCTGTGGAATGAATAAAATTAGTTTATTCATTTGGACCAAATCTTCAGCCTCCCCACACCTATTAAATGTTGTGAATCTTAACATCAGGTCTAGGTGAGCTCCCTTTCCCTGCGGCATCAAGATGTCTCACTCCAGAAGATGTGAGGGACTTCAGGATTTTAAGATAACAGTCAGGATTGGTCTGAATCTGTTTATAAGACAAATGCAGGGCTTTTTGTACTTGGTGGAATATTGTTTGAGCTCTTCCTCAAAGGGGCACATTATGAACAGCTGCTACTATTGTTTGTCCTTTGAAAATGTTATTGTTCTGTATAAAAAGTAAAATGGAACTTCTAGTCCTATGTGCTTTGCTAACAGTTTTGTAATCAGCATAACAGTGAATTGTGTTTATAGACTTACCTAATAATTTTTAAAAAAGAGAAACAACTGTTTCTTAAGTGCCTGCTATGTGCCAGATGCTTCACAATCCTCCTTTGAGGTAGATATGGCTATTCCATCTTACAGAGGAGAAATCTGAGGCAGGAGGTTAGGTATCTTACAGAAATCCTGGCTAGTGATTGGTGGAGTTGGTGTTTGAATGCACATCTGTCTGAGGCCAAAGTCCTTACTCTTTCCAGTCTACTCGACTGCCACCAGGCTCAGCTCCATTTGCTTGACTTTAATGAGGACCCAGTAGAAACTCAGCCTCACAGTTTTCTCAGGTTGCTGAGGTTCTAGAAACTGTCCTTGCTCTCTCTCATCTTCCGAGTGACCCTGCTGTTTCTACTCTGCGTCCAGATGATACAAACTCTGTGTGCATATGTCAGTTATTACAAGATGCTGAGTGTGAAACTTTTAATCAAGTATTTCAATGTCACATCTGGAAACAGTTATCCAGATGTTATAAACCATTTTGGCCAGCGGTTGCCAGACTGCTGTCCAGGTGATGAGTACAGGATCCCCCCTACTCCATATGTGGAAGATAATCTGGAGGGACTGAGAGCTGGGAAATTTTTAACTACTGTTCTGCATCCCCTCCCTGAAAAAGACATTTAGGGACCTGAATCACACAGCTCCCAGACCAAGGATGTCCCCACCACTCAGAAGAATCCAAGCTGAAGAATAATGGGCCCGTTTTCTTCACAATCTCTAGAGTTGTACCAGAAACAGTGGCTGGGGGTGGACTGTGCACCTGCAATGCTATGGGCACTGCCCCCCGACAGCCTGAATTCAGAGTTTGCTTATAGATTGTTTTCTTCCCCTCCCCCTAGCCTCTATGGAGAAAGCTTTGAATCCCAGAGAAGCTGGAATCAAATAAAAGGATGCCATGGAAAATAAAGGGATGGGGCAGGGCTTCTGCCATGAGGTGTAGATTTTGTAAGAATTATGACATCATCCAGAAGTGGTAGGGCTCCCTGTGAGCCATACAACTCCATTATAAGACAAAAATGACACAGGTAACTGATTTCTAATCAAATATTATGGTTTGCTCCACATCACCCAGCCTTTTGGTTTTCAGCCCAGTGTTCATTGTTGCTATTAATTGCCAGTGGAGGCCAGCCAACTAATAGGGAAGCAACATGGCATCATGCAAAAAGGCTTAAAAGGTATGAATGTGCAAGTTAAATTATCTGCATTCAAATCCATTTCCTTCTACCTGTGTGACCTAGGATAAGTTAACCTTAATGGAGGCTAAGCTTTCTACCTTAAAAAAATAGAAGTAATGAAAATATTGGCTGGGCACTGTGGCTCATGCCTGTAATCTCAGCATTTTGGAAGGGTGAGATGGGTGGCTCACTTGAGGTTAAGAGTTCGAGACCAGCCTGGCCAACACAGTGAAGCCCTGTCTCTACTAAAAATACAAAAATTAGCCAGGTGTGGTGGTGGGTGCCTGTAATCCCGGCTACTTGGGAGGCTGAGGCATGAGAATACCTTGATTCCAGGAGGTGGAGGTTGTGGTGAGCTGAGATCGTGCCACTGCACTCCAGCCTGGGGTGACAAGAGAGACTCTGTCTCAAAAGAGAAAGAGAGAAAGAAAAAGAAAGAGAAAGAGAGAAAGAAAAAGAAAGAGAAAGAAAGAAGGAGGGAGGGAGGGAGAGAAGGAAGGGAAGAAAGAAAGAAGAGAAAGAAAAGAAAGAAAGAGAAAAGAAAGAGAAGGAAGGAAGGAAGGAAAAGAAAGGAAGAAAGGAAGAAGTAATGAAAATATGGGCTCTGAAGAGATGACAGATGTAATATACCTAGCACAGTGTAAGTGCTCAATGAATATCATTGTGGTGGTGGTAGCTGCTGATAAAAATTTGTTTTAAGAAAGCTTGATGTCTTCTTGTTCGCTAGAAGACCACTGGCCTCCACTTGGGGAATAGAAAGTGCTAGGGGGTCACTGAACTGTGGTTGATTTGCACCAGAGAAGGGAAAGACCAACTAGGAAGGGCTGAGGTCTGTCTGCTGCTATTCACATGCACTCTAGCAGACTCCACTTGTAACCTGGCCCAACCAGCTTGATTCAAAAAGCCAGCCTCTCCACAGGAATTTCACACATGCAAATGAGAATTTTGATGGTCCTTGTAAAATAACCTCTAGTTTAGTCTGAACAGTCCCTGCCATTTGAAAGCCAAAGTCCCCAAGATGGGCCAAATTCACTGTACAATTGCTTTAGTCTGAACCCAGCCTCAAAGGCCACAGAGGTAACAGTTTTCAATCTTCTAGTCCCTAGGACGCTCCGAGGATTGCTGCTGAATAAGCAAGCCCTTTGGTTATTTCAGTGCAGAGTGAGCCAGATAACCCTTAAACAGAGGAAACAAAAGTCAACCCACATTAGCACCCACCTTTTAATTCTGTGTTCAAGCAAAAATGTCAATGTAACCTTTAAAAATGAGAATTTTTTGGTTTATAAAGCAAGTAGGACCCTTTTAAGGTATACTCATTTGTAAAGTTTTCTTGCTACTTTCAAGATTTTGGCTCTCCTTTATATGCCTATAACTATTTACTTACCTCCTTGAAAAGGATTTTTTAAGGTTTTCAGGAGAGTAAAATAGTTGAGCTCTTGGAAATATTTAAGTATAGTTCTGCTTTGTTTTATCCGGTACATCTGGATTATTTTAGCCCTAGGCAAAGATCCATTAGCATCACACAAAACTTTGTTGTCTTCAAACTATATTTTTGACTAAAATTTCCACCTTAAAGCAAATGATGTTTATATTGTTTGATACAGAAAAGACTCATTCATACTCTGACTTCTTGGATGATCTCTTTGTATTTCCTTTCTTTCTTCCTCTCCTTCAAATGTGGGCCTGTCCCAAAGGCCTATGCTTGGTCTTCTTCCCCAATCTCTCCTCACTGCAGAGATTTTCGTCATCCCTATTGTTTTACCTCTCACTTCTATTTAGGTGCTGTCTAAAGAGTAATGCTCAGAAAAAGCAGTAAATGATCTACTTCAAAAGCATTGAGCTTGGGGAGCCCACACGTTGTCCAAATAGAAAAGTCCAGCAGAAACATTTCCCCAGTGCACACAAAGACACTGTTAAGTAAAAGCTTTATTCAGCTTTCTCTTGCCTGTAATCATGCCTTGAAAAAGCTCCTATTTTAATAAATCATGAGCCATATCTGTTTGACAGAGAAGCTGATGAAGCAGGTCTATATTTCTTATGTCGTTTCTTTTCTTTTCTTTTTGCTCGTGGGGTCTCCCATTTCATGCTTCTGTTTATCCAAGTTTTATTTATAGTATCCTAATAAATCTCTATGTTGTAGGATCATATAGACATGTAGACAGTTTCAGGGATTACCCAGGAGTATTGTAATGTTAGGAAGCATATGGCAACACTTTACTGTTGAGGACACAGGGACTTCACTGTATGATACTGAAGTCAAATTTCTCTCACTTGACTTAAGGAAAGAGATTCAGATGGAGTCTTATACAGATCCTGTCCAAACCACCACTGGGCTAGGAGCAGCAAAAAAATGATCATGCTATCCCTTCCTCAACTGGGTGATAACACATAGAAAGCAACTTACTTCCACAATAAAAGTGCATGTAAAAATTCTAATGTTCAAATGCCCCTAAGTATCACCTGCCTGCAGCTGTAAATGAGGTCACATCAGTATCAATTCCTTAGCCTCCTCCTCAAAGCCTACCTGTATTATTTCCAGGTGTCCCCAAGACTGTCTAACCTGGGTTAATATTTTGATGTCATTTCATATAAACATACATTTGATGCATATTGTTTTGTCATCTTCTTTTTCACTTGTAGTTTACTGTGAACTTTCTCCAATGAGTTACATACTTTTTTCCCATTACATGACTGTTTATGGTTATATCACATGGATAATTTGTTTAAATAGTCCTCTATTATTGTACATTTATTTCCAACAATAAATAATTCTGTGGTGAATGTCTTTGCATATACATCTTTGCATATATCTCAAATTATTGTCCTGACATAAATCCTTGGGCATGAAATTGCTTGGCCATAGGTTATGCTAATCATAAGAAGTAAATAGTATTATTATAAATAAATAATGATAAGGATATCAAGTACTACTAAATATTGGGTTAATGGGTGGCAATTCCTCTGGGGGAGAGCTTTTAAAAACAAAACGATCCTTACAGGTTTTTAAAGAAATGCATCTTAAGGAACAAAAACCCTTCCAAATTTATCAGTACAAAGGAACAATTGTGAACTTTGAAACCTCTATATAATCTGAAATTTTTGCTTCCTAAAATTTAAGTTAGATACAGTATTCATATGTAGGAATTGTAAGCATCCATTTAAAGGACATTAATATATAAATTATTAGTGATATTCATCACCAACAAATCATGCAAGTATGAACAGGCATTCTGCACTTTATTTGAAAGCTCAGTATTTGAAATTTCTTCATTCTCTACTAGAGAGATTTTTAAGTTCCAGTGGTCTATAAAGGATTAAGTGGAATGTATGACTTGTATCCTTCACTAGATTTTAAGAGAAAGGACTTGTCACCAATATATTTTGACCAAATGCCTTATTAAAGACACCACCAAGAATGGAGCTTGGAAGCAAGGGTAGCCCAGACGCCTCTGGCAACTCCATCATTCTGTACTTTAATAACTTATTGGCAACATTATGAAGTAGTTTATGTTCCAGACTTTGCCTCCTGGTATCTAGATTTTTATAGGTGTTTTGACTGAGGTGTAGAGGAGGCATTTTTTTGGCTGCTGATTTCTATTCCAGATTGTGGGATGTGAATGATTTGGTAAATTAACATCAATGGGTTAGACTGTTCTTTGTTACCAAAGGCCCCTGGGCTGCCTGTTCCACTGGATGATCACATTAATTTGCAACCACAGGAGGATGGCTGCTGGGCACATACGCCCAGGTTAAATTTCCTTCTGCAGGTTTTCTCCCTATTTTGGATATTCAGGTAGCCACTGAAGTCTGAGGCAGCTCAATCTTGTGCATTCATAATTCTGGCTAAACCTAGAGCTTCCAAAACTAATATCAGGGAGGAAAGATCCAAACCTTAGTGCTTTTGTGGCTTTTTTTTTTCCTGGGGCTAGTTTTCAGCTATGTTTCCAATGATCAGTCTGTACTCCTAGTTATATACTAAATACATAAACTGTGTGTGCTACAAATGATGTTTTTCTAGCCTGTCCGTATAGCCTATTAAACCAGAGTTGGCAATTTTCCACCCCTTAGGAGAAGCATTTGGCATAAATAATATTGTCATTTGGGGAAGGCTAGACATGGTTTGAAGAAGTGACCTTGTGTAAATATTGTCTGAGGTATGACTGAGGCTAAATTATATGACAGGGGAGCTAGTATAGTCTGGGCTCTGGGCCCTCCTGGTAATGAAGTTGCTTCTTGTAGTAATGGAACCATCTGAATTGAAAATGTAATCAAATACATCAGAGGCTGTTAAAAGCACAAGAACCAGCTTATTTATGAGCCCCCCAAGGTCCAGAGGATGAGAAAATGGTGCTGGAATTCCTTTGTTGTTCAAATAGCTTTGTCTTTTTGAAAGACAAGATGTCCTGGAAAGTGCCTTTTGTCCTTGCCACAGAACTTCCCTCAGTGTTGGGACTGCTGGTCAGGCCAAGAGTTTGTTGATTTCCCCGCCCACATGTGGGGTGAGCAGCTGGCACAGAGCAGAGTCTCGGGTATTGCTGGGCTATTTGTGGTTGACCTGGTAGTATCAGTAGCACAATATAGTCCCCCGCAAAGACAGTTGCTTTCCATTCCTTCTCTTAACACCCTAGTTTAGGATTTCATTTCCTCCTTCTTGGCCTGTGTTGTTCTACCAGAATCCTAATTATTCAGAACTCCTTCTCTTCACTTTCTCTTCCTTCTATTGATTTGCCAGATTTGCCTTTCGAAAGCATGATTTTTATCAATCCATCTCTGTATCCATTTGTTCAACAAATATTTATCGAATGCCAACTGCATGTCAAGCACTTTGCTCCCTGCTATAATAAATAAAACTTACAGTCTAGTGAGGAAACAGATATTGGACAAATAATCACACTAATGGACATACAATTATGAGCAATTATAATCTTGCTTCTTGCCTACAGAAGACTCTTTCAATAACTCACCTCCTTCCTTAGCACCTTCTTCAACCTCTTCTTCAGCACCCTCCTTCTCAGCCAACTCTGCTGTGGGGGAATGTGAAAGTATTAAAAGTTCCATCACATCAAAGTTCCAGAGGATGCTGCAGACCAGTTGAAGCTGTTGACAGGGAAGTGCTAATTATAAAATTATATATTAGATATTAGCACCGGGGAAATTGTAGTGGAGTTTATAAAGGAGACAGAGGAGTTCCCTGAAGCTGGAGAATCTGTGCCCTTGCCCTAGAGAAGGGGTGAATTATTGAAAAACAGTGTTTTGTAGGAAAGAAGCAAGATTCTTCCGTAGTGTGAAACAAAGGAATCTCATCTAGAGGGAGAAGTCAGGAGAGGCTCCACAAAGGCAAAGATAATTAAGTTGCAGTGTGAAGCATTCATAGGTCTCAACTTGGCAAAAGGGGCCGGGGGAGGGAAGACAGGTTTGGGTGGGTGGAGTGTTTTCCAATCAGAGGAAAGGCCACAGCTGGGGGAAGTACGATGCCATTTGAGGAATGAAGAAAACATCAGTGTGGCTGGAAGTAACAGAGAGTGAGGGCCACACCAGGAAGGTTATGTAGCTCATGTTAAGGATTAAGGTCTGTATTCTCAATTAGCCATGAAATGAGCCATTAAAGAGTGTTTAAGCAAGGCTGTGATTTGATCAGATTTGCATTTTGAAAAGACCACTTGGGTTGCAGTGGAGAGAACCAATTAGCAGGGTCCAAAGAGATCAGATAGGAGGATAATGGCAAAGCTGGTATCAGCTGTGGAAATGAGAAGTAGACAGGTTAGAGCATTGTTCATGTGGAGGAAAAAAACCACAAAGTTTCATGATGGATTGAACATGAGGAATAGGGGACAGAGAATCATCCAGGAGAATTGCAAAACTCCAATTTGTGCAACTGGATTGGTTGCACATTTACTGAGCAGGGGGAATGCTGAAAAAATGAACTCAATTTTGGGAGAAAATAATGAGCAAAGCCTTGAAGCAGAAGCATGCTTGGTGTTTTCAAAGAATAGCAAGGGGAGCATAGCAGGAATTAAAGTCACAGAGGCATGATTGGAGAGGGAGGCAGAGTCTGTCCTGTAGGACCTTGTAGATCACTATAAAAGGATTTTAGCTTTTAACTTAGTGGCATGGGAAGCTATTGGAAGATTTTCAGTAGAAGAATTACATGATCTGATTTACATTTTTGGAAGATTACTGTGGCTACTGTATGAAGAAAATATTCTAGGAGGAGAAGTCCAAAATCAAGGAGACCAGTCGGGTGACAGTTACCATGATCCAGGTAGGAGATGATGGTGGTGGCTTAGATCAATGTGGTGGCTGAGAAGGTGGGGGAGAAGTTGCTAGATCCTAGATAGATTCTGAATATAGAACCAGCAGCATTTTCTGATGAATTGGTTGTAGTGAGAATGAAAGAGAGGAATAAGATGACACCAGGACTTTTGGTTTGAGCCACTGGAAAGATGGGTTGCCATTTACTAAACTGTAGAAGACTTCTGGAAATTCAGTGGTTTTATTTTTTTAATTTCAATTTTTATTTTCAAGACAGAGTCTTGATCTGTTGCCCAGGCTGGAGTGCAGTGGTGCAATCTCAGCTCACTGCAACTTCTTGGCTCCCAGATTCAAGTCATTCTCGTGCCTCCACCTCCCAAGTAGCTGGGATTACAGGCACGCACCACCAAACCCAGCTAATTTTTGTATTTTTAGTAGAGACAGGGTTCCTCCATGTGGTCAGGCTGGTCTTGAACTCCTGACTTCAGGTGATCCACAGCCTCGGCCTCCCAAAATACTGGGATTGTAGGTGTGAGCCACCTCACCCAGCCAGAGGTTTGATTTTGAATCAGGTTTGAGGCCCTTATTCGATAAGTGGAATAAAGGCCTGCTCAAGTGGAAAGATTGAGTAGGCCACTGGAGATATATATATATGAGCTAAAATTTAGAGGAGAGATCCAGAAAAAACATATAAATTTGGGTATCTTTGGGGTTTAGATAGAAGATACTCGAACTCATGAGAAAGGATGAGTTCACCAAGGGAGTAAGGATAATTAGAGAAGAAGAACAAATGTTTAGGAGCTAAGCATAAAGAATATGATTCTAATCAATAACGTTCAAGCTTATCATCACTAGTAATAAGACTTATCAACAGCATTTACCCCGATATGATGCACTGAGACAGGCACGCCATCATGTCTGTGGTAATTTTACTAAAAAATTCCATATAATCTCCATTTAACCATGAGAAAATAAAAGACAAATCCAAATGGAGGCATGTTATACAAAATAACTGATCAGTACTCTTGAAAAGAGTCAAGGTTGGCCAGGTGCGGTGGCTCACACCTGTAATCCCAGCACCTTGGGAGGCTGATGTGGGCAGATCATGAGGTCAGGAGTTCAAGACCAGCCTGACCAACATGGTGAAGCCCCCATCTCCACTAAAAAAACAAAAATTAGCCAGGCATAGTGGCATGCGCCTGTAATCCCAGCTACTCAGGAGACTGAGGCAGGAGAGTCTCTTGAAACAAGGAGGCAGAGGTTGCAGTGAGCCGAGATCGTGCCACTGCACTCCAGCCTAAGCAACAGAGCGAGACTCTATCTCGAGAAAAAAGAGTCAAGGTCATGAAAAATAATGAATGACTGAGACATGATTACAGATTGGAGGAAATTTAAAAGATATGACAATTAAATGCAAAGATGGAACCCAGATTGGATACTATTAGAACAGAAAAAAGGTATTAGTGGAAAAACTGCTGAAATTTAAATAAAGACTGTAGTGTAATTAATAGTATTGTACCAATGTTATTTTCCTGGTTTTGATCATTGTACTGTGGTTATATAAGATGTTAACAAGGGAAGATAGTTTAAGGAAATGGAAGAATGTTCTGTTTTATTTTTCCAACTTGTCTGTAAGTCTTAAACCATTCCAACAGAAAAGTTAAAGAAAATTAAGTTTGTGGCTTTTCAGCCCATACCCCAAGGATGTGGCTGCCCTCACATCTGGTCTTTCTAGGTAAGCACAGAGATGCTGGAGCAGGAGATAGGGCCACCCTATAGGGTCTAACTGTGCCAAAGACTTTGAACTTTCCTCTAAGATCCAGTGAAGGGACAGGCAGGGTATGTGGAGGAAGATGAGAAACCAGACATGTTTGCTTTCGGCAAAAAGAGACCAAAAAAAAAAAAAAAAAAAAATACCGGGTTAGGCCTGGATTCAGACAAACACCCAGTTAGTTTCAGTTATTCATCCTGTTCTCCAAACAGAATTGACCATGAGTGACTTTATGACTCACGAGGGTGTTAGTATATTGTAATGTCTAGCTAGGAAGACTGCTCAAATCCCGAAGGATTTGCCTTGAGGAGTCTTGCGGCATTCTGCTTTTTCCTGCCACTCCTACAGCTCAGGCACAGTTGTAGAGGGGATATGAAGTTTATATGCCTGAAAGGTGAGATGTATGTGCATCATAATGGACTTCCCTATCTGGAATGATTCCAGAACAAAGATTGCAGCTGGATTGAGATACCAACCTGCAGTGAGTGAGGATATTCCTAGAATAGACCTAATAAGAAGGAAAAGGGAGACTCCTGCAGCCAACTCTGTGGAAGAAGGACAGGGAAGTATTACAGTTTCCATCATGTTGAAGTTCCAGAGGGTGTTGACCATTGGGAGATGGTGACTGGGACATAATTTATAATGCTAATTATAAAAGTACATATTAAATATTAGCACTGGGGAAATTGTAAAGGGGTTTGTAAAGAAGACAGATGAGTTCCCTGAAGCTGGGGAGTCTACGCCCTTGCCCAGAGAGGAGGTGAACTACTGAAAAAAGATATACCCTCTAACCTCCCTACTGCCCCATGAGGAACAGGTCATTAATCAGGGAGAGGCTCTTAATCCCCCGGAGGCCAGGGGTATGATCACCTCCCTACCATTAACCTACCTCATTGCCTGACCTGGCAGGAAACTGTGCATGTTCACCCCTCTGCTCTTGGAAACTCTGAAATCTTGCAGTTCGATAACCAAATGTTCGAATGCTACAAAATGCTGCTATTAATGGTAGCTGTCCCTTTCTGAATGCTTACCTCATGCTAGACTCTTCATATAACTGTTTCTAATTCCTTCAACAGCTCTTCAAAGTAGTCATTATCATCCTCATGCTTTACAGAAGATTTTATTGGTAGGGAAATAAAGGTTTAGCTTTTCTGAGATCACACAGCTAGTGAGTGGCTAAGCCAGGATTTGAACCCAGATATGGCTTCTGACAGAGGCACAGAACTTTCCAATGAACCTGCTGCCTCTCCTATCACCAGTGAACCCCAGGGACCAGGAGGAAGCATGCCTTGGGGAAACATTAGCACTATGGGAAGGCTGTGACCAGTACTGACCACCTGGAAGGCTGCTCTGTGCACACGGCCAATGTGAAGGGCTTCAAGAAATTTCTCTGGGGATGGAAAATCAGCAGCCTGTGTCTCATCAGGCCAGATTCAGTGGCCTGGTGCTGCTGCTGCAGGCAATCAACAGTAACTGAGGTCTGTGGAGAGGGAGGGGGAAGGGCATGAAGTCACAAGCGGCACACCTGGGCTCCTGATGGTGGAAAATCACAAGGATGTTCTGTCAGCGTTTGCCTGCAGCTACATTTCTGGCTGAAATTTTGGGTGGCTTTACCAAGCCTCAAAGGCAGAAAGAACAAATCATGTTGAGAGAGACAGGCGCTTTCACAGCAAACAAGGTCTGGGTGCTAGCTGGCTCTTTGCCATGCACTTAACACATGAAGAGGAGCAGAGAAGCTTCCTTGTTACCATCAGACTGTGAGCAAACTGCCCTGGGCGTAGACAGAAAGGTAGCCAAGCCTCCACCCTGAACAAACCCTTTGACGCAGCATTACAGAGGCGTCCAGGCCCACAAAAGACTGTGTAACGACCTACCACATTGATAAATAGTTAAAGATCCACTATGAACTATTTTCCTAATGAGGCAAGAGCATTTTGTGTGTTGAAGACATTTTTAAAAGCCAGCATTTTCTAGAAAAAGTGAGTGAGGAAAAAAAAGTCAACTTCACACTGTGTTAGGAAGGAGTAAAGTCTAACGCCAAAGCACCACTTATAAGATCAGCCCCTGCCTTTTCCTTGTTCTCATCTCCCCACAGTTCCTCCTCCGCAGCCTTTGTTCCAACCACACTATTCTACTGCTCTGCTCTTGCACGTCTGTCCCCCCCTCTCCCAGTACAGCCCCTGCCTCATTCCTCTCCCCTGCTCCCATCAGCTGAGCAGCTCCTACTTGTCTTTCACAACGGAGGTCAGTACCTCTTTCCCGGAAGGTCTTCCCTGCTGACATGAGCTTAGGCAGGAGCTATCTTATGTGTACGCAGTGGGATTCTTCTGTCAAACCCTTACCATTCTACCTATTTAGCTTCTCAAAAGCAGGGGATCAAATTTTACTATCATCTTTCTCTAGCTCTTAATGTCCTAGGCTTCAGGGATACTTGGTGAACAAGAAAATCAGAACATCTAGCTGTGAACTAGACATCTCTACATGGATGTCTCACTGGCTCCTCATATAGCCTGTGCCTCTACCTGGTATCCTTATCATTCAACTCCGTCAACCATCTTGGACTCTTTTCTCTCTCCTCACCACCTTTACTTAATCATCCACTAAATCCTGAACTCAGAACTTAATATACATTAGGCATTATGAAAAGTACTATACGGTACGTGTTAACTAATTTCAACCTCACAACAACCCAAAAGATGGAGTCTCTCATGATATACAGATGAGGAGATTGAAACAAAAGAGGGTGAGTAATTTGCCTGAAGTCACAGAGCTAAAAAGGAATGGAGCTGGGATTGGAACCCAGGCAGTCTGGATTCAAAGACCTACCTCTTAAATATTTCTCAGTCCCCACAGGCCACCATTACCTCATTTCCTCCTGCAATCCATTCCCCATAATGTAGCCAGAGCAATTTTTCCAAATAAACTCTCCTTAAAAACTTCCACTGCTCCTTATTATACACTAAAGAGAATTCCAACAGCTTTAGACACTGATAAGTTCTTTTCCTGTCTACTGTTGCTCCCCTTCCAGCCTTGTCTCTTGTAACCCTTCCCCTCAAAGCCTGGGCTGTTCTGCAGGTAGTTTCTGTGTGTGGAACACTATGGACTCATTTTCCCCCGCTGGCCTTCAGTCTCATCTTAGATGTCACTTATGTCAGGAAGCCCTCTGTATGAGTCCGTTCTTACACTGCTGTAAAGAACTACTTCAGACTGGATAATTTGTGAAGAAAAGAGGTTTAATTGACTCACAGTTCCACAGGCTGCACAGGGTGCATGGCTGAAAAGCCTCAGGAAACTTACAATCATGGCAGAGCTCAAGACTCTGGGATGCAGCAAGGCTGTGCAGGGCAGCATAGCCATGGGCCTGGCTCATGAAACCATTCAGTCCTCTTAGGCCTCTGGGCCTGTGATGGGAAGGGCTGCCACAGGAAGATCTCTGAAATGCCTTGGAGGTCTCTTCCCCCATTGTCTTGGCTATCAGCACTTGGCTCCTTTTTACTTACGCAAATTTCTGCAGCCTACTTGAATTCCTCTCCTGAAAATGGGCTTTTCTTTTCTACCACATGGCCAGGCTGCAAATTTCCCAAACTTTTATGCTCTACTTTCCCTTTAATATAAGTTCTGAGCTGAGTATGGTGGTTCATACCTGTCATCCCCACAGTTTGGGAGGCTGAGGCAAGTTTATCACTTGAGGTCAGGAGTTTGAGACCATGCTGACCAACATGGTGAAACCTCATCCCTACTAAAAATACAAAAATTAGCCAGGTATGGTGTCAGCTACCTGTAATTCCAGTTATTCAGGGGGCTGAGACAGGAGAATCACTTGAACCTGGGAGGTAGAGGTTGCAATGAGCAGAGACTGTGCCACTGCACTGCAGTCTAAGCAAGAGTGAGACTCTGTCTCAAAAAGTATATATAAATATAAATATAATCTCCAACTTTAGGTCACTTTTTTGCTCACACATATGAGAATATGTTGTTATTAGCAGTCAGGCTACATCTTGAATTCTTTGCTGCTTAGACATAGATATTTCTTGCACCAGATAACCTAAATCATCACTTTCAAGTTCAAAGTTTCACAGATCGCTAAGGCAGGGAAACAATGCAGCCAAGTTCTTTGCTAGGACATAATGGAAATGCTTTTTCTGTTACTTTTGCTCCAGTTCCCAATAAATTTCTAATTTCCACCTGAGACCATCTCAGCCTGGACTTCACTATCTACATTTATGTCAGTATTTTGGTCACAAACATTTAGCAAGTTTCTAGGATCTGCCAAACATTTTCATTTTCCTCTCTTCTTCTAAGCCCTTTACAGTCTTCCAACCTCTGCCTGTTACCTAATCTCAAAGCTGCTTCCACATTTTCAGGTATCTTTATAGCACTACCCCACTTCTGAGACAAAATCTCTGTTTTAGTCAGTTCTTGCACTGCTACATAGAAATACCTGAGACTGGATAATTTATAAAGAGAAGAGGTTTAATTTACTCACAGTTCCACAGGCTATAGAGGAAACATGATTCTAGCATTTACTTGGCTTCTGGGGGAGGCCTCAGGAAACTTACAACCATGGTGAAAGACAAAAGGGAGTGAGGCATCTCATGTTGTAGGAGCAGGAGCAAGAGAGAAGGGGGAGGTGCTATACACTTTCAAACAACCAGATCTCATGAGAACTCACTCACTATCATGAGCACAGCACCAAGGAAATGTTGCTAAACCATTCATGTGAAACCACCCCATGACTCCAGTCACCCCTCAGCCAGGTCCCACCTCCAACATTGAGGATTACAATTGAACACAAGATTTGGGGAGGGAACACAGATCCAAACCATGTCAGCTATTCTTCAAACACCACTGGTGGCAACAGTGGACTGCACATGCTTATCTTTGTGTTCCAGGGTGGTGTATGCTGGTGTATGTTGGTAGTTACCAGTAGGCTAATTCTTGGGCCTCCAGGTAGCTTTCATGGATGCTGGTAGTGGCCACAGTGGGCTGGGAAGGTGAACAGGTTCTTGGGTCCCTCTACCATCATGAAAACACATGAAAATATAAAACTCGCTGGTAAAGCAATTGCACAAAACAGGAAGGGAAAGCACTCAAATGGTATTACTACCAAAATTCACCTAACCACAACAACAATCAATAAAGTAAATGGAAAGGAACAAAGAACACATAAAACAACCAGAAACAATGAACAATATGACAGAAACATGAATTAAAATTTTCACTGAAAACATGTCAAATGAATGAGATTATGTCCTTTGCAGGAACATGGATGGAGATAGAGGCCATTATCCTTAGCAGACTAACAAAGGAACAGAAAACCAAATACAACATGTTCTCACTTATAAGTGGGAGCTAAATGATGAGAACACATGGACACATAGAGGGGAAAAATACACACTGGAGCCTACTGGAGGAGGTAGGGTGGAAGGAGGGAGAGGATCAGGAAAAATAACTAATGGGTACCAGACTTAATACCTGAGTGATGAAATAATCTGTACAACAAACCCCTGTGACATGAGTTTACCTATATAACAACATGCACATGTAGCCCTTAAATTAAAATAAAAGTTAAAAAATAAAACAATGAAACAAAAACATGTAGAATGGCTAAATGAATTTTTTTTAAACCCACATAATCTAATTATATGCTGCTTTTGAGTAACTCACCTTACTAGTAAAGACACATGTAGAGTGAAAGTAAAGAAATGGAAAAAAAATCCATGTAAATAGAAACCAAAAGTGAGCAGGAATAGCTACACTTATAACAGATAAACAGACTTTATTTCGAAAACAGCTAAAAAAAGAAAAAGAAAGACAAAGAAGGTCATTATATCATGATAAAGGGATTGATCCATCAAGAGGATACAACAATTCTAAATGTATATGCACCCAAAACCAGAGCACCCAGATTCATAAAGCAAATATTGCTAGATCTAACGAGTGAGATTGACTGCAATGCAATCATAGTGAGGGACTTCTATAGCATATCACACTGTCAGCATTAGATTGATCATAGACAGAAAATCAACAAAGAAACATTGGATTTAAACTGCATTTTAGACCAAAATGAACCTACCAGACATTTACAGAAATTTCTATGCAACAACTGCAGAATATACATTCTTTTCATCAGCACATAGCACATTCTCCAAGATATAACATATGTTAGGCCACAAAACAAGTCTCAACAATTTTTTAAATATCAAAATTATATCAAATATCTCCTTAGATCATAATGGAATAGAACTAGAGATCAATACCAAGAGGAGCTTTGGAAACTATACAAATACATGGAAATTAAACAACATACTACTGAATGACCACTGAGTCAACAAAGAAATTAAGATAAAATCAAAAAATGTCTTAAAAGACTGAAAATGGAAACAGAACACACAAAAACCTGTGGGTTACCAAAACAGTGCTAAGAGGGAAGTTTATAGCAATAAATGACTACATCAGAAAAGGAGAAAGATTACAAATTAACAATCTAACAATGCACCTCAAGCAGCCACAAAAGCAAGATGAAACCCAACCCCCAAATTAGCAGAAGAAGAGAAATAACAAAGATCAGAGCAGAGCTAAATGAAATAGGGACTAATAATACAATACAAAAGATCAATGAAACAAAAAATTGAAAACATAAATAAAATTGATACACCATAGCTAGATAACCAAGAAAACAAAAGACATAAACAAAATCAGAAATGAAAAAGGAAACATTACAGCTGATATCACAGAGACACCAAAGATCATTAGAAACTATTGTGCACAACTACAAGCTGACAAACTAGAAAACCTAGCAGAAAAGCATAAATACAACCTACCAAGACTGAGTCAGGAAGGAATAGAAAACTGGAACAGACTAATAACTAGCAGCAAGTCTGAAGTGATAGTAAAAAGTCTCCCAGAAAGAAAAGTCTAGGACTGGATGGATTCACAGCTGAATTCTACCGAATGTACAAAGAAGTACTAATACTTATCCTCCTGGAACCATTCCAGAGGAGGGAATGTTCCATAACTCATTCTATGTGGCTAACATCAGCCTAATACCAAAACCAGACAAGGACAAAAAAAGAAAAGAAAACTACAGGCCAATATTCCCAATGAACACAAACACAAAAATCCTCAACAAAATACCAACAAATCAAATGCAGCAGCACATCAAAAAGATAAAACACGACAATCAAATGAGATTTATAATGGAGATCCAAGGGATGGTTCAATATATGCAAATCAATAAACATGATATGTCACATCAACAGAATGAAGAAAACACTGCGTGATCATAGAAGCAGAAAAATCATTTGAGAAAATTCAATAGAAGCAGAAAAATTATTTGACAGAATTCAACATTTCTTCATAATGAAAACTCTGAACAAACTAGGCATAGAAGAAACATACCTTAAAATAATAAAGGCCATATATGATAAACACACAGCAACATCTTTCTGAATGAGGAAAAGGTGAAAGCCTTTCCTCTGAGAACTGAAATGAGACAAGGATGTCTACTTTCATCATTCTTATTCAACATAGTACCGAAAGTTCTAGCCAGAGCAATAAGGCAAGAGAAAGAAATAACAAGCCTCCAAATTGGAAAAGAGGAAGTCAAATTGATCCTCTTTGTGATATGATCTTTGACCAAAAGAAAAACAAACAAACAAACAAACAAAAAAACTAAAGACTCCATCAAAAAACTATTAGCTTTGATAAATGAATTCAGTTATGTTACAGGGTACAAAATCAACATACAAAACCCAGTAGTGTTTGTATATACCAGTAATTTTCTAGCTGAGAAAAAAATCAAAAAAACCATCTACAATAGGCACAAAAAGTAAACTACTTAGTAATAAATTTAACCAAGGAGGTGAAAGATCTCTATAAGAGAAAACTGTAATACACCGAGAAAAGAAATTGAAGAGGACACCAACAAATGGAAAACATCCCATGCTCATGGATTGGAAGAATTAATAGCATTAAAATGATCATATTTTAATGCTATTAAAGCAATCTACAGAGTCAGTGCAATTCCTATCAAAATACCAATGTCATTCTTCACAAAATTGGAAAAAAAAAATCCTAAAATTCATATGAAACCAAAAAAGAAGCCAAATAGCCAAAGCAATCCTGAGCAAAAAGAGCAAAGCTGGGTACATTACATTACCTGACTTCAAAATATGTTACAAGGCACCAGGTGTGATGGCTCACACCTATAATCTCAGCGCTTTGTGAGGCCAAGAAAGGAGGATTGATTGAGCTCAGGAGTTTGAAACCAGCCCAGGCAACATAGTGATACCCCGTCTCTACTAAATCAAAAAAAAAAAAAACTCAGTTGGGTGTAGTTGAACTACACCCAGCTACTTGGGAGGCTGAGGTGGGAGGATCACTTGAGTCCAAGAGATTGAGTCTGCACTACAGCCTGGATGACATAGTAAGACCTTATCTCAAAACAAACAAACAGAAAAATACAAGGCTATAGTATTGTAGTCTTCATATAAAAATAGATATATAGACCAATGGAACAGAATTGAGAACCTAGAAATAAAGCCACCTACTTACAGCCAACTCATCTTCAGCAAAGCTGCCAAGAATATACGTTGGAGAAAAGACACCCTCTTCAAAAAATTGTGCTGGGAAAATTGGATAATCATATGCAGAAGAATGAAAGTGGACCCCTATCTCAGCATATACAAAAACCAACTCAAAATGAATTAAAGACAAACATAAGACCCAAAACTATTAAAATACTAGAAGAAAACCTGAGGAAAACTCTCCTAGACATTGGCTTAGGCAAAGAATTTATGCCTAAGTCCTCAAAAGCACAGGCAACAGAACAAAAATAGACAAATGGAACTTAAACAAAAGAGTGTTTAAAGTTTTCTGCACAGTAAAGAAATAATAGAGAAGAGATAACCTGTCCAATGGGAGAAAATATTTGCAAATTATTCATTTATCAGGGGACTAATACCCAGAATTTACAAGAACTCTAGCAATTCAACAGAAAACAAACAAACAAACAAACAAATAATCCCCTTAAAAACAGGCAAAGGACATGGGTAGATGTTTCTCAAAGAAAACATACAAATAACCAACATGTATATGAAAAAATGCTCAACATCACCAATAATCAGATAAATAAAAATTAATACAGTGAGATATTATGTTACCTTAAAGGTTATTATTAAAAACACAAAAAATAACAGATGTCGGTGAGGATCCAGAGAAAAGGGAATTCATATACACTGTTAGTGGGAATATAAGCTAGTACAGCCACTATAGCAAACAGTATAGAATTTTCTCAAAAACCAAAATAGAATTACCATTTGACCCAGAAATCCCACTCTTGGAATCTACCCAAAGGAAAAGAAGTCATGATATCTAAGGAATACCTGCACTTGCACATTTTTTGCAGCACTATTTATAACAGCAATTAATCTAAGTGTCCATCAAAAGATGAATGAGTAAAGAAAGTATCATATATATATACTATATATATATATATATATATAAATATATAAAATAAATTTTTTTTAGCCATCATAAAGAATGAAATCATGTCATTTGGAGCAGGATAGGTGGAACTGGAGGTTATTATGTTAAGTGAAATAAGACAGGCACAGAAAGACAGATAAGACATTTTTCACTCCTATGTAGGAGCTAAAAAATTTGATCACATGGAGGTAGGGAGTGAAAAGATAGATAACAGAGACTGGGAAGGATGATTTGGCAGGGGGGATGAAGAGAAGAGGGTTAAAGGGTATAAACATACAGTAAGGTAGAAGGAATAAATTCAGTGTTTGGTAGCAGAGCAGGATGACAATAACTAACAAAAATATATTGCACTTGGGTGATGGACACCCTTAATATTCTGACTTGATCAATATGCATTATATACATATAACAAAATTTCACATGTATGCCCTAAGTTTGTACCAAGAAAAACACTCAATAGACACTGTATTAATAGATCAATGTAGAAAGCAATAAATAGTGTTGGGACAATTGGTTATCCAGGTAGAGAAACCTAAAGTTAGGTCTCTCATTACACCATACATAAACACCATGTCCAAGTGGAATTAAGACTTAAATACGAACGGCAAAGATATAACACTTTTAGAAGACAAATTAGGACAGTATATTCACAATATTCTAATGTAAAGAAGGAATTCTTTAAGCAAGGTATAAAAAGTTGGCCCATAAAATAAAAATGGGAAAATCTAATCCTGTTAGATATCTGCTATTGAAAGACATTATCTAGAGAATGAAAAGAGAAATCACAAAGATCAAGACAATATTTTAACAGATATAAAATGACTACTATCCGGAGTATATTACAAATTCCTACAATTCTATAAGAAAAAAATACACATTTCAATAGCAAAATGAAAGAGGATTCAACTTCATTAGTGCTCATCATTTTTACTAATCAGGGAAATGCTTAATAAAATTACAATTTCATGCCCACTGAAGAGGCAAAAATTTAATTATGATAAATCCAAGTGTTAGAAAGGATGTGAAGCAATGAGATCTGTAACTCATTGTTAGCAGGAATATAATCTCATGTACGCATTTTCAAAAACATTTTGGCATTACCTAGTAAAGTTAATACATGCATCTCTCAAATCCATCCCTTATCCCTCTAAGTATGTAGCTTAAAGAAACTACATATGTGTGTGAAAATACATGTATAAGAATGCTCTAGCAGTATTATGCGTAACAGTTCTGATTGGTAACTCTGCAAATCTCTGTAAAAAGTAGAATAGATAAATTTTGGTATATTTATATAATGGAATATTGCACAGCAGAAAAAAATGAACAATTGGCTATAACATGTATCAACATGGATGAATCTCAAAAACCATAATGATGATCAACAGAAATAAACTACTAAAACTCAGGCAGTATGGTTTCATTTATATTAAGAATAAAAACTAGCCAGACTAAGTATTAAATTCTAAGAGATACAGGCATACTTGGTAAACTATAAAGAAAAGCAGGAGTATGATTAATACAAAATTCAGATGTTTTTCTTGCAGGGAGGAGAGGGCAATGTAATTTGAGAGAGGTACACAGAAGTCTTTAAGATACTGGTAATGTTCTGTTTCTTATCCTGTGTGATGGCTGCACATTTCATTATTATTTTTTATACTCTGCAGATAACATTTATTCATTTTTATATATGATATATTCCCCAATTAAATGAAAAGTCAGCTTTGTAATATTGTGGCCAAGACTGAATGACATAAGACACATAAAGTGCCAGGCATCTAAGAAGTGCTCAATATGATGTGTCTAAATTTAAAAAATAAAATAATGCTTTCCTCAGGCCAGTACGAGGGTTGGGACAGGAGGGCACAGAGGGGTGGGTTGGAGATGGCGGGGACATATTCTCATGAGCCCCCACGTGGGATGCAGAGACTCAGACATTGGCTGGAGTTCATCCAACCCTTGAGAAATCTGCCAAGCGAAGCAAACAGACACATTCCAGAGGATGGCATGTTTACAACCTCTTGGCCTGACACCACTGCCATAAAGGCAGCCAGCCCAAATCCCTTTCTTCTTATGAACTAATGAGCCCCAGGACATCATATTCTTCATGGGAGAAAATACTGTTTTTTAAAAGAAGATGAACTGCTTCACTGTGTCCCCCTCTCCGCCCACCAGCCCTGCAGAGACTTAGCAGGAAGTGATGTGGCCATGAGACAATGCTTATCCACCTCACTCCTGCCCATGGGTCTCAAATACACTGGCTGAAAGCCATGCCTCACTCGTGGCTCTCAAGGTCTCTTAACAAAGCTTAACTGAGCATCTGATAAGTGCCGGACATTTTGCTAGACACATGGTATTATGGGTTGAATTGTGTCCCCCTCAAAAGTTGTTGAAGTCCCAACCCCCAGTACCTATGAATGTGACCATATTTGGAAAGATCTTTGCAGATGATCACAATAAGATGAGGTCATTAGGGTGGGTCCTAATATGAATGGTGTTCTTATAAAAATGGGAAGTTTAGACACCGAGACAAGCACATGGGGAGAATGCTATAGGAAGATTAGAGGTATGTGCCACAAATCAAAGAACTTCCAGAAAGTAAGAGACAGCCTGCTACAGACTGAATGTTTTTATCCCCCACAAAATTCATATGCTGAAATCCTAACCCCCAACGTGATGGTATTAGAAGGTGGGACCTTCGGGAGGTATTAGATCAGGAGGGCAAAGTCATCACAAATGGGATTTGAGCCTTTATAAAAGGAGCCCCAGAGAGCTTGCTCACCCCTTTTGCTATGTAAGGACATAACAAGAAGATGGCCATCTGTGAACAAGAAAGTGAGCCCTCACCAGACACCGATTCTGTGACCACCTTGGTCATAGAGTTCCCTGCTTTCAGAACTTTGAGAAATACATTTCTGCTGTTCATAAGCCACCCAGCCTATAGCATTTTGTTATAGCAACCTGAGTGGCCTAAGACAAAAACCTGAGACAGATCCTTCTTTAATACCTTCAGAGGGAGTGTGGACCTGCTCAAACCTTGATCTGAGACTTCTAACTTCCTGAACTGTGAGACAATAAATGTCTGTTGCTTAAGACACCCAGTTTGTGGCACTTTATTTTGGCAAACGTCAGAAATTAATACAAATGGGCTAAGACATGGAAAAAATTATGACTTCCTGCCCCCAAGAAGCTTACTGTTTTCTAAGGCCTGGAAAGAAACAGCTGTATTTTAAGCAGAATGAAATAAGTAAAATAACAAAAAGTAAAGGAAGCACTCTGGCTGTGCAGGCTAGAGAATTCATAATTCTCACTGTAGAGTACAATACGATACTTTACAGTTATTGATTTTTCTTTCACATATTCATTTATTCATAGGGGGCTGTAGAATGTATCAGTTAAGTGGTTAAGAATATATTGACTTTGAAGTCAAATAAATCCAAGTTCAAATTTTAGCTCAGTTGGGTTCTAGTCATGTGATGCCAGGAATGTTATCTACCTTCATTAGGGCTCATTTTCTCCATTTATAAGATGAGGATAATCATTCCTATCTTGTAGAATCATTATATGGATTAAGTAACATAACGTATTGGAATATATAGTCATACATATACATGTATGGCTTAATATGGTTCCTAACACATAATAAGTGTTCCATAAATGGAGATAGCTGCCTGGAGCAGCAACAGCATTGCTATTCATCCAACACAAGATTATTGTGTCTGCCTTTGAGCCAGATTCCATGCTCGGGATACAAAAACAAGGCAATGGACCAGGTGTGATGGCTCACGCCTGTAACCCCAGCACTCTGAGAGGCTGAGGCAGACAGTTCACTTGAGGTCAGGAGTTGGAGATCAGCCTGGCTAACATGGCGAAACCCTGGGTGTGGTGGTGCATACCTGTAATCCCAGCTACTTGGGAGGCTGAGGCAGAAGAATCTCTTGAACTCAGGAGGTGGAGGTTGCAGTAAGCTGAGATCACGCCATTGCACTCCAGGCTGGGTGACAGAGCCAGAGTCCATCTCAAAACAAAAACGAAACAAACAATAAAAAAAAAACAAGGCAATGGTTTCTGCCTCCATGGAGCTTACAGTCTAGTTCCTTCCTGTCCTGAAGACAGATGTGGAAGCTTACAATTATTTAAAAAATAGAGTAAATACTGATAGTAGTAAGTGTCAACCTAGTTTGGGGTTTCCCATCTTGAATGATTAGGGTAGATGCAGGGAGGAGGTAATGCTTAAGTTGACTTTTGAAGGCTGAGTAAGAGTTTGTTGAGGAAAGGGCCATTCCAAGGAGGCGGAAGGAGTATGAACAAAGGAACGGAAGCCAGAGAGTATGGGCAACACTTGGAAAGGGCAAATAATCCAGTGCAGCAGAAGCACAGAATCCTGAGAGAGGAGAGGATCCTGGAAAGATAGGCCAGGGCCACATTGCAAGAAGCTTTATATGCCAATTCAAGTAAGTTTGACCTCATCTATTGGCAATGAAGAGCTTTTAAGGGACTTTTTTGTTTTTCAATAACGTGTGGTAAGGAAGGGAGTGACATGGTAAGATTTACTTTTAGACATACTGCTCTACCATTGGTGTGGATGGGAGAAAAGAGGCAGGGAACCCATTAGGAGGTGGTTACCACATTAGTCAAGACTTCGAACTATAAAGATTAGAACTGAGTCAGTGGTGGGGGCATGGGTGGACTCAGTAAATAGAAGATAGTGTTAGTTGACATCTTTGATGCTTTGTGACTGCTAAGCATTTCTTGAACACCCTTCCTATGATTAGGGAATTTCCCAATTAGAGTCTGTCCTCCTTAAGGAAGAGGTGAGAAAATCATTTTCTCAGCCCTGGCAGGAGAGTGCAAGTGCGTGACCTGAGCTCCGCTCATCAGATGCCATCAGGGCTTTGATTTGGAAGAGAAAGATGTGAAGAAGATATTGCATGGAATTCATTCTGAACAAGGATGGTAGTGAGACACTGAGTCTCACTTTTCACCCCAGAGTTGGCATGCAGTCTGTAGCAGCAGCAGGATTTCTACTGGGTAGCCTGGCAGGGTGACTTCGGCAGTTCCTGTCTGCAAAGTATCCAAGTCAGGTCCTTGGACTTTCCTGAAGATTCTACCTGCTACCTAATAAATTAATACATTCTTTTTTTTTCTGCAGCTAGCTAGAATGACTTTTGTTTTCTGCAACTTAGAACATGATCTGACACAAGTGGAAATGATGGCATTTGGTGATAAACTTGGAGCAAGGAAGAGGGTGAAATTTAGACCATCCGGATCTCTCTTTGGGTACCAGGGTGCACGATAGTGCTGCTTAGTAAACTTGGGAATGAGTGGGAAAAAGCAGTTTAGGGGAGTGAGTGGGAAGTAGCAATGAGTTCAGTTTTCAAAACACTGAGTTTGAGTTTTATTTGGAACATATGGATCATAGGTGGTGGAAATACATGAACCTTGGTATCAGCAAGGAGGGCTAAAATCAGATTTTGGACTTGTCAGAATATATTTACCTATTAATTAACATTGAGCACTTACAATGGTCCAGACACTGAGGAAACAACAGTAAGACAAGATCCCTGCTCACATAAAACTTATGATCTAATGGGATAAATCAGAAATAAGTAAAAAGTCAATTAAAAATAGGTCTAGAGAGTGATAAGTGCTACCAAACAAACAAAAAGAGCAGAATAAAAAGATAAAGGGTGATGGTTAAAACAGCTGTTTTAGAAAGAGTGTCCAGGGGAATCCCTCTCTGAGACATTTGAACAGAATTAGGGAGTGAGCCCTGCCAAGTTTTGAGGACATGGAAAAACGTTCTAAGCAAAGGGAACAGCAAAGAGAAAAATAAGCTGAGGGTGTTTAAGGAAGAGCAAGAAGGCTAATGTGGCCATAGTGAAGTAAGAGGAGAGTGGTGGAAGATAATCTTGGAGAAGTGGGCGGGGACCAGATGACATAGAGTCTATGTAGTTGATCACCATGAGAAATTTTCATTTCATTCCAAGTTTGGCAAGAAGCCATGAGGGGCCAGGCACGGTGGTTCATACTTGTAATCCCAGCACTTTGGGAGGCCGAGACGCATGGATCACAAGGTCAAGAGATCGAGACCATCCTGGCCAACATGGTAAAACCCCGTCTCTACTAAAAATACAAAAAATTAGCTGGGCGTGGTGACATGTACCTATAGTCCCAGCTGCTTGGGAGGCTGAGGCTCAGGAGGCTGAGGCAGGAGAATTGCTTGAATCTAGGAGGCACAGGTTGCAGTAAGCTAAGATCGTGTCACTGTACTCCAGCCTGGCAACAGAGCAAGAATCCATCTCAAAAAAAAACAAAACAGACAAACAAAAAAGAAGCCATGAGGGGGCTCCGAGCAGGAACAGAAATGAGATGACCTATTCTTTTAACTGTAACAGCTGCCTTGTGGGGTCTTTGGGGCTCGCAAGAGTGGAAGAAGGTAGATCAGTCGGGAAGCTAGTGCCTTAATCTATGCAGAAGATGATGGTGGCTTAGACTAAGAAGGTGATAAAAGTAGTGGTGTGGTGAGAAATTGTTGGATGCCAAGTATCTTTACAAGGTACAACCAACAGGATTGCCAATGGAATTACTGTATTAGAGAGAGAGAAATCTAGGATTATACCATGTTTTTGTCCTAAGGACGAGGTGACCAGTGGTGTGATTTAATGAGGTGGGAGAGGGCAGGGTTGGAGCTTGGTAGTGGAAATCAAATATTTTGGCTTGAATATTAGTTTAAAATGACTATTAGACATGAAAATTGAAAAGCTGAAACTAGAGTTATCAATTTGGAAATCATTAACAGAGGAACAGTATTCAGACACAGAACCAGGTGAGGTCACTGGGGAACAGGATGGGATTACCCATCCACAGGACTAAATGAAGTCACCAGACAGTAAGTGTGGATAGAGAAGAAGACTTAGGACTGAGCCTTTTGGTCATGCCCATGGGTAGCATTTGAGCAGGTGAGAAGGAACTAATTTCTATTAATGAATAAAAGAATACCGAGTCTCCAGGTATTCTTTTACTCATTAATAAAAACTAGCTCCTTCTGTGGAGACTGTGGTGTTTCATGAGTCAAAAAAAATAGTAGTTTCAAAATGGAAGGAAGTAACCAGTCATTTCTTATGTTGCTGAGAGATGGAGTGAAGAAAGATTCTAAGAACTGACCACTGAAACGTAGAGGTTCCTGCTGGGATCTGGACAAGTACAGTTTAAATGGTGCGGTAGGGATGATAGACTAATCAGAGTGGGTTCAAGAGTGAGTAGAAAGTGCAAAAGTGAGATCAGCAAGAACAGAGCTCTAACAAGAGGTAGTGTCAAGGGGGGAGACAAATGGTCAAGGAAGTAGCTGAAATGGGAGGCACAGCTGAGATCGCCCAGAGAAAATGCACAGGCAATGAGAAGAGTTGGAGATAGAACCTTAGGAAACACCAAGAAATGAAGACAATTTCCTCAGAAGATAGATGGAGATAGGAGGAGAAGCAGGAAGGTACCATGGCCCAGAAACCAAGAGAGGAGAGATTGTAAAGAGGAGGTGGTCAACAAAGTCATATGTTGCAGGTAGCCCAGATAAAAAGGACTTCTGGAGTTGGCTGTTAAGAAGTTCTTGGTGATCTTAACAGGGGTAATTTCAATGATGGTGAAGGTAGAGGTCAGGGTGTGTTCTGTCTGGAAGGAACAGAGGTGAGGAATGGAAAGAATAAACTCAGACCACTCTTTCAGAAGGAGAGAAAATTGCTGTAAGAAGGTACTGTTAGGGAATTTTTATTTTTCAGGAAGAAGGTTTTCAGCATAGACATATGCTGAGAGGTAGGAGTGGATGGAAGTGCAGAAGTAAAGGGTGATGGTGGACGGAGGAAGGAGGAGACGGGATTTGGACCACAGGGTGCAGGACTTACCCTGAAGGAGGGACAACTCTTTCAAGGTGACAGGAAGGATGCAAAGATGGCAAGAGATGCAGATAATGGTCCGAGAGGCAGGAAGCTGTTACTTGATGGCCTCTATGTTCTCCCTGAAATAGGAGGCAAGACTCAGTGATGGTGGGGGGCTGGGATGGGTCGGGGTAATAAAAGAATCTGGAAAAGAGAGCTTCAAGCGTGTTACCTCAGTGTGTTCACAAATACCATTATATACCTAACTTTTTAGTGTTTGTCTGTCTGTCCCAGCAAACCTCCCAACTCCATCTCCCTCCCTTTCCCTTCCCCTGCAAATCCCTTCTCAAATCCCACCTGCAGCTGTGGGGAAGCTTCCTGTCATGAGAGAGTTATGGAAGAAATCTTTATCTTTCCTCTCTGGTGCAAGTTTTTCCCCAGGAGGCCTGTACTAAGCCCACCACAAGCAAAACATAGAAAATAGAAAAAGCAGAAAACCAAGGCAAGAAATTTTCAAGACAAGTACATTGCAATGAATTATAAATTTAAAAATTGTAAGTCAAATGGTTGCTGGGCGTGGTGGCACATGCCTGTAATCCCAGCTATTCAGGAGGCTGAGGCACAAGAATCACTTGAACCTGGGAGGTGGAGGTTGCAGTGAGCTGAGATCGTGCCACTACACTCCAGCCTGGGTGACAAAGACTCTGTCTCAAAAAAAAAGAAAAAAGCATCATAAGTTGAATGAGTACTTAATAGGTATGCGCTACATATTTTAGGATTTAAACTTCTGTGGGCAGCAGTTATTTTTGTTCTGTGTCTCCTTAGAAGGTGGTTTAGAGAAGTGGCCTTGGAAGTCCACTTCGTGGGCCCAGATGAGAAATGAGTAATCTTGGGCTAGCTACTAAATCTCTCAGTTCCTAAGTGTCCTCATCTGTAAATGGGAACTGTAACAGCACTGCCCTCTTAGGACTGTTGTGGAGATTAAATGACTGAATGTGTGTAAAGTCCTTAGAATTGTGCTTGTGTTGAAAGCAGTCAATAACTGATAGCTGTTAGAGTTATAAACTCTGTAACAATGCAGGCAGATTTTGGACCCCGCAAAGGAAATGCTCAAGAAGAGACCAAAAAACTCCTAAAAAATGTAGGGAGAGTAGAATATTGTATTTTGGTGAAAGTGGGGGTACTGAATCTAGCACCTAATCTCGGATTCTTTTTTATTCTGTGAAAACATTCCTTTGCTGCATGGGAATGCAATGTGTTGCCCTAAAGGGTGAGGTTGGTGAACAGGGAACTTCTCAGTCCTCGTTCAGTGCCATCTCCTTTCTTGAGAGGTTTATTCTTGTTGCAGATGCCCAATGATGTGCTGTGCTTCCTGCTGAGTTCCCTCTGCCCCTCCACTTCTATTTGGAGAAGTCCTTATGCCACATAACACACCCCTCCCCATCAACTTGAAAAATAACCTATCCTGATTTCCAGTTCTTCAGGTGAGAGTGTCCATCAGCTAGCTGACTAGAAGGACTAATCTAGCATACTTCCTTGCAGGCAACATTTGTTTTTAACAGAGGCCACTATGAAGAAGTAGCAGGGCTTAGTGGTTATGGGCACATTAAGTGAGGGGGGGAGATTGCCACCCACACTGGAGAGAGCAGTGGGGTTTGGACAGTTACAGGTCCCCATGGCCCATCCTGCTTGGAGCCCTTTGGAGAGTTTTTCTAGAAGGAATGATGTCTATCTAGACTCTAAACCTTAGAAAATAGGAAATGACATTTGTCCACCTCGTGGAAGTGCATCCTGCTTGTTGATAGCGTTGGACTCTAATTTCTCTGGAGAGATGGGATCAACTCTTCAAGTCTGAGAATAAGAATAGCAAAACATCTTTGATGCTGTTTTTGAATGTTGTTCTATTACTCTGAGGTAGACCTTATAACCCTGATGGTCAATGTGTGTGATTTGCAAAAAACGCATATCATAGAGCCTAGCCATTGTTGCCCTCTCATCACTTCACAGTGTCATCTCCAGGTGCTTCCTTCCAGAAGTGACTAGGCAAGATATCACTCTCTTTCTGCCCCTCATTTACTGAGACTGTGAGGAGGGTGGTCCTTTTCTAAGTATAACTGGGAGGAGGGGGGTCTCACAAGGGGAAATCTCTATACTTGCCCTGGGTCTTTGTATAACTAAGAGAGCAGCCAATAAAATGTTCATGTCCTCTGCCTAAAGAGATCAGACAGCCAAATATAACACACCATTCCCACCTGGATCCTGAATGCGGGGTGGAAGAAAAGAATTGTAGAAGATATTTTGAGACAATTGAAGAAAGTTGAATATGGATTGTATAATAGATCAGTGCTACTTGGAGTGTGGGTTGTGGCCCAGCAGTGCTGGCAGTGTCACCTGGGAGCTTGTCAGAAGTGAAGAATTCCAGCCCCCTCCAAGTGATTTATTTGAGAAGTATTATATTAGATAATATTACTGTGCCAATGTTACATTTCTGGTATGTGAGAATGCTATGGCAGGAGAATGTCCTTGTGTGATGAATGTGTGTGTGTGTGTGTGTTTGTGTGTGTACGCATACTCCTTCCAAGTAGAAGAATTCGGTCTGCAATCCACACCGCCCTGAAGGTGAGGCCTTCAAGGGAACTGGACCCAAGACTCTTGGGTGGCATCATGGATTTTCCTGTGGAAACCATTAGAATCTTCTGGGCTGGATAGACTGGGATGGAGATTTGTACTACATCAGGAAGAGGAAGAATGCTGGAGGTAGACAAACCCCCAAGGGCTGAGGCTCTCGAGTCCTGAAGGTACCTAGGGATTCATTCCCACTATGCAATAGCAAGTCAACAGGTTAGGATTTTGGGTGTGCCCCCTAAACTCGGTGGGGACTTTTTTTCCCCCCTTGTTGGATGACAACAGTTTAAAATTCCTTTCTTCATATGCTGTAATTCCCTTTGGTTCTCCCCCAGCCCTTTATCAAGGTCAGACACACCCTTACAACTTTGTGTGTTATTGACAAGAGAAAGTGAGACCTGCCCTGTATTCACAGCCCTCTGTGGAGCCCTTTACAGAGGTAGCAGCATCACTCCAAGGGGTGGAGGTCACTGGGCTGCAGGCTGCATTTGCCAGGAGTTGAGTTGTTTCCAGCTCCTGGTCTCCTTTAAGTGTCTCTGTCTCCTGGGCAGATACAAGCACTGTATTCAGAATTACTAATCTTTTCTAGGACCTTTTCTCTAAATGCCAAATCACAAAAGGAAAAGTGGTGAGGATGAACCTTCCCCAAACCCCACATTTCTGTAGCTCTAGAGGATATTGACTCATGGTGGAGCATTTATTTCAAATAAAAAACAGCACAAACCAAAAAGACTTGAGGAAGTACCTCCTCCCACTCTTGTTTCCAAATTCCATTCAGGTTTGGAACTTTTTGAACGATTTTTATTTTGAAACATGAAAAGGTGGAAGAATCCAGCCTCTTTCTGCTAACAGTAGACATAAAGATAAGCATCTCTCCACAAAGGTACAGGATTATGTTACTCTTCTGGAATCCTGGTAGCCAATTCAAGTTGTTTTTGAAGCACAATGCTACCCATGAGGCCCAAACCAAAAGAACCAGACATTCCAGATTGACTCAAATAATTCCATTTTTTAAATGTAATGTTCTGGCACCTCTGTGATTTCCATATTTGTTCCAGTTTTCATCACACCCTGTGATATTGAATGGCAAGACCAAGAATAAAATCTTCTTTGAATAACTCAGCTGCCTTCCTACCTTGAGGCTGTCAGGTATGGGATGCAGTTTGTCGGGAATTAAAGGAAAACAAAATTTCCACTCAAGAATTTAATTCTCTTTCAACAAACATAAAGAGAGGAAAAATTGTTTTGTGGTTTATTGTGGGGAAGGGGAACTCTTAGAAAAAACAGGAAGGAAATTCTCAATGGAAACTACGGATCTTTTATGAACTTTTCATTTCTGCATGATTAGAGAATTATTAAAAGCCAAAATAAAATCTATTTTTTTTCTCACTGTGTCTTATCCAAGTATTTAGTAGGGAGAAAAATGACATTAGCAACGACTGAACCACACAACTCTCAAATACATAGTAACTTGAAGGCAAGTCACAATGCTTCTAGAAAACCCCAAGATGGGAAGATTAAATTCTTTTCATTCCCTTTGGAACTACTTGGAAACATTCACAGCTTGGAGCTGGGATGTCCATTCTACAGTCCATGGAGTTAGCTGTGTTGTCTCTGACTCCACAAAACACGACTTTCTAACTGAACTGGGAAAGAGCTCTCCTGCACTGTGTCTAGTCTGTGTAGGCCGGACTTTATCAGTTTTTGGTACTCTGTGATAATTACCCTTGCCAAACACACTTGTCAGAATTATTCCCTAAAACACACTTGATAAATGGGCTTATCAAGATCATTATGTCTTGAATAACTCAAATTAGTCCCAGATGACTATCTTTTCAGTTAAAAAATAAATTTAAACAAAATGTAAATGTAAACATATTTCCAACTCAGATATCCATTTCAACCACTGAAACACATCCTAGCACCAAGTCCTTTATTATTTTTGACTTTTATGACTTTTGTGTTTGTTGGAAACAAGTTCTCAGGTAGCTGTATCTGTTCTTTATATTTATAACTCTTTTGTATTTGTTGGAAATAAACAAGTTCTCAATTTTTTATCTGTAAAATAAAATAAGACCTGTTTCATAAGGATCTTAGGATAATTAAATAACAGACATATAAAGTAGTGATCACATAGCAAGTGTTCTATAAATGTTATGACTTAATTCCTTTAGCTCTGTGGTAGACATACAGAGATTTGGGGGAGATGATTTAAGTATATTAATTTTTATCTGTTTTCTAGTTAATATATTTGCTTTTCATTATAAAACAATGGATTTCAACAGCAATTCAGAGCTTAATTTTTGTGTGTTAGTTAACTTACAAAATTTAAGCCTTTTTGCCATTTGCTTTCAAGGCCCTCTGCTCTTTGGGTCCTATTGCACTCCACCCTTTTCGTGCTCCCAATTCATCAGTCCCCATCCTGTCCTTTCACACATTCCACAGTTTCTTGTGTCATGTTTCCCCTACCTAAAAAATTCTTTTCCATTTCCCTTATTATAATCTCATTCTTCCTTTAACGCCCAGTTTGATCATTCTTTTCTTCTACAAAATCACTTCTGATTTCTTTGGTCCAAAAATAATGTCTCCCTCATAGTCATTCTCATGAAATTGAGTACTTTTTAAACAAGTTTATATTTAGAAGAGGGCTAGATTTACAGAAAACTTGCAGAGATTTCCCACATACTCCTTAGCAAGTTTTCCCCAATGTTCACATCTTACATTACTATGGTACATTTATCACAACTAAAAATCTAATATTGGTATGCACACTAAACACTTGTAATTTACATTGTAGCTGACTATTAACTGTAAAATCCTTGAAATCAGGCTGTGTGGCCCTTAGTTTACTCATTTCTGTAATATGTACAGTCCTTGCTTACCATTGGGAACCAAGTGGGAACTAAAACAATGTTTGTTGAATGAAAGAACAATTGCTCTCATTGTCTTAATTGCCTGTCGCAACAAAGTCTCTGTTTGTTTTAAGTGCTTTGTGTATGTAGAACATAAATACAGAAAAATGTGATTATAAGTGTAGAGCTCAGTGATTTTTCATAATCTGAACATACTCATACAATTATCACCTGGATCTTCAAATAGAACATTTCCTGCATCACAGAAGCCCCTCCATGTGCTCCTTCCAGTAACAACTGCCCTCCATCTTCACTTCTTATATTGCCCTTAGTTTGAGTTCAGTAATGCGACACAGTGTCGTAGTTCATGCTTATAATGTGACCTAGTTTTATATTGTTATCATGCCCATCAAAGTGGCTTGAATCTACCTATTAAAAAAATTCACTGCTTGGTTAAAGGAAGTACAACGCAGTAGATTTTCCAGTAGTCAAACAATGTCATTGTCTCTGTAGTTTATATAGTTTCTGCATTAAAGCCTAGCTTATGGTTGGGTGTACCCACTTTGGACCAAAAGACAATTCCACTTCTGACAACATCATTGAGGCCAGTGTAGGAAGTAGGACATAAACCATTTTCATTTCTGTTCCCTTAGAAACACATGGAACAAAATAAAGTTTGCCAAATGGAAATATACAAAACCACTGGGGGAAATAAATGTTATTTTTAACTTTCTAAGAGACTATCACAAATAATTGGGAGGAGAGTGGAAAGAATTCAAAAAGCAGATGACCTTTTAACAGGCAGAACATAGCAGGGTCAGCAAGTGTCTAAGAGAATGTTGTGACTTGGAGAAGGGATGCTGAGAGCCCAAGCCTGGAGGGACTGATCTCACCCCCTATGACAAGAATGGAGCTAGCTTCTTCCCAATCCTATGTGAACTGGATAACCAGAAGGGAACCTTCCTCCAGCAATGGTAACAGTGAGAATCCCTGGGTACTAAACAAAGGAGTAGAATTGGAGATCTAGGAGCTAGTGGGTTTGTGGCTGGAAGCCAGGTGTGGAGTGTTGCCCTCAGCAGGCTGGGTTTTCTCTACTCTTTGAGCAAATATCACTCTAAGTAGATATGGTCGCCTACCTGCATTCTAGGTAATGCATTCTAGGTGGCGACCACAGTGGTGAGGAAGTGGGTTAGGAGGATGACAGCCATACCGTCAGTAGAGGGAGCTGTTTTGGGAAGGAGACAGGGGACACAGGCACGTCTTCTGTGTTCAGAGGGAAAAGAAGGCCACCACAGCCAGTCTCTCCCTTTTGAAGTTATATCACTGCTTCACTGCCATTCTCAGGTGGCTTAAGAATGGACAGCTACTTTGTAAAGTATGTGCCAATTACACAAAATTGCCTATTTTGTCATGCAAATTTAAATCAAGGCAGAAGCTGGGTGCAGTGGCTCACGCCTGTAATCCCAGCACTTTGGGAGGCTGAGGTGGGCAGATCGTGAGGTCAGGAGTTCAAGATCAGCCTAAGCAACATGGTGAAACCTTGTCTCTACTAAAAATACAAACATTAGCTGGGTGTGGTGGCACGTGCCTGTAATCCCAGCTACTCAGGAGGCTGAGGCAGGAGAATCGCTGGAACCCGGGAGGTGGAGGTTGCAGTGAGCCAAGATTGCACCACTGCACTCCAGCCTGGCAACAGAGCAAGATTCTGTCTCAAAAAAGAAAAAGAAAAAGAAAAAAAAAGTAGTAGAGTTGCATGCCCTTAACTAACCAAGCTAACCAATATTCTCAAACCACCAGCCTTTCTCCTACCATCACCTTCTGGTACCAAAACTTACTTTTTTTTTCTTTTTCCTGTAACCTCATTTTAGAAGTGAACAGCTTTCAATTATGGTGATTTGCAGGAGATAAACAGAAGTAGGCTCATGCCAGACCTCACAGAGAAGTTCTGGACGGGCTGAGCATGGTGGCTCACACCTGTAATCCCAGCACTTTTGGAGGCTGAGGCCGGCAGATTGCCTGAGCTCAGCAGGAGTTCGAGAATAACCTGGGCAACATGGTGAAACCCCCATCTCTACAAAAAGTATAAAAATTACCCGGGTGTGGTGTGTGCCTGTAGTCCAAGCTACAGGCTTTGGGCTGAGGCGGGAGCATTTTTGAACACAGGAGGTCAAGGCTGCAATGAGCTGAGATCCCCACTGCACTCCAGCCTAGGTGACAGAGCGAGATCCCATCTTAAAGAAGAGAGAGAGAGATCAGGATGGTTCATGTCCTCTGCTTATCCTAGATATCTAGAATTTTACAGAAACCTTATATTACTCTTTCATGAAGTGGAAAAAGGACTTTGGAGAAGGAGGGCACATCACAAGGCAGAAAATGCGCTAAATAGTGTGACTCTTCTTCACTTAGGCCCAGTTATTTCTCCTGTACTTCTCCAGTCTTTTAGTAAAAGAAAAGAGGACATTGGAGCTTGGACTAACAGAATTAAAATGGCACGTTCAACATCAGTGTTCCAAAAATCATCTGCCATTTATCTTCATAGGGAGTTCTTCCTTTAGGTGCCAGCTGACTGTCTCCCCTCTTTCTCATTCTGCCTTCTGCCACCAGCCTCCATTCCCACTGCAAAACTCTCCACCTCCCATTCAGGTCAGGGCCTTCCTTCACAAGCACAAAAGCTCAACCTGCATACAATCACCTTCTCCCCCAGGTTCTCTACCATTAGCAATATGGAAAAGAGCAGAAGCATTCAAGTTTTGTTCACAATTTGACATATATTTGATCAAATTTTTAGTTGGGGCTTGTACGTTCCAACAACCATCAAACCCTGGCAAACGTAAGGGTAGAGGGATGGTCTACCTTTTACTAGTAAAAACTGGGAATATCTTAGATGCTCACAAATGGAAATAATATTTAAGTACTTGATGATACCTCCACTAGAGACTCCTTATGACCTTTAAAGCAATGTTTGAAAAAAGCACAAAAAAGTTTCTGCCACAATATTAAGTGAAAACGGTAGGCTACAAAATGATATAACATGACTAAATGATGTTAAAAACCTGAAGATCTGCTGCAGAGAAAGGGGGTGCGGGGAGACAGGAAGGAAATGCATCAAAATTAACAGAGGTTGAGTCGAGAGGGTGTGGGGCTCTGGGTGATTACTCTTTTCTTTGTAATTTTCCACGCTTTAAAAGAGCATGTCCTACTTTTATAATTACGGAAAAAAGAAAGAAAACCTTGAGCTTTTGCATTTAACCAGTCCGCAAAAGCAATAAACAAGACGCGCTGTGGCCGGGGAACCCTGCGTTCCAGGGGCCGGCAGAGCAATCTGGCCGTCGCCTTTGGGAGGGGCGGGGTCCCCCGGGACAGCCTCCCGGACCCGGTCCCCCAGGCGGCCCGCAGTCCTCAAAGAGGAGCCTGTTTATCTCTGAGCAGAGATGACGTCACCCTAAGGAAACCAGAAAGTGCTGATTAATCATAAAGTCAGGACTAATCCCTGAAAAGAAGTCGGGGTCTGGGCGAGGCGCAAGACTGCCCAGACGAGATTGCAATCTCAGACGCCGCGACAGGGCTGGGGTCTGGCGGGTCCCGCCCAGCCAGGACGCCGCTGCGCCCCGCCCCCAAAGTCTGGCCCGCCCCTCCCCCCACCTCGCATCTCCCCGCCTCCCGCCTCCCGCCTCCCGGAGGTTTCTCCGGCCGGCGGCTTGGGCCGCGCATGCGCAGCGGCGGGCGGTCCGCTCCGGACCCTGGCAGCCCACACGCTGCCAGTGGCCCGCCGCGGTCCCTCGCCCGGCAGGTTCTTATTGTACCGTGCAGTGGTCGCGCACCGACTAGCTGTGCTTTTAAAGATGATTATCACCATGGCGGTGAGACAGTAGTTTGGCTGAGACCTGTTCCAGTACCCGAGCCAAAAAGGGTGAATTAGATTCTGCACCGTCACTGGAAGCCACTTCGAGAGGGGAGACCATGCTTCTCAAAGTGTGGGTTTCACAGCCGCCAGTTTTATGGAGATCTGTACTATAGTCACATGTTATTCACTATCTTATCTTTATTACAGTTGGTTAAGGGATTTCATCCATTACTAGAACACTGCAATCCGCAGCTTTGGGGGTAACCCGGAGGCTCTGCGCCCGCTGCTGGGGGGTGGTGAGGCCCCAGGTCTGGAGCCAGGCTGGAGGAGGCCGTGACCCACGGCCTTTGTGATGAGAGACAGCAGGGAAAACCGTGGGCTGCTAATCATCCCTGGGGAGCCCTCTGAGGGATCAAGAACGTTGAATGCGATCTCTCTTTCTTTGCGAAAGCCCTCACACCCGTCCTGGAGAGATAATTTGCATAAAAGCTGCCTGTGCCCTGGAAGAGAAAAGAAAGTGATTAAAGAAGGTGGGGAGAGGGGGTGGTCTGAGATGTCGGTAAGGATATTGGGCTGTGAAATACTTTGGTCTTATAAGTGGCTCTGCAATATCTTCTAAGATGAATCTTCTGTGAGGCCAGCCTCTTGTTTTTAGGCTGGTCAAGCAGAAAAGAAGGGAAGTCCATTCACTGAGAAGCTACTCGGCCCCGAGGGACACCTCCATCTTGCCTTCACAGCATTTTCTCTTGCAACAGGTTCTTAGATTAACTTGGCCTCCTCGTGGTCAGTCTTGAAGGAGCTCCCACATGAGCCCTGGCAGCTCAGCGCCCAGCTGCCCCATCCTGTGTTTGTCTAGTTGATTAGGCAAGTGTTAATCACTGAACCACAAAGGCCCATGGTCCAGTGGGCAGGGTGTAAGAAAGTACCTGGAACACGGAGATGAAGGGAGATAGAGCTGGAGTTTGGGCCAGGTAGGCAGCACGGGCACCTCTCAACAATACCTCAGACATACTGCTCTGCTCATTTGTTTTAATCACATCAAGAATTGTCACAACCTTTCTGTTTTCTTTTTCTTTACAAAACAAAGGTCTCACTAGGGTTGCTTCATGAAGTTCACCAGTACAGTAAGTGCTATAGCATGTTAGATTGCTTTGGCAGGGAGAAGGGCCTTTTATCTGCTTTTGATCACTTTTGGAGTCTCAGGCCTTTAAATCTTTTGAACTCAAATCCATTGTCCACACTAACGGCTACTGATTCTACAACCCCTGTTCTCGCTTGATTATATTTCTTTGGATGAAATATGATATCTTTAATGTTTTTTGGGCTCAAGGGGCTGAGCGTGGGGAGAAGAGGCTCCTAAGCCACAATCAGAAGCTTGATTCGCTATCACCTGTTTGGAGCTTATGGTAACCAGAATCAACAACTAACTGGATTTAGGAGAAACAGCAGCAGGTTTATGTAGCTCAGAAAGATAGTCCAGTTCCAAGACATGGGAGGAATAGATAGGGATGTTTGGTAGCTGCTCAAATCAGAGCTTCTCAAACTGATGTTTATCATCAGAATTACCCAGGAAGCTTTAAAAAGTATTGAGTCCCAGAGTTGGGAGCGGGACAGACATCTGTGTTTTTCGAAGTTTTTGAGTGATTCTAACATCAGCGAAAGCAGGGCCTCTGGCTTATGGCTTGGGCCACCTCAAATCAGCAGCAGCACCCAGCTTTTGCGACACAGCATATATGGGATTGGGGTTGCTTTTAGAATCATAGAAGACTGATCCCTGGGGAGCCCTCTGAGGGATGAAGCTAAGAGCTTCCCAGGTTTTAGAGATAATTTTGGCTCAGTCTTCTAAAATTGTAGCCCTGCTACTGGAGATGGCCTTAAGACCTGGGACTCAGAGCAGAAGGGATCTGGAAAGAGGACAGAAGCATCTAATCTCCTGAGTAACCAGTAGGAAAAGCTTAGCAGGTACGCAAAGCAGCAAGAGAGGGTTTTGGGCTCTGGTACAAGAACCACCAGTGGTGAGAGTAACAGGAGAATCCAAGATGGCTGCACAGCTCTGCTGAGCATACATCCATTTGGTTCCCTGCTCAGCCAGCAAAGAAGAGTGTAAGGTAAAGTTTTTAGGAGTCTGGAACCCAATAGTAGACAAGAGTTCTATACTCAAGCTTTGGTTGAAGGAGGAAATAATATTAATAATAGATATTACTAAATGAATGCTGTCGTGGTTAGCATTTATTGATCATTGTGCAAATCACTTTAAACTCAAAAAGTTTAAGTATATCCTCTAAGGACTCCCAGCTAGTTGGTGGCAGGGACAGAATTTGAACAAAAGGTCAGAGTGTGAGCTCTTTTGATGTCTGATTTCCCATTTCACAGGCCTGTTTACTTCCAGAAGGGAGTTGAACACAAGTTGAAGAGTCGGAGTGATGGTGAGACCAGCTCAGGGAGTAAATGTAGTAATGCTAAAAAATGCAAAGTAGAATTAATTTTAAAACTCACATCTTACATATTTACATTGTTGTTTCAATTTAGTTGCTCATAGTCTGAGATCTTAGTAGGTCCATGATATCTTAATGCCAACCTGAGGATTAGGTAGGAACGTAATAAACAAGGTAATGGACGTAGGGGATGATTAAATTCTAAATCATATTTTAATAAAATAACAACTATTCATACTTTTACAGAATCATTTAAAGGGAAACCAGAATAATTTTGTTAGTAAAACCCTCACATTTTAGCAATGTCCTTGAAATGCTCAGCAACACTCAGTTTGAGTAGATTGGCAGTGAGTTGAAAATCGTGTCACCCTTGTAATACAGACTTGAGAGTCAGTGAGGAAAGAGTGAAGGAAATGACAAAGCACCCTTTGGAGGACGATGACAGAAATGTACGTATGAAAATAATCACACCTCGGGGATCTTGGAGGGCCTGCACGCACTACCGATTACTCAACCGTTGTAAGGTCTCCCAGCATTAATCCATCTTGGCAGTAGGAAGGACATTACCAAATGACTACATTGCCTGCTGGCTTCTTCCAAGCTCCTGGCTGGAAAAGCAAATGAGTGAATATTCACCCTGGAAGATGGAATTGTTTCCTGTATAGAGTCTACTTCATGGAGGTTCTTCAGGCAAGTAAACCAGGATATGAAATATTTTTTGTGGACCACATTCCAATAACTTCTGGAGCATCTAAATGCTGTCTTGAAGCAGTTTCCTTAGGGTTTAACCAGGCATTAAACCAAGGTCAATGACAACCGAGGCCATTTTTCTAGTTCTACAGTAATTCTAGAGGAAAAACTACTTGGTGTTTGAAGGTGCTTTAATGTTTTTAGGTCAATATTTACTTTACTTCCTGCATATAAGGTGATTGGAGAAAAAGTGCACTTATAAAAAAACAAAATAAAACCAAACCCCCCTCCCCTCCCATTGGTGGGATAAGTTTTACTTACCAACAGTAAGAAAAAACAGAGGATTAAAGACAAAGAGAGCTGGCATTCATATGTTGGAAGTCTCCTTTGAATGCCAGATTTTTAAATGGCTGCCTTTTCTTCAGGGGGTTCTTGGTGGGGTTGTCAGGAGGGGAAAAAAGGCCCTATTATTAAACAAATCTCAGGACACATCGAGTGTTTGCATAGTTAAAGGGAGTACAGGAGAGCTACCATGCACAAGAGAGGTGAATGTACCATTCCAGCACACTGCTAACCCTTGTTAACATAGAGGAGGTTTTCTTTGGAGAGAGACGCTAAATACATTATCCACATTATGCATATGGAGAGGGTTTACCCAGGAGCTTAAGGCAGGTCATGGACCATATTAGAACATCATCCAGGAACCCAGTGATGCCCCAGCCCAGTAGGTCATAAAGAGCTCATTCTTCAACCTGGGACCATCACCAACCTATAGAAGAGACACTAGCTACTCGTCTAGCCCACAGGGCTGGGAAGAATGTCTGTTCCTCATTTTACTAGGTAGCCATTGGATTGCAAGATTGGTGAAGGACCATCTTCCCTAGAGTGCTTCAGAAAGTAGGCAACCAGAAGCAGAGAGCTGTAGTTCAGTGGTTGCACTGAAGTCTCTTTAGTTCCTATGTAGTCTGACTTCTAGGTCTTTTTAATGAACAAGTCATGGGCCTCTGCAGATGACATGGAACAACATATGGCTCAAGTCACAGATGTCACTAAATAGAGAAGGCTGTGCCCTAAGTTTTTATAGGAAGACAAGTATTTGACTGGAATCTTTGCTGTGGGAAACAGTGAAGTAGTACAGGTTAAGACATGTGGAAAACACAGCACCTGTAGCTTCCGCTTGCTAAATCCCTTAGCTCCGCTCTGAGGACCATTTTATCTCAGGAAGAACTGACCAGATTCTTCAGAACTGAAGTCTAAGAAGGGAATCTGTAGAAAACAGGTGCAGGACAAAAATTGCTGGTACAAAAGGGAGGAAGAGAATCAGGATTAAGAGAGGGCAAAGAGTTCCAAGAAGGTAGACTTGGATTTGGCAGAAAGAACAGCATGAGTGATTTTTGAGAGAGCCGTTTAACAGAATTTCCGTAGGAGTCTAAGGAGCATTTGGGCTGGCTAGCAAACGCAGAAGACTGACAATGAAGCGGGAGGGGAGGAGGAGCTGAGCAGGTGAGCACTCCACAAGCGTGCCACATCTAAATAAAGGACATAATTCACATCACAAACAACATAGCTTTGATATTTAGCATGATAATTTTTCTTGCAGATTTAGTAGTGTTTCTTTTTAACAAAATCAGTATACTATCACAATTTCCTGACATATGGAAGTAAAATGCCTTGGGGACGGGGTACCATTTTCTAATTGTAATTCATACAAAGGCAGCCTATGGGCTAGCAATACTCCTGAGGCAAAAAAGCCCAAAAGCCTCAAAAGCCATTCCAAGATTCTACTAAAGTAGTAGAATCAATGAAATTTGCTAAAGAAAAATCTTCTGTTTATTTCTTACCCTGATCAATATTACGGTTCAGATGGAGATATTGAAGGTTAATGTTTTTATGTGGGGGGATAAGAAAGAGATCAATGGAAGTGAATCTTTCTCTCAGTTTTAACCTGTAGTAGAACACAGATACTGATATTGTATATGTTCTGAAAATTCCTAAGCGTTTACTTTTGCAATCCTATCTGGTCCTAACTCCTTCCCACTAGGGCATGAGACCATTTCCTATGGTTGCTAGATGTGATTTGAAGGTAGCAGGAGATTGGATAAGTGAGAAAGAATTATCACTCAAGTCAAGACCGCTTGGCTTACGTATAAAATCCTGATGTGTTTCAAAAACATCATTCAAAGCAAGTTAAAAATAGACTTTCAATAGTGACATTGTAGGTAATGAAGAGCTTCTAAAAAATTCTCCCAATTTTTTGTTTTCTTTCCTATATCTTTGAGAAAAACAAGTTTAGGAAAATGAGTTGGGCTTAAGGCAAATGGAACCATAGTACCAGAAAAGAAAATCCACTAATCTTTCTTGTAGGTTAGGGGATTATAGGTCAAGAACAAATGCTCTAATCTTGATGCTATAATAAGGAATATTTCAATGATTAGCTTTTTAAATAACTAGTTTCTGTCTACTAAGTTTGAGGTCTTTCTTATAAAATAATTGCTATAGGAAGGGTATATTATATTTAAATACCTGGATAAATCACTCATTGTCTCAGTGAACCCAACTGTTTTTTTTTTTCCTTATAAATAAGTGACTCACTTAAACTTGGAACACTAGAAAGAGTTACCAAGATCATTAATTGCATTTTCCCATCATGTAAACATTGTGTTCAGGAAGGGGTGTAGTAGGTAGTTCTGGGAATGAGAATGGACAAGCTGTCCTACTTGTCTTCTTGGCATCTCTGATTGCATAGGTGTATCTGACTTTATGCAGTTTCTGTGAAAAATTTTACATATCAAAGAATATGGTAAATTTACATAGGAACTCATTACATAAAGAAATACCTAAGGGAATGTGACTCTGGTTAAAAAAAAAAGCCTATTTTGCCATTTTAGATTCTCACGTCCATTCGATGTTTTTTATTATTTTAGCTTTCTGCTTTAGGTCAGTGTCTAAGTCTGATTTCTGATTTTCAGAAAATAGGCATCCGAATTAATTGGAGAAGCCTATTCAAAAAAAAACAAATGCAACAGATTCCTGGACCCCTACCCAGATCAATGGACTTGTCATTTCTGAGGCCTGAAACAGTGATTTTGAAAAGATTTTCTGCCCCTCCACTTCCTGCAGGGTGATTCTGAAGCACATTAATACATTTACGATTTCACATTCTGTGTTGTCAGGAGCAGGGTGGAGACAGATTCTTAATTCAGTACCAACCCATCAACAAAGACAGATAAGCCTCTGTTGAAGATTCTTTGTTGAAATAAACAAAGGAGTAATTTGAGAAAATCTGGGTGTATTTCTAAAGGGCACACAACTGGCTGTGGGGGCTGATAGGCCTGGGGCTAAAAATATTTGAAACTGCAAATTTGCAAAACTGTCAGCTGCATAGATTTTGAGAATTTTAAAAAATAAGATGGAGTATACTCTATCATATAATGATCATAGTTTAAATCCTAATAAAGTGGAATTTGTGACTACAAGATAAACTTAATTCTTTTTTTTTTGAGACAGAGTCGCACTCTTTGCCGGGCTGGAGTGCAGTGGCACGATCTCGGCTCACTGCAACCTCCGCCTCCCGGATTCAAGTGATTCTCCTGCCTCAGCTTCCCAAGTAGCTAGGACTACAGGTGCATGCCACCACGGCCAGCTAATTTTTGTATTTTTTAGTAGAGACAGGGTTTCACCATGTTGGCCAGGATGGTCATGATCTCTTGATCTTGTGATCCGCCTGCCTCAGCCTCCCAAAGTGCTGGGATTATAGGCAGGAGCCACCGAGCCTGGCCATTTTGATTCTTATCAAATAAGATACTTGGAATTTTAAAAAAGTTCTGTGAAATATCTAATCCAAGACTTGTACGTTCTGAAGTTTCATAAATTGGAGATTTAAAAAGGATCATAAATTTCTGAATTCAGCCTTTTATTCCTGCCTGTTAACAGGCTTCTCTAATACAAATCTGCCAAGTAACACAGGTGCTGTGCAATTTCTCATAATCTCATTTTATCAAATTTAATTACCTATGCATTTTAGTTTTTTGACTTCACTGAAGTTGGGTCTACATGATAATCTGAATGTAGCATTCTTGATCACTTTATGAAACTGGCCTTAAAAGGAAATCAATTTAGGTAGCACTAAAATAGTAAAGGAACCTGAATATGAGGGTCATGTTGTGGTCTCTGAGTTCCCTCTGCCTGTAGGCCTGGCTATAACTCTTGGATTGGAGGCTGCGGGAGAGGGATCTCTTTGTTCATTACTGTGGTGAGGCTGACAGCAGTTGCTTTCCCAGGTCTCAGAGTTTCCAGCCTTGGGGTGATGTGCAGTTTCACTCCCTTGTCTAGCTCATCACGACTTCCTGTTCTTTTTCTGTAATGTTTTTCAGATCTGCTTCTTCCTGTTGCCTTCCCAGGCCTGGTTCTGGTCCAAGCTCTAATTACCTCACACACACCTGCACTCTTCTAATATTCCTTTCCTGTCTACAACTTTTCCTTTCACCATTTTTTTTCTTCCCTCTTCACACAGAATTCTCTTCCTTAAGCATCGTTTCCATCACACTCCTCTTCCAGCAGCTACCAATTTCATCAAATCTAATCTCCAGGTCCTCTCCTCCAAATCCCACCTCTTTGCTTGGGCCTTCTATCTCCTCTACAGCTGGACTGTGCTTCAGCCAAGCAAACGGCCTGACACTATGTCTATACAATGCTATAACATCTGGTTAATCCAGTCAACTCTGTCAAATCTTCAGTTAATCATCTGGATGTTTTGTCTACAAGATGCCAAACATCTGGATTGACTGAAGAAATTCACTGCATTGATGGAGGTTTCTTGCTTTTTTTTTTTTTTTTAAACTGAGTTGACCAGATGTTTTGGCATCGTGTAGACACATTGCTGTCTCTAACATTTGTCTTAACAGCTTGTCTGAACAACCTTCTCCCCCACCTGGAACATGACCTGTCTCCTCAATGGCATGTTTTCCCTTTCTTTCAAATTATGGTCAGAATTCTGTCTGCCACAAAACAGTTCTAGATTAATCCTGCTAAACCCATCTCTTGCTTCATTCTGGCATTCACTTAGTTTCTACATGTATAATTCTTTTCAACTGAAATCATTGTGTTTTGTCTTTTTATTTTTGGGGAATTGTCCTCCTCCTCAACCCCATTAGATCCTAAACTCCAGAGGTGAATCCAAGGTATATAATGAAAACAACTGGGCTTGTGAGGTGAGAGGCTCAGTAGTCCAGTGATAAAGGGCAGAAACTCTGGAAGTCAGTCTTGTTTTGTACTCCAGCTCCTCTGCTTACCATGTGACTTGGACAAATTATTTAATTTCTGTAAGCCTCAAGTTTCTTCCTTGTTTGTGACATAGAAACAGTAATAGGCTGGGCATGGTGGCTCATGCCTATAATCCCAGCACTTTGGGAGACCGAGGCCAGGAGTTCAAGACCAGACTGGCCAACATGGTGAAACCCCGTCTCTACTAAAAAATACAAAAATTAGCCGGGCATGGTGGCTTGTGCCCATAAACCCATCTACTTGGGAGACTGAGGTAGGAGAATTGCTTGAGCTTGGACCCCGGAGGCGGAGGTTGCAGTGAGCCGAGATCACCCCACTGCATTCCAGCCTGGGCTACAGAGTGAGAATCCATCTAAAAAAAAAAAAAAAAAAAAAAAAAAAACAGTAATAGAGCCTCCTTCATAGAGTTGTTTATAGGAATTAAATGAGTTAATACAGATAAAGTGCTTAGACAAGAGTCTGGCATCAAATAAATATCCATTAAATGTTAGCATTTATCACTACAGGGTCTTTACCTTTGTAAAAGCTTGGTTTCTCATCTATTCTTTCTTTTGATTGTAACAACACCTTGACAGGTAGGTAAGGCAGCTGTTACTGTTCCCATCTGAGACAGGAGGAACAAATGTCAAGAGGTTGTATCATTTGCCTATTAAACCAGTTGCAGGTCTGAAGCCTTACAGCCTTGCTTTCTATACATCACATGCTGGTCCTCAGTTCTTCGTAATCTCAGGACTTACAGCCCATCTGTGACAAAGTGTCTTATGTTAAATGAGGAAAAGACTGTGGTGAGATTTCCCTAAAGTTACATTTGTTCAATTGTTAGAGCAGTCCCTGAAGTGAGGTTGTATCCTTCCTTCATTTTTAGTGTAAACGTGGCCTATCTTTACGAAATGATGGTGACATTAAACTATAATATACGTAATAATCCTATATTGGATCCCGAGGGGTTTAGTCATTAATGCAACAAATATTTATTAAGTGTCTGTCTACTATTTGTTAGGCAGGGTTCTAGGCACTGGAACAACAGTGAACAAAACTGACAACAATCCTTTCCTTCATGAAGGGCATTCTGAAATGGGAGATGGATGATAAAGAATAAATTAACCTCTCGAAGGCTCAGTTTCCTCATCTGTACAATTGATAGTAAGAATCCCTACTTCATGGGGTTGTTTGTAAGAATTAAATAAGCTAATAAGGCAAAGTGTGTGGGAGTTAATAGCGCTATTGAATACAACTTAACGGGGAGATTTGAGAGACTGAGCATGTGCGAGGGGTGACTGGAATTTTAAAGTAGAGTGATTATTGTAGACCTCATTGAGAAGGTGCCATTTGAGTAAAGACTTGAAGGAACTGAGGGAGAGGGCCACGTGGACATCCTGGAGGGGGAGTATTCCAGGTGGAGGGAACAGCCACTGTAGAGGCCCTAAGATGGAACACACCTAGCTTATTTGATGAACAGCAGGAAGGATGGTGTGACTGGTGGAGTAAGTGATGGAGAAGGTAGTAAGAGAGAAAGAGAAACTGAGAGGAAGAGGCAGTAACTACATAGAGCCTTAGCCCATTGCAAGGACTTGGGCTTTACTCTGAATTAAATGGGGGAACCATTGAAGGGTTTTGAACAAAGAAGTATAATAACATGACTTGTTTTAAAAAGTATAACTGGGCTGGGTGAAGTGGCTTACACCTGTAATCTCAGCACTTTGGGAGGCTGAGGTGGGTGGATCACCTGAGGTCGGGAGTTCGAGACCAGCCTGACCAACATGGAGAAACTAAAAATATAAAATTAGCTGGGCGGGGTGGCGTATGCTTGTAGTCCCAGCTACTCAAGAGGCTGAAGCAGCAGAATCGCCTGAACCCAGGAGGCAGAGGTTGCAGTGAGCCGAGATTGCACCATTGCACTCCAGCCTGGGCAACAAGAGCAAAACTCCATCTCAAAAAAAAAAAGTTTAGCTGGCTTCCATGTTAATAATAAATTGTAGGAAAAAAAGGTGAAAGTTTATTATAGCAGTCCACGTGATAGTTGATGGTCCCTTTGACTAGGGTGGTAGCAGAGGGAAGTGGCAAATAATGGTAAAATTTTGGAAATTTTGAAGGTGGAGTCAACAGAATATCATAACAGACTGAATGTGTGAGATAAAGACAGAAATCCAAGCTATTTGACCTGAGCAACTGGAAACTGCATTATGGGCATTGCCCATAATGGAGATGGGAAAATTGCAGAGGAAGCAGGTTTGGTGGAGGCAGTGCTGGGAAGTGTAGATGGCGGTTCCATTTTGGACATGTCAGGTTTGATGGACATTATGGAATTTCACTCTGAAATGGATCTAGTCCTCACATGATATCATGCATAGCTTTTCTAAATTAATTTAAAAATCACTTGTTGAATTCTTTTGTTCCTTGGGAAATAGTATCCCATTCTTAATCAGTCTATTCACTTACACCAATAATATAGTATTATTACAAAGTTTTGTAATATAAATAAAATGGTCATATCCCTCTTATTCCAAATACTTTCTTAAAATTGCAAATTAAAAAATAATACACACCACACAAAAAGAAGGAAACCTTCAGATTGTAAGTTTACTCATAACTATTGAGAATGAACCATAGAGCATATTGTCATTTCTTCTCTATACATGGTATGTGTCATTTCAAATATATTACTTTTTTTTCCTTTGAGGTGGAGTCTTGCTCTGTCACCCAGGCTGGAGTGCAGTGGGGCAATCTCAACTCACTGCAACCTCTGCCTCCCTTGTTCAAGTGATTCTCCTGCCTCAGCCTCCTGAGTAGCTGGGACTTACAGGCGCGCGCCACCACGCCCGGCTCATTTTTGTGTTTTTATAGAGAGGGGGTTTCACCATGTTGGCCAGGCTGGTCTCGAACTCCTCAGCTCAGGTGATCTGCCCGCCCCAGCTTACCAAAGGGCTGGGATTACAGGCCTGAGCCACCTTTCCTGGCTGCAAATATATTCTTATTAAAGTGTTTGAATATTATAATAAATCTCTAACTAGAGTAAATTCAGAAAATAAATAGGAAAGTCACTTGTGTCCTGGTTTTAAAATTATCCTGATTACTTAAAAAAAGTGCCATAACTTTAGCAATGACTATCATTTTTGGCATCAGGAGAATGAGAAAATAGTAATTTCCTAAAAGACCAAGAACACCTTCTTTTTGACTAGTGCTGTGAAGAAACCCTCCAGAAGATGTTTTTACTGATCAAGTAACATGAATTAGCACCATGATCTAATCTTAAGGAAATAATTCCCAGCAGATGTGGAAAAGAGAGAGACCAGACTCCTGTCTGCATTTCATTTAGAAGCCAGTCATCTTTTCTTGTCAGGTAGGATTTCTCCCCCTAACCCAAAATACAGTTTAAAATAAATTAAATGATGAATTTATACATTATCACTTATTTGGAATAATTCAAAGGACAATAATTACATTTCTTTCCTTTCCCCCACCCCATGCTGTTTTTTCCTACCCCCCTAAGATTTGGTTGCTTCTTGAATTGGACATATGACTAATTGGGGCAAAAAAACACAAGCAGGGGGAAAATAAATGTGAGACAAGTGGTTTTGGAAAACTCCATCAACAGAGAATCTAAAGATATAAACTATCATAAAAACGTAAGGTACAGATATTGCCAGAACTTAGGACTTGATCAAATTGTGAAGTAATTACATAAAATAGAAATATGCATGAAGACTATGATCCTAGCAAAGGGTTCAAACCTTTGTGTAAGTTCTTTAGTGCCAATGCAAGAGTTACTGTGTAAGCTTTTAGCTAGCATGAAAACAGAATTGGGAAAAATAACCAGTTTACTGGAGCTACTTTTGGTGGCTTAAAATCTGCCATGATGAGAGGACTTATGCTGTGGAAATCAGTAAATGCTACAAATCAGGGCTCTTCTTTCCTTTTTAAAGGAGAGCTGGTTTACCAGCCTACCAATGCCAACAACTTCACAGGGATTTCCCCTATAGCTTTGGTGGTGGTGATAGCGATTTTAGGGAATGACTAAATGTTTCTTTGTATAAACATAGGACTTCTAATGCCCATCCTAAGTAAGATTTGGTGTTTCATTATTTCTCTCAGAATTCAAATTTCATCAAGCCTTATTAGAAAAGATTTCTCTACAAAATGGTTCCTGTTTCACTCGTCTTCATTAAAAGCTAAAAGACGAAAGGAGATAAAATATACTTGGGACAGGAAAACTTGCTGCTTTCTAGTAAGCAGAAATGGAATCACTTGATAAACTGTTTAGAGTTACTGGAACAGAGTCAAAGCCATAGAGAAACTAGACCTGCTTTTCTTTGTGTGTGAATGACAGTGTTAAAGAATGTAACCTCTCTTAACTTCTCTACACCCCTTACAGACAAATTGCTTATACTGATACAACCCTCAATGGTAACTCACTTCGCACTTCCATTTTCTTTCTTGTTATCACCAAGATTAAACAGCGTGTTTGTGCATTATTTTGCATTTATCTAACCTTTTCCACAGAGGCCACACTGCTTCAACAGAACAGGTTTATGTACCTCACACGTCAGATCTTATCAAGGAACTTGGTAGTGACAGCTTGATAAGGACATCATGGCTTATTGAACTTGTTCTAAAAACAACAGCAGCAAACCACTCATCTCCTCACACTTTTTAATGACCTTGTTCTATGATATCCCCATTTTTAGATGCAGCAGATGCAATTACTGTGTGGCCTCAGAGGATACAGAGTGCTGAGGGTATGTGTATTACACCATTTTGTATTCACCTATGGCTTTGGTGGTGGTGGTAGCGATTTTAGGGAATGAATTAATAAATGTTTCTTTCTATAAACCCAGGACTTCTAATACCCATCCTAAGTAAGATTTGGTGTTTCATTATTTCTCTTGGAATTCAAATTTCATCAAGCCTTGCATTTTGTATTATATCATTAAACATTCTAGAGAGATCTGCATTTGCCTCATTTACCTATTGAGAAAGGAGAGATCTGGGGGTAGTTTTAACTTTCACCTTGCCAGTGAATTCAACCAAAGAGAAAAACTGGTTTGTCATAAAATGAGAAAAAAAAATTGCTGGGAGTTGTTTGCTCTTCAGAATGTGCAGCACTGTCATAGACAATAAGAATGCTAACTCATATAGCAAGGAAGAAATGTAAAAAATGAAACAAACACGCTAACATACTTCCTTGTCTTAGGGCAACATCCCTAGGGTAAGACACATGAAGTAAAAATAATCCCAGATATGAAAGTAAAAATTTAAAGACTAATTTTCTAACATGTTTTTGGTTTTTTTGAATTTGTTTTTTTTGTTTTGGCAATTCATTTGGTTCCAATACATTCCTGTGACATTTCCAAAAGCTTTACTATGAACACATTTCATACAATATTGAACAGATAATTCAACTACATTTTTAAGCTTTTTAAAAATTATTATTGCTCTTATTTAGTTAAGGTTGTGGTGAATTTTATTATCATGGTGAAGTTCTCCTGATAAGATTCTAATCTCTATGGAATTTCAGATCTTTCTGCTCCTTGTGGTTAAAACAGGATGAGAAGCATTCAACTGAACTGAGGTTTTAATTTTGTCATTCAGTTATCTTTTTAAACCTGCAAATATTATTCTCTAGTGTGTGCCCTGGAGGTCTGTGGTTTCCTCTGTTTCGGGATAACACTGCACTGGTTAAGGTAAACACAATCCAGGAGGAATGGTAGAGAAACCATAGGGGGACTTCCACACAGATTTAGTGGTAATACATTTCAGAATAACCAACAGAGACTTTGTGAGTTTGGAAGATGAAATTCTGTTTTCTCTGAAATAAAACCAATATTATAACCTTTTTGGTGAGGGGAAGATAGGGCACACTTCCAAACACTGGCTTGTTTTTGGGGTGGCTTTGAGTCTGACCACACTGCATTTGGGTGGGTTGACATTATCCCAGAGCACCTCTATCATAGCCCTCTCCTCCTCTTTGAAGCTCTCTCGTTCTTCCTGAAGCATAATAGAAACGGTTTTTGTTAGTACTGGGGGTCCTTCTGTCTTCTCACCTCTGGTTCCAGATATAATCATAAAAAAATTGTGAAATATTTCAGTTGTTCCAAAATGTACAGAAGATAACTGAGTACCCATCATCTAGAACTTAAAAAAAAAAATATTACAAACACAAATGAGCTCCCTGTGAATTCCTTCTCAGAGGCAACCACTATTTCCACGTTTTTATACTTTTCTACATATGTGTACATCCATAAACAATATATCAGAATGAATTGTGTGTTTTAATTTTTATATTGGTGGTTTCCTTTTTCCCACATTATTTTAAAGATCTACTACATATAGCTCTGATTTACGATTTTCACCTCTTATTCCATAGTATGAGTATTCAGCAACTTATTTATCCATTCTTTGGTTGATGCTTTAATGTATAACTTATTACTCCTCTCCTTGAGCAATATTACGAGAATTTCTTTAGGATTCCTAGGACCTAGGATTGGAATTTTTGGGTTATTGTATATACACATTTTTAACTTCACTAGATATTGCCAATATCAAAAGAGGTGGAACCACCAGCAGTAAGCCCCACCCATCTGTTTAACGAGCCCTCAAGCTTCAAAGTTTCAGATTCAGTAGTCTGAAAGAGAGGTGGTAGTGGTGGGTAGCACGGCCAAGAAGTTACATTTCTGACATGCTCTGAAGTGATGCTACTGCTTTAGTGTAGCATCTGGGATTATATTTTGAGAACCAGTGTTCTATGCTCTAGAGAAAGCCTATTAGATTACATTCTGAGAGAGCTGATGAGACACAATCTGAAAAGAAGTAGCTGGTGAGGTTTTATCAGGTTAGTGAAATTAGCCCGTGATATAATTTTAGCACTCAGACTCTTATAATAAAGATAATATATAGTAAATAACCAGTACGAATGGTTGTCATCAAAAGTTAAATTCTTAATGAGTTTTTATTGTCAGAATGGGACCTCTGCATGTGCTCTTGGTATTGCTGTGCTGAGAAGGACAGAGGAGTAGGCAGGGGGCCAGGTGTCATGCTGGGCATGCAGTGAGCCTGGCTGATGTTACTTAGAGTGTTAAAGTATCTTGACTGTGTCCATAAAACCCAGACATTGGCCTACATGGAGGCGTGAATGTTCACTTGGGGGTTCCTCAAGACTAAAGGCATGAGACTGGCTTGGATATTCTGAAATATTTATATGCAAAAAACATCACCCATATTTATATTCTATTTTTTATTTATAATCTTTTATTATATTCCAAAGTTAGTGAAAGGGAGGTTTCCTACAAATATTCTTTCTGTAAGAACTTTTTAATAAAAAATCTTGAAAAGGAAGCCTTCACATATTTTAGGGTAAAAGGACACAAACAGGTTTGCATAGTCTGCAAATGGTTAACATGTAACGTGGAAGGAAAATTACTTTATTTCAGATTTAGCAATATAAAAGGTCAGTTAGGAAAAAAACGCATGTACCAGTAACTAAAAGCATTTACTTACATCATTCCACAATTTGCAAAACAAGATAATTGTTTTTCAAAACCAGACAACAGGTTTGGAAATACTTCTTTTCACACCCCTAAGTGATGCTGTTGGGAACAATGGCTGTTACAAGGCCATTGCTGGCATATTTCCGGCAAGTTCTGGTTATTGTTATTCTTATTTTATCTTCTTTCTTTTTTCTCTCTCATCAGCTTTTTGCTTTCTTCCCTCCTCCTTTTATTCACTGGATTCCGAGGATCATAGATTTCAAATGTATCTGAGTCTTGCATGCTTGCATCTTTCACTTTTCTGCTTTTATCCTCAAACTGAAGTACATGTGACATCCTAAGAGGGAGAGAGATGGTTCAGTGATTCTTGCATGGGAACTTAAAGTAGAAATTCTATACTCTACTATCATTGGCATAATGAATCATAAGCGTACGGAACACCAAGATGGGTTTGTTGTTTACTGGTGCTTACACCACATGGAAACCAACTTCTCAGAAAACTCTTAAATTTGAAAAACATGTCTGGAGTTTGTTCTGTTGGTTTATATTTCTAGTAGAGTATCTTTGCCTCAGTTTTCACTTGAGGTTTCTCCCCCTGATGGGAGGTTAAAAGAGTTCTATACAGAAGCGTTCCTCAAAGTAAACTCAGAGGACACTGCTTCCTTTAAAGAACACATTCCTTTAGCCAGCGTGAGTCAGGTTGCAGAACAAAACTCAAGACAATAAACCAGTCCTATCTGGTTTTTAAAATTTTCAACAGTTACATGGATCAAGAGTAGGGAATACATTAAGATAATTTAAAAATGATGTTCAAAAGGTGTTATGACTCCCTTTCCTGGGGAATTGCTGGTTTAAAAAAATATTTTCTTCATATAAAAGGAAACTAAACTTTTGATATACTTCTATGGACTAATTTCCTTCTACTGTTGATTACAACAAACCTAACCAGTCCTGCTCTCTTACTTCATCAAAAGCTTACTGGTCTTAAGGTATCAGCGTATGCTGGAATCCTAAGAGGTCATAAGCTAGCTGTCTTTAGGATCAGTGAAATATGTTAGTAATTAGCTGTGCCCCATACAAGGTGTCAAGGAATAAACAGGGAAGTCAAAAGAGCAGACTTCAGAACAGCTGAATGAATTTGGAAAGAGAAAAGTTCAATTTTTAAACAAATAAAACTCTTAAGTCTTTTCCTACCAGTTATACCCTGTTCATACTTTTCTTCATCACAGCAGATAGGGTTAAATTGTAGTATTAATACTTCTTATATGCCTGTTGTAATTTTCAGATGAAATCCAAATATGATGCTAATATCTTTTGCCCCATATAAGTGGAGATCTGGGCAGTAAGTAGGCAGTAGTGAAGATCCCTCATCCTTTTCTCCCTACAGCAGCAGAAATGATGAGTGATATTTACTTGTGTGGCAAACTCCCATGGATATACCCAGATTTTAAAGAATTCTAAAAAGATTTTAGGCAGGAAATAAAATGTCACAATTTTAGTGATACCATCATTACTAAGGGTTCAGTAGCTGTTACTCACCAGGGCTGACGAGTTGAGGCTTATGTACCATTTCTACCTTCTTTTGTCCCACCTAAGAAAGCTTACTGGAATGTAATAAGTAGGAGTGATATAAATGTATGATATGGAATCTACTTTAATTTACTGAATGAGTTAAGTCACATTCACATTTTTATACTTCATTATTATTATTATTTTTGAGCGAAGATCTTGCTATGTTGCCCCAGATGGGTCTTAAACTCCTGGGCTCAAGTGAGCACCTTGCCTCAGCCTTCCAAGCAGCTGGGATTACAAGCACGTGCCACCATGCGTGAACTACATTATTAATGATACATTATTTGTATCAAATTTAATAACTGAACTCAATACCTGAACATGCTATTTCACATGTGGAGTTGCCAACTTTTTATCTTCCATTCCTTTAGTAAACACCCTTATTTAAAAAATGTATAATCATTGCAAAGTTAATATTCTTGTGCTTTCAATTTCCTACAGTGTTTAGATATTAGCTTCTGAAAGTAAGACAATCTCTAACTCCCAGAAAAACGCTGACTGTTCTACAGCCATGGTATTAAGTAAACCATTAGAATCAGTTGGAAAAACAATCAAACCAGATTTAAGCAATTAAAGATGTCTCACCAAGGTCTAAATGATCAGTGACAACTCACTTCAGTAAATACACCTCTGAAAGCCAATTAACCAGTGATAGCCAAATGCTTCTGAAAGTTGGCCCATCAGCTGCAGACTCACTCCAGTCAATATGCTTCTGAAAGCCAGCCCATCAACAATAGTCTCTTTTGAATAATGGTGCTTTTGAGGCTAACAGCTACACCTGAACAATTCCTGACCCCAAAACACTATGTAAGATTTGCCACTTGCTTTGCGTAGAGACACTGTGCCTAAAAGCACAGCTCTTCCTTACTTAAGTAATAAATTAAGCCTTTTTTCCCCCAGTTATTGAGAGGTAGCCTTTTTCTTCAACACTTCTTACAGTCTTTGCTGCATCCCCCACAAAATACACTCTTTAAAATTGTCATATTACCACTGATGAGGAGTAACTGCAGAAGAATAGTAGGACTGTCCTGTTAAAGGTCCATCATGGGGAGTTTAGACCGCTCTACTGCACTTCAGTACATGCTTAGCAACAGCTTTCCAAGTGCTTATGGGCTGGCTGTGTTGATGTCTAATCCAACACCAGAAAGTGTAGCAAGAACTATATGCCCTTTAAAACAATTTCATCAGTACTCCTGGACTGATATGAGAAAACAAACCTACTGTCTTATTAATACCTCTTCATACACACATTCTTCTATTTAAAAAATTATCCTGTTCTCTGCCCAGAAATACAGATGGTTTTTTGTAATATCCATTTCTAGGGCTATTACATGGATTCTCCATGTTTCAAAAATGACTTAATCAGAAAGTTGTCAATTAAGAATATAAAAAGACACCTTCTTACTTTCTGTGCCATGAGAGAATCTTGCAACTATTGGATTTAGTTGGCTCTGGTATAAAAAATGAACTCTAGACACACGAATAACAGCACAAAGTCCGCAAGAAGAAACAGATTTCCTTACAAATTTGAAAAAAACCATAGAGCCGTAAGTTAAAGGAGCTGTCTTTTTCAACCGTTTGTTTCATACACTACTGCACTAAGCAAGTTCAACATTTTGATTAATAACAAACCTAAACCCAGAGGAAAGAAAGGGCTATCAGCTTACAAACTACTTCAGCTTTAATATCATAATACTTAGCATGGCTGGTTATTTGGCAATAATATTTAATCTTTAAGAGAAGTAAAAGCATAATCAAAATGCTTCATCCATTTATCTTTCAACATGCTTCGGTCATGTTATTATGCAAAACAAAACAGTTATTATGATTTTCAGCATAATAAATTCCTGACCTACGTGCCTCTATAAATCACAGACTGTATGAATTGAAAGCGTGCCTGCACTTTACAGTCTCCTATGAGGATACACAAGCAGACGTAGAATACAGACTTAATTTGAGTACAGGGGGTCTGATAGTTTACAATCGTGTATGTCCCAATAACTCTACCCACTCTGTGGCTGGTTATGGAATTGGCCCAAGAAGAGTAGTGAATTTTTTGGGGATTAATTACACACTGATCATTTACATATGAAAATTGTAGAGCTTGTTCACTTGAAGGCAAAAATAAAAATTTAGCTTTGATTAATAAAAAATTTCACATAGGCTCAGAGTCTCAAATAACCTTGACTTTATAGTGTGTTACAGAAATAGGGAGGTTTACTATTTTCACAGAGGTTGTGTTTGACAGGAAAGTGGTTTTTCGTTGTCTTTTTTTTTTGGTATGGGGCTATGTAAAATTATAAACAGAAGTAAACAACTGATTCTTCAAAAAGGACCGAGACCTAGACTGACCTCACTAACTTGATATCCAGTTTTTAAAGTTCTTCCTCAATTGTGAAATAGACTAAAATATGATAGCAATTTGTATCAGTGGGAAATATCAAGAGAGGAACTGATTCTCAGACACATAATAAATAGCCCAATATAGAATTCCAACATTAGCAATTCATTTCCGATTTAAATGAACTTAAATTATTTATACTTATATAATGTAAACAGCTATATTTTTCATTGGGAATTCTATAAATCTCTCCTTCCCACATCCGAGCCACCCTAACTTAGGAACTTACCACCCAATCCTAAGATTGTTGCAGGTGTCCTAATTGTTCTATATCTGTACTACTTCCTTCCTAGATCCAAAGCTTAAAAAATAATCTTTCTTATATGTTTCCTTTATAGTATACTTTTGATCAGAAACTATTGGTTATCATATGAGACTGAACTAAATACCTCAGTCCGATCCTTAAAAACCCTCCAACAACTGGTGCTTCCTATTTTACCAACCTTATTTCATTTCTTTCATCAAGTCTCCCCATTTTGTAATTGCCTGTTTACTTAATTGTAAACAGATTTAGGTGTTTGAGATAGTTTGCGTCTTGTTCACTGTTGCATCCCCCAGTGCCAAACATGGTGATTTGTGCTGGGAATAAGGCCTTCAGACCCTTTGTACTGGTCAGGCCTGTTGGCTGGTACTAGAAGGATTGCTAAGCTAACAGTTAATTTCCTTTTGTGGGCACAGACTGTCTTATATTTTGATGATAAACTCCCTAAACCATCTCCCAGACTCTGCAGAAAGTCTCAGGCTCAGCGTAAGTCCACCTTTTCACCATCTCTCATAGCTCAGCAAATACTGGTAGTTGCTTTTCCACTCATTCATATTAGTGATTGATTGCTAGTTTTTAGTCCCTTAATAGACTGCAGTGGGAACATGCCTTACGTTCTTTTCCATCTCCTATAGCACCTGATGTAGAACTAGAGAGAAGGCCCTTTTTACTTTTTATTTTTTAAAGCAATGTTTCTCAAAGCATAGTTCTAGAGCCCCTGCATGAGATGCAGGTTGCATACTAAAATCACCAAGTAGTTTTAAAAACTATCAGTGCCAGGCTTCCAACTCCAGAGTCATTGATTTAATTGTCCTGGGATGGGGTCCCAGCATTAGTAATTTAAAGAAATGTTCCTAGTTATTTTTAAATGCAGTCAAAGTAAAGGGCACAGAAAAAAGCTTAAGAGCCTTTATGCTTTTAGATTGATTGATTTCATTAGCCCTTTGTCCTTGCCCCTTCAGAGATGGAGAACAGCTGGTTCCCAATGACAACCTACTTGAAGAAACTTAAGTAGCCTCTGAGTCTATTATTTGAACTGCATAATCTCAACTGCATTATTTATTTCTTATATATGTGGTTTGAGGATAAGGCAATTAACTAGACTCAATTATTCATTCAAAATACATCTGGGGGCTTTTAATGCACGATGCCAATGCTGGACACTGGTGAAACAAAACCAAATATGTCCCAGGCCCTACTCTCATGAAGTAAACAATCTGTAAGAACATACAGACAGACACCACGATGTGGCAAATGCATAGTCTGGAATTGCCTGCAAAGTGTGAGACAACAAAAACAGCAGCACCCTACAGAAAGCTTTCCCATGTTTTCTGGTAGCATCTTTACAATAACTGAATCGGGTGGAGGCAGGAAAGAGATTATTATCACCCCTGTTTTCATAGGCAGTCTCTGAGACTGAGGGTCAAGAAACTTGCAGCTGATAAATTCTTGACCAGGTACTTTCTTGAATGTCTTCAGAGGTAACAAACTTTCATCCTGTAAAGATGGATTTAACTTAGGGAAAAAATACATCAAAAGTCAATTCAGTGCTAGGTCTAGTAAGGAAGATAAGAAATCAGATTGAGTAGTGCTTATTTTGGAGTACAAAATTTAAAAAATGCAACCATAAAAAGATGTGAACCCAGGCTGGACATTAAAGAAATTCCAAAAGAGAAATTCCAGAAATGTATTGAGCAATGTGGTAGCATCTTTGGGAAAAGGCACCACTCTTTTAGGTGAATGTTTACATACAAAAAAAAAAAAAAAAAAGCATTAATTTCCACTATAAATTTTTATCTCTTTATTGCCTTTAGTTGGTGCTATCTAAAATCTCAGTCCCAGTTTCTTCTCGTTCTTCCTAAAATAGGGATGCTAAGCAGGGACACTTCATTCAGCTGGCAGTCCAAAAGGAGCAGAGCCAAGGGCCCAGAGCCTGCCTCTGGATATCTGGCAATTTCCTCTCAGGCATCAAATTACTAAAGACTACCTTGTGGTCTATAATATTCAGGTCTTTTCTGCTGTATCTATTTTTCAAAAATGCAAATGTAGCCATGAAAACTCTCCTGTTCTAAATCCTTTGGTGACTCTCCATTGTCTACACAAGGAAACCCAAACTCCTAATGTGGCCTTTATAATCTGGCTTTTGCTTCCCTCTCCAATCTGTTACATCTCCTTCCCCCATCACATCTTATGCTCCAGACATCTTAATTCTTTGAAGTTTCCTGAACAAATCCCTGCACTCCCCTTCCTTGCTGCCTCTCTATACACTATACACTTCTCTCTCTCCAGTTAGCTGAGGTGTCATCTCCATCTTAGAAATGGTTCCTGATTCCTTTCCTGGTCTGTCCCGCTCATTGTCCCCCAGGGTTAAGACCCTCCTCTGGTCTCGCAGAGAATCTTGAGTATCTCTCTGGTTCAGTCTTCCTCATACTACAGTGTAGCTGCTGTCTCCCTACTAGGCTGGAGGAGCTCTTGAGGGTGGCAGCTCTGCTTTTTGATCAGGTGGGGTCTTGCTATGTTGCCTAGGCTGGAGTACAATGGCTATTCAAGTATTCACAGCACACTATAGCCCTTCTGGGCTCAAGTGATCCTCCTGTTTCTGCCTCACAAGCAACTGGGACTACAGACATGTGCTACTTTACCCAGCTCTATGATGGCTCTGTTATTGGCCTTTGTACCAGCACTAATCACCAATGCTTGGCAAGAAGAATGCCCTCAATAAATGGGTGCTGAATAAATAAATGTTTCTGAGTAGCCAGCCACCACCAAAACCTTTGACTAGAATTCTGGTTTTGTTCACCTTGCTCCTTGATAGTATTAATAAATAATTTCAAATCATTTAGCAATTATGTTTACAAACTCTTACTCGATAATGCCAGAGAAAAGGCTAAGTTACTAAAAAAGCTGAAACAAGATATTTCTACTTCTAACTTTATAATATGAAAATCCAACAGTTATCTTTCTCAAATGGACCAGTTAAACTGCTTGAAGATTGACATCTGTCTAGTGTATGATTAGCCTTTGAGGGGGGGAGAAAGTATATATATTGTCCTCAGACGCCTTCCTCATGCGGGTTGAAAGACCTTGCCATTCTTTATGAAACTTTGCCATACACAAAATTTGTCTCTGTACTGTGTTAGTGTACTGTGTTGACAGCTTCTCATTTCTCTGTTAAGTTAGAATTCTAAGAAACCTAATAAAATAGCTCCTAGTTATTACTTAAGATTATCATTCTATGGGACTATGGATTACAAACTTAAATGAATCTACTTTAAGTGTTTTTAGGGGTAGGGGAAGGGCTGTAACGAGACCAGCCTTTTTATTTTTAAATAAAAATCTCAGCAAGACCAAACGATTTTCGTTTTGCCCACGTTTGATCCTTTGAAAGGACCATACCCTGCTCTGTAGCATAGATGGGCTGCAGCATACTTTTGTCTACATCACGTCTCTGGAACGCCCTTCTGCCTCCTTCCCACTGGTGTATATTCCTGTTTTTTTCAAAGCCCAGTTTAATTCCCATTTCCTCCTAAAATTCTTTTCTGACTGCCCTGGGCCTCAGGATCTGTGCCTGCCTTCGAATTTCTTTAACACCTTCTATGAAACCTCTGTGGTATGCACTCAGAAGCCCTGAGTTTGAGTTACATATAGTCACTGTGACTAGAAACAGTCACATTGCTTCTTAGGCCTCTGTTTCCTCATCTGTGAAGAGTGGTGGTAATGTACACCCTATTTACCTCACGTGGCCTGAGGATCAAACATCATGCATTTAAAAGGGCTTTGCAAATGGCAAAGTGCAGTCTAAACATTTATTATCATTTTAACATATTTTGTACTTTGTGTCTTAGTTAGCTTGGCCTGCCATAACAAAATACCATGGACTGAGTGCCTTAAACAATAGCAATTAATTTTCTCGCATACAGAAATCCCAGATCAAGGTGGCATCAATCAGCGTCTGGTAAGGGCTCTCTCCTCGGATCGCAAATGGCTGCCTTCTCACTGTGTCCTAACATGGGCTTTCCTCAGTATGTGCCAGAGAGAGAGAGAGTTTTAGTCTCTTCCTTCCTTATGAGGACATTAATCACAACATGGGGATGGGGGGCACCCTCATGACCTCATTTAAACCTAAGTACTTCCTACCAAAGGCCCCACCTCCAAATACCATCATATTGGCAGTTAGAGCTTAAACATACGAATTTTAGGAAGATACAATTCAGTCCATAATAGTGTGTCTATGTGTTGCATATAAACTGTGCTTATATGAATATTTACATTTTTATAATACTCTATTATACTGCTACTGTGGTTTGAATATGGTTTGTTTGGCTCTGCCAAATCTCATGTTGAAGTTTGATCCCCAGTGTTGGAAGTGGGGCCTGGTGGGAAGTGTCTGGGTCATGGGGGTAGCTCCCTAATGAAAGGTTTGATGCTGCTCTTGTGGTAGTGAGTGACTTCTCACTCTATTAGTTACTATAAGAGTTTCCTTGAGCACTGGCCGTTAAAAATAACCTGGCACCTTCCCTTTCACTCTTATTCCCCTCTCATGATGTGATCTGCACATGCCATCTCCCCTTTGCCTTCCACCATGAGTAGAAGCAGCCTGAAGCCCTCACCAGAAGCAGATTCTGGTACCATCCTTCTTGCATAGCCTGGAGAACTGTGAGCCAAATAAGCCTTTTAAAAAAAATAAAAATTAAATAAATTACCCAGCATCAGGCATTCCTTTATGAAAATATAAATGGGCAAAGACAACTACATACCCCTTTCAAAGTGTTTTGTGTACCTCATCGTACACATACAACTTATTTGATCCCAACTCACCTTGGAGGTTTATATGCATATTTCTAAATATATGCTGTCTACACTAGACTTAAGCCATTCAGAGGGCAGATGCTATTTATAGAATCAAAGAATTACAGAAATGTTATTTTATTTTTGTGACTTTCATAGCTTGAGCAATATACGTTCACTGTTTTTGTTTTCCTTTTTGCAAAGTAGGACAATCCTAAGAGGCAAGAAGAAAAAGTAAACAAAAATTACTATAATTCATCAAGAACTACTGTAATACATAGATGCATCACTTCCTACCTCAAGGCCATGTAAATATCCACCTATATGTTCTTCTAACACTTTCTTCTTTTTTCATTTGTTAATCTTTAATCAATTCAGAAGTTTGTTTTAGTATATTGGGTTGGGTAAAGTTCTCATTTAATTATTTTCCTAAAATGGCCACCTCATTTTAGGAAATTTCATTTCTTGAATAATCTACCCTGTACAGTACACTGCTGCTTTAATTATTGTAACTCTGTAGTATACTTAGGCATCTGACTGGGAAAGATCATTACCCTGTTACTCATTTTTAAACATATGTTTCAAAATTTGTGTATTTTTTACTAGACTATTTTTAGGACAGTTCAGATTTACACAAAATTGAGCAAACAGTCACAGAGAGTTCTTGTACCCTCAAACTACTCTGCTGTATTACTAATGTCTTACATTAGTATGGTGTACAGTTGTTATACTCAATGAAGCAATACTGATAAGTTGTTATTAAGTAAAGTCCAAAGTTTATTTATATTTCCTTAGCGTTATGGACCAAATTGTGTTCCTGCAAAATTCAGACACTGAATTTTGCATACAAATATACTATGCGACCATATTTGAAGAAAGGGGCCTTTATGCAGGTAATTAAGATTAAATAAGGTCATAAGTGTGGGACACCAATCCAATGGGACTTGTATCTTTACAAGAAAATGATGAGACATGAGGAGCATGTGTGCACAGAAGAAAGACCATGTGAGGATACAGCAAGAGGATGGCTGTCTGCAAGCCTGGAAAAGAGACCTCACCATAAACCAACTCTGCCAGCATCTTGATCTTGGACTTCCAACTTACAGAACTATGAGAATATAAATGTTGTTTAAGTTACCCAGTCTGTGTTATCTTGTTTACAGCAGCCCAAGCAGAGCAATACCATTAGCTTTTACTTAATATCCTCTTTCTGTTCCTGAATCCCATTCAGAATGCCGTATTACATTTAGTTATCATGCCTCCTTAGCCTACTCTTGGCGGTGGTGAGTTCACAGAATTTCCTTGTTTTTGATCACCTTGACAGTTTTGAGGAATACTGGTCAGATGTCACATGGCTGCGATTCGACATTTTTCTCATGATAAGACTTGGGCTTATGGGTTATTGGGACAAAGGCCTTAGATGTAAAATGCCATTAACATACATCATTTCAAGGGCAACATGATTTATGACTGTTAATGTTGACCTTGATCACTTCACTGAGGTACTCTTGTCAGGTTTCTAGACTGCAAAATTAATCCTTTTTCTTTTCTTTTTTTTTTTTTAAACAAACATATTTTAGGTTTAGGGGTATATGTGAAGGTTTGTTACACAGATAAACTCATGTCATGGGGGTTTATTGTGCAGGTTATTTCGTCATCCAAGTATTAAGCCCAATATCTAATAGTTATCTTTTCTGCTTGAAGTTACTCTTTTATTTCTTGCTTTCCACATTGTACACTTTGAAAGGAAGTCACCATTTCCTAAGGAGTGAGAAATTATGTTTCCCTACTCTTTTTTATTATAACATTTTGTGGCTACATTTGTTTGCATGTTTCTCTCCCTCTTTCTACTGGTATTTTAATTTGAATTTATTAGGTATATAGAATAATTTTTAGATAATTTGGTTTTTGTCAAAAATTAAGTATTCTAGAAACACAGTATATCAATGTACTCCTTTAATAGGTTGCAGTTTTCTTAATTTTACATAAATATTTGAATAAATCTTTATAAAGATTATTGCCAAATAATTTATATTTGGTGAGTTAGAGTCTTAAAAATTATGTTTTCTAAGTGGTTATTTCAGAGCAACTACGACTTTTTGTGTACTTATTTTGTATCTGCCCACAATACTGACCTCTGAGAACTTTTGGTAGATAGCCTTGGATTCTTTCAATATGCAAGTAACTTAGCTTCCTCTACTCCGTTTTACAAATGAGCAACCAAAGAGAAGCTACTGAAGGTCTCAGAATTAGTTGCCAAGCTGAAGCCAGATTCCTAGTTCATTGTCTGGAAAATTTGGAAGCCTAAATATGACTAATACTTTTACAGGTACTTTTGCAGCTATTAAAAAACAAAGACCAAAGCCATTTGTTCTGGAGAATTGTTGACTATGCTAACAAACATTTGGCACTTATTATAATGTTAATAAATCACAAGCAATACAAAAATCACAAAGGTTTAGATTCATTTCAAATGAATTAATTAAAACAAGTTATATAAAGAATGATGACATTATTAGCCCTAAATATCAAAACTAGTTTTTTTTCTCCTATGATTCAGGGTTCACTTTGGCTACTGTTTAAAATATAAATGGCTGTTTTGTTTTACACTTTCCTATGATTTCTAGAGTATATTTTATAATATTACTTGGATGCTTTTATTTCTATATTATATAACTATCAAAATGTAATTTTTAGGGAAAGCCTTATGAATATTTAATTTTAGGGCTTTTCTCTATTACTGATTACAAGTAACTTAGGGTTCTTTTTTCACGAATGCTCAGTTCTTCAGGAATTAAGAACCTACAGGATTTAGAGAGGTTTGCTCCACCCACTGCCAGTGCTAGTGTGTGTTGTCCAGGGAACAGGGGGATCAGACTGCTTCATCTACTGCTGTTAGCACCTATGCATGTTGTCTGGGCACCTGAGGACAGGCCTGCCCTGTCTGTCACCACCACTGATATCTGCACACATTATCTGGGGTCTGGGGACCCACTGCCATGGTCACTCATATGTACTATCCAGGGGCCTGAGGTTTGGCATGTTCTGTCTGCCATGGCCATTGCCAATGCCCACGGGTACATCTGGGGTCTGAGGACAAATCTGCCCCTGCTACTGCCACAGGTGCATGTACATGAACATGCCACACTGGGGCTGGGGGATCAACTTTCCCCACTGCCACCATTAGTGCCTGCATGCATCATCTGGGGGTGTGGGGATTAATCTGCCCTACCCATAGCTACACCATGGGTGCCCAAATGTGCCACCTGGGAGTCTGGGTACCATTTTATCACTCCTGCTGATGCTGGTGCATGCCAATCAGGAGCTTGAGGATAGGCCTGCCCTGCCTGCTACTGCCACTACTGGTACCCAAGGATCAGCCCACCTGGTATCCCTGTATCCAAAGAAGCCTTGCCACAGTCTGTGCTAACAAATGCAGCCTAATCACCGAGGAACTCACAGACAACACTGAAGCTGATCACAGGCTAAGAAGTCTACACTACTGCACCCACCCAGAACCAGGGCTGAAGCACTCTATCCAATAAACAGCATATATATATGTGTGTATGTGTGTGTGTGTGTGTGTATATTATATATATGTGAAAAAGTCTTTCCCTATGAAAGCCAATCCATAAAAATGAAGGAAGCAATTGACAGACCAGCTGTGGATGTATCAGTGTAAGGACACAAGAAACATGAAAAAGCAAGAAACATGACATCCTTAAAGGAACACAGTAATTTTCCAGTAACAGATAACAAAGAAAGGAAAATTTGTGAAATGATCAAAATAAAGATATTAAACTAAGTGAGATACAAGAGAACAAAGATAAACAATACAAATAATTCAGAAAAACAATTCGTCATCTGAATGAAGAATTCAACAATGAGATAGATGCCATATAAAATTATCAAACAAAGGGTCTAAAACTGAAGAAATCAATGAATGAAACAAACAAATAAACAAAAAAATGATCGAGAGCTCCAACAATAGACTAGATCTGGCAGAAGAAAGAATTTCTGAATTTGAAAACATGGCTTTTGAAATACCCAATTAGACTACTCCCCACTTTCCCCCCCAAAAGCCTATACAACCATGAGGTGCCCAAATAAGAATTCTGGGAATTTCAGAGAAGAAGAGATGGGCAAAGGCATAGAAAGTATATTTAACAAGTAATAGCTTAGTAGAAAACGTGTCACGAGTCTTGCAAAAGGTATAGACAACCAGATATGGAAAGCTCAAGGACTGCCACATACATTCAACCCCAAAAGCCACATTATAATCAAACTGTCAAAAGTAAAAGACAAGGCAAGGCATGGAAACTCATGCCTATAATCCCAGCACTTTGGGAGACCGAGGCAGGCAGATCACTTGAGACCAGGAGTTCAAGACCAGCTTGGCCAATATGCTGAAACCTCGTCTCTACTAAAAATACAAAAATTAGCTGGGCGTCGTGGTGGGTGCCTGTAACCCCAGCTACTTGGGAGGCTGAGGCATGAGAATCACTTGAGCTGGGGGAGGCAGTGGTTGTAGTGAGCCAAGATCACACCACTGCATTCTAGTCTGGGCAACAGAGTGAGATTCTGTCTTCAAAAAAAAAAAAGTTAAAGAAAAAGAGAGCACTTTATAAACACCAAGAGAAAAGCATCAAGTCACATATAAGAAAATACGTATCAGACTATCAGCAGATTTCTCAGCAGAAAACTTACAGACAGGGGAGAGACTGGGATGATACAGGCAAAATGCTAAAGAAAACAAATACTGCTAATGAAGAAGACTGTACCCAGCAAAGCTATCTTTCAAAAATGAAGAAGAAATAAAGTCTTCCAGACAAACAAAAACTGAGGGATTTCCCCCACTAGACCACAACTGCAAGAAATGCTTAAGGGACTCATATACCTGAAAACAAAAGGACAACATCTACCATCATGAAAACACATGGAAACACAAAACTCACTGTCAAGGAGATGCACAAATGAAACAGAGAAAGGAGTCTAACATTGTCACTACAGAAAATTGTGAAACTGCAATAAAAATAAGAGAAGGAAAAGGAAACAGCAATAATACAAAAGAGGAAGAAAGGATATTCAAAACAACCATAAAACAATGAACAAATGACAGGAATAAATCCTAACCTATCAATAATTATCTCAAATGTAAACACATTAAATTCCCTACTTAAAAGGTAAAGACAGACTGAATAGATTTTAAAAAAGACCCAGCAATATGCTGCCTATAAGAAACTCACTTTACATATAAAGACACATATAGACTGAAAATGAAGGGATGGAAAAAGATTTTTTACACAAACAGAAACCAAAAGTGAGAAGAAATAGCTATACTTATCTCAAATAAAACAGATTTCAAGTCAAAAACTATAAAAAGAGGCAATGAAGTTAATTATAGAAAGATAATGGGATCAATTCCACAACAGGATATGATAGTTCTAAACATATTTGTACCTAACATTGGAGCTCCAAGATATATAAAGCAAGTATTATTAGATGGAAAGGGCAAGATAGACTCCAGTAAAATAATAGTTGGAGACTTCAACAACCCACTGTTAGCCTTGAAGAGACCATTTAGACAGAAAATGAATAAGGAATCATTGCATTTAAACTGCACCTTAGGCCAAATGAACCTAGCAGACATTTACAGGACATTTCATCCAACAGCTGAAGAATACACATTCTTCTCATCAGCACATGGAACATTCTCCAGAACAGACCATAGTTGAAGCCACACAACAAGCCTCAAGAAATTTAAAAAAAATCAAAATCATATCACCTATCTTCTTAGACCACAATGGAATAAAACTATAAATCAGTAACAAAAGAAACACTGGAAGCTGTACAAATGCATAGAAATTAAACAACATGCTCCCCAATGACCTTGAAGCAATGAAGAAATTAAGAAGAAAATAAATAAATTAGTTTAAACAAATGAAAATAGAAATACAACAAACCCAAACTTATGGAATACAAGAAAAGCACTGCTAAGAAGAAACCTTATAGCAATAATAACTAACCTAGAAAAGTAGAACAATTTATGGACCTTGAGGAATTAAAAAGCAAAAACACCAAACCTAAATTAGTAGAAACAAGGAATTAATAAAGATCAGACAGAATTAAACACAACAGAGACCAAAAACAATACAAGTAATCTGCAAAATGAAAATCTGGTTTTTTGAAACGATAAACAAAATAGATAAACTTTTAGCAAGACTAACAAAGAAAAAACAGAAAAATGCCCAAAATAAATGAGAAAGGAGCCATTAGAATCAATACAACAGAAATAGAAAGGATCTTTACAGACTATTGTGAACTATATGCTAACAAATTGGAAATCTACAGAAAAATGGATAAATTCTTGAATATATACAACTTCCCAAGATTGAACCAGTAATAAACAGAAAACCTGACAGACCAGTAACAAGCAATGGAATCGAATCAGTAATAAGAAATTTCCTAACAAAGAAAAGCTCATGCTTTACTGCTGAATTCTACCAAAATTATAAAGAACACACACTATTTCTTTTGTCAAGCTATTTCAAAAAATTGAAGATAAAAAGAATTCTTCTGTGGGGCGTGGTGGCTCACGCCTGTAATCCCAGCACTTTGGGGGCCAAGGCGGGCAGATCACCCGAGATTAGGAGTTCGAGACCAGCCTGACCAACATGGAGAAACCCTGTCTCTACTAAAAAGTAAAAAAAAATTAGCCAGGTGTGGTGGCGCATGCCTGTACTCCCAGCTACTTGGGAGGCTAAGGCAGGAGAATTGCTTGAACCCAGGAGGCGGAGGTTGCAGTGAGCCGAGATTGTGTCGTTGCACTCCAGTCCGGGCAACAAGAGCGAAACTCCAGCTTAAAAAAAAGAATTCTTCCTAACTCATTCTAAGAGACTAGCACTACCTGGTAACCAAAATCAGACAAGGACCTAACAAGAAAAAGAAAAGTACAGGCCACTATATGTGATGAACACAGATGCAAAAATTTCACAAGAAAATGTTAGCAAAGCATATTCAACAACACATCAAAAGATAATACACCATGAGTAAGTGGGATTCATCCCAGGGATGTGGGTATGGTTCAACATACACAAATCGATACATGTACTACATCACATTAACAGAATGAAGGACCAAAATTGTATGATCGTCTTGATCGATGCAAGAAAAGCACTGCTAAAATTAAACATCTTTTTGTGATAAAAACTCTCAAAATATTAGGCACGGAAGGAGTATACATCAATATTATAAAGACCATTTGTGACAAACTCATAGCTAACATCATACTGAATGGGAAAAAGGTGAAAGCCTTTCCTCTAAGAACTGGAACAAGACAAGGATGCCCACTTTTATCACTCTTATTCGACATGGTATTGGAAGTCCTAGTCAGAGCAATCAGGCAAGATAAAGAAATACAATGCATCCATATCAGAAAAGAAGTAAAATTGTCTCTCTTTGTAGATGACATAAATTTATATGCAGAAAAACTTAAAGACTCCACAAACACGCTTACTGCTGGCAAGTGAATTGAGTAAAATTGCAGGACAAAAGCCCAACATACAAAAATCAGTAGTGTTTCTGTAGAGCAATGACAAACTATCTGAAAAAGAAATCAAGAAAGCAATCTCATTTATAGTAGCAACACACACACACCAAGCTAGGAATAAATTTAACCAAGGTGGATCTCTACAAAGAAAACTGCAAAACACTGATGAAAGCAACTGAAGAGAGGCCAGGCGCGGTGGCTAGTCCTGTAATCCCGGCTCTTTGGGAGTCCGAGGTGGGTGGATCATGAGGTTCCGGGTTTGAGACCAGCCTGGCCAATATGGTGAAACCCCAACTCTACTAAAAATACAAAAAAATTAGCCAGTTGTGGTGGCATGCGCCCATAGTCCCAGCTACTCAGGAGGCTGAGGCAAGAGAATCACTTGAATCCAGGAGGTGGAGGTTGCAGTGAGCTGAGATTGTGCCACTGACTCCAGCCTGGGCAACAGAACGTGACTTTGCCTCAAGAGAAGAAGAAGAAGAAAAGGAAGAAAGAAGAAAGAAGAAAGAAGAAGAAGAAGAAGAAGAAGAAAAAGAACCAAAGAGAACACAAGCAAATGAAAAGACATCTTATGCTTATGGATCAATTAATGTTGTTAAAATGACCAAATTATATAAAACAGTCTACAGAGTCAATGCAATCCCTATTAAAATACCAAAGGCATTCTTCATAGAAATAGGAAAAAAATCCTAAAATCTGTATGGAATTACAAAAGACATCAAATAGCTATAGCAATATTGAGCACAAACAACAAAGCTGGAGGTATACTCTCTGACTTCCAAATATACTACAAAGTTATAGTGACCAAAAGAGCATGGTATTTGTATAAAAATGCAGACATGCAGATCAATGGAACAGAATAGAAAACCCAGAAATAAATGCATATATGTACAGCCAACTCACTTTCAACAAAGGTGCCAAGAACATACTTTGGGGAAAAGATACACTCTTCAATAAATGGTGCTGAGAAAACTGAATATCCATATATGGAAGAATAAAACTAGGCTCCATCTCTCACCATATACAAAAATCAACTCAAAATGAATTAAAGACTTAAATATAAGACCTGAAACTATAAAACATTTCAGGGCACTGGTCCAGGCAAAAATCTTATGGTTAGCACCTCAGTCAATGAAACAAAAATAGACAAATGAGACTTAATTAAATTAAAAAGCTTCTGCCTAGCAAATGAAATGACCACTAGAGAAAAGAGACAACCTGTTGAATGTAGAAAATACTTATGAACTATTCTTCCAACAAGGTACTGATATCCAGAATATACAAGAAACTCATATAACTCAAAAGCAAAAAACCAAAATCCCATTAAAAAGTAGGCAAAGGATCTGAATAGACATCTCTCAAAAGAAGATACACAAATGGCCAACAGGTATGCTGAAAAATGTTCACTATCACTAATCATTAGGGGAACTGCAAATCAAAGCCACAGTGAGATCTCATCTCACCTCAGTTAGAATGGTTATTATAAAAGAGACAGCAAATAACAAATGCTGGTGAGGATGCAGAGAAAGGGAACTCTTATACACTGTTGGTGTGAATGTAAATTAGTATAGCCACCATGTAAAACAGTAAGGAGGTTTCTCAGAAGGTAAAAATAGAGCTACCATATGACCCAGCAATTCCACTACTGAATATTTATCCAAAAGAAAAAAAATCATTATATTTAAGGGACTTCTGCACCCACATGTTCATTGCAGCACTATTTACAATAGCTAAGAAACAAAATCAACCTAAGTGTCCATCAATGGATGAATGGATAAAGAAAATGTGGCATTTATACACAGTGGAATACTATGTAGCCATAAAAAAGAAAAAAAAAATCCTGTGATTTGTAGCAACACAGATAGAATTAAGGCCATGATGTTAAGTGAAATAAGCCAGGCAGAGAAAGACAAAATACTGTATGTTTTCACTCACATGTGGGAGCTAGAAATGTTGATCTCATGGAGGTGTACAGTAGAATGATGGTTACCAGAGGCTGGGAAGGGTGGGGGTTGGGAGGATCAGAGAGGTTGGTCAATCATACAGTTAAGTAGAAGGAATAAGTTCTAGTGTTTGATAGCACAGAAGGATGACTATGGTTAGGAACTTATTGTGCATTTCAAAATGGCTAGAAGAGTTCAAATATTCCCAACACAAAGGAATAACAAATGTTTGAGGTGATTATTACATGCTGTATGCACATATCAAAATATCACCTGTACCCCACAAATATGTACAATTATTATTTATCAACAAAAAAAAGGTGGAAGAAAAAGAAATTAAAAGTGTTTAAGTACCAGCACATCTGAAAAAAGAAGTCTGAATCTTTTTTCAACATGAAGTAGATAGTAGAGATCACAGTAACTCATATGAAGAGACACAGACAGACAAAATATGAATGAGCCCGGAGAGCAAACTATGTAAGAAAAAAAGTCTTGGAAAATGAGGCCACTGGAATTCTTCATGTTTAGCAGAGCAGGGTAGCAAGGACAGAGATGACTCTGAGTAACAGAAAAGGCCAAAGAAAGAATGAAATCAATGAAGAAAAGCAAAAGATGTAAGAGATTCCGAATAAGAAAGAGAAATAGTCAGTTAAAGGAAGCAGAGAAAAATGCAGATACAAATAGTGAAAAAAAACCTCAAAAGAGAAATTTAAAAATTAACAGTAAGAGAAAAATAGGAACAAAAAATTTGAAAATACTTGAACAAACAAAAATTAGAATAGAAAAATAGAGCATTAGGAAAATTAAGCAAAGAGGAAAATGTAAACTGGTTTTTGAAAAAAATAAAATGAAGATGAAGACCGGTGGCTTTTCTTTCACTGTTCACCACTGACATGAAAAAATTTCGTTTCTAAACTTTAAGGAATGTTACACTGCCTTCTCAGTTTGGAGTTTTGAAAGGCTAACTCTAAAGCATGTCTTTTGTTTCCCTTAGTTAAAAACGAAATCCTCATATTATAGTGTCTTCAGTAAATATTTAGTATTATTGGAGTAAATATGAAAGACACAGTTTTCGAAATACCTTTAGCAACAGGGGAATGTACAGTTTCTCAGCTTTCTTGCCTATCATGCTTAATACTCAACAGGACACAGGTGGAAAGACGTAAGAGGCCTTCCAGAATATCTGTAATATGCATTCTTACACCTGCCCTTGGGTTTAAGCAACTGCTCAGCCAATAACATTTAATCTACAGCCAGCAGACTAACAAAACAACTGTCTTCCATAGGGAAGATGGAATTCCCTATCAAAAAGGCCTGGTAAGCAGCCGGGGTACATGGCTATCTCCCCATCTCTCTCAAAACAGATTCACAAACAAAGTTCCCTAACATGACAAATTTATTTCAGGGCAAATATGAAAGCACAGGGTTAACCCAGAAGATCTGTCTTCATCCTGAAGAAAAAGGAAGAAAAAGAGGTGACTTCAGGGACTGGACAGAGAGTTTAGAATTAAAATAATCACCATTCCGTTGTCAGCAACTCTGACGATGACCTATTTATAAAGAACCACGTTGGTCTTTTGCAGCATTATTTATAGTCCTGTATAAAATGAACATGAACCAGAGAACCTGGTCTATAATCATATTCCGTCTTGCTTCATTTTATCACAACCTTAGAAGTTGACTAAGAGAGAGGAATGGAATAAAAATATTTATATTACACTGAGCTTATAATTCTATGTTCTCCAAAGTGATGATATCCTTTTGCTATATTTAAACTGTATTTACAATGAATGTTCCTTTATCTGTGTCCCCTCCCCCCACTTTTTCTTAGTACTAGCCTCAAAAAATGATCCACTGAAAAAATATCAAAACTCAAAAAATTTTTTATCTCAGAATGTTAAGAATTATGATAGAAACCAAGCCTTAAGTTAACCACTGAGAGGTATTATGAGTTAAATTAAGAAAAGGTCATAAAACAGTCAAATATAGAAATGGTATAAATTCTAATCATCATCTGATCTTAATAGATGTACTGACGATGGTCAAATATGGATAAATTAATTCTTAAAAATAATAGTGACAACATCAAAGATGAAAACAAGAACACATTTATCAAGCACTGATTGTTCCAGACACCATACTAAATCCAGTAAAAATAGTATTACATTTAGTGGACCCACCAAAAAGGTACTATAATTATCCGTAGTTTACATTCTGGGGAACAGAGTTAGAAAGGTTATGTAATTTGCCCAAGATCACACAGCTAGTAAGTTTCCAAGTTGGGATTCAAATTCAGGTCTGACTCCAAATCCCATATTCATAACCACTCTACTATTTATATTCCTATGAAAAATTAGGGTAAATGTGGCAGGAACTTCTTGTTTAAGTTAAACAAACTTTTTTTTTTTTTTTTTTTTTTTTTTGAGACGGAGTCTTGCTCTATCGTCAGGCTGAGGTGCAGTGGCGCAATCTCGGCTCACTGCAACCTCCGCCTCCTGGGTTCAAGCGATTCTTCCGCCTCAGCCTCCCGAGTAGCTAGGACTACAGGCACGTGCCACCATGCCCGGCTATTTTTTGTAGTTTTTAGTAGAGACGGGGTTTCACCATGTTGGCCAGGATGGTCTCGATCTCTTGACCTCGTGATCCACCCGCCTCGGCCTCCCAAAGTGCTGGGATTACAGGCGTGAGCCACCGCGCCCGGCCAGTTAAACAAACTTTTAAATAACTTTCTGAATTTTAATTCTTCAAATAATACAGAGGATATAATATTAAGGGATATAAATTTGACATTTTCCACGATTTAAAGAGGACTTAAGACAACTTTTTAACTAAGAGCGAAATTAAACCCTGAATCATTTGTTTGGCCTTATTACTACAGTTTAAAACAACAACAACAATAACAACAATCACATTGCCTAATCTGAAAATAGGAAACATATGTAGGCTAGATAACTTAGAGAAACTGTTACTTAGGTGGGAGAGCCTCTGAAAGTGATGATATTCTACGTAGAATGCCATAAAAATACTGATGCACTACGTTTCCCCACATAAACTAGGAATTATTTTTTTCTAGCAGAAAATGTGATATTACATATAAGCAATACGAAATCACAAACAAGAGAGAGTATTTTCAAAAACAAATGGAATCAAACTATTGAACCAAGTATGATTGGCTATTTCTGAACACTATCACTTCTAGTTATGACATCTTGACCAAATAACGTAAACTTTCTGTGCCTTAGACTTTTCCCTAGTATAATTTGGGCACAACAACCCTTTCTAGCTTACAGGTTTAAAGGAGATTGGTGCTTTGTAAATGCTCAGTAAGAGTTTCTTGCTTTAACTTTTATTTCTACTAAAAAAACCCTCAGTTCAATGTTTTACTTATTGTGATGAACTGAATTATCTGTATGCAAAGAACAGAACATTACTATTACATTTAACTTGATTACCTGAATTAATACCAGAGAGTAGAAGGGATATGAATAAATAAATAAAAATGGCAGCTAGTTGAAAGATTATTAACAAATGTCTTTAGAGAGATATTTTGTGAGTTGCATTTACATATGGCCATCCTAGATGTCCTGGGGATTCACACCAGGTAAAAGGGAAGAAAGTAAGAGGGTATCTCTTCTGTAACTTTGTCAATTCTTTGTGCTTTTGCTTAGTGTACCAGGGAGATGGAAAAAATTCTAATCAAACTTCTCATAAAAACATTTATATGCCCATACCAGAAAATGGCAATGAAGCATGCTAGATTTCACTCTTTTTTTTATTTCTCGTGCTATTTATTTTCCACATGTGATCTTTTCCATTACTTTGAAGGGTTTGTCTAAAAACTAATTATTTCCTTCTTGGCACTGGGGCTGCAATTCAGGTAGCGGCCACCTGTTAAATAATAAGGCCTTTTTACTGACTCCATAGCCTATTGTCTAAGCTTTTTCCAGGTGTGGATAACTAAAAGAAAATAAGAATGTAGCACATTATCCACCACCTAAACTTTCAAAGTAAAAATATAAGTGTAGAATAATAAAGGTTCAACTTTCCTTAAAAGATACCAAATAGTATGATATTGCTACAATAATTAAGCAGTGAGGTACTGGCACAAGAATAGACAAAGCAATCAATGTAAAATTATAAAAACTCACCCAAAATATATATAAGGCCTTACTCTGATAAAGAACACATTTAATATCCACGGGGAAACACAGTATTATTCAGTTGTGGTAGCTAACAATTTAGAAAAAAAAAAAAGATAACATGATAACAATGATCTAATAAACCAAATCAATTCCCGGTGGATTTCTGATGTAAATTAAAAATAAAAATAAAAGCATAAAAATACTACTGAAAGATATAACTGGTTATTTATATAATCTTGGGATTACGAAGACCTTCAGAATGATACCAGGTAGAAATCATGAAGGAAAAGATCAGCAAATTTAGCAACGCAAATATTTAAAACTCCATGTTAGCAAAACAAAATCCCCATAAACAAATTGTAAGGCAATGACAAACTGGTAAAAATATTTTAAACAACAAATAATATTCTTCATAGGCCAGGCGCCATGGCTCATACTTGTAATCCCAGCACTTTGGCAGGCTAAGGTGGGCGGATCACTTGAGGCCAGGAGTTTGAGACCAGCCTGGCCAACATGATGAAACCCTGTCTCTACTAAAAATACAAAAATTAGCTGGGTGTGGTGGTACATGCCTGAGTCCCAACTACGGGATGCTGAGGAAGAACAGCTTGAACCTGGCAGTCAGCTCTGGGTGACAGAGTGAGACTCTGTCTCAGAAAAAAAAAAAAAAAAAAAAAAAAAATTAAGAGCTTTTGTAAATAAAAAAGAAAGATATATACGTAAGAGCAGACAATTCACCACCACCACCACAACCATGAAATATAAATGGCTAGTTAGCACACTGAAAAAGTTCAACTTCACCAGCAAACAAAGAAATATAAATTAATACAAGGTAGAAATTGGCAATTATTACTATATATCTGTTATCTATGACATATTATGGTACATACACACACGATTCTAGGGTAAGGAGAAACTAGCAACTTCATACATTGCTGGTACAGGTATAAATGATTCAACTTTATAGAGTGCAATCTAGTGAAAATTTTTATCAAAGTAATTCCTGAGCTGATAGAAATCAGAAAGTGGTCATGGGGAGGGTACTAGCTGGAAAGGGGGAATGAGGGGAAAATCCTGGGGTGAGGTAAAATGTTTTACACCTTATTTCGATGGTGTTTATACTGGTGTATAAAATTGTCAAAAATTCATCAAAGTGAACAGATAACTACTGTGTGCTCTTTTATGTGTAAATTATTCCTCGATTAAAAAAATTTTTTTTAAAAGCCTACCTGACACAGAAAATAACAATGGATTTACAAGATATTTAACTACAAATTTATTCACTGATGAAAGGCTTATAATTAAAAATGGGATACATTTCTTCACAAAGACCCATGTTAAGTTATGTAATATCCTCATGAGAGACTATTATATAATCATCAAAAAGGATGTCGCAAAATAATATTTAGTGTTGTAAAAAATGTTGATCGTATACTGAAAAGAGAGAAAGGGAGAAAAAGGAGGTATGGCATGATTCTATTTTTGGGAAAAGCATCTGTATATTAATGTATGGGAGGGTAGACAAAAACATTGATGAATATCTGTGGGATATGAAACTACCAGTGATTTTTTTCTTTCTTTTAAAATATTTTATATATTGAACATGTATTATAAACACAAATTAGGTATTTGAAAAAAATCACTATGATAATTAACAATTTCATTTATAACTCTTTAAAATGACATTGTTTAAAACTACCCTTAAAGAAATACAACCAACCATGTAGAAATTATGCATCTTCTTTCACAAAGCTTCACCTGAAATCCGACTTCTGGGGTTTTTGCATCCTGCTTTTCAGATATGGTTAAGGTATCAGAATGCTTATTTATAATTTCTTGGTTGCCAGTGTACAATGGCAACTTTCTTTGCACTGGCTTTGTTGCCATCTGTAACAACTATGGTGAAGTGACTTTTTTACTACATTATGCTAATCCCAAGGACCTTTGCTCCTTAAAGTTTCTTTCCAATAGAAATAAATGACTTCCGCATGCACAGCTTTTCTCTGTTCCAAGATGCTCTTGTCAGCTAAAAAAAAAAAAGATTCTGGAGAGAGTCCAGAATTCATGACTGTATATTCCCAACTTAGAAAAGGTAATCTTGTCCACTCTTCTCCTCTTTCTCTATGAATGCTAAATTTATATTAGCTAAACTTTGCCAGCCTCAGCATTTTGTAATCTGGATTCAGCTAAAGAATATATATATATTTTAAACAAGGCTACATTTTTCTCCTTTTCTTAACAGCTTATAAAATACAACCATCTAGCACCACTAGTAAATTAATTGAATATGTCTACATTCCTTCTAGGTCATAGATAACATAACTGAAGTAAATAACATTTGCATTCCCTTCTTTTCAAATATTACTTTGAGGTTATTAGATCAAGAGGACCATATAACTAATGTTTTGACAATTTAATTTAGAATGTTTAGTTTGTGCTGCTTGAGTAATATGTCAAGCCTTACCAACACTACCCTAGTACCACGCACCCACCTCTTCCCTCTTTCACACCTATTATTTCCTGAGTGCTCTCCAAGAGTCAGGCAATAGGCCAGGCACGGTGGCTCATGTCTGTAATCCCAGCACTTTGGGAGGCTGAGGCGGGCGGATCACCTAAGGTCTGGAGTTGGAGACCAGCCTGACCAACATGGAGAAATCCCGTCTCTACTAAAAATACAAAAAAATTAGCCGGGTGTGGTGGTGCATGTCTGTAATCCCAGCTACTCAGGAGGCTGAGTAAGGAGAATTGCTTGAACCCGTGAGGCAGAGGTTGTGGTGAGCCGAGATTGCACCACTGCACTCCAGCCTGGGCAACAAGAGTGAAACTCTGTCTCAAAAAAAAAAAGAAGAGTCAGGCATTATACAGAGTGCTTTACATGAATTATCTCATTTAATTCTAATAATATCTCTGAGGTAGGTGTTGTTATTTCTATTTTACAGGTGAAGAAATTGAGGCTTAGAAGTTAGGCTGCTTGCTTAGGTCACTGAGCAGGGATTTGAACCCAGGCATTCTGATTAGATAGCCCACTCTGTAATTAGGTAATAATTCAATGTGTGGAATTACAGAGTCGGTTTTGGTTTCAGAAGTCTCAGTGGAACAAAAGAATGATTGTTTTCGAGTAATTGTACCTCCATGGAATGTACCTCCATGATGGTACATTTCTTTAAAAAGTGTGGAAAGTATTCCAAAGATGAGAATGGGTGATATATGCTGTAACTAGCTCCAGAAGATGAATATTGTTATTTAGAATCAAAGGCCTCTGAAAGTCAAGTTAATTTTTTTCTTCCTTGTCCCAATGATTAGTACTTCAGGTTAGAATCACTGCTGGTATTCTGGAAACAGCATGGGCTCACTGGTGTGACAGACAGTCCCACCATATATTGCCATGGGATCGAGGGCAAATAACCTAATTTTTTTGAACTCCAGTTCCTCATTTATCACATGCAAATAGTGCTAATTATTTGAAGGAGCTGTGAGAAACACATCTGCGACAGCTAGTCCCTAAGCTATGAGCCCTGTGAGGCTCTTGTGAAGATAAAATGAGATGAGTAGGATAAAGGTCCTAGCAGTGTCTGAAATATAGCACGTAAAAACATTTGCTAAAAAATGAATTGGTGGAATCTAAAGTTACCTTCATCTCCTACTACCCGTAGAAGAGTTAGAGTAAAAAAGCATGAAAAGGATAATATATTTACTTTAGTCAAATATAAGTGGTTCCTATTCTGTCAGTTATTCTGTATAATCTTATTAACTAATCTGACTAACTGATAATTGGCCAAAATACTCTTAACAAGTGGTTTTAAAATAAATGAAGGGACCTTACATAAAAGTAATTCTTCAGAAATGCCAAAATAAAAAAGCTCATGAAATATAAATACAATTTGGGCACAGCAAATTTGTTCATTTTAAACCTTTAATTGGTTTCCATTTGTTTTTATTTTATTTTAAGTATTATTTATTGTTTTTTAGAGACAGGGTCTCTGTCGCCCAGTCTAGAGTTCAGTGGCATGATCACAGCTCAATGTAACCTCAAACTCCTGGGTTCAAGTGGTCCTCCAACCTCAGCTTCCTGAGTAGCCAGGATTATAGGTGCATACCACCACCCTTAGCTAATTTTAAAATTGTTTTGTAGAGATGGTGTCTTGCTATGTTGCCAAGACTGGTCTCAAACTCCTGGGCTCAAGTGGTTCTCCCATCTCAGCCTCTCAAAGTGCTGGGATTACAGGCATGAGCCACAGCTGCCAGCCTCCATTCGTTTTAATGTAGTGAGTTGACCCAAAGACTCAAACTTGAGTTAAACAAACAATAGTAGAATACAGAAACCTCTTTTGAGTCAGGTGTCAAAGGGACATTGTAGAGTACTATCCCCAAAAACCCTGCATTCCTACCTCTGGCAGGTTACTACCTACTACCTCCTGTGATATTTGAACCTGAAGTTTCTTCTTAGGTAGTAAAAGGAGAACAATCCCAAGTTACACAGGAAGGGTTAAATCACATTAGTAGAGTTGAGAATCCTACGTGAATGCAAGGTTTCATGCCAATGACTGTGAAAGTAGTTCATAATTTACTCCCAATATCTGTTCTAGCAGAAAGCTTCTTCCTTACAATGATATCTTATATGACTTGGGATATCATAAATCAATGGGAATGAGTGTCATGTCTAACTTTACTCCACATCCCACACCTCACACATTATTTTCATTAAAAATATTTATTAAATAAATAGGAAGTAGTTTTCAAAATATGCAAACTGAGTTAATCTGACCTGTATGAATAAACTGAGCCCATAAATACTGTGCTGCAGCATTTATGTCATTGAAAGATTTTAGTTTCACTAGATAAGTATTCACGGAAAACTTAAGGATTAATAATTACTTGCCATAGGCTCTACATGTTTTAAATGACATCTTAAGGAAAAAGAAGTATGTTGTTTAGAGTTATTAATTGATAAAGTAGGGTAAGGGTTGTGTGACGGCAGCAGTTTAATGAGTACAAAAGGCTCAATATCTGTACTGTAAGAAAACAGATAATACAATTTACCTATAGGCTGGAAATTAGAGAAAAGTTTCAGAATTAAGGATGATATCTAAACTAATAAAAACTCTAGAGCTCTAATAAAGGCTACATAAAGCATAATTACAGTAACTAGTGAAAATATTACTCCTCAAAAGTTGATGAATGGATATTTGTCTTGCAGTTGATCATTTAGTTGAAATTCTTGGCAAAAAGAACAAGAGGGAGTACTTTATAACTAGTGAATTAGAGATTATTTAGCAACAAGCTTTTATAGTGAAATACACTCTCTTTTTGACACTATGAACTACCAGTATTGCTTTTTATTTTCTCCTCAGATTAAATGAGCCAAATATCTTTTATTAACTTGATTTAAGCACCAGGTACTATCCTATTATGCATCATCTGTCAGCTGGGGATCTTTGTACCCCTCCACAGCCCACAGAAATCTAAATCTTTCCAAAGAATTTCTGCTAATTGTCAGCATGTCTCATGATCATCAGGCCTCCTTTGCCTCTGGTGCTCTAGTTTCCTCTGGCCTACACCATGCGAAAAGAATTTGAATCTCTGCCATCCCAAGTCTCCAACCAAACACCACCCACAAGAGCACAACTTTACTGAAGGCTGTTAAGAGATACTGGAGATAGGTCATGTCAACCACTGCACCTCTCAACACTAATCCCCTCCCTTTCTTCTTATCTCAAGATAGCAGTTTGGTGATCATCTTTTGTGATTTGAGGATGCTCCTAAGGTACTGTTCTTCAACTTCTCTCTGGTGAATCATATCAAGGCACAGTACTTTTCCCAAGAAATACATTATTCTCTCTAATAACAATTCATTGTCAACTATTAAGAAATCTTTTTTTAAAGAAAAAAATTATTCACGCTGAGAATTATTCAGTACCACCTAAATTTTTGTTTTTTAAAAAAAGGACCTTAACAGGTAGAACTTGAAAGAAATAAGATAGCCTACTACATGAAACAATTAAGGATAAGCCAGTTTGAGACATTTCACTAGTTAAGCAGAAATGTTAAAAGAAGAAAAGCAGAAAAGTGCATATGTGAGAATCTCCAAAGGGGTCTGGAAAAATGGTAGTACTGAAAAATGACTCTGAGGAGGTGTGGCCCCAAGAGAATAGGATAAAACCCTGCTGCTTCACCACCCCCTCTCTTTCTACACCAGCATAGCTTTGAATGAGGGCAGTTACAAAAAGTGTATGGTAGTACAGTGTAATTAAAGATCTCAGGTTCAGGCTGGAGGAGGAAAAAGGAGACCCAGGATAGTAGAAGGTATTGTGGAGATTGTAAAGAGCAAAGAGACCCCATAAAGTCCATGCATGTATTGATCCAATGCTAAACTGCATATAAAAGACTCTGAGAACTTAAATAAAAAATAGTTCAGGCTGGGCACAGTGGCTCACACCAGTAATCCCAGCACTTTGGGAGGCTGAGGCGGGCAGATCACCTGAGGTTGGGAGTTTGAGACCAGTCTGACCAACGTGGAGAAACCCCATCTCTACTAAAAAAATACAAAATTAGCCAGGCATGGTGTCACATGCCTGTAATCCCAGCTACTCGGGAGGCTGAGGCAGAGAAATGCTTGAACCAAAGAGGCGGAGGTTGCAGTGAGCCGAGATCTGCCATTCCACTCCAGCCTGGGTAACAAGAGCAAAAATCCGTCTCAAAAAAATAGTCCAACAGCCAGGTATCAGACTGGACAGTGGGTGGGATATACATGGGACAGATACAAATAGCAATGAAAGGCATTAAGAACAAGACTAAAAGATTGAAACCAAATCCCACTGAAGGGTGATCAGAACTTGTGGCCTGAACCCAGATGAGTTGTCTGCTATAACATAACATTCTTCATAGGATTTAAATAAGACCCAGAGACTCATAATATTCAAAATGTTTAGTATACAATAAAAAAAACTACTCAGCATAAGAGAATCATAAAAATCTTAACTTGCATGGGAAAAGACAATCAACAGATACCAATACTGAGATGACAGGCACTGGAATTATTTGACAGAGACTTTTAAACAGTTATTGTAAAAATGCTGAAAGAAGGGCAAACACTATTGAAATAAATGAGAAGATAGAGAGCCTCAACATAAAAATAAATAAAAGTTTTTCAACCGAAAAATGCAATAATGAAAATTAAAATCCACTGCATGGGCTCAGTAGCAGAACGGAGGTGACAGAGAACACCATGGGTCTAAAATTCATGTCACTAGAGTCCTAGAATAGAGAAGGAGGAGTGTGTTGAGGATAAAATAATTTAAGAAATAATGTCTAAAACCTTCTCAAATTTGGTGAAAGATATAAACCTACAGATTCAAGAAACATAACCAACATTACACATAGCAAACCCAAAGGAATCTATACCTACTTATGCAAATCAAACTTACAAGAACAAAAGACAAAAAATCTTAGAGAGAAATGTGCTTTAATTATAAGGAAACAACAATTTGAATGAGTGAAGATATTCCAAAAGAAACCATGCAGAACAGAATTTGGTAGAACAAACATCTTTAAAGCGCTGAAAGAAATGAACTGTTGACCCATAATTCATATTCACTGAAAAAATCCCTCAGGAATGCAGGTTAGATAATGACATTCTAAGATGAAGGAAAACTAAAATCTGTGGCCAGCAGATCTGCTCTAAAATCATTATTCAAGGCAGTTCTTTACCTAGAAGAGAAATGCTACCAGAAGGAAACCTGAAATATAAATAAACAGCAACCTGAATGGAAAATATTTGGGTAAGTATAAGAGTCTTCTGTTAAGTTCCTTAAAGAGTTTCAAAGCTGAGAGCAAAAATTAACATTTTTTTGAGGGGATTCTCAATGTATGTAGATGTAATACATAAATTGGCTAGAATACAAAGAGAAGAGGTAAAGGGATCTACATACATATAAGAATTCTATATTCCTCTTGAAGTAATAAAATATTAACTCAAACTATGAAAAGTTAAAAAAGTAATTGTAATTCCTAGATCCCATTAACTCTAAATAAACTATGAAAAGTTAAACAACTGTATTGTAATTCCTAGATCAATAGGTGAAACAAAACACTACTCAAAGAGATACTGTCAAAAACATAATAGATAAATTAAATGGAAATACTAAAAAATGCTCAAATAATGCAAAAGAATGCAAAAAAGAGGAAACTGAAGAATAAAAACAAACGGAGGACACTTCTGGTTTGACTTCTAACATGTAAAGAGCTTGAAAGTCATCAATTCATTCTTGCAACAAGAAAAAAGCTAAACAAACTGGAAAAAATGATTTTTTTAAAGATGCATTAGAGAGTTGAGGTCGCAGGGTAAAGGGCCACCCCAAATCTGGAAGTATAGGCAACTACAGAGAATCATTTTCCAGATTAGTTTACCTGCAACAAATGCTACTGGTGCCATAAACTCGTAGGCATGCTTAAGTGGTAATTTTGATGAATTGCAGGAAGCTGAATGTGGATTAGTGTGACACTAAGAAACTCCTGGGGGCCCAGTCCAAGGGGGCTCTGATAAAACAAAAAGCACCAGGTCTAGATGGGTTTGCTGATGAATTTTACCAAGTTGATATAATTTAAGAAAGAAATTATATCAGTTCTCTGCAATCTCTTCTAGAAAACAGAAGCAGAGAGAACACTTTCTAACTTACTCTATGAAGCCAGCATTACCCTAACACAAAAACCAAACAAAGGGATTAGAAGAAGAGAAAACAACAAACTATTATCTTTCAAGAGCATAGATCTAAATATCCTCAATGGAATATCAGCAAATCGAATCCAACAATGTATAAAAATAATTATATACCATGACCAAGTGGGATTTATCCCAGATACACAGCCTGGTTCAACACATTGGTAAGGCTATAAAGTAATAGAAGTTCTTACTTGTTGCTGGTGGGAATGCAATATGGTAGAGACACCTTGTAGACAGTTTGGCAGTTTTTTACAAAACCAAATACATCCTTAACGATCCAGTATTTGCTTTATGATATCTACTCAAATGAGCTGAAAACTTATGTTCATACAAAAACCTGTATACAGATGTTTATTATAGCTTTATTCATAATTGCCATAACGTGGAAACAACAAAGACATCCTTCATTAGGTGAATGGATACACTGTGGTACGCACATACAATGGAATGTTATTCAGTGCTAAGAAGGAATGAGCTATCAAGCCATGAAAAGACATGGAGAAATTTTAAATGCTTATTATTAAGTGAAAGAAGCCACTTTGAAAAGGCTACATAGGCTGGGCGTGGTGGCTCATGCCTGTAATACCAGCATTTTGGGAGGCCAAGGCAGGCAGATCTCACCTGAGGTCAGGAGTTCAAGACCAGTCTGGCCAACATGGTGAAACCCCATCTTTACTAAAAATACAAAAAAATTAGCTAGGCATGGTGGCAGGTGCCTGCAATCCCAGCTACTCAGGAGGCTGAGGCCAGAGAATCGTTTGAATCTGGGAGTAGGAGGCTGTAGTGAGCCAAGATTGCACCACTGCACTCCAGCCTGGGCAACAGAGTGGGACTCTGTCTAAAAAAAAAACCCAAAAGGCTACAGACTGTATGGTTCCAAATATATGACATTCTGAAAAAGGCAAAACTATGGGTACAGAAAAATATCTGTGTGCCAGGATTTAGTGGGGAGAGAGGAATAAATAGGTGGAGTATAAAGGATTTTTAAGGCAGTGAAATTACACTGATACTGTAATTGTAGACATGTGTCATTGCATTGCACATTTGCAAAAACCCACAGAATGTATGACAACAAGAGTGAACACTAAAATAAACTATGGAATTTGGGTGCTGATGTGTGAATGTGGATTCATTGATCATAACAAATTTACCACTCTGATGAGAGAGGTTGATATTAAGGATGGCTATGTGTGTGGGCAGAGGATATATGGGAACTCTCTGCTTTCTGCTCTATTTTGCTGTGAACCTAAAACTGTTCTAAAAAATAAAGTCTATTTTTAAAAAAATCCTAAAAAAGAAATCTTAATTCAGATGGTTTCACTGGTAAATTCTGTCAAGTTCTTAAAGAATAACATCAATTCTATATAATCTTTTTTTTTCAAAAATAGAAGCACAGGAAACATTTCCAGCTCATTTTTATAAGCCCAGCATTATTCTGATACCCAAATAAGAGAAAAACAGCAGAAGAAAACTACAGACCATTATCCCTAATGAACACAGGCACAAACATTCACAAGAAAATACTAGCAAGTTGAATCCAATGATGTATAAAAAAGAATAATGTACCATAACCAAGTGGGGTTTATTATGGGAATCCAAGGCTAGTTTGAGATTATAAAAAAAAAAAATCAATCAATGTAATCTGCCCTATTAAAAATCAAAGAAGAAAAACCACATGATCCTATCAGTTAGTATAGAAACGTGTTCAACAAAATTCAACATCGTTCATGTTAAAAACTCTTAGCGGGTCAGGCGCGGTGGCTCACGCCTGTAATCCCAGCACTTTGGGAGGCTGAGGCAGGCAGATCATGAGGCCAAGATCGAGACCACCCTGGCCAACATAGTGAAAACCCATCTCTACTAAAAAATACAAAAATTAGCTGGGCATGGTGGCATGTGCCTGCAGTTCCAGCTACTCAGGAGGCTGAGGCAGGAGAATTGCTTGAACGTGGGAGGTGGAGGTTGCAGTGAGCCGAGGTCGTGCCACTGCACTCCAGTCTGGTGCCTGGCAACAGAGCAAGACTGTTTCAAAAACAAACAAACAAACAAACAAACACCAAAAAACTCTCAGCAAACTAGAAGTAGAAGAGAACTTTCTCAAACTGATTGAATTAGCCTGTTCTCACACAGCTATAAAGAAATATCCTAGACTGGGTAATTTATAAAGGAAAGACATTTAATTGACTCACAGTTCCACATGGCAAGGGAGGCCTCAGGAAAAACTTACAATCATGGTGAAAAGGGAAGCAAACACGTCCTTCTTAACCTGGTGGCAGGAGACAGAAATGCAAGCAGAAGAAATGCCAGCCGCTTTAAAACCATCAGATCTCCTGAGACTCACGTTATCACGAAAACAGCATGGGAGAAACCATTCAAATGATCCAATCACCTCCACCTGGTCCTGCCCTTGATTATGGGATTTATAGTTCACGGTGAGATTTGGGTGAGGACACAGAAACAAACCATATCACTGACAAAGACATCTCTGGCTCTTCCCCAAAGACTGGGAACAAAGGAAGAATGTCTACTCACACCAGTCCTATTTGTCTGCATACTGGAAGTCTTAGCCAGAGCAGTAGAGCAAAAATAAATAAATGAATATATAAATGTCCTACAGAGTACAAAGAAGGAAATAAAACTGCCTGTATACAAAACAAGACAACAACAACAACCAAAAAAATCCAAAAACCTAGAACTAGTGAGTTTAACAATATTGCAGGATACAAGGCCAACAAACAAAAATCAATCATATTTCTATATAACAGTGACAAATAATTGCAAACCAAAACAAAAAAAATACTATTTATAACAGCTCCAAAAACAATGAAATGGTTTTAAATTCAAAAACACATGTGTAGGATACTGCTAACAACTATAAAATGCTGATGAAACAAATCAAAGGAGACCTAAATGAATGGAGAGACATAATCATGTTTATGGATTGGAAAACTCAAACATAGTAAAGATGTCAATTCTCTTCAGACTGATCAATAAATATAATAAAATTCAAATAAAAATCTCAGCAGAATTTTTTTGTAGAAATAGACAAACTGATTCTAAAAATTTTATGGAACAGGCAAAACAACTAGAATAGCCAATGCAATTTTGTAAAAAACCAAGAAGAGAGTTGGAGGAGTCATTTCAAAATTTACTATAAATCTGTTGTAATCAAGAAAATGTGGTATTGGTGAAAGGATAAAGACACAGATTGATGAAACAGAATAGATAGTCCAAGAAAAGATCCATATTAATATAGCCAACTGTGTTTGACAAAATTGCAAAATCCGTTCAAAGTCTTGTTTAACAAATGGTACTGGAATAATTGGACATCCATATGAAGAAAATGAAGCTTAACCTAAACTTCATACTTTATACAAAAATTTATTCAAAACTGATAATAGATCTAATTGTAAAATGTAAAACTATAAAATGGTTAAAAGAAAACTTAGGAGAAAATCTGTGGGACTTTAGGTTGGGCAAAGAATTCTTAGACATAACATCAAAAGCATAACCCATAAGAGAAAAATCAATCAATCAACTGGACTTAATCAGTGTTAAAGATTTTTGCTTTGTGAAAGACATTATTGATAAAATAAAAAGTAATAAACAAAAGAAAAATTAAAATAAAAACAATAAAATTTGAAAATGACACTATACTGTGGGAGAAAAATCACATATCTGATAAAGAACTTGCAAATAACATATCCCAAAAAGGACTTGGATGTAGATTATACAGAGAACTCTTGAAACTCCACTGTAAGAAAACAAATCTAATTCCCAAACAGGCAAAAGACTTGAACAGACATTGCATCAAAAAGAAAATACAGAAGGCAAACAAGTACAGGATAGATTAAAAATTACTACTGATTGCTCATTGTAACAAGTGAAATGATTGAAAGACATTTAAAGAAGTTGATTATACCCTCTTTCCATGCCCGTTTGTACCTGTTTATCCTCCCAACTGCATCTCCAGCTAACCAGTGGAAACAGTATGGTACATAGCTAATTGTTATTTTCCATGGGACAGATCTTGATGCACATAAAATCAACAGATATTTTTTGAAAGCCTATTATGAACCAGGCACTGGATACAGTACTATGTGGACCAAAATGCAGATAAATTATTTAACCTCATAACGCCTCAGTTCTTTCATGTGTAAATAAAGATAATAATTAATACTTACCCCATAGAGTCAAGTGCACGTGAAACACTTAGAATCAGTAGGACATTATTTTGTGATTTGAAGAGGCTAGGTACAAATATAAGAATGAAAAAAAATAAAGGCCAGGCGTGGTCTGTAATTTTTTTCACATCTGTAATACCAGTACTTTAGGAGGCTGAGGTGGGCAGATCACTGGAGGTCAGCAGTTCAAGATCAGTCTGACCAACATGGTGAAATCCTATCTCTACTAAAAATACAAAAAATTAGCTGGAAGTGCTGGTGTGTGTCTGTAGCCCCAGCTACTTGGGAGTCTGAGGCACAGGAATCACTTGAACTTGGGAGGCAGAAGTTGCAGTCAGCCAAGCTCGTGCCACTGAACTCCAGCCTGGGCAACAAGAGCAAAACTCCGTCACAAAAAAAAAAAAAAAAAAAAAAAAAAAGTAAAAGAATATATTTAAATACTACTTTGTGTGAGAAAAATTTTAGAAAAGTAAACAAGAATGTAAAACTAAATGCCATGTCACAGATCACTTCAAAACAGTTAAGGGCCAGAAAAGGGCTGATGGGGGGAACAGTTAGGACTCTGTTGTAGCAGGCCTAGGCCAGTGAAGATGGGCACATTTATTTCAGAAAGTACCATGTCGCTTCTACTTGAGAACAAGGATCACAAACTGGGACCTGGAAAAAAGCTTCCCAGAACCTATAGATTGGGTCATATTTTGTGATTTAAAAAGGACCATCATTATACATACAATGTTCAGAGATGCCTTGTCTCAGTGGTTCTCAAAGTGTGACTCAGGGATCCCTGTGTCTGCAAGGATTCATTTTTGTATGAATACTAAGACACTTGTTTGTGTTTTTCATTCTTATCCACTCATGAGTGTATAGTGGAATTTTTCAGAGAATACATGAAGTGTGAAATAAAATAGAGTAAAGCAGATACGCTCCTATCACGCCAGACTTCAGAGATTTACAAAAAAATGTAAAACAATGCCACTCTTAAAACTACATTTTTTGTTTTGCAGGTATAATAATTTTTTATAAAAGTATGTTGTTTATAACATGTTATTGATAGATACACTCCACATAAACAAAAGCTCTCTGGTGTTCTCAGGAATTTTTAAGAGTGCAAAGCAGTGGTCCGCAATCTTTTTGGCACCATGGGCCAGTTTCATGAAAGACAATTTTTCCATGAAGGGGGTAGGGAGGGGGCTTATTTTCAGGATGAAACTGTTCCATTTCAGACCATCAGGCATTAGATTCTTATAATGAGCACGCAACCTAGATCCCTCACAGGTGTAGTTCACAACAGGGTTTGCACCCTTATGAGAATCTAATGCTGCCACTGATGTGACAGAAGGTGGAGCTCAGGCAGTAATGCTCACTTGCCTGTGGCTTACCGCCTGCTTTGCAGCTCAGTTCCTAACAGGCCATGGACCAGTATCAGTCTGCAGTCTGGGGTTGGGGACCCCTGCGGTAAAGGGTCCAGAGACCAATAATTTGAACTCCGCTGCCTAATACTAAAGGGTGAAGTTGGCTAAGTTCATTTAGCTAAACTGGGCCTTCATTATTTTCAGTCTCCACCCTTACAACTGTTTTGTTCATCTACACTAACCTATTACCCATACTTGGCAATGTCCTGTTTGAATGAAACGGAAAATAATTGAAATATTCTCCCAACATTTTGGGAGGCTGAAGTGGGAGGATCATTTGAGGCCAGGAGTTCAAGATTAGCCTGGGCAACACAGTGAGAGGCTATCTTTACAAAAAAATAATAAAAGGAAATTAGCTGAGTATGGTGGTGTATTCTTGTGGTCTTAGCTACTGGGAAGGCTGAGATGGAGGATCACTTGAGCCTGGAACTTTGAGGCTGCAGTGAGCCTTGACTGTACCAGTGCATTCCAGCTTGGGTAACAGAGTGAGACTGTCTCATAAAAACAAAATTCATTTGTTGTCATTGTACTCTTCATTCAATATATGACTAAACTATACACAAATTACAGTATGTACTACATATAAAAGGTGTTGAAAGCTTTGCTAGTATAAGCAATGAGATAAAACAATGCTCTTTCACGGTATCTTATAATGAGGTCTGACTGGGTCTAAAAGTCAATAATCTCTTTTTTACATCTGTGTTATTAAGATTTCACTGTTTTGGATACAGACAGCTGGTACTTGTTGCTTCTGCACTACGCTAACTCCAAAGGAAAGCTTTAAAACTTCTTCGAGACAAATCTTGGTTCTCAGAACTTCAATCTCTAGCAGAAACAAATTGTCTGACTGATGGCTAAAACTGATTTTTAACAGTAGCCAAAGTTTAATAATAAAACTGAAAAAAAAATCCATATCCAGAAGCTTTAACCCATAAGGTTATCTTAGAAGGAGAATTTTCCAGAACCAAGAACAAGACTATTTAGAGATAAGGCTCCTAAGAAGAGAAGCTAAGTTGAAACTTGTATAGTTTTATGAAAATCAGAAACCAACCACAGTGTATTTTAAAAAAATTTACGAAGGCAAAGCATTTATTCTAAAATGTTATTCTCTTTCACTAAGCACTTTACGGAAACTTAATTAATTCTTGAGATTCTAATAGCCCTAAAGTCAAGTCTTAAATTATATTTACTTCGGAGTACAAATTGGAAAGACATTTTGTGAGAGCCATTTGAAAATATTTAGCAGAAGTCAACATGTATACTCACTGAGTAAGCAATTCCAGTTTTAGAAATTTATCCAAAGAAAATGGGCAATGACACAAAAACAAGGATGTTACAGCACTGCTTAAATATTCAACAACATGGTCAAGTAAATTTGTGGTTCATCATATAATGAAATACGATGGTCATAATACAAAAGATAAAAATTATGTAAAATTACATATGATAAGGAGAAGTAGTCACTGTATATTGCTGAGGGAAAAAAAGAAAGTCATAAAGCTATAGTACTATATGATCTAATTTCTGTTTAAAATATGTATGCGCATAGAAATACCTGTACAGATATAAAATAACATGTATAAAAATATACTTTCACATATTTGGTGTAAATAGCATAAATATATAAATTGATATGTATAAATTAACAGTTTTTATCTTTGAGTTTGGGATCACATATAATTTTTATTTACCTCCTTTGAGGGTGTCTGCATTTTGATTTTTCCACAGTGAATACCTTTTTTTTTTTTTTGAGACGAAGTTTTGCTCTTGTTGCCCAGGCTGGAGTGCAATGGCACGGTCTTGGCTCACTGCAGCCTCCACCTCCCAGGCTCTTGGATTCAAGCGATTCTGCTGCCTCAGCCTCTATTTTTTTTTTTTAGACAAGAGTCTTGCTCTGTCACCCAGGCTGGAGTGCAGTGGTGCGATCTTGGCTCACTGCAACCTCCACCTCCCAGGTTCAAGCGATTCTGCTGCCTGGGACCCGTGTTTTTTTTTTTTTTTTGAGACAGAGTCTGCTCTGCCACCCAGGCTGGAGTGCAGTGGTGTGGTCTTGGCTTACTGCAACCTCCACCTCCTGGGTTCAAGCAATTCTACTGCCTCAGCCTCCTGAGTAGCCGGGACTACAGGTGCCCACCACTATGCCCGGCTAATTTTTCTATTTTTAGTGGAGTCGGGGTTTTGCCATGTTGGCCAGGCTGGTCTCAAACTCCTGACCTCAGGTGATCCACCTGCATTGGTCTCCCAAAGTGCTGAGATTACAGTCGTGAACCACCATGCCCAACCACAGTGAACCTCTTTTAATTACATAATAATCAGTAAAGTATTTCCTTGAGGCAACCATGCAATTGTTAGTGTTTTTCAAATTTTTATAATAGTTAATACTGTATGCACTATGGAATAAAGTGATGGATGGGAGAGAAAGAAGAAAAGAGGGAAGAAGGCAGACAGACCATTATATTGTTTATTATTTTATCATATATATGTGCTGTAATGTTCTAAGTTAATCTTAGATTTAACAATCTGGAAAGAATTTTCAATGAAACATAATAGTGAAGAGTTAATGTCTGTAAGATCGAAGCCTATTCACATAGATTTAATTTTTCTCCTCTACTTAGAAATGCCAATTTTGTTGTGTGAGGAGCAGGTGGCTATCTTTCTCAAAACTTTTTTGGGAGCTCACCAAGCTTCATCTAACCAAACCCAAACTGGCATATGGACTTCATCCATAGGGTCATATGAATTGCCAGGCAAGTGCCTCCTGCCATGTGTCTAATCGGTTTCATAAAATCCATGCTTGAAGAAGAGTTCTATAGGTATATGAGTCTGTGATACTGTGGGACTAAGGAATAAGTGACAAAGGGACCGCTCTGGTATCATCACTATTATCAAATATTGGCAGTATGTACTGAACAAAGGAGGAATCCTAGTAATTCTAAGCCAAAAATTTCTATCATGCATTTCAGTTTAGATCTACTAATAATACTTCTTTAAATGCCTTGTTAGACAGTGAAATCTGGGAATAATTTTCAAACACCATATGCACTGTTTACAATAGAATCGTATTTCTTTTCTTTCTCTCCCTCCCGTTTTTTTTTTTTTTTCCTTTTTTGCATAAAAAGTGTAACGCTGCTGAACGGTACCCAAATGTCTGTTGTATACCATGCCAACACAGCAGCTCAGCCAAAAATGCGAATAGAATAGTTTGCCAAGTAAAAGAAAACATAACAAATTGGTAATGGTTTCTATCTTGACAGAAAATGAAAATGATCCCTCAATGTGTGGCCACTCATGCGGACACATAAAAACGTCTTAGAAGCAATCATTTTACCTCAGATAACAGACCCTGACAGTGTAGTACGGCACACTGGCTGACTTTTACTTCTTAGAAAAGTGGCAACCGTGACCTACAAAAGAGTCTGGGAACTGTGTAATTTATGCATAACACACATGCACATGCCATGCACTCATAATATTTGTTATAAATCATTTTGAATATATGACTCCTTTCCTGAGAAGAATATACTTTATGAGAGAGGATCTAAATCACCAGAGACTCAAGAAAGCTAAGCTGAACAGAAATGATGTTGTTGCTTATCAGGTTACAAAATCCAAAGGTCTAAACTGCAATCAAAAGACATTACATAAGGGCCCTATATATACTATCTGATTCTGCACAGTGCCTTAAACATGAAAGGCATTTTTGTTAGATGTTAAATAAAACAAATTCCCAAAAAATTCTGGAGGTGCATAGGGTACAGCTTTGACTTTCTGTTTAAGAGACTGCAATTGAAAGCAGAAATGAGCCCCCTGAAGACATGCTACTGGTTTCTTTAACTTGTTTCCCACTTCTTCACCATTTTTTCTCCCAATGGAGAATTAGCCAACATCACTGACCAGTGATTTTTTTCCCCCCATGTCCAGTGAAGTGTCCCCATTTTTAAAGTTTCTAATGAGAATGCTAGCCGGAAAATTGATTGTATAATCAAATCCATCAAAAACAGTAATGGCACTTTTAAAAATACATCATTGGTATCTGAAACTAATGAGGAATTCAAAATGAGAGAATATTGAACTAAGGGGCTAGGAAGAACCTTGAGAAGTTAAATGGTCTTGCCAAGTTGAAAGCAAATTTGAATCCTGTGGGTTATGAGTTTCAAATGAAACTTCTGGGGTTTGAATTTGTTGGTGACTTTCCTGTTCAATAAAAAAGGACTTAAATGGCTTATAAAAAGGTTAAAAAAACTTATTGGGCATCAAACTGCTCTTACAAAACGCCATCTTGATGAGTTAAGTGTAAATGAATCAGAAACACATGGGTCATATTTCCTTTAAAAATGCATATGGATTCAAAAAAAGGGAAGAGGACTTGGCAAAACATTTTTTGTGTGGTGGCTGAACCCAAAACATTTGAAAGATGTTGAGACATTCAAGGAATAAAAACAAAACAAAACAAAACACACACACACACACAAACAAAACTAAACCTGTTCAGTTATATAAAACAAAAAAAATTTTGTACAATGTGCATTTATCTCTATGAGTCAATCAACATTCACTGAGTCATTGCCTTTGGCACCAAACTATGGAAGGAGACAGTTTCTGCCTTCAAGCAACTTTGAATTTAAGTATAAACAAATATATATAAGTAATAGAAACCTATTAAAAGAGATGTAGAATCTTACAAAAACCTAGTAAAAGAGATGTAGATCATAACCCACATCATATGAAAACTATAAATTAATTGAGAAATAGACAAGTGCTTTCAGGGTCCTAGGTTAGATAGGATTCATTCCATTCAAATCATCATGACCTCAGCCCTTTTGATTAAAGTTATACACAGTTGCAGAGTCTTACATGTTTGAATGTTTTCTTAATAAGTGTTTTTATGTCTTTTAAAATGTGTGTTCCAGCCCTCCTTCCTCCACCCTCTAGATTTGTGAGTGCTCAACAAATCTTGCTGACTGGTTTCCTGGAGGATGGGAGTGTTGAACAGAGTTTTGAAACAGGGGAGATGCTGCTTGGCAGAGAGAACTGTGGCTATGATTCTGGGTTGGGGTAATGGCACATGAGACGGTTCAGAGTCTCCAGAGGGTGAGTCATGTGTAGGGGGTGATACATTGGCTTGCTTGCAGCAATGTGGCTAAGCCAGGGTGTAGTGGGAGGTGGAGGCAGTTAGGTGTGGAGAGGCCTAATACACTGCATGTGAAGTCAGCTTGAGGACAGAGGGGTGTGATAAGGAAAAACACACAATTTTTATTCCCTTCCTTTTTTTTTTTTTGCCAGTATAGGATAAAGTTCCAAGCAAAAGACATGTACATGTCATTATTTTATTTCTTATCAGTGTCTTAAAAAGCTGAAAAATATCCAAAGATAAAAATAAAATTAACTATGTACGAGTTGCTAGGATCCTGTAGATCATAACTTTGAAGAGGAAGTTAGTAGGATTATGAAATAGATTACTGAGTTCTAAAATATCTGTGGGAAAATGTAAGAAATTATTGATTTATTGTCTTCTAAGGTTGTTTTCGAGTTGTTTAATGTGAGTCTCATCTTTTCCACAATATTAGAAAGTTATTTAGAGCTGGGATAATTTCTTGCCCATTTTTCACTGGTTAGCACAATGTTAAACATACCAAGCGCTTAACAAATGCTTGTTTCTTCGGTGCTGGGTGCGTTATTTATTTTACTTTATATTGAACTGAAATAAAGTCAAAAGTTGCCAAGGTCCTACAATGGTGATGGTAAAGTCTGAAAACAAAAGAATAATATAGTGGAAATGTCACAGTAATGTCTCTGCTCTGAGCCTATTTGTTTGTGGTTAATATAAAGAAATCAAAGCCCTTACCATCCTTCATCATCTTCTACTTCTGTTTCAGGGGTGTCATTTTCAGGCGTTTCAGCAATTGCTTGAGTGAGTTTAGATTTAAACTGGTTCAGCAGTGCAAGAGTCTGAAATAACAATTAGACTGTTAAGTTTTCTGATAAAGATAAATATAATTTTAAAAGAGACGCTTAAGTTTGGTAGAAAAGGAAATACCCTACTTGGATGTAAAACACTTAGAAAAATGTTTGCTTTTGAATGAAAAGAACAAAACTACCTTTACGCTGCAATAGTGACATTAACAAACTCTGACATTGGTCTGTTTGGATTTGCACTGACATTTCCTCTCAGAGATAGGTGACTATTTTCTGATGTGGGAAACAAAAATTTGCTTATGTAGAAGACAGAAGACTCAACTTTTAAAAATACATGTTTGGCCTGGTGCATTGGTTCACGTCCCAGCACTTTGGGAGGCCAAGGTGGGAGGATCCTTGAGCCAAAGAGTGCAAGACCTCAATACCAGGAGGGGTAATGCAGTGAGACTCCATCACTAAAAAAAAAAAAAAAAAAACAAAGCCAGATGTGGTGGATGTGCATCTGTAGTCTCAGCTACTATGAAGCCTGAGGCAGGAGGATCCCTTGAGCCTAGGAGTTTCAGGCTGTAGTGATCTATGATTGTGCCACTGCACTCCAGTGTGGTAACAGAGTGAGATTCTGTCTCTAAATAAATAAAAATAAAAAAAAATTTATGCTCATTTATAGTTAAGACTTTGGTGTCTATAAGACAGAAAGGTAATTCACAGACAGGTAATTCACTAAGTTATGTGAAGTCAAAAACACAAAAAAATAGTATTGTTTATTTGACAAGTTTCCAAAAATATAAAAATATCAATATTGGGAAGGTAGATGGACATATTAACTGATGGAAAATGAGTAAATTGGAATATCTTTAGAAAGCTGTTGATATGTACTGGAAACTTTAAGATGATCATTCCCTCTGATTGAGTAATTCCAATCCTGGGATGATAGAAAAATAATGTGAAACACAAAAAATGGCTTATGTACAAGATGTACACTGCAGCATTATTCACACAAATGGAAAAATGAAAACATGTTAAATGTCTATCAATAAGAAACTAGATAACTTTAGTAAAAAGCATGCAATAAAATATATTTTAAAAAAATTTAGTAAAAAGCAATAAATATGCTATTTTTTTAGTTTTAATTTTTTTGAGATGGAGTCTTGCTGTGAGGCCCAGGATGGAGTACAATGGCATGATCTCGGCTCACTGCAACCTCCGCCTGCCAGGTTCAAGCAATTCTCCTGCCCCAGACTACCGAGTAGAACTACAGGCATGTGCCACCAAACCCAGCTAATTTTTTTGTATTTTTAGTAAAGACAGGTTTCACCATATTGGACAAGCTGGTCTCTAACTCCTGACCTCAAGTGATCTGCCCACCTTGGCCTCCCAAAGTACTGGGATTATAGGTGTGAGCCACTGTGCCTGGCCTAACTATGCTATTGTTATTAAGAATTATAAATCTGCTATTGTTATTAAAAATTATATACATGAAACATTGCATTCTATTGCTAAGTGAAAGATGAATACAAATACTGTGTTGAGTATATATATTTTTTAAAAGTGTGTGTGTAGGGGGAACATTACTGTGAATTCTTCTTTGGCTCCTATGCTCTCCATAGGCAAGAGCAGCAAGTGGCTACAATTTTGTAATCACACTATCTCCTAGATCTTAACAGTCTACTCCAGAATTTGAGCAGACAACAGAAGCTAGAAAATGGTTTTTCTTTTGACAGATTTATGGAGTACATCACTGTGAAATGGGATAAAATACTACCTGTCCAAGAAATCAAGGGCCTAATCAAGATTTTGGTACGTTGAATTCAATACTGAAATCCTCACATTTCACAAGGAAAAAGATGTGTGACAGTTCAACATGTAAATAACTGGTAAAGAGTCACAAAACATTCCTAAGCTCCAGAATTTATCTAGACATTATCAATAAGATCAGAGTTTATGAAAAAGTTAAGTAGGTCTGGGCAGTCTAGAACCCAAGCTTAATAAAGAGAAATGGTGCCAAATTAACTGCAAGAAAAAGGTAGTTGGTTAGTGCTTAACAAATGATAGTAAAAAGCATCTTCTACTTTTCTGCAAAATTTAATGCCCACATAGACAACAGCTAAAATACACACATTATCATAGCTACTGAATGAGATGATATTGGGGAAAATTTATAAGTTCCTACAGAATATCATCACAGCCATTCTAAGGGCTGCCTAGTATGTTAGCATTTAGATATTTTATCTGTTTTTAGAGTAGATATTATAGAATTAAACTCTTCAAACAATGTTAACAGATAAAGCATCTCTTGTTTTTAAATATTATTCATTAAAAATACTACATTGTTTAGAAATTCTTATCATACTTGCTTATTAATAAGAAAACAGGTTACTGTAAAAATATTGGAAAATAGAAGTAAAATAACTATTCTCCCACCACTCAGAATAACCACTGTTAACATTTTGGTAAATATACTTCAAGGCTGTGTGTGTGTGTGTGTGTGTGTGTGTGTGTGTGTGTGTGTGTGTGTGTGTGTTATATATCTGTATCTATATCTATCTGTATCAACTATTACATAAATATATATCTCCATATGCCTATCTCCGTATCTGTCTATTTAATCTATATGATATGGTCTGGCTGTGTCTCCACCCAAATCTCAACTTGAATTATATCTCCCAGAATTCCCATGTGTTGTGGGAGGGACCCAGTGGGAGGTAACTGAATCATGGGGACCAGTCTTTCCCATGTTATTCTTGTGATAGTGAATAAGTTTCACAAGATCTGATGGGTTTGTCAGGGGTTTCTGCTTTTGCTTCTTCATCATTCTCTCTTGCTGCTGCCATGTAAGAAATGCCTTTCAACCTCTGCTATGATTGTGAGACCTCCTCAGCCATGTGGAATTGTAAGTCAAATTAAACTTCCTTTTCTTCCTACTTTTGGGTATGTCTTTAGCAGCAGTTTGAAAATGGACTAATACACTACAGCTTAAAAGTAAACCCTATCAATACATTTTTTTAAGAGATAGAATCTCACTCTGTCACCCAGGCTGGAGTGCAATGGTGCAACCATGGCTCACTGCGGCGTCAACCTACTAGGTTCAAGTGATCCTCCTGCCTCAGCCTCCCGAGTAGTTTGGATGTCTTCCACCATGCCCAGCTGTTTTTTTTTTCCTGTGGAGATGGGGTCTCCCTATGTTGCCTAGGCTGGTGTCAAACTCCTGGGCTCAAGGGATTCTCCCATCTGGGCCTCCAAAAGTCCTGGAGTTACAAGGGTGAGCCACCATACCTAGCCCCTATTAATTTTTAATGATGGACGTTAGCACACTTGGCAATGTCTTTTTTAAAAGCATAAAGAAAAATGAAAACAAAAAAGACTTCTAAGTGGAATGAAATTTTAAAACTTCCTAGAAAATTATACTAGACCTGGATCTTTCTACTTGAGTTAAAAGTGGCAAGGCAGTTTGTTTTAAGAGCCAGTTAATGAGCCAGTTTTGGCATTTGCTCAAAGAGGGGAGACTGTGGCAAACGAAAAGCATCCTCTTGGCCAGTTTTAGCTTCTTCTATATTTAAGATTGGACTTCCTCCAGCTGTATTATAAAGGATGAGAAGATACTGGGCAGAAAAAAAAAATCACAAAGATAATGGGACACATTTGTTATAGTGTGAAGAAGATAGGATCTGCAAGGAGGCATTTTGATTGGCATCTGCAGGGGAATTATTGAGTTATGGCTTTTGCTGAAGGAATGAATAGCCAACTACTTCCAGGAAGGCTCTTCAGTGCAGTGAGAGCCTTCCCAGAATGTAGAAGCTATGCTGAAGGGGCCCAATCTTGGCACATTCTGTTTATGCATATCTAACACAAGAGTCTCCTCTGGGCCCTGTGCCTCTGGTCCTGTCCTATATCCAGTCCAATCTCCATACTGCAACCCAGTTACAGAAATCTTCCTGAAAGTGAGATTATATCACTTTCTTCGTTTATGGTTCCCATGGTCTTTAAGATAAATTCTAAACTCTTTAACATGGTTCAAAAATACCTCGTATGAACTTACTTTTGCTTACCTTTTCAGCCTCATCTTTCTCCTCTTAGTTTATATTACAGGCATATTTAATATCTTTTAGTTCTCTGCAAAGAGGTCAAAGACTTCTCATGCATGTACTGTTCCTTTTGTCTATCCATACCCTGCCTCTACCTGGCTGTCTCCTACATGACCTTCGAAGTTCAGCTGACAAATCATTTCCTTAGGAAGGCCTTCCCAAATTCTTCGGCCATGTTAGGCCTCCCCTGTTATACATCTACATAGTTTCCTGTATCTACCCTTTCAAAATGCTCACCCCCTTTCACTGGTATTGCTTGTTTAACTAGCTCTTTTCCCTGATATATCAGAGAGAGCAGATCAGAGAGAGAGCAGATCAGATCAGAGTGTTCATGTGTTGACCACCAAACACAGTGATTAGTACATGGCAGGTTCTTAATAATTATTTGCTACAAGAGGGCTGGGGGGAAAGGAATGAATGAATGAGTCATCCTTAGTATCTCTGGTAGTACAGTCACTATGATTGCTATTTAGAAGACTCCGTGATTTCATGAAAACAAATTAATAATGTACTTTATTAACTTGTAATTTTTGAAAATTACATATAAGTTAGTTCTCTGTAATTACAATTTCCTATACCTGACTTCTTGTTGACCTTTCCCTATGATTATTTTCATGGTAAGCACTGCTGCATGATCATTCCTTACAAGTAATTAGGTGTCATTTATAACACAATTCTTGATTAGATTAACTTATCCAAACAGGTTTGGGCTTTTAAATTTACTTTTATTTTGCCTATTTTATTTATACAACTAAAATGGTATGTCCATATATATAAGGCAGTTTGTTTATATCCATATATATGGCTGCACCAAAAATAAATGATATCTGTCTGCCCTCTAAGTTTTCAACAGGAAGGTCTGCTTAAGAGATTTGTTTTATCAAGTGTCACGGATTGCATGGTGCATAGTGCTGACTCCCAAATTGTTGAGCTAGCTTCCTATCTCTTTTCATTCTTGATTTCTGACAACTTCTTAATATTACTACCTGACGATTCAGGAATTACTTGTAATAAACAGTTTTGTTACTATAGAAGTCAGCTAGTAGACCAAAAACTTTATTTCTAGACAGTGTACAATTTCAAGCTAAGTTGGCTAGTCAGCATGTGACATGCTGGGCTGGAACAGACTCTATCACCACTTATAACCACCACTTCTTCATTTCATAATATTCACTAGATAGAGGTTCTACCTGGGTTTCTGAAGATATGTGGCTTCATGAGGTTTCTGTGCTTACTATGGGAGTGCCAGGTTGAAATGTGGGAGTTCCAGGCTTTTTCACCACCAATGTCTGGAAGGAACTCCCGAGTTTGAATCTTTATGTGAGTGGCCAATGTCTACCCTATATAAATATATTCTTTTTCATTTTTAAGAGGTAGTGTTTCTCCTGATAGATAATCAAATTAGGCTCCATTTAGAAACATGTAAAAACAATAAAAAGACAATAAATTATGTATGGATTTGGGGTTTTGAAGTTACCTGATCTTCCCGGGAAGTTCCCTTCTTTGACTGTTGCTTCCTCAAAGCTTCATACTTTTGCTTTTCTCTTCTGTATTCTGCAATAGCACCATCTGGAGTGGCTTCTTCTTCTAAAGAATAGTGTAATAATTTTTAGAATAAGTGGCAAAATAGCTCTGTGGATTCATAGCAATGTTTATGCTCCTATCACTGAAGAGGAGGTTGGCATTTGGGCTTGGTTTTTCACCACTTAATTTCAGAAGAAAACCTGTAAGCTCCACTAGCTCTGTAACTATTTCCTAAATTAGACTGTGACTGATGTTAATTTATGAGCCAATTTTATAAATATCTTTACTATACATTGCACTATTGTAGTTGTTCTTCTCACATGTACTTATTTAAGTTGATCATAAAACCATCTATCTTGCTTTTAAAATAATTAAGGTTTTCCTAAAATTCAGCAATACCATTTTATATTGCTTCCTTGCCTTAGAAGATACAATCTTTCAAATATTAGTTGATATCCCAATTACCTACCACTTTTGTTCCCCAGTTATAACAATAACAACCTTCAATTTAATGGTATCATAGAAAATAAATATATCTAACAAATAAGTCAAAACAGTTAGCAAAAGCAGACAAAAATAATCTTTGCTGAATTAGAAATTAGAAAACAAATCTATGGGTTTGATCCTACAATAATTCCATGTGAAGGTTAACATCTGGGTTCATAAAACACAGTTTTGCCTCAAAAATAAACAAGCCGCCAGGTGCTGTGGCTCACACCTGTAATCCCAGCTCTTAGGGAGGCAGAGGCGGGAGGATAACTTGAGTCCAGGAGTTCGAGACCTGCCTGGGCAATATAGTGAGACCCTGTTCTCCACAAAAAAGGAGAAAAACAAAAACAAAAACAAAAAGACAAAAATAAACAAGCCAACAAACCCAAGTACTAATATTTTATGACATCTTACATGTATAAATGTCAATGAAAATTTGTGACTAAAACACACACACACACACACACACACACACACACACACACACACACACAGATACATATCCTATCTCTTCTTCTCTTTGGCTGGCAGACAAATGATAAATTGGATGTAATCAAGAATGCCAGTAATCTTTCTACCAACGCTTTAGTCTGTTAGTTGTCTCTTTGTTACCTAGCTTGAGGAACATCATGAATATGCAATATATTAATAATCAGCCATTTTGTTCAAGAGATTTTCTGGTTAAAAAAAAAGCTTGAACTAAGAAACAAGTTATCTCTTTGTGGTTACCTAATATGATTTTGGCGGAACTTGGAAGGACAGTCCTGCTTTCAAAACTGACATCTGTAAACATTAAAAACTGAGCACATTGGCCAGATGCAGTGGCTCACACTTGTAATCCCAGCACTTTGGGAGACCGAGGAGGGTGGATCACCTGAGGTAAGGAGTTCAAGACCAGCCTGGCCAACATGGTGAAACCCCGTCCCTGCCGAAAATACAAAAATTAGCTGGGTGTGATGGCAGGTGCCTGTAGTCCCAGCTACTCGGAAGGCTGAGGCAGGACAATCACTTGAACCTGGGAGGAAGAGGTTGCAGTGATAGTGCCATTGCACTCTAGTCTGGATGACAAAGTAAGACTGTCACAGAAACACAAAACAAGCAAACAAAAGAAAAACCCACACAAAAAAACCTGAGCACATTAAGGAAAAACGAACCATTAAATATAGAAATAATATCTGAGTCACACATGCCTAGTAAACACTAGTAAAAAGAGTATGCCATCATAATTGGTATACATGAAATGATTCTAACAGTAGATTTAAAAATTACTTTCATATTTTTCTACTGAATTACATCTTTGAATACCTCTCTTCTCCTTATCCTACAGTAGTTAGATTTGCGTTGTGCTGGGATAAAGAGGAAGCACTTTAAGATGACTTAGGATCCCTACATGAGGCAGTTAATGCTTTCTTTGTCTCTCAGAACTCCATTGCTGCATCCAGTTATGTCTCTCAGAACTCCATTGCTGCATCCACCTGGATGTGCTTTCACTTGGCTGATAACTAGTATTCTTAAACCCTGCTCTCTTGACCCACCATCAGCCTTTGTACATGCTTTTCTTCCTTCAGGGATACTACAAACACTTCATCTTTCCATTCTTGTTGATTCTCCTTGCTTACTTCCTGCTCCTCCTTTAGGTCTCAGCTTGATTGGCACTTCAGGGAGCCTTTTCTGATTCCATTCTTGAAGTCTGGTTTAGATGCCTCTCCTTTGAGTTTCCAACGCACCCTTTAGCACTTATATCACTTTATGGCGATTTCCTGTTTGCTCTTGACATTAAATTCCTTGAGGACAAGTCATATCTCTCCAGCACTTAGGACAGTGCCTGGCAAGTGACTTGATAAATAGTCAAATAAATGAAGTAATAATGTAATTGGAGAAGGGGAAAATAAGAAGGTAGTAGGCCAATTTGCCTTCTTCCCCTTCCCAGTCTCACAGTTATATTCAGCATTTGCCATGTACCTGGAATCTCCTCTTCCATTGCCTTTAGGGAGTCAATAATTCTTTTCTGCTATTTCCCAGAGCAGAAGTTTGTAAAATTCTAAGGAAAATGCTGATGAGTATCTGTAGAAGTATTTAATGTTTTTATGGTTAAAAAATGCAAAAGAGAAAGGATAAGTTCTTTGCTTACATTTTCAGCTACAAAAAACTGAAAACCTTTATGATAAGAATTTTACAATAAATGGAAAGGATATGGATGTATTCTGCTATCTCATGTCATAGGTAAGTTAAGCTTACAACCTTCAAAACAGATTCAGCAGTGCTTCACACACCTCTTCTTGAACATGGTCCCTTTTAGCAAAAAGCAACCACTTGATTTCACTTACTAGAAATGTGCAGGAAGTAGAAACTTTTTAAAAAAGTGCTATAAAGATGCCTTAAAAATCAATTTTAAAAAGTCAAGGATAGGTAAGTTTAAGTATATAATAAAGTATGGAAATTCTGTAGCTATGTTGTTTATAATACTAAAAGGCCTTCTAATAACTTAGAAATAGTAGTCACCTTATTTAGGAAATGAAATGCATGAAATGACAGAATTTTTAAAAACAGCTGTATTGATGTAGGCTTAACATGTAGTAAAATTCACTAATTTTGTATATAAAATGTGATGAATTTTGGTATTGTATAGAGCATGTAACTTCCACTTTGATCAAGATGTAGAAAAGTTCCACAGCCCTACAAACAAATGTCTCTTATAGTCGGTTTCCTTCTTCTGGCAATGAGGCACCAGTGATCTGCTTTCTGTCACCACACTTTGCCATTACTAGAAACTCATACAAATGGAATCATGCAATATGTAGTCCTTTATGTCTGGCTTATTTTGGTTAGCAGCTATTGTTGAGATTCATCCATGTTTCTTTGCATAGCTGGGTAGTATTCCATAGCATAGATATACTCTAATTTGTTTTTTTGAGTTGTTTACAGTTTTTGGCCACTACAAATGATGCCTCTTTAAAAATTTACATACACAAGTTTGTTTGTGGACACATATTTTCATTTCTCTGGGGTAAATACCTAGGAGTGGGATTGCTGAGTCAAGTGATAAGTGTATGTTTAATTTTATATAATACTGCCATACTGTTTTACAAATGGCTGCACCATTTGGCTGCCTCATCCCTATCACAACATAGGAGAGTTTGAGTTGCTTCACATCCACAAATATATCTGGTATTGTCATTTAACTGAATATTTTAGAGAGTGTGAAATAGTATCTTGTGGTTTCTAGCGCCATTTTTCTGATGACAAGTGATATTAAATTTTTTATGTATTTTTTGGCCATTTGTGTATCTTCTTTTGTGAACTGTTTATTTAAATCTTTTGTCTATTAAATTTTTTGTCTTATTAATGAGTTGTAAGAGTTTTCTTATATATTCTGGATACAAGTCCTTTGTCAAATATATATATTCTGCAAATGGTTTCTCTCAGTCTGATTTCCCTTTTCATTTTCTCAAATGTATCTTTCAAAGAGCAAAAGTTAAAATTAGATGAACAGCATTTTATCGATATTTAAATTTCATACATCACATTTTTTGTGTTTTATCTAAAAAAATCCTTATTTGCCTCATGGTCCCAAAAGTTTTTTTCTAAGGCTTTCTCTTAGTAGTATAAAATTTTAGCTTTTCTGTTAAGGTATATAATTTATTTCAAGTTGATTTTTATATATGGTATAAGGTAAGGGTTGAGATTTATTTTTTCTGTATAGACATCAATTGTTCCAACATTATATGCTAAAAAGGCTTTCTTTCCTCCAGTGAACTACCTTAGTACCTTTCCTGAAAATCAATTGACCATATATGTATGCCTATTTCTAGACATTCTCTTCTGTTCCATTAATCTATGTCTCTCCTTGTGCCAGTAGTATACTGTCTTGATCACTGCAGGTTTATAGTAAGTCTTGAATCAGTTAGTGTAAGCTCTCTAACTTTGTCTTCTTTTTCACGACTATTTTGGTGATTTCTTTTTCCTTTGCCTTTCCACATAAATTTTAAAATCAGCTTGACTATTTCTTCAAAATCAGCTAGGATTTTGATAGTAGCTGCACTGAATGTATACATTAATTTGGGGAGAACTGTAATCTTAACAATAGTGAATCTATCAAAGTTTTACTGACTTTACCTGCCATGTAGAGCTCTGTAATACGTCCTTTTGGTTCCAACCATCAAGGACAGTCGTGGTGCTGGTGTGAGACAGGAGTGAGGAGTAGCTATTTACTATCATCTTTGTGAGTATCACAGGGTTAGTATTTCAGAAATAGGAACGTTTTGAAACAAGTATAGGTAATTGTAAAAATGACTGGTTGATACTCATGCTAGAAAAAAATAACATGAAATAGCAAATATAAATAAGCAATTTTCATGGAATGGAGAGCAAATAACAGTACCTCTCTTCCACCAAAATATCATGGGAATGTAAAAAAAAAGAAGATATGTACAATGTAATTAATTCTCACATTGAGACTCACTGAACAAACCAATGAACAACTTCCAGTCCAGAAAGGTTAGTCAAAAAGTACTTTTAAAACAAATAAACAAAATGTTTTATTATGGGAAAATTTCAGTACAAATATAGAGAGAATAGTACAATGAAGCCTCTTTAGTCATCACTTATTATCAATAGCATCAACTTATGGACAATCTTATTAAACTCACAAGATATTCTTAAGACATTAAAACTAGCACTCAGACAGTAACCTAAAGCACACACATTTCCTCTGGTAGGTAAAAATGAAAGACTGTGTGCTCTTAGTTTCCACTACAGGAGGTGCCAGTGAGCATGGCATCTTTAGGGCATAGACTTTGAAGTGAGACTGATCTGAATCTTGGTTCCACAATTTACTATATGTGTGACATAGGGATAAGCTATGACATCTTTCTGTGCATCAGTTTCTTCAGCTATAAATTGGGAATGATAATATCTACCTTACTTGCTGTTGTGAGGATTAAATAAAATACTGTCTGACATGTGGCAAACACTTAACAGATTATTGTTACTTTCTCGTTCAGATTAAATTATGAAAGTACCAAAATATACACTCACATATACTATACACTTAGGTGCTAACTCTGTATGTTTTTCTTTGTTATAACTGAGCTTTCAAAGAATATCACAGACTCTTGCACAAGTTAAGCTTGTTTTTCTCTTTCCCTCTCTATACAAATACTTTTCTTTCATATTATGAAATTTTTTACATTGAAGGAGGGAAAAGGGAAACTTTCTTTTTTTTTCAAGCTATATATAGTCTAAAAATGGTTATAAGGATTTTCTAATTGAGATGTTCTTAGACATGTTAGCATTTTTATTTTACTTCCTCCTGCATTTCTCACATCTTAACCTATATTGAACAGTTAAGACAACTTTAATATATCACTTTATTTCCTCAGTATTTACGAAACCACACTCTTTTTATATTTTCTAGCCATGATAATGAAAACACAGGCATGTAGTTCAGATCCTCCTGAACATATTTGCCCTGATAATATCTTAATATTGCTGCATTAGTCATTCTTCTTAATATATAGTCATAACCAGCTTCACAAATGTTTTGTATCAGGCAATTAGTGGTAGTGATGGCAAGCATCTAAAAAATAAATAAAATTCACCCATAGGTTGTAGGATCTGTTTGACAAAATCTGTTTGGTGATAGGAACTAAATTTAAAATGACAAAGAAAAGACAATATTCTCTAACTGAAGTAAGAAATTGATCGCAAAACCAATTTTAGTTTGAAAAATCCTAAGGCAATAGTTGGGTAAAATTTTATGGCTTTTCATTATTATTTAAATGATCCCAGATCAAATAAGGTAACTTGTTTCACAAGGCTTGAAACACGTTTCAACACTATTTGCATCTACTCCATGTTTACTATATTCCATTCTTTTTTTTTTTTTTTTTTGAGACGGAGTTGCACTCTTGTTACCCAGGGTGGAGTGCAATGGGGCGATCTCGGCTCACCACAACCTCTGCCTCCTGGGTTCAAGCAATTCTCCTGCCTCAGCCTCCCGAGCAGCTGGGACTACAGGCGTGCGCCACCATGCTCAGCTAATAACTATATTCCATTCTTAATGAAGCGTCAGTTAAACAATTTGCAGCAGAGAGACTGAGAAGGAAATGGAACTCTAGAATGTTGTCTATGCCTCAGTTGCAAACTCAACTGTCATCTGACAGTCTTGGACTGTAATCTTATCCTTACTGCAGCTTTTGTTTTTCAAAGGGGAAAAGTGTATAAAAACTTGACTTTTATCTCCTGATTATAGATGAGACCATTTTGACTTCAATACAGCTGACTGGATATTGTAATGAAGTTAAGGACTCAAACACTTGGTGCTTCAGGGTAGAATGGGTAAATCACAGGCTGTTCCCTATCATTATATAGCTGTAAGTGCTCTGCTACTCCTTTAAATAAAGAATGCTCTAAAGAGAATGAGAGCTTCTAAAGTTGCTGAGGAGTTATGTTTATTTTTTTATCTGCCACTATCTTTGGGTTTTACTACTTGGATGTATTCTGGAGCTTTTAATTTGATTGTGGTTAATAATTTAATACCAATTTGATTTTTTTTTTAAAAAGATATACTCAACAGAGCTAAGAAAAAATTTCACTGACTATCAACTACAGGTGGACTAATATGAGTTGAGAAACAACCGAATTACATAAATTTGATGTTAGGCCAGGGCAGATAGTTGGGCAACAATTATTTTAAGGGCAGTCTATTAATCTGACTAATTCAGCGGCACACAATCTTAACACTGAAACATGTAGTATTTTAGCTTAGGCTAATTTTACCTTGGGATAATTTTCTCACAAACAGCTATAAAATAAAAGCCTATGTTCTCTAAAGTGCTGATGAAGGGTAACTTAATGCTACTTTGTGTTTGTATGCCTTCATGTAGAATTAGTTGATCTGATACAACTTCAAATTAAAATTCCATGTACTACTAAATGTTCTTTACTAAATTATTTTCTTTCAATGGAATAAAAGGGACAGACCATATCTCATGGAAATGGCATTTCATTCTAAAATGTTAAGATTTTCTCAAGTTAAATTCCACAAAATTAATATTAACTTTAAAATCTAAACTAACAGAATACTTAAAATCTTTATTTCTTACAAAAGCAATTTCCTTGTCTAAATAAATACTAAAAACTGCTTCACAGTAAATGGGATTCCCTCTCAGACATATTAGTTTGCTAATGAATTCCATCAATCCCATCCATAAGATAAAATGCCAAGATTTGGCTGAAGGTGTTCACAGAAATTCCATGTGGAAAAGATTGATTTGGTAATTTTTCCCCTTGTGCCACTGTAGTATTGGCTTACTCAATGTTTGGTTATGCCTTCATTTTGTTTTTGGTACCTAGGATTTTTCTTTTCTTTCTTTTCTCTCTTCCTCAAGCCTAGCTAAGTATTTAAATTGGGCTGGATCGTGTTTTATCCAGCATTTCTATAGATTTGTAGAAGGAAGTTCTGTGTTAGCTCAGTCCATGTTGCCAGAACAGAAAGCAGCACATCCATTTCTCATGTGCTTGAATCCTCCTGAATAAACAAAAACTGAATAAGTGACTAGATGATTTTAGTGACATGAAACTGGCTAATAAAATACATAAGGTGTTTAAAATAATTCTGTTTTTCTAATACAGAGTGCTCTACTTTTACTTTCCTTATAAATCTCAGTGTACACTGGATGATTCATAAACAATAATGATGCATTATAATGACAAGTCATCATTACTTGAAATTTCTATGAAATATATGCTAAATAGATAGCGATGAAGGATGGAATTTAAAAAGAATACTAAGAACTTACTATATGTTACGTGCCATGCTAAGGTGCTTTGATTATCAATGAGGAAAGTAGCTATATACCTATTTTACAAATGAGGAAACAGGATATGACCACAATTAGAACATAGTAAAGCTAGGATGTGAGCTGAGGTCTCTACGATACAAAGGTCCACACTGTATCTTACTGTCTTCAATTAAAACTTCTATTCATAATTATACAGTGTCTTCTGTGTGCTTCTTATGTTAAGAGATGCTTTGAAAGAAATGTAAAACATATATGATACAGGCTTTTCATTCCAGAAATTAAAGGGTAAAATGAACTTAACATATGTGAGAAATCATGTCACTTATAATGTAAGTATCAAAATGTGGATTCATGGAAATAACCCAAGCATCCTGGGTACTTAAAGATTACATGCATTATGGTGTTGAAATAAAAATTTAAAAATGTATTAGCTGTATATAAGATAAAAACAGGATATATACTATATATATTATATATTTATAATATATATATTATTAATATATTTATATATATGATAAATATTATATATATATTCATATATATATGAAAGGGCTTGGGAAGGAAATGTCCAACATCACTAGACTCATCAGTTCACTAGAGCACAAGAGCTAGGAAGTAGCTTGAGGATCTTCTAATCTAACTTCCTAGTTAGATGAAGCAACTAAGGACCAGGTAAGTGACATTACTTAGCTAGTGTCCCATGTGAGTTATCAGCAGAGCCTGGGCTAAAACGTGTGTTCCAACTCTTAGTTTAGGTGACAAACTGAAGACTGCAAGTTAAGTACCTCACATTTGTCCCTGAATGCTATAAAGAATATCCCTAATCCTTTCCTTAGGAGCTAGTCAGAAACTTAATCTTCACCACACTTGAATCTCTTCACTGGCTACCTACCATTAAATGAACCAATGGTTTCTATCCACAACTCTCATTGTATAGATTAAAATAGTTTATGCCCTCTGTTGTTTCAGGACCAGAGCTTAAGGAACTATCAGTTCTAAGTAGCTGTAAATTCATTCATTAAAAAAAAAAGGGTATTGAGCTGGGTGTGGTAGTATAGGCCTGTAGTCACAGCTACTCAGGAGGCTGAGGTGGGAGGATCTTGGGCCTAGGAGTTCAAAACCAGCCTGAACAATATAGCGAGACACTGTCTCTCAAAAAAAAAAAAGTGTACTGAGTGGTTTTTCTATGCCAGCAACTGTTAATAAGGCTGCTTATAAATGATTTTAAATGTCTCTGGATTTACTATTTCCAGAAAATTTTTGAAATCCTAAATAAAGGTGATGTGGTAATGATAACAGTAAGCATAATTTGATTAACAAAGTAGACAGACTGATGGATATAAAAAATGTTAATGTTACTAATGTCTAGCTGTACCTCATACTTTCTGGAAACTACAAAGTCTATTTGTATTATTTTTTTAATATGCCAGATCTTAAATTAATTCAAGGAAAAATATAGGACTTGAAAATAACTAACATGATGGCTAACATTTCAACTACTTACTATATGCCAGACACTGGTAACTAAGTTACTTGTTTAATCCTCTAACTAACAAGTCTATGAAGAAAATATGTTATGAACCCCATTTTGCCAATGAGAAAATGAAAGCAGGAAGAGGTTAAATAATTTATCACATGGAGCAGAAACTTGGGAATATAGACCCATGTAGTCTGGCTGTAAAGTAGAAGCTCTTAACCAGTTTGGTTGTTCTTCTTCATGTTCGGAAAAAAAAAATCCCTAGGAAAACAATTCCAATTTGACACAAAAATGCATCATGTAACCAACTGGGTATATCCTGATGAAATAAAATCCTACAATAAAAGGCCCTAAACTTCCCCAGACCATAATATGTGGTTTAATAAATAATGAGGAAAAAGAGAAGAAGAGACAAACAGTGGGTTTACTCAATTAAGTTCTACCTAGGAAGAATCACTTATGGCTTTTTCTCAATTCTCCTTAATCATCTTTTCCCCTCATTTGAACCTTCAAAGCACTTTGTAGCTCCCAAGAACACTGTATCATAGCTGCTTCTTTGTGTATATTACCCTCTAGACTGTAAACTCACATGGCAGGAACTGTGGCCTAGCATATGCCTTGCATACAGTATGTACTAAATAAATAGTAGTTGAGTGGACAAATAAATAGATCGTTTTTAGGTCCTGAATTGCAATAGTGTCTATAGTCACCTTATTGCTTTTGCTGAATGGAAAAGTTCCTTGAGGAGCTTGTAGGGCCTCAGCACCCCAGCATACAAATAGTTTTTCAACAGATGGTTGCCTAATTAAGTTGAGGTATAAGGGATTAGATAATTCCTGACACTTGTCCAATAAGGTGAGAGGAATCTGTAAAGTCAGCTTTAAGGCAGTTACCCCTGATTAGGGCCGCTGGGCACTAGCTTTCTCAGTAAGAGTTGCAGTCATTCACTGTGGTTTTACCATCTCCCTTGAGGAGCTACTGGCGATAAACTACATATTCCCCCTCTCCCACTCAGAATGCCTTTTCTTTTGTTTGTTTTATTAAGAAAATCCATCATGGAAGTTATGGGAATATTTTGTGACAACAAAATGAGAGCCTACAGGCAATATATTCTATACTGTCATTTTTCATTATTACAGTCCACACATAACATTTATTTAGTGACCAGAGACTAAAGCCTTAATAACTTTGTTTTAAAGATACTTCAAAGTTGTTAAGGTGATCTATTCAAATAGTGAATAAGAAGAAAACTTGTACTCTGTCCAATGGACCTGGCAAAATAAAAACCTATTCATAATAAAAAATAATTTAATGGGGGGTCTCTATACACGTGCATTTTACAGAAACTAGACAGAGGATGCTAGAGTTAAGTTTTTTCTATACTATGGACTACAATTAAAAAATCTACCATTTATTCATTCTGTTTCACCAGTTTTCCTTTTCAGCATATTTTTATGCTACAAATTGAACAATACTGGCTCCATCTGGTGGTCAATAAGCCTCTTAAAAGTTCATGAAAATTAATTAAAAGTGGTTAAATAATTTAGGGGTTATCTCAAATATACTTGAACATTATGCCTCAACACTGAACAGTGACCATATATAATTCAGCCCAATTTACACGGAAGTGCTACTTTTTTCTTCTGTAGTTTGTCCTAGCTTCACTGCTTCATGTTATTGAGGGGCTTAAAATAATTCTCAAAATAAAGTAATACAAAATGTTTTCCTCTGTGTTTTTCCTTTAGAGAATTTGAGAAATGTATAGGTTACAAATTGCCTCAGGGAAGTAATAAAACAGTTAAAATTTATGCAGTTTTTGAGGTTGGATTCCATTTTAAAATATAAACTTGAAAATACTCACTGATAATTCAACTGTATATTCCATTATATACTTCCAGGAGGGTGGCTTGAGAATATATGAGAGTCCATATCTAGGAGTTCTGTGTATTTAACATGCTACTGGATGCTTAATCTTGATTTTTAAATTCTGCATAAAAGGAGTATGTCTAGAATCACAACATAAAATTTTAGTCCTGTGAAGTTCTTAGGTATCAACAACTTGCTCATTTTACAGATGAAAAACCAGAGTTTCGGAGAAGTTCAATAACTGTGCTAAACTGGGAATATGAGAAAACAGATTTTACAACAAGTCAATGCTCCTCTCTCTATATACTACCATAGGCACTTTCTCTTTGTAGTTCATTCTCACTGCACTTTGTAACAAACTAGTAATCACATTGGGGTTATATGTACATTTATAGCATAGTGTGATCATTTATAAAATGGAATGTATGCTTAATATCGTTTTAATTCTCTGATTAGGAATTTTTAAAATTTTTGCTTTTGCCATTTTCCGTTAATGTCAGAAATTAAAAAAAAACCTGTTTTAAAGTCCTACTTCTATCAAAATACAAAATTTTATCTTGTCTTTTCAGGAGTATAAGGCTTTGTTGAGTTTATAATCCAAATAGCAATTATGTTGGTAATAAATTATAGTCATGATAGCATATAATTTAGGATATCACAAATATACTTAAAATCAATTCAAATAATGTAAGTAATCTTACCTAATATATTAAGGGATAGAGAGGACTTAGATCAGTAAAGACAGGTCCTGAACACAAAACAATAAAACTGGTCTTAATTGTCTTATCATTTACTAATAGTTTTTCTTATACTGCTCCTTGAGGAGCAGGGTTAATCCATGGGCAATGTGCCCAGTCTCCCTAACAACGTTTTTTAATTAAACAATGGGTCTACTACATACACTTATCAGAGAGCCTGTCAGATACACTACTTGGTAAGTAGCTTTTTACGGATATTTCTGCATTCTTAGTAATGATCACAAGACACAACTGCAGTATATAAATGATTACTGAGAATTGCTGAGGGGCATATGTGTTTTTCTTTTAGGGGGCTCTAGCTTTCTACCTATCAGCTGTGGTTTGTTGCTCCCATTCAAATTTGCTCATCCTCCCTCACACAAACCTCTGGACACGCACACAGGTTGAGTGATGTTGCCCCAGGTACCTCCACAGAGCGCACTTTGTGCTTCTCCAGATGGTGTAATCCACAATTCTTATAGCTTGATGATCATTTGACAACATTTCCATGTTTCCCTGCCATTCTGGATGTGGAAACTACAAATTATGTAGCCTATGTTGTAGCAATAAGAAAAAAAAATTCTTCAAGATAAAAAGATTCCATGAAGCCAGTCAGAAAGGAGACTAAAGAACAGCTACCTAAAATTGCCCAAGGCAAATGAAGCTTTGAAGAATATTTGTGTTTCTAACAGTACTTAAATGAAGATTCCATTGTTTTGTAACATACTCATAAGGTAATTTTCTCCTAGTAGTTACAAGAATTTACAAATCTGTTCAAAATGGTCCTTAAAATATTTGAACTTTATTTTGGGAAGCAATGAGCAGCCAAAATATATTACCTTGTTGCAAGTGTGGTATGGCAGAGTATTCTTTAGATCTCCTATGTGATTGAGGAAACTGAAGCAATAAAGTAGCTTCTAAAATATAAGTATGACCACCTCTACTAGGACCATTACCATTTTTTAGGACCTAGAATGTCTGAGACACAATGCTAAGAATACTGTGCATGCTTTATCACTGAACAGAAGTGGTATTACTATCCCTATTTCATGCATGAGGAAATAGAGGTTTAGAGAGGTTGTCTCTTGCCCCAGGTTATATGGCTAATACATGACAAAGCAAGGATTTCAATCCAAGGCTGTCAGACTTCAAAGCCCATCCTTTTCCTACTCTATTGAGTGCAAACAGTTATGTGGTAGGTGGTGCTATTATGCATGGGAGTGAGGGAAACAATGACAATTCCCCAGGTTAGGAGATTATATACTGGACAAAGGATAAGACATACACTATTACTGTGTAGTGGTACAAATAATATAAGAGATTCTGATGAAGTATTTAGGGAATTCGTGTAGAGGAGGGAGAGGGGAAAGCTGGGCAGAGGAAGGGGCAGCATAACTTGGTATAGAAGGAGAAATAAGATTTGGCAATAACAGGTAAAAGAGAAAATAATAACCAAGACATAATAACCAAAGGCAATATAGGGAAAGATGCACATGAGGCAGAAAAAATTATTCTTTAAAAATGAAGAAAGTATAAATAAGATGGAGAATAAGGAAAATAAAACTAAAGTCTGATCATCAAAGTTTCTGAATGCCAGATTAAGAAATTTGAACTTTATTTTGGCAAGCAATGAGCAGCCAAAATGTATTACCTTGTTGGTCCTAACTACAAAAAATCATTCATAGGTGTTTGTGAGCCTTTTATAAAATATTTATTTTGAATTTCCCTATACCTAATTATTGATTATTTGTGAGCCTTTATAAAATTAAATTTTTGATATTTAAATGTTTGATAATTTAATAAAATTAAATTATGATATTTTCTTATCATAGTACTAGCTTTAGTTAGTTGATAAAATGGGGGTAAAATTTCAAGTTTCCTGATGCCCACAGACCTCTTGATCTATAAACAAAGCATTCCTTAGTAGTTCAGTGAATAAAGTGCAAAGGTAAGAGAGGAGAGAGAGGGACTAACTCTCCAAAATCTTGGGATTTTCTTTCCTAATAATTTTAAGAAGGAACCTTGGAAAATATCCTGGTAAAATTATTTTTCTATATCTTTGGGAATATTTTAATTGAAATGTGAAAATATGTACAACTATTTGAAAGCACCATGTCCAGTTGTTTCTGACTCTGTTTCACTGTTGATGTTTATTTTTTTTACCTGCCTAGACCATGTTCTCTATGATAGGTATACAAATTCTAGTTCAGATTTCACTCCTCTTCTTCAATCTCCATCTTTAAGGACATCTCTGACATATTAAGTTTTGAGATGGAGTGAAGGGAGAGGAAATGCTCACCCAGCTATGCTTCATTTGAAGTCTACTTGCATCCAAATGGGCTTTCTGAAACCTGAAGTTGATGGTGAGTTGAATGGGGGGTCGCCCTGCTCAATTTTAGTGTTAATGCTGTGAATTGTAGGCTAGCAATCAGTCTGCTGATTCTGGCATACAGCTAATAGGTCATATTGCTTGTGGCTTGTTTTATTTTTTGAGGAAACATGCTTTGCAGTTTTACAGTGGAAAAAATATTGGGTAAAAGTTGTAACTCCTCCTCAAATCTACTATTTAAGTTAGGGTGAGTACTAAATATCTTTAATACTTTGGTTTCTTCATTTGCAAAGTAGAAAGTATAATATTTGTTTAATCTACTTCTCAGGACTGTTACAGAACTAAATGTAATGAAGCATGTGACAGGACTTTGTAAAGTGTTCATGTTATATAAGTGAGGTATTATTATTATTTGGCAGTGAATACTAGGCACTGTATTTTATGTATGTAAGCTACTTTTTAGTTATGACTGCCTTCAGCTGATTAAGTATCATTTGAAGAAGCCAGGAGTAGATACCATATTTATCATTTTACTAACATATATTGTTTGAATAAGAAATATTTCTATATATTAAATCCTATTTCCTAAGTACCAATAAAACTTATAACTGGGAGAAACATAGAAAATAGTTTTGTGAATTATCAAAACCCAGTTTATATTTTCTATAAATTTGGATGTTCAAATGTAGCACTGCTTATCATGGGGCTTACCTATAATTCTGAATTTGCTTAAAGAATGAACAGTATTTGTTGGCATAGTGATGGAAAATGCTTTGTTACTCCTATCTTCTACCTATAGCTAACACACACATGTATATATAGTGCTTTCTATATGCCAGGCAGCTTGATAAGTGCTTTAGGCATAACAATTCACTTAAATATAACAGGGGGCTGTGCACAGTGGCTCATTCCTGTAATCCCAGAATTTGGGGAGGCTGAGGTGGGAGGCTCCTTTGAGCCCAGGAGTTCAAGACTAGCGTGGGCAACATAGTGAGACCACATCTCTTAAAAAAAATTAGCCTGGCATAGTGGCACATGCCTGTAGTGTCAGCTACTTGGGAGGCTGAGTTGGGAGGATCACCTGAGCCCAGGAGCACAAGGCTGCAGTGAGCCATAATTGTACTACTGCACTCTAGCCTGGGTGACAGAGCAAGAACCTGTCTCAAAAAACAAAGGAACAATAAACCGGGGAAGTAGTTGTCACTGGAAAGATAGGACATTATACTTGGAGACCTATGCTTTTGGTAAAAGCTGAAAACTGTAAAAATGATGTGATCACTAGATGTCTGTGAACTCTGACTGAGAAGGGCACCGAAGTTAGACACAGGAATGCAAACTCCTCGAGGGCAGAGATTTTTCTGTCTTATTTACTATTTTATGTTCAGAGCCTAAAATAGTGCTTATACTATCTCATATGTGATAAATATTATTTGAATGAAAGATTAACTTAAAAAAAAAAAAGGAAAGGAATTTTTCAGTGGAAAATGTATTCCTTGAGAAAGTAACTGAAAGAGAGACTGGGAAGATGGCAAGGACAAAGCAGACTGGCTGAGTAACTGGCTTTCCTTATCCCAAGCCTTGAAAAACTGTGATCATCAAGTGCCATGTTAGGCTTAATGTCTGTGACCATTTCTAACGAGGTCCAGAAAGCCAAAGGAATGATCAAGAAATAATAGAAAGATAATGCTCATCAAGGCAACTTGTCAAATAAAAGTAAAGTCTCTGAATTCTGTATTACAAAGACACATTTGCTGGGGGAAAGAAAAAATTAAATACTTAAAAAGTGTCTTCATTTTGAAATGGCATTAATTAATCCTTTACTGTAGAAGGATTATTTGGGTTTGTCTGATTAAGTTCCATTAAGTGAATCAGTCACTAAAGCAATCTTACACTTTCTTCTTGGTGAAGTGAAAAATTTCTCACCCTCTTATTTTGGATTAGAACATAATTATAGACACGTTCTCACCGATTAAAATTTTTTAAATCTTTGGCTTAGTCACTCAACAAAGCCAACATATTGAGTGAACTGGGTTCAGTATTCTAAGTTAGTAGCTTCATATTCTATTCTAAGCTCTGTCACTCACTCAAGTGAAGGCGTAAGTGTGTCTCAAATGTTTTGTCTCTACTGAGATAGAAAACACACTGTCAATTGCTATGGCCTTCAAGGTATGTAGTGAATTAGTACAATATACTGTTAAATTAACCAGAATAATAACAGTGTGAATAATAGAAAAGCAAGCCAACATTGAGAAGTATTTCTGAGAAACTTAGTTTACTGGATTCTTTCTTAATAGTCTGCCAGGCATCTTCACAAGATACATAACAAAGACTAGCAAATTCTTCAGCAGCAATATAGTAAATGTTGCAACCCTTTTCTATTCAACCATAACCAAATGGGTGAGAATAAACATAATTATTCTTCTATAAATGCCTCACATGGCAACTTAGCAAAGTATGGAATAAAGTACAAAGAACTTCTCCATGGGTTTTGTAGAATGGAAAGTACAAATAACTTATTTTCGATGTTGTTTTTCTATAGCAGACTGAAGTCAGTCTCCTGAAATCTCAAATAATAATGCAACTAAGATGTTCAGAAATAAACTAGAAGAGTGGAAAAAAAATTAAATCTGTTAATTCTTGGTTGAGATTATTTGAAAGGAGCCCAAACCGTAAGCTTGCTTCTGAAGAGAAAGTGTAGTAATAAAGTGCCTATATCCACTGCCAAATAGTATTAATAAAACCATAGGCTTACACAGTATAATAACACTTTTATTTAATATTCTTTCTCAGGCATTCCAAGAGTGTATAGATGTTGTCATTAAACCTTAAATTATTATAGTGAGAGAGAGGATAAAAATGATAAAATGAAAGATTCCATACCCCTCTCTAGGTTCTAGACACAATTTGCAAGATAAGAAAAGGCTCCATGCTTTCTCTTAACTCTGTACTTCTGTGCATGTTGTATACTATCCAGAACACTTTCATTCACCTGACTTACTTGTCTGAACCAGTAGCCTCAAAAATTTGTATACGTAAAGGGTTTCTAGTGCACAAAATGACCCACTGAGAAATAAAAAAAATGTCAGAATGCTATTTATCTTTTACTCTATCTTTTAAACTATAGTTGTCCCTCTGTATCCATGGACTCTGTATCCATAGATTCAACCAACTGTAGATCAAAATTATTTGGAGAAAAAAAGTTTCTGTATTAAATATGTGCAGACTTTTTTCTTGTCATTATTTCCTAAATAATGCAGTATAACAACTATTTACATATCATTTATGTTACAGTAGGTATTATAAAGTACTCTAGAATTGATTTAAGGTATATGGAAGGATGCATTTAGGTTATATGCAAACACTCTGCCATTATATCAGGGACTGGAGCATCTTAGGATTTTGTGTCTGCAGGAGGTCTTGGAACCAATCCTCCATGGATACTGAGGGACAACTGCAGTCTTTTTTTTGGTATATGTTATATATATAGTACACAACATATTCATTCAGTAGTACCTGCAAATGAGTCAAAAACACATTTTAGAAACACATATTTGGAAGTCCATCAACTGAAAAATTAACAAGACATGATATAGACATAAAATGGAATATTATTTGGCCATAAAAAGTAACAAAGTATTTGATAAATCCTACAACATAGATGGACCTTGGAAACATTGTGCTAAGTGAAAAGATGCCAGTCACAAAAGACTACATATTACATCATCCATTTATATGCAATGTCCAGAATAGCTAAATCTATATATAGAGAAAGTAGATTAGTGGTTGCACAAGACTGGGGAAGTGGGGACTGAGGCTGTAGCAGGTGATAGCTAAAGGGTATGGGTTTCTTTTTGAGATCATGAATATGTTCTCAAATAAAATTGATTGTGCAGACATCTATGAATAAACTAAAACCCATTGAACTGTATACTTTCAATAGGTGAACTGTATGGCACATGAACTTTGAAAAATATTTTCAAAACATTCATCTGATAAAGGACTTGTATCTAGAATATATAAGGAACTCTTTCAAGGAAATAAGAAGACAACAAACCAATTAATATGATTAAAATAACAACAGACAACTTGATTTAAGCACATGAAAAGATGTTCAACATAACTGATCGTCAGGAGAATGCATATTAAAATCACAGTGAAATACCATTACGCATTCCCTAGAATAGCTGAAATTAAACACTGATAATACCATTAATTGACAAGGATTTTATGCAACTAGAACTTTTCTACATAGCTGGGGGAGTGCAAAATGATATAGCCACTTTTTAAGACAGGTTGGCAGTTTCTTATAAATGTATACCTACCATATGATCCAGAAATCACACTCTTAGGTATTTATCCAAGATAAATTAGTGCTATAACAGCTTTATTCATAATGCTTAAAAAAACAAAAATAACACAAGTATCCATCAACTGATGGATGGATAAACATATTATGGTACACACATATAGTAGCACACAACTCATCAACAAAAAAGGGAAAAAACTTGATACAATAAATGAATTTCAAGAGCATTATGCTAAGAAGCCAGACACATACTGTATGATACCATTTATATGAAATTCTACAAATAGCAAAACTATAGTGTGAGAGAGCAGATTAATGGTTGCCAGGCTGGGGCTATGACTAGAGGGGATTAACTGCAAAGGGACTCATGGGAACTTTTGAAGCATAACAGAAATGTCCTGTGTCCTGATTATGCTGGTGGTTATATAACTGTGCCCTTTTGTCAAATCTCATTGAATTGTATACTTAAAATTAGTGAACTTTATTATATGTAAAGTATACATCAATAAAGCTGATTTTTAAAGGTAACATCTTGTCTTAATTCTCCATAATATAAAACAGCAAAATAATTCAAATGGTTAGAATGGTATTATTTTAAATCTCTTACTCCTCTGAAATCTGTAGGTGGTAACTTTTTTATTTTACATAGTTATTTTGGTTTTTATTTTCCTTGCCTTCCTTATAGAGTATTTTACATATGTAAAATAACTAGCATCAAATGTTTCCTGAATAGAGAACTTAATGAATTAATATTTCATGGTAAAATTCTAGTATAATAAAATTTATGTAAGTTTAGTTTTTCAATGAAGCAGACAAAGATTAAAAAAGACACTTACATGTATGCATTAGACAGACAACATATATTACTATTAGTTACAATTTATATAATAGTTTAGTATCATTGTGATTTGTTCTGGACCAGTAATACTCGACACGAATATAATGTAAGCCATAAGTAGAATTTTAAGTTTCTAGTAGTTACATTAAAAACCTAAAAGAAAACAAATGAAATTGTGGCAAGTTTAAATTTTAATTCAACATATAAAGATATTATTTCAATATGTAATCACTATAAAGTTATTACTAAACTAGTTTATATTTTTTGGTATTGTCTTCGAGATCTGGTATTCATTTATAGCAAAGCTCAGTTTAATCTAGTCGCATTCCAATTCAGCTAAGAATTACCTGGGGAACTTAAAAAAGTACTGATGCCTGGGTCTCAGACCCCGGGCCTTGGAATTTTAGGTGATTCTAATGTGCAGAAAAGTTTGAGAAATACTTGTCCAATGATGAAAGAGTGATCAGGACAGGAATCTTAGAGAAATGATCTTAACAACTTGAATATTGAGGTTAATATTCATTGGATATATAAATGTGAAATAAATTGTAGAAAAATCTAGTCTTCATGGAATATGGGATCTATAGTGAAAGATGAGATTAGTGTGGCAGGCAAATTATAGGCCATGTAAGGCCTTGCATGCCATGCAAAGGATTTTATGCTATAGGAAATGAGATGCCATTAAAGAACTTTATGAAGGGGATTGACACATGATCGTGTTTGTGTTTAAGAAAAGCCACACACAGAATGTATTGGCAGGATTTGAGATTAGCAACAGAGACGGTTGGCAGCAAGTTAGCAGGTTGTTAAAATAGCCCAACAAAAAACTGACTAAAATGGTCATGGTAGGACATAAAGCTTAGACTAGAAACCTATAGGGAGAGGAGTGGAGTTTGCAAGAGAAATATACAAAGAACAGATTTGTTTTGAGGATGTTCCAGTATTTTGCCATCTAAATCTAATTCAATTCACTCTGAAAAACATACAAACACTAAGCTCCCATTAATACATGATAAATTGTGTTTGTCTCTAAAAATACCTCTGGATGTTTATTTGCAAAGTAAAACAACAATTTCCTCGAGGTAATAATTTCTCCATTTCCCAGTGTTTCTAAAAAAATCATATCTAAAAAAGTCTAAATAAAATTAAAGCTCTTTTATAAAGTACCTTAAGCTCTTAAGTGAGATTTAAAAAGTCTTCCCAAACAGTATATCCTTGACCACATCTACACTTAAGTCAGTGGTTTTCAAAGTTAAACTATTTTCTGATCCCATTTCATAAAAATTATCTACTATTCATGATTTCTGTCTTATATATTATTTCTACTATGGAATCAAGGTTCTGTAGACTATTACTAAACTCATGTTATAGAGAAGAAATATGAATATTCCATCCTTTCCCCTCTAGTCAGGTTCATTTCTACATTTTACCTCCCTCAATGAGGAAGATTTTCATGATGATACCAGTTCTCAATACTCTGAATGTCTCTGAATCTTATAGTTCATCTGCACAGTAAATTTTAGTACTTGAAATGAAAATACTGTCTGTGAATTATGAATACTGCTAAATTACAATTATTAACACTGTTTTACTATTAACTACAAAATATTTGTTTCTCATGAATTAGTCTTGTTCCACCCAGTAGAAACTAGCTCTTTTAGATCTGGAGGTAAGCATCAAATGGATTTCTTCTTGGTCTAGTATGGTGCTATCAGACATTTATTCTAACCCAGTGGCTTTTGAACTCTTGACTGAAAATATGTAGAAAAAATATTTTTCATCTGAACTCTACACACATATATGTTTAGTATACATCTGCTAGATAAAACTGTATATATAAAGTTGAACCAAACAAAATTGCTGATATTATATTGGCTTTTACCTACAAAAATGGCAATTTCATATTGTTACCCAAATAAAAAAAATGTGAAATATCATGACAATATTTAAAACCATCACTACATGTGATATACTCTGATTTTTTCTAGTCGATGCCATTCCATTAAATAAAAAGTGCTAAGATACACTATTGATTTCATGACTCACCAGTGAATTACTACCTATAATTTGAAAAACCATGCTCTAAACTCTAATCTAGAGATTAGATCTGCCTCTAGCTTAAGCCTTAAACAGGATAAAAGATTTTTAAAGGCTCACAAATGGTCCAGGGCAGCAGAATAAAAATGAAGCAAATAATTAAGATCATATAAATGTCTGGAAACTCTCTGTGCGTACCTGAGCACTTAGCAGAACTGGCAAGGACCATAATAAATGCAGGGAATTAAAATATTGGAGCTTTGATTATGTCTTTTCTGATTTGACGCAACTAAACTGATCACATAACACAGAAGGTGATTCAGTTTGGTTGACTGATGATGTCCAAAATGAAAGTTTATCCTTTGGAACAAAATGATGTATAAGGCTTTCCCCAGAGTCCTTTCTTTTCTTGTAACCGAAAAAAAAAAAAAAAAAAAAAGTGTAACACTAGATTTCTTTCTACAAAGAGGGGAAGCCCATAGGAAATATTTCTGTCTGACACTTTTTTTCTTTCTTTCTAGAAGATCATTATGATGGATGAGCTGAAATTCAGCATGCCACATAACATTTTCTAAAAGTGAAGCTTATCCAATTTTGTTAGTAACTAGTGAGATGGTACAGATAATAACAGACTGTGGACATACTGCTTATCTTTTGATTAGACTTTTAACTTACTAAAATGATGTTTATATAAAGACCTTCTACAGAAGCTTAATTACTAACCATTTTGTCAATGAAAACCAGAAAATATGCACTCTTATACAAAGGACTCAACTATTATCAGACAGATGCTGATATATGCATGGGCAAGTATCACCACCAGCACTAAGGTACAGCCAAATTAGACTAGACTGCAGGCAGGCTAACACTGGAGCAATAAGAACACTATTAGCTTGCTCATTGGTGCTTGAATAGTGTGTATGCATACCAGCCCCCTCATCTTTTATGTTAGTAACAGCTTTATCTGATGGAACAGTGTTGACAGAACTTGAACTGGTGCCAACCCTACTGATGAGAAACAAGGTGGAACAGTTGCTGGCTGGAGGGAACGTTTCCTTTTTAGGAAGCAGCTGTAAGATGATACATTGAAATATGGCTGGAATAAACTATCACAGGTTGCTGATACGAGAAATGTTTTTAGTTTTTAAAAAACAAAGGATCAAAGAAAGTCAAATAACTGGCCAATAGATACAAGAAGGTACTCAGAGACAAATAAGAAATAGGAATAGAAGTCTAAAGGAAATAATAATTGGTCATACAGACCTATGTACTAGGCTGAGCTGAGCTCTAGTTGGTGTTAAGATGCTGTTTGGCTCTTTTGTATCGGGCAGATTAAGCATTAGAAGAACAGCAATGACAAAAACGTTAAGTCCTCATCAGCAGCAAGGACTGACTACTTATCTTGCCAATCAAAAACCACCTTTAATCTATGATGTCAATATAAAAAGCACATGGAAAAGAAACTAATTGCAGGAAATAAGTAAAACTTGACAGGTAACTTTCTAAAACTGAAAAAGCTAATCAGGGCAAATGGAAACAGTAGTTTCATTAATAAACATCTCAACATAGATGTATTCATTCTTAAGGCCCAGAAGAGTAACTCACCTGCCTTCATCTGCTCTATCTTTTAGGCCCATTTAGAACATGAAGGTAGCCACTGTCTTTTCGTCACTGAATAGTGAATCTGAATGCCCATCACACTATTCTCCAAGTTTTGTGAATATGCACATCTATTTTATCCACAATGCAATGATAAGTGATGCAATGATGTCCCTGGTATCTACCAAAGGAGCCACAAAATCTAGAAATGCATTTTGAAATGTCAAACAGAATAAATTGCATTCATTGTAGTTTTAGTGCTATTTTATTTGTTATATACATTATATAATGTGTACACATTTGTGGTATATGTCTACGTATATATACATAGCTAATATACTAGTATCTTGGCACACTTGGTTACTTTAAATAATTCCTTCTAGGAAAAAGAGTTTACAAACATCTTGTTCTATTACCTAACAAAAAAAGCTAACAATCATGCTTCCTCACTTTACTCAGTTGATTAAAAACTACAAATCTAATTAGAATTTTGAGGATTTTGACTGTTTGGCTTAAATAGTTGCTACAGGAGATAACTTCTGGTTGGGAAAAGATGGGAATGATGTGAGCAAAATGTGGAGAAATCTGGTAGCAAAGCAATATATTCTGTATTCTACTCTACTAAAAGTACATACTGGCAGTAAATAAGATATCAGTAACAAATTTATAAATTATTATAAAAATTGTTTGATTCAAGATATAGAAAAAAACAGAATCTTAAATATGCATCAAGTTTCTTTTTCATTCATGACAGGCCAAAAAACCCCACAAAGGCCAATTCATAATCACTTTTCTGAAGGTATGTTTCCCTTCTTAGTTCAGATGAAGGATTATACAGTATTTTGCAAAATATCATACTTCATATTGACTGTTACCATTATGGAAAAAGGACTACAGTTGCTATCAGGCAATCTAGGTCCCATTAGCTCTGTTGGTGCTCTTGGGGGAAACATCAATTATTTCTCTGAGTCACAACTTCTTTGTGCAAAATACCCACTGTCCTACGTTTCTCATGGTTCTTGTCAGAGAGAAATGAGAAAAAGGCAGGGGAAAAATGTGTAAAGTTTTTCACAAGTATGAACTTAGACATAGTAGACTGCCCAAGTAATAATTCTTCTACCTTCTTTTTGTTAACAAAAGGAGAAGTGGTTTAGGCAACTTAATGCGCAGTATCAAAGGATGTATTATAAATGTTTTACGCTATTTAGTTCATCTTTCATTGGTTCACTTATTCAGTCTCCAAATTTTTTTTGGAGAATGTCAAACACTGTTGTAAGTGTTAGGAAAGAAACAATAAAGAAAACAGACAAAAATTTTACTAGGGAAGGCAGAAAACAAACAATAAATTAATCAGACATATAGTATATCATAAGGTAACAACACAAATAAGAACAACATGGAAAAGAACAATTTGGGAGTGCCAGGTAGAGGTGGTCAAAGAAAGTCTCATTGAGAAGGTGACATTTGGGAAAATACCTGAGAGGTAAGGGAATAAGCCATGTGAATATCTGGAGGAACTGCAGTCCAGAAAAGGTAGCAGCATGAGCAATGGCCCTGAAGCAGGAAGCATGCCAAATGTGTACTCAAATCAGCAAGAGACTACTGTGCCTAGAACAGAGTGAATGAGAGAGAAGTATAAGGAGATGAGATCAGAGAGGTAAACAGAAGGGGAGAGAGTACAGATTTTATAGAGTTTACTAGACAAATGTAGAGGCTTTAATTTTTATAAAATCCATTGGTGGGTTAAAAAACAACAGAATGATAAGATCTGACATATTTTTAAAGCACATCCTGGATACTATGTTGAGAATAGACTTTCAGAGGTCACTGGTAGAAACAAGGAAATCAATTATGAAACGATTGCACTAGTCTATACGGGAGATGGCTGTGGCTCTGACCAGGCACTACCAGTGGAATTGGCTGGCCTACAGATCCTGGATTTGCTGATCAATTGGATGGGGTAGAAAAGAAAGAGGAATACTAAAAGATTCCAAAATCAACCAAGACATGGATGATTTCAGGAGGAGCAGATTTGGAAGATAAGATCAATAGCCTAATTTGGGACATGTTAAGTTTAAGATGTCTGTTAAACACTTTGGAAATTATGAGCAATAGATGCTATGTAAATCCAAGAGATTTAAAGATGTTGTCAAATAAATTTAGTATAAGAGAAAAAAAACTGGATGTCAAGTAAAGAAAGTAATTCAAGGAGGAGGAAGTGACCAACAGAGTAAAATCTGGTAATAAGTAACTTAAGAAGAGGGTTAAGCAGTTATGTGTGAATGGAAGCCTAACTGCAGTAAATTTCAGAGTAAATGGGAAAAGAAGAATTGGAGATGACAAGCATGTATATTTCTTTAAAGAGTTTTTCTAGAAAAAAGAAAGTAGAGCTAAAGGACAGTAGTTAGAGGGGGCTGTGGGGACAAGATACATACATATATTCATTTATATTTATTATTTTATCTTTATTAAATATACATTTATATTTATTTATTTTTATTATTTATATATACATATATTTTTTTTATGGAGAAATTACTGCATGTTTTCATGCTGAAGAAAGAGCATGAAAATCCAGTAAGAAAAGAAATTTGATAATACAGGACAGAAAGAAAAGAACTGTTGGAGTAATGTCTGCAAGTAGGTGATGGGGGCGTGGGGCAGGATCTAAGGCACAAGTGGAAGAGTTGACCTAACACTACAAGCAGCTTGTCCTTAGTTACAGGTGCGAAGGTAAGCACATGGCACAGATGCAGGTGAGTTGGTAGTTGTGGTAACAGGAGTTTACTTCTGGTTGCTTAAACTTAAGAAATTCCACTCTTTGCCAGTGATTTGTCCAGGTCAGATGTTTGAGGGTTCTGCGAAAGATTTTCTTTCCTATGACGAGAAAGGCCCAAAAGGAGAAAGTCCTTTTGCTTCTAATTTTTTCTTCCTGCATTGGATGCTGTTCTGTACAGATGTGATGCTTAGAACTGGTGCAGACATCTTATGACCATGAGAGGAAATCTACAACGTGCTAGGAACTTTGCAAATATAGGTAGAACATAAGATTCCTGGGGGCAGAGGTATTTATATTGTTACATGATGTATCCAGTGTTCAAAAGAGTGCCTGGCACATAGTAGACATAGAATAAGTATTTGTTAAATAAATGAACTACCAACAAGATGTGCCATGTTTGTCAGAAACTCATAGTGGTATATACCATCATGTAAATAGATTATTATACTTTCATGCTCTAAATGGTAAGATAAGGGTAGTACAGAATGCTAAGGGGCTGAAGCAGATTTAGCTATCCTTGACTTTGAAATATAATGAACTTCATTGCATACTGTAGTACAAATCAGCATGCCACTGTTTGAAAGTTATTAAAATGCGTTGTTCCCTTATAGTATTTTCTGATAATTTCTTTAATTTCGTCATAAAAATAAATGGAAAACAAATATATTTTACAAATCCTTATATTTTTCCTTAGTAACACACATACAGGGCCATGATCTGAAATAACATTTGTTTTATTCATTAACTTCATTTTTCCCCTTGTCTCCATCTTTTTTTTCACCTAGGAGTACAGTCATACTGATGAAACATTTTACCACTGCTATCACCAGATTTTATTGAAAAGCATACATAATGCCCTGTTTTAAACATTTAGGAGTTTCAATGTCTGCTTTTTTCTTTAGGAGAGTTATATTTCTATGTTCCATGCCAGCAGTCTCCTCCTTCCCCCTTTCCTTTTAGCAGATATCATTATCTTTTTCTTCTGGAATCATTTTTGTATACCTGAGTACAATGAGTCTCTTCACCATACAACAGAAGATAAAGTATTCACAATTTTATTATACAGGCACACATGTGGCATTATATGCACAGGCATAAAATTAAAGCTGAAGTGTCTAAAGTCTGGACTAAAAGCCATATTTATGCTGCTAAAGGCAAGAAAATTATTTAGTCTACAGTAATGAGTAAGTAGCAGCAAAACAAATATTTGGTTGACTGTGGAAAGTCAATGTTTTCCTTACTTGTTACAAGCAAAAAAGCTAAAAACGGCTTATCCAGCACATTCTGACAGCAAATAACACATGTATTCATCAATCTTTTGGTGCATATAAAACCATGATTCCTAATTTATGGATTCATATGCAGTGGGGGTACAACCAGCTTTGCCTTAAATGTTACAAATATGTATGTGTGTTATCATATTGCCCATTTATTTTAAAGAGATGTACTGCAAATTTTTTATATATATATATTTTTTAAGAGACAGGGTCTCGCTCTGTCACCCATGCTTGAGTGCAGAGGCATGATTATAATCATAATTCCCTGCAGCCTCGAACTCCTGGGCTCAAGAGATCCTCTCATCTCAGCTTCCCGAGTAGCTAGGACTACAGGTGCATACCACCATGCCCGGCTATTTTTTTTCTCTTTTGGTAGAGACAGGGGTGTCTTACTATGTTGCCTAAGGCTGGTCTCAAACTCCTGACCTCAACTAATACTCCCGTGTCAGCCTCCTGAAATGTTGAAATTACAGGCATGAGTCACGGCACCCAGGCAATATTTTTCTTTACTAGTCTATAATAATGCACTTCCTGCACTCCAAAATGCTTTAGTCTAGTACAATATATTCAACATATAACATTAATGAATTATTTATCTACGCATGTAAATAACTGCTTTGATAATTTGCAAAATAGTTACAATTTGCTGACTGCCTGTCATGCTAAGAAGTCTATAATTGGTGATCTACGTATATTATTATCTTATAATAAAGTTACTTATTTATTTATTATTACTTTCATCTTATAGATGAGGAAACTGAGGCTCAGGAATAACTTGCCCAAGATTTCTCAGCCTCCAAATCAAAGCACGTAATGAAGCCCATATCTACCCGATGGAGCAGGATTCTCTGAAGTCATTCTCCTGATAGTGTGGCAGAGGGGCAAAAAACACCTCAAAAGTGTAAGATTTTATATTTAGCAATTTAACTCACAATCTCATTTAAAAAATAAAAGTAAAAAATACACGATTTTCTATACTTTTATGCATATATGTTCAGAAAATAAAAAGGAATAGAAGTATATCTGCAGGGGCTATTGTTGGGTGGGAATAAAGGTAATTTTCTTTTCTTCTTTTTGTTTTATGCTAAAAATTTCCTGCAAAAATATGTATAAATTTTTAAATAATATATTTGCCAGAATAAAAAAAGTAGCAAAGAAGCAAGTATTCTCACTGTTGGAGAACAAAGTTAAATATGGAATGGGGCAAAGACAAAAATGGGCCCGGCAGTGTGGGACTGTACTTAGACTATCAGTATAACTTGAGCTCTGTTTACAAGAGAGACTAGAAGCAAAAGGATTGAGCACATTCAGCACCCTTGATTTTCTAAATATGATTTTCCTCTTAAAAGAAACCAGAGCTCCTCAAAAAAAGCGTGATTTCTGGGCTTGGGAAAGAAAAGTATAATATAAACCTACAACATCCTGTTAAATCAGAAAACAAGGAAGTGCACAAATAATAATGGGAACATATCGAAAGAACATGGGCCAGGTGTGGTGGCTCATGCCTATAATCCCAGCACTTTGAGAGGCCGAGGGCAGATCACTTGAGGTCAGAAGTTCAAGACCAGCCTGGCCAACATGGTACAACCCCATCTATACAAAAATTAAAAAGTTAGTCAGGAATGGTGGTACATACCTGTAGTCTCAGCTACTTGGGAGGCTAAGCCAGAAGAATCACTTGAACTCAGGAGGTGGAGTTCGCAGTGAGCCAAAATAGTGCCACTGCACCACTCCAGCCTGGGTGACAAAGTGAGACTGTTAAAAAAAAAATAGCCATCTTGAAGGAGCTCCCCACTGACCAAATAAAAAATGAAATAAAATAATTTATTTTGAGCAACAAAAGAAATAATAAAAAAAGCAGACTATACCTCATAAAAAGAGATTCCATGAGTTTATATTGACATAATAAATAAATGGGGAACAAAGGAAAGCTCTTTTTTAGAGTGGAATTCAAAACTATAAATATAAAAGAAATGATAGAATTAGGAAATGTTTAGTGAATACTAAAACTAAAGGTGCAGGGGATGGCTAGCAACCTGGCCGAATAGGAACAGCTCTGGTCTGCAGCTCCCAGCGAGATCAACGCAGAAGGTGGGTGATTTCTGCATTTTCAACTGAGGTAAGTGGCTCATCTCACTGGGACTGGTTAGACAGTGGGCGCAGCCCACAGAGGGTGTGCCGAAGCAAGGTGGGGCACTGCCTTACCCGAGAAGCACATGGGTCAGAGAACTCCCTCCCCTAGCCAAGGGAAGCCATGAGGAACTATGCCATGAAGAATGGTGCATTCTGACTCAGATACTACGCTTTTCCCATGGTCTCCACAACCCGCAGACCAGGAGATTACCTCTGGTGCCCACATCACCAGGGCCCTAGGTTCCAACCACAAAACTGCGTGGCTGTTTGGGAAGACATCCAGCAATCTGCAGGAGCTTCTTTCACACCCCAGTGGCATTGTGAATGCCAGCAAGACAGAACCATTCATTACCATGGAAAGGGGGCTGAAGCCAGGGAGTAAAGTGGTCTAGCTCAGCAGATCTCACCCCCACAGAGCTCAGCAAGCTAAGACCACTGGCTTGAAATTCTCGCTGCCAGCACAGCAGTCTGAAGTTGACCTGAAATGCTTAAGTTTGGTAGTGGGGGAGAAGCACTCATCATTACTGAGGCTTGAGTAGCCGGTTTTCCCCCTCACAGTGTAAAAAAAGTCACCAGGAAGTTCAAAGTGGGCGGAGTCCACCACAGCTCCTCAAAGCTGCTGTAGCCAGACTGCCTCTCTAGAATCCTCCTCTCTGGGCAGGGCATCTCTGAAGAAAAGCCTACAGCCCCAGTCAGAGGTTTATGGATAAAACTCCCAACTCCCTGGAACAGAGCCTGTAAGGGAAGGGGCGGCTATGGGTGCAGCTTCAGCAGACTTAAACATTCCCTCCTGCCGGATCTGAAGAGAGCAGTGGATCACTCAGCATAGAACTCGAGCTTTGATAAGGGATACACTGCCTCCTCAAGTGGGTCCCTGATCCCCATGCCTCCTGACAACACAGCACGAGAATGTCGTGAAGCATACACAAGTATCAACAGCCAAATCAATCAAGAGGAAGAAAGGATATATAAGACTGAATATCAACTTAATGAAATGAAGTGCAAACACAAGATTAGAGAAAAAAGAATAAAAAGGAATAAACTAAGCCTCCAAGAAATATGGGACTATGTGAAAAGACCAAATCTACGTTTGACTGGAGTACCTGAAAGTAATGGGGGAGAATGGAACCACGTTGAAAAACACTCTTCAGGATATTATCCAGGAGCACTTCTCCCACCTAGCAAGGCAGGCCAGCATTCAAATTCAAGAAATATACAGAACACCACAAGGATACCCCTTGAGAAGGGCAACCCCAGGACACATAATTGTCAGATTCATCAAGGTTGAAATGAAGGAAAAAATGTTAAGGGTAGCCAGAGAGAAAGGTCAGGTTACCCAGAAAGGGAAGCCCATTAGACTAACAGCAGATCGCTCGGCAGAAACCCTATAAGCCAGAAGAGAGTGGGGGCCAATCATTCAACATTCTCAAAGAATTTTCAAACCAGAATTTCATATCCATCCAAACTAAGCTTCATAAGCGAAGGAGAAATAAAGTCCTTTACAGACAAGCAAATGCTGAGAGATTTTGTCACCACCAGGCTTGCCTTCCAAGAGTTCCTGAAGGAAGCACTAAATACGGAAAGGAAAATCTTTGCCAGCCACTGCAAAAACATGCCAAATTGTAACGACCATCGACACTGCATGGTCTTTACATGAAGAAAGTGCATCAACTAACGGGCAAAATAACCAACAAGCATTATAATGACAGGGTCAAATTCATACATAACAATACTAACCTTAAATGTGAATGGGTTAAATGCCCCAATTAAAACACACAGACTGGCAAATTAGATAAAGAGTCAAGACTCATTGGTGTGTTGTATTCAGAAGACCCATCTCATGTGCAAAGAAACGCATAGGCTCAAAATAAAGGGATGGAGGAAGATTTACCAAGAAAATGGAACAACAACAAAAAAAGAAAAGCAGGGGTTGCAATCCTAGTCTCTCATAAAACAGACTTTCAACCAACAAAGATAAAAAAAGACAAAGAAGGGTATTACATAATGGCAAAGGGATCAATGCAACAAGAAGAGCTAACAATTCTAAACATATATGCACCCAATACAGGAGCACCCAGATTCATAAAGCAAGTTCTTAGAGACCTACAAAGAGACTTAGACTCCCATACAGTAACAGTGGGAGATGTTAACACCCCACTGTCAATATTAGAAAAATCAATGAGACAGAAAATTAAGAAGGATATTCAGGACTTAAACTGAGCTCTGGACCAAGCAGAACTAATAGACATTTACGGAACTCTCCACCCCAAATCAATAGAATATATATTCTTCTCAGCACCACATTGCACTTATTCTAAAATTGACCACATAATTGGAAGTAAAACACTCCTCAGCAAATGCAAAAGAACGGAAATCGTAACAGTCTCTCAGACCACAGTGCAATCAAATCAGAACTCAGAATCAGAAATGTACTCAAAACTGCAAAATTATGTGGAAACTAAAACCCCTTACTGAATGACTACCAGCTAAATAACAAAATTAAGGCAGAAATAAAGATGTTATTTGAAACCAATGAGAAAAAAGACACAATATACCAGAATCTCCAGGACATAGCTAAAGCAGTGTTTAGAGGGAAATTTATAGTACTAAATCCCCACAAAAGAAAGCAGGGAAGATCTAAAATCGACACCCTAACATCACAATTAAAAGAACTAGAGAAGCAAGAGCAAACAAATTCAAAAGCTAGCAGAAGACAAGAAATAACTCAGATCAGAGGATAAGTGAAGGAAATAGAGACACGAAAACCCTTTCAAAAAACCAATGAATCCAGGAGCTGGTTTTCTGAAAAGATTAACAACACAGATAGACCACTAGGCAGACTAATAAAGAAGAAAAGAGAGAAGAATCAAATACACACAATAAAAAATGATAAAGGGGGATATCATCACTGATCCCACAGAGATACAAACTACCATCAGAGAATACCATACACACCACTACACAAACCAACTAGAGAATCTAGAAGAAATGGATAAATTCCTGGACACATACACCTTCCCAAGACTAAATCAGGAAGAAGTCAAATCGCTGAATACACCAATAACAAGTTCTGAAATTGATGTAGTAGTTAATAGCCTACCAACCAAAAAAAGCCCAGGACCAGACAGAGTCACAGTGGAACTCTACCAGAGGTACAAGAGGAGCTGGTCATGCTTTCTGCAACTATTCCAGACAATGGAAAAACAGGGACTCCTCCCTAACTCATTTTATGAGGCCAGCATCATCCTGATACCTACCAAAACCTGTCAGAGACACAACACAATGATTTAGGCCAATAACCCTGATGAATACCAATGTGAAAATCCTCAATAAAATACCAGCAAACTGAATCCAGCAGCACATCAAAAAGCTTATCCACCACGATCAAGGTTTATCCCTGGGATGCAAGGCTGGTTTAACATACGCAAATTGATAAACATAACCATCACATCATAATCAGAACCAATGACAAACACCACATAATTCTCTCAATAGATGCAGAAAAGGCCTTTGACAAAATTCAACAGCCCTTCATGCTAAAAACTTTCAATAAACTAGGTATTGATGGAAGGTATCTCAACATGATAAGAGCAATTTATGACAAACCTGCAGCCAATCTCATACTGAATAGGCAAAAGTGGGAAGAATTTCCTTTGAAAACTGGCACAAGACAAGGATGCCCTCTCTCACCACTCCTATTCAACATACTATTGGAAGTTCTGGCCAGGGCAATCAGGTAAGAGAAAGAAATAAAGCGTATTCAGATAGGAAAAGAGGAAGTCAAATTGTCTCTTTTGCAGACGACATGATTGTATATTTAGAAAACCCCATCATCTCAGCCCAAAATCTCCTTAAGCTGACAAGCATCTTCAGCAAAATCTCAGGATACAAAATCAATGTGCAAAAATCACAAGCATTCCTATACGCCAATAATAGACAGAGCCAAATCATGAGTGAACTCCCATTCACAATTGCTACAAAGAGAATAAAATACCTAGGAATATAACTTACAAGGGATGTGAAGGACCTCTTCAAGGAGAACTACAAACCACTGCTCAAGAGAGAGGACACAAACAAATGGAAGAACATTACATGCTCATGAATAGGAAGAATCAATATCGTGAAAATGGCCATACTGCCCAAAGTAATTTATAGATTCAATGCTATCCCCATCAAACTACCATTGACTTTCTTCACAGAATTAGAAAAACTACTTCAAATTTCATATGGAACCAGAAGAAGAGCCCGCATAGCCAAGACAATCCTAAGCGAAAAGAACAAAGCTGGAGGCATCATGTTACCTGACTTCAAACTATAGTACAAGGCTACAGTAACAAAAACAGCATGGTACTGGTACCAACACAGATATATAGACCAATGGAACAGAACAGAGGCCTCAGAAATAACACCACACATCTATAACCATCTGATGTGGTTTGACAAACCTGACAAAAACAACCAATGGGGAAAGGATTCCCTATTTAATAGTGTTGGGAAAAGTGGTTAGCCATATGCAGAAAGCTAAAACTGGACCCCTTCCTTACACCTTATACTAAAACTAACTCAATATAGACTAAAAACTTAAATGTAAGACATAAAACCATTAAAAACCCTAGAAGAAAACCTAGGCAATACCATTCAGGACACAGGCATGGGCAAAGCCTTCACAACTAAAACACCAAAAGCCATGGCAACAAAAGCCAAAATAGACAAATGGGACCTAATTAAACTAAAGAACTTCTGCATAGCAAAAGAAACTATCAGAGTGAACAGGCAACCTACAGAATAGGAGAAAATTTTTCTTATCTATCCATCTCACAAAGGGCTAACATCCAGAATCTACAAGTAACTTAAATCTACAAGAAAAAAATAAACAACCCCATCAAAAAGTGGGCAAAGGATATGAACAGACACTTCTCAAAGAAAGATATTTATGCGGCCAACAAACATGAAAAAAACCTCATCATCACAGGTCACTAGAGAAATGCAAATGAAAACCACAATGAGATACCATCTCATGCCAGTTAGAATGGTGATCATTAAAAAGTCAGGAAACAACAGATACTGGAGAGGATATGGAGAATATAGGAATGCTTTTATACTGCTGGTGGGAGTGTAAATTAGTTCAACCATTATGGAAGACAGTGTGGCAATTCCTCAAGGATCTAGAACCAGAATTGCCATTTGATCCAGCAGTTCCATTACTGGGTATATACCCAAAGGATTATAAATCATTCTACTATAAAGACACATGCACACATATGTTTACTGCAGCACTGCACTGTTCACAATAGCAAAGACTTGGAACCAACCCAAATGCCCATCAATGACAGACTGGATAAAGAAAATGTGGCACATATACACCATGGAATACTATGTAGCCATAAAAAAGGATGAATTCATGTCCTTTGCGGGCATGGATGAAGCTGAAAACCGTCATTGTCAGCAAAATAACACAATAACAGAAAACCAAACACCACATGTTCTCACTCATAAGTGGGAGTTGAACAATGAGAACACATGGACACAGAGGGCAACATCACACACCAGGGCCTATTGGGGGGTAGAGGGCTACGGGAGGGATAGCATTAGGAAAAATATCTAATGTGGATGACAGGTTAATGGGTGCAGCAAACCACCATGGCATGTGTATACCTATGTAACACACCTGGATGCTGTGCACATGTATCCCAGAACTTAGAGTTTAATTTAAAAAACAAAACATTTGGGAGGCTGAGGTGGGCGGATCATGAGGTCAGGAGTTCAAGACCAGCCTGGCCAACATGGTGAAACCTCGTCTCTACTAAGAATACAAAAATTAGCTGGGCATGGTGGCACGTGCCTGTAATCTCAGCTACTTGGGAGGCTGAGGCAGGAGAAGTGATTGAACCAGGACCCAGGAGGCGGAGGTTGCAGTGAGCCAAGATAGTGCCACTGCACACTCCAGCCTGGGCTACAGAGTGAGACTCCATCTCTAAAAAAAAAAAAAAAAACACACAACAACAACAACAACAAACTAAGGGTGCACGTTTGATGAGGAATGAGATATTTACATAGTCTCAAAACATCTCCCTGTAACTACATTTTCTGCATTATCTTGGATTGGATCCTGGAATGGAAAAAAAAAAATAACAGCTATGAAGGACATCATTAGAACAAAAGACAAAATTTGAACATTGTAAATTAGTTAACAGTATCAATCAGTATTTAGGGTCAAGAGCTAGTATCACTAAGGTACCTTCAAATAGTTCAAGAGAAAAATGTATGTATGTGGCTACGTGCTGTGGCTCACACCTGTAATCCCAGCATTTTGAGAGGCTGAGGCGGGGAGATCACAAGTTCAGGAGTTTGAGACCAGCCTGGCCAATATGGTGAAACCCCATCTCTACTAAAAATACAAAAATTAGTCAGCGTGGTGGCATGCGCCTGTAGTCCCAGGTACTCAGGAGGCTGAGGCAGAAGAACCACTTGAACCTGGGAGGTGGAGGTTGCAGTGAGCTGAGATTGCGCCACTGCACTCCAGCCTGGGGGACTAAGTGAGATTCCATCTCAAAAAAAAAAAAAAAAAAAAGAAAGAAAAAAAATTACATATACAAACATACAGAGAGCAATGCGATGTGCAAATATTAAAAAATGAAAATGACTGGTGAATAGAGGTAAAAGATATATGTATTCATTGTAGTGTTTCCATTACTTTTCTGCAAGTTTAAAACTTTTTTCAAAACTAAGAGTAACCATCTCTTCTGGATTGAATACTTTTGTAAGTCAGTTTCTCTAAGCCTTAAGAAATGGGATTTAATTCTATTAAATATATGTCATGATCAGCTCATTTATAAGACCCCATGCCAGGTCCTACAGATCAACTAGAGCAGCAAATCTCGGAGTATATTACCCAGACTGGACCTGTAGTATCAGCACCACCTGAAAACTTAGAGTTGAAAAATCTTCAGTTTTACCCAAGATCTCTCTGTGTTCCACTGGTAGAATATAGTGCAGTAATAAGGGATAAGGTGGTCAACAAGTTGAAAGCAAGATTATAGAGAAAAATGGTAGATGATTTTATAGTTAATTTGATATACAATAAGACAGTACTAATGGTTTGTAAAAGAGGAATAATATAATAATTATATTAAGAAGATCACTTAAGTAGCAGTGTATAAATGGATCACTTCTGGGAGATTCCAGAGAAAAAGACCAGTTTAGGTTTTTAATTATATTGTCAAAGACTTGTCACTTGGCTGAATAAGGCAATACTGACAAAGTAAAGAATTGGGAATGGCAGATTGGGGAAGAGGTAAAGAAGACACTAGAACAGTAAAAGGTTATAAAGCCTGGATGGTTGACAGAACATTTAGGATCCAGAGGAATTTATGAAAACCTCCTATAGCTGGGCGTTTAAAAGACCAAGGATCCCAGCCCTATAATCCTGTAAAAGCATGTTCTTCTAAACAGTGTCAAGTAAGGAAGTGGTGATTTCAGCCTTATGATTCTATAAATGATGTTCCTTTAAACAGTGCCATGTAAGGAAGTCGTTTTCAGACTTTTAGATTTTAGAGGTCTGTAAATATCCCAAACAAAATTTAATGGATGAGTTGCTTTTTAATTTTACAAGTTAATAACTTAAAAAATTCCTATTGGCTGTTGAGATTATAAATTGTTAACACTTTGGAAAACAAAATGGAAATATGTGGAGGAGTTGAAGGTGTGCATACACTCTATAGGTTTGTTACATCAGTTGAAACAGGGCTCTGACATTTTCTACCCATGGGATTTTGGACAATTTGCTTAACCATCGTATAGCTCAGTTTTTTCACCTGTAAAATGTTAATAATAATAGTGTTTACTTATTGTTTTAAAGATTAAATAAATACATATAAGTCACTTAGGAGAGTTAGTAAACATTACCTATCATTATAATTATGATAACTACCCACATCCAGCTATTCCATTTAAAGACATACCCTAGAGAAACTCTTGTTTATGCACACAAAAGTGTATAAAGATGCTTTCTGCAAAATATTTAAAATAGGAAATATATAAAAAGAACCTCAGTGTCCATGAACAGGAGAAAAACTGGCATATGCATTCAATGAATACCATAAATCATTTAAAATGAATACATATGTACTACATATAACACATTGACAAATGTCAAAAGCATAATGATAAGAAAACAAGATGCAATTGGATACATACCATTTGATATCACTTTTATAGAGTGGCATAGTAGCGATACTATTATTTTTAATGGCTATGTACACATGCAATAAAAGATTAAAAACATGTACAGGAAGGAATCATATTTCTGAGTAGTGAGTACTTTTGGGAAGGGGGAGAAATGAATTGGAAAGTATACAGGGGACTTAATCTATATTTGTAAAGTTTAGATTTACTTTAAAAAATACAAAATATATTAAGATTAGTTGGGTAAAAAATAGGTTAAGTCCCTTTACCTATCTGTATATTTAAAATATTTTGTAAGATAAAAAAGAAAAATGTAAAAAAATGTGAGTTATCAATTTAAATAAGTTTTAAAAGCTAATTTTAATATTTCTATTTTGAAATAATTTTAAACTTACAGAAAAGTTAAAGAACAATATAAGAAACTCATATCTTTCTACCTAAATTCACCAGTTCTTAACATTTTGCCACGTTTTATTTTCTCTCCCTTTGCATAAATACATATTAATTTTTTTCTCAATTATTTGAGACTAGGTTGCATATATTATGGCCCTTTACTCCTTAATATTTTAGTTTGTGTTTCATAAGAATAAGAATAATCTTTTAAGTAACTATAGTATTTCAAATTCAGGTGTATCAAATTCAGAAAATTTCATAGTGATGCAATACTTTACTATACCATCCATATTTTATTGTGTCAAGTTTCCCAATCATGTCCTTTTTAGCATTATTTTTTCCTTTGTTCTAGGATCCAGTCCAGGAGCATGTATTGCCATTTACTTTTGATTTCTCTGTAGACTCCTAAACTTTCTTTTTATTTCACAACATGGACATTATTGAAGAATACAAGACAGTTGTTTTTCTAATAAAATATTCCTTAATTTGGTTTGTCTCATGTTCTTTTATGATTAGAGTCAGGTTATGCAGCCCTAGGCAGAACACACCAATGATTGTGTGTTCTCAGGGCACTGTTAAGAGATATATGGTGTCCATATGCTCCTCATTGTGGATGCTAATTCTGATCAGTCAGTCAAGGTGTTTTACAGTTTCTCTATTACAGATCAGTGTTCAACTAATAAGCAATTAATGGGGAGACAGTTTGTGATCATGTCAATGTACTGTTCTTCACCTAACATTCCCCCTAGATTTAGTATCTATTGAGATCATTTTTGCCCAAACCAATCTTTACTATGACAATGGTGATTTTCTAACTCCACTACTCTCTTCACATTTATTGTTTGTCATCTTACTAGGAGACTTGCCTTCTCTTCTAAGCATTCATTCATTCATTCATTCATTCAGATCCTCATGGATTCATAGATTCCTATTTTTTTACTCGATGGTTCAAAATTTTTTTTTTTACTGGTTTCAATTATTGTTTTTTGTGCTTTTTATCAAGATAAAAGTCACATAACATAAAACTCGCCATTTTAAAGTGTGTAATTCAGTGATTTTTAGTAAAATCACAATGTTGTAAAACCGTCACCATTATCTAATTCCAGAAAATTGCCATCACCCTTTAAAAAAAACACTACAAGTTAGCAGAAATACCATTAGCAGTCAGTACCACTTCTCATTTCACTGTATTCCCTGGCAAACACTTATTTTCCTTCTTTCTCTACAGATTTGGATCTGCCTATTTTGGACATTCCATATACATGGAATCATATAATTCATGGTCTTTTGTATTTTGGCTTCTTTCACTTAGTGTAATGTTTTCAAGCTTCATCCATGTTGTAGCATAAATCAGTACTTTATTCCTTTTCATGGCTGAATAATATTTCACTGTGAGAATATACCAGTTTGTTTAGGCTGCTTTGTTTGGGTTGTTCCCAGTTTTTGTTTATTATGAATAATGCTACTATGAATATTTGTGTACAAGTTTTTTTTTTTTTTTAAACACTTGCTTTCAATTCTCTTGGTATATATCTTTGAGTGTAATTGCTGGGTCATATGATAACTCTATGTTGAAGTCTTTGAGGAACTGCTAAGCATTTTTTCAAAGCGGTTGTACCATGTTACAATGCCATCAGTAATGTATGAACTTTCCAATTTGTTCATATCCTTGCTAATACTTGTTGGTTCCCCCCTTACTTAAAAAAAAATTTATAGTCATCCTACTGGGCAGGAAATAGTATCTCATTATGATTTTGATTTGCATTTCTCTGATAGCTAATGATGCTGAGCATTTTTCATGTGCTTATTGGCCATTTGCATATCTTTTCTGAAGAAATGTCTATTCAAATGCTTTGCTCATTTAAAAATTGCATTATGTTTTTCTTCTTGAGTTGCGTGTCCTCAATTATCTGAAACTAAAATGATTCCAGATTTAACAGTAGAGGAGAGGCCCTTTAACGAGGCCTTCTATGTTGTCTTGTGCCACCGTCATTTTCAGGAGCACTCTTCTGCCCCCTCCCACCACACCTTCTTTTTTTATACAACAGGTGGTCTGGTCTTGGGAGTCAGCCATTTCTTCAAATTACCGTGGTTCCTTTCAGAGGGAAATGGTGTTGGAAACCAAGATCTGGGTATCAAATGTACTCACTGCCATTGATTATTTGCTTTTAAGTCCCTTCAGCAGTCAGAGGTAGGAAATGTAGAAGAAATCATTAAGTTCATTCAAATCCAATCCATCCACACATACCAATCCATCCCAAAAGTTTTTCCTTGTTTTCCCTCATTTCATATTTTTATCTCCTTTCTTCTACAATGAGAACCTTGGCTCCTACAACATCAACACATGTATTATTTATTTACTAAAATTTACCATATACATAAAATAGTTTTATTATTAGTACATCTATAGTACTACCAAACAAACAAACAAACAAACAAAGACAAGGCCTACTGAGAAAAGTTCAAGATTTTTTTACTGTCTCTTTCCACACCCCTTGTGGAATAATATAATCAAATTTTTTCTTTTACCTCCTAGCAGTGTAATGTTATTCATTTGAAACAACATTGGGTTTATTTGTTTCTATTAACACTGAGTTTTAGTTTCTCTTTCCTTTTCATGCTTGTTAATTTAATTTGAAAAATATTTAGAAAAGGAATACATTTTTAAAAGTCAAAACTACAAAAGATAAACTCAGAGAGGTATCATTGTCTACCTATCACTTCCAGCTCTTCTCTACCCTGCTATTCATTGTAAATAAGCAACTTAATTATTTTCTGGCTTATCATTCCCAGGTTTTTTCCTGCAAAAGTAAGAGTGTGTGTGTGTGTGTGTGTGTGTGTGTGTGTGTGTGTGTGTGTGTGACACTTTGTTGTGCACTTAGCTTTTTTCCACTTACTTACAAAGAATAAAAAATTTAAGAGCCTGAAAAGGCATTTTCTCAGATCACTGAGAAGGAAGCGGTAAATTATGACTTTTCCCCCAACTTTATTTGAAGTCTTTAGTCTGCAACACAGAGATTACTAAAAGAAGAAAAGAAAACCTGACAATTAAAAACAATCAGACTTGTCATTATCTAACATTATATTGTATAGTTAAATTTTCAACTGTTTATTTCTGCTATTAAAGAGTAAAAAGTGTATTTCAGACAAGCAACTGAGATTACTACACTGTAAACTTAAAGAGGCAACGGCGATAAGAAAAAGAATCAAGTTTCTTAAGGGAATATGAGGACTGAGAAAACGTGTGAATGTGGGTGACTGTTGACTTTTTTTTTTTTGAGATGGAATTTCGCTCTCGACGCCCAGGCTGGAGTGCAATGGCATGATCTCAGCTCACTGCAACCTCTGCCTCCCAGGTTCAAGTGATCTTCCTGCCTCAGCCTCCTGAGTAGCTGGGATTACAGGCGCCCACTACTATGCCTGACTAATTTTAGTATTTTCAGCAGAGACGAAACCAAAAGGTTTCACCACTTTGGCCAGGTTGGTCTCTAACTCCTGACCTCAGGTGATCCACCCACCTTGGCCTCCCAAAGTGCTGGGATTACAGGCGTGAGCCACCACTCCTGGCCAACTGTTGACTTTTAAAAGAACAATTTCAGTAAGGTTGAAAAGTTAATAGTCTAGAAATCCCAAGAAATGATTAGGTGTTGTGAACAATGATTTGGGACTGTTCTTCAGAAGTAGGTTCAATAGTGGAAGGCAGAGTTTTCAAGGAAGCACACAGATGAAAGAAGGATAAAAAAAATCTTCGAGGTCAAGGAAGAAATAAGCAGGAGGCAGAAAGGAAATCAAGTGAGAGGATACGGGGGAGACCTTTGCAAAAGAAGGAGAAGGGGAAATTCCTGAAGATGTGGAAAGTGGGGTGGGTGATTAGCCTTAAGAAGAACTAGGCACCCTGTCCTGAGACAAAGACAGGCTGGAGAAATGTGTGGGGGAAACAGAAGTTTGGTGGTTGAGAGGAGCCTTTTCAAAAAAGGATGAGGCAATCTGAAAAGTTGGGGCAGAAGGCAGGGCTCGCACTGGAGATGTAAGGACAATGGAAAATGCCTGGCACTGAGAGGCCGTCTGGAGAATGAATGATATAAACGTGACCATCTATAGTGGAATTTATTCAGCTTTGAGAGTTTAATAATGTAAAGTATATTTACCAAAGGTAAAATTGGTGATGTAAATAATAAGTAAACTCTTGATTTTCCCTATTTTAGTAGAATACTTGCCAGATGTACTAAATGATGTAACTGTTCTGAAACTGTTGGAATCCTTCTATTATTGAACTAAAAATTTTCAGCTTTCCCATAGTCACAAATAATACATCAACCTCAACTAAAAGCTGAATTTCAAAAAAAATACAGCACATGGTAAATCCGAATTATATATATGTATATTTGTGATCATATATACACCTTCTGTTTGGTGTGTTATTTTAAACTAGTGATGATAATAACTATCTAAAGAATTCTATTTACTCTTGTAAGCACCTAATAGAATAAACTGAATTGAAGTTTAATTTTCCATAAATATTGCTAATACCTAGTAAAACTCACCATTGTTTGGGAACAGCTTTTAGGAATGCTTCTTGATTTTTCGAGCTAACTGAAGGAACCCCGGCTACTAGTAGTAAGAAATTTAAAGAAGCTGAAACAGCACTGTCTGGGAAGAAGTAGTATGTTTTTTCTCTCTCTTTATTTGAAGTCTGTCCCTAATAATTTCTTTTCCAACACTAATCTTACAATACAGAGATTTTAAAAACACATAAACAAACAAACATTCTGGCAACTAAAAACTAGAATTGCCATTATTTAACATTACATTTTTAATTTACATCTTCACTGACTGAATTCATTCCAGGCCTGCTGGAAGGAGAATAAATACTTTCTCAGTGCCTTGAAAAATGCTTAGAATATAATATAGTAAGCATTCAATAAATATGGATTAATTAACAGAAAGTCAAATACAAAATCCTAAAGTACAGAAAGCAAGCCTGGGCAAAATAGGTCTTAATGATATGACTTAAATCTGTATTGTGGATTACTAAAAATTGGCTATACGTTTGGCTAACTAGATCAGTACTAAATATGTAAGATATACCAGAGTCAACAGTTTATAAAATCTCTTAATAAAGTAAGGTTAAAATTTTGTCTTGAGTAAAATATAGCAGTTTAAAATTTCATAAATAATGTGTATTTAGTTGAAATTAGGTTTAATTCAATAAAATAAATACTTGTGAGTCTTCAGAGTGTATGATATAGACTGATGCAGAAGATTAATACAAGGCAGAATGTGGTAAGCAGCACAGGAACTTCACTGGGATAGCCAGAAAAATGGCTTTTAAAATGTATGTCTGATGCTAGGAGCTAGAAATGAAGATTAGTGAATCACCTTTCAAAGGAATTAGCAACTATATTTTTTGTGGGATTTTGAGAGAATCTAAGGTAGTTTAAAAAAATTCAGGAGGTAAAGGTGTTTGAGATGGAAAATGAAGCACAACAATTCCATAAGCAGAAATAGCAGAAGGTGTTTAGGCCAATGGAATCACAAAAGCAACATGACACCCATAAGAAAAAGGGGGAGTATAGTCAAAGATCCATCAGAATAGATTGTAGAGAATATGGAATCTGTCTGGGGAAGTAATGGAGGAAAGGACTTGAAATACAGATTTTACCATAGAACTTGAGGACTTTGTATACCTGTAAAAACTGATTTAATCCTTCTGAAAATCATGTAAAGTTGATATTACCATTGTGATGAACACACCTCTTCCTGTACCCCTAATTCCATGTGACTCTAGTTGTGCTGCCTCTATCTTTGCTTGATAAGTGGCACATGACTCAGCACTGGCCAATAAGAGCCTTTAATTTCCCAGTTACAGTAATTGATCCAGAAATGGGCACATAATAGAATAATCAGTAATGAGATGCTAAGAGATTTTTGTTGAGACCTCTGGGACTAAGGGGAACATTCTTGTCTACTGGATTAGAATCTGGGAAGATATGAGGAGTTGCTTTGACTATTCAAACCCATGAAGGGGAAAGCATGACTAAGAATAGGACAAATAAGACTGGGTATGTGGAGGTTTGGGGAATATATAAAAGCAGAATCAAGTGATGCAGACACAAAGAGGAAATTCAGGCCTACTTGACATCATTTTAGCCTCTGACAAAATTGTACCTGAAATCAGTTCTACCTATAGCCCCAGTGTAATCTTTTCAGCATAAGCCTGATTAGCCATTTGAAACCATAAGATTCTTAACTGACAGAATATCATTCCCATTTACAAATAAAGAAACTAAAGGTTAGGAAAAATATAATTTGTCCAAGATCATATACATTTTAAATAATAGATTTATTGCTTTAACTTATATTAGATGACTTCAAGCCCATGTGGCTAAATACACATTTTTTATTTTGTGAATTTTCATGTATGTGTGTGTGTGTGTGTGTGTGTGTGTGTGTGTGTGTGTGTATGTGTGTGTATCTAAGAAAGAGAGAGAGGAAAAGCGTACATCAAAACAACTTTGGTTAGTTTCTTTTGGTATATAAAAATAATAACTACCACTCATTGAGCACTATGCTAAATGTTTTACATAAAATTTCCATAGATGCCAATCATTAACAGCTTGTCCATACTCAATTCTAATGGAATCTTTCTTGTCCATGACTGCTGCTCCCTCTATTAGCCTCAGAAGCTGGCCAGGGGGTGGCCTATGAACTATCTGTGCCAGGGACTATAACTTGGTAGCCAATCAAAATATGAGCTATGCCAATTGGATTCCTTTCTTGGAAATATGAACTAGTTGGTGGTAGCAAAAGGATGTGCACATTTAGATTTGAGGTGGCTACTTGACTACAGGAGCTATACATAATTCTATAGGATAATAAAAGAAGACTGACATTAGAAGGAAGAGGCTGGTGCAGATATACTGAAAGAATCAGAGATGCAAATAGAGAAGTAGATTACTCAGCTTTGCAAGGAGTTTAGTCTCAGATTCTGATCACATTTTATATTTCTACTCTTTGGTTCCTGTCTTTTGGTATTCATGAGATTCCAATGTATGCTTAGAAGAATCCCCTTTACATAAGCTAGCCTGAATGGTTCTTGGACCATGAAATCAATAAAGTACAGACTAGAACAATATATCATCTTAGTGAAATATAATAACCCATGTGGTAGTTATTTTCAAGATAAAGAAATAGGTTCAAGAGTTCGAGTAAATATCCCAAGGAAACACCCAGAATAAGATGAAGCTGGGAGTAAATCCTAGGTTGATGTATCTTAACTTCACATGTATAAAACTAACTGGAATAGGGATATACCAGAGACAAGGAAACCAATAAGGAACTAACTACAATATTTTAGGAAGAGAGAGTGAGTGATGCAGTTAGAGCAATGGATGAGGTAACAGAAGCGAAGAAATGGGTAAAATGTGTATAACATTGTCTACAAGGGTGGGGATAAGGGATAGGAAGAAGTGGAAGAAGCCAAAGATGACACTAAAACATTTAAATTGGGTCTAACTTTAGAAATATCACCCTCATCCTGTCTTCCCAGGATGTCTCCCTCTCTAAGTAAGTGATGTTACTTCCTGGAGAGAGTGCAGTGTTGGGAATATGAAGACCCAGCTTTCAGGGGAATTTGCTTTGTGATATCTAGTGAGTCATTGATTTGATTTTCTCATATGTAAAAAACTGTAGAGTAGAGTAGCTGGCAAGATGACCGAACAGGAGCAGCTCTGGTCTGTAGCTCCCAGCAAGATCAATGCAGAAGGTGGGTGATTCTGCATTACCAACTGAGATACCCAGTTCATCTAACTGAGACTGGTTAGACAGTGGGTGTAGCCCATGGAGGGCAAGCAAAAGCAGGGTGGGATGTAGCCTCACCAGGGAAGCACAAGGGTCAGAGAATTCCCTCCCTTAGCCAAGGGAAGCTGTGAGGGACTGTGCAGTGAGGGGACTGTGTCGTGAGGAATGGTGCACTCTGGCCCAGATACTATGCTTTCCCCATGGTCTTCACAACCTGCAGACCAGGAGATTCCCTCTGGGTTTCAAGCAGAAAACTGGGTGGCCATTTGGGCAGAAATCGAGTAAACTGCAGGAGTTTTTTTTTATACCCCAGTGGCACCTAGAACGCCGAGACAGAACCCTTTACATCCCTGGAAAGGGGGCTGAAGCCAGAAAGCCAAGTGGTCTAGCTAACTGGATCCACCCAGTGGAGCTCAGCCAGCACAGCAGTCTGAAGTAGACCTGGGACACTCGAACTTGGTGGGGGGGGGAGAGGCGTCTGCCATTAGTGAGGCTTGAGTAGATGGTTTTCCCCCTCATAGTGTAAATAAAGCCACCAGGAAGTTTGAACTTGGTGGAGCCCACCTCAGCTCTCCAAAGCCCCTATAGCCAGACTACCTCTCTAGATTCCTCCTCTTAGGTCAGAGCATCTCTGAAAGAAAGGCAGCAGCCCTAGTCAGAAGCTTATAGAGAAAGCTCCCATCACCCTTGATCAGAGCATTTGGAGGAAGGGGCAGCTGTGGGCACAGCTTCAGTAGACATATATTCCTGCCAGCCAGCTCTCAAGACAGCAGCAAATCTCCCAGCACAATGCTCAAGCTCTGCTAAGGGCCAGACTGCCTCCTCAAGGGGGTCCCTGACCCCCATGCCTCCTGACTGGTAAGACACCTCCCAGCAAGGATCGACAGACACGTCATACAGGAGAGCTCCGGCTGGCATCTGGCGGGTGCTCCTCTGGGATGAAGCTTCTAGAGTAAGAAACAGGCAGCAATCTTTGCTGTTCTGCAGCCTCTGCTGGTGAAATGCAGGCAAACAGAGTCTGGAGTGGGCCTCCAGCAAACTCCAGCAGACCTGCAGCAGAGGGGCCTGACTGTTAGAAGAAAAACTAACAAACAGAAAGCAACAGCATCATCAACAAAAAGGACATCCACACAGAAACTCCATCCGAAGGTAATTAACATCAAAGATTAAAGGTAGATAAATCCACGAAGATGAGGAAGAAACAGTGCAAAAAGGCTGAAAATTACAGAAACCAGAAGCCTCTTCTCCTCCAAAGGATCATAACTCCTTGCGAGCAAGGGAACAAAACTGGAAAAGAATGAGTTTGATGAATTCACAGAAGCAGGCTTCAGAAGGTGGGTAATAAAAAACACCTCTAAGCTAAAGGAGCATGCTCTAACCCAGTGCAAGGAAGCTAAGAACCTAGAAAAAAGGTTAGACAAATTGCTAACTAGAATAATCAGTTTAGAGAAGAACATAAATGACTGGATGGAGCTAAAAAACACAGCATGAGAACTTCGTGAAGCATACACAAGTATCCATAGCCAAATTGATCAAGTGGAAGAAAGGATAACAGAGATTGAAGATCAGCTTAATAAAATAAAGCGTGAAGACAAGATTAGAGAAAAGAAAATGAAAAGGAACAAACAAAGCCTCCAAGAAATATGGGACTATGTGAAAAGACTAAACCTATGTTTGATTGGTGTACCTGAAAGTGATGAGGAAAATGAAACCAAGTTGGAAAACACTCTTTAGGATATATCCAGGAGAACTTTCCAAACCTAACAAGACAGGCCAATGTCCAAGTTATAGAGAAATAGAGATAACACCACAAACATACTCCTCGAGAAGAGCAACCCCAAGACACCTAATTGTCAGATTCACCAAGATTGAAATGAAAAAAAAATGTTAAGGGCAGCCAGAGAGAAAGGTTGGGTTACCCACAAAGGGAAGCCCATCAGACTAAAGTGGACCTCTTGGTAGAAACCCTACAAGCCAGAAGAGAGTAAGGGCCAATATTCAACATTCTTAAAGAAAAGAATTTTCAACCCAGAATTTCATATCTAGCCAAACTAAGCTTCATAAGCGAAGGAGAAATAAAATCCTTTACAGACAAGCAAATGCTGACAGATTTTGTCACCACCAGGCTTGCCTTACCAAAGCTCCTGAAGGAAGCACTAAATATGGAAAGGTAAAACTGGTACCAGCCACTGCAAAAACATATCAAATTGTAAAGACCATCAACTATGAAGAAACTGCATCAACTAACGGGCAAAATAACCAGGAAGCATCATAATGACAGGGTCAAATTCACACATAACAATATGAACTTTAAATGTAAATGGGCTAAATACCCCAAGTAAAACACACAGACTGGCAAATTGGATAGAGTCAAGACCAATTGGTATGCTGTATTTGGGAGACCTATCACACATGCAAAGACACAAACAGACTCAAAATAAAGGGATGGACGAATATTTACCAAGCAAATGGAAAGTAAAAGAAACCAGTGGTTGCAATCCTAGTCTCCAATAAACAGACTTTTAACCAGCAAAGATCAAAAGAGACAAAGAAGGGCAATACATTATGGTAAAGGGATCAATGCAACAAGAAGAGCTAACTATCCTAAATATATATGCACCCAATACAGGAGCACCCAGATTCGTAAAGCAAGTTTTTAGAGACCTACAAAAAGACTAAGACTCCCACATAATAATAGTGGGAAACTTTAACACCCCACTGTCAACATTAGACAGATCAACAAGACAGAAAATTAACAAGGATATCCAGGACTTGAACTCAGCTCTGGACCAAGCAGACCTAACAGAATCTACAGAACTCACCACCCCAAATGAACAGAACATACCTTCTTCTCAGCACCACATTGCACTTATTCTAAAATAGACCACACATAATTAGAAGTAAAACATTCATCAGCAAATGCAAAAGAATGGAAATCATAACAAATAGTCTCTCAGAGCACAGTGCAGTCAAATGGGAACTGAGGATTAAGAAACTCACTCAAAATCACATAGCTACATGGAGACTGAACAACCTGCTCCTGAATGACTATGGGGTAAATAACAATATTAAGGCACAATAAGTTCTTTGAATCCAATGAGAACAAAGACACAATATATCAGAATTTCTGGGAAAGAGCTACTAAAGCAGTGTTCAAAGGGACTTTTATAACACTAAATGCCTACAGATGAAAGCAGGAAAGAGCTAAAATCAACATCCTAACATCACAATTAAAAGAACTAGAGAAGCAAGAGCAAACAAATTGAAAAGCTAGCAGAAGACAAGAAATAACTATTAGAGTAGAACTGAAGGAGACAGAAGCATGAAAGACCTTTCAAAAAAAAAAATCAGTGAATCCAGGGGCTGGTTTCCTGAAAAGACTAATAAAAGAGATAGACTGCTAGCCAGACTAATAAAGAAAAAAGAGAGAAGACTCAAATAGACACAATAAAAAATGATAAAGAGGATATCACCACTGATCCCACAGAAATACAAACTATCATCAGAGAATACTATAAATACCTCTATGGAAATAAACTAGAGAATCTAGAAGAAATGGATAAATTCCTGGATACATACAGCCTCCCAAGACTAAATTAGGAAGAAGTCAAATCCCTGAATACACCAATAACAAGTTCTGAAATTGAGGCAATAAGTAATAGCCTACAAACCAAAAAAAGCCCAGGACCAGACAGATTCACAGCCAAATTCTACCAGAGATACAAAGAAGAGGTGGTGCCATTCCTTCTGAAACTATTCCAAACAATTGAAAAAGAGGGACTCCTCCCTAACGCACTTTATGAAGCCAGCATCATCCTGATATCAAAACCTGGTAGAGACACAACAACAACAACAACAACAAAAGTTTCAGGCCAGTATCCTGATGTACATCAATACAAAAATCCTCAGTAAAATACTGGCAAACAGAATCCAGCAGCACATCAAAAAGCTTATCCACCATGATCAAGGTGGCTTCATCCTGAGGGTGCAAGGCTGGCTCAACAAATGAAAATCAATAAACGTAATCCATCACATAAACAGAACCAATGACAAAATCCAGATGGTTCTCTAAATAGATGCAGAAAATACCTTGATAAAATTCAACACTCTTTCATGCTAAAAACTCTCAATAAACTAGCTATTGATGGAACATATCTCAAAATCATAAGAGCTACTTATACAAAACCACAGCCAATATCATACTGAATGGGCAAAAGCCGGAAGCATTCCCTTTGAAAACTGGCACAAGACAAGGATGCCCTCTTTCACCACTCCTATTCAACATACTATTGGAAGTTCTGGCCAGGGAAATCAGGCAAAAGAAAGAAATAAAGGGTATTCAAATAGGAAGAGAGGAAGTCAAAATGTCTCTGCAGATGACATGGTTGTATATTTAGAAAACAACATCGTCTCAGCACAAAATCTCCTTAAGCTGACAAGCAACTTCAGCAGTCTCAGGATACACAATCAATGTTCAAAAATCACAAGCATTCCTATATACCAATAATAGAAAGAGAACCAAATCATGAGTGAACTCCCATTGACAACTGCTACAAAGAGAATAAAATACCTAGGAATACAACTTACAAGGGATGTGAAGGACCTCTTCAAGGAGAACTACAAACCACTGCTCAAGGAAATAAGAGAGGACACAAACAAATGGAAAAACATTCCATGCTCATGGATAGGAAGAATGAATATTGTGAAAATGTGCACAGTGCGCAAAGTAATTTATAGATTAAATGCTATCCCCCATCACACTACCATTGATTTTTATCAGAATTAGAAAAAAACTACTTTAAATTTCATATGGAACCAAAAAGAGCCCATAAAGCCAAGACAATCCTAAGCAAAAAGAACAAAACTGGAGGTATCACGTTACCTGACTTCAAACTATACTACAAGGCTACAGTAACCAAAACAGCATGGTACTGGTGCCAAAACAGATACATAGACCAATGGAACAGAACAGAGGCCTCAGAAATAATGCCACACAACCAAACCTGATAAAAACAAGCAATGGGAAAGGGATTCCCTATTTATTAAATAGTGTTGGGAAAACTGGCTAGCCATATGCAGAAAACTGAAACTGGACCCCTTCCTTATACCTTACACAAAAAGTAACTCAAGATGGATTAAAGACTTAAATGTAAGACTTAAAACCATAAATACCCTAGAATGAAAACCTAGGCAATACCATTCAGGACATAGGCATGGGCAAAGACTTCATGACTAAAACACCAAAAGCAATGGCAACAAAAGTCAAAATCGACAAATGGGATCTAATTAAACTGAAGTACTTTCGTACAGCAAAAGAAACTATCATCAAAGTGAACAGGTAACCTACAGAATGGGAGAACATTTTTGCAATCTATCCATCTCACAAAGGGCTAATATCCAGAATCTAAAAGGAACTTAAACAAATATAGAAGAAAAAAAACAAACAACCCTATCAAAAAGTAGGTGAAGGATATGAACAGACACTTCTCAAAAGAAGACATTTATGCAGCCAACAAAGATATGAAAGAAAGCTTATCATCACTGATCATTAGAGAAATGTAAATCAAAACCACAATGAGATACCATCTCATGCCAGTTAGAATGGTGATCATTAAAAAGTCAGGAAACAACAGATGCTGGAGAGGATGTAGAGAAATAGGAATGCTTTTACACTGTTGGTGGGAGTGTAAATTAGTTCAATCATTGTGGAAGACATCGTGGCGATTCCTTAAGGATCTAAAACCAGTAATATCATTTGACAAAGCAATCCCATTACTGGATATATACCCAAAGGATTATAAATCATTCTACTATAAAGACACATGCACAGTTATGTTTATTGCAGCATGGGTAACAATAGCAAAGATTTGGAACCCAAATGCCCATCAATGACAGACTGGACAAGGAAAATGTGGCACATATACACCATGGAATACTATGCAGGTATTAGAAAGGATGAGTTCCTGTCCTTTGCAGGTACATGGATGAAGCTGAAAACCATCATTCTCAGCAAATTAACATAGGAACAGAAAATTAAACACCACATGTTCTCACTCATAAGTGGGAGTCGAACAATGAGAACACAGGGACACAGGGGAGGGAACATCACACACTGGGGCCTGTCCAGGGGTTGGGGGTTAGAGGACGGATAGTATTAAGAGAAATACCTAATGTAGATGATGGGTTGATGGGTGCAGCAAACCACCGTGGCACGCGTATACCTATATAACAAATCTGCACGTTCTGCACATGTATCCTGGAACTTAAATATGATTAAAAATAATTTAATTTGGCTGATTGGAAAACAAGTGGTACAGTTAATAATAGTAGTAGGGATTCAGGTTTGGGAATTATTATTATGAAGAGAAAAATACACTTAATTTTGGTCAGTATTAGCTTTAAGGAAACTTTAAAAAGAGAGTTGAAAATGTGAGTCTGAAGCTAGAGTTATAAAACGAAATTGGGAAATAGTTGTAAATAAGTGACCTCACTGAAGTCTTGACAAAACTCAGTAAATCAATACATAGTATAAATATAGAATTTAAAGAATTCAGATGTCAACTTGGAGAAACAGGACAAGATGGCTGACTAGATGCAGCCAGGAAGAACCTCTCCCATTGAGCCAGGCCAGAATATTGAGTAAACCAGCATCCACACAGACCATCTGAGAGATGCACTGAGAGAGGTTAGAGAGATGACTCAGACATCAGGACTGAAGCAGGAGGAAGCTGGAAACCCTACATGAGGTTGCTGAGTGCTGAGATGCATCTCAAGCCCTTAATGGCTCCTGAGGAAGGGGTGGCTGTGACCTGTATCAGCTGTTGGACCTGTGGGGAACAGGATTGTCTTTCCCAGTCCTGCTGGGACAGGTCTGATCTGTACCTGCTGTCCAGTGGCCCCTCTCAGAGTCTGGTCTTGGCCATACCTGAATGCAGCACAGCCTCAGATATCCTGCCCTGCCAGAGTGCTTTTGCCGGTGACTATGACAATAGTGTGACTTTTACTGGAGCCCCCACCACTGCCCCACCTCAGCACTTTTGCTGACAGCCTCCTGCTGGAAAGTGTTCACCTTCGACCTCCATTGCCCCTCTGAAGTGCATTTGCACCCCTGCAGCAGCACCTCCTACCTGTGGCACCTCCATCAGAGCACTTATGCACACTGCACCCCCAATGGAGTACTGTTGCCAGCAGCCTAAGAGCATCTGGCTCCAACAGTGCAATGCGGGCTTGGCCTCGAGAGACCAGAGGACAAAGCCATGGACCCAGTCCCAGCCACCCAGGGTTAGAGCATGCAGCCAGGAGTGTGAAGCTGAGTCTGGGCCCTCCAAAACTATTCAGAAACGAAGTCATTTAACTTTCCTAACCTGCATCACAGTGAAACAATCAAGGTCAATAAAGTTCATAAAAACAAAAGTTCTATCCAAAGGAAAACAACTTCAAAGGATAAAGGAACATCAGCCCCCACAGATGAGAAAGAACCAGTGCAAGAACTCTGGGAACTCTAACAGCCAGAGTGTTTTCTTATCTCCAAGCAATCACACTAGCTCCCCAGCAATGGTTCTTAACCAGATTGAAATAAATGGCTGAAATGTCAGACAGAATTAAGAATCTAGATGGCAAGGAAGTTCATTGAGACACAAGAGAATATTGAAACCCACTCCAGGGAAAACAGTAAACTGATCTGGGAGTTCAAAGAAGAAATAACCATTTAAAGAAAGAACCAAACTGAACTTCTCGATATAAAAATTCACTACAGGAATTTCAAAATACAACTGGAAGCATTAACTACAAAATAGACCAAGCTGATGAAAGAATCTCAGAGGTTAAAGACTGCTCCTTCAAAGCAATACACATAGAAAAATAAAGAAAAAATCACGTAAAAAATGAACAAAACCTCTGATAAATATGAGACTGTTTAAAAAGACCAAACCTATAACTCATTGACATTCCTTAAAGAGAATGAGAGGGTAAGTAATATTGAAAACATATTTGAGGATATAGTCCACAAAAATTTTTCCAATCTCACTAGAGAGACTGACATTCAAATTGAAGAAATTCAGAGAACCCCAGTGAGAAGCTATGCAAGACACATAGTTACCAGGTTCTCTGAGGTCAGTGTGAAAGAAAAAGTCTTAAAGACAACTAGAGAGAAAGAGCAGGTCACTTACAAAGGAAACCTCTTCAGCCTAACAGTGAAAATTTCAGCAAAAACCTTACAGGCCAGAAGTGACTGGGGACCTATTTTCAATATCCTTAAATAAAATAAGTTCCAACCAAGATTTTATATCCTGCCAAACTAAGCTTCATAAGTGAAAGAGAAATTAAATCCTTTTCAGACAAGCAAGTTCTAAAGGACTTTGATACTATTAGACCTGCCTTACAAGAGGTCCCAAAGGAAGTGCTAAACATGGAAACGAAAGAGTTCTACTTGCCACTACAAAAACACACATAAGCATGTACCCCAATGACATTATAAAGCAACTGTACCATCAAGTCTACATAACACCCGGGTAACAGCATGAGAGGATCAAATCTTCAAATACCAATATTGACCCTGAATGTAAATGGTCTAAATGCCTCACTCAAAAGGCATAGAGTGGCAAGATGGATAAAGAAGCAAGACCCAACTGTCTTCTGTCTTCAAGAGATCCACCTCACCAGTAGGATTACCCATAAGCTTAAAGTAAAATATAGAGAAAGATCTACCAGGCAAATGGAAGACAGAAAGAGAAGGGATTATTCTGCACTTAAACTTGACACTTAAGCAACTGGTCTTAACAAGAGCTCTACAGAACACTCCACCCAACAAGACCAGAGTATACATTCTCATTTGCATTTGGGAGCTACACTAAGATCGACCACAAGCTAGGCCATGAAGCATGTCTCAACAAATTTAAGAAAAATCAAAAGCATACTAACTACACTCTCAGATCACAGTGCAATAAAAAAAGAAATATATACCAAGATGTATCAAAACCATACATTTACCTGGCAATTAAACACCTGCTCTTGACTGACTTTTGGGTAAAAAATGAAACTGAGGCAAAAATAAAAAAATTATTTGAAACTAATGAAACTAGAGACACAACATACCAGAATTTCTGGAACCCAGAGCAGTGTAGGGAGGAAAATGTATAGCACTAAACACCTACATCAAGAAGTTAGAAAGATCTCAAATTAATAACCTAACATTGTACCTAGAGAAACTAGAGAAATAAGAACAAACTAACCCCAAAGTTAGCAGAAGAAATAATCAAAATCAGAGCTGAAATGAATAAAATCAATGTGCAAAAATCCATATAAAAGATCAACAAAATTAAAAGTTGATCTTTTAATCTTCAAAAGATTAAACAACATTGATAGACCCCTAGCTAAATGTAATTTACAACTTACAGATTCAATGCTATTCCTATCAAACTGCCAATGACATTTTTCACAGATTTATAGAAAACTACTCTAAAATTTCTATGGAATAATAAAAAAAAAATCCCAAATTGCCAATGTAATCCTAAACAAAGAAAAAGAGAGAAGATCCAAATAAACCCAATCAGAAATGACAAAAATGACATTAAAACTGACCCCACAGAAATACAAAAAATCTTTGGAAACTGTTAGAAACACCTCTTTGCACATAAACTGGAAAACTTAGAAGCAATGGATAAATTCCTGGAAACACACAGCCTCCCCAGATTGATCAGGAAGAAACTAAAATCTGGAACAGATCAATAACAAGTTCTGAAACTGAATTAGTAAAACAGGCCTACAAATCAAAAAATCCCTGGTTCGGATGGATTCATAGCTAAATTCTACCAAATGTATAAAGAAGTGCTACTACAAATCCTACTGAAATTATTTCCAAAAATTGAGGAAGAGGGATTCCTTTCTAACTCATTCTATGAAGCCAGCATCATTCTGATACCAAATTCTAGCAAAGACACAATGAAAAAAGAAAACTTCAGGCCAATATCCTTGATAAAAATGGATGCAAAAATCCTCAACAAAATACTAGCAAACCAAATCCAGCAGCATATCTAAAAGTTAATTCACCACAATCAAGTAGACTTTATCCCTGGGATGCAAGGTTGGTTCAACATATGTGAGACAATAAATGTGATTCACTATACAGACAGAATTAACAACAAAAATAAAATGATCATTTCCATAGATGCAGAAAAGGCCTTTGATAAAATTTAATACACCTTCATGTTAGAAATTCTCAACAAATTAGGCATTGAATGAACATGCCTCAATATAATAAGAGCCATATATGACAAATCCACAGCTAACATCATACTGAATGGGCAAAAGCTAGAAGCCATCTCCTTGAGAACTGGAACAAGACAAGGATGCCCACTCTCACCATTCTATTCAACACAGTACTGAAAGTCCTAGCTAGAGCAATTAGGCAAGAGAAAGAAATAAAAGATATCCAAATTGGAAGAGAGAAAGTCAAACTATCTCTCTCTGCAGATGATATGATTCTATACCTAGAAAACCCCAGAGACCCAACTAGAAGCTTCTAGAAGTGATAAATGACTTGAGTAGTATTTTAGGACACAAAACAAACACACAAAATCAGTAGCATTTCTATACACTGATAACATCCAAGCTCAGAGCCAAATAAAGAACAGAATCTCATTTACAACAGCCACAAAAAGAATAAAATACACTTACCAAGGAGATGAAAGATCTCTACAATGAGAATTATAAAACACTGCTGAAAGAAATCAGACATGACACAAACAAAAGGGAAAACATTCCATGCTCATGGATAGGAAGAATTAATACTGTTAAAAGACCATACTACCCAAACCAACTTACAGATTCAATGCTATTCCTATCAAACTACCAATGACATTTTTCATAGATTTATACAAAACTACTCTAAAATTCCTATGGAATAAAAAAAAATCCCAATTGCTAATGTAATCCTAAACAAAAGAAACAAAGCTAGAGGCATCACATTACCTGACTTCAAACTATGCTATAAGGCTACAGTAACCAAAACAGCATGGTTCTGGTACAAAACAGACACACAGACCAATGGAAAAAGATAGAGAACCCAGAAATAAAGCCACACACCTACAATTACCTGACCTTCAACAATGTCAACAGTAACGAACTATGTGGAATAAACTCACTATTTAACAAACTGTGCTGGGATAACTGGCTAGCCATATGCAGAAGAATGAAACTGGAACCCTTCCTTTCACCATATAAAAAAATTAACTTATGATATATTAAAGACTTTAAATATAAGACCTAAAACAATAAAAATCCTTGAAGAAAACCTAGGAAATTCTTTCACTGGCCTTGTCAAAGAATTCATGACTAAGTCCTCAAAAGCAATTGTGACAGAAAAAAAAAAAATGGACAAGCGGTACCTAAAGAGTTTCTGCATGACAAAAGAAACTATCAACAGAGTAAACAGACAACCTACAGAATGAGAGAAAATATTTGCAAACTGTGCATCTGACAAAAGTCTAATATCCAGCATCTATAAGAAACTTAAAAAAAATCAACAAGGAAAAAAAAACCTCGTTAAAAAATAGGCAAAGGACATGAACAGACACTTCTGAAAAGAAGACATACAAGTGGCCAACAAACATGAAAAAATGCTCAGCATTATGAATCATCAGAAAGACGGAAATCAAAACCACAATGAGAATAGCTATTATTAAAATGTAAAGAAAGTAACAGATGCTGGTGAGGTTGCAAAGAAAAGGGAATGCATAGAATACTGTTGATGGGAATATAAATTAGTTTGGCCACTGTGGAAAGCATTGCAGAGATTTCTCAAAGAACTTAAAACAGAACTACAATTTGACCCAGCAATCCCACTATTGGGTAAATATCCAAAAGAAAATGAATGTGTCTATTAAAAAGACACATGCACATTCAGGATACAAAACAAACACAAAAAAATGAGTAACATTTCTAGACATGATAACATCCAAGCTCAGAGCCAAATCAGTAATGGACAAGGACATGGAATCTACCAGGATGCCCATTAATGGTGGACTGGATTTAGAAAGTGTGGTAAATATATACCAAGGAATACTATGCAGCCACAAAAAGAATGAGATCATGTCCTTTGCAGCAACATAGATGGAACTGGAGACTATTATCCTAAGCTAACTAACAGAGCAACAGAAAACCAAATACTGTGTGTTCTCACTTATAAGTGGAAGATAAACACTGAATACACATGGTCACAAAAATGGGAACGATACTGGAGACTGCTGGAGGTGGGGGAGTAGGATGAGGGTGTGGGTTGGAAGGCTACCTATAGGGTATGATGCTCACTACCTTGGTGATGGGATCATTTGTATGCCAAGCCTCAATGACATGCAATTTACCCATATAACAAACCTGCACTTGTATCCTAAAATAAAAGTAGAAAAGAAAATAAAAGTACTATACAAGTACAAAGTTAAGAGGTAAACACTATGTCTAATACTAAAATAAACCACTTTAGATTTCTAATTTTTCTCTGACCAGCATTTATGATGACAAATTTACTGGGCCCAAATGACAAAAATGAAGCAACAAAATTTAGTTATTAATTTTATATAGGCAGTATATACGTGTGTAAACATACATACAGAAACACAAAGAAAACATTTATATCTTTAGAGATTATAATGTTTTAAATTGTACAGCAAAAATATATGGAAATCACATAATAAAAAATGACTTGTATTTATGCCCTGCATTTCTACATGGAACTTAAAATTATTTAACAGACATTATCTCATTGTTTTAAGAACTGCTATGAAACAATATGACATTTATATAACACCATTCATTCTCAATAATCCTGAAGAGTTTTATAAACTCTGGAAGAATGGCTTTGCTCATGTTCAATGTGCAATCACTGAGGGATGGACATGGGGGTGGGTGGATAGGGAAGTAGACAGGACTCTGGTAGATGTTCCATAGAACACAGCAGTAACATGCAACCATTTAAGAAAGAAAGTGAGAGGAATTATCATATTAAACAGAAACAATGAAGAAACAAGGGCAGAGAAGATCCAAGCTAAGATTCCATTACATTTGTTAAATCTGAGAAAAATAGTAAACACCAACTGGTCTTATTTTAATTTTTGTATCTTAGAATAATATAGATTTTTTTCAAGATTAAAAAGAATTGAAGCATCATCTGCTAAATTGAGAAGTCCATTTTTTTCCCTTTTTGAATTGACAAAAATTGTATGTATTTACAACATTGTGTTTCAAAATACATATACATTGGATAGCTGAATCAAGCTAATCAACACATACACTACCTCACATACCTGACACCATTTTTTTTTGTGTGTGGCAACACTACTTAAAATCTACTCTCTCAGCAGTATTTGAGGATATAATACATTGTTATTAACTATAGTCACAACTATATATTAGCTATATTTAGTTGTATCATAGAGCTTTTCAACTTACTCCTCCTCTCTAACTGAAATTTTGAATCCTTTGACCAACATCTTCCCAACCTGCCCTCCTGCCTATCCCTTGGTAACCACAATTCTACTTTCTGAAGAACTCCATTTTCTATGGTGCTTTTTGTATGAGTAGGTCTATTCTCCAATCATCAATAATATCTTGAATGCTAAATTACTATTGATTTAACATATTTTGGGGGGCATCTATATTTTTTGAAGACTCCTACTCTCCTTCCTTCCCTGTTTGGACTGAGACTCAGATGCTAAAAAACATTCACCTGAAAAATTTTTTTAAAAGTTTTGTTTTGTTATTATCAAGTATATTTATCAGGGTTCTCCAGATATACAACCAAAAGGATGTGTGTGTGTGTTTGCGTGTGTCTGCATCTCTCTATACATATAAAAAAGAGATTAATGGAGACTGAGAAGTTTCAAGGTCTGCAGTCAGCAAGCTGGAGACCAGGAGAGCCAATAATGTAGCTCCAGTTTGAGTCCAAAGTTTTGCGGCCCAGGAGAGCTGATAATGCAAGTTCCAGTCTGAAAGCCAGCAGGCTTCACATCCAACAAGAGTTAATATTTTGGTTGAGTTTGAGCAGGAAAAGACAAATGTCCCAGCTCAAAGAAGTTAGGTAGATGGAGTTCCTTCTTATTTGCAGGATGATCAGCCTTTTTGTTCTGTTCAGGCCCTCAGTTGATTGGATGGGGCCACCCACATTAGGAAGGGCATTCCGTTCTACTCAGTCTACCAATTCAAATGTCAATTTTATCCCCAAACACCTTCACAGACACACACAGAATAATGTCTTACCAAATACCTGGGCACCCCATCGCCCAGTGAAGCTGACATATAAAATTAACCAATACAACAGACTAAAGGGCCTCTGTTCCTTCCTTGGAAAAACTAACAGAATTCAATTTTCCTGAAGCATTTGAGGGCAATGCAATAATACATATAAAGAAGATACTGCCAGATTCTCTACCTGGACAAGAAAATATGCCAACTAATGCCAGGGGCTCCAGTATCTCAGTTTATCTCCTCTAGTCACAATATACATGCAGAGGCCTACCAAAGATGGATGGCACCTTGGATGGGAACATGAGTAGAAGTAGCGAAAATGCAGGGGAAGAACTAGACATCACAAAATACTACAAAATTAATCTCCAAACCCATCATATAGTTATTAGAGAACACAGCCAGTTTTGTAGAGGAATGAGAACACAAGCCTTATAGGTACATGGGGACTTTGACTATCTCTTCAACCAGCTCAGAGTAAAAAGGGGGATAACATCCCTACTAATCCTTCAAAAATACCACTTGAAGTTCTGAACTTGAAGATCACCTTGCAACAAAGAGCTACTGGTCAGTACAAGTCATCTACTACTATTGCCACCAACGTTACCACATATTTCAGAGGCTATATACTTAACCTACTGTAACCATGCAACAGACAAATGAACATGCCCACTTTACAGAAGAAGAAAGTGAGGCTAAGAGAGGCCAAGTGTTATAGGTATGTTTTTGTTTGTCCAGTATGTTTTTGACCCTTTCTTCTGATAATAGATTCTGCTCCTGATGGCAGAGTGACCCATGATCAATCAGCAATTAGTATCTGTCTCTGGGGAGCTGGGTGTTCAAACAGGCTGTAAAGAAGCTAACAGAGTTTTCTGATGATAGAACCTAGAACTAGTACAAGAGTTTCTGCATTGAAGGCTCTGGAGTTGCCCCTGATCTTCCCCATCCCACACCCTGAAGTATAACTATTCCATGCTTAGCTCCATTTTGTGTGTTATCTAAGCATCCCACCCTGTGGCTTAAATTGTACTTAGTTATGGCCAAGAAATGTTAATACATAGATACATTGTATAATTTATCCAAGATTACACAGGCCTAAATTGGAAGAGTCTACTCAAACGTAGATTTTTCTCACTTTAAAGGCTGTACTCTTAACCATGATACTCCACTGGCTTTTGAAAACTGGTATTCTGTAATGCTATCTGCCACCAAAAGAAATTAAAACATTCTCTTGATTTTATATCTTTTGCAAAATTTTGGAAAATAGTTAAGCAAATATGGAAAATCTTGTAAAATTACTCTATAAAATATAATTTCATTATTGAAAGGGAAAATCTTTAGTGGGCATATTTAAGTTGGGTCATTTGGATGATGTATAAAAGGAATAGCAAAAGGTATAAGAAAATGGTACTTGAGCTTTGCTCTTTCTCAGTGAGAGGAAATGAGAACAAAACCTTTAAAACCTTCCAAAGAAGCAGAGGAACAAAGTGAAAAGAGCACAGGCTTTCTGTTGCAGGTAAACGTAACGGACAGAACAAAACATTTGGATTTTTCCAGCTCCACAATTATATTACATAATCAAATCAATCTCTCCATGCTGCAGGTTTTCTTATCTGTAAAATGGAAATAAGAGTATTTATTTGTATAGGGTTGTTGGATAAGAATTAAAGTTAATAATATATGTAAACCCTTTAGTATAGAGCTTGGCATATAGTAAGCATTTATGAAATGGCAGTTGCTATTATTGGAGCTGTCATTAAACTGAGTCACATGATGATGCTTAGAGGGCCAACCGGAGAACACTGCTGAGAGGATCCTGGGAGTAAGACACAGTTGGGAACCAAAAGGATAAAAGTATCTAATGGATAAGAATGTTTAGTTATTTGTTAACATCTCTTTCATGTGTGTGTTTAATCTTGTATGCATTGCTGAAATGTAACAGAGATACTGAAAAGTACACAAGTTAAAAATGTATAGCTCAATGACTTGTCACAAAGTGAACACTCAGATCAGGCAATTTTGTTGTTTGCCAGCTTTGCAGAAGCATCCCTGTTGCATCTCCCATTTATTAACCTCTCCTTTCTCTACAAAAATAACCATTATCTTTCCCTATGGGATAATCACAAATGTTCTTTTCTTTATACTTTTATCACTTAAGCATGTGCTACTAAACACTGCTACCTAATTTTTGCTATTGTAAATATACATGCCCACACTACCACTTGCAAAAAGTATTTGAACACCAAGTCAGTGAGTTCTTGAACAAACAAGGAGGGGCTACAGGAAAAAACAAACAAGCAGTGTTTCTTCTGAAAACAGAAAAAAACTACATTGATTTTTTTTCAGATATGTACCTAGTCATACTAAACAAACACAAAACCCAAACTCCCAAAACACTACTACTTAATTCTGCTTGTTTTCTTGTGCATATTATATAAAATGAAATCACATCATTTATATTCTTTTGTGTATAGCTGCTTTTGCTCAACTTTATGTTTGTAAGATTTATCCACATTTCTGTGTGCAGCTATAGTTCCTTCAATTTCACTGGTATATAGTAACCCACTGTATAAGTATACCGCAATTTTTACCACTCTGTTGTTGATAGATATTTGTGCTGTTTCTTGTTTTAATTACAAATAATAATACTGAACACTTCTGTACATGTGTACGCATGTCTGATAACTATGTATGTAAGCGCAGAATCAGTGAATCATGGGCTGTGTGTATTTTTAACTTTGGGGGAAAATGTCTACTGTTTTCTAAAGTTGATGAATCAATTTACACTCCCAACACCAGAGGATGAGAGTTCCAATGCTCCACATTCTCAATAACAATTGCTACTGTTAACATTTTTAGCTATTCTGGAGAATGTGTGGTTTGGCTCTAATTTGCATTTTCTTGAATATTCATGAAGTTGAACAAATTTTCTTACGGTTAGTGGACACTAGATATTTTCCTTTGTGAAGTGCCTATTGAAGTCTCTTGCCCATTTTTCTTTGGGTTATTTATCTTATTGATTAATAATCATTCTTTAGATATCCTGGCTATGCTGCATATTTCCTTTCCCATTTTGAGGCTTGCCTCTTTACTCAGGTCAGGTATCTTGCTGAACAGAGTTTCTTAATTTTAACAGAGTAAAAGTTCAGCAAATGTTTCCTTTATGATTACTTCTTCTTATATCTAAATCCTTCTATCTCTACATGAAGGTCATAATGATATTCTCCTAAAATATTTTCTAGAAGTTTTATTGCTTTGTCATTCACATGTAGATCAACAGTCTATCCGGAATTAGTTTTTATGTCTGGTGTGAGTTAAAAGTCAAGTATTTTTCCTTCTGCAAATTAAATATTCTCTAACTACAGCACTATCATGAAAAACACTCTCCTTTTTCCTTGCTTTTCAGTGCTACCTTTTTGTGTGTGGGTCTGTTTCAGGCTATCTCCTGTCTATTTGTCAGTCATTGTATCAATCCCATACTGTTTTATAACAAGTCTTGATATTAGAAAGGCAAAATCATCTATCTCATTTTTGACTTTTGTTTTTACCTCCATCTTGACTGTCTTTGCTGCTTAGATTTCCCTATAAACTTTATAATAAGCTTACCAGGTTCTATAGAATCTGTTAGATTTTGATTGAAATTGCATTTAAACTATACAACAGTTTAGAGAAAATATCTTTACAGTACTGGATCTATCCAATCCATAAATATATATCCCTCCATTTTTTAGACAATCTTTAATATTATTCAATAAGGCTTAAAACTGTCCTGTCTTTTATGTCTGTATAATATTAATTTCATGGTATTTGACATTTTTATGGTACTGTAAATAGAATCTCTTTCAAAATTTCATTTTCTAAGTCTTTGTTATTTGCATATGGAAAATACAGCTGAGTTATATATACTGAATTTATGCCCAGCTATCAGGTATACTCACATTAATTTTATAATTTTTCTGTAGACCCTTTTGGATTTTGTATGTACATAATTGTACCTGAGCAAGAAAATAGTTTCTCCCTTGTCAAACCTTTAGTTTCTAATTCTTGCCTTATTACACTGGCTGTGATCTCCAGCAATTCTTTATTAACATAATAATGTTGAATTAAAGAGGTTACAGTGTGTGTTCTTTGATAGTCCCTACCACACCATTAAGTATGATATTTGCTGTCAGTTTTTTTGTCAGGAATACTACTCTTCTATTTCCAGTGTGCTAGAACATTTTATTAAAATCATGAATGCATGCTGAATTTTGTTAAATGTTTTCTCTCCTAACAAAATGATGAAATGATTTCTCCTTTGGTTCTATTAATATGATAAGTTATATTGATCTATTTTGATTGCTAAGCCAAAACTGCATTCCTAGAAGAAATTCAAATTTGTCAGAATGTATGATGTATTATTAAAATATTGCCTCATTTAATATGCAAGTATAAGGAGAGCAGTCTATAATTTTCTCATATATCTTTACCAGGTTTTTTTTAAATCAAAATCATGCCGGCTTCATTAACCAAAAAACAAATTGCTCTTCTGCTCTTTTCCTGTTCTCTGGATGAGTTTCTGTAAGATTGGTATTATTTGGAAGAGTTTTAAATTATGAGTTTGATTACTCCAAGAGTAAAATTCAGAATCCTATTTCTTTTAGATTAGTCTTGGCAAATGCAATACTTCTTAGGAGCAGAAGGTTGTTTATAATAGCATTTTGAGAGCATTTTGATGTTGGTGGGTCCTGCAATTAAATCCTTTTTAAAATTCATGATGATCATCTGTACCTTCTTTGTTTCTTATCCAATCTCATTAATAGTTTATTAATATGATTAGTCCTTAAAAAAACCAGTGTTTGGCTTGGTCATCCCTACGCTATATGTACTTTTTTTCTACTACACTAAGTTTTGCATTTATTATTTATTATTTTCTTCTTTCTGTAGGTTTAATTTCCTGTTCTGTATAAACAATTTCTTAAAAGGTCTACTCAACCTTGCCTTTGAACACCTTGTACAAAGTAAGCATATTTATATTTAAAGTCTGTTTCTGATAATTTCAGTATCTGGAGTCCCTTTAGGATTCTTTCTATTTGTTGTTTCTGCTGGGTTTTGGTCAACTAATTTTTGTCCCTTTGGGCACCTGGCTATTTTTTATTGTGTGCTGGACCTGCATTTGACAAATAGTTTACAGAAAAAGTGATGCTTAGGATATTATTTTCTCCCAGTGAGGATTTTCACATGGCTTCTACCAGTGCCTAAAGGCACTGGCAATCCAGGATCACCTTAATCCAACTTCAGGTACTGAGATGATTTGAAGCTGTATACTGAAAGATCTACTTTCAGTTAACCTTTACTGCTAGAGAAAAGCCTTTAGATAGCCAGACCCAAAGTGAGATGTATTTACAAACATACCCTTAGCAGGCCCTGGACTCCCTCTTCTCAAGAGATGGTCAAAAACACCACTGTATCTTTTAGACTCACCACAATGCCCCCTGAATTCAGCAGATTTTCCTGTGGAAAGGGTTGCCCCAAACTCTCATCCTCCATTCTCCACTGGCTCTTAGCTTGAAATTCTTTACTTTCCTTATCAGTTCTCTGAAGTCTTACAGAGATTTATTTTTTAAAGGATTTTAAATATTTATCCAGCTCTTTTAGTTATTCTGAGTCCAAATTATGTGGTCTGCCTTTACTGAAATCACAAGACTCCTCACACTGCCTCAGCCTTTCATGATTAAATCAAATGCCTCAGTTAACCCTCCACTCTATGCTAATATTTCTATTTATTTGGAAAATAGTAAAAGATTTTACTCTGTGACTACAGGTCAGAGGTGCTATGGGTGTTTTGTACAGTGATCTACAGTCCAAGCAGGTCAAATGAGACAACTCAAGAACAAGAGAGAGATAAAATGGAATGATTGTTCAAATGGGAGGAAAGGGCAGGCAGCTGAGAATCAATCCTCAAGTTTGCAGGAGGTCAGAGAAATGTCCAAACTGTGGATAGAATTTCAGTGCTACACCTAGACCATTGTTAAGGGATGTGTGACTGTATATAAAAACATTTAGTCAAAGTGAATCACACCTTAATGTAAAATCTTAAAATTACAAAATTTCTAAAAAAACCCACAAGATCTTTGTGGTCTTGAGCCAGGCAAAGATTTCTTAGATCCAATAACTTGATTCAAAAATGAAAAAAGTTAGTTAGTTAGACTTTGCTAAAATTTGTTTTGTGTTTTGAAACACACCATTAAGAGAACAAAAAAATATAAGCCACCATTTGAGAGAAATATTTGCAAATCAGATATATGATAAAAGATTTGTATCCAAAGAATGTAAAGAAGTCTCAAAATTCAATAGTAAATAACAAATAACACAAAAACCGGGGTAAAAAGATCTGAATACATACTGCACCAAAGAATATATATGGATGACAAATACGCACATGAAACAATGCACAACATCATTATTAATTAAATGTAAATTAAAACCACAAAGTAACACTGCAAACTATTAGAATGGCTAAAATTAGAAAGTGACCACACCGAGTGTTAACAAGGATTTGGAGTTAACAGGATAGTTCATGTACTATTTGTGGGATGTACAATGGCACAACCACTTTGGAAAACAGTTTGGTAGTTTTCAAAAAGTTAAACATACATCTATCACATGACTTAGCCATTCCAATTCCAGATATTTGCTCAAGCAAAACAATAGCATATGGTTATCAAATACTTGTGGTATATCTATATAATGAAATACTACTTAGCAATAAAAGGAACAAACTACTGATATATACAACATGGATAAATCTGAAAATACATACGCTAATTGAAAGAAGCCAGACAAAAGAGAGTACATACAGAGTATGATTTTATTTAAATAAGATTTAGAAAATACAACTATTTTATAGTGATAGAAAATTTTAGTGATTGCCAGGGGATCAGGGAGGGGTTAACAAGTGGCATGAGAACATGTTGGGCCTTGAAGGATATGTTCAGTAACTAGATTGTGCTCATGTTTTCACAGGTATAGACATATGTCAAAACATGTCAAATTGTTTACTTTCAATAATTCTTCAATAAAGCTATTACAAATGTTTTTGTGTGTGTTCAAATTACTGTTGGTGGATGCTGTCCCTTGACTGGGCCCTTTCTGCTACATACCACCAAATCGCATTGTGCAGTTTCATAATATGTTCATAGCTCTTATCTGAAATTCTGCCCATTATCTAAATGTGCATCTGTGTTCTTCATGTTATCATAAATTCATACTCAAAAAAATTGTCTTTTTCATTCTTATTTTTTCCTTAGTTTACAAATAATGTAATTATTCACGTAAAGAAAAGCCACTTTCATTCATTACTTTAGCAAATGTTTGTTGAATGCTAATTATTTTGCCCATTACTATGCCAAGTACCAGGCATACAGAGATGAATCTATGGTTCCTGCTCTGCCAGGCACCTTTCCAACTACTTTTATACTTATTGCCTTTCATTTTGCAGTGGAATTTTATTCAACTTTTAAAACATAGCTCAGATACTTGGTCAAGCTTTTCCTGACCCAATGGACTACTGCCTATTTGGTTCCTCCTAGGATATTGTTTATATTATATAGCAGAATGTGCTAATTTTCTCCCTGAATTCAGTCATTACTTTCACCTTTTAGTAAAAGAATCAACCCCATATATCTCCCATCCTTGACATTTAGTTAGCTAGCCACTTGGACACCCAACTGGAGACTTTATTTCTCAGCCTTTTTTACAGCTAGGTATGGCCATGTGACTTCAGTATAATATGCTAAGAGTGAAAGTGCTTTGTGCAACTTTTAGGTCACCTCCTTGAAGGTGAAGTCACCAGTCTGGTACTTGCTTTTTCCTCTTCCCCATTGCTGGAAATATAAACATGGAGGTGGGTCCGGTTCAATCATGTGAACAACGATAACACCTTAGGAGATGGCAGAGAGACAAAAATGAAAAAAACTTCGGTCCTTATATACCTGCTAGTTCTGAAGAGCTCACCCTGGACTGTTCTGCATGAGAGAAATAATCAATCTTATTTAAACATGGCATTTTTTTTGAGTCTTTATCCATCTATCTGCCTCTCTCTCCCTCTTTATTTTTTAACAGCAATTTCTTTTGTAGCTAAATTTCATTAATGACACTCCTGGTACATAGCAACTAGATCTTGCTTTCTCTGCATTAGAAGGACATCTAAAACAAGTGACAAAGTCAAATCAATTTTCTCGCTATCTACTATATGCAAGAATTAAGAAGTTATACTTCTGGTCATTTTAACTGTCATAAGCCAGTTCTAAAACTGTTGTCTAATTTACTGATTTCTGCTCTTTATTACTTTTTTCTTTCTACTTCACTGGGATAATTTTGCTTTTTTTTTTTTTTTTAAAGCTTCTTCACATGGGGAGGTTCTATAGTAATTTCCTAAAATAATATCACCTAATGCAATAACTGCTTCTAAGTATTGCTATGGTGGCATTAGCACACTTGGAAATCAGTACTCTAAAAGCAATTGTTACTAATTCCTAACAACTGCATTGTGTCTGAAGATGTAGTCTGTTTGAAAACAATCTGAAATTTTCTTTCTTTATGGTCCATTATGTGGTCACTTCCTATAAATGTTTCAAGACATCTAGAAAATAATGTGTATTCTGAAGCAATATTCCCTATTGTACATTATATCAAGCTTGTTAATTGTGTGGTTCAAATCTTCTACATTTGTATTAAATTTTTTACATGTTATTTAATCAGTTACTGAGAGAACTATATTAAAATATCTCACTATAATGGAATTGTTTACTTATTCTAGGTCTATCAATTTTTGCTTCATATATTTTGAGTCTATGTTATTATTAGGTCTATCCAAGTTGGGGGTTATTAAATTTTCCTGGTAAATTGAAGTGTCTGTATTATGTGGAGACTCTATGCCTAGTAATACACTTTGCCTTAAATATTTGATTGTCCATTATTTTTAACATGTTTCTCAAATAAGCAGCATATGATTGAATTTCTTTTTTGGCCCAGTATGACAAACATAGTCTTTTAGGTGAAGTATTTGACTTTTTGCAGGATTTCAATACAATTATTGATACATCTGCATTTTATTTCTCCTATCTTACACCATTTTTTAAAATATCCTGCCAGTCCATGTTTCTTTTTCTTTCCTTTCTTATACCCTTCTGGATGACTTTTTCCCCCTAATTCCATCTTTTCCTCTACTAGTTTAGAAGTTAAGACCCTTTCTTATCCTGTTAGTAGTTTCCCTAAAAATTTTAACAGGTATAATTAATGTCTTAAAAACCACAGTCTATCTTGTGTCTTTACCTTCTTTCCAAATAATACAATGCTTTTCCAAGCACCTTTTACCTGCTCACCAAAGTTATATACTATATTGTTAGGTAGTTTAATTTTATCTTTATTTTTTAACATAAGACATTATTATTGTTGTTTTATTCCTTCAATATTTATTTAGATTTATTCATATATTTATCACTTTCCATGTTCCTAACTCTTTGTATTGTAGGTTTTACATCTGGGCTCACCTATCTTTTGCCATAAGTATGTCCTTTAGAATTTCCTTTGGTGGAGGTCTGTAGGTAGCAATGTCTTTCAGTTTTTGTTTGTCTGAAGAACATTTCCCTCAGTACATTGAATATAAGGTTCTGCTTTATGTCCTAACTTGTTGCTGTTGAGAAATCAGCTCTTGCTTTTTTAATAATAATATATTCTCTCTGTATGCTTTTAAGATCTATTTGTGTTGAGTGCTCTGAAATATTATTATAATGTATCTAGGAGTGAATTTATTTTTATTTATCCTCTTTTAGTTTTGGGGGAGACTTCTTCATTCTGTAAATTGATCTCTTCATTAGTTACAGAAAATACTCAGTATCATCTCTTCAAATATTGCTTCTATTTGCCCTTTGATCTCCTCCTAGAATTTGATTAGACATTTATTAGATCTTCTAGGCTTCCCATCTCTTTTTGGGCTGAGTTCTACATAATTTTTTTGATGCTATCTTTCAAGTCACTAATGTTCTTTTTAGCTGTGTCAAATTTGCTATAAAATGTATCAAGTTTTTAATGTTAACTATTATATTTTTCTTTTCTATATCTTCTTTGTTTTTAAATCACTTGTTCTTTATATTTTCAAGCCTATCATTTCTTGAAATATATTACATACACTTACTTAACATTTAGTGTCTGAATAAAATCTGAACTTTTTGTGGATCTCATTCTGTGCATACGTGTGTTCTGAGCTATTCTTTTTCTTTTTATACTTTCCTTGAGGACTGGGAATGAAAGTAGGATCCTTATGTTTGTTTGTATCAGGCTTCTTCAGGCACTTAAGATTGAGGATCATTTCTAATTAAATTCCTTTATTGTTTATTATCACATACAAACTTGTTCATAATTGTCAAAATTAGACAGTGACCATGATGTCCCTCAAATTTTTTCTTATATGAATATTCTGTGTTCTGGTCCTTTTTTTTTCTAGTAGCTTGTTGGTCCTTTATTACAGACTTAAAGCAGTTTTTCACATATCATATGCTATATATGCTGTTCATATTTTTCTCTGATGCATAAGGACACTGTTATATTGCATAGGGTGCTCATACATTGTCTGTGAACACATGTTGCTCATATTTTTCTCCAAGACTATCATTGCAACTAAATTCCTGGCTGGAAGATTTGGAGACCACTCAGGCAGTGTGAATTTAGACTAATAACTGATAGGAAGGCTGCCTTGTTGCTAGAATTCCCAAGAGATGCTCTTGCTTCCAAATATTTTGTGCCATAATTCAAGATAGGTAATTTCCCTTGTATTCCATTGACACTGCTTATTTCTAATTATTCCTGCCACTAAGGATATGTTCCTTTGAGCCCTCAACTACATGGAATAGTCTTGTCAGACCTTCCCTACCTTGAGAAAACCTTACGTTTTACATTATCTTCCATGAACTTCGTGAGATTTCAAAAAGCAATATTCCAGTTCATCCAATTTAACAAATGTCCTTAGGGTTAAAGCCCAATCTAATGCTCCACTTACCAATCTTAGTTTGTACCTTTACTTATTCCCTGGTTTAAGTATTCCTTGCATTTTTGCAAGTCATAGAAACATATGAAAAAATGTTTTTTTTGTATCATATCCAACATTTTGGGTTGTTTTCAGTGAGTTTCTAATGAGTAAGACATTCATTAAGGCTAGCTTACTTCAACATTTTAACATAATGCAGCATAATATTTTAAACAAACTTACATTCTGGCATGGCCATTTTTTTCTTAAAAAATCAATATAAAATATTTTTGTATATCAGAATAGATTCTCAATCATTTCTCAATATTTGGGAATCTTGTTAGTTTTCTGAGAACTTTAGTATTCCTTTTGTTCTTTCTGGTATTTCAAATTCTTTAATGTAGCTATTAATATGAGTTAGGGATTATCTGAGTTTTGTGTGAAAAAATACTAATACTCAAAAGCTGCAACTGTACCATCTGCCAGGAGTTTATGTGAAGAATTTCAAAATATAACCATTAAAAAATGTCAGGATATTGTATTAATCATTTTTTTAAAAATCAACCTAATACCATGCAGATTAAACTGTCCAAAATAAGTTTTAATGCAACATATTCACAGGTTTACACTATAAAGTTGTGAAAAGAATATCTTTTCCAAATTTGATTAAGTGCTGCAAGATGTTGAAGAAACTCAGCATTCAAATGAATTATATGTTTGATGTAATTTTTGGCAAAACCTCAGAAAATGTCACATAAAAGAAAAACATCTTACTTAAAATAAGGTCTTGACAGCAATCTGGAAAAGTTAACAACTCCATCCCAAATGGGAACACTGGTTATAATCAAACTTTTAATGATGATATTAGTTCATCTCTTGAGACAATCTAAATACCCAAACAAAACAATAAAACACACGTGTGTGTACACACGCATGCATACACATACCCTTCACCTCTTCTACTAAGAGTGGACAAATTTGTAATTATTTCAATGTAGGCTCCAAATACCTAACCTGAATCTAGTCTTTCCTTGCAGAATTTTCAGTGAGCAGTTGAGAAAGGAAGAGGTGACAGACTATAACATGAGCTCAGGATTTATTTTAATGATTTTTAAAATAATTGTTTTAAAAGAATGGGAGAATTCCCATCAGCAATGGAAATGTAGTTCCTGCCTATCATTGCTCCCACATATTCTAAACCCTTGAGCTGAAATAGTGGGAATTTTTCATGTCTTAACTACATTTATATATTCTTTACATCCATCATCCTCTATATCTCATGTTGTGTAATATAAAAGAATTAAGAAGACATACTCCTAAAGCAATTTGTACCCTAAAGAATTCTTGGTCAATTTCAATATAAACATCCTTTTAAAAAACTATATTATATACAAAATTATAGTAAAATGACATTATGGGGAAAAAATACACGTGTGTTTCTAGCATGAAGAGAAAAAAGTCCCGAAAAAATAAATATCACAAAGTTAATTGGTTATCTTTGGCAAAGTATTTTGGGGTAATCTTTGTTTTTAGCCTTTATGCTTTTCTACACTTCTGATATTTTTGCAAAGAATACATATTACTTTCATAATGTAAGAAATGCAGCTTTGTTTGTTAAATAGACAGTAATGGCCCCAAACTAATGTTTACCTGTATCAATTAACCAATCTATTTTTACTGGGTCAGGAATGACACAGATATTAGTAATAGGAGGACAAACTGCAGTAACTAAAAATATAGCTAAAGGCTCTTGCCAAATTCTCAACATTGAAATCACAACCAATAGGTCAGAAAGAAGGGTTATTAGAAAACTGTGTTAAGATAGCAAAGGGATGAAGAGAGCTATCTCAAAAACATTGGTTCTTAAAGGTAACAACAGATGGGCTGGGAGTGGTGGCTTACATTTGTAATCCTAGCACTTTGGGAGGCCAAAGTGGCAGGATCACCTGAGGTTAGGAGTTCGAGACCGGCCTGGGCAACATGGTGAGACTCCATCTCTCCTAAAAATAAAAAAGTTAGCTGGGCATGGTGGTGCATACTGATCGCAGCTACTCAGGAGGCCAAGCCATGAGAAGCGCTTGAACCCAGGAGGTGGAGGTTGCAGTGAGCTGAGACTGTGCCACTGCACTCCAGCCTGGGTGACAGAGCGAGACTCTGTCTCAAAAAAAAAAAAAAAAAAAAAGAAAGAATCCTAAGCAACACTACGAGGTCTGCAAGACGGCCCAGAATTTAAAATATAAAAGTATGTGAATTGGTTAGAATGTATTATTGCACATAAAAATTAAATATGCCTGTAATGTAGGGTTCACAAAGTAAAGCTCAACAAGATTCACTAATTATGACTTGCAAGAGAGTTTGATATAGATTGTCTAAAAAAACAAAGTACTTTATGAACTCTTAAAGATGATCATCTCTTATCGTGAGGGTATGTACATCCTTACATTTGCTACAGACCTTTAAAAATCTTTACTATTTAAGAAATTTTATTATTGAAAGATACCTTGTTTAAAATATTGCATGCTTTCTAGCAAATAAAGGGAGTAAGGGGTTCAAGAAAATTTCAGGTGCGAGGCCGACTGTCCTTGCTACAGAATAAAGCTCTATTTTTCCTGGACTTTCAGGAAATGAGGTATTCCACACAACTGAATAGTCTAGATAAGAGAGCCTTATCTTTAATAGACTAAAATAATTAATTTTAAAAAATCAGTTAGGTTGGAATCATTGCTCATTCTCTATCTTATTAAAGAATAGGCTGGGCATGGTGGCTCACACTTGTAATCCCAGCACCTTGGGAGGCCAAGATGGGTGGATCACGAGATCAGGATATTGAGACCATCCTGGCCAACATGGAGAAATCCCATCTCTACCAAAATAACAAAAAAAAAAAAATTAGCTGGGCATGGTGGCGTGCACCTGTAGTCCCAGTTACTTGGGAGGCTGAGGCAGGGGAATCTCTTGAACCCGGGAGGGGGGAGATTGTAGTGAGCTGAGATCGCGCCACTGTACTCCAGCCTGGCGACAGAGTAAGACCCTGTTTCGAAAAAAAAAAAAAAGAATAATAAATACAATTTAACTTTCTCTTAATGAATCAGGGTCATTATAATGGGCAAGGATAACTTGATCTTTTAAAGATAATACACGTTCAGAGTAAAGTATGTATAACAAATGTTTTCATAATAGTTGACTCTTATGTTCTTGTGTTTCCTGACCTAGTGTCAGCTGGTTGGCTATCACCTCTTGCTGGTACCAAAATGAATGAATGTTTCTAGCCATGCTTCCCTCTCTCACTTGAAAAAAAATCTCTTTCTAGCTCAATAAAATACTAGGTTAGAAAGGTCCACAGGTCAGTACCTTTTCTGGCTTTTCTTTTGCTTATTTATTTATTTATTAAATTATTGAGATATACTTCACATTCCATAAAATTCACCCTTTTAGAATATACTCTCTCTCACTTTTATTCTTTAATTGGTTTTTAACTTAGAAAACCAGATAATCAATTTGTTAGTGGCCATGCCCACAGTAAGAAGAACTAGAAAATGATGGCTGGCTTGAGACACATCCTATGACTCCAGTGCAAATATACTTTCACTTTATGTCAATAAAGTAAAAATTAGCACATAGATTAAGAGTAGACTATGAAGAAAAATAGGTCTGATACTTCTGGCTTCCAAGAAAAAAAATAACTGAAGAGTACCTTAATAAAGTTAACTGCTTTGGAATAGAGAACCAGTTTGCTCAATGAGAAGAATTTTACATGGTATTAAGCATAACACAGAGCTAACACTCAAAGAGGGTTTTTGTTTCTCATACCAACTAAGACTAAGCTTGTTTAATATTATATATTAGCCAGATGAAAAGTAGTCAAAAACTATATACTTTCACAACCTATCAAGCCTAAGGGACACTAGTCTGATTTAATCCAGTATTAAAAATATAGTTTGAAGAAAGGTCAAATAGCCCAGTGCAACTTGAGAAGTACTAAGCACCTCAGGGATATGTTTCATGAAGAGGCTTTAAAATTCTTTCTTGATTTACAAGCTTAGCCTGACCCTTCTCTAATTTCTGGCACTAGTCATAGAGCAGGTATTGTCTGCTTAGAACTCTGAAAGAGGACCTAACACCTTATCTCTTTAAAGCTGATTAGAGAATATGTCCAAACCTCTGTCTTTATGTGACTATGTTCAGTTCGGTACTGGTTTTGATATGAAACTTAAAGAAATCTGGAAAAGACTTAGAGACATGATTTAATGAAAAGGATTATATAGTTTATTAAAGAACCTGACAGAGCCAACACAGAAACCAACTCTATGTCCAATTAACTATCAATCTCATTCAAAATTTATTATTCCCCCCTACCTCACACAACAACCTTATGCACAGGCCTGGATGATTTACAATGGGACTAAAGACACTCCAAGGCTGTAAACAGGATTGTCCTGCAGTACATCTCTTTGACATTGCTGGTCTCTAAAGTAAAACACAACATTTCTTGTTTACCTAAATTATGGTTTTAGAGCCTACTGCAGATTCTATAGTCAATGAAGAAATGGAACTGTTTTGAATTTTACAAATATCATGCTATTATAAAAAATGTTAATTATATGACTATAAAATGGTTTAATTCCTTGGTGTTCTATTTCTTTCATTTACTGAAGCATTCCATTATACATTATCTTAAGTCTTTAAACAGTAAATAGATGACAAATCAATGGCAAAACTTATGAAGCTACACTTATATGATATATTGATTCCTAAGGAGTATAATTATATCTACTACCTGACAACATCCTTGTGATATAAGTAATAATAGGTCTTATTTATATTTAAGTATATGCGGAGTAACAGATGGGCCCACATTTTAAAGTGACTTGCCTAATGTGATTGAATAGATTTACAAGTAAAAACAATGTAAGTTTCTAATTGTCTATACAAATCTGGCTAAGGATCTGGTCTAGAAACCTGGGTAAATATTATAAAACCAGTGAAATAATAATCCCTTGATTAAAGATAATTTCCTAACATGGCAGAATCACTGAAGAAAGTGTCATGCCTATTAAAGCACCTGGCTAAACGGGAGATCTCCATTTCTGCAAGAAGGACAAAACTAAATATTTCAATGCGCAAGCAATTAGAACACAAAACTTTTCAGAGGAGGTAGGCAAGATAAATAAATAAAAGACTTCCACACTGGACAAAGAGAAGTCAAATTACCTCTCTTCACTGATGACATGATTCTATACCTAGAAAAACCTTAAGATTCTGCTGAAAGACTTCTATTTAATAAACCACTTCAGCAAAGTCTCAGGATACAAGATCAATGTATTAAAATCAGAAATATTTCTATATACCAATAGTGATCAAGCTGAGAATCAAATAAAAAATGCAATCCCATTTACAATAGCCACAGTAAATAAAATACTTAGGAATATATCTAACCAAAGAGGTAACGATCTCTACGAGAAGCACTACAAAACACATCTGAAAGAAATCATAGATAATAGAAACAAATGGAAAAACATTCCATGCTCATGGGTTGGAAGAATCAATATCATTAAAATGTTCATATTGCTCAAAGCAATCTGTAGAGTCAGTGCTAGTCCTATAAATTACCAATGTAATTTTTCACAGAATTAGAAAAACTATTCTAAAATGTATATGAAACCAAAAAAGAGTCCAAATAGCCAAGGTGATATGGTTTGGCTCTGTGTCACCACCTAAATCTCATCTTGAATGTCCAGGCAGAAATCTACCACAGGGGTGGAACCCTCCTGGAGAATCTCTGCTAGTTAGTGCAGAAGAAAAATGTGAGGTTGGAGGCCCCAAACAGAGTTCCCACTGGGCATTAGCTAGAGGAGCTGTGAGAAAAGGGCCACTGTCCTCCAGGCCCCAGAATAGTAGATCTACCAATGGCTTGATCCATGCTCCTATAAAAGCTGCAGACAGGCGCTCAAGGCCAGCCAATGAGAGCAGCCTCAGGGGCTGAACCCTGCAGAGCCACAAGGGCACAGCTGCCCAAGGCCTTCGGAACCCATCCTTTGCATCAACATGCCCTGGATGTGGGACACGGAATCAAAGGAGATCATTTTGGAGCTTTAGGATTTAATTATTGCCGGCTGAATTTTGGGCTTGCATGGGGCCTGTAGCCCCTTTGTTTTGAACAATTTCTCCTATTTGGAATGGTGGCATTTACCTAATGCCTGTATCCCCATTGTATCTTGGAAGTAACTGACTTTTGATTTTTATAGCCTCCTATGCAAAAATGACTTGCCTTGTCTCAGATGAGACTTTGGACTTGGACTTTTGGGTTAATGCTGGAATGAGCTAAGACTTTGGGGACTGTTGGGAAGGTATGATTGTGTTTTGAAATGTGAGAAGGATACAAGATTTGGGAGAGGCCAGGGGTGGAATGATGTTTTGGCTCTGTGTCCCTACCCAAATCCCAACTCAAATTGTAATCCTCATGTGTTCAGGAAGGAACCTGGTGGGAGCTGACTGAATCATGGGAGTAGTTTTCCCCATGCTGTTCTCAGGATAGTGAGTTCTCAAGAGATCTGATGGTTTAAAAAGTAGCAGTCTCCCTCTCTTTTCTGTGGCCCTGTGAAGAAGGTACTTGCTTCTCCTTCACTTTCCACCATGATTGTAAGTTTCCTGAGGCCTCCCCAGCCACGTGAAACTCAGAGTCAATTAAATCTCTTTTCTTTATAAGTTACTCAGTCTCAGGTAGTATCTTTATAGCAGTGTGAAAACAGACTAATATACAAAGCAACTCCGAGAAAAAAGAATAAGGTAGAGGCATCACATTACCCATCTTCAAATTATACTTCCAGCCTACAGTAACCAAAATAGCATACTACTGGTACAAAAACAGACATATAAACTGATTGAACATAATAGAGATCTCTGAAATAAAGCTGCACATCTACAACCAAATGATCTTTGACAAAATTGACAAAAATAAACAATAGGGATACTCTATTCAATAAACAGTGCTTGGAAAACTGGTTAACAATGTGCAGAAGAATGAAACTGAACCTCTCACCATACACAAAAATTAACACGAGATTATAAAGACCTAAATGTTAAGACCTCACACTACAAAAACCCTAGAAAATACTCTTCTAGTGGTCTAGACACTGGCCTACAAAAAGAATTTATGACTAAGTTCCCAAAGGCAAATATAACAAAACCAAAAATTGTTGATTAGAAACTCACTAAATTAAAGAACTTCCACACAGCAAAGTAAATTATCAACAGAATAAACACTACCTACAGAATGGGAGTAAATATTTGTAAACTATGCACCCAACAAAGAACTAATATTCAGAATCTATAAGGAATTTAAATAAATCAACAAGAAAAAAAATGCTCTATGACAAATAAGCAAAGGACATCAACAGACACTTCTCAAAAGAAACATACAAGTGGCCAAAAAACAGGAAAAAATATTCAACATCACTAATCATCCGAAAGATGCATATCAAAACTCTAATGAGATACCATCTCACATCAGTCAGAATGGCTAGTACTAAAAAGTCAGAAAATAACAGGTATTGGCAGCACTGCAGAGAAAAGAGAATGCTTATACACTGGTGGTGGGAATATAAATTAGTTCACTCTTTGTGGAAAGCATCATGGAGATTTCTTAAAGAACTAAAAACAGAATTACCATTTGACCCAGCAATCCCATTACTGGGTACCTACCCAAAGTAAGAGAATTCATTCTACCAAAAAGACACCTGCAGCTCACATATTTATTGCTATTCACTATTCACAATAGCAAAGACATGGAATCAACCTAGGTTTCTTTATCCAGTTCACAACAACAGTGAAATGGACAAAGAAAATTTGGTACATACACACCATTGAAAACTACACAGTCATAAAAGGAACAAAATCATGTTGTTTGCAGCAACATGGATGTAGCTGGAGACATTACCCTAAGCAAACTAATGCAGAAACAGAAAACCAAATACCCCATTTTCTAACTAACAAATGAGAGCTAAACACCACATACATATGCAAAAAAAGGAAACAATAAGCAACTCTGGGATTCCAAAAGGAGCAAGACAGGAAGGAAGGCAAAGGTTGAAAAACTATCTATTGGGTACTATGTTCACTACTTGGGTGATGGGATCATTAGAAGTTCAAATTTCAGCATCACGCAATATACCCATGTAACGAACCTGCACATTTACCCCCTGAATCTAAAAATTAAAATTAAAAAAAGAACACAAAGCTTTCTTGTTTTTATGGGTTTCTTCCCAAGTGCTTTAACCCAAGGATAATATATTAAATTCTGAAATGAAGTGGCAATAATCAGCAAGTGTTAAGACTTGCCAGTTGGATTCATAAAGCCAGTAAGTAATATCACTAGAAGCCTTACTTAAGAATGTACACAAGTTCACACACAACCCTTTTAACAAAGAATATGATTATGATATAGACATGCAACTTTGACATTTGAAAAACATGAAGAAAAGCTTATTTGGGGATTTTCACTTATGCAATACTTACATATAGCCATATTGATTATAGGCTTTAACTGCAACTAACACAGCATTAAAATCCACATTTTCAACATGTATGATTTGGATAGAAAACAAAATAGAACCAAGAATAGTTATATTTTTCTTTTTTAAAAAATAATTATTTTTATACAGTAATGTAAATTTGTTAAAGATTTTCCTATTATTTAATTTGCTACTTAGAAAATCCTCGAGGAGTTCCCAAGGCATTTTATCCTTGGATTTATGATAAGAAAACTCAGTCACAAAGGCTTAAGTAACTTCACTGTTAGTAACTGTAAGAGTCTTTCATTATTATTATTATTATTAGACTTTAAGCTCTGGGGTACATGTGCAAATCTTGTAGGATTGTTAAACAAGTATACATATGCCATGGTGGTTTGCTGCCTCCATCCCCCTTTACCTACATTAGGTATTTCTCCTAATGTTATCCCTCCCCAATCTCCCCCACCCCTTGCTATCCCTCCCCTAGCCTCCCACCCCGCACTAGACCCCAGTGTGTGATGTTCCCCTCCCTGTGTCCATGTGTTCTCATTGTTCAACACCCACTTATGACTGAGAAGTTGCAGTGTTTGGTTTTCTTTTCTTGTGTCAGTTTGCCGAGAATGACGGTTTCCAGATTCATCCATGTCCCTACAAAGGACATGAACTCATCCTTTTTATGGCTGCATAGTATTCCATGGTGTATATGTGCCACATTTTCTTTATCTAGTCTGTCACTGATGGGCATTTGGGTTGATTCCAAGTCTTCGCTATTGTAAACAATGCTGCAGTGAACATACGTGTGCAGGTGTCTTTATAATAGAACAATTTATAATCCTTTGAGTATATACCCAGTAATGGGATTGCTGGGTCAAATGGTATTTCTATTTCTACATCCTTGAAATCGCTGCACTGTCTTCCACAACGGCTGAACCAATTTATATTCCCACTAACAGTGTAAAAGTGTTCCTATTTCTCCACATCCTCTCCAGCATATGTTGTTTCCAGATTTTTTAATGATCGCCATTCTAACTGGCATGAATGGTATCTCAATGTGGTTGTGATTTGCATTTCTCTAATGACCAGTAATAATGAGCACTTTTCATATGTTTGTCGGCTGCATAAACGTCTTCTTTTGAAAAGTGCCTATTCATATCCTTCACTCACTTTTTGATGAGGTTGTTTCTTTTTTTCCTTGTAAATTTGTTTTAGTTCTTTGTAGATTCTGGATATTAGCCCTTTGTCAGATGGGTAGCTTGTAAAAATTTTTTTTCCATTCTATTGGTTGCTGGTTCACTCTAATGATTGTTTCTTTTGCTGTGCAGAAGCTCCAGTAACTGTAAGAGTCTTGATATTGTCATATTTATTTTCTCAGAAGATACAATATTCTAAAGCATCCTATAACCATCAGTGTTACACATAATATGCACCAAGTATTACTAACAAAATTACTATTAAAATTACCAAAATTAATGTACTTTTAGTGTCTCCATATTAGAGGTGTTACATGCATCCCAATGAAAACTCATACAGAAGATAGGTCTATATTGTACAACAATTTACTATATCAAGCTAACCAAAGGCTTTTTAAAAATATCAATTACCTGCTTTTCAGTTTATTGGCAAACTAAATTGCTAGATAAATGTATAAAATGTTCAAAAGACCAAATCATTCAGATTTGCCAGAATACTTAGATTTTGTTTTTGACTAAAATAAAATGCTTTATAAAAGCCAGATATGTAGCCACATAGTCCAATAAAAAAATTCTTTCCTGAATAGGTTCATTAGGATATACAGCTCAATTTCAGAGCCAAGGTCAAATAATACTTTCAACTTCTTTTCTTGTGAGAATCTTACTATGCAAATACCTATGAGAACCTCTGGATCTGTTCCCAGAGTTCATGTAGTTCTAACCTTGGAATATCTGTTAGCTGGGAAGGTAGGCTAAGTTCTGACAATCACTCAAGGATTCCTAAAATTTTACTTTGTTTCCATAATGCTAGGTAGTAAGAAAGCTCATGGTATCATGTTTAATCATGAGGAAAGAATAATGACTAGACTTAAAAACTGCATAGAAACATGTGAATTTCAAATATAATGTAGTATTTGCCACAATCACACATTTTTCATAATAAATTCATAGTCAATTTTCTACCATCATAACAGCAATACTTGCCAATTTTAAGAAAGATCACAGTAACTTTAGAGGAAATACAATTCTAAGAAAAAGGTAATCCATACTGTACATCATAGACGGTTCTAAAAAGAATTTTGCTAAGCATTTTAACAAGCTAGTGATAATAAAACATAATAAAATATTGTTCCTAATAGCACTCCAACAGTATTAGAATCAAAATCAAATGGCCTACTTAGTGCCCGGCTCTTGGTTTCTAAAAACAATACTCCATTAGAGGAATCACAGTTCCTCAAAGAAGTGGTTGATTCTAGGTCTGGAGAAGGGAAAATACCAGATCAACTGGAAGTACCTTGTGGTGCCAGAAAGTAAGAAAGTGCTCAAAGGGTGGGGACAAGCTAAAAGGATACACAAGCCAACCTGAAAGAGCTACTAATGGCCAAAGCTGGAAAAATTTGAACAAAATAAATAATAATAGTTTGGGATTATAATACTATATAAATAATTTATGTTTAAACACAAATATATAAATAACATATATTATTATAACATTATTTATAATGTCAATATATTATATAAATAATATATATTTATAAATATATTAGCATACTTATAAATAATTTATAAATAATATAAATATTCACAGGTCATATTGAAATAAAGATGTAAATGATAGAAGAGAAAAGTTCTTTCTGACAGAATTCCAAGTAATTAAAGTAGAAATCAGAGAGCTAGCAAGGCACCATTAGAACACCATAGTAAACAATTTTTGTTAATGGGCAAGATCTACCATCTACCAATAGATGGTAAAGTTAGTAGAGAGAAGCTTGAAGAGAAACAGAGTATTTCTATAGTGCCAAAGTATCTTCTCCTAAATATTTATAAATCTCAAAGGTAAAAAAGAGTAACTTTATAGAATAGCAACTCAGCAGACATTATTTTAACCAAGTGATAGAGGTAATATTATCAGCTATAAGGCGGGAGACCTTGTGTTACTCCTGATATAATGCACTGAGAAGGAATATATTTCTGTGGTAATCCTCTCAAAAATAAATAATCACAATTCAATCAGAAAACATCAAACTCAAATTGAGAGACATTCTACAAAATATCTAACCAGGACTCTTCAAAGTGTCAAGGTCATGAAAGACAAGGAATGACTGAGGAACTGTCAGAGATCAGAAGAGACCAAGGAGACATGACAAATAAATGCAATTCTATCCTAGATAGAATCATAAAACAACAACAACAACAAAATGATATTAGTAGGGAAAATGGTGAAATTCTGATAAGGTCTGTAGTTAATAGTATTGTTCCAACATTATATGGCATGGTTTTGATCACAAATCTATGGTCACGGAAGACCTTAACATTAAAGATATATAGTAATTGCATTATTTTTGCAACTTCTGTATAAGTCTAAAATTATTTCAAAATAAAACAGTGAAAAGTAAGTAAATGGCACATTTTGAGATGAGAAAATATAATATCAATCAAATGACCCAATTTTTGGAGAAACTAATTTTAAGTCATTTGGATTAACAGAAAAATCACGTATTTCTATATGATATAAGGAAAGTTAACAGAAAAATAACTACTAATATAATTCTCTTTCTAATTATGCTATAAAAGTATTTTCACAAGGTTAACAATCATAAAAGCAGACTGAGGCTGGGCGTGATGGCTCATGCCTATAATCCCTGTACTTTGGGAGACTGAAGCAGGTGGATCACCTAAGGTCAGGAATTCGAGACCAACCTGGCCAACATGGTGAAACTCCATCTCTACTAAAAATACAAAAAATCAGCCAGGCATGGTGGTGCATGCCTGTAGTCCCAGCTACTTAGGAGGCTGAGGCAGGAGAATTGCTTGAACCCAGGAGGCAGAGGTTACAGTGAGCTGAGATCGTGCCACCAAACTCCAGCCTGGGCGACAGAGTGAGACTCTGTCTCAAAAAATAAATAAATAAATAAAAATAAAAATAAATACCTAACACCATAAAAACCCTAGAAGAAAATCTAGACAAAACCATTTAGGACATAGGCATAGGCAAGAACTTCATGACCAAAACACCAAAAGCACTGGCAACAAAAGCCAAAATAGACAAATGGGACCTAATCAAACTCCACAACTTCTGCACGGCAAAAGAAACAGTCATTAGAGTGAATCGGCAACCAACAGAATGGGAAAAAATTTTTGTAATCTACCCATCTGACAAAGGGCTGATATCCAGAATCTACAAAGAACTAAAACAGATTTACAACGAAAAAACAAGCCCATTCAAAAGTGGGCAAAGGATACGAACAGACACTTTACAAAAGAAGACATACATGAGGCCAACAAACATATGAAAAAATGCTCATCATCACTGGTCATTAGAGAAATGCAAATCAAAACTACATTGAGATACCATCTCACGCCAGTTAGAATGGGGATCATTAAAAAATCTGGAGACAACAGATGCTAGAGAGGATGTGGAGAAATAGGAATACTTTTACACTGTTGGTGGGAGTTTAAATTAGTTCAACCATTGTGGAAGACGGTGTGGTGATTCCTCAAGGACCTAGAAATAGAAATTCCATTTGACCCAGCAATCCCATTACTAGATATATATTCAAAGGATTATAAATCGTTCTACTATAAGGACACATGCACATGAATGTTCATTGCAGCACATTTTACAATAGCAAAGACCTGGAACCAACCCAAATGCCCATCGATGATAGACTGGACAGGGAAAATGTGGCACATATACACCATGGAATACTATGCAGCCATAAAAAACAATGAGTTCATGTCCTTTGTAGGGACATGGATGAACCTGGAAACCATCATTCTCAGCAAACTGACACAAGAACAGAAAATCAAACACCTCATGTTCTCACTCATAGGTGGGCGTCGAACAATGAGAACACATAGACACAGGGAGGGGAGCATCACACACTGGGGTCTGTCGGGGGGAAATAGGGGAGGGAAAGTGGGGGGGTGGGGGAGTTGGGGGAGAGATAGCATGGGGAGAAATGCTAGATATAGGCAGCAAATCACACTGTCATGTGTGTACCTATGCAACAATCTTGCATGTTCTTCACATGTACCCCAAAACCTAAAATGCAATAAAAAAAATAAAAAATAAATAAATAAATAAATAAATAAATAAAAGTAGATTGAAATGAGCTCTGTTAAGAATCTTCTCTTGTGTATTAAGAAATCAGTCTTAAGACTCATGTCTTTCTTTACCTATTTATTATTTCAAAGGGAGATAAAGAAATAAACAACATTATTTATGTCTAATATAGGCCTTACCTGTATGGCACTATTATAGTATACCTATTGCATTTCTTTCCATCCTATTAGATCATGAACTATAAGTCACAATGTTATACTCCTAGTCCAGCATAGTGCTTAAGACATGAGGGTACTAATAATTATTAGCTCCAAAGTGAATAAAATATTTAAGTTTTATGTTTTACTCTTTCTAGTTGAAAGATCTTTCTAGTTGAAAGAAATCATTTTCATATATTTAAAATACTTCTAATTATAAGAAAATAAGAAATAGTCTTCTAAGAAGATTACTTATAAACCTAAAAATAAAAGAATCCTGACTGTACTTCTTTCAAATCTGATTACTGATAATATATTGTTTCTATTCTGAGTTATATTTTGCCTAAATGATCTAGTCACAAATCAGTTTATCCCTTTTTCTAAATTCAGTTTATAATTTGTGCCATTATGTTTCAGTTAATTTTTAAATAATTAGTTTCATGCAAATATATACTTCAGTGATTTTCAATTCTTCATGAAGTATGTATAATGTCTGTCTTTACAAAAATAGCCATTGGGGACTCTGTACAAATAATCTGAGAACTATACTCTTTAAATAGTTATGTGGTATTACTTGTGCTACTTAAAATAAACAATAATAATACCTATGGCCAAACGTTGTGCCACTGTTCTGTATTAAAATATGTAGTCTTTAAGGCTAGATGCTACATCTTACCCTTTAATATACCTCCAGTGACTGTTAACAGAATCTGGTACATAAAACACTTCAGGCTTTCAAAAGCATGAAAATATAGAATATATATGTACAAAACAAATTTCTGATATCAAATTTAGTATCATTATAAGAGAAAATTGAATAAAATTTCTGATCATGTTCACTGAATGTACAATACAACTTATCACTGTAAAAAGAAAACAGATGAGAGTTCCAAGCTGTTGTTTTAGAAACTGAATATTACATGATTTATAGCTGAAACAATTTTAAACTAAGTTAAAGATCATCAATGAAAAAGCTTTTTTTGAAGCTTAATAAATATCAGTGAAACAAAGAAACTAGTTAACCTGTATAAAACAGCAGAATGTTATTTTGATCAGTTTTAACAATATTTTAGATTTTCTATGTCTTAATGTAAGAGTAAAAACAAAAGCCAACAAAAAACAAGATTAGGTATTTAACACTATTCAAACCAACACAGAAATGTTTACCTCAGTCCCAAACACAGGGCCCATACACTTTAAAAAAAATGCTTTAAAGAATATGTAATATATATATATTCCACCCTTGTGTACTTTTAATCCAGTTAGATGCTATGGCAACCTTTAAGTTTTGCTAGATTTCAAGTATTCTGTTATTTCATGAAGCTTACTTAAGAACAGTAGTTACAATCCTATTTGCATGTATTAAACACACACACACACACACACACACACACATGCCCAAACTGAAGAAGGAGGAAAGAGGAAGGGAAGAGAAAATGAGACGAATGGGAGAAGGGGAAGAGATGAAAACGGGAAAGAGCTGGGAGTAGCTAAGAAAACAGAGAAGGAAGAGTATCAAGTGAAAAAAGCCTGATAAATGCCCTTACCTTCACTTGATTTTTCTGCTTGTTTTGCTGCATTTTCTACTTTTTTTTGTTTTGCTGCTAAGAGTTCCCGTTTTAACTGTCTTGCTTCTTTTCTGAGCTCTTCACTATAAAGCAAAAAGAGTTATGTAAGTATATAACATATTAGAGTAAAAGTTATTTAGCAGAACAGAATTGTTCCTATACTACATCTAAGAAAAATAAAATGAATAATGTAATTTGTCTATTTTGTTTCTGTGTACATACACTTGTGGTATAGAAACACACTTAAAGGATTTTAAAAGTTCTAATTTTTTCATAATAGTAATATAAATTACTATTAAATATATCCGCTATCAAATTATAAGTGATAAATGACCCATTACCTTCCTAATTCACTAACAAATTTAACAGTCTAGTTTTAGTTTAATAATTTATGGTGATAGTGGATCAAAACAAAATTATAAGTAATATATAAATATTACTTATTAAATACGGACATACACAAAAAATTGGCTTCAAAACTGGTAGAATTCCTGAACTGGTACCAGTAACTACCATATATTAAGTAATTATTACATGCTAGGTGTCATGCTAAAAACTTTAAAAACTCATTTGATTTTTAAACCCAAGTTTTTAACTCATTTAATACTATAGTTTGGCATATAATTTCCTTTTAGTTTGCTGGTAGTTAAATCTATCAGGATGAGGTTTGATGATTAATACAATCATGTGTTAAAGACAAACTTAGAAGTAAATGTTGACTTCACTACAAGGTACTCCCTAAGTGACTTGTTTCTCCAAACCAGTTTTAGGTCGGGAGATTCAAATTCATGCCTTGTAAAGAATTATTAACTACTCATATTATAAACCCTTAGGGTTACTTGTGACTACTCAAGACTGTGCATGTATTATCTATGAATGTACCCACTGTATTTTCAACAACATCTAGAGTGAATTATGGAAACTCAAAAACTATAAACCCAAGCAGGCACTCCACTCTGAAAATGGTTATCAAAGATATTCAAGCCAATGTTTAGTGGAATCTGAAGTCTAGATAATCCCATATCTGATTTAACCTTTAGTACTTCTTCCTTATCCCATATCCTGTATCTTTTTACCAACTGCCCTGTATTAGAGTTACCAAACTGCTGGGCCTTATGACATGTATAACTTAGTTCTTTTATCCTTTTTCTACATCAGACACACAGCTACATTTTGCATCCGCTTGGCCTCCAAGATCCTGAATTCTGAAACTTCCCTCGGTGATCAAAACCCACTACCTTTTTAACTTTTCCAGCCTTTCATTCCTACTAAACTTGCATGTACTCCCATAATAATGAAAGCCAACTGCTTAACTGTAATTCATGGTCCATTAGCTCCATTCTAGCCCTAATTGGCTATCTATCCATACTGGATGCTATGACCAGTCATTTCACTGATGACCTCATCAGCACCCATAATTTCCTTGACTTATTTGTCCTATGGATACATCATAATCACCTGGAAGAACCTGCTAGCAACATGTTGGGGAAGACAAACCTCCAGGGAATATAACTTTAGATGTGGAATGTTGCCTGGAAATTTGCCTTTGTAACAAATTCCCCAGATGATTCCAGTATGTACTCAGGTTTGGGATCCAGTGCTTTAGGATCTTACTATAGAAATTACCTTCTCTCTTTTGCAATTTGAAGCACTCCCACTTCATTGATCCTTTTATTCAGCAAACAAACACACTCACATTTCTCTGGACTCGGCTCAAATCAAGTGATTATTATCTTCATAAATGGACTTCATTCTTGAAAAAATAGTTTACATATATAGTCTGCTTTATCAACCTCTAACTTCTTAAATTCTTGCAATCTATCCCTCATACACTCTACTGAAACTGCTTCTATATCAACCAAATTCAATGGCCTTTTCTCATTCCTCCTCTTCTTTATGGCCTCTATCATTCAATGATGTTAATTACTCCTTCCTTCTCCTGTTTTCTTGGAATTCTATCCCAGTCAGGCTTAGATACCATTTAGCATTTTTAATCTCCAATTATTCTCCTAGTTCCTCTTTTTCTTCCCATATCATAATTGTTGACATTTTTCTCATCACTATTCTTTATACACTGGCATTTTAGTCTAGTCTCATAACATCAACTATCACTCCTATATAGGTTATTTCCAAATCTAAATGTTTTGCCTTGATTATGGTCCTCCATTTCTAATTATCTTTTATAAATTTCTGTGTAGATTAACTAAGAAATTTAAGGTAAGACACATACTGATATAGTTTAGCTATATCCCCACCCAAATCTCATTTTGAATTGTAGTTCCCATAATCCCCCCCATATTGTAGGAGGGACCCGGTGGGGAAATAATTGGATCATGGGGGCAGTTTTTCTTATGTGGTTCTCATGATAGTTAGTGAGTTCTCATGAGATCTGATGGTTTTATAAGCATCTGGTATTTCCCCTGCTGGCACTCATTCTCTCTCCTGCCACACTGTGAAGAGGTGCCTTCTGCCATAATCGTAAGTTTCCTGAGGCCTCCCCAGCCATGCAGAACTGTGAGTCGATTAAACCTCTTTTCTTTATAAATTACCCAGTCTTGGGTATGTCTTTCTTAGTAGTGTGAGAACAGACTAATACACATACAATTTAAAGTTTCCTAGTAGCCAGATTTAAAAACTAAAAGGAAACATTAATTTTTACATACTTTATATATCCAAAATATTACCACTTTAAAATGCAACCAATACAAAGAATATTAATGTGATACTCTACACTCTCTTTTTGTACTAAGTCTTCAAAATCCAGTGTGCATTTGACACTTACAGCAAATCTCAATTCAGACTAGCCTCATTTCAAGGACTCAACTCGAGAGAAACAGCAGGCTGGACATCTCAACATAATCACAAATTCTTTATGTCCAAACCTGAAATCCTCTCCTCATTGCCCACATTTGTTCATTCTTCCTTAAGTCTCTATTTGATCACGGAACCATAATCTTTCTAATGATCAGAATTTAAATTCCCCTTGGACTCTTCTCCCTTTCCTTTCATTGAATCAGTGTTGAAGTACAGCATTTTCTAATCTCTCTCACATATAACAGCTCCTCTTGATTCTAACCATCAATGCCCAGTTTAGGCTCTCATTACGTATTCTCAGATAAGTACAATTACTTTCTATTTCTTAAAGCTGTATGAACATAACTGTAGAAAATCCATATTTACTCAGCATGATGTAAAAATGTAACTGGGTAGTCGCTGCACAGAGAACAGCAAACATATCTTCCATTTATTCCATCAAACATTCCTATCTTTTTATTATGCTACATTTTATGGTTTTCAATTTGGTAAGTAATTCAGTCATTTAGATGATGTTTTCCAAAGACTAAGGTCTTTGAGGTAGAGACTATCTTGGTTGCAACCAACTCTGTTCATTTTAAAAGGGCAGTGAATGCATAATGCTGGCTTCTAAAAATCTATCTTTAAATAGTCAAAGATTTAGACATATTATTGATGTAGCCATATAATATACAAACTGAGCAATGATGAAAAGGTGAGTACAGAGAAGGGTAGGTATATATAGATTATTAAAAATTGCTTCATTATGCTAAATTTTTTAAGTGATTGAAGATTTACAATGTTGTCAAAATCTCTGAGACTATTCAAGCAACACCATTTGTTAGTAGTGTGGAATCCATAGCTCTTGAAATGAAGTGCAAGTTTTAAAATCAATCTTTAGATTACAGTTTAATTTTAGGATTCCCAATCCTACATTCTCTGGAATATCATCCTATCCGCTGGCATCAGAATATATTTAAATATGTTGAAATGAGAACTAAAATTGTAAGTCTGGCAGTATATGTCACCATATACTGCCAAACTATGGGCTTACTTTAGAGTCCAGACAGCATTGTCTTGGCCTCCTCAAAGCCTAGTCTCTGCTTAAACGGTAAAAGAAATGGCTTTTATAAACTGTTACTAACTCTAAGCCATTAATTGTTTTCCTCACAGTTATATTTCATTTTAATTTTAATATAGTTTGCATGACATCAGCATTTATCCACCAGATATTTCTGTATTGCATATATTTTTTATATAGTAAATCTGCAATAAGTACTCCCTAATGGAAAAAAGAATTTCTTAAAAAACAAACAAACAAAAAATAATAAAATACCAGCAGTGTAGAAATTACAGTAGCTTTATATATTTAGTAATGGCAAAGAAATTACTAATTCATTGAGCAATTTTTGGAGCATCTAATATTTATATGGTAACATTCTGGGTGCTGGCACGGAAATCAAGATGATTAAGAAAGGGAACCTCACTTTGCTAGGTTCTTTAAATCAGTTACCTCCTCTATCACTTAATAATCTTTTTAATGAATTGTGATATGGGCATTTTATAGGTAAGAAGGCTGAGATTTATGAAGATAAAATAAACACCGCATTTGAAGTCACATAGTAAGTGATAGAGCTAGAAACTAAAAATGGGACTATCTGAACTCCAGGTCTATGCTCTTTCTATTATGTTTCATGGACATCTTGAGAAAGTCTTCAAGGAGCCTAAATCCCAAGAAGGGATATAAGCCATGTACATCAATAATAAAAACAGTACTTAATCAAAAGCAGCAACTTCCATGACAAATAAATGACTGAAGCATTTTGAAATTCAGTGAAGGAAAGAGTACTGCAGGACAAATAAGAGATGGTCTCACAGAGGAAGCATGTGAACTGGGCCCTGAAAGATAAGTAGGAATTAGCTATTTACAGACAGAATGAAGAGGCATCCAAGCAGTCTGTCTAAACCAAGACAGGGAGATGGAAAAACAGGGTGCATGCTAAAACATCAAGATATTTGGCTATTGCATAAAATAATTTAAAGTGGGGCAAGGTAACTAGTAATAAAAGATAGCGCTGGGAAAAGAATCTGGGATAAAGTATAAATGCCAAGCATTTGTGAGTAGTGACAATATTTTCCCACACCTTTGGGCTTTCCATTTTTTTTTTTTTTTTTGCAACCAATTTCTAAACTGCTCTTAGTGTCTTCATTTAACCCACTATCCACCCATTTTAACACCTTACTAGTAATCCACATACTCGTTAAATGGCTCTCTCAAAAGTAACTTATGACCTCCTAATCACAAATTTCAGTGGCTTCCTATTAGATTGTAACTTAGACCCTGAAAAGAATCCAACTTTGTTGAACACCTTACCCCTCTTTGCCCCTCCGCTATCTCAGACATAGTGTTGTCATGAGATCTTAGGACACTTAGGATCTTATCCTACCTCTTTGATATTCTTTCCCTGATTCCATTGGTTCTATTTTTCTACCTTTTGCTCTTCAAAATTAGATGCTTCTCAACCTTCTTTTCCTCTCTATAAATTTCATCCACACTCAGGACTTCAATTCCCTCTGTCTCAATGCAACCAACATATAAAATCAAGATTATTAGTCTATGCTCTTTACACATTTTCACTCTCAAGATTAAATTAATGTTTCTAACTGTCAGATGAGTAATTTCACTAGACATCCCACAAATGCATCACATCTACCATTTTAAAAGTCAGAGTGATAATGCGGGCTCCTCAACAAACACCAGCTAATTCCTCTCTTTTCTATTTCTGATCCCACCTTCTAGTATCATTCCCTTACTTACTACATCTTTCCTTTTTCCTTTATAAAGTCTCTTACTTTCTGTGGTTAGTGACAGCAATCTAGTTTGGGCCATCAGGACTTCACCATTGCAAGAGTCTTCTACTTGGTCTATATGCCTCTGGTCTGACATTTCTTCCATTCATTTTATAACATACATGGCAAATCCTACAGTTCTACTCCCTTGATCTTCTTAGCTCCCTAAATCCTACTGAATTATGTACTAATTTCTTTCCTAGGTAATTAAGTCTCTCTCATGACCTAACTTCAAGCTACTTTCTTCAACTTTATCTCCCATATATCCTCTATACTTACTCTAAATTTCAGTCAAAATATAGTAGTCATAATTACCTTGGCAAACTTTGAGCTTCAGTACACATACTCCTTTGTTCATGCCATTTCTGCTACTTAAAATGTTGTTTTTCCCCTATTTCTGTCTACTAATCTTCCTCATCTTGTAAGGCTTCATGGAGAAAGTGGCACTTCAGTATAGCTTTGGGGAAAGTTGTCAACTTCACTGATCCTCAGTTTTCACATCTATAAATTGTGTCTATGTTCAATATATGTAATATGCAAAACTGATGCAAAGATTTAGGATTAATATGAGTAGGCACACTACCGGGTGCTTTTTTTTCTTCTCTATCTGTAACCCAGGACAGTGCTGACTAATAGGTGCTTAGAAGGCATTTACTTTTATATTCAAAATATACTACAACCAATTCATGACTTTAAATTACATTAGCAATTTAAAAGAATTAAAACTGTGAAAATTAATGATAAAGTGATTACTAATTATTACTCTAAAGATATCTACTCTAATGCCAGGGATAAATTGTTTTCTTCCTTTTAAAACTAATGCCAACTTATAGCATTCCAAGTGATTAGACAAAGCATTTGGGTGGGGGTTGTGGAAAGAAATGTGTTTACCAAAAGACCTAGATTCAACATCATTATTTGGCCCATGAAAAGGCAATTAGTTCTTCTCTTTGCCTCAGTTTCATCATCACAGAAAAATAGTCTAAGTAAGGCAAAAAATAGTATTTCTGAAATATATAATCAAAATTATAAGTGTAAAAAGTTCTACCACGCAGATCATTTTATTTTAATTCCTTTGGATTTAGCCTTTTAAAGTCCATTATGGAATCAAAATTATTTCCTTAGTTTTCACTCACATTTAAGGATGTAGTGAGGTGCTGAATGTTGATCTTCATCCTAGACATAAAAAAAGTTGAAGAATAGAAATAGCAAGAGATTTTTCAAAATTATCCAAGTCAATAATAGAATTTCGACATGACACTGACATCTTAATTCTTTTCTTTTCCAGGTGACGCTTTTAATCAGATGGTGTCTTTGGAGAATATCAAGAGTCATATGTGGGCCAGAGCAGCAGAAGAAGCCCAGTACTCAGGGTGAGGCCTCGGGGGAAACAACGGGCTGGGTGGGGGAGGTCAGCAATGGCTGAAGAATCCCTGAGGATGGTTGTATTTAAACGGCTTCATCCTGCCAGGACTCCTAAAGAGCTGCAGACACATCTCCTGGGGAAATTCCTCGGCCCCTCCACACTGTCATCATGGCTCTCGTTCTCCAGGTAAACATCCAGCAGCACACACACAGCTGCTGCAGCTGGTTGGTCAACAGCTGGTGGCTGGGCCAAGGGCCACACAGCTCCTTGCAGCAAACATTGACTTCGCTCTCCATGGCCTGAATGTTGTCATAGTTGCTGTTTGTTTTCTCCCTTTCCAGATCAAACAGAGCTGAAAAACAGGTGGGATGGAGGAGTATCCAGGGTTCAACACCACAGCAGCCTGCAGTTTGGTTCTGCCCCTTTCGATGAGTGCCATGTAGTAGAGATTGGTGTCCCCAGCCAGCCCCGCATCCACAATGTCTTCGGTGAAATGCAGCTCCATGTAATCCTCATGGGCAACTGTTATCCACTTCACCAGGCGAGAGACAACCTTGGCAGGGAAGAGGTACTAGCAATCACTGGTAACTGGCACAATGCCATATTTTAGGGATGTAAACTGTTTGTGGAGGGCCAGGTGGGACTCTACCCTAGTCTTCAGAAGTTTCATGGTGGTCTCCATGTGGCTGGCGCTGAGCGAGTGGCCAGAAATGAGTTTGCTGGGGCTGCTCTTTGGGGAAGTGGAGGCCACCCAGCTTCTGTACCCACACATAGGGGTGACCTAACTCAAGTACATAGTCGCTCAAAGTCAGGATGCCAACTTTATCAAACTGATACTGATTGGCTGGATTCGGAGTTTTATTTCCATGATCCCCAGGATACAAGCAACTCAGGACTGAGTCAAGAGACAGCAAGTCATCTGCACTGATGGGGGTGATCAGCTCCGTGGCAGTTGTCATTTTGGGTTTTACTGTCATGATATTGAGGTTCATGAGGTAGAAGAAAGTCAGGGTGAAGCACACTGTCATCTTTGCACTTCTGGTCAAGCATGACGGACAGTGGGTGCCTCTTCAGCATCTCCTTGTGTTTGTTATCCAACTGAACCTCCAGCGTGGGTCTCCAGCGTTCATGGTCTGCTCCTCCTCAGCATCCGAGTCACTCTCGTCATTTTGGGAGTCCTCTGGAGGCTTGAACAGAGCCTTGGCTTTGTCTACTCTGCCTTCAATTGCCACAGATAACGTCTTATCACAGGCCTGCCCATACTCAGTGGCCTGAACAAGAGGACATAGAGGGAGGCGGCAGGTGCCTGGCTGTCTCATAGTGCTTGTGAGCCTGGTCGAATGGCATAAACAGGTACTCCTGCACCGGAAGGGAAGCCTGCATGATGCTGTTGAGGCGCGGCTGGAGGCTTGCTCAGGTACTCCTTCGTCACTTCAATTTTCTTGAGGATCTTCTCCTTGTTGGACAGGCATTCACGGTATTTCTCTGACAGCCTTTTACACTGCTCCAGCTCCCAGTCCAGACGTGCCAGTGTTTGCTGGTGAGGGTCTCCATGGTGACTTCAGCCTTGCTGATATCTGGTGGAGCCTCCTTATAAAACTCGTCTAAACTACCAGATCGATTTCTTCATTCTTTGACTTAAACTCTAAACATTTGGTGATTTCCTTCTGTAGGTGCATCACCTCAAACAACAGGTTCTGGAGCTGCGGGTGATAGGCATCTACTTTCTGCTTAGCCTTGTGGGTCTGATCTCCTTTCTTCAACCTGATGTGGGCTAATCGGTTAAGCTTTTTCAAAGTCATGAAATGCACACAGCTCTGGATCCTCTGTTCTTCGATTTCAATTGCCACATCCTTGCCACCCTTGCTCTTCAGGTCTTGGATCTCAGCCATCAGCCTCTGTAGCTCCTGGCAGGTGTACTTGTCATAGTCTCTGCCAGGGTCCCACAGAGCCACCTCAGCCTCCTCACTGTAGTATTTACCTTCCTGCTCGGTGTCAGATCGATTCCGCTTTCCTTTAGCTGGGGCTCCATTGCTTTGGATCACTTTGGGCTTCCATTTTTTGCTTGATTCTGATCACATGGATGTTCTTTGATGTCAAGGGGAAACAGCAGAGACCTCACAGCTCCGTGAACCTGGGACTGGGGGACATCTTAATTCTTTATGCAGCTTCACTTAACCTGCTAATCACCTACTAAGTGAAAAGTAATTTTAGACTCATATATTACCTTTAAGTTAAATATTTTATTTATTTACAATTTTTATTGATTTATAATATTTGTACATCTTATGGGCTACATGTGGTATTTTGCTATATGCATAGAATATGTAACGGTAAAGTTAGGATATTAAGGATATCTATCACCTCGAGTACTTAACATTTCTATGTGCTGGGTACATTTCAAGTCTTCCCTTCTAGCTATTTTGAAATATGCAATCCATTATTGTTAACTATAGTCACCCTACTCTGCTATTGAGCATTGGAACTTATTCTGTTTGTACTCATTATCCAATCTCTTTTCATCCCCCACAACACACAAACTCAGATGTCTCTGGTATCTATCATTCTACATTCTACCTCCATGAGATCAAGTTTTTCAGCTCCTACATATGATTGAGAATACAATATTTGTCTTTCTGTGTCTAGCTTATTTCACTTAACACAATGACCTCTTGTTCTATTCATGTTGCTGCAAATGATAGAATTTCATCCTTTTATGGCAAAGTAATATTTCATTGTGTATTTACACCACAGTTTCTTTTTCCATTCATTCATTGATGAACTCTTAGGTCGATTCCACGGCTTGGCTACTGTGAATAGTGCTGCAATAAACATGGGGGTATAGATATCCCTTTGATATAACAATTTCTTTTTCTTTAAATAAATATCCAGTAGAGGGATTTAAGCTGAATATATTCTATACAACAGGAGATACTATAAATAACTACATAAGAAGCTTTTTATTACTACAATGCCAATATATTTACAATTTTTATCAGACTGTTCATATTACTTGATTAAAGCAGTTTTAAAAAATCCTGCAATTTTTTTTTTAACTGTGCAACTTTTCAACATGAGATCGGGGATTTAAAATGGCAATGTCAAGTATCTTGCATAACTGTCAGTCAGTTTTCATTTTTTCCCAGATGCTCTTTTCATTTTCTCCAGTTTCTAGGAATGTGCCTTAGGAAAATTTTTAGTTATACCTATTATTTTTTCTTATGTCATGAGAAATATTATTTTAATGTGAGGGTAATGAAGTCAAACACTGATATTCTCTAATATTCACATTTAAAAAATTGATAAAGATGATCAAGACCTGAGTATTTGATAAGCCTGTTGAAGAAATCTTAAATCTACATAGTGGAATATGTGTAAGTTTCTTAAATATGACGGTAAATGAATTTGCTTAGAGGCCTTTTTAAACAAGCTGATGGTTAAACACATACCCATTACAGATCATTGTTTCTTGGACCTTGGATGTAACACTTGCAGTTAATTTAAGCCTGCTATTTCCCAACATCTGATAAGAATTCATAACACATGGAACTGATTGAAAAACAAACAGTATACCCTTCATGGTCTTTAGTCTGCTGCTTTAATCACAAAGATACCCAATCTGTTTGTAGTGAAACAGCTCAGCTATTGATGAAATCATAAAATAGCTGTAATAAAAGCCCATCATATGTATTAAAATTATAGATGTTTTGCACAATTTTTAGACTATGGTATCATCAGCTATAGCAGAGATGTAGGTTTACCATATTTCACAAAGTGCCAAAATATACTGTAGTTTATACACATATTTTGAAAATATATATTTACATCATGCAAATATCTAACAAAAGTTAATCAGTGAAACTCCACTGTGTGTTCGACGCTCTGTTTTACCTATTACTAGCAGTACAGCATTGGACAACTAAGTTAACCAATCTAACCCTCAGTTTACTCACATAGAAATGAATAGTAGGTTGCTGTAAGAAAGAACTAAGATTCCATGGAAATTATTTAGCATACCTAACAGAGTACTTGGCCCAAGATAGTACAAAATAGAAATTTGCTTCTCTTATTATTATTGCTCTCACCTCTACAACTACCATTATTCACATCCTTGCTATTTACAGAATCTATTACTAACAAAATAAGATCTCAGTCTAACAAAAGAGATTAAGAAAGCAAGTTTTTCCATTGTTTCCATGGATACACAGATTTTAAAAGCACAGCAATTAGTTTTTGTGTTCGGGGGCGTTGCTTAAATTAAATATATGCTATGAAAGTGAGAAATGTAATAGTTTTAAAAAACTAAAAATTACAAAACTCCCGTATCCTAATTCTGGCCACTAAATACTTGAAACTGAATTATTTTCTTTCATTATAACCTAGTTGAAAAGACAAGGAATAAGTGAGTTAACAAAGACATGCATACATACTTAGAAATTCTATAAGGGAAGTTAACAGAGAACCTACCTTATTTTAGTCTAAGTGATCCTGAAAGGTATCTATCAAAAGATAACATTTAATCTGAGAGCTAACGTTCTATGTGCCCTTTATAATCTGCTACACCACTACTTATGAATAGAAAGACTGTATCCCTATCTTTAAATATACTGCAATTTAGAAAGAAAAGGAGAAATCTAAATATACTTGTATATAGTCTTTAAACTTACAATCTTACTCTTTTCATATGAAAGATCACATGCATCTTTAATGAAAAGATTAGAAATCTAATGTAGATTATCTCTAATCTTTGTAAGATCTCTTTCAAATCTTAGAAACTTTTATTCTTTTTCAAAACACACTAAACAACAGTGTATCTTAAAATCATAAAGTGTCCATAATATCAGCAGGTGATATTGCTATTCTGTCTAAGTACCAAGCAAAAATCTCAGAATCAAACATGTTATTTCATAACAAAAACATGGGTTGGCCAAAATTTCACAGAAATGGAGTATATTTGCTGTGGCAGAAATCCGGTCTTTAGCCAAATGTCTATTTCACAATCCAACTTGACAAATGATATTAATTAAATATGAAAAATTAGGTTTCCATTTCTAGTAAGGCAGCATACTAGATAACCCGAAACTCTCTTGCAACCCAACACATAGAAGTGGTGAACAGAATACATTTTTAAAAACACCTATCAAAAAAAGTCCAGGTCCAGATGGGTTCACAGCCAAATTCTACCAGACATACAAAAAGGAGCTGATACCTTCTGAAACCATTCCAAACAACAGAAAAAGAGGGAATCCTCCCTAACTCATTTTATGACACCAACATCATCCTGATACTAAAACCTGGCAGAAACACAAGTAAAAAAGAAAATTTCAGGCCAATATCCATGATGAACATCGATGCAAAAATCTTCAATAAAATACTGGCAAACCACATGCAACAGAACATCAAAAAGCTTATCCATCACAATCAAGTAGGCTTCATCCCAGGGATGCAAGGCTGGTTCAACATATGTAATCCATCACATAAACAGAATTATGTAATCCATCACATAAAGAGAATTATGTAATCCATCACATAAACAGAACCAAAGACAAAATACACATGATTATCTCAATAAATGCAGAGAAGGCCTTCAACAAAATTCAGCAGCCCTTTATGCTAAAAACTCTCAATAAACTAGGTATCAATGGAACATATCTCAAAATAATAAAAGCTATTCATGACAAACCCACAGCCAATATCATACTGAATGGGCAAAAACTGGAAGCATTCCCTTTGAAATCTGGCACTAGACAAGGATGCCCTCTCTCACCACTCCTATTCAATATAGTATTGAAAGTTCTACCCAGAGCAATCATGCAAGAGAAAGAAATAAAGGTATTCAATTAGGAAAAGAGGAAGTCAAATTGTCTCTATTTGCAGATGACATCATTGTACATTTAGAAAATCCTATCGTCTCAGCCCAAAATGTCCTTAAGATGATAAGCAACTTCAGCAAAGTCTCAGGATGCAAAATCAATGTGCAAGTATCACAAGCATTCCTATACACCAATAACAGACAGAGAGCCAAATCATGAGTGAACTCCCATTCACAACTGCTACAAAGAGAATAAAATACCTAGGAATACAACTAACAAAGAATGTAAAGGACCTCTTCAAGGAGAACTACAAACCATTGCTCAAGGAAATAAGAGAGGATACAAACAGATGGAAAAACATTCCATGCTCATGGTTAGGAAGAATCAATATCGTGAAAATGGCCATACTGCCCAAAGTAATTTATAGATTCAACTCTCTCCTCATAAAGCTACCATATGACCCTCTTCACAGAACTGGAAAAAACCACCTTAAATTTCATATGGAACCAAAAAAGAGCCCGTATAGCCAAGACATTCCTAAGCCAAAAGAACAAAGCTGGAGGCATCACCCTACCTGACTTTAAAATATACTACAAGGCTATAGTAATCAAAACAGCATGGTACTGGTACCAAAACAGAGATATAGACCAATGGAACAGAACAGAGGCCTCAGAAGTAACGTCACACAGCTACAACTATCTGATCTTTGACAAACCAGACAAAAATAAGCAGTGGGGAAAGGATTCCCTGTTTAATAAATGGTGTTGGGAAAACCAGCTAGCCATGTGCAGAAAGATGAAACTAAACCCCTTCCTTACATCTTCTACAAAAATTAACTCCAGATAGATTAAAGATTTAAACATAAGACCTAACACCACAAAACCACAGAAGAAAACCTAGGCAATACCATTCAGGACATAGGCATAGGCAAGGACTTAATGACTAAAACACCAAAAACAATGGCAACAAAAGTCAAAATCGACAAATGGGATCTAATTAAACTTAAGAACTTCTGCACAGCAAAAGAAATAATCATTAGAGTGAACCCGCAACCAACAGAATGGGAAAAAATTTTTGGAAGCTACATATCTGACAAAGGGCTAATATCCAGAATCTACAAAGAACTAGAACAAATTTACAAGAAAAAAACAAACAACCATATCAAAAAGTAGGTGAAGGATATGAACAGACACTTTTCAAAAGAAGACATTTATGTGGCCAACAAATATATGAAAAAATGCTCATCCTCACTGGTCATTAGAGAAATGCAAATCAAAACTACATTGAGATACCATCTCACACCAGTTAGAATGGCAATTAGTAAAAAATCTGGAGACAACAGATGCTGGAAACAATGAGGAGAAATAGGAATGCTTTTACACTGTTGGTGGGAGTGTAAATTAGTTCAACCATTGTGGAAGACAGTGTGGCGATCTCTCAAGGATCTAGAAATAGAAATACCATTTGACCCAGCAAGCCCATTACTGGGTATATACCCAAAGGATTATAAATCATTCTATTATAAAGACACATGCACACGTATGTTCATTGCAGCACTGTTTACAATAGCAAAGACTTGGAACCAACCTAAATGCCCATCAATGACAGACTGGATAAAGAAAATGTGGCACATATACATTATGGAATACTATGCAGCCATAAAAAAGGATGAGTTCATGTCCTTTGCAGGGACATGGATGCATCTGGAAACCGTCATTCTCAGCAAACTGACACAGGAACAGAAAACCAAACACCACAACTTCTCAGTCATAAGTGGGTGTTGAACAATGAGAACACATGGACACAGGAAGAGGAACATCACATGCTGGGGTCTGTTAGGGAGTTGGGGGCTAGGGGAGGGATAGCAGTGGGTGGGGAGATTGGGGAGGGATAACATTAGGAGAAATACCTAATGTAGGTGAAGGGGGGGATGGAGGCAGCAAACCACCATGGCATGTGTATACCTCTGTAACAATCCTGCAAGATCTGCACATATACTCCAGAACTTAAAATATAATACAGCAAACAAACAAAAACCTATTAACATGACTGTAAACAATAGAATTAACCTATATATGAATACAGATTTAAATGCAAAATGAAATTAAATATAGAAATTAAACCTGAAAAAAAAACACAACCCTTAAATACATATGTTTAGCTCACTAGAAATCAAGGGAATTATGCATGGTTTGAAAAATGAGGAGGGGGACTGAAAACCAGAGCAATAAGCATTGGGACTATTCTTTGAACACTCTGAGTTACTGGTCTCAGTAACCTAGAAATGCAGATTTTAATAATCACAAGGGTAGAACTAGCACTCTTGCACACAAAGCTAGGCATTTCCACTTATTTAAAAGATAGAAATAAACAAATCTACTAATAAACACAGGATGACCACAGAGAAGCTTGTCTGTCTCAGATCCAACCAGGTAAGAAGGCTTATTAATAATAAAACTAATTAATAAGCTCAGGTATCTAGGGAGTACTTTTAATTAAAATCATCAGTGATGTGTAGTACTCTATTGCACATGTTAGAACCAAAGGTAAGTCCTCTCTGAAGGAAGGTGTCCTCAAGTCATATTTCTCAGAACTCTGAAAAGGTGATAATACAGTTTATTTATCCCCCTCCAAATCTCAAGTTGAAATTTAATCTGGTATTGGAGGTACGGCCTGGGAGGGGTTTGGGTCATGGTGGTGGATCCCTCATGAACAGCATGGTGCCATTGTCACTGTAATAAATGAGTTCTCTATTAGTTCCTGTGAGAACTGATAAAGAGAGCCTGGTACCCCCCCCCCCTCGCTTTCTCTCACTGTCTGCTTCTCTTCACCTTTCACCATGAGTGGAAACTTCCTGATGCCCTCATCAGAAGCAGATAACAGCACCACATTTCTTGTACAGCCTGCATAACTATGAGCCAAATTAATCTCTTTTTGTTTATAAATTATCCAACTTCAGGTATTCCTTTATAGCAACATAAATGGATGAATTCTAAAAATATATTAGCACCCAATAAAATGATTTTGTAATACATAAGGCAAAAAGGTATTGTAGTAAGAATCAGTGGAACAACAACTAATAGAACCTGACACTCAAACCTTCAGATACTACAAAAATAAAACAAGTGTGTTCATTATATAAAGAGAATGAGAGAGAGGGAAAAAAATTGAGTAAGAGAACTATAACTAAAATAAGAACAATGGTCAGGCTCGGTGGCTCACGCCTGTAATCCCAGCACTTTGGGAGGCTGAGATGGGCAGATCACGAGGTCAGGAGATCAAGACCATCCTGGCTAACATGGTAAAACCCTGTTTCTATTAAAAATACAAAAAATTAGCTGGGTGTGGTGGCGGGTACCTATAATCCCAGCTTCTTGGGAGGCTGAGGCAGGAGAATTGCTTGAATCTGGGAGGCAGAGGTCACATCATGCTGGCTGAATAGAGGCCCAAAAACCTGCCCACCCACCTGGCTCACCATTGCTATCATCAGCATTTGAGTAAGCCATCTGCAGGCCCAAGAATCAGCCCACTGAGACCTCCTAACAATGGTGCCAGTGTATACCACCTTGGGCCCTAGTAAAGGCATGTTCAGCCCACTGCTACACCAATGAGGCCCAAAAGCTAGCTTAGTGTTCCAGTCTCCCACAAAACTTTACCACAGCCTGCACTACTAACTGCACCCTAAACCACTGATGAAGTCACAGACACTATTGACACTGCTTACAGCCAAATAAGTCATACACAGACTACACTACTGTACATACCCAGAATCAAAGCCAAGCGCCCTACCCAGCCACCAACATAGTTATATCCACAAGAAAAAGCCCTAATCAGAGAAGGAAATTAAAAAAATTGGAAGTAGTGGCTAGTGCATCAGATGTACAGCATCAACATAAGGACACAGTAAACATGAAAAAGAAGGGAAATAGTACACTTTCAAAAGAACACAATAAATCTCTAGCACCATATTACAATAAAAAAACAATTTAAAAAATTCCAGAAAAAGAATTGAAAATTTTGATACCAGGCTGGGCACAGTGGCTCACACCTGTAATCCCAGCACTTTGGGAGGCTGAGGCAGGTGGATCACGAGGTCAGGAGATTGAGACCATCCTGGCCAACATGGTGAAGCCCTGTCTCTACTAAAAATACAAAAATTAGCTGGGTGTGGTGGCACGTGCCTATGATCCCAGCTACTTGGGAGGCTGAGGCAGGAGAATCGCTTGAACTGGGGAGGGGGGAAGTTACAGTGAGCTGAGATCACACCACTGCACTCCAGCCTGGGTGAGAGTGAGACTCCGTCTCAAAAACAAACAAAAAAATAAAAAACTTAATGCCAAAGAAGCTCACTGAAATAAAAAGAAAATTCAAAAACACAATACAAAGAAATCAGAAAAACAGTTCAGGATATAAATGAGAAATGATATCTATCAAAGAGATAGATATTATAGAAAGAGAACTGAACAAAAATTCTGAGACTGAAGAATTCATTCAATGCAATACAAAATACATTCAAAAGCATCAACAGGCTGGGAGTGGTGACTCATGCTTGTAATCCCAGCACTTTGGGAGGCTGATGAGAGCAGATCACCTGAGGTCAGGAATTCAAGACGAGCCTGGCCAACATGGCAAAACCCTGTCTCTACTAAAAATACAAAATTTTTCAGGCATGGTGGTGCGTGTCTGTAATCTCAGCTACTCAAGAGGCTGAGGCAGGAGAATCGCTTGAACATGGGATGTGGAGGTTGCAGTGAGCTGAGATTGTGCCACTGCACTCCATCCTGGGCGACAGAGCAAGACTGTCTAAAAAAGCAAAAACAAAACAAAACAAAATTGGCAAGGCATGGTGGATCACACCTGTAATCTCAGCACTTTGAGAGGCCAAGGAGGGCGGATCACCTGACGTCAGGAGGTTGAGACCAGCCTGGCCAACAGGGTAAAACCTCGTCTCCACTAAAAATACAAAAATTAGCAGGATGTGGTGGCATGCACCTGTAATCCCAGCTACTCAGGAGGCTGAGGGAGAAGAATCACTTAAACCTGGGAGGCATACGTTGCAGTGAGCTGAGATTGTGCCACTGCACTCCAGCCTGGGCGACAGAGTGAGATTTCATCTCAAAAAAAAAAAAAAAAAAAAAAAAAAGCATCAAACAATAGACTAGATCAAGCAGAAGAAATAATCTCAGAACTTGAAGACTGATCTTTTGAAAAAACCCAATCAGACAAATATCAAGAAAAAAGAATTTTTAAATGAGCAAAGCCTTCATGACACATGGGACACCATAAATTGACAAATATAAGTGAATTATCACACATATTTACAGTTAACCGATTTTCAACAAAGGTACCAAGAACATATACTGGGGAAAGAATACCCTCTTCAATAAATAGTGCTGGGAAAACATGCAGAAGACTAAAACTAGATTCCTGTCTCTAACCATATACAAAGATCAGCTCAAGATGGATTAAAGACTTAAACATAAGACCTGAAATTATAAAACTACAAAAAAAAAAAAAAAAAAACAACCTTGGGAAAGCACTTTAGGACATTGGTTTAGGCAAAGATTTTTAGATCTAAGACCTCAAAATCACGGAACAACTGAAACCAAAACAGACAAATGGGACTGTATTAAGCTAAAAGGCTTCTGCAAAGCAAGAAAACAAAGTGAACCAACAACCTGTTGAATGGGAGAGAATATCTGCACACTACTCATCTGACAAGCAGCTAATATACAGCAAATAAAATGAATTCAAGCAACCCAACAACAACAACAACAAAACCCAAATAATCCTATTTAAAAATGAGCAAAGGATAGGAATAGACATTTCTTAAAAGAAGATATACAGTATCTTAATTTAAGAGAGAAGGGTCTATTACTAAAATACTTCAAATTTTGGTTTAGGAAAGGAACTATTATTTATCACAGAGTAGTCCTATTTATATTTAATATTTTTCTTAGAAGGAACATTGTTTTGTTAATTTGTATTTAAATAATTGAAATACTTCTTGTTCAATTTATTAATATAGCATATTGCATTAATAGACTTCCCTTAATTGATTGACTTACTGTCCTTGGATAAAAGCTTTCTCTCTTTGGCTATTTTTAAAATAATTCTAATAAGTGAACAAAACAAAACAAAAAGCTTATGCATTCCTTTTGAACCAGTGTTCACTGAATATTTTTAGGTATGTTGCTGTTTTGAGTTTCCATTTTCTTTTCTTTCTGCTCTACTGCCTTAATATTTTATACTGGGTAGGCATCATTTTCATTAAAAAAAAACTGAAGTCCTTTGGAAAAAAAATTAATGAACTACATTTATCACAGTATCCAACACTGTGACTCAGTATGTTGTTGGTGCTAAATAAATATAGGTATATACTAAGGGAGAAAGAGTATAGAATACTAATCCTGGAACCTATCAGAGGGAAAAGTGGGGTTTTGGGAAGAGGAGAAATTTTGTGAGAAGACAGATGTCTAAAATATAGCACACAGAATAAAAATCACTGAGATAAGAGCACCAGACAGAATGATGTCAATCAGGATTTAAAGAGGATGACGTCATTTTTGTGAAGGCATACTTGGTAACAGATAAGCATTATGTAAATTCTTTAGGCCTTCCCATTTCCCACAGTGTTCTTGCCTTGTTAAATTTGCTTTACTGACATCAAAACACTTTCAACATTATGTAAAAAAGTGAATATATGGACAAATGATTTTAAATATAGTACATGGTATAGGTTAAATAAGAAAAAAACGAGGTGGACGTCTTTCTGGCATTCATCTAGACTTTCATTAGCATGGATCAAAATGATATAAAATGGCTTCTAGGACATCATAAGGCGTTACACATAAATGGAGCTGCATATAAGTGATCCTCTTGAATTGCTTAAACTTTTCACATTTAACATTTAGGAACTTTTGGCCCTGCCTCTCTCATCCAGGGCAGGTACAGACATTGAGGTGCCTCGTTCACATGCAAGCCCATTCCACCCAGCTCATGAACCGGTTATGGACAACAGATATATCATGAGTATGTATTCTACTCAAGGACAAGGCCTAAAATGAGTCATTTTGTTTGAGGTGCACCTATTCCTCATAACCTGAAACACTCCTCTCCCATTTCCCTTCTCCTCATAACTTATAATCATCCTTCAGATATCAGTTTCCATGCCATGTTCTCCACAAAACTTTTCTGAGCTCTCAATACTGATGCACAAACTCCCTATATTTATCCTTACCTTAGGTCTATAATCAAGGTATACCTAATGAGGCCTTCCTTATAAAACACAGTATGATGCTGCTGATGATATTATTATTATAATGCATTTTTCAAATTCTAAATCCAGACTCTTTCCTCACCGCATGGGTTGAAGTTCCCAAGTCTCCCGGGAAGTTCTTTGCTTGCTTTTTCAGAGACAGAAGAGCGATTAGATAAATGGTGCTTTTGCTCACCTGGCCTTTTGCTCATTGCCTTTTCTTACAGCCTTGTCTAATTGACCAGCTTGGACTCTCTTGGTACAGATGCCTGCCCAAATCAAGTGTATTACATCTTTTTGACCTTGGGGCTCTGTGATTTGGTTGCCTGCAAGTCCCTACCCAAACTAGAGCAAGAGTAATATTTTAAAACTGAAGTTTGATCTCATCATTTCCTTGCAACAGTGACCCTTAATTCTCAAAGTCCAAACTCCTTAAGACTCCAAGTTTCTTCATGGGCTCAGCTCTGCTTTATTCTCCATCTTTATCTCTTGCCTCACTTTTTGCTTGCATTCCCCCACATCCTAAAATCCTGTTAGTTTTCAGAATGTATAATATTGACACCTATTCCTCATGACCTAAACACTCTTCTCCACTTCCCTTCTGCTCATAACTCATAATCATTCTTCAACTCTCAGCTTCCATGCCATGTGCTCCACAGACTTTTCTGGACTCTCAATACTGATGCACAAGCTCCCTTTATTATCCCTACCATCACGCTTACTATATCGTATTTTAGCAGCCTGTTTATTTTCTTTGTAATCTCCAATAGTTCGATAAAATTGTGTCATTTCACTTTTGCAACTCCAATAACTAGCACCAAATCTGGCATAAAATCAGTGTTCAATACTCAATAAGTATATAAAACCAAATTAAATTGTTGGTAGTGCTAATCATTCTGTGAGATTTCCTACAGCTGCAATTTTTTGTTATTATATCATGAGAGTTTTTTTTAAAGGTACAAAAAAAAAATCCAGTTATATTAAGCACTGGGAAAATGTATCATTGCTAAATGTGTGTTCACGTCCACTCAGCAATTCTATGCATTTATCATAAGGATCCCCAAAGTGCTCAAGCTCTTGGTCAAGCACAAAAGAAGATGTAGTGGGTGTTCATCACAACATGTTTATAAATAAAAAGAAATATTCACTTTATATAAAATTATATGTTTGTCGATATATGTGTACATGCCACCAAATGAAAATAAATATTTCAAAGGTGGTTTACCAAAAGGAAAACAATGGCTAGCTCTGTAGAATGCAATATCACATGACTTAATAATTTTATAAACTTTATAAATGTATGGTTATAAAGATACATTTATTTCTGTTTAGAAAAAGAAGTTCTTTTTTGAGGGGAATATTTCAAATAATTTTCCTTGAAAAAATTTGCTAGACATTATGATTCATCATTCTTTTTGTGCTCATTTCTAAAATTGAAAGACATCATGATTATAACGTTAAATTTAATCAAATAAAAATACTCCGGTATTCAAGCCACTTAATGCATCATGTATTTTTTTTTTAACTGACTTAAGAATCCACTTGTTAAAACATTTTGATTTCTACCAAAATCACATACAAAATCTCAAATATTTTGGAGTGACTATATTAAGTCAAGCACAAAAAGTGTGGCATATTTGAATGCTTACATAACAGATTTTTTTTATTTTTGCAGAATAAATTTTGTCATAGGCTGTATTCCAATTTGTACTAAGTAATACATCTATAACTACAAAGACAGCTTGAGACTTTTAAGAAGGTTTCTTAATATTTCCACTGCAATTTTATTATCCATCATGAGGAATAAATAAACTGACTGTATGAATTTAATAAAACTGCAAGTCCAAATCACTCAAAAACATTTTGCTCAAATCTGATCTCACCTCTCAAAACTAAACATTTTAGGAGCTACACTGATACATGCTTCTGTTCTGGGAATGATTCAGCTCTTGCATATGGCCACTATGCCACTAAAAGAGTGTTTCTGGAGAATTAATATATATCTTTTCAGTTTCATTTTTTTGTTTTTTTGTTTTTCCCATCCTAAGAGTCATGGGGCAGGGGATAGGCAGAGGGAAGCAAGGAGTCAGTAAGGGGAGAAAAGATAAGTTTTTGTAATTTTTCCAACTGTAACAACAAAGCTCCTACTTTAAGGGGGAAAAAAAAACTCCCCAAACCTAGCTTTCTTTCCTCTCTAGCCATCTAGACACATAAAACACATAATATCGTATAAAACCTTTTTGGATACACAGACACTAAGCCACAGCAGGGGTCATCGTCTGTGTTGCTTGACTTTTGTAAAAACTCTCACTTATAATGGTTTAAAGATTTTTTCGACATGAATCTCCACATTCTCTGCTTCTGAAACCCTAACTGGCATTTAGCTGAAAACAAGCTTCATCCTCAGAGTCACTAGTGACTGGATGCAAGAGCTGACTCATTCCTAGGCCACTGCTGTAGAAAAGGTCAGTTTTTCTTTTTCATAAGGCTTCGGAGACTTAACCTCTCTGTGGGTTTCCTACTCTGTTAACACCTGGCAGACAAACAGGACCAGAAAACTTGCTTGAACTGTGCTAGGCCAACCCTTTAAGAAAATAAGGACAAGATGTGAGCCAGGAAAAGCACTTTGGAAACTGCTTGCACCTAATAAAAACATATTTTTAATTTAGCTAATATGAAATCCAAAGTAGTTCAGTCCAAATGGAAAAGATGCTTTATTTATATTTATGTGGGTTCTTAATTTAGGCTTGATTCATGCTTCATGTATGAAAACTACCATTTTACAGAACAAGGTGAACAATTGGCCTTCATATACCCCTACTGCTCTTCATTAAACCAAAATCAGATATGTGGCAAGTTTCAGTATTTGCCCTTAATTTTATGAATAAACCAAAATTTTCTTTTATGAAGTAAATTTATTAAAAATTATAGTTGATAAAGTAATTAATTAGAATTTCACATGGCTTTTCTTTTTCTCTATTCCAAAAAAATGTCCCAAGATTTGTTCCAAGTATGTGTACATCCACATATACCTTCTCATTGAATCCTCACATCAAATTCTAAAGGGATGTCATTTTTATAGGTGGGGAATTGAAGAGAGGCAATGGTGTGGAAATTTGACAGAGGGAAGGGTATATGCAAAGATAGTAAGGTAAGAAACAGCAAGGCAATCAGGCAACGCTTCAGTTACCTGAAAGATGCTATACAACAACTAGAATTACAAAAAAGAAACCCAAGGAAAACAAAAATTGCTATATTTCACCCTCAATACAAAAAAAATTTTTATTGGATATATCAGCTTAAAGATCACTTAAGAAAATAGGGTTGGGTTGAAAGTACTTTCAATGGAATATAGTTTAAGCAGTAATTCCAAAACTTTAGTTGATATCAGAATCACCTGAAGACTTGTTAAAACACAGATTGCTTGCTGGTCCTTACTCCCTGAGTTTCTGATTCTGTAGCTTTAGGGTGGGGCCTAAGATTTCCATGTATAGCAAATACCTTGAGAAAGTCAATGCTGCTTTGGGGACAACACTTTGAGAACCAATAGTACAAAACATATGTTACGTATGTAAGCCTGAGACTTTATTAATACTTTCTTAGCTTTGAAACAAACTTAGATGAGATGAACAGAATTAGTTACTTTACATTTGATCAAACTTCAGTATTTATGATTGGAAACACTAAAAACTTAAGATGCAACTGGCAAATAGTTAAGTAAATATAGTTTTGCTGTCAGGTAAATTCAGTAATAAACTCAGGTATTTTCCAGGTGCCAGAGGAACACAGGTGCTCCTTTACAAGCTTAATGTTCCTTCATTGTTGCAGTTAGCAGAGTTTTCAGAATGACTTTTCTTATATGTGGGTTGGATGGGGATAGTATATTTTGGGTGAGGAATGTAGTGTTCTAGAATCTTGGCAATTTCTTAATGAATTTTCAGTATATTGTTATCAGCTTTGTGGCTGGTACCCCACTCTGATTTTATGTTTACTCAGAATCTCTAGCATAATACTACCGTATTTCAAAAGGAAATAAATCTGATATGTGATATGTCAGTATCTAAAGCTAATGTAAAAAACAACAACAACAACAATAACCAGCCCCCCCCAACACAACAAAAATGAACAACAAATGGGTTCTGGATGTATCTCTTGAAGTTATACTCCCCTTCTTGCTTTGAGGAGCCTTCCTAGCTCTGGGAAAGAGGATGTTAGTGTTGGAGATAAGTCCTAATGTTCTGCATTAAAAGCAAAATCCAACTCTTACTATGCCTAGGTGCCCTAGGTGGGGTCTGCTATGTCTTTCAGTGAACTATGGTTCAGACTTCACATGAGGTCAGGTCTTCTTTAAAAGTGCTGGAATATTATGGCTGATAATACTTTCTCATGTTCCATCAATTTGCAAAACAATTCCTTATAATTCACACTGGAGGTTTGTCCTAATGCCTAACAAGACTTTGTTTGCTAGGACCTCTGACTCACTCTACAAACTTAGACTGACTCTACAGACTTAGACTCGTCACAGTCTTATTACATGGTTCAGATTCTGATTGGCTTTGTTATGCTAGCTGTTAGGAATAAGTTAACAATGAAGCACTGACTGCTTTATTAGGAGATGCCATCTACTCTCAACATTTACTTGAAAAGTGTGTTGATAAAATAGAAACTTAATCTTGTTAAAGTAAAAATTCACACTGTAGTATCTGTCATAAAACTTTATATCAATGTACAGTAAAACCAACAATAATAATACCAAAAGCAAGCATCAGTTATATCCTCCTGTTTCTAAGTCCTGCATGGAAAGGTCATAAGCTTGAAACCAGAATATGGGTTCAAGTCCTGGCTCAACTCACACTAGCTCTGTGACATTGGAAACATTTATACAAAACTTCCTGAGGCTGCTTCCTCATATATGAAAAGGAGGAATAGCTACAATGGTGTTGGGAGTTTGAACAAACCTTAATTCTTTCTAATATTTTAAAAACTAAACCAAATTGCTTCCCTTTTTGCTAGGAGCTGCTAAATTATATATATATCCATAATCCTCAGGTGTGTGAAATGTTTATACACATTTAGGTAGAAAATGTCAAAGCAAAAGTGTCATACATTTTTCCTACATTCCTCCTCTTACCCTGTAGTGATCAAAGGGGTGGGCTCTAATCTATAGAACAGTTTATCCAATGAGAACAGAATATATACTCTTCTCAAGTGCATACGAAACAGTCTCAAGACTGACTATATGCAAACACATAAAATGAGCCTCAATATATTTGAAGGACTGAAATCATATGAAGTACATTCTCTAACCACATGGAATAAAATTAGAAGTCAATAACAGAGAAATTTGGGAAATTCACAAGTATGGGGAAATTAACAACATATTCCTGAACAACCAATGGATCAAAGAAGAACTCACAGGGAAATCAAGGTACTCTGAGTTGAATGAAATGACAGCCCAGCATACCAAAACTTATGGGATGCAGCTAAAACATACTTAGAGGGAAATTTATACCTGTAAGTAAATGCCTATATTCAAAAAGAAGGACTTTAAATCAATAACATAACCTTCTACCCTAAGAAGCTAGAGAAGTACAGTGTACTGCTTTGTCACATCTTAAGCCTTAGGTAAAACATAACTCATCAACATAATTACTCTTACACCCTAGTAGTTTTCTGGTATTTTTTATGTGCTAAGTACTATATACTATATTTAGAAAAGAATCAACCAGTGATCTCTCTTGTCAATTACCAATTGGAAATTGTACTTCTGGGAGTCCTACAAGTTAATGTGATGATTTGGAGAGAAAATCACCAGCTTTGGTTTCTGAATCACATGTTCAAATCATATCAGCAAAGTATGTGTACACATATAATCTAACTGGAGTCTCAGAGTGAGCAGGTCATGGGCTTATCATTTGTTTTAAAGATATGAAAATCAAGGCTCTAATTAAAAAACCTCCTTGACAGACAGGGTCTCAAGTTCCAGTGACATGTAAAATCTCTGCTATGTACATTTGAAATTATTTTAACTAAGTCTTTCTAAAATGTTTAGAACCCAGAATAAGTTATTTGGTTATAATAACTTATGCTGAGTTCTAACATTTTAAATCCAGATTCATTTTCTTGTAAGGCAAAACATATGACAGATGTGGCTGGAAGACTTCAAAATAAGCAGAGCCATTAAAAGATGATTCAAGATGTACTGTTATTTTAACATTAATATTTCAAGAAGATAATGTTTATATATATGACTAGACAGATTCATCATATCCTGAAAAATATGTCCAACATGACTCTTCTTTGCTCATTTGTTGGCTGTTAGGGCCCAGAATAATTAGCAATAATGTATAGCTTTATGAATAAAATCTTTAACATTATAAGGTAAAAATATTGAGAGATTTAGTCCTTAAAGCAAAAATTACACCACCTTCCCTCTAAAAATAAGGCAGGCAAATTTACTTTCAAGTTTATCTCAATAAAAAAATTAACCAATGATCCAATCATTTAAATTCCCTTATTTGATGTCACCATTTCTAGTCACATCTATTCGCAAAGTCCTGTTTATATCATATCAATCTATATAAAGTAGGCAAAATTATGTCAAATCCCATGCTATATCATAAATATCCTTTATTTCCCTTTATGTATTTATATCACAGAACACTTAAAGGTGAGTAGAACTATCTTCTACTATAGAACTTTGAAATAATTCTTCCAAAATGAAATATACAATTATTAGAAAAAGACTGAGAAGTGGGCCATTTGGCCTCATTCCACTAGCTGCTTGTATGAGTTTGATGAAATCAGTCTTTCTGAGGTTATTCCCTGAATATTTAACAACCAGGGCCACATCCTGTCTCACTGTAAATATTAATGTAGTCTGTTCAGCCAAACAAAGCAGTACTCTTCTATGTTTGATGTCACCCCCAAGTTGTTTTTTTGTTAATGCACTTAGCATGTTGCACTGTATTTTGTACCAGACACCCAGTTGGTGCATAATCAATGTTTGTGGAATAACTACTTCATAAATAATTTTAAACTGATTTGTCTTTAATCAACATTTCAATTATATAGGAGGCATACATTTTTGAGATTCTACTGCACAACATGATGACCATGGTTAATAATAATGTATTGTATATGTCAAAATTGCTAAAAGAGTAAATTTCAAGTGTTCTCACCATAAAACGTAAGGATATGAGGTGATAGGTATGTTAATTAGTTTGATTTAATCATACCACAATATATACATACATTAAAACCTCACATTGTACCCCATAAATATGTATAATTATTTGTCAATTAAAATTTCTCTAAAAACGTATTTCTTAATGACAAAATGCATTGTGAACCAAGGATTAGTATTATTCCCCAATACCGGAGACCTACTAAAAACAACATAAGCAAAAATATTACTTATCTTAATTCAGAAATTTATAACAAATAATACTAATTAGTCCATAAAACATATTAACATATGGGTAGGTGACTTCTGGGAAATTAACTTTTCAGGCTCTAAAGAAAGATATTAGGAAATATAAATTCAGAGGCTCTAATACTGTAGTGAGAGCATTTTGTTGTTTAGGCCAAGCAGCACCCAAACGGCCTTTCTGTTTTAAAAAAATCCCAAGGTAGTTTGAAGGCAGAACTGCCTCCCACTTCAGAAGCCCAGGACCTGGAAAAATCTTATCTTATTCACCTGTCAGCTAGGGCATGCATATGTGACCTTAGCAGAGCCAAGCAGATGCTCTTGCCCAGGACTCTAAATCTTGAAATATTGGACAGGGAAAGTAAAAGAGGCCAAAGTTGAGATTATTTGAGTTTCAGAAAGAATAATGGCTATCATTTATGTAATCATATTGAATATATAAAAATCCATGAGCCATAAATAATACTCATAAAAGATAAAGCCAGACATACAAACAAGAAAACTTCATTTGCTACTCTTAGAGGTGACTATCGCACTTGTTACCAAACTTGCACTAAAAAATCGGTAATAAAAAAATTAAGAATTATCCAGCCTTTTCTATAGGAAGAATATCTCAAAATAATCAAAGCCTCAGCTGATGAGTAAAAGCTTTTCTTTATAGATGAATACAAGATAATAAATATAAATGGAATGACAGAAAATGATTATTTTGCAACTCCTACTGAAGTAACTGATTCAGGACAAGAATCACCATGGGATGCCAAAATTTTTACATAAAGGATTGATGGAAAATTATATGTTCATGTGATATCAAAGTATTACTTCATAGAATATCTGCTAAAAAAAAAAAAAAGGCATAACTCTAAATTAGGGAAGGGCTGAGCGCAGTGGCTCACACCTTTAACCCCAGCACTCTGGGAGGCCGAGGTGGGAGGATCATTTGAAGGCAGGAGTTTGAGATCAGCCTGGGCAACATAGTGAGACTGGTCTCTACAAAAAAATTTAACCAGTAGCCAGGCATGATGGTGCATTCCTGTAGTCATAGCTACTCAGGAGGTTGAAGTGGGAGATCACTTGAGCCCAGGAGTTTAAGACTATAGTGAGCTATGATCACACCACTGCATTCTGGCTTGGGCAATAGAGTGATATCTTGTTGTAAACAAGAACAAGAGGAGGGGGAGAAATAATTAGACATCATACAACCCCCCTGATTTGACACTGTAAGAAGTGTCACCTATCACATTATCACCCACCCCAAGAATGTTTAATCTGAACCAAGGTTTTAAATCTAACTTATAGGTAGCAGAAAATATAGAGGATAGAGGAACAAGTTGCATGATGCTACATAGAAAAAAAAATCTAACAAGTCCAGAACATGAATCAATCTATACAGGACAACTAGCTCGTCTTTAACAAGTCAATGATATGAAAAATATTAAAAGGGTAGAAAATACTGAATGTTTTTGTCCTTCCAATATTCATATGTTGAAACTTAATTCCCAATGTGATGGTATTTGGAGGTGGGGGCTTGGGAAATTAAGTAGGTCATGAGGGTGAAGCCCTCACAAATGAGTTTACTGCCCTTATAACTCCCAAAGAGGGTTCTCATCCCTTCCACCACATGAGGACACAATGAGAAGATGGCCATCTATGAACCAGGAAGTAAGCCCTCACCAGACACCGAATCTGCTAATGCCTTAATCTTGGATTTCCCAGCCTAAAGAACTGTGAGAAAAATAATTCTATTTTCTTGTTGATAAGCCACCCAGTTAATAGTATTTTGTTAAAGTAGCTTGAATGGTCTAAAGAAAGACTAAAGATACTAAAAAAAAATTCAACATGTAAACCTTGACTGGATCTGGACATATACAGATAAGCTATAAAAAACATTTTAACGCTTGGGAAAATTTGAATATGGGCTGGGTATTAGATGATTATTAGGGAATTATTAATTCATTACATATAAGAATTTTATTATAGTTATATGTTTTTCTATTTTTTAAGGTATTTATATTCATATTTTTAGAGGTAAAACATCATGAATTCCATAACTTATTTCTGTGTTGAAGCATTTTAAAGCAAACAGAGCAAACTATCAATAATTGTTAAATCTAAGTGACAAGTATATGAGTGTTTTCTTCCAGGGTTTTGTTTGTTTGTTTTTGAGGGAGGGTATATTATCTTTACTTCTTGGTGTACCTAAATTATTTTTGATAAGATAAAAGATTATTTAAGCTGGCCATGGTAGCATGGAGTCCATAAGTATGCAGTGGGGCTGTACTAGCAGCTGTGGAGGCAGATTCCTAGTAGGGACATTGTCAGGTAGGCAGTGCCTTGCATCCTGACTCAGCCTAGCTCTTCAGCCTTCCTGTACACTCTGTGGGTTTGCTGAGAGCATTTTAATATATTCATTGGTGACTTAAATTAGCAGAAGGGATTCTGTTATATGGCACCAAGAACATGAAGCAATACACTACTTAAATAAACCTACTTGATATCTAGTGCTCTGTGCTCTGCACATAAAATCTTCCCCTAAAATGGATTTTTTATTTTATTTTTTTATTGCATTTTAGGTTTTGTGGTACATGTGAAGAACATGGAAGATTGTTGCACAGGTACACACAAGGCAGTGTGATTTGCTGCCTTCCTCCCCATCAAATCTGGCCTTTTAAGATTTTATATTGGGATATGGGTTGTCCCTCTTTTTGGACTGTTTGGAACAGTTTCAGAAGGAATTTTACCAGCTCCTCTTTGTACATCTGGTAGAATTTGGCTGTGAACCCATCTGGACCTGGGCTTTTTTTGGGTGGTAGGCTCTTAATTGCTGCCTCAACTTCAGACCTTGTTATTGGTCTATTCAGGGTTTTGACTTCTTCCTGGTTTAGGCTTGGGAGGATGCAAGGTTCCAGGAATTTATCCATTTCTTCCAGGTTTACTAGTTTATGTGCATAGAGTTGTTTGTAATAATCTCTCATAATGGTTTGTATTTCTGTGGAATCTGTGGTGATATCCCCTTTATCATTTTTTATTGCATCTATTTTAGTCTTCTCTCTTTTCTTTTTTATTGATCTGGCTAGTGGTCTGTCTATTTTGTTGATCTTTTCGAAAAACCAGCTCCTGGATTTATTGATTTTTGAAGGGATTTTTGTGTCTCTATCTCCTTCAGTTCTGCTCTGATCTTAGTTATTTCTTGTCTTCTGCTAGGTTTTGAGTTTTTTTGATCTTGTTCCTCTAGCTCTTTCAATTTTGATGATAGGGTGTCAATTTTAGATGTTTCCTTGTTTCTCATGTGGGCATTTATTCCTATATATTTTCCTGTAGAGACTGCTTTAAATGTTTCCCAGAGATTCTGGTATGTAGTGTCTTCGTTCTCGATGGTTGCGAAGAACATCTTATTTCTGCCTTCATTTCATTGTTTATCCAGTCAACATTCAAGAGCTAGTTTTTCAGTTTCCATGAAGCTGTGAGGTTCTGAGTTAGTTTCTGAATTCTGAGTTCTAACTTGATTGCACTGTGGTCTGAGAGATTGTTTGTTATGATTTCCATTCTTTTGCATTTGCTGAGGAGTGATTTACTTCCAATTATGTGGTCAACTTTAGAGTAGGTGCGATGTGGTGCTGAGAAGAATGTACATTCTGTGGATTTGGGGTGGAGAGTTCTGTAAATGTCTATTAGGTTTGCTTGGTCCAGGTCTGAGTTCAAGTCCTGGATATTCTTGTTAATTTTCTGTCTCGTTGATCTGTCTAATATTGACAATGGGGTGTTAAAGTCTCCCACTATTACTGTGTGGGAGTCTAAGTCTCTTTGTAAGTCATTAAGAGCTTGCCTTATGTATCTGGGTGCTCCTGTATTGGGTGCGTATATATTTAGGATCGTTAGCTCTTCTTGTTGCACTGATCCTTTTACCATTATGTAATGTCCCTCTTTGTCTCTGTTGATCTTTGTTCGTTTAAAGTCTATTTTATCAGAGATGAGAATTGCAACTCCTGCTTTTTTTTGCTCTCCATTTGCTTGGTAAATCTTCCTCCATCCCTTTATTTTGAGCCTTTGTGTATCCTTGCATGTGAGATGGGTTTCCTGGATACAGCACACTGATGGGTTTTGGCTTTTTATCCAATTTGCCAGTCTGTGTCTTTTGATTGGGGCATTTAGCCCATTTACATTTAGGGTTAATATCGTTATGTGTGAATTTGATCCTGCCATTTTGATGCTAGCTGGCTGTTTTGCCTGTTAGTTGATGGAGTTTCTTCATTGTGTTCATGCTCTTTACCATTTGGTATGTTTTTGGAGTGGCTGGTACTGATTGTTCCTTTCTATGTTTAGTTCCTCTTTCAGGAGCTCTTGTAAAGCAGGCCTGGTGGTGATGAAATCTCTGAGTAATTGCTTGTTCGCAAAGGATTTTATTTTTCCTTCACTTGTGAAGCTTAGTTTGGCTGGATATGAAATTCTGGGTTGAAAGTTCTTTTCTTTAAGAATGTTAAATATTGGCTTCCACTCTCTTCTGGCTTGTAGGGTTTCTGCTGACACACCTGCTGTGAGTCTGATGGGCTTCCCTTTGTGGGTAACCCGACCTTTCTCTCTGGCTGCTCTTAGCATTTTTTCCTTCATTTCAACCCTGGTGAATCTGACGATTATGTGCCTTGGGGTTGCTCTTCTTGAGGAATACCTTTGCGGTGTTCTCTGTATTTCCTGGACTTGAATACTGGCCTGCCTTGCTAGGTTGGGGAAGTTTTCCTGGATAATATCCTGAAGAGTATTTTCCAGCTTGGATTCATTCTCTCCGTCACATTCAGGTACAGCTATCAAACGTAGATTAGGTCTTTTCATATAGTCCCATATTTCTTGGAGACTTTGTTCATTCCTTTTTACCCTTTTCTCTCTAATCTTGCCTTCTCATTTTATTTCATTGAGTTGATCTTCGACCTCTGATATCCTTTCTTCTGCTTGGTCAATTCAGCTGTTGAAACTTGTGTATGCTTTGCAAAGTTCTTGTGCTGTGTTTTTCAGTTCCATCAATTCACTTATATTCCTCTCTAAGTTGTTTATTCTTGTTAGCATTTCGTCAAATCTTTTTCAAGGTTCTTAGTTTCTTTGCATTGGGTTATAACATGTTCTTTTAGCTCACAGAAGTTTTCTTATTACCCACCTTCTGAAGCCTGATTCTGTCAATTCATCACACTCATTCTCCATCCAGCCTTGTTCCCTTGCTGGTGAGGAGTTGTGATCCCTTGTAGGAGGAGAGGTGTTCTGGTTTCGGGTGTTTTCATCCTTTTGTGCTGGTTTCTTCCCATCTTTGTGGATTCATCCACCTGTTGTCTTTGTAGTTGTTGGCTTTCAGACTGGGTCTCTGAGTGGATGTCCAGTTTGTTGATGGTGAAGTTATTTCTTTCTGTTTCTTAGTTTTCCTTCTAACAGTCTAGCCCCCCTGCTGTAGGACTGCTGAGGTCCACTCCAGGCCCTGCTTGCCTGGGGGATCACCTGCAGTGGCTGCAGAACAGTAAGGGTTGCTGCCAGTTTCTTCTTCTGCTATCTTTGTCCCAGAAGGATACCCGCCAGATATCAGTCTGAGCTCTCCTTTATGAGGTGACTCTTTGGATATACAGGGGTCAGGGGAGCTACTTGAAGAGACAGTCTGTCCTTTATAGGCGCTCAAGTGCTGAGCTGTGAGCTCCATTGTTCATTCAGAGCTGCTGGGCAGGTATGTTTAAGTCTGCTGCAGCAGAACTCATAAACCACCTCCCCCTCCTTTTTTCTCCCCCCCCAGGTGCTCTGTCCCAGGGAATTAGGGGTTTATTTATGAGTTTCTGTTGTGCTGCTGCCTTTTTCCGGGCTGCCCTGCCCAGCGAGGAGGCAGCCTAGTCACTATCTGCCTGCAGAGGCTTTGCTGAGTTGCTGTGGGCTCCACCCAGCTGCCGTGTGAATTTCCCTGCAGTCCTGTTTATAAGAGTGTAGTTAGAACTGCCTCCGCAATGGCAGCCCACCTCTATAATGGCGGACTTTCTCTGTAATGGCAGGCTGCCTCGGCAATGGCGGGCTGCCTCAGCAATGGCAAACTACCTCCGTAGTGGTGGACTGCCTTGGTAATGGCAGACGCCCCTCCCCCCACAAAGCTGGACTGTCCCGGGTTCAGCTGTGCTTGCTGTGAAGCTCTCACTCCAGAGTGTTTCTGATTGCAGTTTTTTTGTGGGGGTGGGACCAGCTGAGCCTGATCACCTGGCTCCCTGCCTCAGAGCCTTTTTCTTTTACAGTTAAATGGTCGACTTGTCTCCCAGGTGTTCCAGTTGCCTGTTGAAAAGGCGCCAGGATCTGTGTGATTTCCCATGCAGTGACCCACTGCACTGGCTGAAACTGCGGTGCTGAGATTCGTGGCGCTTTTTTTGCCCGGAAATCTCCTGTCCTGGCTCCCTGTTCAGTCCACTTTTTTAATCAGATGAATGGGTGGCTCTGCCTTCCTGGAGCTCCAATCGCCAGCTAAAATGGCGCCCGGACCCATGTATTTTGTACGGAGAACTGCCGTGCCAGGGCGCCGGCAACACAGCCCGCGCTGGCGAAAACAGCTGCGCTGGCCAAACCAGCTGTGCTGGCGACCCGTGGGGCTCTTCCGCCTGGGAATCTCCTGGTCTGTGGGCAATAAATATCCGTCTGGAAATACGGCGTCCACTCACCCTCCGCACTTTCACTGGGAGCTGCAATCCTGAGCTGCTCCTAATCAGCCATCATCTAAAATGGATTTTTAAATCTTTATACCAAGATGCACAGGACACATACATGTATCTATATAACACTGGAAGAATGATACTGTATTCAAATCATTATCATATTTAGTCTTTAAATAGCATGGCATTGAACATTTCTTTGGAAAGTAATGAGAATGATAGTTTAATAACCTACATTCCTATAGAGATGCAAATATTACATGGAAGTATAATGTAAGGCAGCACAATGGCAGTTGGGATCTGGTATTATCTTGCCGTTAATGGATGCACAGAGAAGGACCTCAGTTCTAGGATATCCATTAGAAAGTATTTACTCAAGTCTCTTCATTCTTCTAACTTTATTAATATATTAAAGGTTAATATGGCAAAATGAAACAATTCACATGAACAGAAAAAGCATATACAAAAATGTCCTTGATTTTTAAATCAATCACTAAGTACAGAGTACGTGATATGAACACAGTAGTGTGCTAAACATGTTTAGTCAACTGTTTGGTACATTGGTGGTTTCCAGTAAACCATTACTTACACATAAGAGTACAAGTGATTCATACCCTTGTATAGTCTCTTCCCACTTTGACTCTAGGCTTAAGACCATCTGCTAAGAAAACATAACTCTGTAATAGAGAAGACTGGTTTTATATATATATATATATATATATATCTCTGATTTGGCCACAAAAAGTTTTGATGCAAGAAGAGGCTTGATCCTCATTAGTATAAGGGTGAGTGGGGAAAAAAAAAAAGGCAAGAAGAAGAGGCTTGCTAATCACGAGGACATTAGAGCTGATATTTTAGAAATATGTCATCTCAGAACCTGAGACCACAATGTTGTGAAATAACCCAAGGTAGCACATGGAAAGGCCACATATGGAGAACTAAGGGCTTGGTCCAACAAGCAGAGTCAAGGTTTGAGACATTGACCCATGGGGTGAAACATCCATGGAGTATTCTATGCAGCTCCTAATCATTTGAAGAACTCCAACTAAGGTCCCAGATATTGCAGAACAGAATAAACCATCCAGTTTGTACCATAGTCAAATCCCTGACCCATAAAAATTATAAGCTGCTTCTTTTAGTTACTGAGTTTGGGGTCATTTTTACACAGCAATAGATAACTGAAACAGGACTATACTAAAATATATAGTTATTCGTATAATGATAACATACCAAAAGTACTCACAGTTTATCAACTAATTATATCTTTTGAAGAAATTCATTAATTAATATTTCAAACTCTACATAGAGTTAGACCAAAGTATTTAAAGTTATGAAGAAATGCAAGTATTTATAATATAACTTTAAAACACATTGTTATATATGCAAAATACTCACTCAAAGATTTGATGAGAAATTTTAAGCCAGAAGACTGATGTTATATCAAGAGGATTAAAAAGATATAACTGATGTTATGTTAACATAAGTAACTTAATGAGTTACTTATGTTGTCTAGGAACACATCATAAAACATGGTCAAAACAACCAAAGGTAAAACTGAAGATCTAGCCAGAAAATCTGGAGTCTGAGCTGGCATTTCAGCCTTATTTTGATAATATCCATCACACAATGGTGGTATGATTAGAAAAACAAGGGCAATTAATAGGCTAAAAAAGGCACTCAGCCCCAACAGCTCAGGTAGGCAAAAGCTTTATTTAGACAGACAGAGATGCTTGGTGTCTTGTTTACTATAAATGCTAATAATGTTTACATTTTATTCATATTGAGGGTTTCAATATATTTAAAAATCTAGTATCATATTAAATATTGTAATTCTTCCACTAATAATATTTCAATTCATTTAAATATCAGCAAATAGGTAACATTATTAAACTGTAAGGACTTGTGAAGGTTAAGAATGTAATGGTGGGTAAGAATGGCATAGCAGTAAAATGCATGGTTATCTGAAGTGAAACTACAGGGTTGGAATTTTGGCTCTGGCACTTTTTAGCTTGTGACTGTGACTCCTCAATTTAAAAAAATGAGTCTAACAATAGTAATTACCTTGTAGGGTTGTTGTGAAGCTTTAAAGAGTTAACATATTAGAGTGTAATACAAGGATGTGCCAAATAAAAACTTGTTACTATGGTTACATTTTAGCTTTGTCAACAATAAAATGTTGATACTACCATTTTAAAAGAGCAATCACATTTTAAACTTCCATGTTCTCTGGAAAAGGTCTAAGAATGAAGAAAATGAACATACAGGATTCAGTACAGCCCCTGAGACATAATAAGCACTCATAATAATAATAGAATCCTAATAGGAAAGAACAGAAAAGGATCTTAAGAAATCATCTGATTCTGCTTCTAGAATGCTACTGCACACATGGTACCTTCCTTAGACAAATCTTGATATAAATGATCTCTTTAGTTTTTAATAATACGCTGAAAATACTCTAGTAACTTTATCATTCCTGATCTACATTTTATCACTATAGTCATATTTGCCATTCTACTATGAATTCTTATAGTATGTTTGCCTAACTTTGGTATCAGGATAATACTAGCCTTACAGATTGAATTTAGAAGTGTTTCTTCTTTAATGTTTTGGAATTCTAATCGGGATTGCAATCTTTGGAACATTTCTAAAACTTTTTTTTCTTTGAGATACAATTTAGTTATAGCGTAATCAACTGTATCTGAAGGGTATATAGTTCAATAAGTTTTGACAGATGGATATACCTATGTAACCCAACCTCTTAGAGTGGTGTTTTTGGTCATCTCATAAAGTTCCCTTGTACCACTTTCCACAGAATCTCTAATATCCCTCCTCCCTGCCACTGCCACCACCCCATCCCACCACAACCACTGTTCTGCTTTCTATCGTCATAGATTAGTTTTGCTACTTCTAACAATTCAAATAAATGGAATCATACAATATGTTCTCTTTAATGTCAGGTTTCTTCATTCAACACAAAGTATTTTTGAGATTCACAGAAATTACTGTAGTGTCAGTAGCTTGTTTCTTTTTACTACTAACTAGTACTCCATAAACATTTTCAATACACAGTTTGTTCACTCATTATCCTATTAATGCAAATTTGGGTTGCTTCCACTGTTTGACTGTTATGAACTATTATGATGCACATGTTCAGATCTTTTTGTGAATAAATGTTTTCATATCTTTGATAAAAACTTGGGTATCATAAATGTCTGGGCATGGTGGGTCATAAGGAGAATATATGCTTAACTTTATAAAGACTGTCAAATTGCTTGTCACATTTTACACTCCAACCAGTGACTTCTGTTTGACAGTCCTGGTTCTCTACATCCTTGCTAACATCTGTTTTTTGTTTTTTCTTTCATTTTTTAAAACTGTCAAGCTAGTGGGTGTTATCTCACAGTGGTTTAATTTGTATTGCCCTGAAGATGATGTTGAATATTTTCTGTGTGTTTATTGGCCCCAATTTGTCTTCCCATGAATGTCTGGTCAAGTCTTTTGCCCACTTAAAACACTGTCTTATTTTTGAATGGAATCTGTGGCTTCCTATTCATTTTTAAAACAGTGTCTTTTAATAGGCAGAAATTTATTTATTTATTTATTTATTTATTTATTTATTTTTGAGACAAAGTCTCACTCTGTCACAGGCTGGAGTGCAGTGGCATGATGTCGGCTCACTGCAACCTCCGCTCACTGCAACCTCTGCCTCCTGGGTTCAAGTGATTCGCCTGCCTCAGCCTCCCAAGTGGCTGGGATTACAGGCATCCGCCACCACGTCCAGCTAATTTTTGCATTTTTAGTAGAGACAGGGTTTCACCATGTTGGTCAGGATGCTCTCGATCTCCTGACCTCATGATCCACCTGCCTCGGCTTCCCAAAGTGCTGGGATCACAGGTGTGAGCCACCGCACCTGGCAGAAATTTTAAATTTTGTTGAAGTTCCTGCTATTCCTTTAAAGTGCAATTGATAGTGAAATAATATTAAACACAATCACAATTCTAATAACCATTTATTAAATCTAGAAGAAAACATGAGGCTCACAATGAGTTTTTAATAGGAGACTTGAATCTGTCCCTGACTACTGATCTGATATTCCACTATTCTGATATATATGACCTGACTAAATGGCCTTCCATTTTTAGCTTGCTGTTCCCTGGCTTCTAGCAGTTTAGTAAGGCTATCTTATTTATGCAAATATATTGAGTATAATCTTGACCTTTTTTTGCAGTGTCAACAAATTAGACATTATGTGGAAGAGGTGCCTACTCAATATGCCCTCCAGGTTACCAAAAGCTACGAACAGGTCCTTTTGGGGGGGTAATTCTTAAATTACTAAGCAGTAGATCTTTCTCAGGAGTCCACTTTTATATGCTTTGTATTGCCAGATTTGTTAAACCTGGTAGACATCACACAGCCTTCCTGATTGAGCATCTTCTGCCCACACAGAGACATCTGTCTTTGGCTTCTTTTGGACAGTGATAGAACATTAGTCAGTGAGTAAATGTGGTGAAAAAGGAAGTAGGGTCTTTATTAGGCAGTGATGAACAAACAATACTGAAATTTAAACTGAGAATAAATGGTGCTTCCTACGCTTCATTTGTTAAAACAACATATTGCCCAGCTGTTAACTTACTCAAACCTTAAATGAAGCATGAGCTTTTAACATCTTCAATCTGGTACCTTCTCAGGGAGAATGGGTTAGAAGATGCAGTCAACCTACATGTTTCTCTTTGCTACTAAAATACTACTATTCTTTATTGCTTTTACACATTTATAGATTTTCGGCAAAATAACTGGGCTAATTATACTAGCTAGCAACATCTGGTCCATCAGAAAGTGTTACTGTATGAAGATCATTTATAGAAATAGTAAAATTTAATACAGAATTTATTTTCAAAGTTATAAAAAATGGAATTTTATTATAGAAAAAGCTGTGGGTAGACAACTAAGTCAGTTTCTACTGCTTCCAAATATTCTTCCAAATGCTTATCTTTAACTTAATTTCTACCTCTTTAAATTGCCACCTACTTAATATAATCTTTTCTTTCAATGAACATGGTATCCCTGAAAGATCCAAGACCCTAAATTATTTGTGAAATTATGTTTACAATGAGAGCAATATGTCACAAATTTCTTATTCCAAAATGTCACCACTGAAAAATAAAAACAAAAAAATACTTGTTGAAAGTCTATTATAAGTTTAGATTAAAATTAGGGAACTACACTCACACACACACACACACAGTTTCTTGAAGATAAATATGGAAGTGGTATAATGACTCTCAAAATATAAATATAGAAAATTGTTTTCAGAGAATTAAATAAAACTAACTCCATCAGTTTTACAGTAAATGCTTCATAATATTTCTCCTAACTAGGGAAAGTATTCACATTTGAAATATAGTCTATGAAAGCTTTAATTAAAATGTAAGTGTATTACCATTTTTAAAAAAGTATTTTAAAACACCAATTGTCCAGAAGTATTGATATTAGGTAGTGAGTGCTAGTGAAATATTGGCCCATGAAAAGACCTCTATTTGCTTTTTCAAAAGAAAATGAAATATCTGCTTTAAAATATAATTAATATTAGAGTTTGCAGTCGTCTAAAAAAAAAACAAACCCACAAAATCTGCATCCAAAAAGAATGATCTGTAAGCTTTCGGACTAATGAGGATAGATGGTGATGTTAACAATATTCCCCTTAAGCCAAGCTTCCTCCTGATAGCTGAATTTATGTTTGACTTGCTCATATTATGGATTTCTTATGAACAGCCATTTTCTTTCTCTGTTTATCCCTTGGAGGCCTAAAACAGGAAAGAATTTCCTTCTCTAAAAGCAAGTGTTAGGGAAAATATCCAAATAAAAAAGGTTATTCCCATGTATTCAATCCGGTAACTATTCATACCTCCACACCCTCAACTGTCTTATTTTTTTAAGTAAAAAAAAGGAGAACCTGAAGACTCTTTCTGTGGAAATTTTCTTGTACTCAACAAAATGTTATTTGTGAAATGGTCATAATGGACATTATTTAAGTAGGAATAGTATTACCTGATTGTCCCCAACTCCTCTTTGTGTAGTCTTGCTTTGGTAATTATTCAACAAACATTTACTTCTGTAAGTTTAAAAGATGTTCTACTTGTTCCTCATGGCACTTAGTTTTGATTTATAAGTAAAGGACAACTATACCTTACCTATTTCTTATATTGCTCTCAAAGAAATAAATTAACTGAAATCTCGTTATTTTAAACATAGAACTCACTGAATCCTGCTCTACATCAACACTATCCATATAAGAGGAAATAGCTACAAAGCGCCTGACTTTTTATTAAGCCGACATGTTCAGAGAAATACATATGTTTTCTAGTTGCAAACACTAGTCTCCATGAACGATGAGTTCACTCACTGCAAATAAAATACTACTTAAAACATTCTTCTAATTACTTGGGGGATGAAAACTTCCTGCTCTTTGCTTATTTATTCCCAAATCACTTTATTGAGGTTACCAAGCCTTTATTAAAGATAGCAGAAGTTTAAACATGACCACATTCACTGTAAACGTGGCTCAGAGCACCAGTGATCTCATATCAGCCTATAGGCATTGCAGGGGGAGGAAGCAAAAGAGAAAAACTAAACAACACAATTCTAGATGCACTACATTTTTTTTTTACAAGAATCTTTTAAAAAAGAACTTCAAAACCCTTAATTCCAGGGTATACTCAATAGTCTTCTTATAGAGGAAATAGCATGTCTATCTTTTCTAAGTGTTATTAAAAAAATTGCTGGAATCAAGGAGAGAAGCAGATTACTAAAGCCATCATAGCTTATGACCCTAAGCTAGGAGAGTGATGGGTATTTATGAGAATAACACATAAAAATCAACATCGATGCTGAAAACTGAAACAGAGTAACAGCCATAAGAAGAGTTATTTCTAAGATGTGTCTTTATTTTATCCTGAAGCACAGAACAGACTGTATTAATAATCTCTATCCAAGATCAACTTTATAAAGCAAACACTATGAAAATCCAAAGTTTCAGTCCATCTCAATCATCAACTTTTATTCAGTAGCTGTTATGTATAGTTTATTGCACAGGGCACGGAAGTCAGAATTATGTCAATATTCCTCACACCTCTTAAAATGGTTACTATTTGAAAAAGCAGAAATAACAAGCAGTGGTGAGGATGTAGAGAAACTGGAACCCTTGTGCACTGCTGGTGGGAATGTAAAATGATGCCGTCACTCTGAAAAACAGTACGGCACTTCCTCAAAATATTTAAAGCAGAATGGCCATATGGCCCAGCAATCCACATCTGGTTATATATTCAAAAGAATTGAAGATTTTTGCATACACATGTTTATAGCAGCATTATCCACAACAGCCAAGAGGTAGAAGCAACCTAAATGTCCATCAGCAGATGAAGAAATAACAAAAATTGGGTATACACATAAAATGGAATATTATCTAGCCTTAAAAAGGAAACTCTGACACATAGTATAACATGGATAAACTTTGAGAAGATTATGCTAAGTAAAATAAGCCAGTTACAGAAACAACTGTATAATTCCACTTACATGAAAAGTGTCTAGAGTAACTGAATTTATAGAAACAGAAAGTAGAATGGTGGCTGTCAGAGGCTGGCAGTACAGGGAAAGGAAGAGTTATTTAATGGGTACAGAGTTTCAGTTTTGCCAGAGATAAAAGTTCTGGAGTTTGGTTGCACAACTATGTGAATATACATAACACAACTTAACTTAAAAATGGTTGATATAGCTTGGATGTTTGTCTCCTCCAACTCTCATGTTGAAATGTCACCCCCAGTTTTGAAGGCTGGCTCTGGTGGGAGGTGTTTTGGTCATGAGGGCAGATCCCTCTTGAATGGTTTGTTGCTGTCCTCATGACAATGAGTGAGTTCTCACGAGATCTGGTTGTTTAAAACATGCAGGCTCCCGGTTACCTTCCACCATAATTGTAAGCTTCCTGAGGTCCTCACTGGAAGCCAAGCAGATGTTGATACCATGCTTACAGCCTACAGAACTGTAAGCCAAATAAACCTCTTTTCCTTAGAAATTACTTACCCTCAAGTATTTCTTTATAGCAACACAAGAATGGACTAATACAATGGGTAAGATGGTAAATTTTATATGTATTTTACCACAATTAAAAATTAATTTTTAAAAAAATGTGCATTCTACGAAGGGGGGACAAGAAGATTATGTCAATGCATATGATAGTGCTCAATAAATATTAAGCATATGATAGTGCTCAATAAATATTGAGAGAATTAAATTCTTGGTCATCTGTTGAAATAGGGTCCAGAAGTTTTACAATGCTCCCTCAGGCAGAAACAGGAGTTCATGATTCAAGTCAAAAGAAGCATTAAAATTAATTTATTATATACCCACAAATAAAATTGTCCACGTTTCAGCTTTCTGATATTGCAGATTTATTCCATTTTGGACCTGGTCTACTTGTTAGAAATTTTTTTCATATTGTCGAGCCCAAATCTGCCTCCTAGTCACTTTGACTCACCAATCTTGATTCTGTCCTTAGGAACTCTAGAGAGAACAGAAATAACCAAGTCCTTCTTTCATATGAACACCTTTCAATGTAAGGAGTTAGGGGAGAATGCCATAATACTATAGTCTGTAGTTTCTTTGCCAGCAAGTTCATTAAATCAATGCCCTGAAGAATAGAGAATGGGACTCATGCAATTCTAAGTCATTTTCTATTAAAAGAGGTCAAAATGTTGTATTTAGAAGTTTTCAAAGGAACAGTAATTTATTTCAAATTGTTTATAAGTTTAGGTTTGCTTTCTATTTGAAAATGAAAATACGAAAAGCCCTTAATTAAGAAAAAAAAGGTGTCTGGGCATGGTGGCTCATGTTTGTAATTCCAGCACTTTGGGAGGCTGAGGCAGTTGAATCACCTAAGGTCAGGAGTTCAAGACCAGCCTGACCAACATGGGAAACCCCATCTCTCCTAAAAATACAAAAATCAGCTGGGCATGGTGGCAGATGCCTGTAATCCCAGCTACTCGGGAGGCTGAGGCAGGAGAATCGCTTAAATCTGGGAGGCGGAGGTTGCAGTGAGTTGAGATTGCACCACTGCACTCCAGCCTGGGCAACAGAGTGAGCTGTCTCAAAAAATAAAAAATAAATAAATAGGTTTTACCTGTTGAAGCATCTGAGTCTAAAACACTATTTGGCTCTTTTGTCCCTCTCTGAAGTGGATCTTAGACATCTAACAAATGCTGTCAGCAAAAAAGCTTTGGGCTGAAGATTATGACAGAGGCATAATCTTCTATAATAGCCATTTATTTCATTTTCATTTATGCTGGAGATTTTAGCCATACAGCATGTATACAACCTAAAGTTATTAAAACATTTTTAGTCACTGTGATCTTTTGGTTTATTTGTGCACATATAAACATGAACAAATACTAGGCATTAGTTAGTAGCAGATACAAAATTATTGAAGCACTCTAACCAGTTACTTATGTTTCTATCTCAAAGAAAATGTCTGTGTTTTAATACAAGTAGAAGATTATTATCTACTACTAGTAGAAAGAGAAGTAATTCAGGTTAACAATATCATGCTCTCCAAATTATACTGATAGGCTATGTCATACATTGAAATAATTGTTTAAAAACTTTTCTGAAGCCGGGCGCGGTGACTCACACCTGTAATCCCAGCACTTTGGGAGGCTGAGGCAGGTGGATCACAAGGTCAGGAGTTTGAGACCAGCCTGGCCAACATGGTGAAACCCCATCTCTACTTAAAAATACAAAAATTAGCTGGGTGTGGTGGTACACACCTGTAGTCCCAGCTACTTGGGAGGCTGAGGCAGGAGAACTGCTTGAACCCAGGAGGTGGAGGTTGTGGTGAGCCGGGAGTGCGCCATTGCACTGTAGCCTGGGCAACAGAGCGAGACTCTGTCTCAAAAACAAAAACAAACAAACAAACAAAAAACAAAAAAACTTTTCTTAAGCCGGGCACAGTGGCTCACACCTGTAATCCCAGCACTTTGGAAGGCTGAGGTGGGTGGATCATGAGGTCAGGAGTTCAAGATCTGTCTGACTAACATGGTGAAACCTCGTCTCCACTAAAAATACAAAAATTAGCTGGGCGTGGTGGCGCACGCCTGTAGTCCCAGCTACTAGGGAGGCTGAGGTAGGAGAACTGCTTAAACTCGGGAGGCGGAGGTAGCAGTGAGCCAAGATGGCGCCAGTGCACTCAGCCTGGAGACTGAGCAAGACTCCGTCTCAAAAAAACAAACAACAACAACAACAACAAACTTTTCTGAAAGTCTGGTTTCAAGAACTTAATTGAAACTGTTAGTTTCTAAAATTCTCACTTGAAAAGACAAAAGAAAATGAGTGATATAAATTATAGTTAACTTTCCAACAAAGTATCGAATAAATGAGCATTCTGCATACTTCCTTGCACTTAGTAAGTGCTCAATACATCTTGAATTGAAATGAGCAAAGCTTTTTACTTGGTATTGCTTAACTAGCATCAAATTTAAATCACATAGCTAAGTTTGATGCCTTTCAAACATTTTTTAGTATTTTTTAAAATTGTAAATTGATAATTTATAATTATATACATTTTTGGACTACAAAGTGATGTTATGATTTATGAATACAATGTGGAAAAATTAAATAGCTAGTTAACATCCATCACTTCAAATACTCAACATACTTTTGTAGTGAGAACATGTATTCATTTTCTTAGCAATTTTGAGATGTGCAATACTCCATTGTTAACTACCTTAACTATGCTGTGCAATAGAATTAAAAACCAAAACAAAAGACAAACAACATATTCCTCCTAAATGATTTTAAACCCTGTGATCATCATCTTCCTATTCCTCCCACCTTCCAGCCTCTTTGATCACCATTCTACACTGCTTCTATGAGTTTAATTGTTTGAGTCTGCATATAAGTGAAAACACACGGTATTTGTCTTTCTGTGCCTGGCTTACTTCACTTAGTATAATGTTCTCCATTGCCAATGACAGAATTTCCTTCTTTTGTTAAGCTGAAAAAGTATTTCATTGTGCATATATAATACAACACATTTTTCCTTACCTATTCATCTGTTCATGGATACTTAAGATGAGTCTGTAACTTGGCAACTGTGAATAGTGCTGCAATGAACATGTACTGTAGATATCTCTTCAACAAATGAATTTCATACAATTTAGGTGAATATCTAAAAGTGGTGTTACTAATATGATAAAGCTAATGTTAGATTTTTGAAGAATCATCATACAGTTTTCATACTGGCTGTACTAATTTACATTCCTACCAATAGGTTCCCTTTTTCTCTACATCCTCACCTATACTTATCTTTCCTCTTTTTATAATAGCCATTCTTACAGGTGTGAGGTGACAGCTCATTGTGGTTTTAATTTGCATTTCCCTAATCATTAGTGATGCTGAATATTTTTTCATATATCTGTTGGCCATTTGTGTCTTCTTTTGAAAAATGTCTTTTCAGGTCCCATCCCCCAAGTTTTTTTTGTTTTCTTGCTATTGTTTGAGCTTCTTATATATTTTAGATATTAGCCCTTTATCAGATGTCAGCCTTGCAAATATTTTTTTCCCAATTATAGTTTGACTCTGCACATTGTTAATTGTTTCCTTTGCTGTGTAGAAGCTTTTTAGTGGATGTAATCCCATTCATCTATTTTTGCTTTTGTTACCTGTATTCAAATCCAAAAAATCATTAACTGTATTAATATCATGTCATTTTCCCCCTATGTTTTCTTCTGTCAGTTTTATAGTTTCTTGTCATAAGTCTACTTAATTAGTGTTGACTTTTGTATATGGGTCCAATTTCATTATGCTCCATGTGGATATCCACTTTTCTCAAAACTACTTATTGATGAGACTATTCTTTTCCCCAATGCAGGGTTTTGGCCCTTTGTCAAAAATCAATTGATCATACATGCATGGGTTTGTTTCTGAGTTCTCTATTATGCCGTTCAATTGTTGATATGTTTTCTTTTTCTTTCTTTCTTTTTTCCAGTATCAAGCTGTTTTAATTACTAAAACTTTGTAGGATAGGTAGTATAGTTTAAAATCAGTTAGTATGATACCTCCAGCTTAGCTCTCTTGCTCATAATTGCCTTGACTATTTGAGGGAATTTTTTGTGTGTGTTTGCTTGTGGTTTCATATGAATTTTAAGATTGTTTTTCCTATGAAAACTAATATTGGAATTTTCAGAGTGATTGAATTAAATCTAAAGATCACTGTATTAGTTCATTCCAACACTGCTATAAACGAGACTGAGTTATTTTATTAAAAACAAACAAACAAACAAAAAAAAACAGGCCGGGTGTGGTGGCTCACACCTGTAATCCAAGCACTTTGGAGGCCAAGGCAGGCGGATCACCTGAGGTTGGGAGTTCAAGAACAGCCTGACCAACATGGTGAAACCCCGTCTTTAAAAAAAAAAACAGGGTTAACTGACTTACAGTTACACATGGCTGGGAAGGTCTCAGGAAACTGACAATCATAGCAGAAGGCAAAGAAGAGGCAAGCACCTTCTTCACAAGGCAGCAGGATAAGAGAGAGAGACAGAGAGAGAGAGAGAGAGAGAGAAGAACTGCCACACACTTTAAAACTATCAGATCTCATGAGAACTCACTATCACAAGAACAGCATGAGCAAAACCTCCCTCATGATCTGGTCACCCCCCACCAGGTCCCTCCCTCGACATGTGGGAATTACAATTTGAGATGAGATTTCTTGGGGGACACACAGCCAAACCATATCAATCACTTTGGGTAGTGTATTAGTGTGCTCTCCCATTGCTATAAAGAAACACCTGAGACTGGGTAATTTATAAACAAAAGAGACTTAATTGGTTCATGGTTCTGCAGGCTGTACAGGAAGCATAGTGGATTCTGCTTCTGGGGAGGCCTCAGGAATTCATGGCATAAGGTAAAGAGGAAGCAGGCAGAGCAGGAGGAAGAGAGATAGGGGAGGTGTTACACACTTTTAAACAACTATATCTTGCGAGAACTCTATCACAAGAACAGCAATGGGGCATGGTGCTAACCGATTCATGAGAAACCACCCCCATGATCCAATCACCTCCTATCAGGTCCCAACTCCAATACTGGGGATTACAATTCAACATGAGATTTCTGCAGGGACACGGATCCAAACCATATTAGTTAGTATGAACATTTTAACAATATTAATTCTTCCAATCCAAGAACATGAGATATCTATTTATGTCTTCTTTAATTTCTTTCATCAATGTTTTATAATTTTCAGTGTACAGGTCTTTCACTTTCATAGTTCAATTTATTCCTAACCTTTTTTTTTTTTTTTTGGTAGCTACTGGAAATAGGAGTGTTCTTTTGATTTCTTGTTCAGATAGTTCATTACTAGTGTACAGAAGTGCTACTGCTCTTTGTGTTGATTTTGTGTCCTGCAATTTTATTTATTAATTCAAATAGTCTTTGGTGAAGTCTGTAGAGTTTTCTACATATAACATTGTGTTGTCAGCAAATATTCACAATCTTACTTCTTCCTTTCTTATTTGTATTCCTTTCATTTCTTTCTCTTCCCTATCTGCTCTGGAAGGGAATTCTAGTACTATTTAATAAAAGTGGTGAATTGTGGGTTTAAAGAGAAAAAGCTTTCAGCTTTTCACGACTGAGTATATTATTAGCCATAGGCTTCTCTTACATGGTTTTTATTGTGTTGAGGCACATTCCTTCTATACCTAATTTGGTGAGTTTTTATAATAAAAGAATGCTGAATTTTATCAAATGCTTTCTCTGCATCTAGTGACATGATCATATGCTTTTTATACTTCGTTTTGTTAATGTGATGTGCCACATTTATTGATTTGTGTATGTTGAGTCTTTGTGCATCTCAGGGATAAATCCCATTTGATCATGGTGGAGAACCCTTTTAATGTATAATTTAATTTGTTTTTCCAGTATTTTCTTGAGGATATTTGCATTTATGCTCATCAAGAATATTGACTTGTAATTTGCTTTTCTGGTATCATAATTGTCTAGCTTTGGTATCACAGCAATGCTGGACTCATAAAAAGGGATTGAAAGTATTCCCTCCTCTTTGGTTTTTTGGAAGAGTTTGAGAAGGATTGCATAATATCAAATGTTGTCTTTCAGCTCATTGCTTCTTTCTCCACTCTATCAAGTTCACCATTGATACTTTCTATTGAATTTTTCAGTTCAGTCATCGTATTTTTCCACTCTAGAATTTATATGGTTCTTTTATATTGTTTCTATGTCTGTCAGACTTGTCACTTTTGTTACGATCAGTTTCCAAATTTTATTACATTTTCTATCCATATATTCTTGTACATCACTGAATATGAGTAGTATTCTAAATTCTTCCTCAGTCATTCCAAAGATCTCCATTTCTTTTGGGTCCATTACTGAAGCTTTATGAGTTTCTTTTGGGATTTCCTTTGATTCTTTGTAGTTCTTGTGTCCTTGTGTTATTATCTATGTACTTGAGGAGAAAGACCCCTCTTCTAGCCTTTACTACAACAGGTGTTCTTTGGCATGGATAGATGTTGACTATTTAGTTTGGCCTGTGAAGGGCCCACTCATGACCCCAGGGAGTCAGAGGTTGTTTTTTTTTTTTTTTTGAGACAGAGTCTCACTCTGTTTCCCAGGCTGGAGTGCAGTGGTGTGATCTTGGCTCACTGCAACCTCCGCCTCCCGGGTTCAAGTGATTATCCTGCCTCACCCTCCCAAGTAGCTGGGATTACAGGTGCGTGCCACCACACCCAGCTAATTTTTGTATCTTTAGTAGAGACGGGGTTTCACCATGTTGGTCAGGCAGATCTCGAACTCCTGATCTCATGATCCACCTGCCTTGGCCTCCCAAAATGCTGGGATTACAGGCACGAGCCACCACGCCTGGCAAGCTTGTTGAGAGTTCTCTAATTTGCTAGGCAGCTGCCTTTCTTCTGATGTTAGATGGGCTGCTGGAGAGACTCTACTCACTGTTTGGTGAGATCAGTGGTTGGGCTCTGCTATTAGGCAGAGTCAATGGCTAGATACTGTGATGGCTTCTCATCAGGCCAGTTACAACTTATATTCCCTGGATGGGCAATTCTGCTATTTGAGATCTGCAGTTGGGCTCTAAGGTTAGGCAGAGTCATTTCTTGGGAGAGGGGAAATACTAGAAGATGTGCCACTTAGAAATGTACTATTGAGGATTACCTCCCTGTCAGGGTAGAGCCATGGGATTGGCTTGTAGCTGAGTTTAGTGGCTGTTTGACTGCCTGGGTCACGCAGATCTAGGCTCTATGCTTCTCCAAGATAGGTGAAAGTGGAAATCTCCCTGCCTGTGCAAAGTCATTGGCTGAATGGAGCCACTGCTTGAATACCCATGTCAAGTCAGTCTAGACCATTTAATTCTCTGAAATCCTTAAAGGTGGGAACCTCCCTGCCAGGGTGGGGTTGTAAAGTAGGCTTTTTGGCTGAGGGTGGGGGAAGCTGCTGCTTGACTTCTCAAGTCAAACTGGTATAGACCCTTCACTTCTCCAAAATGGGAGGAAGTGGGCATCTCCCTGCATATGCAGGGTTACAGAGGTGGGCTCTGAGGTTGGGTGGGGAAACTAGCAGCCTGGGGACTCAAGCTAACTTCCCCATCATACTTCTGAAGGCAATTAGCTCAGCTTTGAGGGTCAACTATGAGATTGGCTGGTATCTGTGACCAGGCATCACAGCTGACAGGAACACAGAGGTCAAGATCCATGCACTGGTCAATATGACCTCTGCCTTCTTTATCTATTTCAAGTTGACTCCAGGCAGTCTAGCCAGGCTGACTGCTTCCTGTGAGGTGAGACTGGAGTGGGCTTCATAAGAAGCATATCAGAATGGTAGGGATGCTGGATGACTGTATCCAATTCCCTTCCCTGCTGTTGAAATTGTGGGTTCAGAGAAAAAAATCTCCATCTGGTGTTGTGCTTGACTTGGGGGAAGGGGAGGGGCAGTACTGTTAGAATAAGACCATTCTTACACTTCTAATTCAAGTTTTATTCAGTTCTGCAAACCATGTGGGTATCTCAGGCTTGTTTTCAAGTGTTGAAGTATTCAAAAGGATGCTCTAGTCTGTGGATAGTTGCTAGCTGAACTTTCTGGATCAGGGCCAGGGACGGTGGTGGGGTGGCGGGGGAAACAGGGTATGGAAGTGGAGCTTGAGATTTCCTATTCTGTTATTTTGCTGATGTCAGCAGACCTAGTACATTTCAAAAATCATGTAGGTATTTAGATGACTATGACTATACTTCCATTTTGATTTTCTAGCACTATAAAAAAATCTGTTAATGCTTAGAAAAAGATAAACAAGTAATTTTTAAGTGCCCGTGAACTTCTCCAGAGCAAAATCTACCAATTCATTTCACTTGTTTGCCTAGAAAATAAGGTTTTTCTCTTCTGTTATAATTCTTTCTACTAGATACAGATATGTAAAAATATTTACATAATATTACATTTTAATTGGGTGGAGGATAAAAAGTGGACTGATTTCAGGATACTGCCAATCGCTTCCGGGAGTTATGCCATTAGTGGAGTTTGACACTAAACCTACAAATAAAATGCATTAATATTTCAAAAAACTATCTCATATTGAGTTAATTAGAATTGAGATGTTAAAATAAATACTCCCACATATATGCAGCAAATCCTTGATTCTATTCTCTCTTTCCTAGAAAGTGACTATCTTTAACTTTTTCCATTGCTGTGAATCTGGAAGTCAAAGAAAGGCTCTCTTGAGTTTCCTGATAATATATGGTGGTGGGCTTTTCAGAGTCACAAAATAAATGAAAACAGTAGAGGTATTAAAATCTTAGAAAATCTTACAGTTCTTGCTGAACAAATAAAGCTAATGTCTGGCAATAACACTATCTTCCTTTGTACCGCCATATACAACTGACAAAAAATGATTTTCAGAAATATCATTTCAGAAAAACACAGATTCATCAAAAAAGCCCTACACAAAACCTGGAAAGAGTAAACTTCATGACATTAACATTAATGGAGATTGACTATTCTTATATAAATGATTCATTTTAAGGTGAAACATTACAAAGGACTTGAAGACTGAGATCTAGGGTTTATTGGAAAAGGAATTTTGAGAAACAATTAGAACTTAAGGCCGGGTAGGGTTGTTCATGCCTATAATCTCAGCACTTTGAGAGGTTAAGGATGGGTGGATTGCTTGAGCTCAAGAGTTTGAGACGAGCTTGGGCAACACAGCAAAACTCCATCTCCACCTAAAATACAAAAAATAAGCAGGGTATGCTGGCATGTACTGGTAGTCCCTGCTGCTTAGGAGGCTGATGTGGGAGGACTTCCTGAGCCTAGGAAGCAGAGGCTGCAGTGGGTCGAGATCATGCCACTGCACTCCAGCCTGGGTGACAGAGCAAGATCCCGTCTAATTAAAAATAAATAAATAAAGAAAAACTACACTAGAACTTGTCACCTGCCATGTTAAGGAGCCGTAGATTTGATTCTGTTGGCTGCTGGGAGCCATTAAAGAAATATGAGTATGGCAATGGGGGTTAAAATGAATAGAACGGGGTTTTGGGAAATCACTCCATCAATGTAGGAAAGGCCATATTGAAGACTAAAAGTAGGGAATTCAGTTGTATTACAATATTGTAAACCAGAGGTAAGCAAACTTTCTATATAGGACCAGACAGTATTAAATAAATATTTTAGGGTTTGTAGGCCCCATGGTCTCAGTCACAACTACTCAAATCTGTCATAGAAGCATAAAAGCAGTAACAGACAAAAGTAAATGAGTGACTATATTCTATTAAAACATTATTTCCAAAACAGATGGCAGGCTGGATTAGGTCTATAGTCTGTATTTTGTCAACTCCTATTTTAAGACAAATGTAAATACCTAAACTTGGCAAATACGATAACAAAGATATAAGAAAACAAATCTTAAATATTTATGTGGAAGATCTGATAGGTTTTGGTGATTGACTAGATGTAGTAATAGATATTACAGAAATAGGACTTCAGGATGACTTTCAAATTTCTAGCTTGGTAACTAGGTGGATAAATGTATATTCAATGAGAGAGGGAATCTAGTACAGTGCTATATTTTAAATGTCCCCTCCAAAACTCATGTTGAAATTCAAGTGCCATTGTGATAGTGTTAAGGGGTGGGACCTTTATGAGGTGACTAGGCCACGAGTGATCTGCCCTCATGAGTAGAAATTCCATTATCATGTGAATAGGTCCATCATTATGGGTGTGAGCGCCTCAAAAAAGATGTTTGAACTTATTTCCTCCCTCTGTCTTACACCCTCACTTATCTTTCAGTCTTCTGCCTTCCTCCTTCTATCATGGGCTAACACAGCACAAAGGCTCTCATCAGATGCCGGCACCATGCTCTTGGACTTCCCAGCCTCCAGAACTATGAGCCAAACAAACTTCTGTTGCTTATAATGATCCATTCTTTCATATTCTGTTATAGCAGCAGAAAATGGACAAAGGGTGTAAATTTGGTAGGAATGATTATCATTTCTGTTTTGAAATGTTGAATTTGAAGTCCCTATGGGACATCTAATTGAGATACCTATAGCATGTGAGGGAAGGTGTTCTCTTCTGGGTCCACAGGAGGGGAGTCGTTTTAAGGGCAAGAATGTCCCAGTGCCAATGCCCTCCTCCCATCTCTCTCCATCCAGGAGATTTAACTGTCTTTGTTTAAATTTTCAAGGCACAGCAAGAATCAAAAGTCAATCACTCCAGCAGAAGTCCCAAGGAACTCCTTTCATTGGCCAGAGAACTTGGAGAAGGCGGGGGTCCCCTCCCAGGTTAAAAATCCCTTTCTTCCACACCCCTTTGGACTCCATGTTTGGATCCCCTTCCACTCTCATGGAAGCTTTCTCTCTCCTGGATTTCCCCTCTGGAGTCCCCTTCCACACTTCGTGGAAGTCTTCTCTCTTCTCCTTTTTTTCTCTTTCTCTACCTAAATAAAATCGCTTTCTGAAAAAACTCTGTTTGGGGTCCAGTATTTGCTTTACGAGTGCACCTGGTCCCCTCTCTCATTCTTGAGACAGCAGGAGACCAAGAACCTTGGAGAAACGTCCTATCAGGGAAGCTGAGGACTCCCCTGAACCCCTGAATGCCAACACATGCTTTTCTACCTTCACAACTTATCAATCCCCAACATCCTGTCAATTCTTCTTTACAAAGCTCTCAAATTTCTTTGCTATCCAGTCCCCCTGCCCTTGGCCTGGCCATTCCCAATGCCTTGATTAGCCCCTTACAATCTGGCCTCAGAACTGATTTTCAGACTTCGAGCCTCAGTGCATTCTAATTCACTGTTCATATTAAGGCCAAAGAAACCATCCTAATGCATAAATCTGATCATGCCCCTTCCCTGCTTAAAATTCTTCAGTAGCTCCCCAATAAAATACAAGCCCTTTTGTGATCTGACTAATGTCTACTTATTGTAAACTAATAGTAACAAATAATAATAGCATTAATAGCTATCTTTTGCATTTACATGATACATAGTGTTACCTTCAGCTGAAAAAACCTGCCTCATAGAAAGACTTGTACAATTATGCCAAAATATTAAGAGTTCTATGCAGATAGAAAAAACAGGTTTTTTCCCCACATTTACCTGCTTCTGTTTTCTAAAATGTCCTTAATGAGCGTGTGTGTGTGTGTATTTTTTTTTTAATGAAAAAGCATAAAAACACACAAAGACCAACAACAATCAACCCTCTTTTCTGCCAACTCCTTCTGCTCAGCCCTTAAGAAAGCTCTATCTTCCCATCCCTTGAGGACACTGTTTGGGTGCAGCAATAATTCATCTCCTGTCTGGCTCCCTGCTACTGGTCTTCTGATCTCAGCTTCTGCAGTGCTCACTTCTCTTCTTGGCATACTAAACCACTTTTTCCCACCATAGTGACTACTTGGCTCCTGATTCCCAGCCACGGACTCAGAGATTGAGCTCTAGAGGGCAAGCCTGAAGGACTATGTCCCTGGCAGGGAGCCTATATGCACTAGTCTCCTCCAAAGAGAGCCCCTAGAGACTAGATCTAAGGGAGTTAATAATTTACAGTCTTCTGGCCACAGATGACCCTGAAGTTACAATGTCCCTTTATAGGATGTGTCAGGAGTTCTCTTTGACTGCTTCCTCTTTGGTCACTCAATCAATTTCCATGTCAATTTGCCACTTCTTTTTCACAACCAACTTTTTCCCATCTTTTCTGTGTTCTTTTCAAGTGCTTTAATCTCCCCCCTTAGATGAGTGCCACAGATTCCTAACTGATCTTTTTGCCTCTAGTCTTCTTCCACTGTAATCTATCTCATTAAGATAGTACTCAAAAACATTAAAAAGATCCAAAAGAAAGCTGAAATAGTCTGCTTCAACATCTCTACATTCCAGCCCAACACTTCTAGTCTCAGTATTTTCCTGTGGAGATAGTTAGGCCTTTTCCAGTGCCCTGCCCTCATCAGGCCCTATGCTTTCTTGTTTCCAAGTACTTTCTCAAGTCCCCTCCAGAAACAAATGACTTCCTACCCATTTCATCCTGGTACATTTACAGCCTAGCTTAAATGCTACCTATTCCATTAAGCTTTCCTTGTTCACAAAAGTCAACTATTCTTGCCTTAAATTCCTTAACACTGCCTGTATCATATATAACTACTCACCAACTTCTATCCCTGCATGCATTACATACTTCCTTATACTATAGCCTTTCAAACTCTTATCTTCTTCATTCTTGGACTCTTCACAGGGCCATCACAATTCAAAATCCAGTAGATGAATACCGAATAAATGTTTCTTCTCAACAACTATTTTAAAAGTCAAGCCTCTGTCCTCACATCTCTAAACTCTGTGCACTCACACATTTAAGGGCCTCAATGAATACAGGTATTTCACTTATTTACTCATCCAATAAACATTTCCTGAGTACCTAGCATATGCCAGACAGAAGTTAAAAATTCACCAAAAGGATTACATTAAAGTTCTGAAAATGCCCCCACCTTCCATTGTTTTGAAAGATGTTCTTTTCTCATTAAAAAGAGATAGACCAAACAGCTTCTCAGTTCCTCTTAGGTCAAATTTTCATAGTATGAATGATTATTTTCATAATATGACTATTTTTCATAAATTCCCTAAGCAGATGCCCACAGTCAAACCAGAGTATAAAAATCATTCTAAATTCAAACATAAGTGATTTTACAAATTTGGTCAATTTAGATTCCCACACTTCTCTGTCCCTTTCTTTGATGTAAAAAAATCAAGAGCTTACTGGGTTACTCTAAAATTCAAAGTTATAAATTTCAGCTTTAATACTTATAGGGAAATGGGCTTTCCAGAGCACTTGTAAGTTAGTGGCAGATAAAACCTGGGTATTATATCTCTGCTTTCTCCCTCTGGATGAGAACGTGTCCTTGCTGACACTGAGTTTGGTTCAACAACCAGGAAAGTTTGGTAATTATAAACATTCCCTTAAAAGGAAGCCCACAGATTATTAGTTCAAGTTCTCTGGAATAGTGATGAAAATGAAATAGCCCACAGATTGTTAGCTCTTTCAGAATATTAACTTAAAAAGGGCAGTGACATAGTAAGAAATGAACTTTCCTGATTCAGGAACCCTATCTGTATACTATACACACACACACACACACACACACACACACACACACACACACACACCCTATATGTATATTATTATTAGCAGCTATTTATCTCTATTAAGGACCTTTGTGATAAAGAGAAATTATGCTGATATATTGCATCTGTTTCAACTCTGACTTTACTTCTAAAAACACTGGATCTTTGGTTAACTAAATTGGAAACATGAAGCTAAAAGTACACATGTGAATGTACATGTGTATGTGTGTATGTTCTCCTTTTGTCAATCCATAACCTACCCAAAATACTGTACAAGACTTGGAGAAAAACAGATAGTAAAGGCAACCTAATGACTTTGATCAAATAAGTAATGCTAATTTCTAAGGAATAAATCAACTATATGACCAATACTAATTGTAGAGAATGTTCATTTGATTAGTTGAAGAGTTACTCTTAACTAAGGAGCTGAACTTCTGCTTAGGAAATGTAGATAACAAAAAATCTCTAGAAAAAAATGTAGTATTAACTAAGGTGCTTTTTGAGGAACTCTTCAACTTTTAAGATATGACATCTTAAAGACTGGAAAGGTTAAAATGTATTACTTTCTAAAGGAAATACTATGAAAAGTTTTCAACTTAAAAAATATTTTGAAAGGAAAGGGGTTTCTACGATCAGCAATGACTACTTCATATTTTGTAGGTTGAAAAATGGTTCATTTTTCATTTTGCTGGAAATATTGTTCAGCAAAATTACATAGCTCAACTAAGTTGTAAAACTTAAATAAGAGAGACCCCTGTGAGGTGAGGTTTGGCTTTTTTTAAATGTCAAAAATGGAAAATAAAGCGGTGAAATGGATTTCTTTAACCCTGGACTTGCTTCATATTCTTGCTAAAGGAAAGATCGTTTTGCTATTTAAAAGAGATAAGATTAATGCTAGATATTAAACACAGTAACTTCATTGAAATCTTTTCTGGTTTTTACATAAAAAAGCGAATGAGTTTTGAAACTTCTCAAGAGTTCTGAAACTAAATTTGACACTTTAGTAGCCAAAGTAAGCAATGGAATCACATTAAAAACTTATCAGTCTGCAAAAGTTCTATTTATTCAAAAGTTAATTAAAACTATGCAGGCTATTGAAGACCTTAACATCTTTAACTTCTAATCACAACAACGAAAAATGTAATTACATATGGTAAGATTACAAGAATGCCATTTTACACTACAGGTGTTAGAACTCCTTCCTGAAACAAAAAACCCTCTGATATATCTACTTTGGTGAAAAAAAATAAATTCTTAAACCTTAATAGCTGAATTCATTCCAAAAATGGAAAGAGCACTCATTTTCTGAGGGTTTCTCATTTGTACCTGGAAAAGACTTGAGCTTGAACGACTTGTGAACCGCAATTACGCACACCCACAAATGGCTTACTGCAGACATGAGTATTTGTGTGTAACATTTGGTGGGTATGAAGTGGCAAGCACAAAAGCCATCCTTTTGAAACTTTTCCTGGTGTATGGAAAATCTTAGTTTCTCATTTATGTAAACCAGTCCTGTAACTCAGATAAATACAACTCTTTTGGAACAGAAATATTATCACGTCCTTGCTTTCCTCAGCTAAACTTAGAGCACTCAATGATGGGCACATTTTCTGGGCTCCACCTTCTGAAAACAAATTTAAAAGTACTGAAAAGTAACCAAGGCTTTACATCACAGAATAACAGACTTAGAAAAGAAGGCTGGAGAAATGTTACAAACAGTACTGTTACTCCGTTGGGTGATTTAAACAGTAAGATTTATTGTCTTCTTCCAGTCTAAATTCGAAACCATGGATTTTGTTAAAGGTTCATACTAACTCACATCAAATTAGGCTTGATGTGAATGAGCCAACTCACTCCTAACCACATACTAAAAGTAGGAAAATGATTTGCCTTTTTTTGTTTTAAGGTCACATGCCTGCGACCTCTGAAAACAGTAGTATTATTAAAGGGAAAACTCCATGCAGTTCCAAGAATGGTAAAAACATCTCCACAGAGGAGGTATTTCTGATTAACAACTGAATGAAAGTAAAAACAGTAAAGTGAAATTTAAAAATAGAACGTAGCACATAATGCTTTGCAAATAACAGGCAATCAGTGCTGTTTGTGCCTGACTGCCTTATGATTAACTTTTCTCTTTCCTGTTCATTGTCTTCCAGAGCCACTAATGAACATTAGGTTACCTCAAAGGTGTAACATTTCTAAGCACTCTGAGGAAAAAGAAGGGCTTCAGCAGTATTTAAACTTAACTGTAAGCTATTTGCTTAAGGTTCACTAAATGATACCACTATTATCTATAAATGTGAAAGGAATAATATACTCTCTCATCTGAGTGGGTGGCTAAAATGTAACTTTACTTATTTGAATATTCAAATACTTGCTAAATTGATTGTGGGATATAATTTATAAACTACACTTTATTGCTTCATTAAATATTGTCTTCTTGAGTTAAGTAATTTAATGTCTAATCATTTTATCACCAAAATTAAACTAATAGTTTAAAAATCTTTGTTTAGTTTTGACTGTTCACATTTCAACAGTCCCAAGCATTAAGATAGGTTCACAAAGAAACACGAGATATAGATGTAACACATATCATGACAAGACTCAAGTCTATTTCCTTAGGCTAAAATACAGTGGTTTCCTTTATACAAAAATATAAACCATAGAGATGTCCTATAAAACAAAAGTCACCAGAAAATTCTAATCAATTTTGCTGGAGCCTATAATGCCTTGGATGTTCAGGGGGAAAAAATAAATTGTTAAAAGAGACTGAGGTGCCACACAATGAACAAATATCAAAATGATATTTAAGTTACACCAAAAACTTGACCATCAGTTTGTGGCAAATTGTTCCTTCTAATAGAAATGAATCTACACTACCTATATATAGCAAGATCACATCATAGAGAAATATAGAACTATTTCCACTACTAATTTACATAATGGAAAGTGGAAAAGTTTGCTGTTTCCACACGCCAAGCCAAAATATATAATTATCTTTGCCAAACGTTCAGCAACCTACAGGGTTTGAATGCATAAGACATCCATAGCCAGGATTACATCTGTTTTATAGACATGTACGTAAAGGGAAGTAGGAACAACGACTTAGTCTATAATCCTTTATAAAATGTGATTTGGACTTTTACTTTACACAGAAATATTTATTCAGTAACTTTTTGAAAACTAAAATTTCTAATTCTGATACTAGAACAACTCTCTATAGACACCATGTTAATGCACAGTGAATAATTTTTGTGGAAATCATCTATTGTTAGAAAACTTTCTTCAGTCTATTACGTGCCTGAAATGATAGCTTTTTATTCACAAAAATAAATAAAATTATAGTAAACCTGTACAAATGTACAACCCGTAAGAAAAAAATATTTTTTATAAAATTATCCATTCCTGTTTTGTTAATTTGGATTTTAAAATATGTGTTTCTATACTATCGAGAGGTTTCTATACTATGTGAGAGGTTTCTATACTATGCAATCTCCAGAAACCTTCAGTTGTTTTGGGGGTGGGAGCCAGGGATACGCCCAGAATTGCAAACTCTTTTCCTGTTCTACAGCTGAATCCAAGGACAACCTTTAGAAACAATTCTTGCTTCACCAAATATAAAGCTTGCTTTTGGAGATGGCTCAGGGGAAAGGATTAAGAGCTTAGGTGTACACAGCCTGAAGAAACAGGATAGTATAAGCATTTGAATGGGAAAACTTTTGGATCCTAGGTATAGAATACACGTGTCCCTGGAGTTTACAAAGAAGCCCTTTAGTTTCAACAGAAACAAACACCAGAAAGACAAGGAAGGAGGGGACATCAGTAAAAATACAATTAAGACAAATGCTTGGAAATTGCTCCACTTTCTTTTTGAATGTGTCACTGTACTGAGCATTACCTTTGGCCAAACTAAGAAGAGTGATTATCATCTACTCTAACTTAGAGTGAAAGGTGTTTCATAGGACTCCAAAAACTAAATTATAAACATGAGGTTAAAACCAAATATGAAGTTATTCCAAATCTCTTGTAGGGACCAAGAAAATTACATCAAAGTTCCCTTAGTTTAAGAAAAGAAAGAAAGAAAGAAAAAGTTCTCTTTGTGTTTATGATACATAAAATAATACTGAGGTAGTATGAGGAGACCTAATATCAGAGCTTTACAGAGGAGTTCATTGAAAGTTCAAATCAGAAAAGAGTAGGATTATGTTGCTGGTTACAAAATGACAGAAAAAAGTTGTACTTGTTATCTTATTATGCAAGCAGATGTAATTCAATAAAGGTTGAATTTTTTTTTAAGCTGCTTTTACTTTCTTTAGAATGTATTTGAATATACATGTTATAATGTGATTTCTCTAAAAAAAAAAAAAAAGGAAGGGGGTGACAAATTTTGAGACTGCTTCCATAAAACAATTAGCAGCTGATTTCCCCCTCCATCTCATGTTTAGTGGTACAATACATATTATTTTTGGCAATTCTCATCTACTATTCTAACAGAATAATTTCATCCAGTGTTATTAATGATCAATATCATAAAGTTTCCTGTTGGCCCCAAAAGTATGGTTAGGTACTTTTACTTTCAATCAGAGTCCGGCAAATGTGTTCAAGAAAGACAGGAGCAATGAAGAGCTTATATGTTCTGAATAAATGATGGATTTAACTTAAGAATAATTTTGATTATATTCAGACCACTCAACATTCTCCTCCTACATTGTGTGGCAAAAATCATAAGTAGCTTCAGCACAAAATTCTGGGTGAAGGCCATACGAAAAAGAGAATCAAAACTATATGAGTATGTCACAGAATTATCAACTTCCAAATCAATCCAGGTGGCAAAGAATACATTCACTGAAAATAAAAGCCTACATAGAACAATGCAAGTGGTTGTTTAACTTTTAAGATTAACCAAGTTGTGCCATCATTTAACACTGTAGTCCAAAACAATCTAACCACCTCTTTATATCACACTGCAAATACCTCTCAAAGACATTTAAACTGCTGAAGGAATTATTTCAAAAGCACGCATTGGTCAATAAGAGAATCCAGTTATATACATAGATGGTAGCATTTATTCCTCCATCGCTGATATCAAAGCAAATCAAAATACATGCTTTATAATCTAAAACAGTATAAACAAAATACAGAAAGAACTGTATCTGAGGGTCTTTAGAACTAAACTATGTGTCATTTATCTGGTTTGGTTTAAGCATGAGCTGATTTGAAGTGAGATGAACCTGAATGAAGTTTTCAAACAGCCAGAACATACATAAATCTGTGTGTGGGGGGTGAGTATCTATGTGTATAAGATAAAATAATTTGGAAATACGTGGGCTTACTATCTATCAGGTACTATTCTAAGAGCTTTACATATTTTAAATCATGTAACCTCATACCAATCCTATAATGTAATACTATTATAAGCTCACTTTACAAATGAGAGAACTGAGGTTACAACTTGCTCTAGATTTCTAGATTTCATAGTTAGGCAGAGCCAGATTTGTTTGGTCCTAGAGTCTGTGCTCTACGCTCTAAAGCTACTATACAAGCAGTTCATAAATACGGTTTGTGGACCCTGGGAAACCCTGAAATCATTTCAAGAGGGTCTCCGAGGTAAATACTATTTTAGTAACATTAAATGTGATTTGCCCTTTCACTGTTTTCACATTTGCACTGCTGTATGAGTCAAAGTTGCGTAGCAAAGTCTAAAAGGCATTGTATTTGTCTCTGCCAGGTACTCACAGTAGTTTTTTAAAAATGTCAGTTTCACTTAATATCCTTGATGACGCAGTAAAAAAAAATACTAATTTTATGAAGTTTCAATTTGAATATATTATTTTGTGCTATGGAACAGAAGTATGCCTAAAGCACTTTTACTGCAGACATAAATATGATAATTGTTTTGAAGAAAAACACTGGTGCGATTATACAGACTGTGAACTAAAACTGTCCAGTTTTCTTTATGGTATACTTGATATTTGAAAGAGCAACTGACAAACTTTGTTATTCTAATCTGGAAACAAAGTAAACCTCTCACTTCAAAAAAAGAAAAAGAAAAAAAAAAGACTGAAACTATTAGTAGACAATAACAAAATTTGAGCTTTCAAGCAAAAATTGGAATTTTAGAAAACCCAAAACCACTACCATGGAATTACTCAAACACTAAAAGATGTTTTTGAAAACAAGTGATGACATTAACAAATGTGATTTTTTGGATATCATAGGACAAGATGTATCAACATTTGAAAGATCTGCGTAACTTGATGGCTCAATGCTGTCCACATGACCAATACACAATATCACAAAATCACACATGGATAAAAGATTTATTTAAAGTGCAAAATAAACCAATGTGTTTTAATGTACAAGAGACTAGGAAGGGTTTATTGATTTGGTTTTAGATTTTACACTGGATGCAACTTATAAGAAATTACTACTTGTTGAGTTTTGGGAAAGTATCAAAAAAAAGAATAACTACAAATATATGGGCAATTAAATACTCCTGCCTTCTCATATTATATATCTGTGAAAAGCCAGATTTGCCTGCTATAGTTTAACAAAAACAACATAATACATGCAACAGATTGAATAAAGAGGTAGATATAGGAATCTAGCTGCCTTCTATTAAACCAGTTATTAGTTATAAAAATGTAAAATAAAACCACTCTTTTCACTAAATTTTTTTGACAAAATGTTTTTTTTTTCCTAAAATATATGTTATTTATGTGAAGATTTAATACAGTTATTATTTTTTTCTTTCCAACTTCTATTTTAGGTTCAAGGGGTACATGAGCAGGTTTGTTACATGAGTAAATTGTATGTCACAGGAGTTTGGTGTATACATAATTTTGTCACCCAGGTAATCAGCATAAAACCTTTTAGGTAATTTTTCAAATGTTTTTTTCTAAATTTGTTTTAATTTCGAATAAAGTAAATATTAATACATATAACTCAAATAAATAAAAGCTTTTTGGAGTCCTCAATAATTTTTAAGATTATAAAGGGTCCTGAGGCCAAAAAGCTTGAGAAAATGCTGAATAAAACTGCACTCTCTTCTACATGTGGAGGAAACTAGGGATTTTCAACTTCTCTAACGGGAAGAAAATGTAAACCAGCAAATATGAAAATTATCTTAGCAATTATAATGCTATAATTCAAAAAATCGTCATTCAACATTTTAAAAAATGGCATCTTGACTAAGCAGAAAATAGAAATAAGCTAGAAAACAATCAGAGGTCTGATGGGTAGTAAACCCATTCGAGCACTCCTGAATGTCTGAAGTATACAAAATCAAATGTGTGATTCAAAAACTCAACCATATTTGTAATGTAAGGCAAATTCTGATAAAAGCATAACATAATATAATAGACTACATATTCAAATCCTTAAAGAACCAGCTGAGGTATATGCGTTTTTAAATGTGCCCTAATCATACATCAGATGCTCAAATGTTAAAAAAGTGAATAAACTGATTAAAATGATTTTCCTTCCTCAGACTTGTCATTGAAGTTATTGCCAGCACATCTTCAGCAATTAAGTATATGAAAGGCCTTCTGTGTAGTTCTAATGGTATTTCATATATTTTACACATATACACACACATGCATACACACATTTGTATATGTATACAAATATAAGTTATATATTTCTTTCTCAATACCTATTTTTTTCCTAGCAGAGTTCTAACAGATCCCAAATTAGATTTTGCAAACTGGGGGAAAAACTAGTATCAATTACAGCCTGTTTCTGAAGGAAATTTTTACTTAAATTCTAAATAACATACAAATAAAATTACAAACATGATCCATTCATAAGTTGAGTCAGTACTGACATTAAGCCATTAATTCTAAAATTAGAAATTGACTGAATTTCCTGGACCTAACAAATAATCTCACAAGAAAAAGAATAAAATATATGGGTCATAAAGGGCAGAAATGAGGCTTGATTTTAGAAAATCCAAATCATGAAAAATCATTTTATAAGAAATGACATTAGCAAATCTAAGTATTCTATTATAATACAATCTGTTTCTAATAAATACAGAAATATTAAAAATCACATTTTCATTTTGCACACTGATATTTTCATTTACATGATTCAACATTCACTCATTCCATGAAATAAATGGTTGAATATTTACCATATACCACATACCACAGATGGCTGTGACCAGCTTCTTTAGGCGGCTTCCTGCTCTTTTGCTTGCACGTACTCTTTTGATTAACTATTTTATGGGTAGGGGGAAATAATATGAATTTAGTAACTGTTTCTGAATTTGATGTGTTGCAAACTGGTGAGCAGCCTGGGAGCTTTCAGAGGATAGTGTAGGTAAAACTAAACCAGATTTACATTCAGACTCAGACGACTAGGTTAGCAGTAACAAAATAATCTTGAACAAGTCACCTACCTTCTATTCATAAAAGCTTTATTTGTAAAATAAGGAAACTGGGTACTATGCTCTGAATGTTTATAACCTCTCTTGGACCTCTTTTACAAGGGCACTAATTCTCCTCATAAAAGAGGCCCAAGAGAGGTCCCAAGCCCCATCTGCCATTTGAGGATGCAGCAAAAATACAGCTGCCTATGAACTGGAAGTGAGCACTCACTAGACATCAAATCTGCCAGTGCAGAATCTTGAACTTCCCAGCCTCCAGAACTGTGAGAGAAAAAATTTCAGTTATTTATGAGCCAGCCAGTCTATGGCATTTTGTCATAGAAGCCCAAATGGACTAAGACACTGGGAGACAAGTAATAAGAGTCTTTCAAGTTTAAAATTCCATAATTCTATTTAGGTGCTATAAACATTTGGCATAGGAAGATTAAGTGGGACAGAAGATTAAGTACTACTCAACAGGAAAACAATGTCCATGCAAATGACTCATCCTAGCTATTTTAAAAATGCATAATACATTTTTCTTAGATTAAAAATGTCACATAGTAAAATGAACAGCATTCAGAAAGAATCACCTGAAAAATTCTGAAAATATATTAGAGAATACATAGTTCCCCCTTATCCAAGAGTGATACATTCCAAGACTCCCAGTGGATCTCAAACTGTGAAAACTGTGCATAGTATGAAACCCCACATATACTATGTTTTTCAATTTGATACCAAGATGGCTACCAAGTGACTACCAGGCAGCTAGTATATAGACAGCATGGATACATTGCCCAAAGGAATGATTCATATCTTGGGAAGCACAAAGCAGGATGGCGTGAGATTTCATCACATTGCTCAGAATGGCATGGAATTTAAAACTTATGAATTATATATTTCTGGAATTTTCCATTTAATATTTTTGTACTGTGGGCAACCGAAACCATGGAAAGCAAAACCATGGATCAAGGTGGACTATTGTGCCCTTAATAAGTATGTAGTGTCTTGAAAACATAAAAACAGGCCAGGTGCAGTGGCTCATGCCTGTAATGCCAGCACTTTGGAAGGCCGAGGTGGGCGGATCATGAGATCAAGAGATTGAGACCATCCTGGCCAACATGGTGAAACCCTGTCTTTACTAAAAATATGGTGAAACCCTGTCTCTATTAAAAAATGCAAACATTAGCTGGGCTTGGTGGTGTGCACCTGTAGTCCCAGCTGTTCAGGAGGCTGAGGCAGGAGAATTGCTTGAACCTGGGAAGTCGAGGTTGCAGTGAGCCAAGATGGCACCACTGCACTCCCCTGGGCAACAGAGTGAGACTTCATCTCAAAAAAAAAGAAAACAGGAAAAGAAAATATTATAATTGATATAATTTAAATAGCTATAATTTATTAAATGCCTACTAATTCATATCAGCATTACAACAATTTGGTAAAATAGCTATTTTTATTTCTGTTTTTAAATAAGGAAACTGAAGATCAGAGAGATTAAATAAGTCATTCAAAGATACTAAGTTAAAAAGTCGTACAGCTGGTATTCCAACCTGGATGTGTTTAACTCCAAAGCAATACTCTTTCCTCTATAAAAACATAGTATTCCTGATTTCCTACAAACAAGTTCTTTTTTATAGTCAAGTTTCAATTGCTAATGGTAATGGGAAAAGGAACAACATGGAAAAATAAACCTCACACAAACATGGTATAAAAGCTTATGACATGGAATAAATTCCAGTAAGATGAGTTCTGAGGCTGGGGTAAGACACTAGGTCAGATGGCTCTAGGCACCTTCCAAATCTCAAATATGAATAAATATCCTCAATTCATTGAAACTTAAATGGATTATCTATTTCATTTTCCTACTCATTAGAGAAATTTACAATTTTGTGTTAAATGAATTGTAAATTAATTACAAATATCAAGTATACTACTTAAAGGATTGGGGGACTCTTCTAAGGAAAGGATGGGAAAATCTGCTGTTAACTTTCTATTTCTTTCATTGCACTTGTTTAAAAGAAAAACTCACTTAAAATTCAAAAGGCAATTTTAACCCAGGTTACTACCATTTTCTTAAAAGTGGGGAAAAATGTTCCAAAGAATATGCTGTTTGCTTTTTCATTTCCACTTACTTTTTCTTTTCTTAGGGTGAGACAACAAAATTGCCACACACATACATACACAATGCTCCGAAGAAAATTAAGGAGGACATGTCCAAGAAAATTTACCAACTAAAAATTTATCTTGGATAATGAAAAGGAAACTAAGATTTCTAAGTATTATACAGGATAAAACTGAAAGCAGAAGACATGTAACTAACAGTTGTATTATATTGTGATCTTAGCAATAGACAAACAAAAACAAAGTTAAACATCATTACTTTTAACAGAAATAATTAGTGAACTATAAAGTCAGAACTTACTACTTAGTCTTTATCAAGAATGCAAACCTTAAAAAAAAACTGATTGATCAAGGAAATTTGCAAGTTTCTAAGTATAATCTAAACATTAACATGCTAGTCTAAAGTGCCATAAAGAATAGTAGGGGCATTCCAAACAACCACAGCAGAATATACATTCTTTTCAAGTAGACATTCTTTTCAAGATTCACCATATGCTGGGATAAAAAACAAGTCTCAATAAATGTCAAATAACTGAAATCATACAGAATATGTCTGCTGACCACAATGAAATTAATGTAGACAAAAGTAACAGAAAACTATTTGAGAAATTCTCAAATATTTGGAAATTAAACAGCACACTTCTAAATAACCCATAGGTCAAAGAAAAAGTCACAAGGGAAATTAGGAAACATTTTGAGGTGAATGAAAATGAGAGCCCAATTTTATCAGTCCAGGTTCAACCAGAGAAACAGAACGAGTAGAACACAGATAAATGGATAGATAAGAGAGAGAGAGAGAGAGAGAGAGAGAGAGAGAGAGTGAGAGAGATTTATTACAAAGAATTAGCTTATACAATTGTGGGAGACGCCTAGGCAGGTCTGAAATCTGTAGAGCAAGCAAGTCATCAGGAAGGGCACACTGGAACTTCTGGGCATGAGCTGAAGCTACTATTCACAATGAAATTTCTTCTTTTCAGGGAAGTCTGAACTCTGCTCTTTGGACTTCCAAATGATTGAACCAGGCCCCAGATTATCTGGGATAATCTGCTTTACCTAAAGTCACTGATTATAGACGTTAATCACAACTACAAAATACCTTCATACCAACACCTGGATTAGTGTTTGATGGAATAACTGGAGCCCATCACCCTGCCAAGCTGACTTATAAAACCAACCATCCTAATAACATATCAAAATTGGTGAGATGCAGACAAAGCAGTGCTGAGAGGGAAATTTCAAATTTTAAATGCTTACCTCAGAAAAGAAGAGTAGTTTAGAAACAACCATCTAAACTTCCATCTTTAAAAGCTAAAAAACAAAACCCCAAATCAGACAAGAAGAGAAAAGGATAAGAGCAGATGCTGCAAATTAAATAAGTAGAAAGAAGGAAGTTGGAGAACTACATGATTTCAAGACATACTAATACAGCATGTAAGTATGTATCTCAAGGACTTTTAATAACATATGAAACTTGCCAACTTGGTAAATTCCTAGTTCCAACCTCTCCCTGCTTACTATGTTCCAAATATAACTTTCACAGATGTTGAGACCTAGATCCACCCTTAAAGGTAGCAGGTAGTTCAATTCTTTCATTTTTAAGAAAAGAACACCCAATGTCAAATAGCTGGGGAAAAGATGCAAAATTAGAAGCATGGTTTCCAAATTCCCTCCCAGAGCTCTTTCCCATTGCAAAATACTGTCTCCAAGTTGCCTTATATGTTACCAAAAATTTGACACACCTGATTTACTGTGTGCTGTAGCCATTGGGAAAACATGCTATTATATCTACTTGCTCATTTTCTTTTACTTCTTAAATGTATCCATAGGCTGCCATGAGAGACATCTTTCTGTGAATTAGAAAAGAACACTTCGTCTGGGAGGGTGCCTTCTGGAGGGGGGACGACAGCTTTTCTAGGCTGAAGGATTAGAAGAAGGTACCCTTAGGACTGACATAGCCTTACACCAGTGCAGAAATCTTTGCGAGTAGAGCCCCAGCTAGATTTCAGCCCATACTCACATTCTATAACTAAGGTCCCCTTTTTAGGTCACAATCTGTACAACCATCTTCAGTAGCCCACTTACTAATCATTCACCATCTTGTGAAATGCAGAAAATCAAGTAATGTTATTCCATAAAAATATTCCATTCATAAATGAGTCACACACAGAAAAAAAATCTTCCAAAACAATCTTATAACTCTTAAGCTGTATCTTAAAACTCTTGGCATAACAAAGTTGTAATATTGTAAATATTTAGAAAAATAACAATATTAAAAGAGGAAGACTTTATTACTAATGCTTTATTTTAAAAAGTGACATTTTATTTTTGTTTAGTAAGATTTGAAATGTTTCTATAAATGCTATATTTAAAAAACACATAGATGGAAAAAATAAAGCAAGATGTTTTCCTAAGCAATAAATGTCATTGGGTTTTCAGCAAGGGCATTTATGTTTCTAAAATAAAACACTTGCATAAACTAGCTAGTTAAAGTTCGAACTTTATCTTTTAAATTTGTTTCCTCCAGTGAACATATCTGTAATCATATTGGATCATATTGGTACACATGTTATTTTTGTTCTATGAGGTTGTCATAAAGTTTTTATTATAAACAGGATGTTCTCAAATATAATACTTTCATTTTTTATAAACATCCAAAATTAAACAAATGAAATAAAAATAATTAACAATTTTAATAAAATAAAAATAAAAGTAGCAAACATTATCTTAAAAGAGACCATTCCTTTCACTAGCAAAATTACTCTTATATCCTGCTTACTCCAGTTTGGGTTCTGGCTGGCTGGCAGTATAAACCTGCCTTAAAATGCATCTTCAGAAACATTCTACTTAATCTCACTTGACTTAACATTTTACAGAGATTTCCTATGTATTTAGGGTGCTCAGTCTGTTTATACCATTTGGTGCTTTTTAATGTATTACTTTCTCAATGTCATGTGCTCATGTTTTACAGAGCATGATTTAGGCAGTAATTGCATCTGATGCCAAGTCATTCTCTGTATCCAACAAAGGCATGTAGGAGGTGGGAGAACCAGAATACTTATGGAAGATAATAGCTACTAATTTTGTAGGTAAGCTTGTCTTGTCTCCCTATCCCCATAGACTGGCTTCATCAATTCTACTATACCCTTTAAAAACAGTCGCTTAAAAAAATACTACTCTGGTTGCTGTATAGGCTTAATAACTATTGTCAATTACCTGAAAAATTAATTTTTAATTTTACTTTGAAATATGCCACAGTTGGAAGACAGTATCAGAAGTAAGCTTCTCTATGGGTTGCTAAATGATAGAACTGACCTGTGGATTATCAATGGTACTTCAAAATTTATAATCACAGGCCATCAATGGCATCATGTTTTAAAAGTAGTCTCATGTACATATTTCATTTCATCTTATCAAAACCCTATTGAAATAGGAAGGGCAGGTATTGATTGCATTTTACTGATGAGGAAGCAGGAGATTCAGAAAAGTTGATTTACTCAGATCTCATTTCTAGCAAACAATGCTGGCATCAGAACCTAAATCTTCATAGATCACACTTGTCATTAAATTTGAGTAACATTTGTTATTCAGATAAATTTTTAGCATAGTGCTAGAAATAAATTTTGTTTTCATCATGCTACTATGTAAATTCATTCTTCTCACTAAACTACTACCTCATTTACTGTAGTGATTTGATATTCATTTTCAAATTATAAAAAGTAAATAATCTAATATAGTAATCTTACCAAACCCTCCTACTCATATTACTCTTTTCCAAAAATGCAGAAATTCAATATTAATCCAACCTTGAATCCTTCAAATTGATTTACTTTAGTGTTAAAAAAAATTAATCTATTAATATTTTTATCTGTATACTTGAATTAACTCACAAATAAAGCAAAATGAGTTATTATTACAGTTTATTATCCAGGAAGGTAAATCATTATCTGGTCCCAACCTATCTTTTCAGCTTTATTTCTAATTATATTCTCCCCTCTGGTCACAACAAATTATTCCTCAAACACACTCTGTACTTTTCTCAGTTTCCTCTTCTGGAAATTCCCTTCCCACCCATTTCCTCTTATTCAAATTCTACCCCTTCTTCAAAACCTAAAATTAATGCTATCTACTTGCATACATGCAGACTTCCTAATCCATAAATTCAAAATTAATCTCTCCCTGTCCCATGAAGCTACTGTACTTTCTTTAAACTTGTGTTTTATATAAATTTCACTGTATACAGACAGCTAACTATCTGGCTCAGCTGAGAGCTTTTTTGGTAGGGAAGGGTAGTACTTTTTCTTTCTATATGCTACTTGGATATTGTATATGTTTGAAAAACTGTTTGATGGATGCAAATTACCTATCAAACAGAACACTGGTTTAATTAAGGTTTTCATCATGTCATATCTGTCTCCTCAATCTCTAACCTTGGCTCCTCCCAGTTTATTTTCCATATTACTATTATACAATGGTCATCTCTCAAAAACAAACCCTAATCATGTCATTTTCCAGTTTTAAATCTTTGTATTGTTTCCTACCATCTAAAGAACAGAGTCCAGTTTCCAAATATACCATACAAGGCCCGTGATGACTCGGCCCCAGTCTATTTCACTAACACTTTCTATCAATTCCTGCAGACATGCAATCATGTGTACACAAGTTCCTGCAGTTATCAGGATATCAAACTCTCACCTATCCCCTTGCACCTACTTTCTATATCCTTGGTACACCATTCCAATATCTCATTCTTTTATCCTCATCTCAAGGGAGGTATAATATGGCAGTAAAGTCAAGGATATCTGTGTTTAAATCCTAGATTGCTGAGTTCTGGGAGAGTAATCCTGAATAACTTAAACTTTAAAAAATACAATTAGGGAAAGATGGAAAAGTTCTCTAGCTTCACCATCCTTCCCCTACTGTTTTTGCAATACCACTCTAATCCTATGTTAAGGTGAGCAGTTTCAGGATTTTCTGCAAAATAAAAAAACTAAAGGTCAGAATTAGAATGTAAGCCCTATGTTCCCTGCAGTAGAAGATTAAAACAGGTAAGTTTTAAAAACAAGTATGCTTTAAATTTTCATTTCTTCTAGTTCCTTTTTCACTATATGCAGAAATGTGAAGTAACAATACATAGAAAATGTTAAGTCCTTTTTTGCTCAATAACAGTCCACCTCAGCAAGAAAATTAACATATTTTATGTTAATTTGCCTCATCTATTATCTTTGGGGGAAATATCTATTAAGCTCTTGTGATCATTTAAAAAATTGCTTTGTTTTCTTATTGAATTTTCAGAGTTCTTTATACATTCTGGATACAAGTCTTTTATCAGATACACGATTTGCAAATATTATTTTCCCAGTTTGTGACTTGTTTTTTTGTCTCTTTAAAAGCATCTTTTACAGAGCCAAAGGTTTGTTGTTTTTTTTTAAATAAAGTCTAATTCATCATTTTTGTCCACAGATCACGCTCTTGTGTTTAAAAACTCACTGTCAAACCCAAGTTCATATAGATTTTTCTCTTCCTTTTTCTTCTAGAAGTGTAATAGTTTTATGTTTTGGTCTATGATCCATTTTGAGTAAATTTTTATATAAAGTGTAAAGTATATATCAAGATTTATTTATTTACACATAGATCTCCAATTATTCCAGTACCATCTGTTGAAAAGGCTATCATTTTTCAATCAAATTATCTTTGTACCTTTGTCAGAAAATCAGATGACTATTATTTGTGTGGGTCTGCTTGTGGACTCTGTATTCTGTCCCACTGGTCTATCTCTCTATCTTTTAACCATCTTTTTTTCCCCCTTCTTTATGATTTAATAGGTATGTCATACTTAGATTTTGGTTAACATATTCTTAAGTGGCTCCTCTAGTTCAAGGTATCATACTCTGTAAAAGGACTTCTTTTTGCTATAAGAATTAGAATGAAAATATAACAAGAACAATAATAAAAAGTTAACTTAAACAGAACTTGAGTGATGTGAAGCAGATAAAGATTGTTGTACAATGTCACAATATACTAAGGCCAGGTCACTGCTCTGGCTGAAAATTGGGAGTTGTTTCACCTTAAAGAGCCCAGATGAGGTGTGTCCCTTTGGCATAGTATATTTCCATGTCAGATTTACAGCTTTGTAAGGTTTTGTTTCCATTTTGTTTTTACCTGGTTTAGGTGCTAGGTGTTCATCCAAAATAATCTTGAGCAGTTACAGTATTAAAAAAAAAAAAAAGAACAGTTCAAAGAAATATATAGCATCAACTTGCAAACTCTCTTAAAATATTAGTTAAAACTTTTAAAGAATAAATTGAAAATTTTCTCATATGCAAATATGTCTTTTATGTTTCTTTGTTGGACTAACAGTATTTATCAGTTTTATGAAAAGTATTTAGTAGGAGTTTTTATACATATTAATAGTAAAAAGCTATGAATGACCTTAAACTGCATGAATTAAGGTAATTCAAACATCCTCCCATACTATGACCATAATACCAAAGACTGAAAGGCAAGAGTCCTAAGCCGTCAATTTGTGTTGCAGCCCATGCTAAAGTACTATAATAAGTGTTTTGTTTCTGAATTAGTCCATTCTCATGCTGCAAATAAAGACATACCCAAGACTGGGTAATTATAAAGGAAAGAGGTTTAATTGACTCACAGTTCCACATGGCTGGGAGGTCTCACAATCACGGCAGAAGGCAAAGGAAGAGTAAAATCACATCTTACATGGTGACAGGCAAAGAGCGTGTGCAGGGGAACTCCCCTTTATAAAACCATCAGATCTCATGAAACTTATTCACTATCCTAAGAACAGCACAAGGAAAGACCCACCCTCATGATTCAATTACCTCCCACTGGGTCCCTCCTATGATACGTGGGAATTATGGGAGCTACAATTCAAGAAGAGATTTGGGTGGGGACATAGCCAAACCGTATCAGTCCCCCTTTTTATAACTTTATTTTAGGTTTGGGGGTACACGTGAAGGTTTTCTACATATTAAATATGTGTCCATATTACTTCATCACCCAGGTATTATTAAATCCAGTATGATGTCCCTTTATTCCCACTGAAACTGACACAACTTAGAAATAAAGCTAGTTTGGCTAACAAAAGGAACCCTCTCACTTTGCGTCCTTAAAGTCAAGTGACCATTGTCTTCTGCAAACATCTGAACCTAGCATTAAAAAGATGAAATAATCTAGATCCCAACTTGCTTTTTAACTTTATTTGCCTTTATTCACCTATGCTTCCAATATACAGGAAAAGTCTAAGCAACATGTGTATTTTTATTACTAATTAATTGACTACAAAACCTAGGAGCAAAGATCTTTAAATATCTACTAAAAGGTAAGCACATTTTGTTCCACAATTATTTTCATACTACACCATACAGGCTAAAACAGTAAGAGGAACAAAACATAATTTTTAAAACTTCACTAAAATACTGAGAAATCCTACCTGAGAATGAGCATAAAGCCAAACAATAAGGATGTTGAATAACTCTGCAATGTTATCCTCGTCTTTGATTTCTGGGCTATTCTCCAATACCATCAGGATTAGATATCCTCACCTTCTATCACACTAAATGTATTTCCACAGGTCAGCTACATAGATCATTTTTTATAGGTGACTAGACAAGTCCATACAAACTTCACCCAAAACTGACTCTTACCAAATAGCAGCAGGATATAAAATTCAAGGATCCATAACACCCTAGTCTTTGTCCCAGGCCTACACAATATCTATCTCTGGGAGCCGAGCCAAAGGCTTTTCGTTTTAACTCCATTAAACAAAGCCTTTAAAATATTTCAAGTTACTGTCAATATTGTGAATAAAAAAGCATACCCGGAAATTTTCTATTAATTTGTAATGACTAATAAAACTAAAGTAAATGCTTATCTAAAAGGAAGAAGAAATTGGCAGGAAGTCATTATATAACTTTCAAAGCTAAGAAAACATTCTTTTTTCAATAGAATCAAGAAAATCAAATATACGGTAAAGAAAAAATCTAACTTCCTATCTGTTGAGTACATACATACCTTTGATCTAATGAATTACCAGAACAAATTGAAAATACAGATTAAAAGAAGTGATTCAGCAACTTATACTCATATGCCAATTAATATCTGCCTTTGACCTTAAGAAAAGTACTTTACAGAAAGACCAGAAATCCACCAATTATCATATAATTTTGAGACCTTTTAAACAAGATAACTGTAAAGAAGTAGGTAAATCAACACCATAAATGTTAAAATGAAAAGCAGGCTAAGTTCACAACATAAAATTAGGAATTAGCAAAAGCAGTAACATGTATTAAGAATCTGTAAAAGAAATGTGAGTATACAAAAAATAAATGTAAAATTACATTAAAAAATATAACAAGGTACTGATGTACTTCAAAATAAAAATGGAAATCCTATTGAAGGTTTAACACTCACATAGGTGCATTTAAACAACAAACACAATTAAATCAATATATATGCACACACATATATTAAATGAACTGAGATTCATGGTATAGCTATATCCAAATAATAAAGAGTAAGGAGGGGGCCGGGTGTGGTGGCTCACACCTATAATCCCAGCACTTTGGGAGGCCGAGGCAGCGGGGCGGGGCGGGGTGGGGGGGGTGTCACGAGGTCAGGAGTTTGAAACCAGCCTGACCAACATGGTGAAATCCCGTCTCTACTAAAACTAGAAAAATTAGCCAGGCATGGTGGCACGCACCTCTGTTCCCAGCTACTCGGGAGGCTGAGGCAGGAGAATTGCTTGAACCCAGGAGGTGGAGGTTGCAGTTAGCCGAGATCATGCCACTGCACTTCAGCCTGGGTGATAGAGCGAGACTCTGTCTCGAAAAAAGAAAAAAAGAGAGAGTAAAAGGGGAGGAGAGATCAAATATCACTAACATATCAAAATTGGCAAAAAGCTAGGAAATATTAATAATGAATTCTGTGAGACTTCACTTCAAAGTAGGTCATTATAAATGGTTTATATTGTGTCTGCTGTTATAAGACAATCACAAGTAAAGGCCAAGATTCAATAAAACTAACAAAATAAAACCAATCTACTCATTTAGAAGATTAATGTTGATAAACACTACAGTGGTGGTTGGTTCTTAAAAAAACTGTAGAACTTTGTAGAAAAAAACCTGATTTCTAAATTGCATACTAAACCTTCTGAGGTTTTTCGTTGTTGCTGTTTTAGAGGAGTGGATCCTAACATATGTATTTTATGAAAGTCAAGCAAATTTTATAAATTTGTCTTTAGGTCACTTGAATAAGTACCCCTGGTAGAATAGAGGCAATTGTTTTAAACAGTATAGTCTTAAAAGGCCTTTTTGTTAAGATGATATTTGAGCAAGGGACTGAACAAAAAGAATGAATGGCTACTAAGAATAACTCAGAGAAGAAAGTTTCAAGTTGAGGTAACTTGAAGTGAAAAGGCCAGAAAGAGGAGTGACCTTGGTATGAGAAGAACAATATGCTTGGTGCAAAGTGAGCAAAAAGAGTAAAGTGGATAATAACACAGCCAAAACACATGAGAAAGTAAAAGGATATGAGGACCAGGACACAGAGTGAAGGGGTTGCCTTTGCCAGAAGAAAACAGATTCAGATGCAGATGGGTAGATTTGGTGGTGGGAAAAGGAACAAGTTCTGTCTCACTGCGTCTGTTTCTTAGTGAAATACAGGGTGATCAGCCAAAAGTGAGAAGAGGGGTGGAGATGCTGGGTGTTCAAAGTGATATGATTCTCTTCCAGGGAAAACAAGAAAATCAACTACAAAAACTATTAGAAATAATGATGCAGACATTCATTTCCTCCTTGCTGTATTCCTATCTTAGAGAACCTGCCCTATTCACAAGCCTGAAAAAAAGCAGACTTGTATCAGTTTGGGTTCTGCTGCACATAAGAGAAATTCCAAATAATGTGACTGGATCAACCTGAAAGTTACCTTATCTCATATACAAAATGTCCAGAGATAGGCATTCCAAGCTGCAACATGGTTCCACAAAGTCTTCAAGGATGCATGCTCCTTCCTTCTACCTCTCTATTCTACCGTCCTTAGCTCAAGTCATCAAATCTGTGTGCTAGGATGGCAGAAAAAGGCAGGTAGGAAAGAAGACTAGCTTCTTCCTTCCTTCCTTCCTTTAAAAAAAAGACTGCCTGAATGTCTGACACACTTGTTTTACCACATTAGCCAAAATTTGGTCATAGGACCATACTTTGCTACAAAGGAGAGTGATGAATGTGTTGCAGCTAAGCAGCCATGACTCCAGTTTTGGCATTCTGGTAAGAGGGAAGTCTAGATGATGGAGGAGCTACTCATCCTTGCCACATCTGCATACTTCATGGCTTTCCATTTCCTCTATCAATGGCATAATTGAGCAGACACCTCACCTGAGCCATGCCAATAAGATTCTCTCCCCCAGATATTCAGATTTTGGACACAGAAATCTAGTCAATTGACTTCTGAAGAACTGAACTGCAAGAGGTAGCAGACTAGAGCTCTATAGAGAAAACAGGTTTGTAGAGGACAATGGAACAAATGAATAGAAGAAAAGTATAACAGAAAAGCTGCAAAAGAAGAGAGAAAATACAACTTCCTGACAACTTGCTTTCTTGACAGGACTGTATTCTTTTATCTGGATTCTGTATAACTCCCCTATTCTTTCACACAGAAATTCCTTTACTGGAGCTAATTTGAGTGGGTTTCTATTCCTTATAACCAAAGAATTCTTAAGATATCTAATAAGAAAGTTATAGTTTAATGTATATGAAGTGTTTTTCATCTGTGAAACTTATGGAAGATATCCATTATACTCTTCTCCACCCTTGGTATAAAGACTAATAAGATAAAATTTCCTTTAGAATTTTGTACTCCTAAAAGTCTGAAATAACTAGGAGCAGATATATGTATAGTTCTTTTTAAAATTCAGGTAATGGTAATTGTATCATCTTTATTATATTTGCCCTTTTTTTCCCCTCTGGGCTGCCAGGAAGATGATGATTAAATGTACACAGTCACAGATATTGACAGCAATTCCTGGTTAAATCATAGAGACTGTAGTAGACTGCTTTCTTTTCCAATAGTTCACTGCTCCTCCCTATGGAAGATTTATACTTTATCTATTGACATCAGGCTTAACCTATCAATTGCTTTGGCCAGTGAAATACAGTGGCATATGCCCCTTCTAAGCAGACTGTAAGAGTCAGTATATGATTCCTTCATCCTTTTCCTTCTGCCATGAGAGCAGCACATTTCAGAGAGGAGCTATTTCTTCATCCCGGGCCTGGAATGAAGATGATGTTGAGTACATCCACAGCTGCCCATCAGGATGTAGTCGGAGCAAGAAAACAAACATTAGCTGTTTTAAGCCACTGAGATTTTGGTGTATAACCTAATAATATAAGCTGACTAATAAAGAAAACAATTGAATAAGAAACAATTCAGGATATCTGTTTATGTGTAGCAAAACTGAGGTATATTAGGAAGGACCAACAGGGCAAAAATATATGAGGGAGAGCACTAGGAACCTCCAGAGTTCCTATCTCAATGCTTATTGCTACCACTTCTTAGCCAATCTTCCAAACCAGAAAGCTAGGAGTCATTTGGAATATATCCTTGGTACATTTGAAATATACCTTTAGGTCTCCTATATCTACACTGTTACCAAGTCTTAATAAATCTACCTCCTTAATATCTCTCAAATCCATCCCCCACAGATACTATACCTTAGTTAGGCTCTTACTACTTCTCCCTGGACTAGCGTAATAATCCACTAATTTGTCTTTCAGCTTCAGTCTTCTAATCCATCCCCCGATGCTTACATAGAGTTATATGTGAAATAATGTCACACCTTTGCTAGAAACATTTTGTATAGGTCTTTCTTTAGCTGGACATACATGACTTGGCTCTGGCTAACCCCTCTCTAGGCTCTGTAGAGGTGTTAGATCATTGCAGGTTCAAGTACTGGTTTTGCTGCTTTCTAGCTGTCAGACATAATGCAAGTCACTTAACCTTTTAAAGTATGGTTTTTACATTTGTAAAACAAGGATCATAACACAAACTATATCTATAGCTTTGCTGTGGAAGTTATATTAGGGAAATAAGTTGATTTAGCAAAGAGCCTGGCCCCAAGGTAGAATAATAATAAATATTTGTGAAATAACAGAGTAATTTCCTAGCTAGAATACCTATGACCACTTCACAGCCCTTATTTATTTATACAGCTTATGTATTGCTTCCAAGTTGCTTATTAGAAACTAAGCAACTTGAAAAGAGACTTGATGCTTACTAATTTCAGTATTTTGGGCCCTAGCACAGTAACTAGTTCAAAGGAAGAACTAAATGTGCAAAATCGAAGTAGTACCCAAATGGTGGTAGAACCCCTGAACAGTTGCAGGGGTGGCCAGTCTTTTGGTTTCCCTGGGCCACGTTGAAAGAAGAATTGTCTTGGGCCATGCATAAAATACACTAACACAAATGATAGCTGATGAGCTAAAAAAAAAAAAAAAAAATCACAGAAAAAAATCTCGTAACATTTTAAGAAAGTTTGCAAATTTGTGTTGGGCTACATTCAAAGCCATCCTGGGCTGCATGTGACCCATGGGCCATGGATTGGACAAGTTGAGTTAGAGGAAAAGGGGAGTAAAACAAGAGCTAGAAATAGCAAAAATAAAATCACTAATTATAATTTTCTCTCAGGCTCTTGCATAATTTCACGTACTTTCAACTTTTTGTAAAACAAAGAAGAACCTAACTTCTTCAGTGGCCCTTCTCTTCCTTATCTTCCCAAACTATACTTGCCAATTTAATTTACAGGGAATTCACAGTATATGGCCTAGAAAGGCAAGAAAGCAGTGAATATTTCACAATTTTTCAACATGACTATATTTGTTCTGGGGTAGAGACAAATGCTGAATAACTTAAAGAATGTTTTTCTGCATATAATCTCAAATCTATGTTTCAAATGCACAATTCCATTCCCTATAAACTGATGCAGTGAGATCAATGGATTGTAACTCTCAAGGGTAATATAAATCAATACATTATAAAGAGAGGCAAATACCTCTTTTCCATTTTGACAGGAGAAGCTTCCCCCACATGTGCATTTCACTGCTTCCTGTCTGCCATACAAAATTTAATTGTAAAAACAGTAGGGTTGATATTTCTGAAATACAGCTGAAGTTCAAGAATTTTTTTTTTTTGAAGGTTATTCCTTGGATATGGATTAACTGGTTCTCAATGAACTGAATAGGCACTTTAAAAGTGGTATTTTTATTTCAATTGGCCCAAGAAACAGTTTAGTCCAGAATATCCAAAAATTCTTGCTATTAATGTCAAAACAGAAGAAAAATGGAAGATTGCCAGAAGTGCCAAATAAAGTATGGTTTCTATTACAATTAATACTATTCCAAAATTTTAATGATAACTGGTAAACGCAACTAAAACAAACCACCTAGTCTACACTGGGAGATGATGCAACATTATTTAAAGAATTGAACGTAATGTTAAAGTGTTATTCCTTTTAAATAGTGGCTCCAAAAAATGACTTACTTTATTAGCATCAGAGTGATACATATGAAATTGCTCTTATTTGACTGTTTTTGATTTGCAAAAATGGCAGTTTTGTGTTCAATCCTTTTAAACCTGGTATTTTGATCTTTTCCTGAAATACATACTGCCTACTTAACATCCACAGTACTTTGTATGCATGTCTAACAGAGCACTTGTCATACTGAATTGTAATTAATTGCTGGCAATTCTTACTCTTACACTATTGTGGACATTTGCAGATAGAAACCATGTCTCCTTTATTTTCATGTTCCTGGAGCCTACCACTTCCTGGCACATAGCAGTTCTTACATAGTGGATGAGAACAAGAATAACGTATATTTGAGAACAGAATGATTGGTTAGGAAAAAATATATACAAAAATAAAAATGAAGTTCTAGTAACAATCAGCATGTAAACTTCATTAAACCTGGGACTGGTCCAAGTTTAATAACTGCTGTTAAACAGAAAGATTTCCTGAAAATACATTTGGATCACCACTACTCCATACTAACGCAAAAAAACAATTGCAAATTTTCTTTATTCAGAGACCAATTACCCAGTGTATAGATCTTGGATTTCTATTTCTGCTCCTTTCTTTTACTGTCTGCTTCAGTCCGACACCTTGGGGTTAAAGAGAATGAAAGGAAGCAGAAATGCTCTAGCTGGTTAATTTTACTCTTTGCTTATAAATATTCTGTGAGATGAAGAGGGGCACATCTTCATGTGCTATTATCATGCTAGAGATGACAATTTCAAAGGTTTAAAATGGGTTGTTAGAATATCTGTGGGTTTCAATATTTGTTACTAAACTTTTTTTTGAATTTGTACTATCATTTAAAATTTTGTACTATTTTTAAAATTTTTGAAATTTAAATACTAAACTATCTTTTTTAATTTCCTAAAGAAAACAATGTTTCTTTACCAATGATAACTCTGTACTTCCTAAATCTAATCATAAAGTAAGAGAAGCCAGACACTAAGTATAGTAAGAATCAAAAATTATCTAAGTATGAGAAGAAGCTTATTAATATTCCTGAGAAGTCTAGAAATCCTGGGGGAAAAATATTCAAAGTTCCATAAGAAATCCTAATCAAATATTCCAAACTCAACAAAAGATTTGAAACACAAAAATTAGCAACAGCTCATTTAGATGTTTATTCAGGCCTCAGAAGGCATGAAAACATGACTCTATTATTTCGCGCTCCATAATTTAAAGTTTAATCAATTCATAAGATCTTAAATTTCAACTTCAATATTAATATCTAAATCCTGATGCTATCATTATAGGAATATATCTCACATTCAGTCAACCTAACAGAACTCCTGAGCAAAACACAAATTCCAGTTAACTTTATCAAATAAGATCTTTTTTTTTCCATAAAAACAGAAAAGTGCTGCAGTCAGCTAAACATGGCATATAAACAGAAAATGGCTGATAAAATTAGAACCTGTTCAAACGCTAAGACTGATGCCATTCTAGTTAACCCTGAAAGATTATCAGAAATTTTTGATGATTATTATTTTAAGGTATATGTTAAGATTTCTTTGATTTATATTTCAATTTGATAAAATTAATTTAGAATCACAATAAAATTATAGATGACAGAAACTGCACAATAAAAGACAGCATTACCATAACGCTGTAATCATCGTAACAAACCATTGATTTTTTTACTATCTGGTCCACTTATTTGAGCTGATTTTAATGTTTAGTCATTTATTATGAATCAATATACAGATGCTAAAAACAAGCAGGGAAGACAACTCAATCTGGTTAACATGATTAACTTGCAGTAGCTGAGCTCCACCTACAGGCAAAACAGGATTCTTTACAATAAACTTTAAAATAGAACTTTCCAAAACACAAGCTGCACACTACCCCACAGTTTTCATCCTCCTTGGCTGGATATTATACCAACAGGGAGTGTTTTAAAAAATTTCTTAGGGCTGAATACCAAAATTTATGAACAGCTTGTTCAGGGATTGAGTGATTCGAATGTACAAACAAAGTTGAGAGATACTGATTTTATTCCTTATCAGCCACATTAAAAAAAAAAATTAGGAACACTCAGATATCATATTTTCTTTCAATAAAATTACTTGATTCTCACTTTCTTGACCCTTTTATCTTTCTTGAGATTAAAACCAAGCGCAGTTGAGATAAATGTCTTATCCCTGTTGAACTGCAAAAGTTCTGTGAAAGACCTGAAGTAACCCTACAAAATATCCTCCACTTGTACATTATTCTACACCTCAGAAATAATCAAGGAGGTCTGTGTTTGGGAGCAAAATTCTTAACACTGAATGCATATTAGAATATCTACAGAGTTTTCACAAAAGTACTATTGCCCCAAATATTTGCTTGTTCAGGGATGGAGTGATTCGAATGTACAAAAAAGGTTAAGAGATACTGATTTTATTCCTTATCAGCCACATTTAAAAAAAAACATTAGGAACACTCAAATGTCACATTTTCTTTCTCTAAAATTACTTGATTCTCACTTTCTTGACCCTTTTATCTCTCTTAAGATTAAAACCAAGTGCGGTTGAGATAAATGTCTTATCCCTGTTGAACTGCAAAAGTCCGGTGAAAGACCTAAAGTAACCCTACAAAATATCCTTCGCTTTTACATTATTCTATACCTCAGAAATAATCAAGGAGATAAGTGTTTGGGAGTAGAATTCTTAACACTGAATGTATATTAGAATATCTACAGAGCTTTGCTAAAGTACTATTGCCCCAAATTAATGTATGCTCTTAGGTGTTAGAAAAGTAAATAGCATTAAAAAAAAATACTTGCGGTGAGAGAGATCCAAGATGGCCGATTAGCAGCAGCTCAGGATTGTAGCTCCCACTGAAAGTGCAGAGAGTGAGTGGACGCCACACTTTCAGACGAATTTTTATTGCCTACAGACCAAGAGATTCTTGGCGGAGGAGCCCCACGGTTCCCCCAGCGTGACTCTTTTGGCCGGCGTGGCTGTTTTGCAGGTGCCCTGGTGCGGCGGTTCTCAGTCCGGAGTATACAGGACTGAGTGCCCTTTGGTTGGCGTTGGAGCTCCGGGAAGGCAGAGTCTCCCATTCTGCTGATTGAAAAGCAGACTGAAGTGGGGAACCAGACTGGGAGATTCCCGGGCAGAAAAGCGCCACAAATCTTAACGCTGCTGTTTCAGCCGGCGTAGTGGGTCGCCGCAGGGGAAGGCTGGTCTCCACAAAAAAAAAAAAAAAAAAACAGCAGTTGGAACAGCTGAGGATTGAGAGTTTCACAGCAAATACAGCTGAACCCAGGAAGGTCCAGCTCTGTGGGGGAGGGGCGTCTGCCGAAGGAAAACTAAGAAACAGAAAAAACTTTACCACCAACAAGCTGGACGTCCACTCAGAGACCTAATCTGAAAGTCAGCAATTACCCAGACGACAGGTGGATAAATCCACAAAGATGGGAAGAAACCAGCGCAAAAAGGCTCAAAACACCCAAAATCAGAATGCCTTTCCTCCTACAGAGGATTGCAGTTCCTCATTACCAATTGAACAAGGCCTGATTGAGAATGAATGTGAGGAATCAATAGAATTAGGCTTCAGAAGGTAGATAATGAGAAACTTCTGTGAGCTAAAAGAACATGTTCTAGCCCAATGCGAGGAAACTAAGAACCTTGAAAAAAGGTTTCACGAAATGTTAACGAGAATAGACAATTTAGAAAGGAATATAAGTGAATTAATGGAGCTGAAAAACACAATACGAGAACTTCGCGAAGTATGCACAAGTTTTAACAGTCGAATTGATCAAGCAGAAGAAAGAATTTCAGAGGTCGATGACCAACTTAACGAAATAAAACGAGAAGACAAGATTAGAGAAAAAAGGGTAAAAAGGAATCAGTCTCCAAGAAATATGGCACTATGTGAAAAGACCTAATCTACGTTTGATAGGTGTACCTGAATGTGATGAAGAGAATGAATCCAAGCTGGAAAATATTTTTCAGGATATTATCCACAAAAACTTTCCTAACCTAGCAAGGCAAGACAATACTCAACTCCAGGTAATACAGAGAACGCCACAAAGATATTCCTCAAAAAGAGCAACCCCAAGGCACATAATCATTAGATTCATCAGGGTTGAAATGAAGGAGAAAATACTACGGGCAGCCAGAGAGAAAGGTCAGGTTACCCACAAGGGGAAACCTGTCAGACTCACAGCAGATCTCTCAGCAGAAACCCTACAAGCCAGAAGAGAGTGGGGGCCAATATTCAACATCCTTAAAGAAAAGAACTTTCAACCCAGAATTTCATATCCAGCCAAACTAAGTTTCATAAGTGAAGGAAAAATAAAATTTTTCATGAACAAGGCAAGTACTCAGAGATTTCATTACCACCAGGCCTGCTTTACAAGAGCTTCTAAAAGAAGTGCTATATACAGAAAGGAACAACCAGTATCAGCCATTCCAAAAAACCCATCGGTAAGCTGTATCCAGACCCATCTCACATGCAAGGATATACAGAGACTCAAAACAAAGGGATGGAGGAAGATTTGCCAACCAAATGGAGAGCGAAAAAAAAAGAAAAAGCAGGAGTTGCAATTCTCATCTCTGATAAAATAGACTTTAAAGTAATAGAAACCAAAAGAGATAAGAAGGACATTGTATAATGGTAGAGGGATTAATGTTACGGGAAGAGCTAACGATCCTAAATCTATGCGCACCCAATATAGGGGCACCCAGATACAAAGGGCAACTTCTTGGCGACTTACAAAGAGACTTGGACTCCCACACAATAATAGTGGGAGACTTTAACATTACATTGTCAATACTGGACAGATTAATGAGACAGAAGGTTAACAAGGATACCCGGGACTTGAACTTAGACCTCGAACAAGTAAACTTAATAAACATTTACAGAACTCTCTACTCCAAATCCAGAAAGCATAAATTTTTTTTCAGTAACACATCACATTTATTCTAAAAGTGACCACATGGTTGGGAGTAAATCACTCCCCCAGCAGTTGCATAGCATTTCATAGGTTTAAATGAAATATTGGTTGGCTGTTTGTTATTTTCCTCCCTTATTCCTTCCTGTCTCCATTGCATAACCCAATTATTAGTATAAAAGAGCTTTTTAATATCCATTTCTAGACTGCATTCTAGCCTGGGCAATAGAGCAAGATTCCCATTCTCTCTCCCTCTTTTTCTTTTTCTCTTTCTTTCATTCTCTTTTCTTCCTTCTTTCTCTCTCTCTTTTTCTTTTCTTTATAAAAATAAAAATAAATAAAAATAATAAAAAAAAATTACTGACTCACTATCTTGAAAGTATTAGTGTCTGATTATACCATTAAAGAAAAAAATGGCAGGCTATTCTCTGGGAGGAAATATTTGAACCTTATGTAACAGACAAAGGAATATTATCTTGAAAATATATTGAAATTCTACATATTAAAAAAACACCAATTAACTAATAGAAAAAAAAATCCACAAAATATCTAAACAGGAAATTTACAGAGCAAAATCAGTAATCAAATATGTACTTCTAGTTACAGAGACAGATGTTGCTATGAAGTACTGTGATATCTTTCATTCATTTACAATTTTCATTCAAATGTTGGGCTGTCTGTGGCCACTATTCCACGTAAGAATCAGTAGCTTTTTGCACCTGAATGATTATTCCTTACTGAAGGCAGTGACAACCAACATTAGCAATGTATGAGTTTTGTTTGAATAATCTGTTCAAATACTTTTCAGTTATCAAATGAATTTATAAAAAGTTATTATTTACAGTAAGTTATCAGATTAAAAGGACACATGATCACTTTCTTCCTTAACATAGGAAATGAATTAGACTCTGATTTTCTCATTTTAGAACAGCAAATGTATTCACTTCCTAGGGATTTCAAGAAGAAAACTGTTTCACAAACAGAGAGACAGCACTATTGAGTTGGCAACACCTTAAAATATCACTTACTTTTAATACTCTTGACCTAATAAAGTTTCAAAATCATGAGAGAAAATAATCGATGTTATTTTTAAAACACCAAAGTAATTAACACTTTTTTTTTTGAGAGGAGTCTCGCTCTGTTGCCGGGTTGGAGTGCAGTGGCGCGATCTTGGCTCACTGCAACCTCTGCTTCCCAGGTTCAAGCGATTCTCCTGCCTCTGCCTTCTGAGTAGCTGGGACTACAGGTGCATGCCACCACATCCGGCTAATTTTTTGTATTTTTAGTAGAGATGGAGTAAAAAAAAAAAAAAAAATACTTAGAGGAGTAAATTTAACCAAGAAAGTAAAAGATCTGTCTGCTGAAAACTATGTAACATTGAAAGAAATTGAACAGGGCGCAAATAAATGGAAAGATATCCCATTCTGGATTCATGGATTGGAAGAATTAATATTAAAATGTCCATACTACACAGAGTGATCTACAGATTCAAGGTGATTTCTATCAAAATTACAATGTCATTTTTCACAAAAATAGGGAAAAAAAATCCTAAAATTGGTATGGAACCAGAAAAAGATCCCAAATAGCCTAAGTAATCTTAACCAAAAAGAACAAAGTGGGAGGCATTACACATTCTGATTTTAAAATGTATTATAAAGCCATTTTAATCAAAACAGCATGGTATTTGCATAAAAACAGACATGACCAATGAAACAGAATAGGAAGTACAGAAATAAACTCAGGTATTTACAGTCAATTGATTTTCAACAAAGGTGTCACGAACACACAATACATAAAGAAAAGTCTCCTCAATAAATGTTGTTGGGAAAATTGGATATTCACATGCAGAAGAATGAAATTGGACCTTTATCTCACACTATATATAAAACTCAACTCAAAATGGATAAAAGACTTAAGGATAAGGCCTGAAACTGTAAAGCTATTAGAAAAAAACGGGGGGAATAGCTCCATGACATTGGTCTCAGCAGTGATTTCTGGCTAGGATTCCCAAAACACAGTCAACAAAAGTAAAAATGGGTAAGTAGGATTGCGTCAAACTAAAAAGCTTCTACATGGCAAAGGAAACGAATAGAGTGAAGAGACAACCTGTGGATTGGGAGAAAATATTTGCAAATTTTACATCTGATAAGGGGCTAATATACAAAATACATAAGGAACTCAAACTACCAAACAGCAATAAAACAAATAATCCAACTAAAAAATAGGCAAAGTATCTAAACAGACATTTCTCAAAGTTTGCTTAGACTAGAAGAATAAGCTTTGTGGCCAGGCGCTGTTGCTCACGCCTGTAATCGCAACATTTTGAGAGGCCGAGGTGGGTGGACCACAACGTCAGGAGATCCAGACCATTCTGGCTAACATGGTGAAACCCCGTGACTACTAAAAATATACAAAATTAGCCGGGCATGGTGGCACGTGCCTGTAGTCCCAGCTACTAGGGAGGCTGAGGCAGGAGAATTGCTTGAACCCGAGAGGCAGAGGTTTCAGTGAGCTGAGATGGTGCCACTGCACTCCAGCCTGGGCAACAGAGTGAGACTCCATCTCAAAAAAAAAAAAAAAAAAAAAGAATAAGCTTTGTAAAGCATGCTGACCATAGTTAATGTATTGTATATTTCAAAATTGCTGAAAGAATACATTGTTAATGTTTTCACCACACACAAAAAAGTAGTGAATAAAGACATTAATTGGTTTGATTGAATCTTTCTACAATACATAGAGCAAAACATCACATAGTAACCTATAAATATATACAATTACTATTTGTCAATTAAAAATGAGATTATTTTAAAAGTTAGAAAAGTGGTTACTATTAGGAGATGAGGGAGAAGTAACCAGAATAGGGCAAGAGGTGAATTTATAGGTAATGGCAATTTTTTGTTTCTTGATCTGGGTGATGGGTATATGGATATATTTTGTTTGTAAAATTCAGCTAGCTGTACACTTATGTGCATTATATATAGTTAATAAGGACACATTCTGTTTGTATATTATACTTAAAAGTTTAAAAGTTAAAAAAGGATCTTCCCAGACTTTATCTCAGATCAAACAATTCTCAATCTGTGGGTGTGGGGCTGGGAATTAGTATTTTTAAAGTCCCCTCTGTGACCCTAATGTGCAGTTCGGAGCGAAAACCACTCCTATAATGGAACACGAATTGATTCAATCTTTTATTTATCCACTCATTTCACAAACTTTAATGACCAGTTACTATATGCTTACTATATATTAGCCTCTGAGAATATAAAGATAAATAAGACACAGTTTCTAAAGAGCTTAGTTTCGGCAAAGGAGAGGCAAATCAATAAATCCCAATTGAAAATACATGCAAACTACTTCCAAGATCCAGGGGAGAAAGTGATTTGTCAAAGAAGAATGTATTCATATTTGTTCATTTATTTAAAAAAATATTTGGGTACCTATGCTGTTTGAACATGGAGATACAAATGTAAATGGACAGATCACTACCTTCAAGAAAATTACAGTATAAGGATAGACAAAGAAAAAAATATATATGTAACCTAATATCATACTGTTAGGGAAGTGTGAAAAGGGTGCACAGAGGTATTCGCTAGGGAATCAGAGAACATAGCTCACCAAGTTGCTGACTTGGAACTACGATGACATAAACTTGAACTCGTCCAAGAGTAGTGGGGGATAAAAATTAATATTCTGCAGGACTGCTTCTCAAACTAATACACATACGAATCACCTGGGGATCTTGTTAAAATGCAGATTCTAGTTAAAAATGTGTAGGATAGGGCCTGAGACCTGGTATTTCTAACAAGTTCTCAAGTGATGCTAATGCTACTGCTTCACAGATCACACTTTAAATAGTAAGGTTCTTGAGAGAGATTAGTCTCAAGAGAGAAGAGATAAAAAATCTCCATAGCAGAAAGACCAAGAAAAAAAAAAACACTGGAAAGTAGCCATTCGATTATCAACTAGATGGCCTTAGTGAGAGGAGTGTCAGTGAGGTGGTGGGCGAGAAACTAGATGATGTGTATTTAGAAATAAACAGGAAGGATGTAGGGACAGGAAATAAAATGGAATGGTTTTGCTAGTTTTTACTCTCGAAGCAGGGGAAGAGAAAGGAATATGGGTTGAAGAAATTTACTCTCATTTCATAAAAAACAAGCAGCCAGATGATTTGCTGAGTGAGTTTGAAGTGTGAAGTAAACATGGTGGAGAGAGAGTAATAAGGAAGCACTGGAGACACAGAAGTAGGGGAATCTAGAAATCCATAATAATACCAACTTGTATATGACTGTGTGATTCTGCTGAGATGCATCCAGTAGTCAAGATACAGGAATAAAGAAGGTAGGCTGGAAAGAAAGTGGGATTGGTACATTTTAAAACAGGGTAGAGGCAAGGGATTAGAAATCCCAGGAAGTTAGACTAGATGTAAGGGTGCCTATTCTCTAAGGAGAGAAGCTAGGAAGCGTTTGGATTTGTATTTCCCCTGAGTCCTTTTATCTTTTTTTTTTTTCAGATGGAGTCTTGCTCTTGTCACCCAGGCTGGAGTGCAATGGTGCGATTTCAGCTTACTGCAACCTCCCCGCCTCCTGGATTCAAGCGATTCTCCTGTCTCAGCCTCCCAAGTAGCTGGGATTACAGGCACCAGCCACCATGCCCAGCTAATTTTTGTATCTTTAGTAGAGACGGGGTTTCACCATGTTGACCAGGCTGGTCTCGAACTCCTGACCTCAGGTTATCCACCCACCTTGGCCTCCCAAAGTGCTGGGATTACAGGCATGAGCCACTGCACCCGGCCTGAGTCCTCTTTCAAATGAACAATTAGAGGCATTGTTGAAAATACATTGCTAGGAAAAGATCCTACTGTATGTAAACTTGTTGAAAATTAAATTGTTAAATATCATTCTCCAGTTTAAATATTAAGCACTCAGTAAACACATATGTAGGTTTAACATACGAAGTGACAAACAGCTTTAACAGATTCCAGATGTTTCCTTACCAATAGAAGCAATACCACAAATTTTCAGTAAAATTATACTTTGAACAGCTCCTTGCTTAAAGAGCTGGTAGGCTAGTCTAGTCTCTCATCCTACTGCTTAAATGGAAAAATGACCAAAGGATAATAGAGTACTTCAAGCACATCCAGGTGAAAAGTTATATCAAGAGTACTGATTTATGAATAGATAATGATATCACGCTGACATCCTATCTCGCTGGCAGCTATACCCATTATAGTTCAAACTGAGCAGTGACTTTCCTTTAAATATAACTATCCTTTTTTGCCACGTTATAATTTTCAGTATTTTTGGAGCTTTCTTGTGTTTTGTTGTTGTTGTTGTTTTTAACCATAAAGTTAACTCCAGAGACTTGCTGCCATAAATAACCAAAAGTACTAATGATTTAGAAATGTTTTAAAATTTATTTTTATTTTTTTAGAGACAGGATCTTGCTCTGTCACCCAGGCATGATCATAGCTCACTGTAGCCTAGAACTCCTAAGCTCAAGCAATCCTCCCACCTCAGCCTGCTGAGCAGCTGGGATTACAGGCATGAGCCACCATGCCAGGCTCTGATTTTGGCAATTTTATGAACTGAAAAAATATGTGGTCATGAGACAATCATAGAAATTTCTACACTAGAGAGAAAGACTGTTTCTTTCCTTTGAAATTCTGTACTTACTCCTCTGTCCTGATCTTATTTTTCTTTTGTTTCTCTTTTTAGGTAGGAGAGAGAGGATGAAGGAGGGAAAGTGGAGAATGTGAATATTAAAAATGTGGGGGGAATAGGACAGTTATAAATACGTGCTGTTTGCACCATTTACAAAGGCATACTTTGCCAATTATTTTACCTAAAAGAATCCAATAATGTCCACAATACTCATGTTTACCTAAAATATTTAATCTACCTTTGGAGACTTAGTTTTCTTATTTAATTTACTTTTCTTAGTAGACTTGCCAATGCACTTGAATATAGCTTTTTCCTCTACAGGGAATATACAAATTATGTCACTTTAATTTTGTAAATTATTTATAAAAAGAGAAAAACTGCTAACATGAGTAAGTGGATATATATGGTCCTATGTAAGAAATTACCATAAAAACTAAGCTTTAAGTGTCTGTTCTTTAAGTCATCCAGTCTATGGTATTTTGTACAATAGCCCAAAACACTCTTCTATCAACCCATTCTCCATACTAAATACTATCTCAATGTATCATTTGCCTGTAAAACTTCAATGGCTCTCCAGTATTCCCATGATAGGTCAGATTGCTGAATCTAGCTATCAAGGCCATGTATGCTCATCAGGTCCATACTACAGCCAAGGAAATCTTTTAAAAACAAACCTTAATTGTAAGAGTGAACACAGTTTTGGAAAATGCAAACTTTGCCTTTTCTTAGTAACCAAATTCTTAAAGACACTTATGAAAGGTACCTTAATAAATTTCAGCTCTTATACAAAATTTAGCTTTGCTAAATTATAATTTATCTTATAGGGTATATAAATATTTGAAATTTATTAAAACCTAAAAGACAGAGTTGGGAGCTTAAGGAACACTTAAATATAACATAAATAAATGTTTGGTTGATTCATCTATTAAAATTCGTAAATATATTTTTGTTACATTATAAACCTAATCTTTAAAAAAATTCTTAATTTTCAAAATTGGAAAACCACACCTTGAATGAGTGGAATAAAACATTATGTATCCATAATTATATTCATAATTTAATTAAAAGTTACAGAGCTAATGAGAGGTTCAACTCTATGAATTTAGAAGCATGCATATGATCACTAAAATCTTTAGTCAATATTAGCTACTATATATAGTATATATAATATAATCTAGTATATACAATTATTCAACGGTGATTACTTGAGTGTCAGGTGAATGTTGCTGGAAAAAAGATATTTAAGATGACCCTTAAGTACCATTTCTAAATGTTAAAAGCTATACTTTTAGTGGAAATTTCTGGGAATCATTTTTATTTGATTTCATAAAGAAAAAAACTGAGGGAGCTTTGTGTGATGACAGTGTGAAAATCCTTTTTAAGTTTGTCTACATGTGGTTAAGAAACATGACAGAGAAAAAGAATTTTATTTAAATGTATTACTTTCATCTTATCCCCAAATAGTATTTGAAGAAAACAAATACTATTGTTTTTTAAAGCAATATTATTTAAAATGTATACTATAAAGTTGAAATAGAATCACAAAGGAGATAATTTTTCAATTAAGTTGAATTTCAGAAGAATAAAATGTTGAGTCATAAATCTAACAAATTTTCATCACCAGACAGTAAATTGTTCATCATTTGCTGAAATTTATTTTACGATACTACTGAACTTAGGATGGGCATATGGTATTTGGTAAATCAGACTTGAAAAGATATTTAAGAATGTTTTCAGGCCCACACATTTTCTTCATCAGCCTGACAAATTTTACTCACTTAAATTATTGGAGGAGGTCTCTTTTCTTTCTATACAGTTAATCTACTGCTCTCACCGGTATTTAACAAATACATTATTCCACGTATAGCTAATACATTATTACCTTATACATATAAACTTATAGAGCCTTCCTAAAAAAGGATGAGAGAAATAAAATGGAATTGGACTCATAGTATCATTGCTATATTTACTTTAAGCTTGGTCTGTTTTCTTTTAGGCTCACTAACGGGCCAATTTGTAAAACTATTACATTTATCAAACATTATGAAAATAGTATTTTAAAAATTAGCTGAAGAGAGTATTCAATCTGAATTAAAGTGAAATATAAAAAGACAAAAGCTCTGATACCTCACACAGTAACTGACTCACCTGCGGCTGACTGATTTCTTCTCCACTTCTCCCTCTCCAGCTGATTTAACATTCGTACTTGTGTCCCTTTTTAATTTTTTGGCAACTCTTTCTCTCATCAGGTTCTTTTCATCACCATCAATATATTCATCGTGCTCTGCACTTTCATCTTCTCCATCCTGTAGAAATGGAAAATGAGTATTTGCCAGGCACTCAATTTTCCCTTTCACTTCTAGAGATCTATTGTGTCCACTGAACCTCCTTACTGCATTCTAAACTAGGTTTGATTTTTTTAATTTTGTTTTCTTTGAATTATAAGCCCTTGAAGAATCTGCTACAGGTGGGAATAGTCCTTGGTTCTGCTCTAAGCCAACTATGTAAGTATGGGATACCCCAGGAAAGGCTGCTTGCTTAATTCATGCCCAGCTTCCCAGTGGTTGTCCTTGACATCAGTCCGTTTCCTCTGAAGTATCCTCTATTACATTGCCAATGGTGATCTTCCTGAAATGCAAAACTGATCATAGCATTCTTCTTTTTAACAAACACCCTTCAACTGTTCCTCACTTCCTTTTAAGAAAAATTCAAACTTCTCACCATTGCCTATGAAGCTCTGCAATGAAGCTCCGGCCTGTCACCACACCCTGTTCACACTGGCCTGCTTTCAGCTCTTAGAACACACCAAACTCCCCTGCTTCGGACCATTTTTTATAGGCAATTCCCTTTACCTTCAACATTCTTCTTCTCTGCTCTTCACAAGGCAGAATCCTTCAAACTTTAAATCTCAGCTTGTATTTTCTAAATTAGGTATAATTTCTCCTTATTTCCATGCCTTAGCATACATTGTTCTCTGTCCTAGAGGGACCTCACTCTTCACCACTTTCTTTTCTGACTTAGCTAACTCTTAACTCTCGTGTAAGACATAAACAGCATTATCTCTTCCAGGAAGATTTTCTTGACAAGGTCAGATATTCATCCCCTATCTACTATTGACAGCCAGAGAGAGCCTTCTCTTTTGACTGTGATAATACATAAATCTGTGTTCATGCATGGAAAGTTATATGTAGCTCCTAGTGAATTATATAATGCACAGATCAATGGGTTTTTATATAAAAGTGGCATATGCATAATTTGAAAACTTGATCTCTTATGTATCAAAGGAATATCTTCCTTCTGTTTTATTAGCTTTATTAGCCATTACAAGTAATAAAGGTCACTACAGTCTTGAATGAGAATCTTTTGAAATGTGTATATAAAAAGAGGATACTACTATAAATGACTGATCCAAGCACTTCCCATATATCATGTAGGATGCCTACACACGAACATTTAAACTTCTAACAATAAAATTATAACATCTGAAGTTTGAGTATTAATGTAATGCTATGTGAGGGGGGAGAAAAAAATGGACTAGAAATTCATATATAAGATTCTAATGTTGTAGGGAGATACACATACACACACACACACCCCTAGAGTAAGGAAATATTCAAATACCTAAATAGATCATTTCTATTTTTCATATTTTTCCAAAATTTGACATATATAACTATAAAAGTAAATAGATTACTTTTTAAGAAAAATTAATTTTTTATAAAAATGTACTTTTTATAAATTGTTCAAACTATATTTCTGCTAAAATACTTACATCATCTGAATCTCCTGAGGCATCACCTTTTTCACTATAAAAAAAAATAAGCAAAACAAATTTTAGTTTCAAGATAAAACTACTAAAATTATTTTGTAATCCAAAAATCTAGAATAGTTTGCTGGGAATAATATTCCAAAAACTTATTTCAACATAGGAATTTAAGAAGGGCATTATAGAGCAGATGGAAACATTCTTTAGAGTCATTTTTTTATAAGTGGAATAAGTATGATTCATTAGCAAATATATGAGTTCACTAGAATTTGAAAGAAAAAAGCGAACAATAACCAACAGTGCTATTTTTATGAACAATGGTCGGCAGAAAACAATTTATTCTATTGGCTTGAAGTATTCTGGCTGAAAAAACCCAAATCCTTCAAATAAAAGGATGTTAAGATTGTCTTAAAATATGAGTTTTGAAAATGAGCTAAACTCAGTATAGGAGCATTGTCGTCCACCTTGAGATATTGGCCCAGTTTATCTTGTGCAATTACATCTAACACCAAGACATCTTCCCTTCTCAAAGAGAAGCAACAAAGGTAACAAGAAAACTTTCTATTAACTCCTCAAGTATGTGAGAATTTATAGTTAGTGGATTGGCCCCAAGCTCGTAACTTCTTCACAAAAACCTTCAACTCTAATTTGTTCATTCATGATACAATTAAGACAAAAATGCTTCAAGGAAAAAGTTAGCAAAACAACCTTGAATTAAACATTCAACTGTTAAACAGTTTCTAATCCTAACTTGTAAAAGTTAAACAATTTTAAAGGTAACTCATTCAACAGAGGTAGAAAGCAAGAATGAAAGTGACTAGAGTGTTTCTCTCTATCATGCTTGAAGTTCTCTACCTCTGTTATCAAAATGCTTTATTTTTTTGGCTGGCTTTAAAATTTTTGACTTATGAGAACCGATTGTTTACTCACAAAAGAAGCAAGAAAATTATCTGAGCCAGAAAATTAAGAACTTAGGATCATACCAACAACTGACTAACCTTTCTACAACGGGAACAGAACTGAGATGTGGATCATCCTTAAGCAAGTCATGACTACTTTTGCTTTTGCCCTTCATGCTCTGGAAAAGAATGTACAATATAATCATGAGTGAGGAAAAAAACAGTATTCCTAAATGACAAGTTAACAAATTTACATAAAATCTAGCAATGACATAATAAGAAAAATATGTAGAAGAGCCTCTTGAGCATGAGAATATTTATCAATGAACAAATATTTATTAACTGCTTTAATTTCAAAGTTCATGTCTTCCACAAGTGTACATTTTAGAAGGGAAACAAGACATAAAAAGGTATAAGAAGTAGCATTATAAAACAATTACTCTGCTATTAAGTATTAAGTATATCCTTTGTGCTAGTTACCATGCTCCAAATAGTCCTGCTACTCCTCTCTTCTTCTTTCCCCAAATTAAAGTATATGAGGTGGGAATTATTAGCCCCATTTTACAGATAGTTAAAGAGATTAAGTAACTTACTAGAGGTCACAAAACTAGTCAGTGGTAGAGGATGTAGGGTTTAAATCCAGATCTGTCTGACAACAGTACCTATGTATCGAAAATCTAAATGTATCAATTTTTCTTTTCCTATCGTCCCCTATGAACCCAGAACACCGGCCTGGCTTGAGAGCTGTACTCCCCTGTTCTACAGACTTCCCTACTGCAGGGTGGGACACCTCAAACTTACCTTTTATCTTGAGGTGGGAAGCTGCTTACCACCCCAACTCCCAACTAATCATATAAAAGGGAATAGTAAGAGATTAGACTTGACAGAAAGAATAACTTCTGCTTTGAAACATTTTGAAGACAATTTTATTCAGAAAAATTTATTACAAAATATGCCCGGCGCCAGTAATCCCAGTTACTTGGGAGGCTGAGGCAGGAGAATCGCTTGAACCTGAGAGGCAGAGGTTGCAGTTAGCTCAGACCGTGCTACTGAACTCCAGCCTGGGCAACAGAGCAAGACTCCCTCTCAAAAAAAAAAGAAGAAACAAAATATGTTAACTAAAATGTTTAAATGTTAGATACAGAGAGATGAAAACACCTCTTTCCCATAAGCTCCATTCACCACTTTTAATTTGAAAAACAGGGTCTTAAAAAGATTTTTTAAATTTTTGTATTAATATGGAGCTCTCCATAGATTTAATCAATTAAAACATGCTTAGAGTGCAATTTCGTAATATAAACTTTCTCTAACAGTTCATCTAAATATTATTCGTAGTTTTAAAAAGTCACAGAATCTGAATTATGCAATTAATCTATATTTCTAATTTCATAAACTTAAACTAAGGAGTGATGAAAAAGCAAAATGTCATCTAATTACTTGTAATGTTTGTCCAACTACAAAAAAAGGCGGAAAATATTCACAAAACAGAAAGTGGTGTAGTAGAAAGAACACAGGACAAGAAGAAAGATGATGGTTGGACCAAATGAGTTTCAAAATCTAGTATTCCACAATTCTATGGGGTTTAACCCAAAATATGTACCATTTGTTGAAACACAGTGATCTCATGAGACCTCAGATACACTGTCCACAAAATGGGAATAATAATAATAGCAGCCTTGCCTATTTCACATAAGAGAATTGATTATCTGCAAAAGTGTACAGTGAACATGAAATAACTTAAACAAGAATAAAAGCCTGAACATCTTTTGTTCATACTTTTCTTCCTTAAAATTCCTTCCTCTTGCATCTCTGGTCATCAGATTATCTTCATCTACCCTCAGAAATAGTCTAATATATAATAATAGAGAATTAACAATTTACTTTACAATTAACAATATAAACTAACATTCACAAAGAAGTGAAATAGTATTGCTCATTAACAGACCACAAGCTTACTTAGAGATCTGAATTCTAATCTTGCTTTTGCTATTTATTAGTGTAAGTCATTTTCTGATCTGTGGACTAAAAGGCTAGGAACCTCTGTTCATTGTTAATGTATTTTAAAAATGAGTTCTCATATTGTATTCTTGAAAATCACTAAAAGAGATTTTAAGTTTCTCTCCATAAGAAATGATAAGTCTGTGAGGCAATTCATATGTTTATTAGCTCCATTTAGCTAATTTTAAAATTAATTAATTTTTTAAAAAAGGTTCCTGTCTTCCAAAACTTACTTTAAACAGTTGAAAGGAAAAAGGAAAAAACTTGTTTTACACTAACTTAAAATAAGACTTGACAATAGGAGGAACCTGTGTTTAATTTTAATAATCTTTACCAATTAAAATTTTAATTAACTTTTAAAATGGAATTAGTATAAAATACATGAAAAAGGCAAATTTTTAGGCCTCTCTTCCCACTATAGTAGACTCTGGATCCTGCAAGGAGAGAAAGCAAATTGGAGATGAACTGAAGAAATTAGGAGACAATCCTAAAGAGGATGAAAATGAATTCAGACATTTCCCTTTAATGCCTATTCTTTCTGAATGACCTACTTCAAGGTTCTTACTTATACCATCAGGTAACAACGAATTTAAAGGAAGAACAAACACCAAATATCTTTTAAAATGTTTTAAAATTGCTTAAAATAAGTTGGCTAATTAAAAGGTTTAGCTGATGAATGAAATACTAAATATACTTAGTAAATTCAGTGTCAGGAGCTTCACAGAAAATTCAAAACTATCTGCAAACAAATGTAAAAATGAAAATCAGAGGGGGACATAGAAAAAATATGTTATCTGGCACTTTATATCCAAGAACAAAGAGGCAGCAAAACAGTAGGAACTAAATAGAGTACAGGTAGAAGCAGGCAGAGGGAAAGAGGAGAAGGAGTGCGGGGGAGTGACAGGGGGAGACAGGGAAAGACAGAGAAGAAAGAAAGGAAGGAAGGGAGAAAGATGGGAAGAGAGGGAGGAAGGAGGGGAGGGAGAGAGGAAGAAAGAAGGAAGGGAGAAAGGGAGGGAGAAAGGGAGGAAGGCAGGGAGGGAAGGAGGGAGGGAGGGAGGAAAGGAGGTAGGGTAAGGAGGGAGAGAGGGATGGAGGAAGGTACACAGGAGCAACATTGGCCAAGAAGCTGGAAGGTCTGGGGCTCAATCTCTAACTCTGTATGGACAGTTAATTATGAGTCAACTTGGCTAGGCAATGGTGCCCAACTGTTTAGTCAAACACCAGTCTAGATGTTGCTATGAAAATATATTTTAGATGGGATTAGTATTTAAATTAGTAGGCTTTGAGAAGGCAGATTACCCTCCAAAACATGGATGGGCCCCATCTAATCGGTTGAAGGCCTTAAGAGCAAAAACTGAGGTTTCCCAAGGAAGAAAAAATTCTGCCTCAAGACTGTAACAAAGAAACCCTGCCTGAGTTTCCAGCCTGTGTATTCTGAACTTATCAACTATTCCCTGAATCTCCTGCTGGCCTACTCTGCATATTTTGGAATTGCCAGCTCCCACAATTCCATGAGCCAATTCCTATAAATAAAGAGATAGAGTGATAGATCAATAGATAAACGGATCTATTTTATTCTCACTCTCTCTCTCACATACATTCTATTGGATGCTTCTGTTTCTCTGGAGAACCCTGACTAATGCACTCTGAGACCTTCAGCACAGAACCAGAAAAACTATTTAGTTAAAAAATTAACTAACTTTTAGAGGCTACAATCTATTCTCCCATGCAACGCAGGAATCTCCTTGACTTCACTGCTGACTGGTCAACCATGTCTCAACACTTCAAATGAGCTTATTAATAGACACACACACACACACACACACACACACACACACACACATACGCACACACACGCACACACACACATTCACACAAACGCATTTCTTTTTAAATGGCTTTTATTATTAGGAAATTCTTTGATTGGAGAGAAAAAAAATCTGTGTGTATTTTCCAACCATTCAACCAAGCCTACTTCTACCTTCTAGAACTACAAATAAGGCCTGTTATTAGGCATACTATATAAAGTTCGTTTAGACATACATTAGACAGAATAATCGCCCCCTGTGATGTCCATGTCCTAATCCCTCAGAACCTATGAATGCATTACCTTACATGGCAAAAGAGACTTTGTATATAAATGAAAGATTCTGAGGTGGGGGACATCATCCTAGATTATCAAGATGGGTCCAGATATAATTACAAGAGTCCTTACAAGTGAAAGAGGGAGACAACAGAGTTAATTTTAGAGTGATGCAGCATGGGAAAGACTTTACCAGTTATTGCTGGCTTTGACGATAGATGAAGGGGCATGCCAAAGAATACAGGCCATCTCTAGAAGTGGAAAAAGGCAAGAGACTAGATTCTCCACAGAACCTCCAGAAAGAAGGTCCTGCAAACTGATATTTAGCCCAGTGAAACCTATTGCAGACTTCTGACCTCCAGAAATATATTAAATTTGTTTTGCTTAAAGCCACTAAATTTACGGCAATTTGTTAAGACAGCAATACGAAATTAATAAAATATGTTAGTACCTTTGTAAAATTAGCTGTCTAAACAACTAGAAAGATAAACAAATTAAAGTTGAATACAATTTGATGAGGCAGAAACATTTTACTAATTACACTTTTTAACATTTCTGACCTCCTCTTTGCAAACAGCCTAGCGGCATTCTCCATGCCATGGCCACTTCCAAAGTTTTTTTGGGAAAGTTTAATTTCATAAAATAAACTAGAACAGGACAAAACATCCTTTATTCTCAAAAGTGGTGAAATTGTCTATCAAGATAACTTTTTCTGGGTGAGGAAAAAGCCCTTCTATAACTCTGGATTTGAAGTAAAAATGTTAACATGTCTTGCAGGGAAAGAAATACTTTGTGTGTCACTGTGAATGTTGCACAATTTGACTACTGTATAAAAATCTAGCTATTTTACTTTTAAAATGGGCCTGTGTAACTTACCACATAAAAACGAGTTGTCTTGATTGTAAGCTTTAACTTGAAAAATATTTCCTGACATTTATATTTAAGTTATATGTAAAGATTCATGAATAAATTTTAAACCAATACAGACATTTGAATAAAAGTATTGTTTAAGAAAGCAACACGAGGGAGCAATACTCCAGATAAAAATATTTCAAATATTTGAAGTCTAGGATCATATTTTCACTTAGTTTTATTTCTCCAAAATGTTAATACATCCAGTTCCTCACTGCGTTCCCTATATGAGGCGGTTTTTGGCATCATCCTAGTCCTCCTTACCAACCTCCCTTCCTCTGGATGCATCTAGTTTGTCAAGATCTTTCTTTAGTATGTTCAGAACTGGACAAAATGCTGCAAGTATGATCTAAACAATGCAGAGAATGTTAAATTCCTTATTCCACAGATCTTATGCTTGGTAATTCAACTAGGACTTACAGGCCATTATATTATACCTGAAGCTGATTGTATTGAACTCAAGTACAGAATTTACATATACTCCTATTACATTTCAACTTACTAGTTCAAATAGGCATTGGTTAACAATAAAGCACCCTTTGGGCAGAAGTATTCAATTAGCTATAAATCTGTCTGACTGTACTATCTCCCAGATCACATTTCTTCATGTTGTCCACAAGAATATCATGAGAGAGTCTGACAATGAGCTTTTCTGAACTCAAGATATGATCATTACGGTATCCCCTTATCATGCAATCCTATCAAAGAGGAAATGAAGTCAGTCTGGCAAGTCACTTAACCAGAGGCTCAGTTTCCTCATCTATAAAGAAAGGAAGTTGGACAAAATCCCTTTGAGCTATAAAATTCTACGATTCTAAGAGATTTTATCAGGTAGTAGAAAGATACTGAAATAAATAACGAAGGAAAGCTAACCCATGTGGGAGAGGCACCTTGTCATGAATAAGTGAGTGGGGTGAAGGGGTGTCTGTAATCCCACACTGATAATCCATAAACCAGAGAGGACTCTATCTTATTTCTCCTTTCACATAAAGTAAAGCCTCGATTCAGACTTTACCAATTATTAACTCGTGATTGGGCAGAAAGGTTCTGGAATAAAGATTAATACTGTGCAGTCACTGAAAAAAGAAACTTGATAAGCAAATGAAGAATGAAACAATTATTTTTAAGCCCTTTAGAAATACTTAATTTTATGCAACCACTGAAACTGCAAATTATTCTTAGTCATTAAAACAGACACTTGTTTGGCTTTGGCTCCAGTCGTTTCATATATTTAAAAATAGTAAAGCTAAATTTTGAAGGAATATATTCTATTAGCCACAGTTTTCCAACATTCTTTCTCTTCTTACCAAGGTATCTGAACGGTGCTGGTAGTGTAAAAAACTGTATATGAGCAAAATTAAACAAAAATACACTTCTACTTGGATTCTCTCCAGAATTTATATGATGTACTCAAAAACAATTTCCCTTTCTCTAAGCCAGTACATTTCAACAGTATTGTTCTTGTTACTCTGTTTTCTCCAACTAAACTTACCTCCTTGTCCATTACATAAAGCAAACAAAAAAGTTAAAATCTGTAGGCTAGAGATTCTTCAGTGTGCCAAGATCCAATTGCATGTGAAAAATGGGTTCTTGGTAGGTAATAATGAGGCTGGCTGCACAAGCCACTATCTGGGAGGCTGAGGCTAGGCTGCACAAGCCACTACTAGGACTCTATGGGAGTGCTAAGGAAGGGCAGTAGCCAATTGTGTCAAGATTATGGCTTCTTACCCAAAAAAGCTGAGCTGATAATGAAGTTATCAACAGCCCTCTAGATTGGGCATAAGGGCATGAGATTCTACATAACAGTTATGATCACATTAGAGAATTTTATATTTTGTAGTTCTCTGAGATTAAAATACCAATTATAATATATAGGATATTGTTCTATTTTAAGGCATTTGACTTTCAAAGACATTTTTCAATACTGTAAAATAAATCAAAATTAAAACTATCTATATCCTTACAACAGTAAGTGGGACATATCGTTTTCACGTTACAGAAAGGAAAATTGAGGCTCAGAGAGACTAAGTTATCAAAGCTCACAGGGTATCAAGGGAAATTAAAGTTTTAATAGGAATGGGTATGATCCCAAATCCATGTTATTTCTACTCTAATACACTGCCACTCAAAAGCAGCACAGACTCTATCCGCAATGAGCTCACAGCTCAGGACTCTAAAGTAAAGGGTATAATGTTGGACTAGTGTACAATGCAAACATAGTGATATGCTTCTTCTGTAATAAAGCAAAAAAGATGTGTTGAAAAGGAAAATGTAAAGTGTCATAAGAAAGGCAAAGGTTGGGTAAGAAAAAGAAAAAAATTTTAAAAGCTGGAAAAGACATTTAGAAAAAATGGCATTTCAAGTGTTGAAAATAAATATGACTTTGATAGCCAGAGATGGAATGGGACATTTCAGGTGGGAAAAAGAACATGAACGAAGGCACAAAAACAGAAATGATGAGGCATACATATAGAGCAGCAAGTCATTCGGATTTCCTAAAGCGGTCTTTCCTACATCTCCCTGGTATGAATTCCTCTGAAAGATATTGAATTCCTCTGGAAGATATCTATCCTTTGGAAGATACTGACACCAGGGAATACAAAGTCACAAAACAAGAAGTTTGAGAAGAAAAAGATAGTGAGTTAAGACTTGGCCAGGGCTTGAGAAACTAGTGTCCAATAAAAGCAGCTGGAGAAAAGAAGCGTAAACCAGCCTAGAGATACAGACGTGAGAGTCAGATACAAGCATCTGATGATAACTTTATTCCAAAGCACCCCCTTATGAAAGAGTCAGATGAGAAAATGATGATGACACAATACCAGGATAATAATACTCATGTGATAATGAACTGTATTTGGGTTGTAATTTTCTTGGCAGAGAGAAAAGATTTTACTCAGTCCTTCTAAAAGTGTTTAAAGTGTTTCTCAGGTTTAGGAAAGAAAACAAAGAGCAAGACAGCACTATCTGTGATGGTATCCTTGTACATTTCAATCTGAAACGCAAATTGCTCTTGGAGTATAAGTCCACAATGTTCAATATAATTTAAACATATCGTACTTTGTATAGTAGAAAGCAGACAAAGATACACTGTGAACATTTAACATATCTGGTGTTACAAAGAGAAAAAATTCAAACTAATTTCCTAATAATCTCAAAGTAATTGTGAACAAAACTTACTTTAGACTAGAAATTTAATTTCAACAAAAAAACTGACAGAAAAACTCCTTTCTCCTACCCTTGCTCTCCAAGGCTGCTCAACCTACTATCCAGGAACCTATGAGATTTAGGGAAGGACAATGGGCCAACTGCCTTCCTCAGCTGCCTTCTACCCCAGAATGCTACGCTACCAGCAAAATTTTTTTCACTGGTAAAAAATTTCACTAGTAGCGTAGCATTCTGGGGTAGAAGGCAGCTTTGAGATGTCTTGGGCTTGAGGGAGACAGCTTCTATAGCATTCATAATCATATGAGAGACTTAGCTAGTTTAAAAAAAAAAAACCTCAGTTCAAAATTCTGATTTCACCACCTCTTATTTGCATGATTGTGGATGAGTGATTTAACCCCCCTCTAAGTTTCACTTTCTTTATTCTACAAAATAAGAAAAATAATGTCTATATTGCGTGGTTGTTAAAAGGATTACATAAAATAAATAGTGCAATTAGCAGATAAGAAAATAAATGATTGTAATGCAGTATCATAAATGCTTTGATGGCCACAGACAGATTATCATGGAAAGAAGTACCTAGCTTAGCCTGGATGGGAGTTCAGTGGCAGGGGAAGGTAGAAGTAGAAGGTGGTAGTAGAGCTAAATCTTAAAGAAAAAACAAAAAGTAGGCAAATAAAGGAGAGAGCACACTCCAGGCAAAAGGAAAAACAGGGGTGGGGGAACTGTGAGGAAGATATGAGTATGCAAGAAAACTTGACATCTTTAGAAAACATCAATGAAAAGGAACCCTGGCAGTTTCCAGATCTAACATTTGTGATTTTGTCCATTCACAAACATATCCACAGAATTATGACGCATAGTAAATCATTTTGATGAGGCATAAATTTGAATCATGAACAATGCAAGACTAGAGCACTGAAATCTAAACAAGATGACTCTTCAGATATTGAGGTGACACAGTGATTGGTGACATTAAAAACCTGGGAAATGGGCCGGGCATGGTGTCTCATGCCTGTAATCCCAGCACTTTGGGAGGCCGACGCAGGTGGATCACGACGTCAGGAGTTCAAGACCAGCCTGACCAACGTGGTGAAACCCTGTCTCTACTAAAAATACAAGAATTAGCTGGGCATGGTAGCACGTGCCTGTAATCCCAGCTACTCAGGAGGCCGAGGCAGGAGAATCGCTTGAATTCGGAAGGTAGAATTTGCACTGAGCTGAGATTGTGCCACTGTACTCCAGCCTAGGCGACAGAGCAAGACTCCATCTCAAAAAAAAAAAGAAAAAATTGGGAAATGAAGTTTTTGTAAAAAAATGAATTTAGTTTTGACATCTAAAGTAGAGAGGTTTCCTAAAGCAACTCCGAACAGGGGATAAGAGCCCAGAAGAAATATTCAGCCTTATCTCCTGGAGTTTAGAATGTTGGTGTACAGGTAAGTGGAAACTGAACCCATGGCATCAAATAGATCACTCAAGGATACAGTAAAAAAAAAAGAAAAAATTATGAGCAAAATATTTCATATACATGCCCATTTTAATTATATTTTAATGCCAGGGTAGTTAAGTAGAGTGCTTACTAAACATCCAACATTAGCCTACAAAAACCATGCTCACTAATAAGGGAACATATAGATAAAGAAGTAAAAACAAGAATAATAATAATGTGCTTTTAATTCAACGTTATTGTTAAAGTTGGTTAGAAATAGATAATTACATTAAACAATTAAGACTAATAGGTTATAAAGTTTTCATTACAATAATAAAGACTATGAACCTAACCCTTTAGGTCTCAGTGTTCACTAATTTTCAAAAAAGAAAGGCATATCAGAATCTTTAGGACTAGAAACTTTGAAGATAATTTTCTTGTAGTATACATACCAGAATTATTGCTTTAAACAATGGCAAGACACTGTGTTTCGGTAATGAGTATTATGATGCAAGCAATATTGCAGAAAACCACAAGTAAAGACCTACAGGAAGGACTGGCACAATTAAAAGGCCAAAAGGCGCTGCATAATTCAAGGACATAGATTTAATAGTTACAAAGACCTGGGTTCAATTCCCAGCCATAGCTATTTATTGGTCATGTGACTTTGAGCAAATTATAAACTATAACTAAATTTATTCATAAAATGAGGATAATAATATCACCCATCTCAAAGGGCTGTGATGAGAATAAAATAAACAAAATAGATATAAATAACATTAAAATGAATATAAGACTTTTGGTCTATGATTGTTTATAACAGTAATGACAATAATCATTATCATCTATTACCAACTGAAAAAATAGCAGTTAGGATTGGAATCATAAAGTTCAACCATTCAAAAAACTGCAAGTCTAATTCAAACTGATTTTTTTTAAATGCCAACATTAAAAATAAATAAACACTACAAATTTATGTGGGGAAATTATCTCAAAAGTTGCAAATATTACTCGACCACAAATCAATTTACAAATTCAATGAACACTGAGCCTGTCCCACGTAAAACATGCTGTGCCACATATAGCAGGAGATACAATAATGAGTAGACCCTAATCTCTTTTATAAGTTAGAACAAAGGGCAAATTACAGATTACCTGACTAACTCGATTTACTTCCTCCTCTTCTTCCTCAGCTTCCTCTCCAAATGAAAGTAAACTAAAATTTCTAGTCAAAAAAAAAAAAAAAGAATGAAAGAAAAAAATAGAAAAAGTTAAAACAAACATTATTTTCAGAGCAAGAGAACAGAATTTATAAGAATAAATACATTCTATTTAAAAAAAACTATATTACCTAGTATTCAGCAAAAGTATTCTAACAATCTATATTTTCAGTATGATGTTAAGGCTTTTGCCTCACAGCACCAATGTTTCCTACATTACACTAACTTTTAATGACCAAAAATCCCTCCTGAGCATTATCATTAAATGTGCTAAGTTAACCATGACAGAAATAGTTAAGCTTTTTATATTTATCAAAACTGGAAGCAAAATGGAGATTTCTGCAAAACTAATAAGTATATATCCCTGAGTGGTACAAATGGGAAGCGATTAATCTAGTATTTGGTAAAATATGTTTTAATATTTTAAAATTAATAATGTATACAAAATTGTCAGACAGAAAAAATATAAGCAATAAACAACTAAAATAGCCCACGAAGAGAAAAAGCTAGGTTTGTCTCCTCTGATTCATCAAACAAAAGAAATCTCAAGTAGGATAAACAATAAGTTACTAAAACTCTCTCTCAAATAGAAAAATTAAAGATGTGGCAGCAAAACAGATATTTTGTTTCCCAAAATCTAGAAGCAAGCAATAACCAACATATCATCCCCAACATATTTGCTGGAAACAAAAAGCAAAACACACACAAAAATTGACTTTAGAGTTTATCGTTAAGACAAATCATAGTGATGACATATTGTATATAAATATAGTGACAGTAACCTTTCATCCAGAGATAGGTTAGTCAAAATAAGCTGATCAAAGAATTTTTAAAAACCAAATAAATAATTCCAATAAACAGTTATTTTGCCACAAAATATTCCAATAAGTTATTTTGCTTATTAAAAATGTCTGGCTCATAGCTAACAGTTTATAAAACAACTTAACTTTATATTTGTAGTATGTCAAGGAAAAAAACTAATAGGTATTGAATGCCTATACTACTGGATGTTTCTACATACTTCTTCTCATTTAATCCTCATAACAACCAGGTGCTGTACTTATTCTAGTCTCCATTTTATAGGAAGAGGTAACTGAAGCTTAGAAAGTTTAATCAACTTTGCTTTTTATTAACTAGGTTTGGCAGGATTATATCTAGAATTGATCAAATCCAACAATTATAGGTACAATAAAATCCCTAATAAGGATCCTACAATTCAGTAAAAGAATATGTTGAACTCTAACTCTGCAGTATATACAATGTTAATAATGTAGAGTATTATCACAAAATACTGAAATTTATTTTTTTATTCCTGTTTTTTGGAAAATTATCTTCAGAAAATAAACCAGAATACTGAATGAAACAGCTTTATATTTTAAAATATTTATGATAAGATTATTTTTAATAGCACCAAAAAGGAGTGAAAAATAAAATTGCATAATGGAATCATGTAGTCATTAAAAATATTCTTTACACTTTTTCTATGTATACTGAGTGAGCATATATTAATTTTAAAATAAGCAACAAACTAAAGTTTCTCAACAACTCATTTATATAAATAATTGTTATAGGGATCATAAAATATGTATCTATTAATACAGATTTCATATGAACAACTGAGATGACATGTTTGTAGCTTAAGTTAAGATATACTGCACCTGAATACAAGAGTTGCTCATTTAGAAAACAACAACAACAAAAAACCACTAATATGGTTTGGCTCTGTGTCCCCACCCAAATCTTATTTTGAGTAACTCCCATAATCTCCCCACATGTTGAGGGAGGGACCCTGGTGGGGAGGTGACTGGATTAGGGGGGAGGTTTCCCCAAAGCCGTTCTCATGATACTGCGTGAGTTCTCATAAGATGTGATGGTTTTGTAAGTGTTTGACAGTTCCCTCCTTCACACTTGCTCTCTCCTGCTGCCTTATGAAGAAGGTGCCCACTTCACCTTCCGTCATGATTGAATTTTCCTGAGGCCTCCCCAGCCATGCAGAACTGTGAGTCAATTAAACCTCTTTTCTTTATAAATTACCCAGTCTCAGGTATATCTTTATAGTAGTGTGAAAACAGGCTAATACAACCACACACTCATAATTCCAATATCTCTCAGCCTCAGGTATGTCTCTATAGCAGTGTGAAAATGACCTAACACAAACACACAATAATTCCAATATCTCTCTCGTTCAAATTGGCCTCTGCTTTGCCAGTAAACAATTACTATAAAAGGAAATAAAGTAAACCAAATGAATAAGGGTCATTTTTCAAGCTGCAGAAAAATCTCTCCACTGTGATTACTTTGTGCCTTTGGGTTTCAATTTCTTTACTTCCTCCTCTGGTTTCTCTTTTTTTGGCCTTTTAATTTCCCTTGGAATAATGTCATCAAAAGGATTAAACAAAACCTATGAAAAGAAATATTTTGAAAACATTATTACATTTTAAACATTTCAAAAAAAATTAAATATAATATGTAATTCCATTGGTGTAGTGTCTATATTTTTCCCCACATAAACATTATTCGCATAGTGATACGTATATACTATACAACATGCCTCCACTTACATGGCCTCATTGGATTCTCTCAATAATCCTATGTGTAATTAAGGGATATTTTATCCCTATTTTACAAAAGGAAAAAATGTGAGAAATCGTACATGATACATAGTAAGCAAGACCCACTCAGGTGCTTTGATTCCAAATCAAGTATTCTTGCTTCCTCAATAAAGGATCACTCTTTTTCTTTTTTTTTTTTTTTTTTTTTTTTTTTTTTTTGAAACGGAGTCTCACTCTGTTGCCAGGCTGGAAGGCAGTGGCGTGACCTCGGCTCACTGCAACCTCGGCCTCCCGGGTTCAGGTGATTCTCCTGCCTCATTCTCCCAAGAAGCCGGGACTACAGGTGCATGCCACCACTCCTGGCTAATTTTTTGTATTTTTAGTAGACACAGGGTTTCATCATGTTAGCCAGGATGATCTTGATCTCCTGACCTTGTGATCCGCCTGCCTTGGCCTCCCAAAGTGCTGGGATTACAGGTGTGAGTCACTGCACCCAGTGGATCACTCTTAAATTACCTATGAAGTCACTTCTTTGGGCTAAATAAACCGAATTCCTTTAACTTTGCATTATGAGGTAAGCTTTTCAGTCATTGGATTATCAGATAAAGTTTCATCTTTGAATTAAAAACTTTTAATTAAAAAAATCTTAACTAGAAATTGTGCTCAAATAAATTAGAGATAAAATCTGAGTTGTGATGTTAACTCAGTACAAAGCCTTCATCCAATAGTTTAAAAATACTAAGATTCAGTTCCTCTTAAATGACAACTTAAGTGCCATATCTCATAATAATCATGCTCCTACCTCACAGCTTTTTATTTTGTGTGGATTATGTGGTCTTTCTTCATCATCAATGTCTACTTCTGACAGTCGCAACATGTTATATACTGTATCCCCTGTAACCTATCAAATTAAAAATATAATGTAATTGAAAATTATTACATTAATCCTTTCAATTAAGAGAAAACCTTTGAAAATATTTTTCAAATAATTAAAAGGTAATTTCACATGGTTACATAAAAATATATGCATTTAATAATGCGAATAAAGCAACTTTATCTTTAAAGAGAAAAGCACGGATGGAATTCAATCCCTCAGTAAGTTTTCAGGAAATTTCCAATATATATTTAATATAAGTTTTTATTAAAAATATAATGCCAAATAATATCCTACTGAATGACAACTTTTCATGCAAACATCATAAACAAAATTAAACTTTGGAATAGGATAAAATAAGCAAATAATAACAACAATAATGTGGTAAATGCTTTACAGACATTACCTCATATAATCTCACAAACATCCTAAAAGTAGAAACTATCATTATCCTTCTACAGATAAGAAAAATGAGGCTCAAAGAAACTATAAAACCAACAGTGATGGCCTTTCTAACTTCTAACTATGCTACACATTGTCTCTGATATGTTAGTTATATAATCCCGATTGTAAAAACTGACACAGAATGACAGCTTAAATCTCATTTTATTATACACTCTTATTTTTAGAAATAAATAGGGGGAATCGATAAACATCAGACAGGCTCTGTTGGAGTGGCTCAAAAGAATGTGTCAAAGCATATTTCCTAACCCATTGCTGTTATTAATGTATTAACCGACAATATTGCAATTCACGGTTTTAGTGTGATTCCTTTCACTCAGCGTTTCTCAAGACTTTTGAAACAACACCAGCTTTCCAGTTGTACTGAGTTTGGTTTTTCCCTTTCATCATCACAAAATCCATTTTTGCCTGGCATATGGGGGAAATCATTCCTACTGAACCAGCAGAGGGAGCTGATACACTTGTGATGTCTAACATGCCTAAGACTTAAAACATATAGAAACATATTTATGAGAAGGGAGAAGAGTGAGAGAAAACCTTCAGAATCCCTTTTTAAAGAGAATTGTTGAAAATTCTATAGAAAGGATGTTCCCCAATATGACATTAAATGTGAGCAGGATTAAACAGGTACTATTCAAAGTAATATTTACGGTAAGAAGTTTCAGTTGTCAACACAAATTCCACTTTAAACTTAAGAAAATCCATCACTAAGAAAATAAACTTTAAACTACTGTTATTACCTAAATGTCTTTCCAAAAATGTAAAAACAATATTGGCCAAGTGGCACATTATTAGCTTATACCATTACTATGATTTTAAAGAAGGAATACACTAAAGTCACAACTAACGATGGAATTGAAAGACACAAAAAAGAATTTAGATGGTTCCTCATAGTGCATGATAACAGGAATATATTCCATGATTTTTGAAAATAATAAACATATCCTATGGAATGTTTTTATGAAGGTAGCTCATAGATAAGTTAATCATATGTATCTTTGAAGCCTAAGGAATAACATAAAACCAAAAACTGAACCACAGGTTTAAAATAACTGGACACTAACCTTTCCAAAGATGGTATGCTTATTGTTAAGTTCATCTGCTCGACCCAGTGTAAAGAAAAAACTGGCTGCCATTATCATGAGAACCAGCATTTGCCATGGCAACCAGTCCTCTCCGATTAAAACGCAACCGTGAATGAAATTCATCCTGAAACGTAAAAAAGATTCAGTGAATGTCCTCAGTTATAAGACCTTTCATATGCAGTTATTGAACTTGACCTGCAAGGTCCCATACAACTTCTAATAAAAAATGCAGACATTTTACTTGATTGATTTTCAAATATTTACTATTCTTTCAATGTTATTAAACTTGAATTCACTAGACTATATCTTCTAAATATACTTAGACAGAAATATACCCTATTTTGTAGAAAGCTGCTTAATTAAACTTAAAAGAAGAGTACCTAAGGGGGGAATGGATTTCTAAGTAATTTCCCTATTCTTATCCCAAAGTCAGCTAAGCTTTTGAAATCTTCTATTATTTCTCCCGATAAACTACCTTTGAGCCATTGCAGAGTCTTCGATTATTACTCCTTCCCATCTCATTCTAAATGTCATTAAACAATTGCTCTCTTCTTGCTTTTTAATTCAAATAATCTACTATGATTGTGTTATATAATTTTACCATGTGTTTTTAAAGTCCTAAGTTGAATCTTCTCTGAAATGGCACTGATTCTATTTGCCAGTTTTCAAAAGAGCAGGAACAAGACTTTCTAAAGTGGTTTTCTCACTATGATAGAGCTACTTAACAAATAAATTAGTTTCTTGGTTAACAGAATTTCTATCCAACCTGATACTGAACTCATTTATAAATGTAGCCATGTTATATAATAAATGCTTTTCACAAAGGAAGATATTTTTCCTTAATAATTCTCAAGAGATCTGAACTCAATCATAACTCTGTAATTAAAATGACCTAATTGAAAAATGTAACACGATAACTGTATTACCCGAAAATAATGAAGCAAAAATCTCAAGTTAGGAAGGAATTGTCAAAAACAGTTATTCTGTTACACTAAGTAAAAAGAATAAAAGAATGCTTCTGACTAGACGGAGTCTCTAAAATCATGAGAAGTCTTACCATGATAAAATGTAAAACAGTCTAAAAGTGACATCTGAAACTTTTAAAATAACTATTCCACATTCCTAAGGCCATTATCATCTGGAAATTAAAGCAAACAGTTCAAATATTTTCTTCAAGAATCACACAATGACTCAGTAAAAGATGAAAGGAAAATGCAGACACTCTATCCCATTAGTGTAAAAACAAATTTTCAAAAACTCTCATATTTTAAGCAATATCAATGTTTACTCATTCAACACAACTTTTAGCTTTTACTTGAACCTGCTATTGTTCTTAATATCTTTGCTATCACATTAACATTTTTTCTTCTTAGATATATGTTGGCAGTTAAAAAATCACAACCTGTTCTTGATCAATGCACCTTTTATGGACAATTTTTTTTTTTTTTTGAGACAGAGTCTCCCTCTATTGCCCAGACTGGAGTGCAGTGGTTAGATCTCGGGTTTGCCTCCTGGGTTCAAGCGATTCTGCCGCCTCAGCCGCTTGAGTAGCTGGGATTACAGGCGCGTGCCACCATGCCCGGCTAATTTTTGTATTTTTAGTAAGATGGGGTGTCACCATGTTGGCCAGGCTGGTCTCAAACTCCTGACTTCAAGTGATCCGCCCCCCTCAGCTTCCCGAAGTCCTGCGTCCAGCCTGATTTTTATATACTAATGTGCAAACTTTTTTTCCTCTTATGGAACACAATCATTTTCAATTAAGCAATCTCAGCTGACTTGCAAATAACAATAATAACAACAACAATAATAAAAATAGTAATTCAGTCTCACTTTGAATGGTGCTCCATAGATAGACTCTCCACCAGTCCCTGTGCCAGTAGGATCTCCACCTTGGACTATAAAACCAGGCACAACTCTATGAAAAATGGTATTGTCATAATAAGCTGAAAAAAATTAAAAATAATTTATCAATGTCTAAAATTAATCATATCTACAGTTACCAAAATTAATATAGCTAGAGTCAAAAGACTTATTTTCCAGAATGTTAAATAGGCTCCCAAGCCAAAATCTTTTATATCCTCCTTCTTATAAAATTCTACTTCTCAAAACAGCACACATTTCTACAGAAACCATCATTGTCGACTTTTTGTTTTTATTTCCAGGATTCTCTCAAGTTCTGGATTTGTTTCAAAATAGAAATTATAGAGTTCTGGTATGAAGGAGAAGCAATTGTGCCCCAGGGGACATTTGTCAATTTCTGAAAATATTTTTAGTTATTACAAATGGGACCAATTAATGATATCTAGTGAGTAAGATGTCAGTAGTGAGCAGAGTGAGCAGAGATACTGCTAAACATCCTATAGTGCAAAAGACAGTCCCCACAACAGATAATTGCCAGCCCAAAATGTCAACTGTGTAGAGACTGAGAAACCCCAGCAGAGATGAATATCTTATTTCCTACTGCTTCCTCTTTTCCTCATAGGAAAATTAATATACAAACTTATAATATATCAAAATTACTTATTAGTTATAGGTCTAGAACCATGAATACATCATCCTCAAGAAACTCTGAATAAATAAAACAAATAATCAGCACAATACATACTTGAGTCCAATTAGACTCAATCAGTTTGCTAAATGATTGAAATAAATTGTTCATATTTACGTGTAATTCAAAAATATACAATTGGAGTATATACTTTAGAACTAATAAATATAGGAGAGATCATGTATGATCTCCTATATTATATATTATCTGAAACCTAAATCATTAGGGTATTTCATAGAAGAAAAAGAAGTTAACTCGGGTATGGCAGAAGCATGGCAACTTGGTGAGGCAAAACATAAGCGAAAAATTGAGCAGGAAGCAAGAATTAGAGTTTGCCTGAATAAGAGAATTTATATTAAGAAGTAGCAATATGACCAACACGCATAAGAAAAAATGGTCAATATTATTAGTCATTAGAGAAATGAAAATCAAAACCACAATCTACTTCACACCCACTAGAATGGCTAACATCAAAAACCTTAAAAGAATAAATGTTGGTAAGGATGTAATGAAATGGGAACCCTTTTACATTGCTGGTGGGAATATAGAATGGTGTAAAAAGTTAAACACAGAATTAGCATGTGTTCCAGCAATTCTGCTTCTAGGTGTATGTGTGTGTATACAAGTAATATATATGTTTATATACTAATACGTAGTTTATAAATGTAAATAGTATATATAGTTCATATATAAGCAGTGTATATATATAATAAGTAATTATAACAGTAGTTATAAGGTATTTTGATATCTATTGTTAATATATATAACATATACAATTGTTAATATATATAATATATAATTATAGATATAACATATAATTATATATTATATATTATATATATTAATGACATATATTATATAATATATACAATTGTTAATATATATGTATAATTGTTAATATATAATATATATATTAATATATATAATTAGTATATATTATATATAATATACTAATTTTATATTATAATATATATTAACAATATATGTAATATATATATCACCGTGCACATGATCAGATTTGCTTTTTCCAAACATTATATATATAGTTTATATATGTATCCAAAAGAAATGAATGTTTATATATATCGATACACATTTTATTTGTATATATATACAAAAGAATTGAAAACAAGTACTAAAATACTCATACACAAATGTTCATAGCAGCACTATTCACAAGAGCCAACAGTTGTAAACAATTCAAATGTCTATCAATGGATAAATGGATAAATAAAATGTGATATATACATATGATAGAATATGATTATCATAAAAGGTAATGAAATACCAATACATGCTACAAAATAGATGAACTTCAAAAACATGCTAAGTGAAAGAACCCAAACACAAAGACCCATCTTGCCTGTCTCCATTTATAAGAAATATCTAGAATAGGTAAATCTGCAGAGATGGAAAATAGACTGGTGGTTGCTGGGGGCTGTGGGTGGAGGAGGGGCATATTAGTCCGTTCTCACACTGCTATGAAGAAATACCCAAGATTGGATAATTTATAAAGGAAAGAGGTTTAATTGACAGTTCCACATTGCTGGGGAGGCCTCAGGAAACTTACAATCATGGTGGATGGCAAAGAAGAAGTAGGCACTTTCTTCACCAGGCAGCAGGACAGAGTGAGCACAAGCAGAGGAAATGCCAGGTGCTTATAAAACCATCAGATCTCATGAGACTCACTCATTATCACGAGAACAGAATGGGAGAAAATGCCCCTATGATCCAATCACTTCCACCTGGTCCTGGCTTTGACACGTGGGGATTAAGGGGATTACAATTCAAGGTGAGATTTGGGTGGGACACAGAGCCAAACCATATCAAAGGGAGAATGGAGAATGACTAGGTTAATGGATACAGAGCTTTCTTTTGGGGTAATAAAATGTTTTAGAACTACATAGAGGTGCCAATTGCATAACATAGTGAATGTACTGACCCTGAACTGTACATTTAAAAATAATTAGTTCTATGTTATATAAACTTCACCACAGTTTTTTTTTAAAATCCTTTAGGTGAAGGAAATAAATTATTTTACATCACTGAAATTAGTTCTGTACTTACATTAGGTAAGCACAAGAGGAAAACATATGTAGAATATATACGTAACCCTGAAGGAAGTACTGAGTAAACAAAAGCTATTAGTTTTGTTGTTGTAAAAACAAACAAAAAGCAAGTAGCAATAAAGCAGGTTGTGGTTGAGCCCAATTATTGAGTTAGGTGGTCATGATTGAATCACATGCTGAGGGTTACAAAGCAGAAAAATGGAAAGAGCACAGTTCCCTAAAGATTTCAGTGAGCTGCAGAACTAACAGCAGATTTCTTGACATACAGGACAATAAATGTCTTTATTATTTAAATCATTTTGAGTTGAGTCTTCTATTACTTGCAACTGAATACAACCCGAATATAACTCATTTAGTGAAAAATATTTATCAAGTATCTACTGTGGGCCAGGCATTTAACTGATATAATTACTGACATAATTTATAAAGTTTCTATTTTAGTGGCTTGCAGACACCCTCATAATTATTTATACATGCAAGGTATAACTGGATATGCAATGCATATTTTTTAAAAATGTAATCTGTATTCTAACAACTATATTCAATACACAGTACAAAAGAAAAAGCAGAAAGGAAAACTAGCTGATTTTGCTCAGTCCCTTTCCCAGTGAAGGGCAGTTGGGCTGTATTTACAAGAGCTCCCTAGTGCAGACAAGTTTCCTCTGGTTACAAACAGAAACTACAAAAACCAAAAGGTCAAAAAGTACCTCTCCTATATTCCTAGGTAACCATTTCAACAGTTGCGCTAACACTGTATGTAGCAGTCAGGAGTTTCAGTCTTATCTTTTCCAGCTGTACAACCATAAACTCCATTTTCTCATAAAACTAATAACATAAATTAAGGCACTGTGTCAATCTAAGATTAAATAATGTAAAAGCAAACTACACATTTTCAAGCTGAACACAAATATGAGGTCAAACTAATATCTTCACTCAAATGCTACAAATTCATATTCAAATATGAATATAAAATATACCCGTGTATATCATTTAATGAATATTGCTCTAGACCCATAAGAAGCAGTCAACCAACATTTTTTGAGCACTGTGCACATGATCAGATTTGCCTTTTCAAAACATCACTCAAATACCCATGGTGAATATATTAGAAAGAGACATGACTGGAGAGGGACGGGGAGAAAGAAAGAGAAAGAAAGAGAGAGAGAACACGAGAAAAAGCACAAGTGCATGCAGCGGAAAGCCAGTGAGAGAATGCAAGCAAGCAAGCTATTGTCCCGAGAGTCAAAACAGAACTATGGCTTATCTTAAGACACACAGATTCAAGAACTACTTATGAAGCAAGATCCATAAGACCCAGATATATGCTACCTGTGAGGGAAAAAGGACATGAAAGAGGTCTTTATTACTTGTGTTTTCAAATTTTAGAATTATACCATTTTATTTCTTTTTCCTATTTCCCATTAAGTCTTTCAGTGATGCTGGCTTTTTAAGGTTTTCTTTATAATTTTTCTAGTTATATTCCTGTTGAATGCAAGAAATTATTATAATACTATATACGAATGAGTAAACATTTTCTATACTGTCTACACTATAACTTTGTATTCTAACATAGATGTAATTTCCAATGTCCACAAATCTTCCATATCTACTATTTCTACTTCTTTGTAGTTTATTAATAATCACTATTGAACTATGCATTTATAGTTATCTTTATAATATCCTATAAAATATTTTGCTGCTTGCATGTTTATTTGATTTTCTTAAATTTTTATGTATCATCCCCACAAGTATTTTGAAAAGTTTTATTATTTCATTATGCATGTTCATAATATCCTCCTGAATGTTCTCCACTACTGAAAAAATATATTTAAATGTATCTTAAATATGAAACAAAGTTCCCTATTTGATTGCTGTCATTCTAGTATTTATCACATAGTTTTTATTTCTGGCTACAATAATATATGGGCATTATCATATATTTTGACAAATTATATTTGTTACCCAAATTTATAGAGGAATTTGTATTTGCATTTTAAAGTAAAGTAGTTACATGTTTCTTCTTCTAGAATTCTGTTTTGTGTTTAACTGTGTAAATATTATCATTAATAACTTTTTATCTTCACTGTCACATTATATCCAGATGTTTTCTTTTTCTAACACTCATCTTGTGATCAGTCTGTGCTATTTACTCCAGCCTATTATTTTTTAACAAATATTTTAGTTTTGTTAAGATATTTCTTTTAACTTGTAGCATATTTATGCTTATATTTGTCAATCTAAAGAATTAGTAAACTATCATTAAAGAATAAAAGATAACTGATGAAGTATGGACCCTGATGAGACAAGGATGATGTAAAATAAAGGTGAAGAGATAAATAGTTACATGATGTATTTTAAACATTTTGATTTTCTTATCCACTTCTCCCTCTGCTCCCCACTTGTCTATAAAACAAGCATAAAATTGTACTCTTTCCTCATACTGGAGAAACTAATGAAATTATCAAAGCTAATAAGCTTCCCTTTCCCTTCCTTTATATCTTTTTTGCCCTATTTTTTAATTGATAAGTTTTTTAAAGTTCCACTCATTTTAAATGTCCTCCTAACTATGCTGCAAAGACATAAAACCTACTATTAAGTCTGTATAATGCAGATCTTTTGGTTTTGTAAAGGTTGTAAACCCTCCTTTGGCTGTGAACATCATTTTAGTTGAGGGCCATATCTGAGACTGCACTCCGACTTGTTCACGTTTTCATTCATCTGCTTTTAAATTCTGGAAACCATGCTTTAAAAAAATTGATATGAGTGTCTTCAAGATCTGGAAACATTATGACTCGTCTAAATCATAGAAGCAAATAACTAAAAGGAGGTTTTCTGGATTATATTTTTGAAACCTTGACTTATTTAGGAGTATCCTTGTTTAAATCAGTCTTTCTTAGGCTTCATGTTAGCCTTTCCAATAATAATTCTACCTCTATTCGATTAAGAGAATTGGTGAATTTGATTAAGAGAATTGCTCTGGTTATTTTTAAAATTATTTTTCTATTCTTTCTTCTTTCTCCCTGCATTATTATAAATAGGGGAGTAATGGTTGTAATAACTGAGTTTCATCATCACCCAATTTAAGACCTCATTTCTTCTTCACTGTCACATCGTATCCAGATGTTTTCTGCTTCTTCCATTCACCTGGTCACGGATTGCAATTTACCATTCATTCTTTCTAATGTTTTTCTAATTTCACTCTCCTTCTGTAAAATTTGAGCTTTTGATTGTTCAAAACTTCTTACCAGAAACAAGTCTGACTTTTCTATGTCTCCTGTGTTTCTCAACTTGGTTAATAGATATTTGAGGCCTCTCTGACTAAACTACCTGCCTGACTCTATTTCCTTCCTGCCTGCCATAGCAATTATTAATGATGGTCTTTGCAGATGTCCTTTCATTCTCTCTCTCTCTCTCTCTGTCTCTCTCTCTTTCTCTTCTCTCTCTCTCCACTCCCCTCCCGTCTTTTTTGGTGGGACAGTGTCTGGATATTTTCTATTTCTTAAATCTTCACCTAGTAATGATCTGTTCGTCTATTTGGAGAGCTCTTATCATACCATACTACTGGATTCTCCTTCATACCTTGCTTCTGACCCAAAATGCTATTTTCCGATACCTTGAATAACACTGTCTCTAAAAATCAAATATAACTTCGAAGGACAATGATTTGTCACCACTGGAGATATTCCAAACCACATGCAATGTATTCTAGAAGCCAACAAGAAGCTCCAAAAATGGAAGGTTTTTAGTTCCCTAAGAGAATATTCTGAAGGGAAAAACACATAAGTGGATGCATAATTCTGCAACATTTTTTAAAAAAGAAAGATAGTTACTTTATGACTCAAATCTAAAACTAGAGACATTGATAATAACATCACCGGATGCTATCTGGAAGGCTGTGTGGAGAAAGTAGAATTCTGACAGACATTTAAAAATGGGTAGACTTAAACAGTAAAAAAGGGAAGAAAAGCATACCAAAAAAAGGGGAACTAGTATGAGGATATGTGTGAAAATGGAAGCGGAAAGGAAATGCTTAGGAAACAATGTCCAACTAAAACCATGTGGTAAGTGCAATGAGATAGAAAGTTGGATAGTTAGGAAGCCAAGCTGCCTGGGTATTCAAATACCATATGAGCAAGTAAGAGGGGAAAAGAAATTAAAGATGAAAGACAGGAAGGGAAGCAGGCAAGAGGCAATTACAGTCATACAGGTGAAAGGCAGCCTGGGGAAGAAACTGGTAAATTTGGTTTTATACTGGTTTTGTTACAGCTAACAGTGGAATGCTCCAGTTGAAAAGTCTACTAGGAAATTAGATATGTAAATTAGTACTAGGAAGAGAAGAAATGACTGAAGTTCTAAATCTGGTAGTCATTTGGATTGAAGTAACAACTACAGAGTGATGACAATAGAGAACTAGAGGCAATCTTAGGGAATACCCAAATTTAGAGAAAGAAAGAAAGAAGTGTAAGATAGCAAAGAAGACCAAAGAGGATCACAGTGTTATTTGTTGAGATAAATTTGTCTGCTAAAAGTATTCAGATTTATTTTGGATAAAGTTTTTATCCCTTATCTCTACTTCCTGACACCCAGCTTAATAGCATATCCTCATAGCAACACTTGTCACTCATGACCACTATTTAACACTAGTCTTCAATGTTGTGAAGAAGACATTGCAGTTTATTTTTAAATTAAAAATTTCTCCAATAGAATAAAAGTCAAAAGTTATAATTACCTTCCAAACAAAGCTGTATAAAATTTCTGCAAGCTTTAGGAGCTTCTTTTGACCACAACTCTATGTCAATATCTCCAGCTGTAGTTTTCAGTAAAACCTGTAGAAAGAGTATTACATTTTATTCAATTATCATTTTGCTTAATAATCAGTTGAGTAACTACTTGATTTGTAGCAATCACTAGTGAGTTTTTAATTTTAAAAGAAATATTAAAAATTGTGTTTGGCTTTTGTTGATATACTCAACAAAATGTCAAATATTCACTACAACTTATTGTACATTTAAATCTTCCAAAATACCATTTCAGAAAAAGTTTAGGATTTAAGAAAAATAGCATATATCTTTTTTAATCACAGAAAAAACTTCATTCATTTAAAAAACTGTAATACCTAAAGTGGGAAGTTTACTTGAGCCTATGAGTTCAAGAACAGCTTGGGCAACACAGAGACTCTGTCCCTAAAAAAATTTTTTTAATTAGCCAGGCATGGTGGTGTTCCATGCTATTTGGGAGGCTGAGGTGGGAGGATGTTGAGCCAAGGAATTTGAAGTAATAGTGAGCGATGATCATGCCACTATATTCAGGCCTGGATGGCAGAGCAAGTCCCTGTCTCAAAATAAAACAAAACAAAATAAGGCAAAACCCCAATAATGCAAATTTGCTATAGTTGAGTCTCCCATTGCATCAGTTCCAATAAAACCGTGTAGCAAGTTAAGAAAGTAAAGAACAATGAACCCATTAAGTTGTGACATTCTAAGACGATTTTGTAATTATCCTTTTTAATTACCCTTTTATTCTCTCTGCTCATTTAACAACATGCTATTCCTAATTTACAAAGGAACATTCTTAATCTAATTCTAGTTTGTGATTTACTAAAATATTATATCTTAAAATCACCATCTTTAGTAAACAGAATCCTTCTAACAGCAGATACTCCTTGGTGGAACCAGAAACTTTGCAACAGCTACAACCCCTCCCTGCTGGGCCCACAGGAAACAGTTTATAATTGTCTTATTTATGACCACAAGTAACCAAAAAGAATGCTAGGCTCTAAATTTGAAAATTGTGGCATAGCTGGGAAACAATTTCTCCAGCATTACTTTTTCTTTTTTCTCCCCTACTACACCAAAGTAGATCAGTGTCAATAATTTGCTACCATCACAATCTTTTAGAAAGCTCTTGCAACTGAAGAGTATGCAATGTAACTGTTCAAAACATGAGACTGATTCTCATGGGAAGTCAGTATCATCAATATTAAGTCACATATTTTATTTTCCAAAATTCTTTTATCTAATTTACACAAATAAACTTTTGTTTTGGAACTGGAGGAAGCTTTAAAATCATTCCATCTGCCTTTTACAGATGCCCCAAATAAACTGTAAATTACTTGAGTTAGAAAGCAAATAAAGTTAAATTGCTTATTAATAGCAAAGCAAGAAATAGCATTTCAATCTCTTCCGTCCCAGTCCAGTGCATTTGTGCTACAACTGCCTTTTCACTTCTGTTTCAGAAGCCAAGATAATGCTGCCATACATTTATATAATATACAACATTGACAAGCCCCCATTGTCTCTTTGGGGGCTTTTTAGGCTACATAGTTTTCCTACAGCTACTCTTCAGTGACCGTGGGGGTAAGGCAGGTGAAAACATGTACATTGTGGTATATGTTTAAATGGTTCTCTTAACCATTAAAGAAATATAAAAGACTTGGAAACGCACAATTAGAATCAGTGCATGGTTTTCTCAATCCATTATACTCTTTCTACAAATAAAAAGGGAACATTTGTTGAATGCCTTCCATGTGTCAGTTTTTGTGCCAGACACTTTACCGATCTTATCCCATTTAATCTTCACCTACAAGATAGCTATCATCACTCCCACTTTGCTGATGAAGAAACAGAGACTCAGATAAAGTAACTTTATCCAAGGTCCGCAGTGAAAAACTTGAGCCGAGACTGGTTACAAAGCCTATACTTTTTCTTTATCATCAGATTACCTCCACAAAGTTCTCCATATATTCCATACTATACTGAAAACATAGTCCAGCAGGTTCTAGGGCCCTGCCATAGGTCTCAAAATACATCCCCAAGTTGCCCCAGTCACAATTGATTTGAACAGAGAATAATGTCTAAGTCAAAAGTAATCATTTATTAGCTGAACATAAACAAGACTTCCAACTTGCCTTGGCATGAAACTGCCCAAAAGAGATACTCCATACTGGATGTGACAAACCAACCCAACTTGATTCTCACTCTCCCGGGAAGTATACATTTGGGATACACACTGAGAGAATGGATAACTGCCTCCTTCTACCTCAGAATGTATCTGGAATACCATTATGCAACATGTTCTGATTTTCCATGAGGCTTGATTTGATGCACATCCCAATCTTAAAAGTATAACATACCTGAAAAAACAATGTGCTGTCCTGTCCTACCTCATTATCCCCTTGTATACTTGAAATAAAGCACTGCTGTTAAAAGGAATCTAGACTTGTCTTCTCTTAATTGCAACCTCAAAGCAATGATCTCCAAACTAAAACTTTTTGTAAGTGGGCATTTCTATTAACGAAACAAAACAAAATGAAAACAAAAGCAAAGGGCGGGTGGGCTGGAGAAGGAATGGATCACACATCCACAAATATATTTATTTAAATACTTGTAATAGGATATTGCTCTAATATTATAAGAGTCACAAAACATAAAAAAATTAAATTACATTAAAATCGTATTTTAAAATAATTCTTATTTTAATTTTATTTATTAATGGTACAATGAACCTTTTTTATAACAGCTTCATTGAGACATAATCCACATACCAAACATTTCACCCTTTTAAGGTATATAATTCAGTAATTTTTAGTATATTCACCACATTGTACAGCCACTACCACTACCTAATTCCAAAACATTTCACCACCCCAAAAAGAAACCCTGTACCCATTAGCAGTCGCTCCCCATTTCCACCCCCCCCCCACTCCTACTCTCTGGCAACCACAAGTCTACTTTCTGTCTGTATAGATTTGCCTTTCATATATAGTGAATCATACAATATGTGGCCTTTTGTGTCTGGCTTCTTTTACTTAGCACAATGTTGCTTTCAAATTACATAGGAGTCTTTCAGTTATACACACCTACTTTTTAAATGTCTTGAAAATCACAATGGCTTTATACTCTTACTGGCAAATATTTCAAGACACAATATATATTTAAGACAAAGCTCACCATTAAAAATAATAAACAGAAATTCATATTTCCAATGATTGTCATAATAATTTGTTTTTTGACAGACTTCCCATGTTGAGTTATCAGCTCTATCATGTTTTTATGGTTTGCTTGTTTATATTATTATCTTCAATAAGAAATTTGTGAGGGCTGGTTTAGTTAATCTAAATACTATGGTCTATAAATCTATTTAGCTAGTCATTATGAAAAACTATATCACTTAGCCAAAAAAGTGACTGAACAAGTGAACTTACATCATTTTTTTTTTTTAGATGTCTTGCCCTGTCATCCAGGCTTGAGTGCAATGGCATGATCTCAGCTCATTGCAACCCTTGCCTCCCAGATTCAAGCGATTCTCCTGCCTCAGCCTCCTGAGTAGCTAGGATTACAAGTGTGCCACCACGCCCAGATAATTTTTAGTATCTTTACTAAAGACAGGGTTTCACCATGTTGGCCAGGCTGGTCTCAAACTCCTGACTTTGCGATCTGCCCGCCTCAGCCTCCCAAAGTGCTTGGATTACAGGCATGAGCCACCACGTCAAGCCATTTTTTTTTTTTGAGATGGAGTCTCACTATGTTGCCCAGGCTGGAGTGCAGTGGCATGATCTCAGCTCACTGAAACCTCCACCTCCCTGGTTCAAGCAATTCCCCTGCCTCAGCCTCCCAAGTAGCTGGGATTACAGGTGCATGCCACCACGCCCAGCTAATTATTTTGTATTTTTTTAGTAGAGACAGGGTTTCACCATGTTGGCCAGACTGTCTTGAACTCTTAACCTCAAGCAATCCTACCACCTCAACCTCCTAAAGTGTTGGGATTACAGGCGTGAGTCACCATGCCTGGCTGTCATCTTTATATATATATAAAATAATGCATTTAAACAAAGGAAAAAAATACAAATATATACAGATTTTCTCCCCACAGCTCATGGATGGTTTTGCACACCACCTGAAGTATGCACTCACTGGTTTAGAAACCACTGCTGTAAAGAACACACTAATTCACATCATTCCTCCCTCCACAGGCTCTTGAATCAGGATGCCCAAATTCAAATACTGGCCCTTCCACTTACTATCTTGTTACCTTGTGCACACTATCTAACATCTGTCACTTAATTTCCTAATCTAAAAACAGGGAAAATAGTATCTTTTAGGATTTCTGTGAGGACAAAATGAGCTATAATACATATACTGCTTAGAACAGTACATGACAAATAATAAGTGCTCAAAAATTAAGTCATTATTATTCTCATAAAAGAGGTTTTTTGGCCACAGGCAACTTACACCTAGTAAAAAGAATACATATATAAATGAGCCACCTTGCTCACCAGGGTTTCTTAATCTTTTCATTAATAAGCTACTGAATTAATAAAGAAGGTATATGGCTCCTTCCTCCTCTGGCCATACATTCTCTTTGGCCATCACTACTTTGTCAGGCCTCCTTGGCTCTTTCTTTTAAAGTTCCCAATTAATACTTAGATAATATCATGTTTCTTATAAATACATATATAAATACACTTATAAAGCCATTTTGATTTTCAAGATATTTAAAAAATAAGTGTGTAGAACAGGAAGACAGATCCTTATAATTTGAAAGCAACATTATGCTGAGTGAAGAAGCCAGACACAATTTAGATTAAGTGATCAAAATATGCAGAAATTTCATCTTCAGGGAATTAGCTCTTATGCTTAAGAAAATTTCTATCAAGTACTACATTTCTTTGCCTCATCTTCAGGGGCTAGGGTTATAGCATAGCACAGCAAAACACAGCACATTTATGGATAACAACCAGGGGCCAAGCACTGGCATCATGTATCAATTACTTCCCAAGTTGATACTAAGCTCTTTGAAAGGAAGAATTTTGTCCCATTTACTCTGAATGTCTCTGTACCCTTTCAGTACCTAATGTGCTATTAGATAGTAAAGGTAATAAACATTCATTGAACAGACTTACTACATTTGCTTCAAATTCTTTGCAGATCAAATTTTTTGTCACATCTCAACCTTACAGAACTTAGAAGTTTTAATATCTTGGAACAGCCTTATGCTGGAAAAAGTCCCAATTTGTTATTGGATGAAAACTTGGGCCCTTATGTTATCATTCAGCCCATTTCTGTTCAGAAGACAGTATTTATCACATTTTGTAATTAAACATTTATTTGCATGATTATTCAGTCAATGTATATTTCACTCAACTAACTCATGACAACTGAGATAATGCTGCTTTTTCTTTCCATTGTATCCCTAAAACCTAGCATAGAGCCTGGCAATTGATTTGTTCAATCAATATTTGTTGAATGAATAATCTATTCAGGCATGTATCCTTGTTAAAGTTTTTCATCTATATGACCATGTCAAATCTTCCTTTAGAATAAAGCAACTAAGTCTGTCCTTGACCAGCAGCAGTATAACTTCAAACTCACTGATGTTTAATACTTCTCAAAAACTAAGAAAAATGTAGTATTAATTCATCTATCCATTCATTCATTCAATACATAACTGAACTCCTTATATCATGTGTCAAGTACTGTTCTAGATGCTTGTCTTGCCCTTACGTTGCTTGCATTCTATAGAGGGAAGGTAGGAGGAAGGATATAGTAATACTAAATAATTAATAAATACTATGGAAAAAACCTAAAAAGGTTAAGGGGGCCAAAAATGCTGGGATGCAAGACATTATTGAAGTTTGCTATTTCATAGAAAGTAGATAAGAAAGGGCTCTTTGCTAAGGTTGACACTTGATTAGACAGAGGAACAGCAAGTGTGAAGGCCCTGTCTAGTAGGATGGTAAATCTATTCAATCTCTACCAGTGTTAATATTAACTGGGGGTGATATTGCCCTCAAGAAACATTTTGAAATAGGAAGAGGTAGGTATTTTGGGTTACCAAATTGATATTAAATAAGATATGTGAGGAATAGGATGGACATACTAATCTACAATGCCCAGAAGTTCAAACAAAGAATTGAAAGAATTGATTTACCCAAAATACTTGCTGGGAAATTTTTGCTGGGAAATTTTTGCTGGGAATTACAGCATTTTTGGTTTTGCTTTTAAATTGCCCTCATTACATTATCAAATATCAATGAATAAAAGACTGTATAAATGATTTGTTATGCAATCATGTAACAAACAGGATGGTATGTTGTGTAAATTTAGCTTATCTTAATTGAACTATATGCTTTCAAGCTCATCCTTTTTTCCAATATGCTGATTCATCAAATTTCATATATGATATAGGCTAGGTCTCAATTTGAGAATTCAGGTGACACTTATTCTACAACTGACTCTTCTGCCTTGGATGGGAATTGGCATACATTAGCCATTAAATCAATCAGAGAAACATTTTTCCATTCTAATGCGGTAATATTCTCCATTTCCCACTTTCTCTGACTGACAGTCATCTCAGGTTTTAAAACCAGCTCAAAAGATAGCTTCTCCATGAGGCTTTTCCTAACTTTCCCAATTGTTCACTACTCAGTATCACCATAGTAACATGGTCTCTTCTCCACAAGCACGCTTATCAGACATACAAGGCTTTTGTTTATCTGTCTGTCTCACAAATTAACTATAAGCTCTTCCGGGAAAAACAACTACCTTACCCATCCATCTTTGTATCCCCCGGCGCCCTAGTACAGTGCCCAGTACCTAGCAGGCGTTCAATTAATGATTGTAGAAGAAATGGAGAATTAATGACCTCCAAGTTAAGCAAAGAACATATCAAACACAAAAATGTACTTTTAAAAACCTAAGGCCCTAGATATCGGCTGCATGAGTTGGGTTACGGCAGAAAATAGGACCGGAACGCTGCTGGATAGGGAAATCTCCGCTTGACTTTTTCAAGTACATGCTAAGAAGTACCAGTTTCAGTGTTTCGATGCAACATTGTCCACAGGAAGAAGTAAAGACAACACTTCTCGTGGTCTGTTCCTACCACAAGATCCCTGAACCCATCCCCACCCCAAATCCGGGAAATCTCACTTTGGGGCCCCCGAGTTCCTTAGATGAAGCTCTCACCTTCCCATTCGTGGGAGGCTCCTGGATGTAGATGTTGCTCATCCTGATCAGTACTAAGGACTGTGCTCCTTACGGGGGATGAGAGTGGACGGCCGGTCACGAAAGCTGTCCGCCTACGAGCACACTCTTCCTTAAGTCGAGTGGCCCAGGAAGGCTTCAGTTTGTCAATACACGCAAGACAGGGACACCGAACACTACCTTTGCCCAAAACAGCCCCTCTCGGACGCCGCCATGTTGTTACCGGACCCGACCACCGCTAACCCTGAGAAGGGTGATTCCAAAGTACTCCTGGGTACAAAAAAAGTCTGTAAAGCTACTATAGCTTAATGTAATTTGTATTACAGTATTATAAGGGGCACTTCGTAAGTCTTGGCGGTGTTTACTTCACTACTCGCGTGTGTAGATCATACTAACCCACCCCCCCAAAACTAGCAGTAATGGTCCGGACCATGTGTCTTCTGCAATATGACGCGTCCGGAAACCGCATCTGCGTCTACTGGTTCTGTTGTCGCTAGAGGCTTACAGGGCCTTCCGACAGTAGCGAAGGTGCTGCCGCTCTGGGGAAGGGAAACGCCGCTTTGGCTGTGCCTTGTCCTCGCAGCTGGCGGGAAGCAAGCGCCCTTTCGAAAGCCGCAGGCTCCAGTGACCCCTGTCACCACCGTGATGGCGGTCCCAGGTAAGGAGCAATTACAGGGCCACTGCGTCCGAGCTCGGAAGGGAGCGCAAGGGAGGATAGGGTAGGGTGCGGGATGTAGGGAGCAGCGCTCATGGGATTTAGGTGGAGGCCTTGAAATTCACAGGTTTGTTTTGTTTACATGAAAAAGTTACAGTCCAAAGAAAAACTCTGAAGGAAAGAAAGTAACTACCCCCCTTCCCCCCGCAGCTGCATGGGATTACAGGGAAAGTGTATCGTGGAAGGGAGGAAGAAGGGAGAGACTGTAATTGTAGGCCTAAGGGGGCAGGCGGCCAAGAAAAACTACCTTAACTGCGGTATGGCTTTAAAATAAAATGTAAAGTGGAAACACTCGGCCGACCCAGGTAACCAGAGGCATCGTTTGTCTTAGAAGTCGCTAGGACCAACCGGGCGTCCGGGTTCTACTCCTAGCCCTTCCTGTTGTAGGTAGCTGCTCTGTGGCCACAGATTGGTCTTTGTGCTTCTGGGCCTCAGTTTCCTTATAAAAAGAAGGAGCTTTGTTGAATTATATATAAGATTTCTTCTGAGTCTCAAATTCTGTGTCCAGAAGTTACTGCCCTAAAAATGGTGAACTCGCAGAATAATTAAAAGATTTTCTCGTCCTCAACTACCAGCTTACTTGGAAGTTTTAGTAGGGGAGAGCATCTCCTTAAACCGGCTTTGCGAACACTGGTTGCAGGAGATATTTTCTGAAATCTACACTCCTCCACCCTATCCCCACCAACTTGGAAATTCACAGTGCACTTTAGTAATAGAAAAGATTCTGAGAATTAGACCATGGTTCAGAGCCCTAACTGTTTAAACCTACCCTTCCCAGTATTATTTGACCAGATTCTTTGTTCTGTGGCAGCCTTTTTGAACCTCATTCTACAGATACCTGCTATGGGAACACTGTGCTTTTGTACCAACTGCAGTTTGGGGAGGAGTACATCTGGAGCTGTGAGAGAGGAAGTGTACACTCTTTATTAAGTGCCTATTGTGTGCCAGGCACTGGTACTAGGCATTGAAAATACAATGATGAGCAAGGTAGACATGGTTACACTTCACACAGAACTTAGAATTTAGCAGTGAAGAGAGAGAAATTTACAGAAAATAAGAATAAGTGCCATGGCAAGGAAAACACAAGAACTTAGGAAGCACATAGTAAGGGCACCAAACACATACAGGATAGGCAGAAGGACTTTCCAGAGGATGTAGCCAGAGTATGTAGCTCTTAGGAGGAGATCTAAATTATAGTAGGGGTGGTTTGGAGGGAGAGGAGACTGCAGATGGAGGAACTGGATACGTAAAGGAAGAGGAAATATGTGAGAAGATGAAATGAAAGATGCTTTCTGTAGATGAAACACAAATACAAATGAGAGATAAGTGAGAAATTAAGTAGAGAGACAGTAACTATAGCTAATATTTACTAATATTTATGAGTCAAACATTTCAGAATGAAAGATGTTTTCTGTGGATGGAACTCAAATACAAATGGGAGATAAGTGAGAAATTAAGTAGAGAGGTAGTAACTGTAGCTAATATTTACTAATATGTGTCAAATGTGTCATACTGTATTAAACATTGTATTCTATCTCATTTAACATTCACAACTGCACTGTGAAATGAGTATTAATATTCTCATTTTACAGATGAGGACACTGAGGGACAAAGAAATCAAGTAAATTGTAGCCTATTATGAGACAGCTGGTAAGCAAGAGGTCAGTCTGGCTCCTCTAAACTGTGTGCTTTATTCATTTTGGCATAGTATGAGATAACTTACAAGGTAGTTTCCAGCTCTTAGAGGACCTTGTAGGCCATGGCAAGAGGTTTGGCATTGTCCTCAGAATAGTAGGAAGCCTTCTAAGGGTTTTTAAGCAGATTTACATTTTGGAAAGATGATTCTGGCTATACGGTAGATTGGAGGCAAAGTTTACCAGTTAGGAGTAATTCTCGTGAGTTATGATGATAACTAAATAGGTAAGAAGAGAAGTAGGTAAGTTGAAGATACATTTTTGGTGGTAGAATCACTAGGAATTGGTGATTGATTCAATGTGGGTAGGTAAAAGAGGAAATGAGGTTTACCTGGGTTTCACTGTGAAGCAATGGGGTGGGGCTATTTACTGATACAGCAACACCTCACAAGAAGCAGGGGTTCAAGGGATGATGATGACATCCAATTTGGGACTTGTGTTGAAGTTAATCAGACATAGGAATGGAAATAGTAGTAAAATATGTAATTTATAGCTTAGGAATGAAGTCAAAGACAATGATTTGGGTGTTATCCACACACATAATAGGAGGTAAGGCTATGGGAGTGGAGCAGTCTACTTAGGTGGTGTGTAGAATGTGACGGGAAGGTCTGTGGCTGAAGCCCGGTGAATATCAACATCTAAGAGAAAGATAAACCTACACTGTAGATTGCCTAAGCCTCCTGATGGGCCAAATCAGCTCTGGTGATCTTTGTACCACACAGCTGCACCCAAAGTTGACCTGTTATCACTGCTCATTTCATGACTTGAGCAAGCCTTTTGGGCACGTCTGTGATATGGGCACGTCTGTGATATGGGCACTCTGGAGGACACAGTGTTATAGTCTGTACCTTCATAAAACTTTAAGCAGTACATGAAAATGTACTATGTAAGAAAGGGGACAAAAGTGATTTTTTTAAGCCCTTATTAAAATATCTTAAATCAGTGTTATAGATAGGTTAACTTTCTTTCAATTCAAAATAATGCTTCAAAGTATAATAATGTTAAATTGAGCCATTAAGTTGGATGGCAAGATATAGATAAACTGCTTAAACCCAGCAAAAATTGAGATAATAGGTGTGACAGCACTGTAAAAGTACAATGCAAGTGTCATTAGAAAATACAGATACAGAAGATCTTAAGATAATTTCTAGGATGATCAATCCAGGCAGAGTATTAAAGGAAAATAGGGTGAATCTAAACGTTTCAGGGTGATTATCAAGGAGGACAAGTATTATGTTATGCTCTTTTATTTTAGGTTTCATAGATTCAGTTTGACATTTCTTGGGGTGGTCCTGCTAGTGATTATGACAAGGTATTTTTACAAAGTAACAAGGCTGCTTTCCACAAACCACACATAAAAATCAGCCTTGTCTGTTTTATGATCATGTGCTTCACCTGTTTTCATAGCATTGTGTGTTAGCTTATTCCATTATGTAGGTAATACAATGAAATGTAGGCATTTAGGAAAATCTTACTCTTAGTTGTTATTATAGAAATACCATTTGATCACAGGTTTTAGTGAAATTTACTTTCTTTGAAAAACTGCTTTTCCCATTCACAGTTGTTGAAATTACCTCCAACATTCATATCAGTGATTCACCAGTCTCCATGAAGAGTCGAACTGGCACAAGTGGCAATGTATATTATTGACGTAGTTGGCACAAAACTGTTTTCTTGTTATCTCCTCCACTGAAGCCCTATAGCCAAGGTAGGGGATTTTTCTACGGCCAAGTTAACATTTCAGTCTGGCACAACACAGTGAATAAGATTTTTTTTTAAATTTCTCTTTTCTTTTTTTTTCCCAGGTCAGTGTACAAAAGACGGATTTGATAAATAAGATTTTTAAAACACATTATGATTGTATCTTAGTAATAGAAGAATTCTAATTTACGTCCAGTATCTCTTTATTCCTAAACTAGACTATAGATAATTTCTTTTCTCTCTAGTCTATAGTGCACATCACTGCTAAAATAATTTTTCTAAATCATATATCTGATCCTGTTATTGCTGGGGAGGGAGGACTTAGTTCTTGACCCCTGTTTGTGAACTTTGTAATTCTTTCAAGCCACTTAACCTTTCTGAGGTTCAGTTTTTGTCTCTCCATAATAGAGTTGAAGGCTAAGGTTTCTTAAGCTTCTTAAGTGTTAAAATGCCAAAGCTCCCCATCTCTCTCTGCAAGAATGAAGTAAACACTCCCAAGCATGACCAAATCACTCTTTCTACTCTTTCCTTCCACCACCCCCCTCATACATTCTACAATCCTGCAGAAATCTGACTTGTCCAATTATTCTGTGACCTTCTCGAGTGCTTAACTACCTATGAGCCTTTGTTATTACCTCCTATATTGCCCGTAACTACTCAATGGGAAGCTTTCCTGATCTCTTGGCTGAAACTCTTGCCTGCCACTTCTCCGTGCTTATTAAATAGAGCTCTGTGTCTTCCATGGACCTGGCCCATTCTGTCATGGATTACAGCTGTGGGTGCATTACCGTAGATAAACTAGTACAGTGTCACTTTCCGTGGGCTGCATGTGGCCCAGGACGACTGTGAATTCAGCCCAACACAAATTCGTAAACTTTCTTAAAACATTAAGAGATTTTTTTAATGATATTTTTTAAAGCTCATCAGCTATTGTTAGTGCATTCCAGTGTATTTTATAGTTTATACCCTCATAAAACTTTAAGCAATACATGAAAATACTACTTAAGATGGAGGACAAAAGTGATTTTTAAGCCCTTATTAAAATTCTCTTAAACTTACACCAATGTTATAGATATGTTGACCGTCTTTCAATTCAGAATAATGCTTCAAAGTATAATAATGTTAAATTGAGCCATTAAGTTGGATGGCAAGATATAAACTGTTTAAACCCAACAAAAAATTGAGATAATAGGTGTGATAATGCTGTAAAAGTACAATGGAAGTGTGGCCCAGAACAATCTTCTTCTTCCAGTGTGGCCCAGGGGAAGCCAGAAGATTGGATATTCTGGTGTAGGGGCTTGATTCATCCCTATGGCTTCTCTAACATCGAGTTCAAAGTTATACCCATGATAGATAAATAATGAATATTTAGAGGGTTGATTACTATAACTGCTGCTGAGCAGAAATATAGTACTAATCAGGTTAAACCAATACAGTGTTCCTTCTGTTTCATTAAGTAATTAAATTTCTCTGTCTCTTCTTATGCCTTTTTTTCTTCACAGATTATTTGTACTTTATAAGGCATGTAGACTAAAGAGTTTTATACATTTCATATCGGTATGAAACTCATATCAGTGGTTTAAACAGCTCTTTGATTGGTTTACTATTTCTCCTTTTGGGGTCAAATGATTATGAAGGCATTTTTAAAATTTTACTTATTTAGAGACAGAGTCTCTCTGTGTCACCCAGGCTGGAGTGCAGGGTACAATCTCAGCTCACTGCAACCTCCACCTCCTGCATTCAAGTGATTCTCATGCCTCAGCATCCCTAGCAGCTGGGATTACAGGTGTACACCACCACGCCTGGCTAAATTTTGGAATTTTAGTAGAGATGGGGTTTCACCATGTTGCCCAGGTTGGTCTTGAACTCCTGGCCTCAAGTGACCCGTCCACCTCAGCCTCCCAAAATGCTGGGATTACAGGATCACACCTGGCCTATGAAGACATTTTTAGTGGACTATTAAGACATCTGCTATTTCAGAATACTTGAATTGAAAAACTCATTTAGTCCATTTTAAAAATTTTGTTATAAATTAATGAAGTATTAATATTTTAGTAAAAGATTTCTAATTTCCACTGATTTTTCTACTTTGCCTTTGGTACAGCATTTGGGATCCCAAAGAAAGGTATATATCTATCTATGAATTTTTAATAGAAATTGGTAGAAAAATTAAATACTTGGAATTTTACTTCACATCAACTTAAGCAGAGCATGTTTATTATATAAATAGATATTACCGCTTATAAAATATGACTGCAGTTTGAATTTTAAAAGCAGAAAAAATTGAAATTGTCTCTAAAGGTCCCCAGATTATAACTAAAACCATAATGAAGTAACCAAATGTGAAACTGTTTACCAAACAGAAAATGAATCTAATCTAATTGAATCTAATCTAACTAAAAATGAAAAGAATGGATCTTATAACAGAGGTAATTGCAATTTCTAATTACTTAGTACTAAAAAAACTTAGTTACTTAAACTATATATGTTTAAGTGATTGTAGAAAATATTTTAATATAATGAAAATGCCAGGCTTCCCTAAATTTCAAAATAGGCAATAAGGAAAATGTAATATTAAGTTCCCAGTGATGAAGTTGTTGACTTTGGAAAGATAGTTGATGTAAATTTTTAAGGAAATAAATTTAGATCAGATATGACATACCTTTGGGCACCACTGGCCAACCTGAAGCAACTGCTGAGGACTCTCCATCTTTCTCTCAGTTTTTCTCAGTCCTTTCATTTTGTCCCTTCTTTTTGGTTTTCTCATTTTTTCCATTTCTTCTTTGCCTACTGTTAAACATTTTTTTTCCTTTGTGCTAACTACTTTACTAGGACATAATTTACATGTTTTAAAAACAGCACAGATCACAAATGTTCAGCTTGAATAATTGTGACAAATAAATGAGTGTGTGTGTATACGCATGTGTGTGCACACGCAAATACACACCCACATCTACCTATCACCCAGATTAAGATTTTGAATATTTTCATCACCGCAGAAAGTTTTCTTTTGCCGCTGTTGTTTCCTTCCTCCCATGCCCAGCAGCCATTATTTTTATTTCTATTATTGTTCTCTTTTATTCCTTTTTTTCTAATACCTATTATGCCTTGGATGGACAAGTGACATAGCAGGCACTATCAAGTTTCTTAGCTGGCAACTGGGGTCTAGAGAAGTTGCCAGTTCCCAACTTCTGAAGTACAGTCATGCACCACAAAATGATGTTTTGGTCAATAACTGACCATATACAGTGGTGGTCCCATAAGATTATAATACTTTTTACTGTACCTTTTCAATATTTAGGTGTATTTAGATATACAAGTACTCACCGTTGTGTTACAATTGCCTGCAGCATTCAATGACATACTGTACAAGTTTGTAGCTTAGGAGCAGTAGGCTATACCATACAGCCTAGGTGTATGAGTAGGCTAATCACCCAGGTTTGTGTACACTACGATGTTGCCACAAGGACAAAATTGCCTAACAATACATTTCCCAGAATCTATCCTTGCCGTTAAATGAAGCATGGCTGTCTTTTCTTAAGCTTATAACCTCAAGTCAATAAATATTTGTTGAGCACCTCTTAGCAACTGTACATCATCGTAAGCAGTGAGTTGTATTCAAAATTAATGTGGCTACTTTAAGTTACTGGAAGATAAAGAACCAGCCCAATTACCTGTGTCCACCCACCACCACCCAAATTGTTTAACAGAATACTAGATTCAGAATAAGCCCTTAATATTTAACAAGTGTAAGAATGAAGACCTCTAAAATTTGTTCCTGACATCACGAGTTAATGAAATTATATTGAAAGTCTGCAGTGTAGTCTCTCTGAAGAATTTACAAATGGAATCATTGCCTTTTGTCAGTTAATATTTACTTGACAATTACTTTTCTTAGTGTTAAAGTTTTGTTTGAGGGAGATTTTCCAGATTGGTTTTTGAAAGGATAATTTAATCACCTTTCACATTTTAAAGGTACCAAAAGGCATACAGTAACATGTCTCTTACTCAACTCTTCCTCCATCCAGACTTACTTTTCTTCTTCAAGTAACCAACTTATATCCTTACAGAGATATGTCTAATATCTTTATTTCCTCTTTAATTCTTAACCACGAAAATGTGGCTCGCCAGTCAGGACAGATTATTTTAGAGAGAAAAAACCTGAGAGGGGCTTTCTGACTAAGTTAGGTCAGAGGCACACTCTCTTACAGACTAAGAGTTGTTGTTTTTGTTGTTGTTGTTGTTGTTGTTTTGAGATAGAGTCTTGCTCTGTTGCCAGGCGCCAGGCTGGAGTGCAGGGGGTGATCTCGGCTCACTGCAACCTCTGCCTTGGGTTCAAGCAATTCTTCTGCCTCAGCCTCCTGAATAGCTGGCACTGCAGGTGCGTGCCACCACGCCCAACTATATTTTGTATTTTGATAGAAACTGGGTTTCACTATGTTGGCCAGGATGGTCTCGAGCTCTTGACCTCGTGATCCGCCTGCCTTGGTCTCCCAAAGTGCCTCGGCCCTAGACTAAGAGTTTTTAAGGATTCGGGGTAGGAGAGTTTGTCAGAGGCTTGGACTGCTTCTGTGTCTCTTTATTGTAATTTTCTGGGAGGGAGAGTTGTGTGTCTGTTCGCATTCATCTCTGCAGCTGCAGGCATATCCCCTGAGTCTGCTTTTAGCTTCCCTTTCTTAGTGCACCTGAAGGGAAAGGAATGTGCTTATTAAGGTCCACTGTTTTACTGGGGCCCATTGTATAAGGCTGAAGTTTGGCAGTTACTCAAGAGACTTTTTCCCCACCTCTCTCTGTGCTCGAGCTGTCTTATCTGTGTTTTACTGCCTGCTCTTTCTGGCTGCTTGTAGTTAGAAGAGAAGTAATTTCCTTGCAATAGTTGAGGCTAGAACCAGAGCTGGAATTTAAAGTGGTGGTGTTTGTCTGAGATGCTGGTGCTCCTGCTCTGTCATCATCTTTTTTTTATACAAATGCCAACATGCCATAAACACTGTTCTGCGCCTTGCTTTTTTCTCTTTACAATATCTTAGCAATCATAACATCACTAAATAAAGACCATCTTCATTATTTCATACCATAATTGATTTTGCCAGTTCCCTATTGATATTTAAATTATTTCTACTGTCCCTATTACAAACAATGCTATAATGAATAACATTGTACATAAGTCAGTATGCATTTGTGCAAATAAATTGGGAGGAATCATTCCCAAATGTGAGATTGCCGTATTAGACAGGTGTGTACATTTGTAATTCGGACAGGTTTTGTCAGCTTACTTTCCATAGAGATAGTACTAATTTATGCTCCTACCCGCAATGTATGAGAGTATGCCTCCCTACACTTCCTTCAACCTTTTCAATCTTTGCTATTCTGATAAGTGAAAATGGAATCCCACTATAGTTTTTAATGTGCATTTTACCTGTTGTTTTAAATAAGACTGAGCATATCTCGACATGTTTCAGAGTCATTTCTATTTCAGAATCATTTCCATTTCCTTTTCTGTGAACTTCCTTTGCCCATTTTTTTCCTATTGGTTACTAGTCTTTTTCTTAATGATTTGCTAAGCTGTATACATCGGGATAATTGCTCTGTTTTGATCCTATGAGGTGCAAATATTTTTTCTTAAGTTTCCATGTGTCTTTTGAATTTGTTTTTGGTGGTTTTTGCCAGTTTTTTTTGAATGTCAAATTTGTAAGTTTTTATTTAATGCCTTTTGGATTGCAGATCATGATGAGAAAGGAAAATTTTGAGATGGGTACACTGTATTACTCTGGGCCTTAGCAAACTTCAGAAAGGAATGGAGCGAAGAACTGCACAGGAGCCTAAGGCAGGGAAGTAGGTAACTTAGCTGAGTAGGGCCTCACAATATAGCCCTACTGTAGTCAGTTTAACATGGATTTCGAGTACCATTGTATTGGCCAGGGTTCTTCTAAACCATGGAAACTGACTAGTTAATTTGGGCAGAAAAGGAAGGATATCAAGTAGCTCACTAAATCTAAGCAAAACCTGCATAATAAGGGTCAGAAAATAGAAATGACCCAGGGAACCCATATCCAAGATCCTGCACAAGGCCAGACCTTGTTAGGGCTGCTACTGCCAGTGACATCAGTGCCCCTGGAAACTGGATCCTGACAGCAGAATGAATTAACTGTCCCCATTTCATTGTGTCACATGTCTCAGATCCATTAAGTCAGTTGCCTCAAATTAAAACTCTTGGGTAGAAACATTCAGTTGCCCAGGCAGTCATGAAAATTAAAGACTAATGAAGCTGAAATCATAATTTAACCAAAGACGGGTGAGGAAATAGTTGATATAAAGTACTTTATTTAGGGTTCTGGTTATATTTCCCTTTCATCTAAAAGTTTCAACTTATTACAGAAGATGACCTACCAAGAAAAAAGTTTCATAGTTTATCTAGAACTCTGAGATACTTGAATGATGAGTTTTATCAGTGTCTTTTGTCATGAGTTCAATTCGAATACATGCTGAGATAAAATTATTTCAGATCTATTTAAACATTTTTATTCTGTCATAGGAATAGTAATGATGCATTTAGCACAATTTTGTTTCATATTTTTTAGCATCTACAGTTTCTATGGAAACGGATTTAACACTGACCCCAATTCTCTGAGCTTTTTTCAAGATGCAGTTGTTTTCATAATGAAAGACCCTCAGATTTTATTCCAGTCAATTCTGCTGCAATATAACATATTTTTAACTATGACAGGGTTTATAGGGAAGCAATGGGATTAGAGTACAATGCTGAAAAGCTTCAATGACATATTAAAAAAAGATAGGAACCAACATGGTGAAACCCCGTCTCTACTAAAAATACAAAAATTTTAGTAGAGAATTTTGGTGGTGGGTGCCTGTAATCCCAGCTACTCAGGAGGCTGAGGCACCAGAGTCACTTAAACCTGGGTGGCAGAGGTTGCAATGAGATGAGATCACGCCACTGCACTCCAGCCTGGGTGATAGAGCAAGGCTCAGTCTCAAAAAAAAAAAAAACAACAACAACAAAACAACAACAAAAAAAACCATAGGAACCTAATAGAAACAGTAGCACAGTTTTACACGTTAATTGGTTTAAAATTACATAAATACTACAATAAGTCTGACATTTTACCTTTACAAAACCCGGAGTTTGCTGCGCAAGTGAGCTTCAGAAGAGTTGCAATTCATGAGTTATTATGAAATGGCAGTAAGAGGGCAGTAAGAAATCCATGAAAAAGTTTTAACACCAGATGTTTGCAGTGAACTGAAGTCAGTAGAAATGTTTTGCGATATATATGCTTGTGTAGTTTATGTACTCCTGGGTGGTTCAGATTAGCTGTATGCAATGTTCTGCATTTAGTTAGCGTTTTATGTGCATTAAAGTCACATTATACTCAAATTGTTGCCTCATGTATCAGTTACATTAGAACATTATTTGCATTTTTAAAATAAGTGTTACAGCAGAATAGACTGTACTGTTACTAGAATAGTTAGAGACAAGGTCTCACTCTGTCACCTAGGCTGGAGTGCAGTGGTGCAGTCATAGCTCACTGTAACCACAAACTCCTGGACTCGAGTGATCCTCCTATCTCAGCCTCCCAGATAGCTAGGACTATAAGCACATGCCACGACCAGCTAATTAAAAAAAAGAATTTGTAGAGATGTAGTCTCGGTATGTTGCCCAGACTGGTCCCAAATTCTTGGCCTCAAGGATTCTTCCTAAACTGCTGGGATTACAGGCGTAAATCATGACGCCCCACCTCAATAATGTATACTTTAAAACAATAGTAGAATTTAAGGGGAAAATAACTAATGTTTTAACTTGAAACATCAAAGAAACAGTTTTAACATTATATTTTAAAGTTAGTAATGTTTTACATTTGGACTCTGTATTTAAATATATTATTTAGTTAGGATTATATCTCCATTTCAAGGGTTTGGGAATTATATGCCCTTTAGCGAAGAAAATGGAATAATACTATACAGGGCCTTTCATTGGTTGATTGAAACCACTATTGGAGGATAAAATTCACTTTAACTATATATGCTTACAGTGAAATATTATTCAACCATAAAAAGGAATGAACTTTGAAAACATTCTGCCAAGTAAAATAAGCCAGGCCCAAAAAACAAATATTGTATGATTTCCCTATATGTGAAGTAACTAGAGTAGACAAACTCATAGAGACAGAAAATAGAATAGAGATTACAGGGGCTAGAAGGAAGAGGGAATAGTCAGTTGTTTAATGAATACAGTTACTGTTTGGGATGATGAAAGAGTTTTAGAAATGAATAGTGATGATGGTTGTATAACATTGTGAATGTACTTAATACACCTAAATTGTACACTTTAAAATGGTTAAGATGGTAAATTTTATGTTATTTATATTTTATCACAATAAAAAAAAATCAGTTTTAATTTGTCTGTGGTATTTATATCTTCAGCGTTGCCTGCATGTACTACTAATTATACAGGGTTACTGTATTTGTAAATATTTATCAGAACTGGGTGGATATATGACTAGTTTGTTTTCTCTTGCCAAAATTTGAGTGTTGAATTTAAATATTTCTTATAATACCTAGCAATTACAGTTAATTATCTGGAATTTCACCAATTCTTACAAGAAAATAGATTTTTTTTTTCTTCTAATGGAAAACAGGAAAATATTTGTTAACTTTAATGTCCATATATATATATATATATCTAATAAGTAAATTATTTTTGAGGTACAGGACAGAGTAACCTGTAATTTCTTCCTCAATGTTGTAGAATTCCTGGAATGTTTAAACTCTTAACTGTTTATTAAATTTCTTTTTTTTAAATTTCTTTTATTTTTCAACTTTTAGATACAGTGGATACATGTGCAGGTTTGTTACCTGGATATATTGCGTGATGGTGAGGTTTGGGGTACAAATGATCCCATCACCCAGGTACTGAGCATAGTACCCAACAATTTTTCAACCTTGTCCTCCCTCCCCTCCCAATGGTCCCCAATATCTGCTATTGTCATCTTTATGTCCATAAGTACCCAGTATTTCAGCTCCTACTTACAAATGAGAACATGGAGTATTTGGTTTTCTGTTCCTGTGTTAATTCACTTAGGATAATGGCCGCCAGCTGCGTCCATGTTGCTGCAAAAGGCGTAATTTTGCTCCTTTTTACGGCTGCATGGTATTCCAAAGTATATATGTACTGCATTTTCTTTATCTAATCCACCATTTATGGGCACCTCAGTTGATTCCATGTCTTTGCTATTGTGAATAGTGCTGCAGTGAAGATGTGGGTATGCTTCTTTTTGGTGAAATGATGGTGATGATTATTATTTTTGGATACGTACCCAGTAATGAGATTGCTGGGTCAAATGGTAGTTCTGTTTTAAGTTATTTAAGTAATCTCCAAATTGCTTCCCACAGTGGCTGAACTAATTAACATTCCTACCAACAGTCTATAAGCATTACCTTTCTCTACAGCCTCACCAATATCTGTTGTTCTTTGACTTTTTAATAATAACTATTCTCACTGGTGTGAGATGGTATCTCATTGTGGTTTTGATTTGCATTTCTCTGATGATTCATGATGTGGAGCATATTTTTATGTTTGTTGGCCTTGTGTGTCTTCTTTTTTTATTATATTGAATTTTAAAAAATGTTATTGATGTATGTGTCAAATAATTTGAGTAAATTGGCCTTTCTGTTGATTTATAAGAGTCAGAATAATTGAGTAGGTCATTAAGCTGGGTCAGGGATGACTTTTTGTTGTTGTTTTTTGAAGAAATAAATTCTGCTGGCTGCGGTGGCTCTTACCTATAATCCCAGTACCTTGAGAGGCCAGGGGAGGATCGCTTGAGGCCAGACGTTTGAGACCAGCCTGGGCAACAAAGCACAACCTCATCTCTACCAAAAAAATTCAAAAGTTAGCCAAGTGTGGTGGCACATGCCTGTAATCTCAGCTAATTGGGAGGGTAAGGTAGGAGGATCACTTGAGCCAGGAGTTGGAGTCTGTAGTGAGCTGTGATCATGTCAGTGCACTCTAACCTTGGTGACAGTGAGACTTTGTCTCAACATCAACAACAAAAAAAAAAAAGAAGAGAAAGAAAAAGAAGGGAGTTCTACAACAAATTGTATGAAAACCTTTTTTATGCAATAAAGTTTTTAGATTTTTGCATATTTATTTACTTCCTAAAATTCTATCCAATTGTATTTCAGGTTGCAACAAGGACAGTGTCAGAGCAGGCTGTAAAAAATGTGGCTACCGTAAGTACTCTAAAAGATGACATGTTTTGCGTTATTCATACTGGAATCATGGCCTCTTTGGGCAATGTAACATAGTTTCCTGATTTCAGGGGCCCAGTTGCATAGTCCTTTAGCCTTAAGCTAACATCTGGTTGCTACAGAAATTCCTCAGCACTAAAAATTCACTTTTCTTCCCTGCCTTAGACAAATAACAGTTGTGCATCTGATTACTAACAAAAATACCATGAAGATACAGGTGGTTAGTAGTAGATTTAGGAGTTTGGAGAAAGTATATTTTTTAAAAAATGTATACATACTTATTCTTTCCTCCTTTTCCACACACTAGGAGAAAAGGTGAAGGCAATGCAAACTATGAAGTTTTTTGTGTTTATTACATTTACTTTAAAGATTTAATTGGTCTCAGAATTTCTGCTCATGGGTGAAAATTTGATTTAAACAATAACTAATTATTATGATTAATGGAATGAAAAGGTAAAATTAAGCATGCATAATTATATAAATTTGTAATTTTATACTGTAAATAAATATTCTTCAGTTAAATATAGCAATTCCTAAAGCTTTACTAACAGCTATAATAACAACATTTGCTATTTTCTAAGTTGTTTAGAGACCATGAGAATTAGCCTGGATTGTTAATACACTCCAGTTGGTTGAAAAGTTATTATGTTTTACTAAGAGTGATTTGACAAAATATGTTCATGCAAGAACATGTGATAAGAGAGTACTCGGCAAAAATATCCATCAGAAGGGCATGTTAAACGGGTGTGGTGGCTCACGCCTGTAATCCAAGCACTTTGGAGGCCAAGGCAGGCGGATCACCTGAGGTTGGGAGTTCAAGACCAGCCTGACCAACATGGTGAAACCCTGTCTTAAAAAAAAAAAAAAAAAAAAGGGTGCTGAGAGAACAAGTCACATGCTTCCAAACAAAAGCTAAAACTGGCTCAAGGGAAGCTTGCTGAAGTAGCAAAATTGCATATATAACTATACATGTCACTTACATAAATGAAAACTAAAGAATGTACTTGCATGCAAGAAGTGAGTGCAATTAAATCTTTTCTATTTTTAAATTTGTTTATATTTATTTCTGCTTTGTTTGCTTTTTTTCAACCATGCTAACTTAAGTATCATTGCTAACTTACCTGCCTCATTTCTTTATTCAAGAATCAAGAACCTACAGATGCTTCATTTACTTCAAAATCTGAAATGCATTTCCTAGTCTGTCTACTAATATCAGTCTCTACACTTGTACGTCTTTTTACCTAAAACTTTGAGGAAAGCAATTAAATTCATTTTCTGGAAGTAGTATATTTGTTGATGTAGTCTCCTTATTGTTATTCTATTTAAGACAACAATGGAAGCATCTGCAGTAATTAGAATTCTTTTAGAGAAGCCAACTCAGCAAATGGTTTTGTCAATCTTTCCACATTTAGTTATTTTTGCTTTATCATTTAGATCATTGATTTTAGTGATTTAGTTATTAAACAATTTCTGATTTGTCTCCTGTGGAAAAATTTAGTAATAGTTCCCTTCTGCGTTAAATTTACATCTCTACAGCTATTAAAGATGAAGGCCTTTTCAACTTACATGTCTTTCTAATAGAAATTGCATTTACAAATTAGCTTCTCTTTTATTTGGGGGCCAGAATTTTTGTATTGCTTGTATAGAGGTAAGAGAAAGGTCAAGAAGACCATTTGAAATATTTTTAATGCCCCAAAATATGGGTATTTTTCAGTTATTTACAAAAGAATAGTCTCTCTCTTTTGTTGCAAAAATATTTGTTCAGATTGTACAATATAAAGAATTTCAATACTTGATAGAAAAAGATCTTATTCTCAGTATATTTTAATAATGGATATTTTGTTTTCTAAAGTTTCAAGTTAAGGATGAATATATTATTAAATAACATAGGTCTCTTTCTGTGGCAGAATTTCCTTAGCAAAATTAACTTAAAATAACAGAAAAAGAGTTATTTCGATAATGAGTTTTTATTATAATTTTTTTAAGTTGGTAACATCAGAATATTTAAAAACTACAAGGACACTGAGCCTTGAGATTATTTATGGGATAAATATCTCAAATAATTATGATAGTTCTCAGAAAGTATGATTAAAAGATTAGTATAGTAGACCCGATGGTTGATCATAGCAGCAGGTTGATCATAGCAGCAGGAAATAAAAACAAATATGTAAATACCTCTTAACATTTTACATAAATATAAATTTATCACTTTTTTTATTGCCTGTTTATATGTCTGTTTATTGGTGTTCAGTCTTGTTTGTGTAAATGACATCTGAAATGCATTTTCTATTTTTTATAGTTTGCTGCTTCATAGGTAGGCAAGAAGTTAAGATACTTGTAAAGAAATGTATCGTTAATTCTCAAGCACAGGTGGTACTGCCTCCCTAGAAATCTGTAGAGGTGTTTTTTAGTTGTCAACAACAGGATACAGGGCGTAGCACTATGACGCTTACTATGTAGAGCTCAGAGATTATAAACATCCTACAATGGTAGGACAGTCCTGGACAGTGAAGAATCTTCTGGCCCCAAATGCCAATGGCAGTCCCTTTGAGAAGCAGGTACCTTCTCCCATTATTTTAGGTTCTTTTTTTCCTTTTATAGTCTTATTGCCACTGCCTAATTTGTCAACTGCTTTTTAAAAGCAACTTATTGAAGTCTTTCTAAAAGTACAGCTTTTGTTTCCTAGAAACAAGCAACCTATTTTTCTACACATTTATATTTTGCTGACCTATATGATATTAAATTAAACATATTTTAGAATAACCAAGAACAGGCTCCTCATAAAGTATCAAATGTGGAGTAAAATAATATAGGCATAAACCGAGGGGAGAGTGACTAGGAAGATATGACAGAAGAAACAAGACTGCAAAGGAGCAAATATTTTCAAAATTGAGGGGAAATTGTCAGGTGCAACAGATAAGATTTGTAAGAAATGAACTGAAAAATGTTCATTGGGTTTTGCAGGTAGGATGCTTTGTTTCCCTTAGCAAGATCAGTTTAAGTAGAGTTGTAGGTCATGAAACAAGCTGTGTAGATTGAGGCCTGAGTGGTGGGAGATGAAGTAAAGAAAACCAAGGTAGTCTCCATTTTCAAGAAATTTTTTTAAGATGTAAAATGTTTGTATAGACTGAGGGGAACATTAGAGGACATATTGCAAATACTGGAGATAAGAAAAGATTAATAACCAAGTTCCTCTAAGAGGTATGACAAGGATACCTCTGAAGTTTGGAAGAAACTAGATGAGAATAGATAACAGATGTTTTTAGGTGGAGATAGAAAGCAGAAGATGCAGCCTGGTAATAGCAATTTTCTTTTTAAATTAGAAGACAGGATTGTCTCCTTAGGGAGTTTGAGTAGGACATGACAGTGATTGATGAATGTTTTGAGACAGGTACAAGTTTGGGAAAGTCATTGAGAAAAGTAGGAGAGGAAGTTGACTAAGGACAAATAAAGGATGCTAATACACATAAACATGTGGTTGTTAAACACAGGCATTGCTTGACTACTCTGTGGGGTGGTGGTGGTGGGGGCGGTGGGTAACAACCCAGAGAAATGGTAACTTTGAGTCAGATTCATTTGTCTGCAATGAGGATGAACTAGTGTACATAAAAGAGTCAGACTTGTAAAAGATTGTTCATATTGTCAGTAATGAGAGATTTAAGACTGGGAGAAAATGAAGGTATTAAGGGACTGAAGATCATAATGAGAATCAAAAACAGATCTATGGATGAGTATAAATGAATAAAAAAGCTGGAAGGATTAAAGACATAGTCACAGTTTAATATTGGAGTTTAAAATTTCAGAGATAAAACAGTTGCAGGTGATGACAAGGACCATAGTGTGGCCATGGAATCTAGAATGTCAGGGAACCAAGAAAAGCTATCCAACAACCTAGGCTGTCCATTCAAGCTCACGGCAGAGCTTGGAGTAAACAGCTAGAGTATGAGCCAGATTCAAAATATTTCAATGAATGGAGCTATCAACCTGCAGCAGGCAGCTGAATGGACAGTTAAGGACTACTAGTTGGAAACAATATTGAGAAGCCTGGAGAATACTAATAATACTGAGGTAAAGGATAATTAACTATAGAGAACTGCCCTCAAGGAAGAGCCAAATATCCCTTAAGGGTAGTGGTAACATTATCTGAGCACATAGGGCAGTTACATGTTTAAGAATCTATCAAAAAGACTAGGAAAGAAGGGCAATGATCAGCTAGGTCAGTGGGGGAAATAAAACAGATAAATATGAGGATAAGACTTCCAAGGAAGGCGGCCAGGCATAGTGGCTCATGCCTGTAATCCTAGCTCTTTGAGAAGCTGAGGCAGGCAGATAGCTTGAGCCCAGGAGTTTGAAACCAGCCTAGACAATATGGTGAAACCCCATCTCTACAAAAAAAAAAAAAAAAAATGCAAAAACTAGCTAGGCCTGGTGGCATGTACCTGTAGTCCCAGCTACTTGGGAGGCTAAGGTGGCTTGAGCCCAGGATGCAGAGGTTACAGTGAGCTGAGATTGCGCCACTGCACTTCTGCCTGGGCAACAGAGCCAGATCCTCTTTCAATGAAAAAAAAAGACTTCAAGAAAGAATGTATGACTACAGAAGAGGCCAGCATTTTTCGGGGGAGGAACCAAAATGTTAGGGATGTGGAAGTTTGGTGGAAGTAACTGGGTTTAGGAATTTAAAAGCTTATAAAATAATTTGTTTGTTCTCAAATCTGAGGATTTTAGATAAAGTCTGATTAAGTTAGTAGTTGTTAGCATAGCCTATATGTATTCTGTAATCCCAGAAGTAGGCATTTGGGTACCCTAGTTATAAAACAAGAGGGTTTTTTTTGTGTGTGTACATTGTCAGATTTTTATTCACACAGTCAAAATGAAACTGGAGGGTTTTTTTTTTTTAGCACTTGGCATTTGCTAACCTAGCTACGCCTGGATGGAAGAAGGGGAGAATATACTTTTCCTTATATTAGTAAAATAAATGGTCATAGCCTGGTACCATGTATTAAATACTTATTTGGTGCTAGGCTGTGTACTAACTGCATGAAAGGATTTTATTCTTAAAACAACTCTGTGAAGTAGGTTTCATGATCTCCAGTTTTCTGAACATTCAAGACCAGTGGCTCTGTAGTGCCAGATTACTTAGTTACAAACCTCTGCTGGCACTTACTAGCTATGTGACATTAGGCAAATTGCTTGATCACTGTGTTTCAGTTTCCTCTCTGTAAAGTAAGATCATTATAGTACCTAATTCCATAGAGTTTGAAGATTAAATGAGTTCATGCAAGTGTTTGGATCAATGACTAGCTTCAGTAAGTCCTCAATAATTGTTATTTTTGCTATTGTTACAAATCAGAAAATGGAGGCCCAGGGTTACTGTGTTAGTCGGTGGGAAAACTGAAATACGAACTCTGGTTATCTGTAAGATTCAACACTATGCCATGCTCCTTTTCGTTTACTTTGCTTAAAAAGTTGTGTTAAAATATTTATAACATAAAATTTGCCATTATAACCATTTTTAACTATACAATTTGGTGGCAGTAAATGAATTCACAATGTTGTACAGCCATTACCATTTTTTTTTTTTTTTTTGGTGGAGTCTCACTCTGTTGCCTAGGCTGGAGGGCCGGGCGCGGTGGCTCATGTCTGTAATCCCAGCACTTTGGGAGGCCGAGGCGGGCGGATCACGAGGTCAGGAGATTGAGACTATCCTGGCCAACATGGTGAAACCGTGTCTCTACTACACACACACACACACACACACACACACACACACACTAGCTGGGCATGGTGGCATGCACCTGTAGTCTCAGCTACTTGGGAGGTTGAGGTAGGAGATTCGCTTGAACCCAGGAGGCAGAGGTTGCCGTGAGACACTTATTCCACAACTTTTTCATTGCCCCAAATCTGTAATCATTAACCAGTAACTCTCCCTTAGTAACCTCTGTCTGTTCTCTGTGAATTTGCCTATTCTAGATACTTTATATAAGTAGAATCATACAAGTATTTGTCCTTTTGTGTCTGGCTTATTTCCCTTAGCATAATGTTTTCATAGTTCATCCACGTTGTAGCATGTATTATAACATCATTCCTTTTAGTGACTGAATTATTTCCTGTATGTATATACCACATTTTGTTTATCCATTCCTCTGTGAATAGACACTTGGTTGTTTTCACATTTTGGCTATTATGAATAGTGCTGCAATGAAAGTTGATATACAAATACCTGTTTGAGTCCCTGCTTTCAATTCTTTGGAGCATGTACATAGGAGCACAATTACTGTGTTGACTTTTCTGAAAAACTGCCAAACTGGTTTTCATGACAGCTACGTCATTTTACATTTCCACTAGAAATGTACAAGGGTTCTAATTTCTCTGCATTTCTGTCAACACTTGCTATTTTCCTTTTTAAAAAATAGCCATTTGTGATAATAAGAAATATATATTTGGTCATTGTCCCTGGTTCTTGACACAGAACTTCAAAAACTCTTGGAATTTTCTGAGTGATAGGGGTGATAGTAGCATCTTTTATTATTCATAGCATGCCCCTTTCAACCATGCCCGAGTTTAAACTAATAAGGTGATTCTTGGGAGACTTCTAGATAGTTTCGAGGTGGGGCCAGTTGCCAGAGGAACAATCTATGTGATTAGAAAGTTGGAGCTTTAAGCCCCACTTCCAGATCTCCAGAAAGGGGAGAGGGATCAGGAGCTAGAGACTGAGTTTAATCACCAGTGGTCAGTGATTAAATCAATCATGCCTATCTAATGGGGCCTTCATAAAAACCCCTAAACTACAGGGTACAGAAAGCTGCTGGGTTTGTGAACACATAGAAGTGCTGCAATCATGGCACACACAGGGCATGGAAGCTCTGTGCCCCTTTTTGTCCTATGCATCTCCTCCATTTGGCTGTTCTGAGTTCCGTGCTGTATAATAAACTGGTAATAGTAAGTAAACTGTTTTGTTGAGTTCTGTGAGCCTTTCTAGCAAATTTTCAAATTTTAGGAGGGGTTGTGGGAACTCCCTGACTTTATACAGCTGTGACCCAGTCTTGCGATAGGCATCTGAAATGGGAATGGTCTTGTGGGTCTGAGCCCTTAACTTGTGCTAACCGTGGGTAGTATCAGAATTGAACTGAATTGCAGGACACCCAGTTAGCGTCCAGAAAGTTGGAGAACTGGCTATTGGTGTAGAAAAAACCCACACAATTGATGCCAGAAGTGTTATGAGTAGAAACAATTTAGACCATCCTCGTAGGTATGAAGTGGTATCTGATTGTGGTTTTGATTTGTATTTCCTTAATGACTAATGATGTTAAGGGTCTTTCCATATGCTTATTGGCCATTTGTATTTCTTCCCTAGACAAATGTCTATTTAAGCCCTTTGTTCATTTTTTAACTGGCTTGTGTTTTTGTTGTTGAGTTATAGTTGTTCTTTATGTATTCTGGATATTAAGCTCTACCAGATAGAGAATTTGCAAATATATTCCCCCACTCTGTCACTTTTCACTTTCCTGACAATAATCTTTGAACAGAAGTTTTTAATTCTGATGACCATTTTGTCAATTTTTTTATTTTGTTGCTTGTGCTTTTGGTGTCAGATCTAATAATCCATTACCAAATTCAAGGTAATGAACATTTGCTCCTATGCTTTCTTCTAAGAGTTTTATGGTTTTATATTTTATTTGACCCATTTTTAGTTAATTTTTGCATATGGTCTGAGGTGAGGGGTTCAACTACATTCTTTCCCATGTGGAAATCCAGTTGTCACTGTCCCATCTGTTGAAAACACTATTCTTTCCACCCTGGATGGACTTAGCACTCTTGCTAAAACTCAGTTCACTATGTATGTATGCGTTTATTTCTAGACTTTTAATTCTATTCCCTTGGTGTGTATGTCTATTCTTATGCCAGTACCAACTTCTTTGATTACTGTAGATTTATGGTTAAAATCAAGAAGGGTGAACCCTCCACCTTTTTTTTCTTCTGCATTGTTTGCTGCAAGAACATCTAGATTGCTAGCCATAAGAACTGTAATTTGGAACACAGTTATTTCCTAGGCTTCACTAACTTATTCCCCAATAGAAAAAAAAAACAGTAAGAAACTTTATTTGTAGTTTCACAATTAATTTGTCTTATCACCTTATGGTCACTTTGCTTTAAGCAAAGCTAAAATGGGTATGGAGCAGAGACTGCTACAGTGTGGTCATTGTTTAAGCATTTTATTTATTTAAATATTTATTTCAATGAGAGGTATTTGGGTACAAAGCTACCTTGAGTACAGTAAAGATTGTATCAACAGGAGTTCTTTTTTTATTTGAAACAGTCTCACTCTGCTGTTCAGGCTAGAGTGCAGTGGCGTAATCTTGGCTCATGCAACCTTCACCTCCCAGGTTCAAGCAATTTTTGTGCCTTAGCCTCCTGAATAGCAGGAATTACAGATATACACCACCATGCCCAGCTAATTTTTATATTTTTAGTAAAGACAGGATTTCGCCACGTTGGCCAGGCTGGTCTCAAACTCCTAGACTCAAGTGAGCCACCGTGCCCTGCCTGTATCATCAGGAGTTCTGATCAAAGAGGCAAGTCAAACCTAGAAAGCCTTTCATTCTGCTCCAAACACATAACAATGCAGGAGAAAAAAAGTGTTATCTCAACAGCAACAACAGCAACAACAACAACAACAACAAATCAGCTCAAAAGAATGAAAGGGAAATCCCCCAGGTGTTGGACAAGAAAAGAAGCTCGAAGTCAGAGCAGGGAATGTTAGCTGAAAATAGTGGATCCATAGGTCTATTGGGTAGGCCTTTGAGAGCTGTGGAGTGAAGTCTTCAAGCCCTGTTGATGGCAGTATGGCAAGGGTGGAGCCCCTCACATAAAGTCAGACTCCTCAAAAAGGCTGTGAAGCAAGGATTAGAAGAAATTTCACTCACTGTCTAAAGAAAGAAGCAAGAATGCGTATAGTGTGTTTGAGCTTCCGTAAAATAATTAGAAGAAAATAAATAATCAAGAATTGGCAACGTCAGCTTACACCTTTAAGTATATGTAGGTATGAGGAGTGAATTTACACTGCTTCCTTCTTATAGGCAGGAACTATTTTTCCCGTGCTAAGAAATTGATGTTAAAAATTGTGCTGATATCAAATCAAATTTAAAAAATTAAGTCCAACTACATGTTGTGATTAATAAAACTACACATAAAACTAAAAACTACAGAGAAATTTTCAAAATAAAGGGATAAGGAAAAAACATATTTGACCGAACATTGCTGATATTCCACTGTTTTACCTACAAAAATGGCAATTTCGTATTACTCAACGAATAATAAACAAAAGAACACTAGTGGAACTGTTAGTGGTGGCTGGTATTTGAGTTACTGGTGGTGAATCCATACAGGTCTGCAGAAACCTCAATTCTTGCCACCTCGGAAAAAAGAATTCTACTGAGGGTCATAAGACAGAAAAAGAGACTGAGGCAAGTTTCAGAGTAGGAGTGGACGTTTATTAAAAAGCTTTAAAGCAGGAATGAAAGAAAGGAAAATATACTTGGAAGAGGCCCAGGCAGGCACCTTGAGATCAAGTGCCCCATTTAACCTTGAACCTAGCATTTTACGTGCTGGCCTACTTGCAGGGTCTTGTACCCCTTTCCCTTCATTCTTCCCTTATGTGCGGTGTCCTGCTTGCGCTTGGGAGGTGGGCATGCACAGTGTGTTTACTGGAGTTGTACACATGTTCACCTGAGGCTTTCTTCCCTTTTCTGGTGATATGCCCCCTGAAGGTCATACTCCTTCATTTTGCCTCTTAATGTATATGCTTGAGCCCACTTGCCCAGTTCCTGAGATCTTATTGGAAGCTACTAATTATCAATTTCAGGTATTCAGGTATTTTTATCTATTCAGAAACTGCCTCTCCCTGGCACTGGCAGTGACCGATTATCATTTTAGAGAGGCAGTGTCACAGCTGCCGGACCATCAGTTGATAGTTGCCTGATGTTCCTTGTGAGTGGGGGAGCCCTCTCCTGCTCATGCCTGACTAGCTACCTTCTGTAACAGAAACATTGTAATTTCAGACTCTTGAGGCAAAAGCACTACTAGGGATACGGGGAAACTCAAAAACAATAAACTAAAAAGATAAAATAATGATCTTGAAAGCATTTACTAATGTCTTAAAATATATATAGCATAAACTGTATTACAAGGAGAAATCGACAAATCTACCCTAGAGAAAACCTGGTGCATCCACACAAACAGACATGTACAGCTGCTCATTTCAGCATTGTTTATAATAGCAATTATTGACAAATTAATACTTGTACAATTTTAAGTACTTCTATCAGAAATTATTAGACAAAAAATTAATATGGAACCGAGTTGAACAAGCAAACATTGAATCCTTTTCAACAAATAGCAATATATGGTTGTGTACAGGGATACATTCTGAGAAATGTGTCATTAGGCAATTTCATCTTTGTGTGGACATTATAGAGTATACTTTCACAAAATTGGATGTATAGACTACTACACTCCTAGGCTACGTGGTATAGGCTGTTGTAGCTAGGCTACAAGCCTGTACTGCGTGTTACTGTACTGAATAGTGTAGGCAGTTGCAACATAGTGGTAAGTACTTTTTGTGTCTAAAAATATCTAAACATTGAAAAGGAACAGTATTGTAATCTTATGGGACCAATGTTGTCTATGTGGTCCATCATTGACCTAAACACCGTTATGCAGTACGTGACTATGCTTTTAAAATACATAATAAATCTTTCCTAAGTTTACTACATCCTAGGCCATGAAAGAAGTCTCATCAACTTTGCGAGGCCGAGGCCGGGCAGATCACAAGGTTAGGAGTTGAAGACCAGACTGGCCAACATGGTGAAACCCCATCTGTACTAAAAAAAAATACAAAAATTAGCTGGACATGGTGGCTTGTGCCTGTAATCCCAGCTATTTGGGAGGCTGAGGTAGGAGAACTGCTTGAACTGGGACCCTAAAGGCGGAGGTTGCACTGCACTCCCGCCTGGGCTACAGAGCGAAACTCCATCTCAAAAAAAAAAAAAAGAAGTCTCATCAAATATCAAAGAACTAATATCATATAGATCCCATTTTCTGATAACAGTGTAATAAATTTAGAGATAGACAATAAACACAAAGGCTGAAAACTCCATATTTTGAAGATAAAAACAGTGCTTCTGAATGATTCATTTGAAAGGAAATCACAGTGAGGAAAACTTGTTTTAATAATATGGCAAACTAGATTAAGAAACAACTAAGAAACTTGTATAAAATGTGCAGTACATATTTTAGATACATTAATATACCAGGAAGAAAATAAAGAATTAAGGAATATTCAAAGGCCAACAACCAAAGGAAAGGGGAAGTTCCAGGAATTAAGCCTTGGGAGTATTTGATGAACCCAAGGCTCTTGAACTTCTATTTTTCATGGCTGGCAGGATGCAGGGGATAAAACCAAGGCCCAGGGCCCTCCCTAGGCAAGATAGGAATTCTAATCAGAGAGCCTCTGATATAAACCTAGGCCTCCCAAAGGTTTTTGCCCACAAAATAAGAGAGAACTAAAAACAAATCCTAGCATAGACTTGTAGTGAATCATTAGTGGATCGTGAAATGAATTATTTGGTCACGATTGGCATTGGGTTTTTTGAACATTGAATGTAGAAATCCTTCATGTAACTTTTGTTTCAGTTTTTGTGTGTTAGGGTGTATTTATCCATGAATATGTGTGTGAGTGCACTTGGTTGCATTGTTTTTCGCTGTTCTCGGTTGTTAAGAAAACTTGAAAGCTGTAACCCTAGAGAAAACCTAGTACATGTGCACAAAGAGACATGTACAACTCATTTCAACATTATTTATAATAGCAAACTACTGGAAGCAACCTACATTTCTATCAGTAATATGATAAATAAATATGATTTTCATACAGTAGAACATTATCGATTAGATAAAATGAGCAAATTATACCTGTTTATGTTAACATAGATAAATCACAAAATACTGGGTGGTGGGAAAAAATTGCAGAATAATAGGTATAATTGAGTTTAGTTTTTTTTTTTAATGCATATCACAATGGGAATGATAGAGACCAACTTCAGTGCAGTCACTTCGGAGGACAAAAAAAAAGGAATGAATTGAGAAAGTGTTCCAAAAGTTGATTCAAGCTCTCCAGCTCTGTGCGTGTGTGTGCACAGGCATGCGAGTGAGCTTTTTCCTTAAACAAATTTACAGTATGCCAAAATGTTAATATATGAATGATAGGTATTTAGGTATTGGTTGTATTATTTCATGTACTTTTATGGTGTTTGTAATATTTGACTTTCTAAAACATATCATATGTAAGTAGATAACTGTTGTAGGTTTCTTATAGGGTAGAGTCTTTAGAGGTATGATGCAACAAGTAAATGATTAGGTATTCTTTAGTAAAGCACATTCAGTTGTATTAATGCTTGTCTATTATTATGTCAACTTTAATTAGATGAAAGATATATATTTTCATAAGTATATTAGTCATACTGGGGAAGAAAAAGTATGGGTACAGAATACAGTATAAAATTCCAAATATTATGCTATTTTTTAAATTTACTTATTTAAAAAATTACTGTATTTTTAGAAAGGGAAATAGAATAACTCAGTACTTTGAAATCCATAAGAAGTGGCTCCAAAAAATGCTTATTGAATAAGGAGTTCTGATGACGAAAGGAAAAAATTCTTTGAGTATTACATTCATGAAAAAGTATAGGGAAAATAATCAAACTACCACCAACTGAATAAAAGTTAAAGCTTTCTACATTATATTATTGAAATTGTAACTTCCTGGTTACAGTGAAGCAATAAAACATACAAAAATATATAATATATCTATAGTTTTATCAGTCACATTTTTTTGTTTGTTTCATTTAGCTGGTCACCTGACTTTTGAATGCCGCAATTTTCTCCGAGTAGACCCTAAAAGGGACATAGTTTTGGATGTCAGCAGTACAAGTAGTGAAGATAGTGATGAAGAGAATGAAGAACTGAATAAATTGCAAGCATTACAGGAAAAAAGTAAGCAATAATTTTTTTTCATTCTTTAGAAATGTTTGTAAATGTTCTGTCATATTATGTCATGCTTATCCATTACACTTATCATTAAGAGCTCTTTTATAGTTCATGTAAGAGCTACTGCACAGGAAATGAGTTTTAAATATTGTGAGTTATTTGCCTAAGATTGAACAGCTAATCAGTTATGGATCCAGGAGGCAAGTCTATTTCTGATACACAGCTCATATTTTTTGTTGTGGTTTTCCCCCATCACATTAGAATATGTGTCCAATGGCTGAAAAAATGTTATTTAAGATTTGGTTCCTAGTCCTATTTGGCAATTTGTTTTGGCACGTGATTTGCACCAAGTCACTTAACCACTCTGAGGCTCAGCTGCCTTGTAGGGTAACACAAAATACTGGATCGTCAAATCATGCTCATACAGATCAGTGATCTTAGCCAGTATCAAGCTTCACTAATAATTTCAAGTATGCAAGTGATCATGAGGCATAGGCAAAGCAGAGAGTTCTAGGCATGCCAATATAGCTCCCCAGATATTTCCTTTCTGCTTTAGAACCCACTCTGATTAATATTAAGGTAAGAACTTTCTTTATTACTTACACCAAAGAAAGTTAATTTGGTCATAAAACATACTCATTTTATGCTTGGATAGTTACATTTTCCAGGGAGTTATGCCCCATTAATCCATAGATGCCAGGTTTGTTTACCATAAACAATCTCAGTTACATCCTACTAGAAGTATGTAAATAATAATTATATAAATCAGGATTCTATAGCTAACAGATATCATTTATTTTTTTTTCCAGGAGATTTGTTGTTAGTGTTTCAGAGAGATTTCTCCAGGTCTGTCTTTCCTGGGCACATCCTCTTCTCTCCCTAGAGAGAGAGTGGATTGTAGACCTATTATTTAACCCTTTCTTTTTCACATTGTATATAAAATGGCTCATCCTTGCAGTGAGGTTTTTAGGGATTAAAAATGATGCTATAAATGAAACTACTTTGTAAACTACAAACTGTGACGTGGTAAATGTCACTCTGAAATAAAATATAACTTATTCAAATATGATCTTAGACAAGGAATGACAGAGTTGCAAATTTTAGATTCATTTTAGATTATCAATGAACAGTAAACAATAAATTTTGTTTTTAATGTCAAGCTTTCCATATTTTGTCCAGTTAAGATAAGTGAAGAAGTCGAATGTAAGGTGCTAGAACAAGCTGAAAAGGAAAAAGAAGGAAAGAATCCCAAAGGCAGCAAACAAGAGTCTATCATATATGAGTATATACAGCTTCAGGGTAAAGATAATTGATTGAATACACACCCTTACTTTTGTTCTCTACTGAAATACCACTAAAATGACAGAAGTAGAAAATTCAAAAGCATAAACTTACAAAGGCAAAGAAAATGAGCTAGGAAGGAAGAGCAGTAAAATTTTGGAAACTGAAAAGCAGATGGGTGATAACTGATTGCACTCTTGAAAAAGCTAAATTCTTTAGCAGTATGGAAAGCTGTGGAGTAACCTGATATATATTCTAAAATCCCCTAAAGACATGATAATTAGTATCCTTGGGGTTGAATATAAGGTTAAAAACAGGGAGACTGGTTGGAAGTCTCCAGGAGTTAGGTCTTCAGTTCCCTTCCTCTGTGAAGACAGATGACTTCCCTTCGTCACCCCAGCAGACTACTGTAGGTTTATTTTCTAGACAAGGTGAAACATAGGTTCTTTAAATTGGGACACACTAACCATAGCTGAAAACAGGGAGGAAGTTAAAGGCTGAGAACTTTCCAGCCCTCTTCACCTATTTGTTTCCCAGACATGTATCACAATTAGTCTAGGAAATCCTTCACTCAAATGAGTCCCAGAAAGAAAATTTCCAAGAACTGAAGGACGTTTGTTTTACAATTGAAAAGGTTCCACAAGTACCAAACACAGAGCTAAAAATAGACCCATGCAAAGGCACACCGTTATAAAACTTCATATCACAGGGAACAAGGAAAATACAACCCAGGCTTCCAGGATCAGGGATTAAACAGGTCATCAGTCTAAGATCAGGAGTCAGAATAGCTTTCCACCTCTCCAAAGCAGTCCTGAAAGCTAATAGATGTGGGGGATGCCTTCAAATTTTGAAGGGAAATTATATCCTAGTCAGAATAATATTCTCAACCAAATTATTAGCCAAGTGTGAAAATAGAATAAAGTTGTTTTCAGATATCTCATTTTTGGTTAATTTTTACATAAGGCATGAGGTGAGGGTACAGTTTTATTCTTTGGTATGTGGATGTAACGCTTGACCCAAGACCATTTGCTGAAGACATCCTTTTCCATTATGTGTTCTTAACACCCCTCTTAAAATCAGTTCATCATATATGCATGTGTTTATTCCTGGACTTTCTATTCTGTTCCATTGATCTATGTGTCTGTCTTTATATCAGTACAATACTATTTTAATTACTATAGCTGTTTAATATATTTTGAAATCAAGGAGTGTGATGCCTACAGCTTTGTTCTTCTTAAGACTGCTTTGGCTATATGGGGTCTTTTGTGGTTCCATATACATTTTTGGATTATTTTTTATATTTCTCTCAAAAGAGCCGTTGGGATTTTGGTAGGGATTTCATTAAATTCGTAGATTACTTTAGATAATGTAGGCATTTTAACAATATTCTTTCAATCCACGAACACAAAGATTGTCAGATGCTCTTCTGCATCTATTGAAATATTCATTTGATTTTTAGCCTTCCTTTTCTTAATGTAGTTTATCACATTTATTGATTTGTATATCTTGAGCCATCCTTGCATCCCATGGATGAATTTCACCTGATCATAGTGTATAATCCTTTTAATGAGTTTGGTTTGCTAGAATTTTGCTGAAGATTATTTCATATATGTTTATCAGGTATGTTGGTCTCTAATTTTCTTTTCTTTCTTTTCTTTTTTTTGAGGCAGAGTCTCACTTTGTTGCCTAGGCTGGAGTACTGTGGCGTGATCTCGGCTCACTGCAGCCTCTGCCTCCCGGGTTCAAGCACTTCTCCTGCCTCAGCCTCCTGAGTAGCTGGGACTACAGGCACATGCCACCATGCCCAGCTAATTTTTGTATTTTTAGTAGAGGCAAGGTTTCACCATGTTGGCCAGGATGATCTTGATCTCCTGACCTCATGATCCGCCCACCTCGGCATCCCAAAGTGCTGGGATTACAGGTGTGAGCCACCGTGCACCATGCCCAGCTAATTTTTGTATTTTTAGTAGAGGCAAGATTTCTCCATGTTGGCCAGGATGATCTTGATCTCCTGACCTCATAATCCGCCCACCTCGGCATCCCAAAGTGCTGGGATTACAGGTGTGAGCCACCATGCCTGGCCTGTAATTTTATTTTCTTAAGGTACGTTTGTCTGGCTTTGGTATCAGGGTGATGCCAGCCTTGCAAAATAAGTTTGGAAGTGATCTCTTCTCTCCATTTCTTTAGAAGTGCTTGAAAAGAATTGGCTTAATTGCTTTTTAAATGTTTGGTAGACTTCACCAGCAAAGCCATCTAGTCCTGGTCTTTTCTCTGTTGGGAGGATTACTGACCCAATCGCCTTAGTTGTTACTGGTCTGCTCCTATTTTCGATTTCTTCATGAAATTCTATTTTTAGCTCTGTGTTTGGTACTTGTGGAACCTTTTCAATTGTAAAACAAACATCCTGATACATTGTATATTTTGAGTAATGTATTCTTGTAAGTTATCCAATTGGTTGGCATGTGTATATGCTCATCGTATTCTTTAAGATCCTTTATAATTCTGTGGCATCATTTTTACTCTCTTCTTTCAGTTCTAATTTAGAGCCCTCTCTTTTCTGAGTTAGTCTAGTTAAAGATTTGTCAATTTTATCTTTTTATTTAAAAAAAATTCTTAGTTTCTTTGAGCTTTTCTGTTGTTTTCCTAGTCTCTATTTCATTTATTCTTTTTTTTCTAGTTTCTTGAAGGTATAATGTTTGGTTGTTTATTTTGAGACTCTTCTTTTTTTTTTGGACAGACAGTATGAACCACCACACTTGGCCCTCTTCTTCTTAATCCAATCATTTGTCATATAAACTTCCCTTTTACTACTGCTTTTGCTGAATCCCATATTTTGTGGTGTGTTGTAATTTCATTTATCTAGATTGTTTTTAAATTTCTCTTTTGATTTCTTCTTTGACTCAATGGTTGGTCAGGTGTGTGTGGTTTGATTTCTATATATTTGTGAATTTTCCAGTTTTCCTTTCATTACTTATTTACATTTCCATACCATTGTGGTCAGAAAGGATACTCAATATTATTTCACTCTTCTTAAATTTGTGAAGACTTGTTTTGTTGCCTAACACGCTCTGTTCTGGAGAATGTGTGCTTGAGAAGAATGTATTCTGCTGGTGTTAGATAGCATATTCTGTATATTTTGTTTTTATTGAACCAATTTCTGTATATAACCTACTAAGTAAACTCTTTATCCATCATTGCTAAGTGAAAGAGGAAATTATTCCCATAGCTGCTGTTTTATTTCGTTAATTCCTCATAACTTTTTTGGGACATATTTCTAATAGTTAGTCTGAAATTATTATGACTCCAAAAAAAAAAAAAAAAAGAGAGAGACAACTGCTAAATAGAAAGCTTAAGTGACAATTTTAATGTCAGACCAAGTAGATTTCAAGGCAAAGAACATTACCAGGAATAAAAATAAAGACTTTTTTTTTTTCCATAATGATAAAAGGGTCATTTGGTCAAGAGAATATAAAAATTATAAGTGTTGGCTAGGTGTGGTGGCTCACACCTGTAATCTCAGCACTTTGGGAGGCTGAGGTGGGGAGATCACCTGAGGTCAGGAGTTTAAGACCAGCCTGGTCAACATGGCGAAACCCCATCTCTACTAAAAATATAAAAAATGAGCCAGGCATGGTAACGTGCCTATAATCCCAGCAACTCAGGAGGCTGAGGCAGGAGAATCGCTTGAACCTGGGAGGCGGAGGTTGCAGTGACCCGAGATCGTGCCACTGCAGTCCAGCCTGGGCAACAGAGTGAGATTCCATCTCAAAAATAAAATAAATTCTGTTTATACATCTAATAACAAATATCTGAAACAAATCACTGTATAAACATAGAGAAAAATTCTTACAGATAGATGAATTTGCAATTGTAGCCAGAGATCGCAACACTTTTTTTCAATAACTAGTGGCACGAGGAGACAGTAAATCTTTGAGGACATGGAAGACTTGAGTAACACTGTCAGCCAGTTTGACCTATTAACATTTATGTAACTCCTCACCCAACAATAGCAAAATACACTTTTTTTTCAAGTACACATGGATCACCTATCAAGATAGACCTTATTCTGGGCCGGGCGTGGTGGTTTACACCTGTAATCCCAGCATTTGGGGAGGCTGAGGCAGGAGGATTACCTGAGATCAGGAGTTTGAGACCAGCTTGGCCAACATGAGGATACCTCGTCTCTACAAAAAAATACAAAAATTAGCTGGGCGTGGTGGCACACACCTGTAATCCAAGCTACTCAGGAGGCTGAGGCAGGAGAACTGCTTGAACCCAGGAGGTGGAGGTTGCAGTGAGCTGAGATCATGCCATTACACTCCAGCCTGGGCTAGAGAGCAAGATTAGATACTGTCTCAAAAAAGTTAAAGTGATAGACCTTGTTTTCTACCATAAAATAAATCTCAGTAAATTTTAAAGGATTCTTGTCATACAAAGTATGTGCCCTAACCACAAGGAAACTAAAAGACAAATCCATGGGAGAAAGCTACCTGGAAAATTCCCAAATGTTTGTAATTTAACGTAATTGTAAACAGTCTATTGAGTCAACAACAAAAAAAGAGCAAAAGAAAGTTAGAAAGTAATTTTAAGTGAATGAAAGTAAATACCACATTTGTGGTATGCCCCAAAGTAGTACTTAGAGACAAACTTATAGTACTAATACTTGTATTAGAAAAAAAGAAAAGTCTCAAATATGTGACTTCAACTTCTACCTTAACAAACTAGTAGAAAGAACAAATTAAATCCACAGTAAGCAGAAGAAAGGGAATAATAAAGATAAGAGGTGAATCAATGAAATCAAAAATAAAACTAGAGAAAATCAGTAAAACTAAAAACTGGTTATTTGAGAGGTCCACAAACTGAAAAATCACTATCCAAACTAATGAGATTTTTTAAAAGAAAAGAAAAAGCATATATTATTGATATGAGAAATGAGAGAATTGACAACACTGCAGATCATATGGATAAAAAAGGGAGAAGGGAATAAAGAACTTTATTCCAGTAAATTGGATAACTTAGACATAATGGACAAATTACTTAAAAGATACAAACGAGCAAAAGTTTGAAGAAGAGATAGAAAATATGAAGAGTACTCCTGCATCTCCTAGGTTAAATGTTTAGTTTAAAACTTTCAACAAATTTGATGCCCAATGGCTTCTCTTAAGAGAAAACATTTAAGGAGAAATAATACAATTTGTACACAAATCAGCTACTTGGGAGGCTGAGGCAGGAGAATCGCTTCAACCCAGGGAAGCAGAGGTTGCAGTGAGCTGAGACCATGCCGTTGCATTTCAGCCTGGAAGACAGAGCAAGACTCTGTCTCAAAAAAAAAAAGAAAAATTGAAGGGAGGAGAGTATTTATCAACTCAATTTTTAAGACCAGCATTACCCTTATAACAAAACCAGATTAGGATATTACAAGAAAAAAGAGACTTATTAATATAGATGCAAAAATTCTTAAGAGAATTTTAGCAAATTGAACCCAGATGTATATAAAAAGTATATCATGACTAAGTTGGTTTTATTTCAGGAATGCAACATTTGTTTTGTATTCAAAAGTCAGTGTAATTCATGATACTTAAGAGACTGAAAAGAAAACCCTTTATTATTACAATATTTTAAGAAAAATTATTTGAGCAAGTCCATCATATACTTCTGATAAAAAATTCTGAGCCAATTAAAAATAGAAGAGAACTCATCAACTTCATGCAAAATCTGTAAACCAAAATGTTACATCATACTTAATGGCAAAGACTGAAGGCTTTCCGTAACATAAGAAACAAGGCAAATATGTCCACTCATACAACTTCTGCTCAACATCCTGCTGGAGATTCTAGCCACTGCAATAAGGTAAGAAAAATAAATCAAGGGCATTCAGATTTCAGGAAAGAGTTAAAAGCTGTCTTTGTTTGCAGATGAAATGATCATCTATGTAGAAGAATATGGCATCTACCAAATAAACACAGTTATTCTAGAACAAATAACTGTGTTTAGCAAAGTTGCAAGACACAAGATCAATTAGCAGAACTCAATTGTGTTTCTGTACACTGGCAATGAATAATCAGAAGTTAAAATTTTACAGACATCTTTTACACTAGCATAAAAAATAAAATACTAAGAATAAGTCTGACAAAAGATACACAAGGTTGAAACATTTTATAAAATATTGTTGAGGGAAGTTAAAGAAATAAAGATGCTATATTCATTAAGTGGAAGTCTCAATTTTAAAATAAATATCACTTCTCCCTAAGCAGTTCTATAAATTCAAAGGAATCACAGTCAAAATTCCAGCAGGTCATTTGAGAAACTGACAAGTCAAGCAAGACCCTATCTCTAAAAATAAAAACAAAAGAGCAATTGACAGGCCAGTTCTAAAGTACTTGTGGAAATGTAAAGAACCTAGAAAAGCCAAAACACTTTCAAAAGGATGAATAAAGTTGAAAGACTAATACAACCTAATTTCAAGATTTGTTGTAAAGCCACTCACTGATAATCATGAAAGTGTGGTATTGATGTAAAGATAGATCAGTGGAACAGAATAGACCCATAAATATTTGGTAATTGATTTTTTAATTGAAATTTTTATTTTGAAAATACTGTAGATTAACATGTAGCTGTAAGAAATCATGCAGAGATCCCTTTTGTCCTTTACTTGGTTTCCCTCAATGGTAACATCTTCAAAAATTACAGTTTCAAAGCAGGATAATGTCTTCGATACAGTATACACAGAACATTATGGAAATCATACTGTCCTTTGATACCTACATCTACTTCTGTCTTGCCCTTACCATCTTCCTAAGCCCTGTAAACCAAAACTTTGCTCTCAATTTTTATAATACTGTAATTTCAATAATGTTTTATAGACAGAATCTTATAGTATTTCTGATGGGCTTTTTTCACTAATTATAATTCTCTGCAGACTGACTTAGGTTGTCACATATATCAATAGTTTGTTATTTTTTATTGCTGAATTGTAGTGTATGTTATGGATATACTACCATTTGTTTAAGTATTTATTCACTGGATTGTTGTCATTTTGGGCTTATTAATAAAACTGCTATAAACAGGATTTGGGTGAACATAATCCATACATATAAGAGACATATATATATATATGTGTTTCATATATATATGAGACGTATACCCCAGAGTAAAATTGCTAGATTGTTATGGTAGTTGTATGTTTTGTTTCTTAATAAACTGTCAAACTCTTGAATGGCTGTACCATATTACATCCCAACCAGAAACATATGAGTGACCAGCATTTGGTGTTGTCACCAGCATTTGGTGCTTAGCACTCTAACACGTGTGCAGTTATAGCCCATTGTGTTTTTAATTTACATTTTCCTAATGGCTAATGATGTTATACATCTTTTCATTACTGTTGAATGTTGAATTTATATATATATATATGTATGTATGTATATAATATATATATATAACTAATCTGTACATACATATATGTGTGTGTATATATGTGTATGTATGTGTGTATATTTTATATGTTCTTTATACATGTTGATATTCTTTATACCATTCTAGACACTAGTCCTTTGTCAGATACCTGTTTTGAAAATATTTACTACCAGTATAGCATTGTCTTTTTTATTCTCTTACCAGGTCTTTCACAAAGCAGTAGTTTTTTATTTTGATGAAGTCCCATTTATCAACTTTTCCTTTTATAGACTGCTTTTGATGTCAAGTATAAGAACTCTTTGCCTATGCCTAGATCTGAAAAATGCTCTTATATTTTTTTTCTAAAAGTTTTATGGTTTTAATTTTATATTTAAGTCCATGACCAATTTTGAGTTGATTTTTTGTGTAAGCAGTGAGGCTTGATTTATTTTGCCTGTGGGTGTTTAGTTGTTTCAACATCATTTCTTTAAAAGGCTGTCTTTCCCACATTAAATTGCCTTTTTTTTTTTTCCAAAAAAATTAGTTGGTTATATTTGTGTGTGTTTGTTTCTGGAGTCTCTGTGCTGTTTCATTGATCAATGTGTCTTTGCTTCCATGAATACCACATAGTCTTTATTAATATAGCCATAAAATAAGTATTGAATGGGGATACTAATTCTTCCCACTTTATTCTTCAACAAAATTGTTCAAGCTATTTTAGTTCCTTTTCATTTCCATAAAAATTTTAGACTCACATTTATATTTACAGAAAGCCTTGCTAGGATTTTGAATAGGAATTGCATTAAACTTGTATATCAGTTTGGGGAGAATGGACATCATTACTTTGTTGTTCTGGTATGTCTCTTTGTTTATTTAGAACTTGGATTTCTTTCATCAGCACTGTGTAGTCTTCAGCATATAAGTCCTATACATGTTTTATAAACTTTTTTTTGTAAAATTGTAAATGATATTGTATCTTTAATTTTGTTCTCTGCGTGTTTGTTGCTAATAAAAATAAATTGGTTATTGTATGTTTATTTTTGCTTCTTGCTGAACTCACTATTTCTAGATTTTTGTAGACCCCTTAGGAATATCTGTGTAAATTGTCATGTCATTTGCAAATAGGAACCTGAGATGATAGAGTGTTTTATCATTCCCAAGTATTTCATGTAATTGAAGTAGGTGAGCTTCAAAAATCATATTTTTTTTATGCTTAAATAGTATAGAATCTCTCCCAGCATTTCATCACTTGCATTGTTTTAGTACTTCTCTCATAATGGAGAGAAGTTTTCCAGGACAAATGGCATTGACTAGTCTTCTAAAAAGCTGCTGGCATAACTGACAAAATCCTAGATACTAGAAATAGAGATTAGTAACCTATAGTACTTATTTGTACAGTTTCTGAGTCTTCAGATGTACATTATCGTTTGATGTGGTTTTTTAAAAATGCTTTATTTCCCCCATCCTGTTTTTCTTCACTTTGCTTTTTATCATTTTTTTCCACTTACTATGCCAACCATTGACACCTTAGCTGATAGCACTCAAGAAAGAAGTGACCAACGCCACACCCAGAAAGGAAGAGACATAACTGAGAGTGAGAAGGCATTAAAAATAGTCTTTTGAATTTGAAGACTGCTTTCCTTCTTAATACATTTTATCTTTGATCTGGCCTTTTTTTTTTTCCTTAATTACATTTTTAGTTGTCTAAACTAGATACTTCTCACTGATTTTCTTGAATAACTCGTGGTTTTTATATGTTCAAGAGATCATCAACGTATTATCTTAGCAAAATGCCCTTTTGAGGCTCCTGTCATTTGGCTTTCCTGCTTCTTCCCATTTTTATTATCTTAATATCTAGTTCAAGCCATTCCTCACGATTATTTGAAGACCTCTGTCTTTTTTTTTTTTTTTTTTTTTTTTTAGGCAAGGTCTCACTCTGTTGTCTAGGCTGAAGTACAATAATGCAATCATGGCTTCATGAATCACTGCAGCCTCAAACTCCTGGGCTCAAGCAATCCTCCACCTCAGCCTCCACTGTAGCTGAGACTACAGGCATGTGCCACCATGCTTGGCAGATTTTTTTTTTCTTTTGTAAAGACATGGTGTCACTATGTTGACCAGGCTGGTTTCAGACTCTGGGCTTCAAGCAGTCCTCCAGCCTCAAACTCTGAACTGTTTTATTTTTCATCTCAAGCCCTCTCATTGTTCTTAGAGACTTTCTTAGATGACCTGTCAACACCCTGCCTCATCTTCTTGACCTTATCATTGAAAATTATCTTTTGTCTCTTCACCTCAGCCACACATGTCCATAATTGCATCCTGAACCTTGTTCTCAGAATCCAAAAATAATGTCATACACTTTATGCTTCTACTCCAAGTTCTTATCTTTCCAGTTTATTTAATGTAAAGACCCTCAGGTTCTTGAGCCACCACTTTCATTCAGTTAGTCTTCCCCTTATCTAGCTTAGATTGCATCATACATTATCACAATTATTCTTTTGCAAATATCTTTAACTCCCTTACCCCTTTCTTTATCTTTTACTCTTATCTAGCAAAACCCCAAATATGGATGAACTTCTTTTTGCCTTCTCCGTGCTGATCCCCTTACAGCAGTGTAAAGTGAAGAGGCAGACTTGTGTTTCTATAAATTCATGATCACTAATCTCAGTTTGCATTTATTTTTGCAAGTTCACTCTCCATACTTATTTTATAACTTTCCCCCAGTCTTCAAACTTTCCACTTCTCCTTCCTCCTTCAGCTAATGACTCCCTCTTTCATTGACAAAATAGAAGACACTAAATGAGAATCTGAGCTTCTAATCACTGAATCCACAAATTTGCATATATGTCCATCTTTCTTTTCTTTCCTTCAGTTAAAGTGGAAGGACTGTCCCTTCTTTTAAAGGTGTATTCTACTATAATTGCTAACAATTCTTTTTTTTTAAGAACTTTGTTCCTTCAGTTATCCCCCTCTTTGCATCATCATTTCAAAAGCATCAATTTTTTTCTCGTTTTTCCCATCTTTCTTCCCTAGATCCTTTGCATCCCTCTAGCTAACAGCCCATTTCTCTGCTGCTTCCTAGCTAAACTTCTCGTAAAAGGTATTCTTACTGTCTCTACATTTTTATTTCCATTTGTTTTTCAGTCCACTTGTCAAGGTCTTTAATTACTTTTTGCCAAATCTATTTGACATTTTTGTATCCACATTCTACTTGGCCCTTAGGTACTACTTGGTAGGTGGCCCTTCTCTTCTTAACACTCCTACTTCTTGGTTCTCCTGGTATTCTTCCAACCCTGTGGCCTTTCTTTCTCAGTCTTTTTGATAGCTCCTCTTCTTGCTCTTCTCAGCCCGTAAATGTTGGAATCCCTCAAGATGAAAATGATCTTCCTGGGCTTTACTCCCTGTATTTTTTTCTCATCATTCTTTTACTAAATGATTCCATTTAATCCCCATAGTTTTAAATACTATCTATAAGCTGATCAGTGTGTGTGTCCAGACTTCTCTCTAAACTTCAGAATTACATACCAAACTGCCTACTTCAGTTACCTACTTGGATGTCAAACAGGTCTTTTAGATCTCATATGTCTAAAACTGAAGGCTTTACTCCCCACCCTCAATTGTCCTCCAGTCTCCAACGCACTCCCCACCAATCCACATTTTAATCAGTGGCACTGCTAAAAACTTGGTGGTCATCCTTGATTCCTTTCGTTCCATCATCCTTCCCTCATACATACCACCTCCACTGCCTTTATTCAGGATACCACTATCTCTGGCCTGGATTACTCCAGTTACTTTATTATTCCCCTGCCTTTCCCCTTAGCCCTTTCCAATTCATTTACCATGTAAATCTGCTGATCACACAGTCCAACTCACTTAGAATGTAAAATCCTTACTGTTGCCTTCATGGTCTTGAAGAAGCAAGTTTCTGCGTACCTCTCTGGTGTCTCATTTCAGGATATTCTCCATGTATTTATGATATTGTTCATCTGTTCTCGTTCATATTCATTCTTATAGTTGCCTCTCCCCTTCTGAAATCCACAACAACTTCTTTTTTGTTTCTAGAACACACCAAACTCTTTTTGCCTTGGAGGTTTGGCACCTATTTCCTCTTCTTGACATGCACTATCCTTGCTCTTCACTTAGAATGCGATCTTTTCCTGTTCATTTTCTTTCTCACCACTTAACTGTAAGTTCCCTGTGGGCAAGGATCATGGACAGCAAAGACCCAATACATAGCACAGTACCTGACACGTGAACATTTAGTAAACATTTGTTAAATGAATGAACGTGTGGTTAGTAAAATCTCCTAGGATTTTATGAGACAAACTGATCTCTATTCTGTACCTTGCCAAATAACCTCAAGGCTTCCTGGCTACTAAAAGGCAGTCCAAATAGCAAAACTTAATTCTCTTATCTATACTTTCATTCTGTAACCTACTAAGTCTCTACCTTGAATGTACATTGCTTTTATAATTAGAAAATATATAGATTTGGAATATACACAGATATATTAAAATGTTTACAACCTTGAAAATAGAAAAATAATTAAGCCTAAAAATTGGGAGGTTTAGTGTTATGAAGTGAAAAATGCAAAAGTTAATTTTGTCATCATTTATATAAAGCAGGGAATGAATTGATACTACGTAAATTTGAAATATAATGTTAAAAAAATCTCCAAACTCTTAATTTTTTATAGTCTTTTTTCTTTAGAGAGCTCTTTGGGAAATAATCTTTCTTGTAGGAAAGCTATTTCTTGAATTTAATTTTAATTTTATTCTATTAAAGTAAAATTAAATGTATTAATTTTTTTAAAAATATATGTAAACAAGTTCTGTCACCCAGAAATACTTCTTATATGTATGAAGTTATAAGTACAAGAATTTCCACTGCTTATTGTTTCTAAAAATGAGAGTAGAAATTGATAAATTATGGTTCATGGGACCACTATTCTGTGTTTAATAATGATACTGATATATGTTTAATGACAAACATAGATATCTGCTATGTTAAGTGAAAAAAAAATAGCTGCAAAATATATGTGACAGTACATTTTTCAAAGGCAAAAAAATACTTGGAACTTATATGCAACTGTGTATATGAGTAAATGTGTGCATATTTGGTTTTATATAAAGAATGCCTAAAAGAATATACACCAAATAGTGCATTTAAAAAACAAGTTAGAGAATAATACGTATTACATGATCCTAATTTTGTTGCAAAAGAAAATTTTAAAACTGTGCACTGTTGTAGTCTTCTGCTTTTGAAGGCCTGAACGATGCCCATCAAACCACTGGCATTGATTTCCTCTGGGAATTCGAAGTGGGGTGCTTAAATTTTTTTACTTGATGCACTTTGTATTTGAAATGTTGACAAAAAACGTTTAACACTTTTACAAGGTTTTTAATGGATAAAAATAAGAAAGGAGAAAATTATTACAAAAGAAGTACAATATCCTAACCAGTGAAATTCACCAACAGCTAAAATTTTAACATATATACATTCCATATTAATGTATAGACTCATGATGACCTGATGTTTTCCTCTCACCTCTCCCCCACAGGAATAAATGAAGAAGAGGAAAAGAAAGAAAAAAGCAAAGAAAAAATCAAGTTGAAAAAAAAAAGGAAAAGGTATTTTTTAACAGCATTTTTAAAAACAGTAAAGCAAGACTATGAGTTTAGGATGAGTTATAAAATTTGTGTGTGTGTATGTGTGTAATGTAGTTAATTTAATATTTTTTCTTCAACAGCTAAGCTTTCAATTGGACTTAAGTTTAAACTCTTAATATATATTTTGTCCTCATATACATGAAGTTGACAAAAATATTTGTATTCTTGTAATATTATCATGGCTAATAAATTAACTTATTAATAGAATCTAATAGAACTTGTCATGCTGTGTAGGTGTGATGGCTCATGCCTTTAGTCCCAGCACTTTGAAGTGGGAGGATGGCTTGAGCCCAGGAGTTTGAGACAGGCTTGGGCAACATAGTGAGATCTCATCTCTGCAAAAAAAAAAGAAAAGAAAAATTATCCAAGTGCGGTGCCATGTACCTGTGGTCCCAGCTACATGGGAGGCCGAGGTGGGAGGATTGCTTGAGCCCGGGAAGTGTGATCACACCACTATACTCCAGCCTGGGCAACAGAGCAAGACCTCCCAAAATTTATGTATGTATTTATTTATTTATATGTTGTGTGTGTGTGTGTGTGTGTGTGTGTGTATATATATGCACATACACACATACATATATATGCACATACATACATACACACACATTTATATTTACATTTATATATACATACTTAGCAGGACAAGTTCATATATATATGATATATATATATGACATATGTGACATATATATGTGACATATATATGTGATATATGTATATGTGGCATATATATGTAATATATATATGTGATATATATATCATATATGTGATATATGGTGGCTGATGAGGCTTGTGAAAGACCTGAAGGAATTTTAGCATCCCAAGTTCCTTCAGGTCTTCAGCCACCTATGTATTTTTACTATTAACTCTTTTAATAACTAACTGGTTAAAGAAATTATTAAAAGTAGTAAGTGGCTACTTTTCTTGTTAATGAATGCAGTTTCATTCATACTAGCATAAATTTGCACATACAGGCTTTTTTTTAAAGCTCTTCACCATAATTATTTCTAGTTTAGACAAAGTTCTCATACAGAATAGGTTCTAGAAACCAGGGACTGTCACTTTGTAGTTTTTATAGAGCATTTAATACATGTATTTTAATATTTCAGTCTCTTATAAATTGTAAAAGTTGCTCACTTTCAAGTGTCAGGAGTTAACTAATAATCATTAATATAAAAACAAATAGGAACGTAGAGCTCAGGATTTTGTTAACGTATTATTAAATCATTTGTTCTAGCACAGCAAGATGGATTGCTTACAGGAAACATGAGGTTATCTAATAGTCTTCCAAATTCTAGTACAGATAGTTCTCAATTTATGTGGTTTGATATGATCTTTCAACTTTATGATGGTTTAGTAGAAATGTATTTCAAGTACCCATACAGTCATTCTGTTTTTCACTTTCAGGATAGTATTCAATAAACTGCATGAGTTAGTCAACGCTTTATTATAAAATAGGCTTTGTGTTATATGATTTTGCCCAATTAGAGGCTAATGTAAGTGTTCTGAGCATGTTTAAGGTTGGCCAGGTCAAGCTATGATGTTCAGTAGGTTAGGTGTATTTTGTGTATTTTCAGCTTAACATAGATTTATCAAGCCGTAACTCCGTTGTAAGTTGAGGTATATGTGTATACTTCTTTTATAGTAACAGATTACTTATTTGGGCCTCTTTACCTTGAGCATCACAAACCTTAAAATCAATTAACTTTTCTACGCACCCTTAGCAGAGATAGTGCCACCTGAAAGTGTCACTATGCCACAGCCTAAAATTTTGCCTTAAAAATGAGAGTCCAGAACCAAAAAAAAAAAAAAAAAAAAAAAAAACAAAGAAAAAAGTGCAGGCAGAGAAGAAGCTTTAGTCAGAATCCCGAGGTCAAGTCAAGCAGGGTCTTTAGTAGACAAAATTTGAGAATAACAGAATTGAAGAGGCAGGGGAGCAGGAGAATACGTGAGAAAATAAGCTTTAGCAGATGGTCAGAAGTCTAAGTAAGCGGACAAACAAGAAGGAAAAAGGAACACAACTTTACAAAAATAGGGGAAACTTGGAGTCACTAAAGGAGGAAGTCAATCAAAGGAGTCACACAAGCCACTATACAGACAGGATAGCCTTGGAGCCCTGTAGTCTCCTGAAATTTACATTGGCACCTCCTTATGTCTGTCTCAGGTTTTCTTCGTTTGAGTTTTAACTCCTAATATTTAGATCACTGAACTAACTCTTCAGGTACCTTTTTTTACATTTTAAATTAACTCAATTTATGTTTTGTCACTCATATTTTGAGTTTGGGTATAGGTAGAATGTTGCACGTCTCTTTAAGATCTTAAAAAATAGTTTTTTTCTGTTTTTCTTTTTCTTTTTTTAATATTAGAGGAAGGAATCCAACCAATTTTTCCAATTTAGTATTAGAGTAATATTTTTCAAAAGCATAATAACTCATCCTTTTTCATTTATATATAGCATAAAAGCATCCTTTTGTAACTAATGAAAATTATTTTGTAATGCAAATATTCATCTGTATCACTCTGCATCTAGAGGGACCAAGTACTTGAAAAATCAGAATAATTATCAAAAGTGCTTTTATTTTGCTGACTCTCAGCTTTCATTCATTCATATGAAGGTACAATTAGAGCCCTTTTAAAATAGAGAATTGCAACTTTTGAGGCACTTTTAAGAGAATATGCTAAGTTATTATATACACAAGTGAATATAATAAGGCCACTTTGTTTGCCTTTTAAGATTTTGAATGTTGCACTTTGGAGGCCAAGGCGGGCGGATCACTTGAGGTCGGGAGTTCAAGACCAGCCTGACCAGCATGGTGAAACCCCGTCTTTAAAAAAAAAAAAAAAAAAAAAAAAGATTTTGAATGTTATGACTGCATAAAATCCAAAAATCACAGAAAAATAATTTCATCCTTACTGAATTTAAAACTCATTACTAGAATTGAGTGGAATAGAGATACTAGTTTTGTCAGCTTCTATGACCAAGCAACAAAAATTCTAAATTCAGCATTTTAAGGCAATGCAAATATATGAAGCATATTTTAAGTTTATGTTTATACTCTGTACCTTACTCCAAGAAGAATTTAAGGCAGTTCTCCCACTTAAATTTATCTATCAGTCATAAGTGCAATTCTCAGTCAGTATGTATTATTATCCATAGGTCTTACTCATCCAGTTCCACTGAAGAGGATACTTCAAAACAAAAGAAACAAAAATATCAGAAGAAAGAAAAGAAAAAGAAAAAAAGAGTAAATCAAAAAAAGGGAAACATCACAAAAAGGAAAAAAGGAAGAGAAAAAAGGAAAAGCATTCTTCTACCCCTAATAGTTCTGAATTCTCCAGAAAGTAACTGAGACTTTGGCTTAAGCCATTAAATTTAAAAATTTGTTGATAAAACGTGTTTGCCCTTCCTTGGAATTTGCTATATGTTATGCTTTGCAATAAATCACAGCTTTTTCCATATAGACATTTTTCGTATGTGGGACCATTATCCCTCTGGCAATATATTTTTAATGTGCTATAACCATAAAGCATTAAATCAGTCTTGTTACTTGATAGTCATGCCCCAAGTATAGCTATTTGTATATACTAAACACATCATGTTTGGATTTGTGGCTCTGTGTGTTTGGCTAATGTTATTACTTCATAAAGTTGATTGTAAAATGGCTTTACTATAGTCAACATGGGTTATCTACCTAGCAGTTAATGAGTATTGCTGAATCAGGTGTCTACCTTCCAGTGATGAAGCTAGGTCCTTACCTAGGGTAATGTTTTGCTCTTGACACAGAGAAATTTAATAGCTTTATATACTGAACTATAATATCTTTTAAAGATAATGAAGTTCTTCACTGTTGTTTTTTTAAATCTCTAGGGATTTTTTTCATGTGCAGCTGCTTAATGGTCTTGACTAGGACTTTTTAAATGAATGGTGTCTGCAGGAAGATGATCATGAAAATATCTCTAACAAAGTTTCACTGTACTATGAAATGGAGAATTTCTAGTACCTGCCTCTTTTGTTTTTGTAACAATTAAAATAGTTCTTTCTTGTATAAAGAGATTAGTGTAGTTCAGCCTGTAAGTAAGTCTGCAGAGATGATGCTGTGTTGGTCAGGATTTTTAGGATAGACTCCTGGGTTGTTTTACAAATAATGCCATATTGGCATGTCTTTAAATGATACCTCAAACAGAAATTTTTATTTAGGAAGATAGCTAAATCTTTATTAGAACTGATTTTTATTGTATTCCATATGTAAATTTTATGAAGCTTGTTTCAATGAGTAATGTGGAAAATTTTATAAATGTGAGCATATATATTTACTTAGTCTGACATAATTTGTAGTTTTAAAGCAAGTTTCACACTGAACTTACGGTTTCCTAAATGACCAGTTTGGGGTGTTTCTCTCTTTTACTTTAGTGGCAACCTCAGGAGCAGTGTCAAAAATTTAGAATTTCTGTATTTTTTAAAATTTAAGAGCTGGAGTTACATCATGAAAACCTTTATATAACAATGGAAATTTTATATGGGTAAGCATTTTCAAACACATAATAGTAGATACATTTTTAAATTTTTTATTTTCACATTGATCAGTGTTACTTTGCTTAATACTTAGGTATCCTTTATGTCCAATAAAGTAAACGCTTATGTTGTAGAAGCATCAGACATCAACCAATATCATGGCATAGCCCCAAAGATTGCAAATACCTCACTATGGTGCACTTACAAACTTTTAAATTGTTAACCTACAGACATGACTTCAGGTGAATTCTTGATGGTGAAATCAGCTAGGTACACTTAACCTCACAGGCTAGAAATGTTTACTGATTCTTCTTTCACCTAGCACCCAACGTGGATACCCTCAGTAAGATTCGGGGGAGCCTTATAACTCCTCTTAACATATGCTTACCCATGCTTAAATTCTAGGGATGCTGCATCCACAGCCCTATTCTGTAATAGCATTGCAGCCATGAGAGCTCCCGTACTTTTAGCCTTTCCATAACCTAATTTAGTCATTTGGGCCTCTCAAAAGGAAATATTTTTGTTTAAATAGGTCAGTCAGTTATTGGGAGAGAAATACAGAGCCAGTAGGTTTTTAGGGGTTTGTTTTGCCTTTGCTAATTTTTTGAAAATAGAGTTCTTCAGTTATCAAGATTTTAAAAATCAGTTTTTATAATATAAAGCTTTTTTAAAAAAACTAGGCTGCCCAAGTGCAGTGGTTGTTTCTCCACTCCCACTGTTTGACTTGACTTGCCTTGAAAAAATAATAGTAAAATAAAATATTAAAAAATGATTAGAAGATGCTATATACAAAGGGGATGATCTCATTTCATTAAGTAAGACAGTCAAAAATGGTAGTAATTGTAGTGGAATAGTTAATTGAGTTATTTGTAAGTTTTATTAATTGTAGAGATTATAAATTGGCTCGTTAAGTTTCTAAATGGTGACACAGTTAATGATTAAGAGCAAAGTCAGTCCTTGTTAACTAATATAGTATGTAAATTAAAATATTTTAATGATCAGTAATTTTTCCCCAGAAATTATATTGCTGTTTTTAAGCAATTTCCCTAATTTTAGCATAGTTTATGAAATATCTCATCTGAGTAAAAATTTATTTTTGCTCATAATTTTCTTCTAAAATGATATTGAGACGGGATGCAAATCTCACGAATACATTTTAGAAGAAAATTAATGAAATTTCTTCTAAAGGAAATTTCCAGGTAGTATGTAGCAGAAGGAAAACTGCATTTAGCAGTAAAACAGTCCTGGGCATTCTAACTACCTGTGTGATCTTGAACAAAGTCACTTAGCTTCCCTGGGCCCTGGTGTCTTTCATGTATAAAATATTTACCAGATTTTCTCTGAAATCACTTCTAGTTTTAATATATGTGATTATCAATATTTTATTAAAATTCAAGCAATATTCACTTTAGAAATTATAGATAAGCAGCTAGCATTCTATAATAGTAAAGGTTGAATTTATAATATAACAGCTAAACATGTTCAACTTCTTCAAGCTGATAACTGATATTTGGTTCATATTCTTACCACCTAATGCATGTCATTTTCACCAGATGCAGAGAGAATTTATATTTAGGTTTGCATCTGTAATTATATTATCTGGCACTGTAAGGCCATTATTTTTGGGCTGATGGACCTACTCCCCACACAATTTCCCCCCCCCTTTTTTTTTGCGTATCATATCTTGTCTGATATTTCTTAGAGGTATCCCTATTTCTTCATACGTAATATATATCCAGTTACATCTTTGGTTCTCTGAGGTCAAACAATAATAGAAGCAAAACAACTATGTGTTTGTATTTACAACTCTATCTAAAATTATATAACCCTTGGTTACCTTCAGAGTAAACTGGGCTGAACAGTTGTTAATAATGTTGATAAAAATGCCATTGAGTCCTTTCTTCAACAAATACTGAGTACCTAACATGGCAAATGCTGTGCTAAGTACTGGGGATACAGAGATAAGTAAAACACATTTGCCTCCCTGAAGGAGTTCACACTTTAGTTGGTAGGAGAAACACCAGAGCTGGCCATTTTATAATTAGTGCAGCAATTGACATGAACATGGGTTTATGGAAACTCAGAGGGATACCTAACCTAGTCTGAAGAAATTAGAAGAGGCTACCTAGAGAAAGTAGTGACTGAATTGCACTTTGATTAAGGATAAGAGGGAGGGTTATGGCAGTTCCTGACAGATAGGGTACTGTGAACAAACACCAGATGTAGAACAAGCTGTGTTAGGTGTATGTCAAGAATTACAAGCAATCTGGTGTTGCTGGTGTGTCATAGGCGAGGCGGGAAGTGGTAAGAATTGAGACTACCATTTTAAGTTCTTAGGAACAAGAGGAAGGAGTTGTGTGTTCCATGTTTGGGAGCTTGAACTGTAATTTATAAGCAATGAGACACCATTAAAGAGTTTTAAGGTGGGCTGGGTGCAGTGGTTCACGCCTGTAATCCCAGCACTTTGGGAGGCCGAGGTGGGTAAATCACTTGAGGTCAGGAGTTCAAGACTAGCCTGGCCAACATGGCAAAACGCCATCTCTGCTAAAAATACAAAAATTAACCAGGCATGGTGACAGGTGCCTGTACTCCCAGCTACTCTGGAGGCTGAGGCAGGAAAATTGTTTGAACCCAGTAGGTGTAGGTTGCAGTAAGCCAAGATCATACCACTGCACTCCAGCCTGGGCAACAGAGCAAGACTCCATCTAAAAGAAAAAAACGAGTTTTAAGGAAGGAAATGACTTATTAGGGTTTTGTTTTATCCATTTTGTAATCCGATTAATGCCACCATTTTTAAGAGATGACATTGCTTTCATTAGATGGCTACATAAAATATAATTTGATTATTTTAGGCTCTTTTATTAGACTTACATTTCTTTCTAAGGTCTCATTACCAAAAATTACACAGTGGCCTAAATCATCTAAAACCATGTAAAGCTACTTACTGTATTCTTTATTAGACCCATCCCCAGAGTTATATGTACATGTACATACTTTGAGATGTATTTTGTTCTTAATTGTATATTAGGTTATTTTTGACTGGCTTAAATTCTACCACTATTTTAATATTTGTTAGTCCAAATAAATCATTTAGAATACATTTTTCAGTGTACAGAATGTGCTGTAATTTAATAAGACCCCTTGATTTTAAGATTGGGTTACCCTGTGAAGCACAACTGCTTCAGAGTTACAGAGAGACATACCAGTTAGTCCACTGGATGAGCCCTGTTCTACCTCAGGTCACCTAGTGAAAAGCTAGCTCAGCAGGGAGTGCTTCAAGGACTCCAGCTGATCCTAGTGCTGAGACTAAAACTTCCTGGACGTGGGGCGCCCAAGAAACAGTAGATTTCTTATGCCAGTGTGACAATAGCCCCAGTTGTGAAGGCCAGAGTCTTCCGACCTCAATTATCTTCTCTCAACTCCTCTAAAAATATGTAGAGTGGCAGAGAATTGGGGTGCCTCTCCTAGAGCACAACCCATGATGCATCCAGTTATTCTTGGCACCACTATGCCTTTCCCACAAGTTGGGAGGAGTCAGGAGCAGTGAGCATTTTGCTAGCTCTGTCTGTTTCCTGCTTCTTGTGCCATTTATAGTTCTTGCCCTTGAGCAACAAAAGTAGAACAGTACCAGTGCCTTAACTAAATTTTTCTCAACCTAGATTTTCACCTGAGAAATATAGTAATATTATTAAATTACTGTATATCAAGATAGCAAATTTTCTGGGATTCTTTAAAATTCCAAGTTGTATAAAACATCAAAAAGTACCCATAAGAGCTTTATGAAGTTTCACAAAAAATAAGTGAAAATTCTTTGCTTTTATGACCATGTAAAATGTCATTTTTATAATGGAAATATCTTAATTTTCAAACTTAACATATACTTTAAGCAATTTCAATATTTAAACATTGGCAAAATTGTCTTCTGGAATGTAAAGTTCAACTCCGGCAGTAGAATGTTGAAATAGTGATCTGGACTATGGTGCCAATATTGCCACATGGGGTCATTTAATTAAATAAATGAAAATTTTTATTTTTTCAGCTGCATTAGCCACATTTTAAGTGCTCAGTAGCCACATGTGACTGGTGGCTACTATATTAGACAGTGCAGATATAGAATATTTCCGTCATCACAGAAACTTCTCTTAGACAGTTCTGGTCTAGAAGATAACCATAGTTCTTGGCAGAAATTTTGACAGGCTAATGACGAAAAGTTTCTAACCCTGAGCTTTGCATGCCCAAGAAAAATAAGGCATTCTTTTTTATATATCAGATCAGAGAAGCTGTATTCCGCACATTTTGAAATGCTAGTGTTTGTCTATGGCCATACCACCCTAAATGTGCCAGATCTTGTCTGAAATGCTAGTTTTCTGACTACAAAACATTACAGGACATAGTAGATATGCTCAGTAGAGCTGCGTAAAATTATTCCTTTTTTTTCCTGTGTAATTCTATTACAAAACCAGGTCTGTGTTATAATAGAAAACACATTTCTGAATAAAAATATTTAAAAATTATAATTTGCAGAAATTAGTTTTCTAGGTCATATTAATGTGATAGCATTAGGTGGGACCAGAGAACTCATTTGTTTTGCAGCTTTCGTTATACAGATTATTTAGGAAATGTATTAGCAAAGGATTTTTTGTTATGCTTATCCCTTGAAACAAAATGTTGTACAGATTACACATTGTGGTTTTTTGTTACTGAATATATTGTTTGTCCCCAGAAAAATCTAAAAAGATATGGGTTGACTTCTAAGAGGCTTAAGAACATGTCACCTCTAGTTTATAAGACAGTTTCCCCTGAGATTTACCTATCCAGTACCATCTTATAAAAATAACTGCCTGTAAGTATCTAAAAGTCGAGAAATGCCGGTAATGAGACATAAATTTTTCATCGTTCTTCACTGAGATAGGATTGCTTATTTTGTTATTGATAAATTATTTAATTTCTCCTGAAGAATTAGCATAATCTCTCCTGAAGAATTAGCATAATCTCATGTGATACAGAAACATCTTAATTAGCAAATACAAGTAAATTTATACAAAGGAAAACCTATCAAAACCTTAATGTGTGTTTAATAAAGTAACTGATAAAAAATGCAGGTGTGTCTTGCTTTGTGACAAGTTTTTGAAAAGCAATATTACAAACTGTTTTAAATGTACTCTTTATTTTTATTGCCCCATCTCTCCAGTAAGCATTTAAAACACAGAATTTTTAGTTAATAAGCAATGTGGATTTGTGTTGCATCCATTGTTTTTTCTTGAATTATATCATCAGCTTCATAGTATGTTTCATTTGTTGTATGTGATGTTGCATTTGAATTGAGGGCTTTGGTTTTTCCATTTCACTTGCCTGCAGATACACAAAACAAAATGAAATAATTATTTGAAATTATAGCATCAAATTTCACTTAAAAATTTGCATTTAAAAATAATTTTTGTAGCAATATTGAAAATATGTCCTGAAAATGCTATGTGGATGAGTGAAAATTATTTTGAAGTGGTTTTTGAGTATTTCCTCTAAAAGTCAAATAAGGGAAATAATTTAGTAACAGAAACAAAAAATTTGATTTCCATGCTTACCTTTCTTTCTCCACGCTTCCATGAGGGAAATAACTACACATTTGATAAGAAGGCAACAATTTCTGAGTGACTTAATAAAAGTGTGAGTATCCATCTCCTATGCATAATGTAAATAAACTACATTAAAGCCAATCATAACTTGCACAATCTTAAGGCTCTGCCATTATAACCAGTTTAGATGTGGTTTATTAAAAGTACACAGTTGTGCCACAGTCCCATTCACTCACTCCATATAAATATGAGTATAAAATGAGCAAAAGTGAAAGAATATGGATCTTTGTTGATCGGAAGTGGTCTAAACAAACATAGCAAATAAGTAGTCTAAACAAACATAGCAATAAATTCAATAAATAGTGTTAGGAAAGTTGAATGATTGTAGAAATAATGTGTCATTTCACCAATAGAAATTAACTTAAATATATAATAAACAGTGGAAGAAATCACAGACATTACTAATGACCTCCATGTTGCTAAATCCTCAGTCCAGTTCATTTTCATCTTACTTGATCTCTTAGCAGCAGTTGATGCAGTGCTTTCCTTGGCTTCCAGGAAACCATTCTTTTTGACTCCTTGCAACCTCACCATTGCTAATTACCTTCATGTTGCTAAATCCACAGTCCAGTGGCCAAAAACCTCTGGTCCTTGATTCCTCTCTTATCTCTCACACCCGACATCTAGTCCATCAGAAATCCTTGTTGACTATACTTTTAAAATACATCCAGAATTAGACCTCTTCTCATTGCTACCACTATTCTCTTTCAGCACAACATTCAAAGAGCAAACCTTTAAAAAATAAGTTGAATCATGCCCTCTGCCCATAACCCTCCATTCACCCAGGTCTTACAGTGGCCTATGTGATTTCATACACACACCATTAACCTCTCTGACTTCATCTTTTTGTACTTCATTCTTTGGTTCACTCCAACCTCTTTGATTAAACATTTCAGGCATGTTCCAGCCCCTACTCATAGGACCTTTGCACTGGCTGTTCACTTTGTCTACTGTGCTCTTCCTCCAGATAATCTGCACAGTCACTCTCTTTTCCACGTCCTTCAAAAGTCATCTTTTGACTTTTGGTAGGCCTTTATAAGACCTACCCAAACCAAAATATTATTTAAAATTGCAGCCTCCATACGCCACATCTCCAACCCCTTCTGCCCTCCATTTTTCCCCCAAAGCACTTATTTACTAATATAATTTTATCTATTTATCATGCTTATCAGTTATTGGCTATCTCCCCTCACAAAAATTTAAGTACCACATTCCAAACAATTTTTGACAATTTTGTTCATTAATGATGTTTCTATAAAAAAATGCCTTGCACATAGTTGTTCAATAAATATTAGTTTGTTAATGAATTAAAGGATAAGATAGAAAACTTTAAAACTGGGTAGCAAAAGACAAGATTGAAGAACAACTAGCAAAAAATGTTTAGTCCATATGATGCATGTCTAACATGTAAAGCTCTTACATATCAATATGTAGGATAGTAACACCTTTTAGTGGGTGAAGAAAGTAAGAGAAAAGATAAAATGGCTAATAAATATGAAAAGATTTTAATCTTGCTAGTCAGGAAGAAATGTAAATTCGAAAGGTGAGAAACCATTTTTCATCTCCCAATTAGGTAAGGATAAAAAGTAATTTTTCTTGGTCAACGGTGTTGCATGATAGGAGTGTAAATTGGTGCATACTTAGAGTGTCAAATGTTCCTAACCTGTAAGTCCACTTTAACAAGAAATTCCCAAGGAAACCATCAAAGATAAGATCTAAAACTTATAGACATATTCACTAGTTATTTTAAATACCAAGAGACGAGGCCAGGTGCAGTGGCTCACGTCTGTAATCCCAGCACTTTGGAAGGCCGAGGCGGGTGGATCTCCTGAGGTCAAGAGTTCGAGACTAGCCTGACCAACATAGTGAAACCCTGTCTCTACTAAAAATACAAAAAATTAGCCGGGCATGGTGGCGGGCGCCTGTAATCCCAGCTACTCGGGATGCTGAGGCAGGAGAATCACTTGACCCTGGGAGGCGGAGGTTGTGGTGAGCCAAGATCGTGGCATTGCACTTCAGCCTGGGCAACAAGAGTGAGACTTCATCTCAAAAAATAATAATAAAATAAAATAAACTGAGAAATGAAAGTACCTTAAATTTCCAACAATGGAATTCTAAATATCATGCATGATGTATCATGCAGCCATTTAACTTTAAAAAATGGTTTCTAAGAAATTTTTAATTACATGGAAAGTGCTTATAATACAATGTCAAGTGAGAAAGAATGTAAAACTCAGCAATATAATGATAGTTAATACTTACATAGCACTTACTCATAACACTATCAGCCTGTCTGCTAAAGCTCTTTAGAATCACACAAAGAACTTGGTTAGGCTGATGATCTGGTTCTGCTTTCCTCTTCCGGCTCAGTTCTCTCACTCCCTTCCCTATCTTTGGCAGTTCAGATACCCACAAGTCCTGTTTTCTCCAAACTTTCCCTGCTGTCTCCCTCTCTGCCCCAAGCCTTTTCTAGCTACCTAGTGTCTCTAATTCTCCAGCCTCCTTTACATGAAAAATTCTCCACCAGGTTTTAGAAAATCGGCCCCAAACTTCCCTAAGGGGAAGTCCATTAGCCAAGATGTCTTCCATTAGAAGTAGCTACTGTACATCCTCTTCTTTTCACCATACAGCATATCTTCTGGATATGAGTTTTCATTTTTTTTTTTTTTAGGTAAATCTAAATCTTGCCTTTAAGTGTGCTATTACTTCCTGGCTTTGCCTATTAATTGCTTTCTATAAGTAAACTGCTTTTTGTAAGTATAAATATAGATTAAAGATACTTTTCTATAAGTAAAATGCTTACTAGGATCAATCAGGACATCCCTCACTCTGGGTCGATTTCATGGTTCAACACTCAAAGGGCAATATTATTTACAAGTTTTAAAAGATGTCTCACTGCAGCTCCCATATCCTAACCATAAAACTGAAACATGTATGGTATTGATCTCTAGGTTAATATTAGAAGCACTGAAATTTAAAATATAGGGCCTAGAGTGGCACAGTAATGACTTTATTTCAATTACTTTTCTTCTGAACTATTTTTGGTAGTAAAAATAAGTTACTTAATATTCTACTTCTAAACATGCAATCATAATATTTGAATCATATAATTTGATTTTTAACAGCTAATTTGATGTAAGCACAGCATTTACCAGCCTAGAAAATAGCCTTTACCCAATCAGCAAGCAAAGCTATTTAAAATAAATCTAGTAGAGAAAGCTGGCATGAAAATTTTATGAAGTAAAAAAGTATTGCCTTTGCAAAGTAAACATTTTCTTTTTTTTTTGAGACGGAGTCTCGCTCTGTCACCTAGGCTGGAGCACAGTGGCATGATCTCAGTTCACTGCAACCTCCGCTTCACAGGTTCAAGCAATTCTCCTGCCTCAGCCTCCCAAGTAGCTGGGACTACAGGCACGCAGAACCACGCCCAGCTAATTTTTGTATTTTTAGTAGAGACAGGGTTTCATCATGTTGGCCAGGATGGTCTCGATCTTGACCTCATGATCTGCCCACCTCAGCCTCCCAAAGTGCTGGGATTACAGGTGTGTGCCACCGCGCCCAGCCAATATCAAGTGTTTTAAACTTTTTATATTTGACACACTTTCCAAAGTCAAATTCTAACTTGGGTCCTCATTAGTTTTTTGCTATTATTCCCCTGAAGTCCAAAATAAACATATTTGGTTTATTTGATATAGAAATCATGTAAGAAGCATTGCTAAATATGAAATGGTGTTTGGTTTCCTTTGGGCTGTATTTATATACATGTTATTGGTATGTGTTCCAAAATTATGGGAAACTCCTGTAATTCTAATATGACTTAGTGTATGTTTTTTGTTTTGTTTTGTTTTGTTTTTGAGACAGAGTCTCGCTCTGTCACCAGGCTGTAGTGCAGTTGAGGGAAGGTGTTCTCTTTCTGGGTCCACAAGGGGGCGTAGTTTTAAGGGCAAGAACTTCCCAGCGCCAGGCCCCCCACCCATCTCTCTCCATCTTGGAGATTTAATGGTTTATGTTTCAATTTCATGGGCGCAGGAAGAAACTAAGGGTCAATCACTCCAGCGGAAGTTCTAAGGAACTCCTTTAATTGGCCAGGGTCTTAGAGAAGGTGGGAGTTCCTCCCAGGTTAAAAATCCCCTTCTTCCTCACCCCTTTAGAGTCCATGTTTGTGTCCTCTTCCATGAACACTCCCTTCATAGAAGCCGTCTTTCTTTCTCTCTCCTGATTTTCCCTCTGGAGTCCCCTTCCACTCTCTCATGGAAGCCTGCCATCCCTTCCTAAACTCCGTCTCTCTCTCTATTCCCTAACGCTCTCATAGAAGCTGCTTTTCTCTCCTGGATTCCATCTTTCTGGATTCTCTCACTCGGTGTGAGAGTTAGCTGTTTCTTTCTCTCTCCTCTGGTTTCTCTCTAAATAAATAAATAAATAAATTACTTTATACAAACACTTTTGAGTCTGGCCTTTACTGTGCACTGTGCCGTGTTCCCCTCTCTCATTCTTGAGAGGGCAGGAGACCAAGAACCTGGAAAAACATCCTCTCAGGGGAGCTGAGGGCACCCTGAACCCCAATATAACACAGTGGTGCAATCTCAGCTCACTGCAACCTCCACCTCCAGGGTTCAAGTGAATCTCTTGCCTCAGCCTCCTGAGTAGCTGGGACTACAGGCACGAGCCACCACATCCAGCTAATTTTTGTATTTTTAGTAGAGACAGTGTTTCACCGTGTTAGCCAGGATGAGCTCCATCTCCTGACCTTGTGATCTGCCCGCCTTGGCCTCCCAAAGTGCTGGAATTATAGGCATGAGCCACCGCACCTGGCCTGGATGTTATTAATAATTATAATTATTATGTAAAACTGTTGTATGCCAGAGAAGTAACAAATTGCTAGTCAAATGTGGTTTTAATAATGACTGTCCTAAGATTTGTCTTGTTTTGATGCTCTTCAAAAGGTGGTTTACAATCAGCTGTAGGACTTTGATAGGTGCTCTTGAATGCAGGTTTTTGATAACTTTGGAAATTGTGACATTAGAATAAAGAAAAAAAATTTCCGGACTCTCAGAGAGCTGAAATGTTCATGAAACCCAAACAGGACAGGAGTTAACTGCATGGACTGAAGTAAAAGAAGACTGAAGTGATCTTTTTGACTTTTTGCTTAAAACGTTGCTGATCTTTTGTTTCTCAGAGTCAAGAAAACTTATTTTAAGCTATCTACAGCTTTTAACAATTGTTCACAATATACTCCTGTGAACAAGATTTGGAGCATATTTCTGCCTAATTTCTCCAGAATCTGGAAACTATTTGTGAATTTTCTTAACTTATGGCAATATAGTTATTTGCATAAGAATGTTTTGCAACAGGACTCAACTGAAGAAACTGGTTGTTTTACCAAGGCTTTGACTAGATGTACTGTTTTCCTTTAAGGAATCAAGCTTGACCTACAGAGCCAATAAAAGCCCCTTGGGGAAACCTGGCCTCATACCATGTCCTCACAATCCCTGTAAAGAAAGGGTCTTTACATACCTGTGGTAAGTAAAGATTGTCATATTCTAACAGGCCCAGGAGCCCCAAGCTATCTTAGGACCTCAAGAGGAGACGAATTTACATGACTTATAGGTTTTTGAGGATACAAACCCATGGCTGGGCTCAGCTTTAAAAAAAAAGTCTTATCTGAGATTCCTTATGAATCAGAGTTTCATCAAAGTATTTGAAAAATAATTATCCTTGTTGTACTTTATAATCAGGCCAAGCATACGACTAAAACTTATTTTTGCAAACAAATCGGTCCTATTATGATTTGTTTTTAATAAAAATAGGAGACTGAAGAGAGAAAAACTATTTCAAAATGAGCTATAGTATACCTGTTATTAGATTCTAGTATTGCCTATTGTTTTTCATTTATTATTATCTACAGTTTGGACTAAATTTGAAAAGTTTTCCTGGATACAAGTCTCCAAAATAATGTTTTTAGTTTTCGTTCTTTCTTTTCCCTTTTTTCTCCCATTTTTCCTAATTCTAAGCTGTGCTTTCTTTAAAGCCCTACAAACTGAAGCTAGACAACTAAACTTTAGAATACAATAACAGCAACCTATTTACATACATAAGCCACTTTGTATCTGGCTATTTATGTATGGACTTCAGGGTAATGTGGCCTATATATTAATTTTTCAGAATTGTTCTGTTTTGTTGGTTTTTTTCTCCTCCTCCCCCTATTTTCCCTTCACAGGACATGAGACTTCACAACCTGCTGAAAATGAGCTTTCCTCATAATGTGGGACCTACCCATCTAGGAATAAACCATACTAGCCATGAGAGATCAGACAAAACCGGAGACCAGACTCATTTTTCTTCTAAAATGCTTTCCCTAAAAGATTTTAAAAAGAAAAAGGGTGGAAATATGAAAGGAAAATAAATCTTGAGACCCCAAAATCACTAAGCTAAAGAGAAAAGTCAACCTGTGAACTACTTAGGGCAAAACTGCCTCCCATTCCACTTCAAAGTCATCCCTCTGAGTTTTACCTGAGACAAATGCATATCTCATTGCTTCCTCTCCCCCGATTGTTTATGTAAAACTGCAGATTCACTGAGCCAGACTAAATTGTGTAGTCAGTGGAAGGCTGATCAAGGACTCAAAAGAATGCAATCTTTTGTCTCTTACCCACTTGTAACCTGGAAGCCCCCACTTTGAGTTGTCGCGCCTTACCGCACCAAACCAATGCACATCTTACACATTTTGTTTGCATGTGTGTTTAAGAGATAGTCTTGCTCTAATTGTTCAAGCTGGAGTGCAGTGGTGTGATCTTGGCTCACTGTAACCTCCACCTCCTGCGTTCAAGTGATTCTCCTGTCTTAGCCTCCCAAGTACCTGGAACTGCAGGCACGCACCACCACACTTGGCTAATTTGTTTATTTTTTGGTAGAGATGAGGTTTTACCACATTGCCCAGACTGGCCTCGAAATCCTGGGCTCAAGCAATCTGCCCACCTCTGCCTCCCAAAGCGCTGGGATTACAGGCGTGAGCCACTGCACCTGGTCCATATTACACATATTAACTGATGTCTCATGTCTTCCTAAAATGCATAAAAGCAGACTGTACCCCAACCACCTTGGGCATATGTCTCAGGACTCCCTGAAGCTGTGTCAGGGATGCATCTTTAACCCTGGGAAAATAAACCTTCTAAATTAACAGAGACCTCAGATATATTGCATTCATATTATATAATATTTGAAAATCAAATTAAGGTGTCTAGGTTATTTTTCACTTGTTTAATATTATTTTTACTCTTTAGTATCATAGCAGGTAAAGATAAAAGATCAAAGATATAAGATATGAATTAGTTTTGTATTATCTGGGGTGGCATTTGTATCTTATATAAGCACCAATTTAAGTATCTAAAATTTAATTTTTTTTTGAATTCCTGGAAATCTCAAGAGTGTAATGGTGGTTCAAGTCCTTCATGTTTCCAAAGCTCTTTACATATTTAAGTTCATAATAGTTTAATTAGACTTTCAAGGTCACTGGTTGTGACTGGTTTAAAAAAAAAAACAATTGTCACAACTAATTTGGATTTTTTGTTTTTTTAAAAATGGGAAAAAACTAAGGAAGCTGTTTCCTAAGTTAGTCATTCTGAGGTTCTCTAAATCATCCCCATTTTGATGCTCTTGTTTCCATTCTATATTTCTCTGGCAACAACAGAAGGAATTTATCTAACTTGTTTACTCCCCTTTGAAATTTAAAGGCTTGCAAAATACGTTACAGTAGTATAGATTTTTCTTCATTTAGGGCTTGTAAAGACCTTTATTCCCCAGCCACAACTCATTATTTAGTTGGCTACTGGATCCTTCTAGCCAGTTTTAAGTACAAAGATATTTTCTTAGATTGGCTTCTTAAGCCAAAGCAATTCCCCTAACAAAACCAAATTGCTACGTGAACAAGAAAGATGTGTTATAAACACCATTAACACCTCTAGCGTTCGCTCTCTTCTGCAGGTTAGACAAATCCCAAAGTGCTTTAAAGGTATATCCCTCTGGTAACTTAGAGTAATTGGACATATGGGCAAACAACCGCAGTTACTGGAGCTATAATGATAATACCGTCCAGCTAACTGCAGCTCTTTGGGATAATTTTAAAAGAGAAAGATGGAAATATCTCAGCAACCTCAGCTTTTTCTAGTTTTCCTTTAATAAATGGAAAATAATTTCTTAACCAAGAAAGTAGGTTTAACCAAAAAGGTACCTCTTTTCTGTCACAGGTAACAACATGGATACAATTTAAATACATCTGTAATATGATTGCGCTCCCAAGAGATCTTTTACACATAAAAATGTTTTCTTATTTAATTTCTCATTAGTTGGGTGGGAATTGCCAAGATTGCCAACAGGACAGTTCTTTCCTAGGTTGCTTGTCAGTGGCTCTTCTTGCAGCCTCCTCATTTCCATTCTTTTGTGGTGGTTGTTCTAGTCTTTGTATGTAAATTATTCAACCTTCCTTTAATCCTATACTTCCTAAACTGTCATTAAATTAAAGCCTTGGCCTTTGCCAAAATTTAAATCCAATTCATCTAACGAAATCTTTCTACCTATCCTCATCACAGGTAAGGCCAACATAGTTTTTCTCATAACAGTGATATTTTATAATTATTTTCAAACCCTTTCCTCGAGGACCTATGCTTCTTCTGTGAACTCTGCTCTTGCCTGCCATTTCAAAACATCAAAAGAATGTTGGGGACCTCTGCAGGTCTTTGTCTTGTGGCTATCAGGCAGAACTGTAATCAAGCTTCTCTGCTATCGTCTGTCAATGTCCTGTGAGCTTCTGGGTTACCATTCTGAAGTCCTTCAGCAGCTTCCACGTACTAACCTAGCTGAGTCACTTTATTATTTAGTAGAAAATCTCCACATCCCACTCATCCTGCAGTTCCTTCTTGCGGAAACAAGCAATCTCAAGTTTTTACCCTAAAAGTGTTTTTCTATTTGTAAGAGGATGTTTTCCCTTCAAATTTAATATGGTGATACACGGGACTGGTGTGAGCTAAATGGTGAATTGAGCAAAACTTATTGACTTCTCCCTTTTCAATGCCCTGTTCTCCCCCTCAAGTATATAGAGAAATCTCACATAAGCACAGTCAAAAAATGTATTATAGGTGTTAGAATCTTGGACTTGCCCTTTTGCTTTAGTCATTTATTCATGATAGGAGGCAGTTCTTTTCCGAAATTTTTTCCTACACTATTTTTTCCAGAATTCACCTTTTTTTCTTTTCTGTATTGTTAAATTCTTTCAACCATTGATGATTAACAATAGCTTACAAAAGAAATTAGCTGATATTTTATATCTTTGAAATGAGTAATTTTCAATGAGAGACTGGCTTCTCTTTTGCTTATTAGTTTGAACATGACTGAGGATTGCCTGACTGTGCCTTGAGGAGGACTCAGAAATGCTATTACAATGGCAAAAACCGGCAATTACTTTAGCACCAACCTAATAAATGTAGCAGTAGCTCTATTGAGCAGTTTGATTTTCTACATTGTAAGAACAAAAGCAGGTGTATAAAATTCCAGGCTCATTATTTTAAATAAAAAGGTCTTTCTACTTAAAGGGACACAGGTGGCCTTTTATGCCATTGAATCCACATTACCCTATCTTCTGCTAAGATCTCAATGAATTCCTTTAAAGTCTTTCTGAAACAAATACTGATATTACTATTAATAAATAATTTGGCAGCCTAATTCATAAGAGCTTTGAGCCAATGTTTTTGAAAGGACGTGAAGGCTATTTAGAAAAGTAGTTTCCAACCTCTCTATAAATTTAGTACAAAATCCGTCAAAATACCACTTGTCTTACTAAAATTTGACAGCGTGATTCAAAGTTTATTTGGAAACTTGAATGTTACAAGAGTAGCCAAGAAACTTTGAAAAATAAGCATAACAAGAGGGGGAGATGAAGTCTTGCTTAATCAGATATTAAACTATATAGTTACAGTAATTCTTCTAAGATGAATATAGCAGACCATGCTGAGCCAGCCCAAATTCTATTTTGCTCATAGGCAGAATAAATGTTTGCACTATCTTTAAATTTGCTTTCCTTCTCAGTGTTTTATATATAATTTATGCTGTTCTCCTAGACAACTGTGCCTTACTGCTAATTTACTTACCCCTTTTCATTTATATCACCTGCCTTTACAAAAGAGAACACCAAATACAGGCTTGTTGTTTATTATACCTGTACAACTGTATTATTTTATTTGTGCCAAGCAGCTCTACTATTTTCCCTTCTAATTTTTATCAAAAATTCTGCTTCTAAAAACCCTTCTCTGTGCTCCTTCCCCCAGCCCCATCTATAACTTCAGAGTATCAACAGATATTCAAAGCCACAGGATGAATATGCTTTATCTTCCTGGAGCATCAATTTTACTCAGAGATGAGAGGGAGAAGATGCTATTATTAGAGAAAGCAAGTTATATTATGCAGTCAAATTGAAAATTCTCATAATTTTAAAAATAAAATGGGAGCGTCAGATAATTTAAAGCTCATTAGGCTTAAAGCAGGCCTTTCTACTCTAGCCATTAGAATTCTGGAGACACAAGTTCCTTTCTTTTACATAGCTGGCCCTCCATATGCATGGGTTATGCATCTGGAGATTCAATCAATCATGGATCAAAAATATTTGGGGAAAAATCACCTGTACTGAACATGTACAGACTTTTTCTTGTAATTACTCCCTAAACAACACAGAATAACAACTACTTACATAGCATTTACATTGTACTACGTATTATAAGTAATCTAGAGATGATTTAAAGCAGGAGTCCCCAACCCCTGGGCCATGGACCAGTGGTAGTCTGTGGCCTGTTAGGAACCCAGCCACATAGCAGGAGGTGAGCAAAGGACAAGCAAGCATTACTGCCTCAGCTTTACCTCCTGTCAGATCAACATTGGCATTAGATTCTCAAAGGAGCACAAACATGTGAACTGCGCATGCGAGGGATGTAGGTTGTGTGCTCCTTACGAGAATCTAATGTCTGATAATCTGAGGTGGAGCAGTTTTATCCCCAAATCATCCCTCCCACCCCTGACCTGGAAAAATTGTCTTCCATGGAACTGGTCCCTGGTGCTAAAAACGGTTGGGGACTACTGATTTAAAGTATATAAAAGGGCCGGGCACAGTGGTTCACACCTGTAATCCCAACACTTTGGAAGGCTGATGCAGGCAGATTATTTGAGGTCAGGAGTTCGAGACTAGCCTGACCAACATGGTAAAACCCCGCCTCTACTGAAAATACAAAAAACTTAGCCAGGCATGGTGGCCAGTGTCTGTATTCTCAGCTACTCGGGAGGCTGAGGCGGGAGAATTGCTTGAACCTGGGAGGCAGAGGTTGCAGTGAGCCAGAATTGTGCCACTGCACTCCAGCCTGGGCAACAGAGAAAGACTCCATCTCAAAATAAATAAATAAATAAATAAATAAAATGGAAGGATATGCATAGATTACATGCAAATACTATGCCAGTTTATATCAGAGACTTGAACATCTGAAGACTTTGGTATTTGCAGGAGGTTTTGAGACCAATCCCAATGGATACTGAGGGACAACTGCATACCTTTACGGATTCTCTGGTGGAAAAGTTTGAAAAACGGGGCTCTAAGACATTCACCCCTTTAACTGCCCCTCGATTAGGCATTAATTCCTCCACAACCTGCGGAATGAGCCCTCACCCTCAGAGTGTGGACTCAGATGCCTTTCACACAGCCATCTTTTGCTCAGGAGCTGTATGTCCTATACAGAACAATTTACAAGTGATGGTATTCTTTTAAACATTGGCATTTGAAGCATGCATAACCTGAAACACAAAAGTTTAAAAAGAAGAAAATGGTTATGGAACATAACTTAAAGACGAATCAACTGCTTTAACTGTAAATCCTCTGTACAGAATTAGCCCTAGGGGTAGTCCAACTAGAGTCTACAATTACTACCAGAGATCTGCTTTTTTCAAGATCCATTCCAAATGTCAGAGCCTTAAATTGTAATGAAATTCAATAGAATAAAGATATACTATGGAATATATTAGACTATTTTAGACTCTTGTCATTTATAGAGTGAAAAAAATTCAGTGTCTTAAGTCAACTTAGTATATACACAAGAATACATTTCCCTTTAGGCCATTCATATTTCCTTTAATGAAAACAGTTTCAATTGTAAAAATTAACCTAAAATATTGAGAGGTGGACCCATGAGTTTTGAAAGAAAATGGCTAACTGGTGAAACCAATTTTCCTGTGATGTAATATTTACTTGCTTGATTTATTATTCAAATATTTTATTATGTTCCTAACCTTCAAGACATTCCTTAAATGCAATAAAGCCCCAGACTTGCTTTTTCAATAGCTACAACACTGGCGTCCATCGCTAGGTAGTAGAATCATTGGAAAGGAACATGTATATTTAACGAAGGATACAGCAATGTTTAAATATCACATCAAAGGCTCGCTTTCAAAAACAAACGATTTTCTCTTCCCATTCTAGTGATATTTGAACTATTTCATTTTGGGCTCTCCACTATGTCTGATTTGGTTAAAATCAATGCAAAGGACCCAAATCACCCCATTTGAAAGCAGCAGGAAGGCACTGATCACGTAAAATCCTGCCTTACCAATAGCACACACTCGGGAAAGGTATACTGAACTGATTTGCCGATTTGACAAAATATATTTGTGAGAGGGGCAGAATTAGGATATTTCTTTGCAAGTAAGCAACCTCATCTAACTATAATGGACCTCCTTCACTCAATAGCAACAAGAATACAAAACTTGAATCAACAAACCAACGAATTCTGTTGCTAGGTTCCAAAGTCAATGTGAAAAAAATTTTTGGAGCAATACCTAAGCTAAATCTGGAAAAATAACCAATTTTTATTTAGCACAGTGCATTGTATAGACAGGCAATCAATGAATCCTTTATGACTGTGACAGTGACAATACTTTGTCAGTGTTTCTCAAAATATGCTCATTTGATCACATGTATGCAGTGCTACCCCATTCGATTAATTCATGGAATATTTGCTAGGTGTTCTAGGCACTGGGGGATACAGTAGTAAGCAAACAAGACAAAAATTCCTACTTTCCTGGAACTTAGTTTCTAGTTGGAGTGGACAAAAGATAGACAACAGGTAAGTAAAGTATATAACATGTTAGTGGTAAATGCCTAAGGGAAATTCAATGCAGGAAGAGGGTATTAAATGTTGAAAGGGAATTAAAAATGCAGATAGGGTAACCAGGGGAGAGCTCCTGGGAAGGTAACTTCTGAGTAAAGATGGAAAGTGAAAATGTAAGTCCTGCAGATATCTGAGGGAAAAGCATCCTAGACAATAGTGAAAGCATGTGCAAAATCCCCGAGTCAGGAATTTCAAGAAAGAGCAAAGGGGCCAATGAGGCTGGGCATGTGAAGATAAGAAATATAAGAGAGTAGACCACAAAAGTCCCCATGGGTCATAGTGAAGACTGTTTTCTCCATTGAAAGAGATGGGAAGCGATTAGTGTTTTGAGCAGAGAACTGACATGACCTGACTTGTGTTTTAACAGGTCTGCTCTGGCCACTCTGGAGAGCAGACAGCAGGAGAACAAGGGCAGAAGCAGAAAGAGGAGCTACTTGTTTTAAAATGCAGAGCTGGTAATTTGTGTTTTTAACAAGTTCTCTACATGATTCTTAGGCACAGTCAAATTTAAGAACTACAACTAAATTACCTAAGCAATTGAGACAAAAATTGATTTTACAATCTGATTATTTGGCAATCACTAATCGACTTCCAGTGGAGAAACAAGCCTAAATCATTTGTACTAAATTCAGCTGACAACCTGTCAATTCGGCCCTGCAATCTCCAAACAGTACTTCAGGAAGAGGACTTTCAAGGAGTCTTGGCCCGTTGTTCTGTTGTGCTATAGCTGGCCTAGAGTTAGAACCTGAACACCACCATTTTATAAAAAATAAAGCTATGTTTTAAAATAAGTTGTAACGGCTGCCCCACTCTCCTCACAATAACTGCTGGCCTTTGGCTTCTGTACATAAAACTGCTAGTTTGCTCTGCAAACTATCTACCTTTCTTATCAGTAACAGCCAGAATTGTCAGCCTTTGTGACTAGAATAGCAGCCCAAGCTAATTCCATCCTGGTCCCTGTGCCTTGTAATAAGTAACCAAAATCTGTTATTTCCACTACAGCCCAGAAGATGTACAAACTAACGCTTACCTTAACTTCTGTAAGCCACTTAGGTAACAATCGAGGGGGGCAAGATGTCCTCAAGCCCTTGGAATGTCCGGAGCCCCGCTCCCTCCTCCTGTCCGGGAGATGATTTACGAAAACCCCTAAATGTCTGTGTCCCTTCACCCCTGCCCCCGCCTCTCACCCTGACTCCCAAAGTGATTCTTACAGGTATAAAAGGTCTTAACATCCTCCATTCGGGGCCACGTGTTGGAGAGACGCGAGTCCTCCATGGTCGCCGGCTTAATAAACCCTGCAATTTGGCATACTTTTGTCTTGGTGTTGGTCCCTTAATCTCGCCTTGAATATAACACTGTGACACAGGACACCATCTGAGAGGTCTCCTCTACAGAGAAGGAGACTAGAGCTAATGCAGTCACACAGTGGTGATGTATTTGATAAGGTCACAGAACAGAAGCTCCATAATATGAGAAGTTTTAGAATGCAGCTAAAATAGAGCATATGGGTGGGACTTTTCTCAATTTTTTTTAACATAAAGATTTTCATTTTATTTTTTACACGGAAGCAAGTGAGCACTTGTGTGTCATTCTAAATACTATATAAATCCTAAATTTATATTCTAAGTTTATATATTCTATATATAAATTCTTTATAAATCCCATATATATTCTATAATATATATTCTAAACTTGTTTATATGTGTATCTCACAATAAAATTTATAATTAGTACTTTTTAATACATTATAGAAATTTATATTCACAACAGTTTTAATTCGTCGTGATTGAGTTTCACAATAGTAACAACTAGCATTTATATAGCACTTGATTAAGATAATAATAGGACCTAGTTCCACAAACCATAAATAAACATTTATTTCTACTTTATAGCCACACTACACACATACACATCCCAATAGTTTAACTAGTTTGCAATTTAGTCAATAAGTCTTCTACTTATTTTTTCTATTTCTTATATGCTTCTGAATTATTTTCTATGCCTCCCCTGAAATCTGTACATAGTAAGCACACAAATAAACTCTTAACTGACCACTGACTAGCCAATCTAGAGTGATGCAAATATTTAGTTCAGAGAATAAGTTAACAAGTACTTGCTTCCCCTATTTATTTGACTTCTTTGGTTCCATTTAAAAACAAAATTTTAGAAATTTCAAGGGGATAAATCTTAATAACTGGAAGGAACATAAATATATTTAAAGTGGATTTACTGAAGCAATGATTTAATTTTCATGAGAATAATTACATCCTGCTGCTATTTTTCCCTGAGCACAATTTCCCTAAGGTATTTCATCATTAAGGCCTGATTCAATGTGAATTTTTAGAAAGACACATAGTAAAACTGAATTTTTAAAAAGCATTCATTGTTAACAGTATGATTACCCAGGTACAGGTTATTCTAATAGAGTTCAGGTAATGGGCAACAAATAATAGATACTGATTACCTTCTTGAGTGGAAGAAGCCTCTAAGTGTTGAAGCTTAAGGCCGGTGTCTAATCTTTGAGGCTTTGCATACAGAAATAAATAGCAGAGGACACAGACACTGATGATAAAGGCAAGTAAAACAAGGGCAGCAATTCCTAATCCAATCAAGGCACCAATGCTGAGGAAAACAGAAAAAAATATGTGTCACACAAAGTGATTTACAGTGCTTAAACCAAAGAGAAGGTGAAAATATACTGTTAGTTCTTGTTCTCAGTCATTCATAACCAAATTGTATTTTAGCATAAACAGTAACTGATTGAAATCTACAGCTCACCTTTTTGCACCACCAAATTCTTATATTTCTCTGTAAGATTTTCGAAGGCCTTTTAAATTTATACATTACTTTTTTTCTTCTTTTTTTTTTTTGAGATTGTGTCTCACTCTGCAGCCCAAGGTGGAGGGCAGTGGTACAATCTTGGTTCACTGCAACCTCTGCCTCTTGGGCTCAAGTGATTCTTGTGCCTCAACCTCCGGAGTAGCCAGGACTACAGGTGCATGTCATCATGCCCAGCTAATTTTTTGTATTTTAATAGAGACAGGGTTTCACCATGTTGCCCGGGGTGGTCTCGAACTCTTGAGCTCAGCTTCGGCCTCCCAAAGTGCTGGGATTATAGGTGTGAGCCACCATACCTGGCCTATACATTACTTTTTTTTTTTTTTTTTGACGCGGAGTTTTCTCTTGTTGCTCAGGCTGGAGTGCAATGGCATGATCTGCTCACTGCAACCTCTGCCTCCTGGGTTCAAGTGATTCTCCTGCCTCAGCCTCCCGAGTAGCTAGGATTATAGGCATGCACCACCATACCCAGCTAATTTTGTATTTTTAGATGAGATGAGGTTTCTCCATGATGGTCAGGCTGGTCTCCAACTCTCGACCTCAAGTGATCTGCCCGCCTCAGCCTCCCAAACTGCTGGGATTATAGGCGTGAGCCACTGTGCCTGGCCTGCCTATAAATTACTATTAATAGGAAAGATCATATGTTCATATTATAGGTTAAAGGTCACACGATTCTCTAGAGATAATTCAAAAACGTCTCCATCAAATAAACCTCTATTATTAATATATTTGAGAAGGAATGATCAGGTTCACCAACAAATGATGAATAGAAAAATATTTGTTTCTGCAAAAGCACTAAAGACTATGTGAAATGCCATTTGTTGGTATACAAAGCCAAAACTATTATTTAAAAAAGGAGAAAACAATTTGAATTAAAGGAAAATGATATTTGTGAAATTCATATAAAGTTCATGTTCAGTTTGAGTTTTTCCTTTTTAAAAAGGCATGATGTAAATTGCTTCTAGCATTAAGGAAGAAGCTCTTGTATTTTTCTCTAAAAATAAAATGTGTATCTGATTGTATTTGCTCCACCTTAAATTTGTAATGGTTCTGTCTGATGCAGTTACCTATAAGTCTAATCATTTGAGAAATATAGTTTTCATAAGCCTGTGAACTTAATGCTACTAAACGGGAAAAGAGCTTGGGGAAAAAAAGCAATATTGAAAGACTAATATGCTAACATGTACTTCTTGAGGCATATTTTGTTCTAATTAAAATCTACCAATAGATTGTAATCTATAAATAGATTTTAATCAATTTTACTCAAGAACAGATACTTCTGTTGACTTTCACAGTAGTGTTGCACACACTTATTTAAAGTGCTTAAGAGCTTAGCTTGTAGACAATGTTCAATAAATGGAAATAAATAATAATTGACTGCTCATTGATCTACCTGTATTTGGAACATACATCATTGAAAAGTAATGGTCTTTTTCTTCATTATCTTCCTGGCTTGCCTTTAGGATTCTGCTCTTTCCCTGAGGTTAGGACCCTGACAAGTTTGACCTGTACCAAAAGGGAGGGAAGGGAGAACTTGACTGGGGATGCCAAGAGCATTGTTGCTTTGGCAGGAAGGAGAACAGAACAGAAAGTAAAGAGCTAAGCTCACTCCACTTGCTCTTGATTTCAGGAGATGCAACACCCTCGCAAAGAAGAGATTGCCTCCTGAGACACTCACATCAAGTCAGACTTCCAGAGATTCTTATGCTTGGTTTAATGTCAACCCAGTTCCATTAGCCCTACAGATGAGTGAAGGCTGGGGAATTTTATGGCTAGAGTCACCGTAGAGTTATATATTTCAACTTGTGGCTTGTTCTCACTGGATGTGCTCTCATCTAAAAGGCAGATTCCCTATGTTTGGCGACTCCTCTTTTATACTTGTTTGCAGCAAACCTAACTTCTGTGCATTTTAAGTGTCAGGGAAGGTTAGGATCACTTCACTATACACAGACACATGGAAACGTAATCCACTCAGTTAATATTATCTGGTGCATAGAGCAGATAGGAGGCTAGACATCTGGAAAGATTCCTCAAATAAGAACCCAATTATTAAAAAAAAATCTTCAAGGTAAAAAAGTTATTTAGTCTATTTGAAAACAAAATTGTCAGTTTAATTACCTTCCACATACATGTGTGGGCTTTCAGTGTACAGATTAAAAATCCAGACCTTGCAATTTGAAAGAAAAACAAAAACAAAGCATGCCATCCCTGCTTTCTGTTAAAAAAGAATGTTTTTCATAATACTGACAAACTGTTTAAATGTCACGGTTCACTTTATAGAAATGTTGCTTTATGCATGCACTCTAGGTATAAACTCTTGGTGAAGATGGAGCTCCTAAAATATTCATTTCAATAAATACTTATTAAATAGCCACTCATGTATGGCCCTGTCCAATAGGACTTGTTTTCCTAAGTCCTGGAGAAGGTTACTAAGGAAAATCCTAAGAACACAGGGAGTCATAGGAGGAGAAAAGATGGGAGGGGGCCAGGCACAGGGAAGGAAGAATTATCCTTTCCTCAGCACCATATGGCAGTTGCTTCACAAGCTTTAAGAGAGGGTCTGAAGCCGCTGTCACATTAATGCAGCAATTCTCCTACTTAGGAAATTGACTTACCTTGTGATAGCCACAGCTGTGCCTTTCTCCAGCCACTATAGAATCTCAAAACAAGGGCTAGTGACTGTTCACAGTTGAACTATTTTAAATTAGGAGTGGAGAGCAAAGAATAGGAGGGAAATGAAGCTCTAATAAATTTACACTCTATTGTGTTCTCAGAGCTCAATAACTCACAGGAACCCCAGATATAACACTGTCAACTGTCAACATCTGTTGAAGTGATTTTTCTATTTCCCAGGAATGGAGCTGCACTGTCCATTTTGTCAGTGCTGAATGAAGACCCCAGCAAGCGGTTCACTCCTTTATGCCCTCGTAAGTCTTAGGAAGGTTTTATGGCCTCTGTTGCTTGTCATTTTGGAACCATTCAGGGATATGAGAATCTCAGGCACATTTTCCAATTGAGTTTGACTTAGGAATTGCCAGTCCCTGTTGGAGGTGCTTCTGCCATTATTAACGCCTCCAACGACCCAGAGATAGATTACTATGTTATTTTCCAAAAGTCAGGATAATAAACCAGTGCAGTACAGATTTCCTCCCCATGTAATCTACTAAGGATAAGTTATCGCTATTTTCTGACATTTTGCCCCTCACCAGCAAAATATAACTTTGTGAGTTGAACTTACTAGAAAGTAGGCACTCTTTTTGAGACTTCTTGATGCTTGCAATATAGAAAAATGTATTAATACTTTATTGCTTCAAGAAGTAACAGTCATTTGCTATAGACTTGGCATGTGTGTTAAATTCTGAGTCATGTAGGAGATGGGAGAAATAATCATAATACTGTATCTCTTACTAACAGAATCAATCTCTTCCAACCTCATAAACTAATGAATATGTACAAAACAATTTAAGGTGGGAGCTCTTTCCTTGATTGTCCACCCTATTCATTCTCCAAGCAAAATGAAAAATCAAGTTTAAAGTTTGCTGTCCTTCAGAGTGGAAGGGGGAAAAGCAATTCATAATGAAAATGTCTACATCAATACTAGTTGGCATAAGTAAAATAAAATTGCCACTATATGAAAAAGAAATAAGAAAGACCCCACCTTAGAAAGTCTCTTCACATTTCAGCAATAGCCAAACAGCTCAGGTTTCGAGAAAGAGGGTGTCCTGTTCTACAGAGTGTGTGTATTCATAGCAACCAAAAGCTGTACCTTTCATGGTGTCTCCTCAATTCTCTCCAGGGTCAGGGTCAGATCCTCGGAAGAGGGCAAGTCCTAAAGCCCAGCTGTTTGCACAGGCCCTCAGGAACACACACACACCCTTTAAATTATATATATACGTATATATATATAAATATATGTGTGTGTGTTTGTGTGTGTGTATATATATATATATATATATACACACGCACACTTTTTTTTTTTTTTTAAGAATACAGTCAATTCCTTCACACCCCTCAAAGGGTCTTAACAGACTCTGGTCCTTGTTACTGCAGTAAAAAGAGACCCGAAGGAGCCTTCAAATACAACAAATAAACAAACCAAAATGAGGATTTTAAACCTCCCCCTTGGGTTATCTGCCTGTCCTCCCGCTCCACCACTAGAGCTGCCAGCCTGGAACTGGTTCCCGGCGAGGGGGAGAGCAGTCCACTCCCGCAAGGCGGGCAGGGAACCCAGCGGGGCCAGCCGGGCGGGCCTCAAGTGCGCCCTGGGCGCAAAGCCCGCGCTCCTCCCGCGCGCGCCTCGCCTCCGGTCCTGGCTCCCGGGGGAGTTCCGAGCCGGGCGAGATTTCTCTCGCTGCCCTCTCCCGTCCTCAGAGGCTCCGCGTCCTTCCGTAAGAACCCAGCCCAGGGTAGGTGGCTGGGTCGCGGAGGACCTCTCTGGCCCCAGCGCTTCTCCGCTGGTCGCCTCCCTAGCCCCGGCCCAGCCAGCCGCCGCACGAGCGGGCTCTCAGCCCACCTGAGGCTCCACATGTAGCTGTGCTTGTAGGGGAAGTAGTTGCCCGGCTCGCTGCAGCAGTACTTGAGGTCGGCGAAGCCGCAGCAGTACAGGAGCGCGGCCCCCTCGCCGCGCCGGGGACACTGGAAGGGCTCCACGAAGCTGTGGTTGAGGCTGTAGTAGCCGGAGCACAGCCGGCTGGCCTGGCTCATCGCGGGCAGGGGCCGGTAGGGGCTCGCGAGGGCCCCGATCTGCTCTCGGATCGCACCCGTCCAGCACCCCCAGAGCCCGCGGACCCCTCTGCACCGGCTCGGCTCTCCGGATCTGGGCTCTGGCTGCCTGGGCGCTCAGCCTTCGCGCGCCACCTCTGCCTTCTCTCCTCCCCCTTGTCCACATGGTGTCTGGGCACCTTACTCTCCCTTCTCCCTCTCGCTGCTGAGCGGTTGCTCCTTTTATCCGCCCATCTCGGCCCGTCGTCTACCTCTCCTCCCGCTCCCCCTCGTCCGCTTTCTTCCCGCTCGGCTGACTCCCCCTCAACTTTTCCTTACTTCATTAGCAGCCTGGAGACCTTAGCTGTTCCCACTCCATGCCAGAAAGAGCTTTCGCCAGAGGGAAAAAGGAGATGTGGGACATGTTTTCAGTCCAGGCAGATGCTGGGAAAGTTCCAGTTTTGCCTGCCCAGGGACAGGGCAGGTGGGTTCTGGGCAAACACATCAGGTCTGGTGGAGCCTTAATCGCCCCGGCCATTGACCCAAGGAGTAGAGGAGAGGGCCGAATAAAAGGCAGCTGAACACTAGTGAGGCCGCGTTGGTGTTCTCTTTCTTTGAGAAATAAATGTGAAACATTAAGATCTGCCCACTTAAAAAAAAGAAAAGAAAAGAAACAAAATCTCCTCTAACAACTAGCCACGCTGCAGTTGCATTCTGTGTTCAGCTAAAAAAAAATCCAGAAAGGATAAGAAACGCAAGACATGAAGGTAAACAAAGTGAGAACTTTCTAGAGAGGGGAGGCAGCCAGGGCGGGGGAAAACGCAGAGGAAGTACGAGCGCGTTGGCTCACGCCTGTAATCCCAGCACTTTGAGAGGCCGAGCTGGGCGTTGAGACCAGCTTGGCCAACATGGAGAAACCGCATCTCTACTAAAAATACAAAATATTAGCCGGGTATGGTGGCGCATGCCTGTAATCCCAGCTACTCAGGAAGCTGAGGCAGGAGAGTCACTTGAACCTGAGAGGCGGAGGTTGCCCGGAGCCAAGATCGCCCGTTGCACTTCAGCATGGGCAACAAGAGCAAAAGTCTGCCTCAGAAAGAAACAAAAAAGGCAGAGAAAACAGGGGAGAAAGAGCCCTTGTCAGCTTTGATGTGCTGTAGGAACTTCTTTTGTCTCCTTTTTGTTTGATATTTCCATTTTCTCCATTGGTTTGTTCACAAAGCCTTTTTAAAATAACGATAATAATGTATGCTTATTGTAATAAGTTATACAATGCTTGGATGTATAAAGAAAAAGATGATAATAGCCTTACAATGACAGAGGAGGCGATTATAACATTCATAAAATGTACAAGACAGAGCATTGTTTCTTCCTCTTCATTTCTGCTTCCTTCCCTTGACCAGGGGCTTGATTGGATCCCAGATGTCATGAATTTTGCCTTGTTTGTTGCTGGATGTTTCTGCATTACTATAAATACTCTTGAGCTTTGTACTGGGACAAAGTTAAATTCCTTGCAAACAGTTTGAATCTTTCAGGTTTGTTTTTAATATTTGTTAGGCAGGACTAGAGTAGCCTTTAGGACTGAATTTTACTGAGGCAATACCCTTCGAATTATTCTACCCAATACTTGTGAATTATAGGGCTTACCATTCTGACCTTTGGGAACACATTTCAACCTTGTGAGGGCTACAAGGATTGTTGTTCCCTCTGTTCCTTTCAAATGATTCTTTTCTGTGGTTCAAGTAGTTTCCTTCCAGGCATACAGTGATCAGTACTCATGAAGATTCTGATGATCTCCAAAGTGCTCTCTCCCTCTTCCTCTCTTCCACTCTCTCTTTCTCTCCAGCCCTCTCCTTCTGGTACTCTGTTCTGCTGTGTCTAGCCACTCTTTCCTGGACTTCTCAGCTCAAGTTGACCACTGAGTTCTACCTGGCCTCCACTTCCCTGTACTGCGAAGGCCTGGAAACTCTATCCTACAGTGATCTGGGCTCCTAAGGCTCACCTCACCTGTTTCCCCCTCTCTCAAAGATCGCTGTCCTGTGCTACCTGACATCCATGTCCAAAACCAATTGTTTCAGGTATTTTGTTGTTTCATTGTTTCAGGCAGGAAGCTCAATTTGGTCCCTATTATGCCCCTATTCTGTGGCCAGGGGATTGGACCTGATTCCAAGTAGGCCAGTTAGGGTCTGTCCCCCGGAACTGGAATTCCACCCATGTGGACAGGAAGCCACAAGAGGTTAGTGTACAGGAAATAGAAAAATGAAGCAAACGGTAGCAAAAAAGGTGGGTAGAAGAGTGCTGGTGGCTTTGCAATTCTTGATCAAGTCTTTCCGGAGGCCCAGGGCATTCTTATGGGTTTCTTGAGACACTCCTGTTTCCTTAGAGCCCAAATCCCCTTTTCTGGCCATGGTACATTCAAACTGGATTCTACTACTTGCAGCCAAAGGGTTCTAACTCAGACAGGATATCTTCAGGCAAACATGAGGGGGAGGAGGCAGTTGAAAGGAAAGAACTAAAGCTCTTTAATCAACGGAGCAAGTTCCCTTGGAAGGGGGGAGAAACAGGCAGCACTAGCAGACTTTTCTTCCTGTTACATAAGAGGGAAAGAAATTTGGAGACAGAAGAGAGGAAAGTTTTTCTGGACAATATTGATTGTCTCAGTAAAATATTGAGAGCATGAGACAACGCAGGGGAACTTAAATGCTTGACAAGCATGGGAGAGACAGAGTGAACACCATAGGGAGCATGACTGGGTAGAGGCGAGTGGAATAAAAGGATCCGGTGCAACGTTGAGGACCTGCTTTTGGTTAGAAATCACACCTTCTGGTAGAACCTCTCCAACAATGAATGGTCAACAGTCTGGGAACAGGAGCAGGGAGTCAACAGTGGGATTTGTCAGGATGATTCTCTGGGGCTATCACAGCAATCACAGATCACCTCAACACCCTCGACTACCAAACACAAAACAGAAAAATCCAGAGACAAGTATGGCCACAGAGGCCAGATTTCACCAAGCTTGGAGTACCTTGAGGCCTCTGAAGTTTAAACCAACCAAGGAGCCTTTCACCACCTGAAGTCTAAAGGCAGTCTTAAAAACCAGTTTAGAAGTCACTTGACCTTGCCTGCTGTGTAGTCCCATGTGACTGAGACCCCAGTTATCTTCCTCCAGGCAGGAAGAGTTTCGATAAGGAGGAGGGTGGGGCTGATCCTGCACCAAAAGATAGCAACAAATTACAACTTTTATTTTCTCTTCTTGTATCACAAAGGTGATCTCCTCTTTAGGGAATATTCTGGAAATAAGGAGACATTTTTGGTTGTCATGATGACACTGTCCTGGCATGGAGGGATGTGGGTCAGGGATGCTGGGCATCCCGACCCCCCTGCAACATGTACAGGAAGTTGAAGAACTGTATGTGACTTTCAAATGTCCTACAGGACATTCATGTAAATGAAATACCTACTTATAATTGTCTTTACCTAGATCCTATCCTTGTGTTACAAATAAATACAATGTATTTCTTGAATTTTCCAGGAATACAACTACCATGTAAAATGAGGGAAAATTGTTATTTGTTTTGTTTGGAACTCTACCAAGACTCGTTCACAAAAATTATGTGCCAACAGTTATGCTGCTTAAGGTTTGTATTTGTGTTGCCAACATCGCACGCTGTGTCAGCCTGCATTTGTGCCGTCACTGCACAGTGATTTATAGCTGTCGCATTCAGAGTATTGATGTAAGCACTATGTCTTTTCGTGCAGTTGTGCTTGAGCATTTACATATGGAAATACTGTATATATTTTATGGAAAATTACACTCCTTTTATGTATTCTTTATGTTATAATAAAGGCATTATATATAATTAGTGTATTTGTTTGCTAAGACCACCATAATAAAGTACCACAGACCAAGTGGCCTAAACAACAGAAACATCTTATCTCGCAGTTCTGGAGGCTGGAAGTCGGAGATGAAGATGTCAGCAGGATTGGTTTCTTCTGAGGGTTGTAAGGAGAAGGGTCTGTTCCGGGATTGTCTCCTGGACAGGCCTCAATTGCTGTCTTCTCATATGTCTCCACATCGCCTTCTCACTGTACTTGTCTCTGTCCAAATTTCCTCTTCTCCTAAGGACACCCTAGAACTGGATTAGGGCCCACTCTAGTGACCTAATTTTATTTTAATTACCTAAAGGCCCTGCCTCCAAATATGGTCACATTCTGAAGTATTACAGGTTAGGACTTCAATATATGAATTCCTAGAGGGACACAATTCAACCCATGGCAATTAGCTGTATAGACACATCCTATTTCAAGATAGCAAAGGAAAAGTTATAGACAGATTTCTTTTTTTTTTAATAGACAGATTTCTTATAAAATGGGGACACTGAGTCTGATAGGGCTGAGCACTGCAGGTATGACTTCTCACAGGACAATGGTAACTGGTGTCTTATAGGTGAGTGTTGCCCCTCACTTCTGATTTCCAGCCTGGTAGGGTTTACTGAGAATTGGCATGACAGAACAAGTGGAGACTAGGGACAAGAAATATTGGCTTTCGGATAAAGAAGGAGAAGGGTTCACACAAAGCTGACTTTGGCTATAAAAATAATGAAGAGGCCAGCTGAGTGCTTTGCTTAAAAGCCTTCAATACATCTTTATTTCCGAAGTTTCTATAACCAGTGACACCTACCTTTCCAACTTTATTTTTCTCTTGTTTAACACCTTCTGCTGCTCTGGTGAATCAGTCTTCTTCCTGCCCCAGAAATATCTTAATGTAGTTTTTCTGTCCAAGAAATGCCACATCTTTCTTCTCTATCTCGAAATCTTGTCCTGTTTTCAAAGCCTACCTATGGGATTTCTCACCCTATTATCTCCTGGAAACCAACAGAATTGAGCAATTGGTAGGTAGAGGAGAATCTGAAAAAATGCACACAAAGAGGCCAGGAGGAAACAGGGGTCATGAGAAAGCTGAAATTCTGGCTTACAGATTATAAGGCACCAGAATAGATGAATAAACGTATAGAAAACCAAAAAGAGTAAAACAGTTTCTTGGCAGTAAAAGGAGGGTTAGAAGCAGAGAGGAGAGTTGCTGAGTGAGCATAATACTGCTAGTGGAGGTGAGCGGGGGGTGTTAATGAATTCTCGCTGCTGAAAGGGTTAATAAATTCTGTCCCTAGGCTGGCGCGGTGGCTCACGCCTGTAATCCCAGTACTTTGGGAGGCAGAGGCGGGGGGATCACCTGAGGTCAGGAGTTCAAGACCAGCCTGGCCAACATGGTGAAACCCCATCTTTACTAAAAATACAAAACTAGCTGGGTGTCGTGGTGGGCGCCTGTAATCCCAGCTACTCAGGAGGCTGAGACAGGAGAATCACTTGAACCTAGGAGGAGGAGGTTGTGGTGAGCCAAGATCATGCCACTGCACTCCAGCCTGGGAGACAAGAGCAAAACTCCGCTCAAAAAAGAAAAAAAAAAGTTAAAACAAATTCTGTCCCTAGAGCTGTGCTGTATCTTTCAGATACCAGTCACCATGATACCTAGATATCCATGGATTCCCGTGAGTGTGTCCTATGGTGGGATGGAAGTCCTCGCTGATATATTCCACATCACAGTTCTCATTTACTCTTTGGGAACACAGATCTAAGATAACAGAACCTCAAAAGCATACATCCCTCTATCACTTCCAAATTACATCATCCCTATGAAGGACATTTGTTGCTTTATACCAGCTCCCATTTCTCCCTCCTCCTTTTCAAGGCTACCCATATATTAGTTTCTCCATACAGACCCTGAGTTTCAGAGGGAGCTAAACCAACCCCAGTGCCAGAGATGGCCCCTGAATGACTGGGTTGTAATCCTTGGTTCAAGGGTTAAGTATATGACCTGAGCATCTTGAATCATTGTGGGCTTCAAATTCTTGCTAAAAATGCTAGGCCAGAATCTTTTGCTGGATGTGGAGGAAAGCACAGGTCTGGATGCAGCCAGCAGTCAGCCATGCTACAACCATGGTGAGAGGCAGCCTCGGGATGAAGAGGACACTGCAGATGGCAGAGCTGAAAAGCAGAAAGGAACGAGGCCTGTTTCCAACACTGAGCCGTTGGATCAGCCAACTCCCTGAGCTTTTCATAATGTGAGCCAATTAGTGGTCTTGTTTCAACTTCTTTGAATCTGGTTTTCTGTGACTTATGACTGAACTATCCTAGCAAACTATGCTCCTTTGACATTACTTCATGGACCAGCTACAAGAAGAAGAGAAATGTTACACCACTTAGGCCAACTGGCAAGTACCTGGCTTCTTGGCCACGGTGATTTAGAAGGTTACAGCAGGCAGTACTGTGCAAAAAAGGCCAATAATTCCTGGGCTTTAATGCCCGGTTTGGAAGCTTCAGTGAAAAGTCCAGCAGCTAAAGTTCCACTGAGAGGCTTCCACTGCAAATAACTACAGTGACGGCAATGTCTCTAATACATTACACATTAGATTAAAAGCCATGTGGCTAATTTTTATACCTGGCACACAGAAGTCAGCAACAGCAGCACTATCAGACAGCAGGCTATAAAGTATCAATAATATGTGCACAGGTGGCCATGGGGAATGCCTGCCAACCCCAAATACTCTAGGGGGAGATTGTAAACATCGTTTAGGAAGTTATCCAGTCTTATTGTCCTTATTCCCATGTATGGTCTTACAGTGCTCCCTCATTCTCAGAGAAAAGTAGAGTGGCTCTCTGTTGTTTCACACCAGAGAGTTGCAACCACCTACATACAAAACTAATACTATTGGTTACCATTCATTAATCACTCTTCACATGCCAGGGACTGTCGTGTGCATTTCACATGTATTGTCTCACTTAATCCTCATAACATCCTTTAAGGTGGGAACTATTTATATCTCCATTTCAGATAGGAGGAAACTGAGGCACAGAGTGGTTAAGGTCGTCACAGAGTCAGTAAGGTACCATGGCAAGTAAGGGGCACAGTAGGAGTTGAACCCCTGCTATCTGGCTTGCATTTCTTAACCCCAACACTACATTGTCAACTTCTGTGACATATTCACTTTTCTACTGCTGGACCTCTCCGATGATTTGTGAGAGGATATTCATCTTTATACTTTAAAAGTGTATATTTTGTATGTGTGTATATGCTTTTCATGTGCATTTTGTGCCTATGCAATTACATCTATACTTTTCATATTTATATTAGTATTTTTATTAGAAGTTAAAAAAATCCCCACAGTGTGAGGTGAGGATTCCTTGAGACCAGGAGTTCAAGTCCAGCCTGGGCAACATAGTGAAATTCTGTCTCTTAAAAAAAGAAAAAGCCCCCAGTGTCCCCTCCCCTAAGAGGATGGACTGAGATCCACCCTGGGACTCTCAGCACTGGCTACCTCTATGAGGGTCTTTAGCCAAAGGTAGGCTTCTCTCCTGAAGAAGCTGCAGGGCAGAAGTAGCAGCCATGCTTGGAACTCACAACCTGATTTATCTGATGGAGGAGGAAGTGTCTGATTTTATCTGAGACCTGAACATACCTGGCAAACTTTCTGGCCTGTGACTAAGATAAAAAGGCTCATGGCTCATGGCTCAGTGGACATGGCTGACCTACACCCTTCTCTTTTGGGATGAGTGTCACCCTGTCAAGATGTTCAAGGAGTTTGTGTCCTAACACAAAGAATATGATTGAACTAGTGCAGAATTGGGAGGTGGGATCCCTAGTGACTATGAAGACAAATAACAATTCATCAGAAAGTGGTTGCTGTCACCAATAAGTGATACAAACACTCCTTAGAAAGCACATCGCTTCATGAAACACTTGTGATCTGAGCTGAGATTCCTTCATAGTTCTTCCGAAGGTAAGGGTGTCAACAAAGGATCAGCTCCTGATATAGGTTACTGTATCATAACGTAACCTAGGAACTGATTTCCAATTCTCTTTTTTTCCTTACAACTCTCAGGATGTGGTGAGAGGGGAAAAGGGTCTCTCCTTCATTTGAAGAGGCAATTTCATTGGTCTATATGTTATTTCTAATCTCTGAGAGGTTTTCTCTTAAGTGTAGTAACCTACACTGAATAATTATTAACCTACTTTTAATAGTCACTGTTTAACCCACCTTTCCCCCTCCAAGAGAAAGAAAAGTCTCCCAGTTCATTTAGCATTTACTATGAATCAAGTATTATCATAAAGAGCAATTCACCATTCCTCCTTCTCCCAGATTAAAGTGGAAACTGTTGTTTGTGATCTTGAGGTCTAATATAAGGACCTTACATTAGACCTCATAAGGATGCGAGAGCTACTGCTTGGATTGAGGCTGTTAAGTATGATAAAATAGGTGTTCCAGCATTAGGTAGGTTCTAGAGAGTGTCAGAAATAGGGTAGTGCAACGGTTTGAATGTACCCCCCGAAAAGCATGTGTTGGAAATGTAATAGCAATTATAACAGTATTAAGACGCAGGACTTTTAAGACGTGATTAGGCTACAAGGGCTTTGCCCTCATGAATAATAGATTAACACCATGATCAAGGGAGAGGCTTTGTTACTGCAGGAGTGGGTTTCTTATAAAAGGACAAGCCTGACCTCCTTTTCTCTCTCACCTTCCATCATACGATGAAACAGCAACAAGGCCCTGACCAAAAGCCAGCCCCTAGATCTTGGACTTCTCAGCCTCCATAACAGTGAGAAATAAATTTTTGTTCTTTATAAATTACCTAGTCTCAGGTATTCTGTTATAGCAGCACAAAACAGATTAAGACAGGTAGGCTAACATCCAGCTCTTTAGCTTTGGTTCATAGAATCAGCAATTCCCAAGGACAAAATTAATAGTCAATCTAACAAGGTTCTGTTTGATATGTATGGCCAGAAAAACTAGTCTAAACTAATATTTACTCAAAGATTCTGCCCATCTTTGCTAGATTATGTGGGTCTCAGATTCAAATTGGGATGGACTCTGCTGGTTTGAAAGTTTGAGTGGGTAGGGAGTGATGCTTCTACCAGGAGAAAGATCATGCTTTCTACACACTGGGACCCGAGACTGCCTCTTGGCCATCTCAGATTCCTTACCCCTCCTTCGAAATATTCTTTCCTTGTTCTCTTCCTGGAATAAAGTGTCCACATTCTTAACTTTGGTTGTAAACTCAAGTGCTGCTACCAATATTCCAATGTCCAAAGGGATCTCAGAGCTCTGGCATAAACTGGGCCACTGTATTAGTATTGGCAGAGGCATTGAGAGCAACAGCTCTGGGGAGGTGGCACTGATATCCCTGGTGGAAGCACAGGACCATGGTGACAACATAGGTGGAGCTAGTGAGCTCCAAGCCTTTCAGGGGCAGTACAGATCTCTACGCTGATGAAAGCTAAGACGGCTTATTTATTTGCAAAAAATTAGCAGTTCCCCTGAATTCACCTATGAATACATGCAGTTGATTGAGTAGATGGAAAGTGAAGTGCTGGAAAAGTGGGTAGAGTTGAAGCCAAAAAATGCTTTTAATTACTCTTTATATTACCTTTACGACACCAAGTTGGAGAGGAAGTTTTTTTTTTTTTTTTTTTTTTTTTTTTTTTTTTTTTCTATTTCCCTATAAGATTTTTGGTAAGATAATTATCTAGAAAAAAATTGTTACCAAGTTCTGGCCAGGCATGGTGGCTCACACCTGTAATCTCACACTTTGACAGGCTGAGGTGGGCGGATCACCTGAGGTCAGGCGTTCGAGACCAGCCTGGCCAACATAGTGAATCCCCGTCTTTACTAAAAACACAAAAGTTAGCTGGGTGTGGTGGCGTGCATCTATAATCCCAGCTACTCAAGAGGCTGAGGCAGAGAATTGCTTGAACCCAGGAGGCGGAGGTTGCAGTGAACTGAGATCGCGCCACTGCACTCCAGCCTGGGTGACAGAGCGAGACTCCATCTCAAAAAAGAAAAAAAAATTGTTAACAAGTTCTATGATTGGTCTATTTTATAAATTTTTGAAAATTTAACCACATCTTCCCATATTTTACGAGTAAAAATAATCTAAGAACGCTTAGATTTTTTTACTTAGAAAAACAAATGTTTAAGCATGTAATATATCACTTACACTAGCTATGTTACGGCAATATAACTGATATGAATTTATAAATGCTCTGGTGAAAAAAGACACATTTAATCATTTGTTAAAATCAAATGAAGTCTGATGCCAAACACCAATCTAACTGGTAGGAAATTCAATCTCAGTCACATGTTGGGAGAGCTTTACCTCTCCCTCTGTTAGTGCAAATGTCCTGGAGAGATTATGCAATTCTAAACCATTTTTGGGAACAGTTTGCCCCAGGTGCAGGCATAAGAAGGTGCACTTTTGTAGGTAATTAAAAACAATAATTATGCTAAGTTAAAAATCACTCTGCTTTTTTATTGTCACCATGTCCTGGCTGTTTCAAACAATGTCAGTGATAAAATACTCCATCATGAAAAAAAACTGTGGGTCTAACGTCTAAACAATTTCTATGAATATTGTTGAGTTTTAATAATACATATGTAAGCTACAAATTAGCAATTTTCATCACTTATACTTTAATAAACATTTCATTCTATATGGACTTTAAATAGAAGACTCTTCAGTTATTCAGTTATTTCTCCCCCACTTCACCACAGCCATAGATCAGCCTTACACATTTGGTTAGAGACAAATTTCTAAAGCTTAGGAATCACTGACATGAATCTCTGTGGTGTTTCTTATTCCTGCATTTAAATAGTAGGTTCAAAAGAAGCAATGATAACACAGTGATTGTACAGATGAATAAAGAGAGCTTCAGTTATTTCAATTCTCCCTTTCTGTGTGGCAACTTGGAATTTTTATTTGTGTTTAAAATTTAAAACAGTGAATCCAAGTGCACACTGCTTGTACGGGAAATATTCTAGATCAATTTGCATAACCTCTTTTAAATTGAAATTTTATATTCTTAATTGTTAATTATTTTAAAACTACAGAGTGAATAAAGAAATCATGTGATTATTCTAAAAATAATTTTATCTTATATAGGTAAGGGTGTCCAAAAAAAAAAGATTAATTCCTAGTGTCAAATGCACTGGCTATGCCCCTGTTCTGGTGTTCAATTCATGACAGGGCCCTCGCTCTGGCAGCAGGGTCTGCTTAAGGTCACTGGGACAGCTTCCTCAGCTCCTGTCTTCACACACTGCCCATAAATAAAATAGCTGCTTTTTATGCTTGATAAAAGAAAAAAAAGCCTTGATGGGTAAGTCAGCTCTTTGCCCAGGTTTTGGAAAACAAAATTCTCATAACACAGTTCTGGGACAGGGAAAGTTCAACTTTCTTTTTATGTGTGTATCATTAGAAGGAGATGGGTCAGGACAAGGACAGGGAATTAGAGTAATAGCTCTCATTGTTTTGTGTTGAGACTACAGAAACATGAGACATAACGTGATGGTTAATTTTACATGCCACCTTGACTGAGCTCAGGGATACCCAGATGGCTGGTAAAACATTATTCCTGGGTGTGTCTGTGAGACTGTTTCCAGAAGAGATTAGCATTTGAATCTCTTCTAACGCTGTACACTGAGTAAAGACTGCCTCCACTAGCGTGGGTGAGCATCATCCATCATTTCTTGAAGACCCAGATAGAACAAAAAGACAGAAGAAGGGCAAATTTGGTTCTCTGATTGAGTTGGGGCATCCAGCTTCTCCTTCCCTGGAACATTATGCTCCTGGTTCTTGGGCCTTAAGACTCAAACTGGGACTTAACACCGGTGGCCTCCCTGGTTCTCAGGCCTTTGGGCTTAGACCAGAGCTCCCCATCCCTGCTTCCCTGCGCCTCCAGGTGGCAGTAGTGGGACTCCTCAGCTTCCATAATCACAGAAGCCCACCCTTCATAGTGAATTTCTCTCTCTCTCTCTTTCTTCTCTCTCTCTCTCTCTCTCAATTCTACTGATTCTGTTTTTTCTGGGGAACCCTAATACACACACACTAACACACCCCAACTAACACTGACTAGAAATTTTTCTCTTAGGTTATCTTGCCACATTAGTCAAGAGTATTGTGGAATTGTATTTAAATACGAATTCTTGTGAGTACTATCAATTTAGAGAAGTAAAAATGATTGCATTTGTAGTACTCTAAATCCCACAAGCTTAGAAATATTAAACTCCACTTGAGTCACTGAGTTTGTTAATTACAGTTTGGCTTTCTTTTTGTGGGATATAACAGAGTTCATCCTTGATTATATTAGTGTTCTGTGGTTTCATTGGTATAATACGCTGTTGTATACAATGCGGCCGATAGCGTTTTTTTGAAGTTGACAAAAATATTACATTTTTGTGAGACAGAATACAGCAATTAAACCACGAAGTATTAACTAATCACCCAACTGTGCATAATGTGAAGTGAGGTGCCTCACTCACCCCACTGGGTGTTGGGGTTTCTGTCTCAGGATGCTCTCTTACTCTCAACACTGCCCTTGGTTTTCCATTTGGAACACACTGGAAATTCAAACTAGATGGTTAATTTTTCCTGTGTGCATATGGAAGACATGAAGTAATAACTCTCAGAAGTTATCCATGAAGGTTCATTTAGGTCTGCGGCATTCTGCAAGGGAAGAGAAATCCCCTTTATCAGTGGGACTGGGAGCCCTGGATGGACACCTCCAAAAGCCAAGGTAGCTCCATAGTCTCTGACTCCAGGTTGTGCCAAATTAATCAACACAACCAAATTACTGCCTCCGCTTACTGCATCACCCACCCCTGAATCACAGTCTGGTTTGCTTCGCAGCCCCTTTGTAATGTCCCGTTCGGCACACAGTAAGCATTCATTAAATATTAGTTCCCTTCCTCTGCCTTTCCTTTTCCCCTCACTGAATGAATGGATGAACAAATGAATTAACTTTTTTCTGCCACAAGCTAGTTTTCTCTGTTCCATGGCCATGTGATGGCACCTTCCCTGAGTTTTTATATTTTAGATCCATGTACAATGAGGTTGCCTCAATTCTTCTAACCCTAAAATCAAATTCCTGAAGGCAAAAGGCCTGTCCTTTGTCCAGTCTACTTATTTTAAGTAGAGTCATTGAAATACCCTGGTGGCTCCAGGTTGCGATGGTAGGGCTGTGAGCAGTGGTGTGTACAGAACAACTCCTTCAAAGGGGATTCTGAGCAGAACGTCTCACAGGTTTTTACCATTCCTTACATCTTTCTTTGATGTAAGGAAATTTGATATAACAAGTCCCCCTATGACCATCCTGGGCCATGTTAGCTTGCTGTCTCTTTACCTTACCAACCACACTGACAGTTCAGGTGTGAGGCTTCTCAACAGCGTCTTTTCTATCTCCCCATCCCTACCAGCTGGACTATCCATCCCTCAGTTCCTGGAAGCAGTAACCAAAGGCAGCTTGCTCCTAAATCTTCCATTTCTACCCCAGCTATAACTAACTTTTCATTCCAACAATTCCTTTCTAATTCCACCAACCCTGATTAGAAACTATGGAAGTTCTGTATAGCTGCTGAAGCTTAGGAGCTTGATCCTGGGACTGTCACTTTGAACTCAAATTCCATTTCCTCACAGAACTAATTTTTGTCAGAGTCGAAATAAAGCTTGAGTATGGTACCTCTAATACATTTTGGATAAAACAGGCTTTTTGTAGGCTGACAGGAGAACCCAAATAAAAAATGTATAACATTAACTCTGAATTGTATGCTTCTGTAGACTTGGACATTGTCTGGAATCAATGTTGCTGGGAAACAAAACCGATTTATAAATAAAAAATCCTCTGCTAATTCATGTTGTCTGGACCAAGCACTCTAGCCTACACCTGAAGCGCCAGTGGGGCCTCCATGTTGAGAACAAAGGTCAATATAGAAACATTAATGCAGGAAATAAATAGCTGGTGCCATCATATCTCAGGATGTGTTGAAGAGGCATGGAGACTAGAATTTGGGTGTATGTGGGGAAAAGATTGCAGGTGGAAGGGGAGGTGAGAGCTGGAGTGCTGTTATTAGACCTTCCTAGTCAGGCAAGGTAGAAACTGTGTGAGATGCAGAAAAGAGCCAGGAAATGGTCACTGTCAGTCACAGACCAAGGCAAATATAGGAAGCCCCAACACATGGGGACTTAGTGGCGGAGCAAATACGGCAGGGGATAGCTGGAAGATACAGTTGTCAAACTCGAGGCATATGTTGAAGGCTGGGGTGAAGATTAGGGGCTCTAAGAAGGATCTCAAGAATTAAACAAGATTTCAGTGAGGACCAACGAGAAGCTGAGTCCTAGAAGATAAAATGTGTTGGGGACGAGGGGAAAGGAGAATGTATTAGGGGGAAAGAGATGCTTTCTGGGGCACAAGGAATCCCATTGCCATAACACGGAATCAGGGGACGGAATGGTGGTGAGCTGTGAACTAAGTACTGGGAGAGAAGCCAGGTGCTGGTGCTGAATCTCCACATTCTAGGCCTACCTTGCACCTGCATGTTGAATCAGTGCCCCGAGGACAAGGAATGATTGGTGGTCTTCTTTATTCCTAGTACACTGCCAAGACCCAAGCACGAGAAATCCTGCTTGCTTCTCCGTTGCTTAGCAACCACCATCTCCTTGATTACCCGAGTTGTCATAGTTTTTCTGTAGCTATCTACTCTGACACCTGGAATATTGGGCCTACAAGGAACAAGGCAAAGGCCTGGTCATTCAACCCAATATAAGATGACTTGCAATTATAAGCCAGTACACACTAGTATGGCCAGTTCTCAGTACACGGAGCAAGAAGACCGATTTCATGCTGAAGTCAAACCTGGAGTAGCAGACAGAGGGAAGGGGAAGACAGAAATTCCACTGATTCCATAAACCCAAGAATTATGGGGGAGAGAGGGAGAAAGAGAAATAATAAAATAAATAAAATGTCAGGTAAAGATATTTTAAATAGAATGTGTTTCAAATGTATATTAAAGTAAAATTTCATCAATCACTCTTTTTCTAGGAGAAGTATTTAGTTCTGTCAAACACAAAGAAAAGCAGTTAGCTTGCCACTCATAAAACCTAAAACTTCTAGATAGAAATGGTCACAGATGTTTCTCAAGAATTGCAGTAATTAACTGTTAACATCTTAAAGGGTTGGGAAATTCTGTTCTCTTCAGGGGTAGAACGGGGACTAAGTCATCCATCAGATGACATAATGCCAAAAATAGTTTTGTGAAGTCAAAAGTAGAGATCTAAACGTTCTCTATTCCCACCTGAAAGAACATCAGCTGGAAAACATTCTACCTGCAGTGATTAAGTCCAAATCTGTGGCATGGTGCTTAGAAGAAGAGCAGCAAGTTGAAACTCTACGTGTCTGTCCATTAAAGCCCTCACACTGCGTATTCACCAGCCACAGCCTGCTGGAAAACACACCTGCGCATTCTTCCTCTCTGAAATCCAGGATGGCAAATCTTTTATTGTTGGGCATCACTGACACTCCCACCCAGATCAACAAATGTTCTCATGCAAGTACAAAATGTACGTAATTCTTTTGGTCTCCGTGGGTTTAATAGAAATTATTTTTATTGAAACAGATAAACTTTTACCATTATACTCATCACCTATTTATTAAATGGGGTATACCTAAAAAAAGGAAACCTTTCAGGTCACCTTATGGCTAGTACCAGCAAAACTTGCAGCAGGAGAAAGGGACTTGAGGAGAAAGGGTAGGGGAAGGAAGAAGACAGGACAGTGGAAAGTGGTGAGAAATCAGCCAAATGAGAAGGAGAGGCTGCTCACAAGTGAGAGGACCAGTGCTGGCCACCTGGCTCTCCTCACAGCCTCTAGGTGATCAAGGCGTGTCTGTTTCAGACAATCATTGTTATTATCAGCCCTTGAGGTTTTTATTTCCTTCTTGTAATAGAAATGATTGCCTGACTTCTTTTTTAAACTTGAGTTTATTTTCTCAAGAAATTGCATTTTCCCACTCTCTACTTCCCCCTCTCCCCCGCTGAGGAATCATCTAAAGAAATTCTCAAGCTTGTCCAAGCCACCTGATTCTGTTGTTGTTGTTGTTCTGTTCTGTTTTGTTTTAGGCTTTTAGCAGCCTGAAGCCACAGTTTTTAGTTTCTGTCTCTAGTGATAAGCGGAAAAGAGGGATGAGGAAGGGGCTTTACCAGCCCAACCACAAACAGAAACTAAGAACCCATGACTGTATTCTCTCCCTTAGACACCTAACCGGTTTACTTAAAAACACTTGCAGGATTAGCTGGATGCAGTACCGCACACCTGTAGCTCCATCTACTCAGAGGCTGAGGTGGAAGGATCTTTGCAGGGATTCCAGTCTGGGCTGGGCAACATGAGACTCCCCTACCCATCTCTAATAAATAAATAAGCATTTGAAGGATTGGTCAATTTACATAGTTATCTGCCCCAAAGTCTTTGCTGTCTCCCTTTGAAACTATAATTTAGACCACAAACCAGACAATGCCAATTAAAATGCTATATCCGGATTTTTTTCTTTTACATTAATTTTTATTCCTTATCAAAGTAAAACATATTAAAAATTAAAATAGCCCTAAAAGGCTTATAATAAAAAACAGTAATCCTTTAACCATTTTCCTCCTTACCAGATCCCACCCACCATCCTAATACTATCCCACTACTTGGAATCAGCCACTACCATTGGTTTAGCTGTTAATTTTGATACTTTCCTCAATATTTTAAAACAATATACTCATATTTGCTATTTATTTTTGCACAGCTTCAGATGATTTATTTGTAAATATTGTACAAATTTTACTGACTTAAATAATATATACAGCCAAATAGAAAATTGCATTAATGATCGGTAGGGCTTGTGACATAGGATCAGTGTACCAGGCTCCTTTTCCTTGCTAAGGCTGTAGACTTGACAGTGGCCTGGAATCAACAGGAGTGAGGGTTTACTTGTAAGCCAGCACTAACCTTGAGCAACACTCCCTCTTCCTGAGGTCTCCTGGACTCCAGTCCATGGGGACGCCATGGTGCATGCTTCTCAGCTTGGCCTCAGAAACCCTTCTCCAGGAGCCAGGCTGGAGCTGCTGATCAAAGTCTCCCCAACCTGCAGCATACCTGTCACATCATCGACCTGGCTGAGGTATGAGTACAGGTCCACAGGTATGGGTGTCTTCTCCAGCAGTGGGCTCAGAAGATCCTCCACATCCTTCAGTAGCACCCAGATGTCTCCCTCCACTCTCTGGATCACAGTCATCTGGAAGTTGCCATGCGTGATGTCCTTATAGACAGGGGATGCTGTGCATCTCAGGGCACTGCACAAAGTAGGGCAGGTTGGGTGTGGTTGGGGGTCTCTGGGAGGCTGCCAGCCATTAGGAGTGGGGATAATGTTCATGCCTTGGGGACTTTGGGATCCTGGTGAAGGGTAACAGTTGCTTCACAGACTTCACAAAACGGGGATAATCCAGAGGCCCCAGGGTCTGACTCAGCAGCCATAGCCTACAGTCCTGCAGCATATTCCAGAACATGGTAGCTGCCCCTGACCTAGCCTATTCTGCTGTCTAATTATTTATCAGTTTAGATGTTAGCTATTGACTTACTTATGGTGTAGGTGATTTAGCTTTTTAAAAAATATTCCTCCACCCTTTCTTCCCACCACTATAGTTATATCACCTTACTAAGTCTGCCTTTACATTATTATAATTATATATAATTATGATTAATAATTGTTATATTTGTTCACTACTGAGGCATGTCATCAAATGTATGCCTCCTTCCTTGTACAGTGCTTTGTTCTCTTTGATGTTCTTTTGTCGTCATGGTACATGTCTCTACCATTTTCCCCAAGTTGTGTGTGTGTGAGTGTTGTGGGGGTGTGTGTGTGTGTGTGTATGTGTGTGTGTGTGTGTGTGTGTATTTTGGTCTCTTTTATATTAACCCTTTCCTTAAATGCCTGGTGATCTTTGATTCAGTTCATTTTGAAATGTGAAGTACCAAAAATATGAATTAGAGCTCTGTGAGTTGTGTTGGGCTTGCCCCATTTATATTGGGAAACCACTAAATGTCATATGTGCAAGTTTTTGTTTCTGGGATATTCAATTTTTCCAGAAAAGAATCATCTAATTTCCTGCTCATACATGCCTGCGTGTAGGAGTCAGTGAGTGTGTGTGTCTGTGTGTGTGATCCTGGCTGCTGGTATTTGGAAGAGTGGGATAGGTGAAGGAGATTATGTATCCCACCATTTGATGTGCAGATTGTCACTTATTTTCAGTTTTTGGACCCACGTCTCCCCCTCTAGGTCAGAGGTAACTGAGTTCCGTCCACAGACTTTCAACCAAGCCCCTGTTTGAGCTTTAGCCTTTGCCAGTCTCCGGATCTGTGTGCTTCCAGTGAGTGCTGGTGGTCTGAGAGGAAAATCTCTCTCTCACTTCTTGTTGGTACCCATCCTACGGAGCCAAGGTGACAGCTCCTTCAGCTCTGCTGAAGCTGAGTTGGTTCCCAATCCTCCATGCACTACCCAATGAAATTACTGTGTTTAAAGGGGAGTCCTATATAAGGAATTAATAATGAATTAAAGACACAATCCAGAAAGCATTGAAATGTAGACTTTAAATGGATGAATTGTGTGGTATGTGAATTATAACTTAATGAAGCTGTTTGAAAAATGATGCTTACATCAAAACACTGTGGAAAACAAGTAAAAAAAAATTTGATGGAGTTTTCACTCATGTTGCCCAGGCTGGAGTACAATGGCACAACCTTGGCTCACTGCAACCTCCGCCTCCTGGGTTCAAGCGATTCTCCTGCCCCAGGCTCCCAAGTAGCTGGAAGGTGCCAAACACCATGCCTGGCTAATTTTTGTATTTTTAGTAGAGACAGGGTTTCACCATGTTGGCCAGGCTGATTGGTCTTGAACTCCTGATCTCAGGTGATCCACCTGCCTCAGCCTCCTGAAGTGCTGGGATTACAGGCATGTGCCACTGTACCCGGTCAAGAAAGGTTTTTTAATGCACTAAATTCGGAGACTCTGTATGTGTGTATATAAAATATGTGTGTATAAAATAATTTAAATTTCCTTGTCATATTGCAGATAAAAAAAAAAATAGTAAAAGGGCCACAGTAGAGCAGACAAGTTGGGAGCAATAAATAGATGATGTGATATTGGAAACTTTCAAATTTGAACTTCATAATTGAGATGTAAAAATGTGTGAAAATTTGAGAAATAATATGACATATACAGTAATTAAAACCATTTTCTATTAAAGTTCAATTTTCTATAAAAATTGCTCTCATAGGAATCATCCCCAAAGAAATTAAGGATCAAAACCAAAAACCCAACATATATAAAAATAAAAAGGCAACTTTTGTAATGAGTGGTATTGGTGGCCTACATACACAACAGAAATAAAAGACACTGCCACATTCTAATTTCTGATTAAGCTGTGGCTTTAAACAACTATAGAAAACACATTGTAATAAGAAACTATGCACACAAAAATGTAATAAGACATGAAACCTTGGATGAGTATAATAAAAATTTCAGGCTGCAAAGCATGTCTGAAAAAGTCTCACTTTCATAAATATATGATTAAAATAAGGTTTAGAAAAGTCTTCTATCTCTTTCCAAAGAAAATCAGAAAACCATTCACAGGAAAATAATTTTTTAAATCCTCAAAAACATTAATTAGGAGAACAGAAGGATCAATAAAGATAAGTAGCAAAAGGATACTAAAATAATTCGACTATATATGTTAAAGGACAAAAGCATAGGATTTTATATACAAAATGATAACCTCAGTGCATATATTATACATTAAGGACTCGTTTGGTGTTAAAGACTAATGGTCAGTAATGAATACAAATAGTTAATCTTACATTTTTAATAATAGGTGGAAATCTTTGATTTTTCTCACCTTTGCTCTTTAAGAGATGATGGCTCTGCCTCCCTTCATATTATCTTAAGTGTAACATCTTGAAGCAAGCCAGATCCTGTTTTCCAACCAAAAGTACTCATTGTTCTTTTAGTTTGGGGAAATGCTAGAGAGCTGTATTAGTTTCCTGTGGCTGCTATAACAAATACTACAAACCGGGTGGCTTAACACTATATACACTTATCCTCCCACAGTAGTTCTAGAGGCCAGAAGGCCAAATTCGAGGTGTCAGCAGGGCCACATACCCTCTGAAGGTTCTAGGTGACAATCTGTCCTTTGCTTTTCTAGATTCAGGTGCCTATAGGTATATAATAATACCTAAAATTAAGGCCCACTTTTCCGTGCTGTCATGACATCTATCTGATAGATCAAGAGAGCCTTGAATGGCCTAACTGCAACCTCCTTTCCCCATTCTGCTACCGCAGATTAGATTCTGTAGACAGATAGCTTACCTTATGAAAGGGACCAGGCACAGTGCCTGCTTATCCTGAGTAATGAGTTTCAGTTCTCTGCCAGCCCATGGAATTATTCCAATAAGCCAGTCATCTCCCCCACAGGAACCATGATGTACTTCATCCTCTTGACATTACAGAGCCTGCCTCCCACTGCCTCTGGTTGTTCATTCTGTTACCAAGTACAACCCCCATGTGACCCTGCATGGCCTGTGGCATCCTCTTCCCCCAGGTTGTGAGTATATGTGACAAATAAACTGCTGTTGATCTCATCTCTCCAGTGACTGATGTGATATCTTCAGTCACCCCAATAATCCTGGGATGGGAATCCCTCTCTCACCAATGGGGTAAATAGGAGGCAGTTAAAACAACAGGCATTCCTTGACTTGTCCAACATCACTTCAATTTCGGCCTCTGTGATCACACTGCCTCCTCCTTTTTCTCTGTCATTTCCTATTCTGTCTGTCTCAATTTCCCTCTGCCTTTCTCTTATAAAGACATTTTTTGTTGGATTTAGAGCCTACCTGGATATCCAGAATGATCTCCTCATCTTAAGATTCTTTCCTAACACTTTGGGAGGCCACAGCAGGAGGATTGCTTGAGCCCAGGAGTGTGAGATCAGCCTGGGCAACATGATGAATTTAGAAAAGTAGCTGAACATGGTAGCATGCCTGTAGTCCCAGCTACTCAGGAGGCTGAGGTGGGAGGATCATTTGAGTGCAGGAGTTCATTACAATGAGCTATGATTGCACTCTAATCTGTGTGTGAGAGTGAGACCCTGTCACACACACAAAAAGATTCTTAGTTACATCTGAAAAGATGCTTTTTCCAATTAAGATAATATTACAGGTTCTGGGGATTAGGATGTGAACATACCTTTTGTTCAATTCATTCAATCCATTGCAAGAGCCCAGGCAAAAAAGATAATGTCTCCCCTTTCTTCTTACATTTTGCTCTAGTTATTTTTTAAGCTCATCATTGTGAAAAAAAACATGTTACAATGATTTCCATAAAGCTTCCTGAAGCTGATATTAAAATTTGAGGCTTTCTGAAATAAATGTACATTATGTGAGTGCCTCATGTTTACTAACAAAAACAGGTTTCAGGTAAAAAGCTAAACATAATCAAATTTTAAGGTTTGCCTAGAACACTGTAATGAGAAAAATTCTGAGTGCATTGCAGCCAACAGAAAAAAAATAGTATGATTGATTAGCAATGCCTGCCTCAGGTGAAGGAGGGAGCGTGGCAGAACACACCATGAATTTGCAATCCCCAAATTTTAATGACCTCAAGCCATAGTCTTGCAAAGCAATTCCTAGGTAAATTCTAGGTTGGCTATAAAGTAAGCCATTCTTGTCCCTAAGAATAATCATTGTATCAGTCATGGTTTGAACAGAAAGCAGAACCACTAAGAGATATATTTAAGAAGGAGGATTATTTATGATTTGACCCTACACACTTGTGGGAGCTGTTTGAACAGCTTATGGGAGATTGTTTCTTTGCCTGTAGAGCTACAGCCTGAATTCAGCAGGGCAAGCAGTGAGCAAGGGCAGAAAAACATGAAGTGGGGGAGCAGGAACAAACTAGAACCTGAAAGAATAAGCAAAACCCATGAGGACAGACTGAAACCTGCATGTATCTCTCATTGATGGCAAGCCTCCAACTGTGATGATAGGATTGTTCTGCAGGAAAAGTTGGTGCTTGAAATGGTTAACTTTATATGTCAACTTGATTGGGTTACTGGGTGCCCAGATTTTTGGTTAAATATTATTTCTGGATGTGACTGTGTGAGTGTTCCTGGATGAGATTAGCATTTGAATCAGTAGATTAAGTAACGATTGAATAATGCCCACACACATTGGGGAGAGCAATGCAGACAAGTAAAAGGTAAAGGAAAAGAGAATTTTCTCTCTCAGCCTGAATGCTTGACCTTGAACATTGATCTTCTCTTGCCCTCAGACTAGAACTCCCATCATTGGTTCTTCCGGTTCTCAGGCCTCAGACTTGAACTAGAAGTATTGCTCTGTGTCTTTCCAGTGTCTTTAGCTTGCAGACAGCAGATCATAGGATTTCATCTTCATAATTGCATGAGCCAGTTCCTCATGATAATCTCTCTCTCTCTCTATCTGTCTGTCTGTCTGTCTATCTATCTATTGATAGATTGGTCTGTCTGTCTGTCCATCCATTTGTCTATCTATCTATTCTATTGGTTCTGTTTCTCTGGAGAACCCTGACTACTACACTATCCTTAAGCAAGGAGCTAAACATGTACCTGGCTCAATATCTAAAGAAGTTGATGGAAGAGATCCAGCGGATCTGGGGAGAGCTGCAGGACCAGTTACTGCCTTGCCATTAGGATGAGCCATCAGATTATAGTATGTGTGAGCTGCAGTGGTGCTTCATGCCCTGCTTTGAACTGAACATGAAAAGAATGTGGTTGCTATTCTACTTCTCTTTTCTAAATCTCATACAAAACATTTTTGGTAGCCCACACTAGTCTGGATCTATGTAGGAAAGGGGATTCTTAGAAATGTTCCAGCTTAACTAAATTGGCTCAATAAAAATTCATCACAAACATAACCACCATGAATTATAACATTAGCAGAGTTGTTTCATGTTTGTTGGTGAAGCAGAATGTTTTCTCATCTTTTCTTATATGTTGTCTTTGTTTCTGTCTTCTCACATGTGGCAGCCAAATAGATGCACTGTTTGGTTCATGCTTTATGAAAAAAACTTGCCTTTCAGCTGTGAGAAGGACAGTCAAATGACAGCGTCTAGCTGCAGGATCTTTGAGATCTACTGCAGCTTTTAAGTAGAGACCACATTCTTCCCAGGCAGCCCCCATCCAATGACTGAGGACAGAAGGTACTAGGACTTGGTCATTTCTACCCAACTGAGACTTGGTGATGGTATTTGTTTACTAGAGCTGTGTATTAGTCTGTTCTCACACTGCTAATAAAGACATACCAGAGACTGGGTAATTTATAAAGAAAAGATGTTTAATTGACTCATAGTTCTGTAGGGCTGGGGAGGCCTCAGGAAACTTACAATCATGGCAGGAGAGGAAGCAAGCATGTCCTTCTTCACAGGGCAGAAGCAAGGAGAAGTGCCAAGCAAAAGGGGGGTAATCCCGTTATAAAACCATGAGATCTCGTAAGAACTCACTATCATGACAACAGCATGAGAGTAACTGCCCCCGTGATTAAATCACCTCCCACTGGGTGCCTCCCATGACACAGAGGGAGTATGGGAGTTACAAATCAAGATGAGATTTTAGTGGGGGACACAGTCAAATTATATCAGGCTGCCATCATAAATACCACAGGCTGCCAGTCTGTTGGCATAATTCCCTCTTCTTTGGGGAGGCCAATCTTTTTCTCTTAAAGCTTTCAGCTGTTGGGATGAAGCTCACCTACATTATGAAGGATAATCTGCTTTACTCAAAGTCTGTTGATTTAAGTGTTAATCTCAATTTAAAAATTCCTTCACAGAAATATCTAGAAAATGTTTAACCAAATACCTGGATACCATAGCCTAACTAAGTTGACACATAAAATCACCCATCACAGTGATATTTGCTTCAGAGCGCCTCATGGGATTGGCTGAGACCGTCAGATTTGCATAGCAGTCTGAGAGTCTCCATGAACAGTTTTGATTCAAGGTTTGGCATAAGTCGAACCTTGAAAAGAAGCTGGAGTCTGCAAGGTGAATAAGCTTAGGAAAAATCATTCTAGCAAAAAACAAACAGAAAAAACCACCAAAAACCTCTATTTTTTCTGGCATGGAGTCTGACAGGAAACGGAAAGTAACTTGGTAAAAGAGATCAGATAACAAAGTACTTCACAAATTACCTAATATGGCAGCTATTTTGGCTTTTACAGAAACTAGTTAATGATAGTAGTGCTAAATACTATGAAAAACTGTATCGTTGCAAGTTTAACTTATATACCTTGCATAGGAATTACGTCTTCTATTGCTTTTATTGGTGTTTTGATTGCTAAGAACATTAACTTGTTTGTTTTTTAAAGAAAACTAACTTTCTTGCAAGAATGACTTTCACCCAAGGCAATTCCCACAAGAAATTACCAATAGGTAAAAGAAGGAGAGTAGCACAAACCAGGGAGAGAATTATCAGAGGTAGTTAATTCAGTGAACTTTATAGTGTACATATGATCCTCAAAATAGAAAGGGGACACATTAGGACCTCCTATACAAAGTGGAATGTTGAGTGTTATTCAGAAAAATCTCATGTTTATGGTTCAATTTTTATAGTCTACGGACCTGAGGAGTATGTTTCTAAAAAGAGAAAATAGTATACAGCATACCACATTGATTTACACTGTCAGTCTCTGCACTTCAGCTCCTTCCTTCTTTTCTCCCTTCCTTCATTCCATAAGCATTTATCAAGTACTAACAATGTGCCAGACACAGCCTGTAGCTCAGAATAGGAAAGGGAGAAATAAAGGAATGAATAAAAAAACATGAAGAGGTATTCATCTTTTAGTTATACAAATAACTAAACCTGAAGTAATGTAGAAATCTATAGAAAATCTGGTCTACAACCCTAAAACAAATATAACTATCAACTAAATAGTAATATATATGTTTGCTAACTGAAAAGTGACTCTTAAAGATTTGGAATCTTCACGTATACACTTTCTGGAGAATTTATTGAGTTTGATATAGATAGAAATAAAATTTCAAGGAAAGCTCATATGTGATATATTCTAGCTAAACTGTCAGAATGTGGACAGTTTTCTAATGCTGACATCATCATTGTCACTTTGTCTTTAGTAATCATCATTCTCTTACCCCTTATGAAATATGTATGTTACTTCATTAAATCATTACAAATAAAATTGGTTCTAAGTATATCCAGCTATGAGGCAGGATAATATCATTCTTAGTAATTTAACTCAGGCTCATCAATAGATATTGTTTTTCCTTTCTCTTTAGATTCAAGTATCACTTTTTAATAATAGCATTTAGTTTAGTAAGTCACAAAATTGCCAACAAGGCTTGCCAACTTAATTATTCATATGGGATAGTATTTATGACTACATAACAAATGTATAATATATATTACATAACAAATGTATATGTATATTATATAACAAATATTTACTATCTCACAGTTTCTATGGGTCAGGAATCTGGACAGGGTTTGCCTGTGTGCCTCTGATGCAGGGGTCCCTCAAAAGGCTGCAATCAAGGTCTTGGTCAGGGCTACAGTCAGATCAAGAATATGTTGGGCTTCTTAATTTACTCACAAGGCTGTTAGCTGATGACATTAGTTCTTTGCCACGTCAGCCTCTCACAACATGGCAAATCTTTCTTTGCAAATTTCTTGCTTTCCCCAGAGTGAGAAAAGTGAGTGAGAGAGAAAGAGAAAGCGAGAAAATAACAATCATTTTGTAACCTAATTCTCAGGAGTGACATCCCAGCACTTTTGCCATCTTCTCTTTATTAGAAGGTGGTTGTTAGGCCCAGGTCAAATTCAATGAGAGGAGATTGCACAGGCTGTAAATAACTGGAGGCTGGCCTCATGGGGGGCACTCTTACAGGCTGCCTACCAAGTATGATAAAGCCAGTTTGCTTTACTTTTCATGTTTTCAAATAATAAGGTAAGACTACATTATATCATAATTGTGATAATGGCTTTTAAAATTGAGTCTTATGTTCCAACAACACTGACAAACATTTCTGCGTGAGCCCTAGCCCCGGGCATGTGGGTTGTTAGCTTTTAGAGATAGGGGATGGTGAATCATGCTACTTCTCACAGTTTGTCCTTCCCTTCCTACTCTCATCATGCTCACTGTGGGAAAAGTACATGATGCCATCTCACTAACTTTAGGTTTGGTCATGTGACTTGCTTTGACCAATGGGACTTGGGGGGGAAGGAACACTGTTCCTGTGCTGAGCAGAAGTTTTAAAAGGCATACTGTGTTCCCACTTATCCCCTTGTATCCCTGCCTTTTAGTAAGAAAAACACACAATGAGAGACACAGAGCACAGACCTCAACCAGAGCCAAGCCTAAGTCAGATGTGTCACCTTTATACTGCAGATCTGAAGGCAGAAATATGTATTTGTTGTTGTAAGCCTCGGAGGTCTGGGAGACTGCTTCACTGCTGCAGCAAAAGTTGACTGGTGCAAATGGAGACAGCAGGTATGATAGAGCAAGCAAACATCCCAGAGAGTGTCTACTTCCAGTGTTCTGTTTCTAGATCCTACTGAGAGTGATTAAAGCCCAGTCCCCATAGGTATTTGTATTGGATGATGCTGTGTTTCAAGAGGTTCAGTCCCCAAAGCTTGCTGTATAACTTTGGCACCATCCTCAGGGCCCTCAGTAAAGACTTACAAACTGTAAAAAAAAAAAATGTGTGTGTGTGTGTGTGTATATATATATATATATATATTTTTTTTTTTTTAAATCTGTGATTTCAAGGTATTGTGTGTGATTTCAAGGTATTGTGTTATTGTGTTTAAAACTGGGCAAATGTTCAGTTTTCTAAAATTCTAGATATTATATTTTGCCTCTCTTAAAAACTTTTCTATTTGGCTTACTTTGTGATCTAGATATTGTCATTGAATTCAAATAGCAAAAGAGGAAACTTTTAAAATGAAATAATATGCATGCTGGCTATTATTAACTCAGCAGGGTAGCTGTTTACATAGTCAAATGATTGTGCTATATACTTGAACACAGAGGGAAAAACATGAAAGGGACTGGGTAAACAACATGTTGCCTCTAAAGGTCTCTGGGAACGCTGGTGTAAATCAAGCAATTATAGTCCTTACCTGAAAAACAAATGTTGACGAGATTAGGAGACACTCATTCTTATGGTTAATTTTTAAAACATTGTTTGCTTCATTTATTTGTTTTTTACCTCCTTGCCTGCATATGTGAAGAAAAGCCAAGGGCTGCAAAATTGTTTAGTACCACCAGGTCAGAAATCATCTTGAATAGAACATTGGGTTATCCAGTAATATCTTGCATGTGTGCGTGTGTATGTATAGTCTAAACCTGCATTATCCAGAGTGATTGCCAGGGCTGCCAAATTCCTTTATTGATAGCTCCGCCTTCTGTTCTGTGACCTAATAGTCTAATAGCTATATAATATATAATTCAGGGACCAAAAAAGGTGATTTATTCAAAATTACATTAGGAAAAACAATTATTCACCTGGTAAATGAAAACCTTTGGTTAGATTATCAGTGTATCATGTAACAGAGATCAATGTCCACATAATTTTCTCAAGTTGTGATGCTCCTTGAATCTGCCCTCCCCTAATGACTTCAATTATTTCTCTATAAAATGTTTTAATTTTAGTATGAAAAGAATAATTTGCACCAATAGTTAATTTAATCTTCCATTCCTTTCTCTGTTCCTTTTCTGCCCCTCCAATTCCCCTTCTGCCCCATTGCTATCATCCTACTTACAATCTAGTGCCTGAACTACAGCATAGGTTTCCAGCCAGCCTTTCTTTTTCCAGGCTTATTTCCCTTCAGTTCATTTCCGAGTGAGACACCACATCACCCCAAGAACTTCAAAATGAGGGGAAACTCTTGCCTATTATAAAAGTCATGCTCACACTTCAAGAGCAGGAACAGAGACAGACATCATGAGGTAAAAGCAGGATTGTTCCAAGGGCTGCGGGAAGCCTCTCCTCTGGAACCTCTTAGAATACATTATCCAAATAATACATTTTGTCCAAAGAAAGATGAAACTTGGAACACGGTTGTGTGAAACTGACAAGGGCTGGTCATCTCTAGAGGTTCAAACGGGAGAGTTCCAGAGGCCATTGAATAAGGGCCTTTCCAAGACCCATCTTCGGACCAATTCAAAATGATAGTCCTGTTGGGCAGCTCTTGAAAACTACCTCACTCATATCAATACCTGATCTCTACCTGCAGAGATTCTGATGTAATTCACCTGGGTGGCACCGATCCTTGGCATTTTAAAAATACCCTCTAGGAGATTCTAATCCAGGCTGAGAATCTCTAATAAACTCCAAATTCCTACTGTAAAACAGGCCAGCAGGCTATCTCAGTTTCCTGTCTGCCAGTAGCTCCAAACCCAAGGAAAAATTCCTCCTGATTCCATGTTGACTGGGCAATCCCTTGATTTCCCTGCGCCTGGGTATAGAAAAAGTTTACATCCATCAGAGAAACTAAGCTTGAGTCCTTATGATGGTTCTTTTGTACATTCTAAAAGAGTTTCTCATAATGATTTTCCATTCTATTCATGGAAATAAAATTTTATTAACAGAATTTCCAGGCTAGGTGACTATTATATTTCTCACAGTAAATAAATAAATTGGAATTTCTGTGTTTATTTTGGTCTCCTGTGAATTTCAGTTGTCATTATTTTGTCTTTTCTTTTTAATGGAAACAAGGTCTTTGCCAGGAGCCTTCAAAGTAGAAAATTTAGAAAGTAGAAGTTTCAGTGACTTTCCTTAGAGATTCTGCTATACTACTATTATCTGCTCCCAGTGTCTGTACCTTGCAACTAAATGAAATCTTTCTTTTTCTTTCTTTCTTTCTTTTTTTTTTAGATGGAGTCTTGTTCTTTCATCCAGCTGGAGCACAGTGGTACAATCCCAGCTCACTGCAACCTCTGCCTTCTGGGTTCGAACGATTCTCCTGCCTCAGCCTCCCAAGTAGCTAGGATTATAGGTGCTCACCACCACGCCTGGCTAGTTTTTGTATTTTTAGTAGAGATGGGGTTTTACCATGTTGGCCAGGCTGGCCACGCACTCCTGACCTCAAGGGATCCGTCTGCATCGGCCTCCCAAAGTGCTGGGATTATAGGTGTGAGCCACCACAGCCAGCCTAAATGAAATCTTTCTAAAGTGAAGTTCTGATCACATTGCAGTTCTTCGCAAAAACTTGTAGGACTTCCTTACTACTTTCTAGTTCAATCTGCCTTTCCTCTCTCAGTGCTTCCATTAAGAACTCAACTCTATGCCACAGGCAAACTGAAGCATGTAAACTTCAGTTTCCTGCCTCTTAATTTTAAGCTTAAACTGGTCCCTTCATTTTTCACCTCTTATTAATCCCTACCATTTTTCCTGGTGAATTCAATTGACTTTTAAAATATGATTTCATCTCTGCTGCCTGCCTCCCTCACCCCAGTCATAAATGAACTATTTCTTCTGTACATGCTTCATTGGTGCAATTCCAACCTGTTTCTTCAGTCTAGAACTCTCTCCTTGCCCTCCCTACTTCTACTGATATTGTATTCAAATTTGAACTTACATCTTTTCCCTATGGAGGCCTTTCCTGACTCTCAGACTTCAATGAAATCCCTAATGTATGTCCCCAATGATGCTTTCTACTCCTTAAGGTAGTCACCGCATTCCAATTACTTGCTCAGAGGCTCTGATTCCTGCTCATTCCATAAATCTAAGGACAAGCCTATCTTATTCACTGCTGAATATTAAGCCTCTAGCCTAGTACCTGGCACACAGTAGATGCTAAGTTTGTATTTGCCAACTAGATGTTGAATGAATTCCATTTCAATTCAGTGAATTTTATTAAGCTCCTATAATGTGCCAGGCACTGTTCTAGGTGCCTGAGAGAACAGTGAATAAAGAAGACAAAAAGATCCCTTCCCTTATGGAGTTCAGATTCTAGCAGAGAGTGACAGATGATAAAGATGATAAATCAGTGGTATAGTATGTTAGAAAGTCATATGTGCTGCAGAAAAATGAAAAAGAAAAGCAGAAAACTTGGAAGTGTGCAATTTGCAGTACTAAGTACGGTGGTCAGGATGAGTCCCATTGCAATGATAGTATTTGAGCAAAGACTTGAAAGAGCTGAGGGAGTCAGTCATGTGGACATCTGGAAAGAGAGTGTTCCAGGTGGAGGAACAGCCAGTGCAAAGGCCCTGAGATAAAAGCATTCCTGGTGTTTGGGAGAAATAGCAGCAGACAGTGTGCCTAGAGCAGAGTAAGCAAGGAAGAGAATAATAGGAGGGGAAGGTCACATCATCTGGGGCCCTTCTGGATGTTTGTAAGGACTTTGATTTTTGTATGGAGTGAAAAGAGAAGTCATTTCAGGACTCTGAACAGAAACATGACAAGATGTGGCTTATGTTTTAAAAGAATTACTCTGGCAGCTAGGTTGATACTAGAGTCCAAAGGAGAGGGTCAAAGGTATAAGTAGAGAAAGCAGTTGAAAGGTAGGAAAATCTGACAGGACCAGGGTATGTGGCCCAGAGTGGTAGCAGAGGAGATGCTCAGAAGTAGTCAAATTTTGCATTTTTGAGACAGAGTCTCACTCTGTCACACAGGCTGGAGTGCAGTCATTTTGGTTCACTGCAACCTCCACCTCCTGGGTTCAAGCGATTCTGGCTCAGGTAGCTGGAGCTACAGGTGTGCACCACCCCACCTGGCTAATTTTTGAAATTTTAGTAGAGATGGGGTTTCACCATGTTGGCCAGCTTGGTCTCAAACTTCTGACCTCAGGCAGTCTGCTTGCCTCGGCCTCCCAAAGTGCTGGGATTATAGGCATGAGCCACTGCACCTGGCCAAATTTTACATTTTTTAAAAGGTAGAGCCAATAAGATTTTCTGACAGACTGCAATATAGGATGTGAGAGAAAGAGGGGAACCACAGAGGACTCCAAGGTTTTTATCATGAGTACATGGAACAAAAGAGTTGATATAAACTGAGAAGGGAAAGTTGTGGATTGATGGTTTTGGGGGAGTTCAGTTTTGGACATGTTGAATAAAAGATGTTTATTAGACATTCAAGTGGGGGTGTGAAGAACCGAGTTGGACATATGAATCTCAAATTCAGAAAAGAGGTCTAAGTTGGAGATAAATTTGGGAGTCATCAGCATGAACACAGTATTTAGAATAATAAGCCTAGATAAGATTATCAAGAGGGTAAGGAAAGAAGAGGACCAATGTCTAAGTTCTGGGACACTCTCACATAAAGAAATCTAAGAGAAGAGGATGAACCAATAAAAGATATAAAAACAGACCAGACTAAGAGAGGAGGAAACTCAAGAGACTGCATTATCCTGGAAGCCAGAGGAAGTCAGTATTTCAAGGGAGAATGATAGATTGCGACAAATGCTGTTAACAGGTCAGATAAGGACTGAGAACTGGCCATTAGATTCAGTAACTGGTCATTAGTGAGCTTTATGGAACCAGTTTGGGAAGACTGGTGGAGTAAGAGCCTGTTTAGAGTAAAGAGAAAATGGAAGGAGATGAATCTGAGGATGAAGGAATGCATGGACACCTATGACCTTTATCTCATTCTACCTTTTGTTATCATCATTATGTTTTCATTTTGTCTCTTAGATTATACACTCCTTGAAACAGAAAGAGGCCGTGTCTATGACAACTATATAGCTGCCATGGAACCTGGCACAGTGCTAGCACACAGCAGGGGCTCAATAAATGTTGCTTGACTGACCACTAAATGAAGACAGTCAGGTGAAATTAAGTTCCTCCTTATCCTTTTGAAGCTCGTTCTTATTCTTTATAATTCTATTCTCCCACCCAGGCTCCCAGGTACTGTGAATCCTCCTGCCACCTTCTCTCTGCTCTAGCCTTTCCCTTCCCCCTCTTCCTGTCTCACGTCCCCTCTTCCTATCGCACGTGCTTGACAATTTGCCCACATTGAGCCTATTCCCTCAGGAAGGTAATGGGAGTAAGAACAGTATGAGAACAGCTGATCTCTTAACAGAACTCCAACTCACTATCATTTGATGGCAACTACTGTTGAGTAAAATCCACCTAAGAAAGGTACCTATTCTGAGGCTGGGTAGTAAAGGCCAAGAGAAGCCAGATCTCACAATATAGTGAAAAGAATTTGAAATATGAAAGTGTGTTGTTTTTCTTCATTTAATCTGAATGACACACATCCAACAATGAATATTAATTCACTGTTTCTAATAGAATAAGAAAATAGTCTAAAATAAATGAAAGTACCACAGAGCTGTTCTTAATTGCCTTCTTAAAATATTAGCTTTTAAAGTTGTAAAATAGTATTATATTTTTTCAAATGAAGCACGGACCTGTCTGTCTAATGATTTAATGTACTTTCTTCAAATTAGTTTCTGTAATGGGTTAATTTTAGGCTGCATATATTCTTAAGTTAATTTTGGAGTATAGGATTTGAATAGCTAAATATTATTCATTCATTTATTTAAGGAGTATTTATATATGTTAGACACTATGGTCTTAAACATAAAAACAAAAATACATTAAAAGTGAAGACCAGATAAGATCACTTTGTTGCCCATTGGGATAGATAGGTTAAAGCTATATTTCCTCTTATTTCTTTTCTAACCCCTCCTTTGCAGTTAAGAATTTCAATTATGATACTCAAACATTTAACAAATATATTTTAGTACTTTAATTCCCAAATAGGAGCATCATGTTATTTCAAATGAGAGCGTGAAGGTACAAAGAAAGAAACTGACCTAGTTCGTGTTATTTGACAACCAATGTGCAAGCAACAGAATTATCCAGGCATGAATTCTGAAAGCAGCTTGATAAATACTTTCTACTAGGATGAAAGCAAGATCTGCATAAATTCAATAAAGCAAATTATTTCCACAGGGAGAATGCACACAGGAAGGGTACTGGGAACATTTTTGTCATCTAGGTATCTTTCTAGGTATCTTATTTTTCCAGATAATTAGCCAAAAAGGACAACATAATTTTTTTATCTTGTTCTACAAAGACTGCCCAGAAGCCAAAGATAAGCATTTGGGGTGACTGACAAGTTTCAGTAAGGAGAATGGAGCTGAGTATAATCTGTAAACAATATGGTCATCAAAGAATAAGAGTGTATACATTATATATTTGTTAATATTTCAATCAAAAGAAACTGGAAAAAAATGAAGAAGGGAATCATAGGTACTGAGTTTATTCAGGAAACAAAAGGATAATCAGCTCAACAAAGTATAATAGTCATGGTTCAGCTCATCCCTGAAACTCCATGTGGTCCAGGCTAAGTAGCACCGGCTGTAGCAATTCAAGCTCGCTCGCTCTTGTATTATTCAGGCAATTTTGCAATAAGATAAAGAGTTAAAATAAGCTAGCCTTTTCCATTTCCCTTTGCACCCCTTCCCCACAATCAAGCTATCAGAACAGCAAAACAAAACCAAAACAGTCTCTATAAGAACACTTTATGAGTTTCCTCTCTGTCATTATTCTCTTTTGGCTGAGCAATCTTTTTTTTTGACAACAGAGTATTTATCTTCCTTGCAATTCCTGTATTCATGGTCTTATGCCATCCACTGTGGTAATAATTTAGCTGAATAAAAGGTACAGACAAGGTCCATTTTGAAAGTCAATTTGTAATTTTTGTGTTTTAAACTTTTTTCTCATCCCCTAAATTCATTTCAGATAGATTAAATGATTGACTAATAGAATACTAAAGCTTAGAAATCAGAATAAAATATAATTTAACAGCTTGAAGACTGTGAAAAGATTTTTTTATAACTTACAAGCTTAGGAACAATAGATAAAATAATAATGGAACAAACATACTGATAGATTTGAATGCATACAAATAATAACATTTGCACATAGAAACAAAAAAGAGTTAAAGTCTATTTTATAGAGAGCTCTTGGAGGAGAATCCTTTCACTGTGGCATCACCAGATCTTCTATTATTGCTCTTATCATACTATAAAGACCTTTTCTAATGCACTTTACAAGAAAATCTTCAGTACCAATCAAAATAAATGAATAAATTTTAAATCAAAACCAATTACAGAAGACCAAATAAATAAGAAAAAATGTTAAATTTTATAGCTAATGGGCAAAGCCATGAATAGTCAATTATCATGAGCAGTAAACCAATTACTTAATAAACATGGGAAAATATTTCAGTCTCATTAGTGAACAAAGAAATGCAAATCGACCAGTGAGGTGCCCTTTTTCTTTCTATTGAATTAGTAAAATATATGGTTATACAAATGGCTGGTGGGAATACAAAATAGTGGATATTATGGTGCATTCTAGTGACTGTACAAATTACTTCAATATTTTTGAACTCTGTGATGGCACTATGGATAGAAAGCTAGAAAAATGTTCTGTTTCTGCTTTCTGCCAAGATGATACTAGCCTGGGTTATAGATTCCTACCCCAACAACAATGTTGAAGTAACTGTAAATGTTACAGGGAGGAATGGATTCCAGAAATCAGTACCAATAACCATCAGTGAAAAATCTCTGGGAAGATTAAATCTGTCCTAAACATTATGAGGGGTTGGATGGTTCAGCCTGGTGTGGAGAGTGGCTGCATATGGCAAAGAGAGGATAGGTAGAAGAAAGTTTTATAAATTCTGCCATTGTCTCTGTTTTGGTTTGTCTTAGAACAATCATTATCTGCCCTTTCTCCTCTGACACTAGAGCTCTGAAGGCAAAATCAGAGCAGCATTAAAGTCTTGCTGGGGAAAGGTGTTCATGGAAACAGACCTGTGTCAGTCTTTCAGCTTTACTCTTTAAAAGCCTTAGGCCTAGGACTTCAACCTAGTCTATTCCAAATGCTACTCTTCCCTAAGGGTTAAGGAAAGCCTAGGAGTAGCAGCAGATCAGCAGCGGTTCTTTTGTGCTCGAGGCTCTGTATCCTTGACTCATTTTCTCTCTTGTCCTTAAACACACCTGAATTGACATAGACTTTGGTGCATATTACTGAAGAGAATAGCTGATACCCTCAGGGAACATAAGCTCAAAGGCCAAAATAACAGCTGAATTATTCATCTGTCTCAAAAAAAAAAAAAATCCCATAAACTGAACGATACTTATCATCTGAGTTAGAAATATTAAAACAGAAATCTTGAGAATTTAATATAGTATGGGATAGATACAGAGATAGATTGCTAAGGAGCAAGATACTGAAGTAAAACATCAGAAGAACTCTTCCAGAAAGCATCAAGAAATGATAAAGAAATAAAACAGAAAAGGAAACTGAGCCATTTAAAAGGGCAGGACCAACGTTCAGATAATAGGAGACCCCAAAGGAAGAAACAATAAAGATGAAGAGGGGGAAATATTTAAGATATAATTTTGGATAAACCTTTGAAAAAGATGAAAGATTTCAGATGGAAAAGAGAAATAAAGAAATATCCAGAGGTGACAATGAAGTTTAAGAATATAAAAGACAAAGAGAAAAACTATAAAAGCAAAGAACATTTCAACAGAAAGGAGTAAAAACAACACATCGAATTTTTAAAATAAGCAACATGAGACAGAAAATGGCAATAAAGTTATATTTTTAAGATAGAAAAAAAAATTCCAAAATTAGAATTTTATATTCAGCCAGATTGTCAATCAAATTTGAAAATAGAAGAAAAATATTCTCATGTTGTACAAGTCTCAGAAGGTATACCATAAAAAAGATTCTTAATGAAAACACTTGTGAAGAAAGAGCAAAAAGTCTAGAATCTAGGGCAAGAGATATGGGAAGCCTTGGTGGTCTAATAACTTATTAAAGTCTAATTTTTATTTTTAAAAACCAGAAATAAAGAAATTTTAAAAATCATATCCAAAATAAACAAAAATTAAAATTCTAGAAATTAACAATATAAGTGGGTTAGGAGGTGGGGAGTACTACAAGCACAGGAGAGTGTGTCAAATTAGTTTTCTTGTTGGGATGAATTTATGAACACTGACAAGCTTAAGAAATCAACAAGTGCAAATAAACCTGAGTATGGGTATTTAGTTAAAGACAAAATCAAACAAAAAAAATTATAGCTATTAGATGAAGAAAAGTCATTTAAACTGTCAAATGGAAAACAACGAAGGAAAAAAGAAACAAAAATAAGATGTCCACGTCTTTGGCCGGGCATGGTGGCTCATGGCTGTAATCCCAGCACTTTGGGAGGCCAAGGTGGGTGGATCACTTGAGATCTGGCATTCGACACCAGCCTGACCAACATGGTGAAACCCCACCTCTACTAAACATACAAAAATTAGCTGGGTGTGGTGGCAAGTGCCTGTAATCCCAGCTACTCAGGAGACTGAGGCAGGAGAATCACTTGAACCTGGTAGGGGGAGTTGCAGTTAGCCGGAGATCATGCCACTGTACTCCAGCCTAGGTAACAGAGTGAGACTCCATCTCAAAACAAAGAAACAAACAAAAAACAACAACAAAACAATGTCCATGTCTTCATCCCTGGAACCTGTGACAATGTTAGATTATATTGAAAATGGGATTTTTAAGTCACAGATATAATTAAGGTTGCTAATCAGCTGACTTTAATAGGGACATTATCCTGGATTATTCCAGTGAGCCCAATATAATTGTAGAAGTCCTTAGAAGCAGAAGAGAGGGGCAGAAGAGAGGGTCAGACAAAGAGATGTGGTAATGGAGGCAGGATCAGAGAGATGTTACATTGCTGGCTTTGAAGGTAGAGGGAGGGGGCCATGTGTTGAACAATGTGGGTGACCTCCAGAAGCTGGAAAAGAAAAGATTTCTTCCTTGTTATGAATCTATGCCTCCAAAATTTATAGGTTAGAACTTAAATCCCAAGGTGATGGTATTAAGAATCAAGGAACATGGGTGGCCTCTGGTAGATGGAAAAAAAAAAAGAAAGAAATAGTTTCTTCATTGCTATGAATCTGTCCTCCAAAACTTATAAGTTGGAACTTAAATCCCAAGGTGATGGTATTAAGAAGTGGGGGACTTTGGGAGGCAATTAGGCCTTGAGGGCTCTGCTTTCATGAATGAGATTAATGCTCTTATAAAAGAGGCTTCAGAGAGATGCCTATCCTTTCTGTCTCTTCTGCCACATGAAGATACAGCATTTGTCCCTTTTTTCTTGTCTGCCATGTGAGAACACAGCATTTATACACTCCAGAGGATACAAGATGCCATCTTGGCAACAGAGAGTAAGCCCATACTAGATACCGAATCTGCTGATACTCTGATCTTGGACTTCCCAGCCTCTAGAACTGTGAGGAATACATTTCTATTTCTTAAAAATTACTCAGTCTGTGGTATTTTGTTATAGCAGCAGGAATGGACTAAGACACTTCCCTAGAGCCTCCAAAAGGAATGCAGCCCTGCTGACACTTTGATTTTAGCACAATGGTAGCTATGTTAGACGTCTGACCTACAGAAGTGGACATCATAAATTTGAGTTGTTTGAAGCCACTGTTTGCAGTCATTTGTTATAACAGCAATAGAAAATGAACACAACAGGGAAGTACAATCCTACTATGTATCTGGATGGAGGAAGAAGTGGAAATATTTGATGACTAGTACTAATGACTATCACAGAAGGGAAAATATTATTTTCACAGAATAATTATTTGCACAGAATGATCACTTACCTAGAAAAAACCCACTGAATCAATATAACTCTCTGAACATACAGGAATATTCAACAAGTTTGTTGAATACAATAGCAACATTAAAAAATCATAGTTCATAAGAAACTAGATATCATTCACAAGAATTAACTTATGCATGAATATGCAAGATGGCAAATAAGAATTAATTTATGCATGAATATACAAGATCTCTTTGGGGGAAAATCTTAAGTCTCTAATAAATGACATAGAAGATAGTCTAAATGAAGAAAGAAACATAAAATAGCTCCCCCAAATTGTTTATATTCATATTCACTGGAACTGTGAATGTGTTACCTTACACAGTAAAATGGACTTTGCTCATTTAAGTTAATGTTTAGCAATCTAATTCTCAGATTCCTGAAGAGGCTTAAAAATAGGGAATTAAGGGTATCTTTGAAGGCAGCACTGCTGAGCTGAGTTGGCTGAAGAAGATAGGTTTGAAATCCTAAGGTCATACAGTTTAGCCCCAGATCACCTTCCCAACTCTGCACAGCTTTCTGCCTCTTGCTACACTACATCACATTTCTATTTCTGTGAACAGAGCACCCCAGAGCTGCATGGTAAAACAGCAGTGATTTATTATTTTTAACAATCCTATAGGTTGGCTGAGTGTTTCTTTTATTCTCATCTGAGGCTACTCTTGAGGCTACCTTCAGTTAGGGATGACTGAAGGATGTCTGGGCCTCTTTATGTAGTCTCAGGGACTATTTCTGCATGTGCTCACTTATTCAGTAATCAGCTTGGACTTCTCATATAACCATATGAGCTGGGTCCCAAGACAGCAAGCTCATCCATGCAGAGGTCTGATTCACTGAAGGCCATTAATGTAACAATCTACCATGCCCATTGTCTTAGTCCATTTTTGCATTGCTACAAAGAAATATCTGAGGCAGGGTAATTTATAAGGAAAAGAGGTTTAAGTGGCTCACAATTCTGCAGGCTGTACAAGCATAATTTCAGCATCTGCTTCTGGTGAGGGCCTCAGGAATCTTCAGTCATGGAGGAAGGTGAAGAGAAGGCAGGTGGTGTCATTGGTGGGGGGGTGGGGTAGGGGGCAGGTGCCACACATTTTGAACAACCATAATTTTCAAGAACTCAACTCATTCATCATCAAGGGGATGGTGCTAAGCCATTCATGAAGGATCTGTCCCCATGATTCAAACACCTCCCACTAGGCCCCGCCTCCAACACTAGACTTGGTATCTGAGGTCTATGGGCACAAATGAGAGTGGGAATTAATACAAACTCAATGGTTAGACTTTCAGCTGCCTTATCCCCAAGTTTCTAGCATGCTGGCAGCCAGAATTATTCCTACAAGGTAGAAGTTTGGAGTATTCTTCTTTGCAAGATACACATCAGCATTAGGAAAAAGGTCTAAATAGTGATAGCTGGGAGAGGACTAATGAAATAGGTAGGATATATCAGAACTCTCCAAGGAGAGTCTGGCCTGTTGGTAAGCTCTCCTATCAATACAAGCTGCTGCTAAACAGCTCTTTTTTTTTTTTTTTTTAGACAAGGGCTCACTCTGTCACCAAGGCTGGGGTGCAGTGACACAATCACAGCAGCTTACTGCAGCCTCAACCTCCCAGGATGAAGCAATCCTCCCATCTGAGCCTCCCAAGAAGCTGGAATTACGGGTATGTACCACTATACTCAGCTAATTTTTATATTTTTGGTTGAGAGGGTGATACGGTTTTGCTGTATCCCCACTCAAATTTCATCTCAAATTGTAACTCCCACAACTCCTACACGTCATAGAAGGAACCCAGTGGGAGGTGATTGAATAATGGGGGTGGGTCTTTCCTGTGCTGTTCCAATGATAGTGAATGAGTCTCATGAGATCTGATGGTTCTAAAAATGGGAATTTCCCTGCACAAGCTCTCTCTTTGCCTGCTGCCATCCATGTAAGATGTGACTTGGTCCTCCTTGCCTTTCACCTTCCATCATAATTATGAGGCCTCCCCCAGCCATGTGGAATTGAAAGTCCAATGAACTTCTTTTTTTAGTAAATTTATCAGTCTCAGGTAGGTTTTTATCAGCAGTGTGAAAATGGACTAATACAGAGGGGTTTTCACTATGTTGACCAGGCTAGTCTCAAATTTCTGGCCTCAAGTGACCCTCCTACCTCAGCTTCTTCAAGTACTGAGATTATAGGTGTAATCCACCATAATCAGCTTCTTAATGCCTTACTTTTAAATATAAATAAATGACCAAGGATTGCTACATACTTTTAGTAGCTTCATTCTATTTCATTGCTTAGACATGTCATAGTTTCTACAACTGATCCTCTACTGTCTGAAATTTAGATTGCTTTTCTACTTTACTATTATAAGTGATGCTGGAACAAATATTATTCTACATATATCTTTGTATGGCTGTCTGATTATTTTCTTAGAAAAAATTCTAAAAAGCGGAATTTTTGTGTCAAAAAGTAGGCATTTTAAATAGGTTTCTGAGACACATTATCAAACGGGTGTTATCTCAATGCAGTTTATTAATCTATTGCTGTGTAACAAATTATCTTAAATTATAGCAGCTTAAAAAGACAGTAGAAATTTATTATACTTATCTTCCTATGGATCAGACTTTCAGAAATAGCTTACCGGGGTGCTCTAGCTTAGGATTTTTTATGAGGCTGTGGTTAGGATGTTGTGCTGGGCTATGCTATTGTCATTTGAAGACCAAGAGAGGGAGTCAGGTGAACGCTATTCTTTTTATAAGTTAACTTCAGAAGTCACATAGTGTCACTTTTCTGTTTGTTAGGAATGAGTCACTAAAATTGGTCCCCATTTGGGGAGTGGCAAATAATTTGTTGACATATTTTAAAACCATCATGCTCAGAAAAATTGTTTTAAGTATTGAAGCATTTTACTCTTAAAATAATAGACATGCATTTATACTTCAATTTACTGATAAAAAAATCCATATTTAAAAATACCTTATGTGGGCTGAGCATGGTGGTTCATGCCTATAATCCTAGTGCTTTGTAAAATGAGTTGAGAGGATCACTTGAGACCAGGAATTTGAGACCAGCTTGGGCAACACAGTGAGATCTCACTTCTACAAATTAAAAAAATGCCTTATAAGATTGTGTCCGTCCATTTGTGTTGCTAATATAAAGAAGTACCTGAGACTGGATAAATTATAACGAAAAGAGGTTTATTTGGATCACAATTCTGTAAGCTGCAAAAGAAGGATGGCACCAGCATTTGCCTCTGGTGAGGATTTCAGAAGGCTTATACTCACAGCAGAAGATGAAGGGGAGCCAGCATATCACATGCTGAGAGTGGGAGCAATGGAGAGAGGAGGAGGTGCCAGACTCTTTAAACATCCAGCTCTCATGTGAATTAACAGAGTGAGAACTCACTCATTACCAAGGGGATGGTGCTAAGCCATTCATGAGGGATCCACCCCATGAACACACATCTCCCACTAGGCTACACCTCCAATACTGGGCATCACACTTCAACATAAAATTTGGAAATGACACACATCTAAACCATATCATGCTTCTGCCAGATGCCCAAATTTCGTGTCCTTCTCACATTGCAAAATCATCCCTTCTGAATAGTCCCCAAAGTCTTAACTAGTTTCAGCATTAACTCAAAACTCCAAAATCTCATCTGAGGCTCGAGGCACATTTCTTCTACCTATGAGCCTATAAAATCAAAAACAAACTATTTGCTTCTAAGATACAATAGTGGCATAGGCATTGGGTAAACATTCCCATTCCAAAAGGGAGAAATTTGCCAAAAGAAAGGAACAATTGGCTCATGCAAGTCTGAAACCCAAGAGGGTAGTTATTAAATCTCATAGCTCCAAAAAAATCTCCTTCTAGTCCATGTCCTTCATCCAGGGGATTCTAGTGTAAGGGATGGGCTCTCAAGGCCTTGGACAACTCCACCCCTATGGCTTTGGAGGGTGTGGCCCACATGGTTGCTTTCACAAGTTTGAGTTGAGTGGCTATTGCTTTTTCAGGCTTAGGGTGTATGATGTTAACACTGAGTGTCAACTCGATTGGATTGAAGGATACAAAGTATTGTTCCTGGGTGTGTTTGTGAGGGTGTTGTCAAAGGAGATTAACATTTGAGTCAGTGGACTGGGAGAGGAAATACCACCCTCAATCTGGTTGAGCACCATCTAACCAGCTGCCAGCATGGCTAGAATAAAGCAGGGAGAAGTTGGAAAGAGCAGACCTATTGAGTTGCCTGGCTTTCATCTTTCTCCTGTGCTGGATGCTTTCTGCTCTTGACATCAGACTCCAAGTTCTTCAGCTTTTGGACTCTTGGACTGACACCAGTGATTTGCCAGGGGCTGTCTGGCCTTGGCCACAGACAGAAGGCTGCACTGTCAGCTTCCCTACTTTTGAGGTTTTGGGACATGGACTGGCTTCCTTGCTCTTCAGCTTGCAGATGGCCTACTGTGGGACTTCACCTTGTGATTGTGTGAGCCAATACTCCTTTAATAAACTCCCCTTCATATATACATCTATCCTATTACTTCTGTCCCTCTAGCAAACCCTGACTAATACAGGGTACAAGCTGCTGTTGGCCTTATCATTCTTACATCCCAGAATAGAAAGGGTGGTGGCTCCTTTCTCACAGCTCCATTAGGCAGTGCCCTGCTGGGGGACTGTATGGGGACTCCAATCCCACATTTCCCCTTGGCACTGCCCTAGTAGAGCCTCTCTGAGGGCTCCTTCCTTGTGTCAGGCTTCTCCCTGGGCAACCAAGCTTTCCCATACATTCTTTGAAATCTAGGTGGAAACTGACAAGCATCTTTACTCTTGCATTTGGTGAACCTATAGGCTTAACACTATGCAGAAGCTGCCAAGGCTTATGGCTTGTACCTGCTGGTGCAGCAGTGTGAGCTGTATCTGGGGCCCCTTGAACTGAGGCTGGAGCCAGAGCTGTCAGGATGCAGGGAGCAGTGTCCTGAAGCTTAGCAGGGCAGCAGTGCCCTGGGCCTGGACCATGAAACCATTACTTCCTCTCAGGCCTCTAGGCCTGTAATGGGAGGGGATGCCTTGAAGAATTCTGAAAAGTCTTTGAGGCCTTTTCCCATTATTGTGAATATTAGCATTTGCTTCTGTTTTAGTCATGTTAGTCTCTCTAGTTAGTGATTGCTCCACAGCCTGCTTGTATTCCTCTCTTGAAAACACTTTTTCCTTCTGTGCCACATGGCTACACTGCCATGGAGATTTGCACTACAAGTTACATTGAAAAATGCTTACCTCAAGAGAAGATTCAAGATGGCCAAAAAGGAACAGCTCTGGAGTGCAGTTCCCAGCGAGAACGCAAAGGGTGAGTGATAACCGCATTTCCAAATGAATTTTTACTGCCCACAGACCAGGAGATTCCTGGGTGGAAAAGCACCACAAGTCTCCGGCATGGCTGTTTCAGCTGGCGCAGCAAGTATCTGCACAAAAACTCACACAAATCTGGGTGCCATTTCAACTGGTGCATGGAACACCTGGGGAAACAGAGTCACCCATTCAACTGAAAAAAAAGGGGGCTGAAACAGGGAGCCAGGTGATCTGGCTGGGTGGGTCCCACCCCCCACAAAGACCAGCAATCTGAAACACTCTGGACTGAGAGTTTCACAGCAAGCACAGCTGGACCTGGGACAGTTCAACTCTGTGGGGGGGAAGGGTATCCACCATTAAAGAGGCAATCCACTATTACTGAGGCAGTCTGCCATTACCGAGGCAGTCCACCATTACGGAGGCAATCCACCATTACCGAGGCAGTCTGCCATTACAGAGACTCTCAGTCCATCATGAGGCAGATCGACATTGCCTACGCCGTTCTATCTACACCTCTATAATCAAAACCACAAGGAAGTTCACACAGCAGCTGGGCAGAGCCAATGGGGAGCTCAGCAATGCCTCTGCTGGCAGACTGTGACTAGGCTACCTCCTCACTGGGCAGGGCATCTCTGAAAAAAGGCAGCAGCATATCAGAAACTTATAAATAAAGCCCCACCTTCCCAGGACAGAGCACCTGGGGAAAAAAAGGCGGTTATAAGTTCTGCTGCAGCAGACTTAAACGTACCTGCCCAGCACCTCCCCTGACCCCCATATATCCAAAAACACATCTCATAATGGAGAGCTCAGGCTACATCTGGTGGGTATCCTTCCAGGACAAAGATAACAGAAGAAGAAACTGGCAGCAACCCTTACTGTTCTGCAGCTGCTGCAGGTGATCCCCCAGGCAAGCAGGGTCTGGAGTGCACAGCCAGCAGTCCTACAGCAGGGGGCTTGACTGTTAGAAGGAAAACTAAAAAACAGAAAGAAATAACTTCATCATCAACGAAAAGGACGTCCACTCAGAGATCCCATCTGAAAGTGACCAACTACAAAGACCACACATAGATAAATCCACAAAGATGGGAAGAAACCAGCACAAAAAGGATGAAAACACCCAAAACCAGAATGCCTCTCCTCCTCCAAGGACTCACAACTCCTCATCAGCAAGGGAACAAGGCTGGATGGAGAATGAGTCTCATGAATTGACAGAAACAGGCTTCAGAAAGTGGGAAATAACAAACTTCTCTGAGCTAAAAGAACATGTTCTAACCCAATGCAAAGAAACTAAGAACCTTGAAAAAAGGTTTGATGAAATGCTAACGAGAATAAACAACTTAGAGAAGAATATGAATGAACTGATGGAGCTGAAAAACACAACATGAGAACTTTGTGAAGCATACACAAGTTTCAATAGCCGAATCGACCAAGCAGAAGAAAGGATATCAGAGACTTGAAGATCAACTCAATGAAATAAAATGAGAAGGCAAGATTAGAGAAAAAAGAGTAAAAAGAAATGAACAAAGCCTCTAAGAAATATGGGATTATGTGAAAAGACCTCATTTACATTTGATAGGTGCACCTGAATGTGACGGAGAGGATGAACGCAAGCTGGAAAACATTCTTCAGGATATTATCCAGGAGAACTTCCCCAACCTAGCAAAGAAGGTCAACATTCAAGTCCTGGAAATACAGAGAACACCACAAAGGTATTCCTCAAGAAGAGCAACCCCAAGGCACATAATCGTCAGATTCACCAGGGTTGAAATGAAGGAAAAAATTCTAAGGGCAGTCAGAGAGTAAGGTCAAATTACCCAGAAAGGGAAGCCCATCAGACTCACAGTGGATCTCTCGGCAGAACCCTGCAAGCCAGAAGAGAGTGGGGCCAATATTCAACATCCTTAAAGAAAAGAACTTTCAACCTAGAATTTCATATCCAGCCAAACTAAGCTTCATAAGTGAAGGAGAAATAAAATCCTTTATGAACAAGCAATTGCTCAGAGATTTCATTATCACCAGGCCTGCCTTACAAGAGCTCCTGAAGGAAGCACTAAACATAGAAAGGAACAACCAGTACTACCCACTCCAAAAACGTACCAAATGGTAAAGACCTTCAACACAATGAAGAAATTGTGTCAACTAATGGGCAAAACAGCCAGCTAGCATCAAAATGGCAGGATCAAATTCACACATAACAATACTAACCTTAAATGTGAATGGGCTAAATGCCCTAATCAAAAGACACAGACTGGTAAATTGGATTAAAAAGTCAAAACCCATCAGTGTGCTGTATCCAGGAAACCCATCTCACATGCAAGGATACACACAGGCTCAAAATAAAGGGAGGGAGGAAGATCTACCAAGCAAATGGAGAGCAAAAAAAAGCAGGAGTTGCAATCCTAGTCTCTGATAAAATAGACTTTAAACCAACAAAGATCAAAAGAGACAAAGAAGGCATTACATAATGGTAGAAGGATCAATGCTACAAGAAGAGCTAACGATCCTAGATAGGCACCCAATACAGGAGCACCCAGATATATAAAGCAAGTTCTTAATGACCTACAAGGAGACTTAGACTCCCACACAATAATAGTGGGAGACGTTAACACTCCACTGTCAATATTAGACAGATCAATGACACAGAAAATTAACAAGGATATCCAAGACTTGAACTCATATCTGGACCAAGCAAACATAATAGACATTTACAGAACTCTCCACCCAAAATCCACAGAATATACATTCTTCTTAGCACCACATTGCACCTACTCTAAAACTAACCTCATAATTAGAAGTAAATCAATCCTCAGCAAATGCAAGAAAATGGAAATCGTAACACAGAGTCTCTCAGACCACAGTGAAATCAAATTAGAACTCACAATTAAGAAACTAACTCAGAACCACACAACTTCATGGAAACTGAACAACTGGCTCTTGAATGTTGACTGGATAAACAATGAAATGAAGGCAGAAATAAAGATGTTCTTCGAAACCAATGGAATGAAGACACAATGTACCAGAATCTCTGGGACACATTTAAAGCAGTGCCTAGAGGAAAATTTATAGCAATAAATGCCCACATGAAAAACAAGGAAAGATCTAAAATCGACACCCTATCATCAAAATTGAAAGAGCTAGAGGAGCAGGATCAAAAAAATTCAAAAGCTAGCAGAAGACAAGAAATAACTAAGATCAGAGCTGAACTGAAGGACATAGAGACACAAAAAACCCTACAAAACTTAATAAATCCAGGACCTGGTTTTTTGAAAAGATCAACAAAATAGACCACTAGCCAGATTAATAAAAAAGAAAAGAGAGAAGAATCAAATAGATGCAATAAAAAATGATAAAGGGGATATCACCACCATTTTCACAGAAATACAAACTACCATCAGCGATTACTGCAAACAACTCTATACACATAAACCAGTAAACCTGGAAGAAATGGATAAATTCCTGGACACTGACACCCTCCCAAGCCTAAACCAGGAAGAAGTCAAAACCTTGAATAGACCAATAACAAGGTCTGAAGTTGAGGCAGCAATTAATAGCCTACCAACCAAAAAACGCCCAGGTCCAGATGGGTTCACAGCCAAATTCTACCAGACATACAAAGAGGAGCTGGTACCACTCCTTCTGAAATGATTCCAAACAATCCAAAAAGAGGGACTCTTTCCCAAATCATTATATGAGACTAACATCATCCTGATACCAAAATCTGGCAGAGACTCAACAAGAAAAGAAAACTTCAGGCCAATATCCATGATGAACATAGATGCAAAAATCTTCAATAAACTGCTGGTAAACCGATTTCAACAGCACATCAAAAAGCTTATCCATTATGATTAAGTAGGCCTTGTCCCAGGGATGCAAGGCTGGTTCAACATACGTTAAGTCTATAAACGTCATCCACCACATAAACAGAACCAAAGACAAAAACCACATGATTATCTCAATAGATGCAGAGAAGGCCTTCGACAAAATTCAACAGCACTTTATGCTAAAAATTCTCAATAAACTAGGTATCAACAGAACATATCTCAAAATAATAAAAGCTATTTATGACAAACCCACAGCCAATATCATACTGAATGGGCAAAAACTGGAAGCATTCCCTTTGAAATCTGGCACTAGACAAGGATGCCCTCTCTCACCACTCTTATTCAATATATTATTGGAAGTTCTAGCCAGAGCAATCAGGCAAGAAAAAGAAATAAAAGGTATTCAATTAGGAAAAGAGGAAGTCAAATTGTCTCTATTTGCAGATGACATGATTGTGTATTTAGAAGACCCCATCATCTCAGACCAAAATCTCCTGAAACTGATAAGCAACTTCAGCAAAGTCTCAGGATACAAAATCAATGTGCAGAAATCACAGGCATTCCTATACACCAATAACAGACTTAAAGAGAGCCAAATCATGAGTGAACTCTCATTCACAATTGCTACAGAGAGAATAAAATACCTAGGAATACAACTAAGAAAGGATGTAAAGGACCTCTTCGAGGAGAACTACAAACCACTGCTCAAGGAAATAAGAGAGGACACAAACAGATGGAAAATCATTCCATGTTCATGGTTAAGAAGAATCAATAGTGTGAAAATGGTCATACTGCCCAAAGTAATTTATAGATTCAATGCTATCCCCATCAAGCAACCTATGACCCTCTTCACAGAACTGGCAAAAACCACCTTAAGCTTCATATGGAACTGTTGAAATTTCAACTGTGCTGTTGAAATTTTAAGCAACAAGAACAAAGCGGTAGGCATCATGCTACCTGACTTTAAACTATACTACAAGGCTACAGTAATCAAAACAGCATGATACTGGTACCAAAACAGAGATATAGACCAATGGAACAGAACAGAGGCCTTGAAGGCAACACCACACATCTACATCCATCTGATCTTTGACAAACCTCACAAAAAAAAGCAATCGGGAAAGGATTTCCTGTTTAATAAATGGTACTGGGAATACTGGCTAGCCATATGCAGAAAGCAGAAATTGGACCCCTTCCTGACACCTTACACTAAAATTAACTCCAGATGGATTAAAGACTTAAACATAAGACCTAACACCATAAAAACCCTAGAAGAAAACCTAGGCAAAACCATTCAGGACATAGGCATAGGCAGGGACTTCATGACTAAAACACCAAAAGCATTGGCAACAAAAGCCAAAATAGACAAATGGGATCTAATCGAACTCCAGAGTTTCTGCACAGCAAAAGAAGCAATCATTAGAGTGAACCGGCAACTAACAGAATGGGAAAAAATTTTTGCAATCTACCCATCTGACAAAGGACTAATATCCAGAATCTACAAAGAACTAAAACAGATTTACAAGAAAAAAACAAACAAACCCACTCAAAAGTGGGCAAAGGATATGAACAGACACTTTCAAAAGAAGACATATTTGAGGCCAACAAACATATGAAAAAATGCTCATCATCATTGGTCATTAGAGAAATGCAAATCAAAACCACATTGAGATACCATCTCACGCCAGTTAGAATGGCGATCATTAAAAAATCTGGAGACAACAGATGCTGGAGAGGATGTGGAGAAATAGGAACACTTTTACACTGTTGGTGGGAGTATAAATTAGTTCAACCATTATGGAAGACAGTGTGCTGATTCCTCAAGGACCTAAAAATAGAAATTCCATTTGACCCAGCAATCCCATTACTGGATATATATCCAAAGGATTATAAATCATTCTATTATAAAGACACATGCACACGTATGTTCATTGCAGCACTGTTTACAATAGCAAAGACTGGAAACAACCCAAATGCCCATCGGTGATAGACTGGACAGGGAAAATGTGGTACATATACACCATGGAATACTATGCAGCCATAAAAAATGATGAGTTTGTGTCTTTTGTAGGGACATGGATGAACCTAGAAACCATCATTCTCAGCAAACTGACAGAAGAAGAGAAAATCAAACACTGCATATTCTCACTCACAGGTGTATATTGAACAGTGAGAACACATGGACACAGGGAGGGGGAGCATCACACACTGGGGTCTTTTGAGGGGGACAAAGGGAGGGACAGCGAGGGGTAGAGAATTGGGGAGGGGATAACATGGGGAGAAATGCCAGATATAGGTGACGGAGATGGAGACGGCAAACCAAATTACCATGTATGTACCTATGCAACAATCCTGCATGTTCTGCACATGTACCCCAGAACTTAAAGTGCAATAAAATATATTAAAAAAATGCTTACCTCTATTATTTTACCAAATTTCTTATTTTGAAATCTTCAAAACTATAGAAAAGTTGAAAGAATAGTGCAATGAATACTCTGCATACCCTTTGTCTGGTTCATCAATTGTTAATACTTTGCCACATTTGTTTTAGCTCACTTTTTCTGTGTTTGTATATATTAATGGTTTCTTCCTGAACCATAAGAAAATAAATTCAAACATTATGATATGTTTACCTAAATACTTCAGTATGAATCACCTGATAATGAAGTATTGTCCCACGATAGGCACAATTCCTAGGAAAGTTGACAATAATGCCATAATGTTGTCTAATATCTATTTTATATTCCCCAATGTTTCCAACAATGACTTTTATAACCATTTTAAAAAATTCAGCATTAGTCAAAGATTACACATTTCATTTGTTTGATATGTTCCTCATTGTTTTTAATCCAGAAGAGTCCTTTTGTTTTTTTTCTTCACTTTTTTCATGACTTTTTTTGATGACTTATTGAAGAAATCAAGCTAGCTGATTTACAGAAGGTTCCTCATGGTGTAATTGAACTTGTTATCTTCTCTGTGCTTCCTATAATCTTTAAGTTAGATCTGGAAGCTTGCTCAATCTCAGGTAAATATTTCGGATAAAATATTTCCATATTTCATAATGCATCACATCAAGATGCATATAATGCTAGGTTGCCTGATTATTGATAATAATAAGTTTGAATAATAATAAGTCTGATCACTTGATTTGGGGCTGACTGTCAAATAGTTCCATTTTTGATTAGTAAGCAATCTATGAGGTTATAATTTGGTATTGAGTTTTTACAATGTGTTTTTATGATGTAGTTTTAGAACCCATTGTGGATTCTTGTGTTCAGCCAATTATAATATTAGGAATTGAGTTATAAAATGGTGTTTTTTTCCTTCTATCGTTTAATCTATATTTATTAGCTGCATTAAAAAAATAAAGATGAGCTTTTCTTCTCTGTTAACTATAGACTTCTAGATGTTATAATCAATTATTGTCATTCTGTTTGATGTTCAAATTAGGTTTAGTGCATAAATTATAATTAATGTCAAATCTGGCCACTGCGAGTCTCTATAAGCCAGCTCCTATGTCCCTTTGATATGTCTAATCAATTCTGAGGACTACTTTGCTTTGTGAGAAGATGCCCAGATTCACCTTATACTGTCTTTGCTCCTGCCCTGGACTCAGCCATTTACCAAGTCAGCCATTTACTTTAATGGAGAATGGTATTTAGAAACCCATCTGGGGATGGGTGAATCCTTAATGATGAAATTTCAGGCATTGCTGTTGGCTCTTTGCAAGAGGCCTTTTGGAGTAGTCATGCCCTTTCAAAAGCTTCTCTAATCATGCTGTGTTTCATACTGAACATTGTCCCTCAAACATATAAGACTAGCCTATGAGTCAGATACTATCTTGGAGCTTCAGAGAGCTGGATGAAACCTAGATGGGCTGATTAGGGCAGAATCTACCATCTTAGTTTCAACCTATGTGTCCTAAAACAAAATGATTATGGAGAAAATTATGGCCTCCCCTGTCCCCAGCTTTCTTACCCCACCTGGGTCATTGAACATAGTCCAAAGCTAAAACTTCTTCCAGGTGTCCTCCTTATTGTCTGACTTATTCCACCCTTAGAATTAATATAGTCATCTAAGAATGGATCCTAGAAGAATTAAGTAGTAGGCTTATTTGTTCAAGGGCCTTATTAGTCTCCAGGTCTCAGGCTATACCAGAATAAACTCTCCCTTGGCCTTAACAGCATGAACTTGGAATATCCAGTTATTGGAAGTGAATATGTATGGTTTGTATAAACTCTATGTACCAATGTATGGATACATTAATGAATCCATTATATCCAATTTAATTTTCTGGTTGAAACTTTCTTGTTCTAGCACTGCTGAGCAGACAGCAGGTGACAGGACTCTTCCCATTTGCACAGAGTTTACTGGTCACCCAATCAGGATTTGAACCAAAGGATCTAGAGAGAAGTTTCAGTCTTTAGAGTTCAATGTAGAGTTGGGTCTGGTAGCTACGTATAAATGAGGAAGTAAAGAAAGATGGCTGAGAGATTATGGCAATAGGACTGGGCTGTAAAAAGACTGGGGTGAAGGATACCATATCATTGCTAAGAACTATTTCACCTCTCAGTGTCATTCCCTGTCCTTGGAGTCTGTGAAGTTTCTGTATCCTTAAAATTAACTTCTTTCATTAATAGAATTAGTTTGTCCTTTGCAACTGGGAAATCTTGGCTCTAATATTATACAGTATAATGATGCATATTGTTTTTTTCATTCTTTTTTGTTATAGAGAACCATTGTGTTTGGGTTATATTATCTGCAATTATCAGAAGAATAGAACATTTCCAAATATTTGCTTAGGGAAAACCTGTATATAAAATATTAAATAAACACTACATCTACTTCTTTTGCAAAGCAATCAATTGTTTTGTGAAGCTGTGCCTCTCTAGCTAAGATTTGAATTAATCTGTCAATAGGCAATCCAATCAATAGAAGCCCAGCAATGCTCTGATCATATGTCAGCCTCACACATGTTATCTAGTGATGTTAACCTCTCTCTAGATCCAGCTGTGGTTGTACTTATTGTGGAATCAAAGAATATTTATAAGTTGAGAATGGTAAATGTTAATGGATAGTGAGTCATAGTAAAAATGTGAAATATAAAAATACAAAGGGAGTAGAAATTTTAATTTGGGGTATGGAAAGAAAAATGCAGAAAATGACTTTGACCAAATGAAGTTTGGTGTATGTTGATTGACGTCTTCCTGAGTCTGGCCAGCTCCAGAGCTACCTGTCAGCTCCAGACCTGGGCACTGGGACAGTAGGTTCTGCTGTCAAGTGTTGGGCCCTGTGGTAGATGGTTGCTCCTTAGCCATTCTCTTCATTAGGCTGCATTAGGCCCTCCTCCGGCTGCTTTGCGTGTTAGTTGGTAACAGCTCACAGGTGGACCTTTCTCCTGAGAATTACCCAATGCCAACAAGAGCCACTTCACCTGGACTTGCTTGCGAAGTTTACAACCTCCCCTCAGGGTTCCTCCCAGGCAACGTCTGACTGACATGTGAGTACAACAGTCTGGCCCTCTTGTTTCCAGTTAAGATTAACTCTATGGTGTTATGCTTGTTCAGAGTTCCCCGTGGGGTCAGACAAGAGCTAGATTTAGACAGAAACCACACCTTTGACTGTTTTTTTCCCCTGTCCCCATGCTGCTTTCCTCAGTCCTCTGCAGATTTCACCTGAGGATATTCAGTGAGGAACTTGCTCAGTAGTTCCCGTCTCAGCTCTCTTCTAGGGGACCCAACTGAAGTCATCTAATGTTTAATTTAACTAAGCAAAGATGGTCTTTTGTTTTACTACTGTTTGTAGCTTTGCTAGCATGTCAGTGGAGAAATAAGTATCTAGGTTGATCCTTTCATATTCAACTATACGTTTGCTCTGTGAGGACTCCTCTCCATTTCATTATACAGGTTTACCTTTGAGCACCTGGCACTGGAGTTGTCTTAGGGAGGAAAATGTTTTTGTCTAGGGAAATACTCTGCTGAGCTGCTTGAGAGTTGAAAGAGAGACCCTAAGGCTATGTGCTTAAAGCGGATGATGAAACGAAAAGATGGATATACAGATCTGCATAAGAATAAACAAAGATTTTATACTGGGGTTAATCAGGAAGGTTAGAGGGTTTGGGGAGGAGAAGGAGAGGAAAGTCTGGCAATAAGACAGAAGGACAAGAATTTCCAGTGGTGTGATGTCCAGAAGACACTTAAGACTAAAGACATCTAATACACTATTATGAGTTGTTTTGTTACGAAGAAAACTCCCTCTGACTCTAAATCTTCAGTATAAATTTAATTTGTCAGAACAACCTTGTGGGATGGGAATGGGGGAAATAAAAAGTCAGTGTAGTAAAAACATCAGTCCCATACTCACTCCTTTGCTGACAACCACAGGGGTTAGCAACATCCTTTCAAGGGAGCAGCAGGCCATGTGTCCTGGGAGCAGCTAGCAGTAAAGTGAATGATGGTCCACGGGGTTGCTAACAGAGGCAGAGAGAAGCAGCTGTGGTGTGAAACTGACTCAGGATGAGCAAGAGTCCGACTCTCCTTCCCCCAAATAAACTAGAGAAATACCACTTAGAAGCAGGGAGAGAAGGGCTGGCATGTGGAGTACACACACACACACACACACACACACACACACACACATATACACCGCAGTTGGTGCATACCCCTATTGTGACCTCACAGTCTTTAATAAAATTCTAGCAAAATAACATACAAAGCATTAAAATATGTAATGTGGTTATATAAGCTTTATTTGGCTTTCTTTCTTTCTTTTTTTTTCCAGAATAGACAACATCAGAGCCTATTAGTGCTGGCCTTGGGAAGATTATCCTGTGCTTTTGGAAAGTGTATCCTGTTATAAATAAAAGACAAGCACAATCTGGTAACTAAAAATGATTTCCTAAGAGGACAGAGATGTACTTTTTCTTCTCCCTTCTAAGTCCTGCTGATTTTTTAATGTCCCATCTCAAATATTCACCTTCATAAAGCATCATCTACTAACCTCTTCCAAATCAGCACAATCTCTTCTTCTTTGAGCCCTCCATAACTTATTATTTAAAGAGTTTATGGGTTAATATTAAATTTTGCTATGTTTCATAGTGTTATATCCAATCAGGACTCATCTTGGGAAATATAAATTAAGACAGAGACATTTGACAGAATTTCAAGAGATTTTACTGGCCATGTGGAATTCTTTTTTTTTTTTTTTTTTTTGAGATGGAGTCTTGCTCTTGTTGCCAGGCTGGAGTGCAGTGATGTGATCTTGACTCACTACAACCTCCACCTCCTGGGTTCAAGTGATTCTCCTGCCTCAGCCTCCTTAGTAGCTGGGACTACAGGTGCATGCTACCATGCCCAGCTAATTTTTGTATTTTTAGTAGAGACGGGGTTTCATCATGTTGGCCATGATGGTCTCGATCTCTTGACCTTGTGATCCGCCCGCCTCAGCCTCCCAAAGTGCTGGGGTTACAGACGTGAATCACCACACCTGGCCCGGAATTCATACTAAGGAAGTCAATCCACATGCCAGGCCAAACCTATTCAGAGAAACCTATTCAAAGAAATTTCACAATAATTTTGTAAGTGCCAAAAATATAATAGTTAATACTTAAATAGCATGAACTATATATAAGTTCTTTGCTCACCTTAATTCATCTAATTTTTGTTGTGATCCTATGAAATAAGGATTGCCATTATCCTCATTTTATAGGTGACATGAGGTCTAAACAGCTTGCTTAAGGAAGTAGTAGAGTGAAAATCTGAACCCAAGCAGTTGGCCTGGCTCCTGGTTTACAAATTCCATTCTTCTCACCGCAAAATACCATAACCTCTCACATGACAAAGCTAAGGAGAGGAGACAAAGAAGAATAGAGTCAGGAAAGCTTTTTTCTTTCCCTGTATCCTGGGATGTCTCTAAGTCTATAAATTCTTGAGCTCCTGGTATTTTCTGCTTTTTAAGCTAACATTTATGCTCTCAGTACTAAAGGATCTAGGACTCTGGCATACAACTTATTGCCACATATCAACCATTGAACATCTTAAATATATATGATATAGCTGCGGAATGAGTCCCAGACCCAGAAACATGTTTATTAAGATAATTATTCTAACCCAATTATGACAAAGGGTAAGGCAGATATATATCCACTCAATTACTTTTTTTGGGAAAGTTCCTTTAGTAAAAAATGGAGAAAAGAGCAAATTTAAAGATTGCCTGCCCTCTGTGACTTTATCAGTCATCCTATTTTAATATTTTTCATTTCCCTTTGATGAATACAATTATAAGTATGATGAATATATAATTATTTGTATTTCTTCCCATTTTCCTTACTGGAGTGAACAACTAAAGGGCAAGACTGTATTGTCATAATCCCACATTACTTTGCACAATGCCATGTCCCCTAAAGATGTATCGAATTGGGTCAATTAAAGACATTAGGTAGATATTGCATCTGTCAAGTTTTGAGCAGAAAATAGAAGAAAAATTAATAATAAGAGTCAAAAGGAAATAGAAAAAATGAAAGGACGGTGTACAGAGATGTGGGTTTAGGCAGGATGATGACAGATGTTATGGGCTGAATGTCTGTGTCACCCCAAATTTCCTATTGAAATTCTAACTCCCAATATGATGGTATTAGGAGATGGGGCCTTTGGAAGGTGATTAGGTCATGAAAGCAGAGCGCTTGTGAATGGTATCAGTGCCCTTGTAAAAGAGACACCTTATCTCCTTTCACCACCTAAGGATGCAAGATGGCAGTCTGCAACCCAGAAGGGGCCCCTCACCAGGAACCGACCATGCTGGCACCTGCGTCTCAGACTTCCAGCCTCCAGAACTGTGAGAAAAAACATCTCTATTTATTAAGTCACCCATTTTATGGCACTTTGATATAGTAGCCTGAAAGGACTAAGACAAAGGACCAGTAGGCACAGGAAGCTGTTACCTTCCCTGGATATGAAGGGAAAAGGAGAGGGTGTGGCCACTGGAATCTGGTGAGAGCTATAGCTACAGGAAAAAGGCTGCCTAGCAAAAGCTGTGAACTTGGGTTGGGAAACAGCCACTGTGGAACTGTTACCTACCTAGAGAGAGAAAGAGAGCTGGTGGAACAGACACCTGGACCTCTTTCTCTTCCTGTAGTTAGGTCTTCTGGAAGAGCTTCCCATTGGCTGAACCAACTGGAAGCCAACAGGCAGAGTAGAAACAGTTGAAGAGGAATCTGAAAGGACACATGGAAAACATGCAGCAGAAGGTATATAACAAGGTTCATGCATTCGTTCAACAGCAATCAATCATTTAATATGTGCCAAGCAACAGACTCTGTTGCATGGGAGAAACAAAGATGAAAATGGCACTATTCCTGTGGCAAGTGGTTATTTACATTTCGGAAAGGATTCCTAATGGATTGCGGTAGAAGGAAAGGTTTCACTTTTTTAAGTGTTCCTAAAAGTATGTGCATATGTTTAAAATGGGCTTATAATGGAAAGCAATAGTTTGCTATTATTATTATTATTATTTTTTGAGATAGGGTCTCACTCTGTCACCCACACTGGAGTGCAGTGGTGGGATCTCAGGTCACTGTAACCTCCACCTCCTGGATTTAAGTGATTCTCCTGCCTCAAACTCCCAAGTATCTGGGACTACAGGCCACACCACTATGCCCAGCTAATTTTTGTATTTTTTGGTAGAGACAAGGTTTCACCATGTTGACCAGGCTGGTTTTGAACTCCTGACCTCAAGTGCTTCACTGGCTTCTACCTCTCAAGGTACTGGGATTACAGATGTGAGCCACCACACCTGGCTATTTTGCTATTCTATCCTCCTCACCACCAATCTTTCTTCTAGAGGCTGAATTTGCTTAGTTCTGATGGTAATCGCCAAATCTCTAAAAATATACTTACACTTAAATTTTGGTTGGACATCTGTAGACACTATTAACTTCCTTTCCTGGATTTTTCTCTGGAAAACAGCTTCAGAGAAAAGGGCTTCATTTAATAACAGCTGCAGATCCCAGCCCCACCCATATGGATATAGTTCTCTACCCAGTCACCCCAGTGATGTCACCAACTGAGAAGCTCTACCCACGCTTGCAGAGCCTCCAGTCAGCTCTCAGTATCTCATACTTTTGTCAAAATTTAATTTTAATTTTTTCATAGCAATAGATGAATAGTTTCAAAAATCAATTCATATTACGCTTATAACGAAAAAAAGTCCTTGTTCCCTATACTATTCCATTTTCATTTTCCTTTAGACAAAGTTACTATTTTTAAGTCTTTTACCTATTTCTTCTAATTTGTCTCTATATTTTTAAATATATATTGCTAACATTTAGATACATACCCATCAAAAATATTCATAGCAGCTGTATAGATAGCATTATGTTTACAAAATGCTTTTGTTTTTGTTTACAAAATTTTTACAAGAATTTTATGCAAGTATTTTGTTAAAAAAGAAAATTTTTTTCTTTTTTCTTCACCTTTACTTCAGCTTTTTCATTCTAATATCTTGATAACTCTAGCTGAGATTTCCAAATGAATATTCAATACCTTAAGGATTAACCAATCACAGTAGAGTAAAAGGAATATATCATAATGCCCACAAGTATTTAATAATTGTATTCTTGAGATATACATAAACTATATTAACAAATTGATGTTAAGTTTGTTTTAGGATATTTTAAGAAACTTTTTGTTTAAAGATAGACTTGTATATGAACATTTTGTCAAAGTTATTTTGCTTTCAGATTCCTATTTATTAGTTTATATGCTTTTCCGTTCTTCTCCAATATTGTATTCACTTTTTTTTGATACAGGGTCTCACTCTATTATCCAGTCTTAAGTGCAGTGGTGCAATCCCAGCTCACTGTGGCCTTGACCTCCCAGGCTCAAGCCATCCTCCCTTTTCAGCTTCCCGAGCAGCTGGAATCACAGGTGCATGCCACCACACCAGGCTAATTATTTTTGTAGAAATGAGGTCTCACTATGTTGCCCAGACTGGTCTCAAACTTCTGGGCTCAAGCGATTCTCCCACTTCAGCCTCCCAAAGTCCTAGGATTATAGGTGTGAGCTACTGCACCTGGCCATATTCACTCTTTTAAAAAAAACCCAATATTCAATTTATGACCTACTGTGACATGAAGATTATTCTTTATTTTCTGCCTTTGCATTTTGTAAGTTTTTCTTCTTTTTAAGTGAACTAAAAAATGTTATAGAATACATTTAGGATCCAAATGAGATAAAGAGATTGTCTTTATTTTTAAATATATGCTGCTAACATTTAGATACATACCCATCAAAAATATTTATCTCATATCCAAATGAGATAAAGACAGGAGACTGTCTTTATCTCATTTGGATCCTAAATGTATTCTATAACACTTCATTTATTTTTTTCAGAAATATCTATATACTCTAGGTCTGTGTGTTGAACAAATTTGTAAGAAGAATATTATGTTCCAAAGTTGTTTTTAAAAAACCAATTCAGTTCCATTTCTGAATACCATATTTCCCTGTCATTACAAAAATCCTTTTGAAAGCATTTTTTTTTTTTACTAAATGGTTTGGTACGGTGTCTATTTTGAGCATATGAGCAAGCACAATTATTTCTAAATCAGAGCAAAGTTACAGCTGAAAATTCCTTTAGATTCTGTAAGCCTTTATTAGAGTGCATGTGGATGTCCTCATCACAGAAAGAGGTGCTAAGACAAGGCACTTCAAGAAGCTTATGAAGTGACACATACGTAGTATAGGTAAATATAAGACAAATGATGTGGGAAGCCAAAATGTATGATACAGGCAAGCACGGCTTATAGGGTTTCAACAGAAGAAAAAATGGAGATATCAGTGTGGGCTGAGGTCATTGAGGGCAGGTTCCATTGGAGAACCTTGAGCAGGGAGAGTAGTCATGACAGGACACTGAGAACAAGAGACAGTACTGTGGCAGAAGTGAATGGGGCAGGGTGGGGGGAGTTGGGGAGAGCTGGTATTCTGGGAGATCAGGAAGACACACAGACTTGCATACATTGAGTTGGAGCAAAGAGAGCTAGAATCGAACCAATTAGGCAGGGATATTGTGAAGTATGGCATTGGGGTAGTTTTGATTATAAGGTAATTTTGATTACTAGAGATGCTCCTGGGGACACACAAGCCTCATCTTTTAGAATGATGGCCTTAGAAAAATGTTGCATGCGCTGTGCACCAATGAAGTTTAGCTGGGACAAAGAATTCTGTGTTGTGTGGAAATACAAAGCGGTGTGAAATAGAAACAACTGATTGTCTCAAGGACAGCACAGGGCAGGCAATCTCCATTAAGACAAACTTGTACTCACTCTTTCTGTGAATTTTCACAGGGTCAGCTCAGGTTGTTTCAGGGTTATTTGTATCATTCATTCCCCCCCTTACCTCACCTGCCTCCCAAACCCATTTTCCACCTTTCCTCTGTTGCATTCTGGTCATGCCTAGAAGGTTTAAAAAAGACTAGAACTGTATTTGGAGAGCCACTCACACCAGATTTGTGACTAGTCATGCACAATTCATTAGATTTTATATTTATGTCAAAATGGTGAAGTTGCAGATGCTGATATGAAAGCAATATAAATATATTTTAAAATGCGTTCAACTAGTACAAAATTTGAGTTGCTAAGACCATATCGAGTACAAATAAACATCTTGGGAGTGAGGACTCTCTGTATTTTCTTCCCTGTAGGCTGAAACAGATCAATTCACTAAAAAGCAGTTTATCAAAAGATCTGGGCTGGGCACGGTGGCTCACTCCTGTAATCCCAGCACTTTGGGAGGCCGAGGCGGGCAGATCACGAGGTCAAGAGATCGAGACCATCCTGGCCAACATGGCAAAACCTCATCGCTACTGAAAATACAAAAAATTAGTTGGGTGGCGCGCACCTGTAGTCCCAGCTACTCTGGAGGCTGAGGCAGGAGAGTTGCTTGAACCCAGGAGGCAGTTTGCAGTGAGCTGAGATCATGCCACTGCACTCCAGCCTGGCACCTGGCAACAGAGCAAGACTCTGTCTCAAAAAAAAAAAAAAAAAAAAAAAAAAAAGAGATCTGTTTGCTGGAAAACCAATTTGCTGAGCACCAGTTTACCAAATAGTGATTTATGGACTAGCAATTAGCTGATGAGTAGTTTATTAAAAGACCTATTTGCTGAATTATCAATAGACTAAAAACTTTTTCTATTAATTATCACAGCAGAATGGCATGTTAATTCATTCTATCAACAAAAGCGCAAAGGAAATGTGGTTATTTTGTTTTTCAACAATTAAACTAATTTTTCTTGTATGCATCCTGCTCCCTGACTCCTAATCTTTTGGGTAATGTGGGCCAGGAGAACTGCAAGTAAGGATTTATCATTCCATGCTGATTTCAATGGTTTCCTTTTAGTCTGTGACTTTCCAGTAAGTGTTTAGTTGTTCACAGTTCTTCACTCAATGCCTCATCCCAGGCAAAGATGGCTTCTGGGGTCCTGATCTCACCGTGTTCTTGAGGCAATGGCGGGGAAGGAGAGAGAACTGTGGTCTGTGAGCGGATCTTTGTGCTCCCTGGCTTCTGCCGAAATCATGTTCCCTGTCCTTCTTGTCACTGCTCCCCCCTGCTGGCTCCCGTTGCTGAAGTTTACTGACGAAGCAGGAGACCTTGTGGTCTCGTTTCTCTTTGTCATGTCTTCTCTGAGGTGTTGTCCATTGATTCAGACCTACCTCAGCGGTCAGGGATGCGGCATATTCCCCCCTGACATCTGCCTGTGAACTCCCATTTGGCTCTCACTCTGGGTAGTTGTCCTGTGGACATGGCTCGCACTGCAGGATGAGCCCGAGAAACTTAACCAGTCAGCAAGGGCAACCCCTTTGTGTTCCACCACATGCCACACGGAGCGACAGCAACTTGCCATATCCCAGGAGCTCAGGAAGACTCAGCAATCCCCTCCCCCAATGCCTTGTGACCTTATAACCCTTCCAGATTTACTCTGAAGTGGCTGGAGCTGCTGAAAAGGCCATTCATATGGTTGTGTCCCCCTGGAATTATGCGATGCAGTGTCCTGAGAGCTCTGTAAAGTCTGCAGCTTTCTCTTCAGCCCATCTAACTTGCTCTTCTTTGATAGCCTAGAAATCAGAAGCCAGACAACAAATGATTGAAGTCTTGCTTTCTCTATTTCTGTCCCCTTTTCTTCTCCATACTCTCCTACTGTCTGAAAGAGGTCAAACTGCCACGTCCCCCCTGGTTTGTTAGAACTTCTCCTCCATTCTGTCCTTTCCTGAAGGGGTCTTCTCACTCCTCACTCCTCACTCCTGTCCATCCTTCTCCGGGGGCTATAATGACAGAATGGCTCTCAGCCTGAGAACTTAATTTACTGGAGAGAAGAAAGAAAAAGAAAGAAAGAAAGGAAGGAAGGAAGAAAGAAAGGGAGGGAGGGAGAGAGGGAGGGAGGGAGGGAAGGAAGGAACCGTATCAGCTTGATATTTTCAAAACTTCATTTTCATGACATTTTCTCCCTAATCCCATCCTTCCACATCGTTGGATCTGTGGGGCTGACTGCATGTGGAGGGAGCAGACGTTACAGCAAGACTTGAGGTTTCACAGAGGGGGAGTGCCCTGGTGGGGCCATGTCAGGAGAGAGGAACATGAGGAAGTCACACAAATTCATCAGCCATTGCCTCCAGTTGCTGATGTGGCAGTGTGACTTGAGGCAAGGAACGTATTGGTGAGCGAGCTGCAGGCATGTCACATCTGACACCCATCTCATCACAGGGTTTATATGGAGATGCCATCTTGGCGAGGAGGCTGGGGAGGAATAGCTGAGGGGCAGCATTTCCCTGAAAGGGCCATTTATACTGAAAAGAAATGGTTGAAACTGAAGAGATTAAGATACATCAGGGTGGGTGAAGATTAGACAAATAAAAAGGCTACATTTGCTTTTCACATTTGAAAGTCGTTTGAGTGAACTTGTACAACTACTTTAAAAGTTTATAGCCCATTCACTTTTCATAGATGCTACCCCGTGTTCAGTGTACTTTTTGGAATAACAATTTCTTAGATAGTTTTCATTTCTGGTATTGTACAGGTCACAAATATCAAGAATTTTTTTTTTAAATGAGGGGGTTGGCGTGTTTTTATCCCAAAGTATTTTCTGTTCCATCTATTGGCTTTCCTAATGCACTTAATTAATGACTTTGCTTTCTGGAGTGGGACAGAAGGCAGCAGAATCACCGTGATGTCCAGGGAATTGTGTCTAGAGTGGGTTTTCCACAACTGCATGCATACCATCTGCTTTGTGTGTGAGCACATTCACACATACACTTTCCTGTCTACTTCAACTGTGAGATCCCACTTTATTTTTATATTCCTATGGGCATGTTAATCTTTACATATCCAAGATAGTTTAAAGGGCAAGGCAAGGGAAGACTGACCATTTGTGTATCATCCATTCAACATTGATGAACTGCTTAAGTATCTGAAATGTGAAAGAGTTTGGTTTTGCTTTATGTCATGTTAAAGTAGAAGCAAGTAGAGAAAGTTCGTTTCTTCCATGCACAATAGCGTTCAGTTCCTGTATTTTGCTGTTCCCTCTCAAAAAGCTCTCTCTGAATATTAAAACTTCAAGGAAGTTTGAACCACACTGAGACTAGATGAGGAAATGATGCCAAAATGGCTGAGTTGTTGAGTCTGGTATCAACTGGAGTGAGGCCAAGGATTATATCTTATCTGGGAAACAGCAGAAAAGACATTTTTTCCTGAACAAAACACAAAGCTGAATTAGAATTTAACAACAATTTATTGGCTAGTATTAAGTGTAAGGCAGTGTGCCGGGCACTACTTAGAGGAGTTTTCATAGCACTGTTGGGCAATCAACAGGTAACCAATGGACAGGTGACTCAAGAAGCTCATCACCAAGTGTCCTGGTTTGCTCAGGATAGAGGGGGATTCCCAGGACATGCGACTTTCAGAGCTAGAACTGGCAAAGTCCCTGCCAAACCAGGGTAAGTGGGTCTTCCTACTTATCAGGCAAACTCAGCTCCAAATTCTATGATTTTAACCCCAAATCTTTACTGGATCACAATAACCCGTGACATTTAAAGTGTTATTGGACCTGTAGGTACTTGCTTTTTGCTAAGCAGATATGTGCAGGAAAGAATTCTGGTCTTTGGAAAACTGGTTATGCCGCTTTGCTAGAGCACACTAACTCATACTGTTTTATATATGTCAGTCATAATTAATCTTTGAACTTTATTACATAAAATGAAAATAATCATCACCCTGGTTTGTTGTGAGGATTCAGTGAAATAATGGGAGGGATGATGTTTTGCATACTTCAAAGCACAATGCAGATATGAGATGTTACTATTTCAGACATGCTCCTGTAGCAATAATAGAATAGTAGACAAAAAAATTCACTTTTTCCAATCTCTTATGATAAAGTTTTCCCCCTCAACATGTTTTATAGTTTAGCAGAATTAAAAATAGTTGGAGACAGTAAAGCACAAGGTATTATTGTACTGCCATCTTTAGGGCATATTGTGAACTACACTTGTATAGTTCAAATTGTTTTTGAAAAGCAGTGCTGTTATGCTTTAAATGTATCAGCAACGGTAATTAAGACCACTGGCATAGAGTCTGAAGGCCTCATTAAAAAGCTACTAGTCAGTCAGTCATAAGGAATTATGTCAAAAATGACTGGCACCAGTCACAGAGCTATGCTTATGAATGAGACAGGTCTTCTGGAGTGATTAACTGTTAAAGCTAGAAGGGACATTAGAAGTCTGTTCTTGTAGAAGACTTCCTGTCTGCTTCCTGTGCTCACTTGGGGATTTAGCCACAGAAAGAGTAACAGATTTAGGCCTGAGAGATGCCCAGGAAGAGGGAATAGGCAATCTCTGGCACAAAAGAGAGACTGCAGACATCTGGGCTCAATATATATGTATCATCTATGTATTTATGTGTGAATGAATGAATGAACAAATGAAACTCTTGTGTCAGGGACTTTTGTTTTTTTGACTCCAGGCTCTCTCTGAGTTCAAGTTAGAAATCAGAGAATCATCCTTAGAGCCTCCCATTCTGGGGAATATGAGTGCTGGCCAGTGTCCTTCTACCTGATGAGATGGGAAGTTAGCCTTCAGAAGACTGGAATTGGAGGAAACTCCTCTTACATCATTCTCTGGCTTCCTTGGGCTCCATAAGCTATGTATCCTAAGGAATCTAAGCAGTTATTTTTACTAAAGGATTCAATACTGATTTGGGAGTATGTTTGTTGGGAGGAGGAGAGGACAGGAGGGGGAGGCAAAAGTTAAGACTTGTGCTTTTGTTTAGCTAATTCAATCCATTGTGTCACACATTAGAACTTTATAAAGAACTTTATGTTATTCTTTGCTTGGCCAAACTTTAGTTAGGCTTCTGAGCCTCTTCCTAGGTGCATCTGTGTACTTCTTTGTAAAAATCCAGGTGTAGCAAAGAACTTGCTGAGTCAGTTTAGCAAGAACCCTTCAGTCTTGACTTCTGATTCTCCTTGATCATTCTCCACTATCTTGCAGGTAGTTTCTGATCAGCCCGGCTGGTCTTCAGCAAGAATCCTGTTAGAGGCTGGGCACGGTGGTTCACGCCTATAATCCCAGCACGTTGGGAGGCCGAGGCGGGTGGATCACAAGGTCAAGAGATCGAGACCATCCTGGTCAACATGGTGAAACCCTGTCTCTACTAAAAATACAAAAATTAGCTGGGTATGGTGGCACGCGCCTGTAGTCCCAGCTACTCAGGAGGCTGAGGCAGGAGAATTGCTTGAACCCAGGAGGCGGAGGTTGCAGTGAGCTGAGATCGCGCCATTGCAGTCCAGCCTGGGTAACAAGAGTGAAACTCCATCTCAAAAAAAAAAAAAAAAAAAAGAATCCTGTTAGATTGGTTTAGCCAGAATCCCTGTTACTCCTGATGCTTCCTCTTAGTAATTTCCATCCTCTGACCCCCATCTTGCTACCTGGCTATAAATTCCCACTTGCTCATGCTGTTTTCAGAGTTGAGCCCAATCTTTCTCCCACATTGCAAGATCCCATTGCAGTGATCCCTGTACCTACCATAATGGTCCTGAATAAAATCCGTACCATCCTTTGACAAGGATCATTGAATATATATATTTTTAACAAACTTCAGAGGATGTGGCTGCCTTCTCCCCCAACTCTCATGTTCTACTCAATCTGTGCAGAGTCCTTTTTCATTGCCACCCTTCTTTAAGACATACCAGCTTGCCTTTAGGATAAAGGTTCTCAGATCCATTTACTTCTTATCTGGAATCGTTGCACTATGACTTGATGTGCCAGGTCTAGAGTAGACAAGTGGCTCCTGGATGTCTTCTTCAGAAATACTATTTCTCTTTGCTTCAAATCAGTGGCTGGTAAAATAAAATGATAAAAAAAGAAATATTATTTCCCTGCACTTCAAGTCAGTGACTGGAAAAATATAATTACAAAAAAAAATATTATTTCTCACATCCACTACAATTGTGTCAGCCAAAAAGGCTAATAACATCAATTACTGGTGAAGATGTGGAGCACCTGGGATGCTCTGACTTTGCTGTTGGAGTGTAAAATAGACAACTGTGGAAAATTATTTCTGAAGAAATTAAATATACACCTACCTGTTCTATAACACGGAAATTTTAAATATACATTCTACTTCTAGATATATATCTAGAAGAAATGAGTACATTTGTCCACAAAAAGAACATTCATAACGACCTTATTCATAAAAGCAAAAACCTGGAAACAATACAAATACTCATCAGCTGGACAATGGATAAACAACTGTGGTCTATTTATATAATGCAGTTCCCCTCAATAGTACCAAAGGGACAAACTACTGATGTATGAAACAACATAGATTACTCTTAAAAACTTTAAGCAGAAGAAGTCAGACACGAAAGAGTTCATATTGTATAGTGCCATTGACACAAAGTTAAAGAACAAGCAAAATTAATCTATGGGAACAGAAATTACAATATTGTTTACCTTTTGTAGGGGAATACTGACTTTATAGGGTCACGAGGAGAATTTTGTAGAGTGAGATCAAAGTTTTTATATCTCGGCCAGGTATAGTGGCTCATGCCTGTAATCTCAGCACTTTGGGAGGCCGAGGCTGGTGGATCACTTGAGGCCAGGAGTTAGAGACTATCCTGGCCAACATGGCAAAACCTTATCTCTACTAAAAATACAAAAATTAGCCAGGCCTGGTGGTGCATGCCTGTAATCCCAGCTACTCGGGAGGCTGAGGCATGAGAATTGCTTGAACCTGGGAGACAGAGGTTATAATGAGCTGAGATCACGCCACTGCACTCCAGCCTGGGTGACAGTGAGACTCTCTCTCTAAAAAAAAAAGTTTTTGTATCTTGATTTAGTGGTGATCACACATGGGTGTATTGAAATTGCACAATTATTAAGCAATAAGATTTGTACTTTTTATACTTCATGTAAATTATGGCCTAATAAGGTACTGTTAAAACTCCTTTCCTTTCTCTCAACTCTTCTACCAATTAGAATTCCATTTAGGTTTACTGACCCCCCTTTAGATGATACTGATAGGGTTAGGTCGGCCTGGAGTAGTTTGAGGAAGCAGGCAGAAGGTAGGAAATTTCCAAAGGCATCCGCCTCCACTTTGGAACTTCAGTCAGGAGTCAAGTGGTGGCAACTGCTTCAAATGTCACAAAGAATATCTCCACCTACTCCTTCTGTACCCGGATGGATGTGGCTAGAGAAGAAACACAGCTGTGCTAATTTAGTCTCATATTACATTTTCCCCTACAAGTCTCAAGTGGGCCCTCTGTAAATCCTTGCAATTCTATTATATTTCATGAGTAAATTTAGTTTCTTACTTCCAAAAATTATTTCATACCTTACCTCTCTTTCTTTAAATCAACAGCACCCTCTCAGCCCTGACTTTGTTTTTTATTTCATTGAGAAAATAGAAGCAATCAGAGGAGCACTGCCTCATCCTCCCACCACCAAGTCGATCAGACTACCTGCATTTGTACTCACACAACCTGACTTGACTCCTGTTGCAATGCATCAGTGATTATCAACACGAGCTATATGTAGAATTTTTTAAATGCTGATGCCAAAATCCCATTTCCAGAGATTCTGAATTAATTAATCTACTGCGAGACATTTTTTCTTTTAAAAATAATCTCAAGGGATTCTAGTATGCCAGTGGCATTTAGAAACAGGAATTTAAAATTCCTATTAGAACTCCTACCTGAGGGCTAGTCCTCTACTTACAGAGTGGATCCTACTCCCTCTCACCTTCTCAAAACCTTGTTCCTTCAACAATCTCCCCTCTTTCCTACATGATCAATTTTTCTCTCCCTCCTAGATAAGTCCCATCAGCATACAAATATACTCTACTCTATCGTCTTAACAACCCTTCTTTCCTGACTCCACCTTTTCCTCCAGCTGCTCCCCTTACACCGAAACTCCTTCCAGTAGTTGTCTATACTGGCTGTCTCCATCCGATAACCTCCAATTTTCCCATTAACTTACATTTTCTCTGTCATTCAACAATAAAATTTTCAACAACCTACATGTTGGCAAACTCAATGACTTCATTTTAAGCTTTAACTTACTTCACTTTTTCAGCAACATGTAGCACAATTAATTTTTCTTGAACAGCCTTTCACTAGGCTAGAGCATCGCTATCGTCTTCTTTCTTTCTCATGAGTGCTTCTTCTCAGACTGCTTTGCTAGCCCCCTCCTCTTCTCCTCAAGTTTTAAACCCCAGGTGATCCTCTGGTTCAGGGCCTGCCCCTAATCTTCTCCAGCCACATAGTCTCTCAGGGGATTCTCATCCATTTCCGTATGTGGGTAGCTCACATAGTTTCTCAGGGGATTCTCATCCATTTCCGTATGTGGGTAGCTCACACATATGTTTCTTGAACTCTCATCTCTTTCTAAGAGCCAGGCTCGTATCTCCTTGCCTCTCTAACATCTCATTTGGGTTTCACATAGGCACACAAGTTCTCATTTCTCCATAACCATGTCATCCTGCAACTTTCAACCTACAAGTTTTCTACATCTTAGTAAATGGCATCTGAATCACTGAGACCAAACTTTTTTAGTAGCATCCTTTGTTCCTTTTTCCATCACACTATATCCAATTCATAAACACATTTAGATTACTTTCTGACTATTACCACGTCTCCTCATCTCCCATTGTCACCAATCTCATCCATGCCATCATCCTCTCTTATCTCAGCTATTTTAACACTGTCCTAACTCTGCTTCCACTCTTGCTCTGCAGTCTGCTCCCATATAGCAGCCAATAAATCTTTAAAATATAAATCAGATCATGCTGTGCCCAAGCACCCCCACGCTCTTGCCTAAGAGCTTCCCATAACACTTGGAATAAAATCCATACTCCTTAACATGACCTACAAAGTCTCACATTTGCGACCATTCCTACCAGTCTCCTATTTATTCACTCTGCTTCAGCCACATAGATTTTGTGCTTGGCCATAAGGCCAAGCTCGTTTCTGCCTCAGTCATTACCCCCTGTTTGTCCCTCTCCCTAAAAAGTTCTTTCTAAACATCTGTATATGTCTGGCTCTTTCACATTGTTCTGGATTCTGCCTCCATGCTGTCTCCTCAAGAAAGCCTTCTCTAATCACCCCCTTCAGAGTAGAGGGAAGAATAATTATTTATATTGTTTACTGCTCTCTTCCCTAAGACTTGACACAAAGTCAGCTTTCAGTGAATAGCTGTTCAATGAATGAATGTTTTGGGCTGCCTTTAGCATGAGAGCCTTGGCATCCACCCTAGGATATAAGATATAAGGTGACTGTGTATCTGTAGGAAACAGACGAGTAGTATGAAGAGAGTTTAATTTAAAAAATGTAAAAAGTGGCCGGGTGTGGTGGCTCACACCTATAATCCCAGCAATTTGGGAAGCCAAGGCAGGCAGATCACGAGATCAAGAGATCAAGACCATCCTGGCCAACATGGTGAAACCCTGTCTCTAGTAAAAATACAAAAATTAGCCAGGCGTGGTGGCATGTGACTGTAATCTCAGCTTGAACCTGGGAGGCGGAGGTTACCATGAGCCAAGATCACACAACTACACTCCAGCCTGGTGACAGAGCAAGACTCTGTCTCAAAAAAAAAAAAAAAAGTCAAAAATGTGGAAAGGATATAGGGAAACCACAAGAGATAGTGTGGCACTCCAGGGATATTATCAGTGGGATGCCTTTCCTACTCTTAGGGAACAGAACCTACAGGGAGGTTTGCATGGGGAGGACTACCTGACAGTCATTGAGACTTTCAGTCACTGCATGTAGTCAGCCCACTGTGACCCTGTAGGGAGACAGTGTGACACATGTCCTGATTTCATTGTCTTTCTTCTCCCTCCACCCTCCTGTCAGGCTTCCCTTTGACAGACACATTTAGAAGTCAAAGGGCAAGGGAGCCCACTGATGGAATTCACATGATTCATCCTCTGGGGGCACAGAGCACATTAGAGATGGATCTGGTGGAGCCGAAGAACATCTAACACTCATGCCCGGGGTTGGAAAGTAGCTTCTTCCCCTCAGTAGGCAGGTTGGCTAATTATTTAAATGGTTGCTTATTGTTAAGAACACATTATTCTTTTTAGGGTTTGTCTGCCCCTTGCATGATGAGCTACTCGAAAGTAGGCATCTCTCAGTCATGGACATACGCACAAAGTACAATCGACCCTTTGTATTTGAGGATTCCACATCCATGAAGTCAACCAACTGTGGCTTGAAAATATTCAGAAGGAAACAATAAAAAATACAAATACAATAATAAAAATAAGATAGATAAAAACAATATGGTGTAACAACTATTTACATAACATTTACATTGTGTTAGGTATTATAAGTAATTTGGGGTTTATTTAAAATATATGGGAAGATTGCATAGGTTATTTGCAAATACTATGCTACAGCATTTTATGTAAGGGACTTGAGCATCTGCAGGCTTGGTATCTGTGGGGGGTGGTGGGGGTTGGTGGTGGTACAGGGAAACAATCCCTGGTGGATGCCAAGGGATGAATATGTAGTGAAGTTATCAAAATATTCTTTAGAATGGTAATACTTTCCCCAACAGTTTGATGAAGTTCTCTTATCAGTGGTTCTTTAAGTTTGTATAGAATTTTACTACTTATGAAACTTTCATAATAGTTTGGGAGATCAACAGGACAAATGTTTTTATCTCTGCAGGGCTGATAAAGAAATTATGGACAGGGATCAGTGACTCCGTGCTACATGATAGCTACTCGGTAGCTGGAGATGAAACCCAGAACTTCGAGTTAGAGTCTAATGCTCTGTACTACAGCATGCTGCTTTCTTTAGAGGGCCATTTCTGAGGGTTAGTCCCACCTCCTCATCCTGATAGGTATATATTTCATTGTGGTTTTAGTTTGCATTTCCTTAATATGCTCATTAGCCACCTGTGGATCCTCTTTGCTGAAATAGTTCTTTAATCTTCTGCCTATAATTTTAATCGGATTGTTGTTTTCTTTTTTATTGAGATTCAAGAGTTCTTTATATTTCTGGATATCAGTGTTTCATCAGGTATGTATTTACAAACATCTTCTTTCAGTCTGTGGCTAGCTTTTAATGTTTTAAGCTAATACCTTTAAAAAAGCAGAAGTGTTTAATCCATCGTATCTTTCTTTTTTTTTTTCTCACTGTGTTGCCAAGGATGGAGTGCAGTCACCTGATCTCAGCTCACTGCAACCTCTACTTCCTGGGCTCAAGCGATTCTCCTGCCTCAGCTTCCTGAGTAGCTAGGATTACAGGTGTGTGCCATCATGCCTGGCTAATTTTTTGTATTTTTAGTAGAGATGTGGCTTTGCCATGTTGGCCGGGCTGGTCTCCAACTCCTGATCCCAAGTGATCCACCCACCTCGGCCTACCAAAGAGCTGGGATTACAGGTGTGAGCCACTGCGCCCAGCTTAATCCATTGTATCAACGTTTCTTTCTTGATTTGCATTTTTTGTGTGATAGCCAAGAAATCTTTGTCTAACTCATCACAAATATTTTTCTATATTTTTTTCTTAGAATTTTTTATAGCTTTATATTTTTACATTTGTGTTTTAAGCTTTGAGTTAATTTTTTAGTATGATACAATGTATAGGTCAAGATTCATTTTTTGCATATGGATGACCAATTGTTCCAGCACCAGTTGTTGAAAAAACCAAATTTCCCATTAAATTGCCTTGGCGCCTTGGTGGAAAATCAGTTGATGACGTGTTTATGACTGGATTTTTATTCTGTCCCTTTGATCCATGTGTCTATCTGCTTGCCAATATTACCCTGTTTTTATTATTATAGTAGCTCTATATTAAGTCTTGAATCAGGTAACGTGGTTCTCCAATTTTGTTCTTCTTTTTCAAAATAGTTTTGGCTATTCCAGTTCCTTTTCTTTTCCATGTGAATTTGGAATTAGGTTTGTCAATTCCTACAAAACATCATGCTAGGATTTCGGTTGCTTTGGGTAATACGGACATTTTAACAATATTGATCCTTCTGATCCATGAACATGGAATATTTTTCCATTTTTTTCGTGTGTGTGTCCTCTTCAATTTCTTACGTTAATGCTTTACATTTTTCATTATAGAGATCTTTCACTTCTTTGGATAAATTTATTCTGAGGTATTTTATTTTATTTGTAGCTGTTGTAAATGGGATTGCATTCTTGATTTTTTTTTTTCAGATTGTTTGTTGTTGGTACATAGAAATGCTACTGATTTTTATATGTTAATACTGTATCCTGCAACTGTACTGAATTTGTCAAATTCTAAAAGTTTTTTGGTGGAGTCTTTAGGTTTCTCCAAAATACAAGATTATATCATCTGCAAACAAGGAGAATTTGACTTTTTCTGTTTTAATTGGTTGCTCTTTATTTCTTTATCTTGTCTGACTGTTCTAGCTAGTACTTACAGTACTAATGGATGACAGTTATGAAAGTGCGCATCCTTGCTGTGTTCCAGATCTTAAAGGAAGGACTTTCAGTTTTTTCTCATTCAGTAAAATACTGCCTGTGGGTCTATTATATATTATGTTGAAGTATGTTCCTTCTATACTCAGTTTTTTTGTTTTGTTTTTTTATCATGACACATTGTAGAATTGCACTGAATGTTTTCTCAGCATCAATGGAATTATCATATGGTCGATCATTTCAATTCTGTTGATATGATATAATCACATTGATTGATTTGCATATGTTGAACCATCCTTGCATCCCTGGGATAAATCCCATTTGATCATGATGAATAATCGTTAGGTTATCTTTTATTTCTTTGATCAGTTTTTATAGTTTTCAGAATATAGATCTTAATGTGTATTTTGTTGAATTTTATCTAAGTATTTCAATTTTTGGTGTTATTTCAAATGATACTTTTCAAAATTTCAGTTTCTAATTGTTCATGTCTAGTATGTAGGAATATACTTGATTTAAAAAATATTGACCTTGTGGGGGGTGGCGGGGGGGGGGGGGGGGCGCCAAGATGGCTGAGAGAAGCCAGCACGGGAATGCAGCTCCCAGCGAATGAGACTCAGAGGGCTAGAGGACGTCACAATTCCAAACAAGGTGCCAGGTTCATTTCTGTGGGACTGATAGGGCACTGAAATTAGACCCAGGGAAGGAGCCACAGGGCGAGAGCCGCTGAGGGGGGCAAATCAAGATGGGAGGGGCACGTCCCACCTGAAATGTGCAGCTGGCTTGGAGTGTCGGGGGACTTAACCCCTCGGTGCTCCCTTTTGGATCCTGTGCTTACCTCATTCCTCCTGCAGTCCATGGTCCACGAGAGCCCTGCCAGATGGTGGGGTGCCGTGGGTAGTTGATGCAAATCTGAGCAGCGGCTACCACTGGTTGCAGCAAGTTGTCTCAGGGACCTGGGCGGGAGTTTGTACTAACACTAGTGGGACAGACCATCCCACAGAGGGAGGCAGAGTTGAAAGCAGGGAAACAGACCATAAGGCCTGGGAGGCCCTGCCTCCAGAGAATTCAAGCTGAAGCCCTCGCTAGAGAGCTTGGCAGCAAATACACCAGCTTGACCCCAACCAGGAAGATCCAGCTGGGGAAGGATAGATGCCATTGGGAAGGCGGAGCCAATCTCCCCTGCAAATAAACTCCAGGGAAGGACCACCAACCCAACAACCTGACAGAACCGAGAGAGCCCAACAATGCCCTCTACAGGGCAAAAAAAGATACAGCTCCAACCTCAACAGAACAAAACGTTGCTCAGAGACTCCTCCTGAAATCACCAACTTCAAAGATTAAAGGGAAATAAATCCACAAAGATAGGAAAAAATGAATGCAAAAAGGATGAAACCATCAAAGAACAGAACACTTCTTCTCCTCCTGGGGATCACAACTCCTCACCATCAAGGGAACAAAAAAGACAGAGAATGAATCTGACAAATTGACAGAAGCAGGCTTCAGAAGATGGGTAATAACAAACTTCTCTAAGTTAAAAGACCATGTTCTAACCCAGTGCAAACAAACTAAGAAAATTGAAAAAAGGTTAGATGAAACACTAACTAGAATAACCAGCTTAGAGAAGAACATAAACAACTTGATGGAGCTGAAAAACACAGCACGAGAACTTCGCAAAGCATACACAAATTTCAACAGCTGAATCGATCAAGCAGAAGAAAGGATATCAGAGATAGAAGATCAAATCAATGAAATAAAACGAGAAGGCAAGATTAGAGAAAAAAGAGTGAAAAAAAATGAACAAAGCCTCCAAGAACTATGGGATTATGTGAAAAAACCGAATCTAAGCTTGATCAGCATACCTGAATGTGACAGGGAGAATGAATCCAATTTGGAAAACACTCTTCAAGACATTATCCAAGAGAACTTTCCCAACCTAACAAGGCAGGCCAACATTCAAATCCAGGAAATACCAAGAGCACCATAAAGATATTCCTCAAGAAGAGCAACCCTAAGGCACATACTTGTCAGATTCACCAGGTTTGAAATGAAGGAAAAAATCCTAAGGGCAGCCAGAGAGAAAGGTTGAGTCACCAACAAAGGAAAGACCATCAGACTCACAGTGGATCTCTTGGCAGAAACCCTGCAAGCTAGAAGGGAGTGGGGGCCAATATTCAACATCCTTAAAGAAAAGAACTTTCAACCCAGAATTTCATATCCAGCCAAACTAAGCTTCATAAGTGAAGGAGAAATAAGATCCTTTACGGACAAGCAATTGCTGAGAGATTTCATCACTACAAGACCTGCCTTACAGCAGCTACTGAAGGAAGTACGAAACAGGGAAAGGAACAACCAGTATCAGCCACTGCAAAAATGTACTAAATGGTAAAGAATAATGACACAATGAAGGAGCCACATCAATTAATGGGCAAAAAAACCAGCCAGTAACAAAATGGCAGGATCAAAATCAAACATAGCAATATTAACATTGAATGTAAATGGCCTAAACGCCCCAGTCAAAAGACATAGACTGACAAACTGGATGAAAAGTCAAGACCCATTGGTGTGCTGTATTTAGGAGACCCATCTCACATGCAAAGACTCACATAGACTCAAAGTAAAGATATGAAAGAAGATTTACCAAGTAAATGGCGAGCAAAAGAAAGTAGGGGTAGCAATCCTAGTCACTGATAAACTGGACTTTAAACCAACAAAGATCAGAAGAGACAAAGAAGGGCATTATATAAGGGTAAAAGGATCAATGCAACAAGAAGAGCTAACGATCCTAAATATGCACCCAATGCAGGAGCACCCAGATACATAAAGCAAGTTCTTAAAGACCTACAAAGAGAGACTTAGACTCCTGCACAATAATAGTAGGAGACTTTAACACTCCACTGACAATATTGGACAGATCAACAAGACAGAAAGTCAACGAGGATATCCAGGACTTGAATGCAGATTTGAACCAAGTGGACCTAATAGGCATTTACAGGACACTCCACCCCAAATCCACAGAATACACATTCTTCTCAGCACCACATTGCACTTACCCCAAAATTGACCAAATAATTGGAAGTAAATCATTCCTCAGCAAATGCAAAAGAGCGGAAATCATAACAAACAGTCTTTCAGACCACAGTACAATCAAATTAGAACTCAGGATTAAGAAAAGCACTCAAAACTGCACAATTACATGGAAACTGAACAACTTGCTCCTGAATGACGAATGGATAAACAATGAAATGAAGGCTAAAATAAAAATGTTCTTTGAAACCAGCAAGAATGAAGACACAATGTACCAGATCCTAATGGGACACATTCAAAGCAGTGTCTAGAGGGAAATTTATACCAATAAACACCCACATGAGAAACAAGGAAAGATCTAAAATTGACACCCTATTGTCAAAATTGAAAGAGCTAGAGGAGCAAGATAAAAAAAAACTCAAAAGCAAGCAGAAGACAAGAAATAACTAAGATCAGAGCGGAACTGAAGGAGATAGAGACACAAAAAACCCTTCAAAAAATCAGTAAATCCAGGAGCTGGTTTTTTGAAAAGATCAACAAAATAGACCACTAGCTAGACTAATAAAAAAGAAAAGAGAGAAGAATTGAATAGATGCAATTAAAAATGATAAAGGGGAGATCACCACCGATTCCTTGGAAATACGAACTACCATCAGAGATTACTACAAACAACTCTATGCACATAAACCAGTAAATCTGGAAGAAATGGATAAATTCCTGGACACTTGCACACTCCCAAGACTAAGCCAAGAAGAAGTCGAAACCCTGAATAGACCAATAACAAGGTCTGAAGTCGAGGCAGCAATTAATAGCCTTCTGACCAAAAAAAGTCCAGGTCGAGATGGGTTCACAGTTGAATTCTACCAGACATACAAAGAGGAGCTGGTACCATTCCTGTTGAAACTATTCCAAACAATACAAAAAGAGGGGAATCCTCCCTAACTCGTTCTATGAGACCAACATCATCCTGATACCAAAATCTGGCAGAGACACAACTAAAAAAGAAAACTACAGACCAATATCCATGATGAACATTAATGCAAAAATCTTCAGTAAAATACTAGCAAACCAAATCCAACAGCAATCAAAAAGCTTATCCACCACGATCAAGTAGGCTTCATCCCAGGGATGCAAGGCTGGTTCAACATATGCAAATCTATAAATGTAATTCACCACATAAACAGAACCAAAGACAAAAATGACATGATTATCTCAATAGATACAGAGAAGGCCTTCGACAAAATTCAACAGCCCTTTATGCTAAAAACTCTCAATAACTAGATATCGCTGGAACGTATCTCAAAACAATAAAAGCTATTTACAACAAACCCACAGCCAATATCATACTGAATGGGCAAAAATTAGAAGCACTCCCTTTAAAAACTGGCACTAGACAAGGATGCCCTCTCTCACCACTCCTATTCAGTATAGTATTGGAAGTTCTAGCCAGAGCGATTAGGCAAGAAAAAGAAATAAAGAGTATTCAGTTAGGAAAAGAAGAAGTCAAATTGTCCCTATTTGCAGACAACTTGATCGTATATTTAGAAGACCCCATCATCTCAGCCCAAAACCTCCTTAAGCTGATGAGCAACTTCAGCAAAGTCTCAGGATACAAAATCAATGTGCAGAAATCACAAGCATTCCTATACACCAATAACAGACAAACAGAGACGCAAATCATGAGTGAACTCTCATTCACAATTGCTACCAAGAGAATAAAATACCTAGGAATACAACTAGCAAAGGAGGTAAAAGATCTCTTCAAGGAGAACTACAAACCACTGATCAAGGAAATAAAAGAGGGCACAAACAGATGGAAAAACATTCCATGCTCATGGTTAGGAAGAATCAATATCATGAAAATGGCCATACTGCCCAAAGTAATTTATAGATTCAATGCTATCCCCATCAAGCTACCTTTGACCTTCTTCACAGAACTGTAAAAACCACTTTAAACATCACATGGAATCAAAAGAGAGCCCACATAACCAAGACAATCCTAAGCAAAAAGAACAAAGCTGGAGGCATCACGTTATTTGACTACAAACTATACTACAAGGCTACAGTAATCAAAACAACATATTACTGGTATCAAAACAGAGATGCAGACCAATGGAACAGAACAGAGGCCTCAGAAGTAATGCCACATATCTACAACCATCTGATCTTTGACAAACCTGATGAAAACAAGCAATGGCGAAAGGATTCCCCGTTTAATAAATAGTGTTGGGAAAACTGGCTAGCCATGTGCAGGAAGCTGACACTGGTCCTCTTCCTTACACCTTATACAAAAATTAACTCCAGATGGATTAAAGATTTAAACATAAGACCTAACACCATAAAAACCCTAGAAGAAAATCTAGGCAAAACCATTCAGGACATAGGCATAGGCAAGGACTTCATGACTAAAACACCAAAAGCAATGGCAACAAAAGCCAAAATAGACAAATGAGACCTAATCAAACTTAAGAGCTTCTGCACAGCAAAAGAAACTATCATTAGAGTAAACCAGCAACCAACAGGATGGGAAAAAAATTTTGCAATCTACCCATCAGACAAAGGGCTAATATCCAGAATCTACAAAGAACTAAAACAGATTTACCAGAAAAAAACAAACAAACCCATTTAAAAGTGGGCGAAGGATATGAACAGACACTTTTCAAAAGAAGACAAATATGCCACTAACAAACATATGAAAAAATGCTCATCATCATTGGTCATTAGAGAAATGCAAATCAAAACCACATTGAGATACCATCTCATGCCAGTTAGAATGGCGATCATTAAAAAATCTGGAGACAACAGATGCTGGAGATGTGGAGAAAAAGGAACACTCTTACACAGTTGGTGGGAGTATAAATTAGTTCAACCATTGTGGAGCACAGTGTGGTGATTCCTCAAGGACCTAGAAATAGAAATTCCATTTGATCTGGCAATCCCATTACTGGGTATATACCCAAAGGATTATAAATTACTCTACCATAAAGACACATGCACACGTATGTTCATTGCGGCACTGTTTACAATAGCAAAGACTTGGAACAAACCCAAATGCCCATCGATGATAGACTGGACAGGGAAAATGTGGCACATATACACCATGGAATACTATGCAGCCATAAAAAACGATGAATTTGTGTCCTTTGTGGAGACATGGAGGAACCTAGAAACCATCATTCTCAGCAAACTGACAGAAGAACAGAAAACCAAATACTGCATGTTTTCACTCATAGGTGAGTGATGAACAATGAGAACACTTGGGCACAGGGAAGGGAACAATACTCATGGGGCTAGATGTGGGGGTGGAGGGGGAGGAGAGCAGCGGGGGGACAGCAGGGGGGGGCGAGAAGGATGGAGAGGGGATAACACTGGGAGAAATGCCTGATGCAGGTGACGGGGGTGGGGGTGGGTGGGATGGAGACAGCAAACCACCATGGCATGTATGTACCTATGCAACAATCTTCCAGGATGCAGGATGTGCACATGTACCCCAGAGCCCACATACAATTAAAAAAAAAACTGAAAAAAAAATATTGACCTTGTATCTTATGACCTGCTAAATTTACTTGTTAGATGTAGTACCTTTCTGTAAATTCTTTGGGATCTTTTACATAGACAATTTATTTATTAGATGTAGTACCTTTTTGTAAATTCTTTGGAATCTTTTACATAGACAATTATATCATTTGCAAATAGAGAAGTTTAATTCTTCCTTTTTAATCTATATGCTTGTAATTTCCTTTCTTGCTTTATTTCACTATCTGGGAGCACTAGTACATTAAAAAGTATAAGTAATAGCTTTATTGAGTTAATTCACATACTGTATGATTTATCCATTCAGAGGTTTTTAGTATATTGACAGAGTTGTGCAAACATCACCATAATCCATTTTAGAACATTTGTATCACTCTCAAAAGAAATGCTATATCCATTAGCCATCATTTCCCATTTCCACTGCAACCTCCCTACCCTCTATTCTAGGCAACTAGTGATCTACCATCTATCTCTAAAGATGTGCTTATTTTGGATATTTCACATAATTTGAATGATATAATATGTGGCTGAGTTCTTTCACTTAGCATAACATTTTTAAGGTTTATTTATGTTGTAGCATGTGTCAACACTTTAATCCTTTTTACTACCATTATTATTTTGTTGTATATGTATACCACATTTTATTTCTCCATTCATGAGTTGCTTGACATTTTTTTTTCCTAATTTTTGGCTATTATAAATAATACTGCTATAAATGATTGAGCACAGAGTTTTGTATGAACATATGATTTCATTTCTCTTGGGTATATACCTGGGGTGAATTTGCTGAGTCATATGGTGACTCTATGTTTATCTTTTGAGGAACTGCCAAATTGTTTTCTGAAGCAGCTACATCATTTTACATTCCCACCGGCAGTATACTAGAGCTTCAGTTTCTCCACATCCTAGCCAGCTGTGTTATTTTCTGTCTTATATGATAGTTCCAGTAAAATTTTAATAGAAATGGTAAAAGTGGACATCCTTACCTGTTCCTCTTCTTAGAGAAAAAGTATTCAGTCTCTCCCACCATCAAGTGTAATGTTAGCTATAGGCTTTTTGTAGATGCCCCTTTTCCTTTTGTGGAAGTTTCCTTTAACTCCTAGTTGCTGGGGATTCAAATTTAATACCTAATTTGTTTATTTAAAAAATCATGAATGGATATTGAATTTTATCACATGCTCCCCCACTTATTGAGATTATGATTTTTCACCTTGGTTTCTTGATATAGGGAATGACGTTGATTCTTGAAAGTTAAACCAGTCATGCATTCCTGGCATAATCCTTCCCTTGGTCTGGCTGTATTGTCGTCTGTCAATCGATCTATCTGGTTGTATTTTACTCACTAGTGTTTTGTTCAAAAATCCTTTTGAATAGCTATCTCAGCGATTGTTTTGAATTTTCATTAGCTCTTATTTTTATTGCATTTTAGGTTTTGGGGTACATGTAAAGAACATGCAAGATTGTTGCATAGGTACACACATGGCAGTGTGATTTGTTGCCTTCTTCCCTATCACCTATATCTGGCATTTCTCCTCATGCTATTTCTCCCCAACTCCCCACCCCCAGCTGTTCCTCCCCTATTTCCCCCGACAGACCCCAGTGTGTTATGTTCCCCTCCCTGTGTCCATGTGTTCTCATTGTTCAACACCTGCCTATGAGTGAGAACATGTGGTGTTTGACTTTCTGTTCTTGTGTCAGTTTGCTGAGAATGATGGTTTCTAGGTTCATCCATGTCCCTACAAAGGACACAAACTCATAGTTTTTTATGGTTGCATAGTATTCCATGGTGCATATGTGCCACATTTTCCCTGTCCAGTCTATCATTGATGGGCATTTGGGTTTGTTCCAAGTCTTTGCTATTGTAAACAGTGATGCAATGAACATTTGTGCGCATGTGTCCTTATAGTAGAATGATTTATAATCCTTTGGATATATACCCAGTAATGGGATTGCTGGATCAAATGGAATTTCTATTTCTAGGTCCTTGAGGAATCGCCACACTGTCTTCCACAATGGTTGAACTAATTTACACTCCCACCAACAGTGTAAAATGTTCCTATTTCTCCACATCCTCTCCAGCATCTGTTGTCTCCAGATTTTTTAATGATTGCCATTCTAACTGGCTTGAGGTGGTATCTCAATGTAGTTTTGATTTGCATTTCTCTAATGACCAGTGATGATGAGCATTTTTTCATATGTTTGTTGGCCTCATATATGTCTTCTTTTGAAAAGTGTCTGTTCATATCCTTTGCCCACTTTTGAATGGGCTTGTTTGTTTTTTTCTTGTAAATCTGTTTTAGTTCTTCATAGATTCTGGATATCAGCCCTTTCTCAGATGGGTAGATTGCAAAATTTTTTTCCCATTCTGTTGGTTGCCGATTCACTCTAATGACTCTTTCCTTTGCTGTGCAGAAGCTGTGGAGTTTGATTAGGTCCTATTTGTCTATTTTGGCTTTTGTTTCCATTGCTTTTGGTGTTTTGGTCATGAAGTCCTTGCCTATGCCTATGTCCTGAATGGTTTTGCCTAGATTTTCTTCTAGGTTTATGGTGTTAGGTCTTATGTTTAAGTCTTTAATCCATCTGGAGTTAATTTTAGTGTAGGGTGTCAGGAGGGGTCCAGTTTCTGCTTTTGCACATGGCTAGCCAATTTTCCTAGCATCATTTATTAAACAGGGAATCCTTTCCCCATTGCTTTTTTTGTCAGGTTTGTCAAAGATCAGATGGTTGTCGATGTGTGGTGTTGCCTCTGAGGCCTCTGTTCTGTTCCATTGGTCTATATCTCTGTTTTGGTACCAGTACCATGCTGTTTTGATTACTGTAGCCTTGCAGTATAGTTTGAAGTCCGGTAGTGTGATGCCTCCCGCTTTGTTCTTTGCTTAGAATTGACTTGGCTATGTGGGGGGCTCTCTTTTGGTTCCATATGAAGTTTAAGGTGTTTTTTTCCACTTCTGTGAAGAAGGTCATTGGTAGTTTCATGGGGATAGCATTGAATCTGTAAATTACTTTGGGCAGTATGGCCATTTTCACAATATTGATTCTTCCTAACCATGAACATGGAATGTTTCTCCATCTGTTTGTGTCCTCTCTTATTTTGTTGAGCAGTGCTTTGTAGTTCTCCTTGAAGAGGTCCTTTACGTTCTTTGTTAGTTGTATTCCTAGGTATTTTATTCTCTTTGTAGCAATTGTCAATGGCCGTTCATTCTTGATTTGGCTCTCTTTAAGTCTGTTATTGGTGTATAGGAATGCTTGTGATTTCTGCACATTGATTTTGTATCCTAAGACTTTGCTGAAGTTGCTTATCTTCAGGAGAAGATAAGTTTCAGGAGATTTTGGGCTGAGACAATGGGGTCTTCTAAATATACAATCATGTCATCTGCAAATAGAGACAATTTTGAGTTCCTCCTTTCCTAATTGAATACGCTTTATTTCTTTTTCTTGCCTAATCGCTCAGGCTAGAACTCCATACTATACTGAATATGAGTGGTGAGAGAGGGCATCCTTGTATAGTGCCAGATTTCAAAGGGAATGCTTCCAGTTTTTGCCCATTCAGTATGATATTGGCTGTGGGTTTGTCATAAATAGCTTTTATTACTTTGAGATATGTTCCATCAATACCTAGTTTATTAAGGGTTTTTAGCATAAAGGGCTGTTGAATTTTGTCAAAGGCCTTCTCTGCATCTATTGAGATAATCATGTAGTTTTTGTCTTTGGTTCTGTTTATGTGGTGGATTACATTTATAGGCTTGCATATGTTGAACCAGCCTTGCATCCCTGGGATGAAGCCTACTTGATCATGATGGATAAGCTTTTTGATGTGCTGTTGCAATTGGTTTGCCAGTATTTTATTGAAGATTTTTGCATCTATGTTCAGTCATGGATACTGGCCTGAAGTTTTCTTTTTCTTGTTGAGTCTCTGCTAGGTTTTGGTATCACAGTGATGTTGGTCTCATAAAATGATTTGGAAAGGTTTCAGTCTTTTTGGATTGTTTGGAATAGTTTCAGAAGGAATGGTACCAGCTCCTCTTTGTATATTTGGTAGAATTCAGCTGTGAACCCATCTGGATGTGGGCCTTTTTTCGGTGGTAGGCTATTAATTGCTGCCTCAACTTCAGCCCTCGTTATTGATTTATTCAGGGTTTGACATCTTCCTGGTATAGGCTTGGGGAGGATGCAAGTGTCCAGGAATTTATCCATTTCTTCCAGGTTTACTAGTTTATGTGCATAGAGTTGTTTGTAATAATCTCTGATGATGGTTTGTATTTCTGTGGAATCTGTGGTGATATCCCCTTTATCGTTTTTTATTGCATCTATTTGATTCTTCTCTCTTTTCTTTTTTATTATTCTAGCTAGTGGTCTGTCTACTTTGTTGATCTTTTCAAAAAACCAGCTCCTGGATTTATTGATTTTTTGAAGGTTTTTTGTGTCTCTATCTCCTTCAGTTCCGCTCTGATCTTAGTTATTTCTTGTCTTCTGCTAGGTTTCGAGTTTTTGATCTTGCTCCTCTAGCTCTTTCAATTTTGACGATAGGGTGTTGATTTCAGATCTTTCCTTGCTTCTCATGTGGGCATTTATTGCTATATATTTTCCTCTAGACACTGATTTAAATGTGTCCCAGAGATTCTGGTATGTTGTGTCTTAATTCTTATTGGTTTCGAAGCACATCTTTATTTCTGCCTTCATTTCATTGTTTATCCAGTCAACATTCAAGAGCCAGTTGTTCAGTTTCCATGAAGCTGTGCAGTTCTGAGTTAGTTTCTGAATTCTGAGTTCTAAGTTGATTGCACTGTGGTCTAAGATATTGTTTGTTATGATTTCCGTTATTTTGCATTTGCTGAGGAGTGATTTACTTCCAATTATGTGGTCACTTTTAGAGTAGGTATGATGTGGTGCTGAGAAGAATGTATATTCTGTGGATTTTGGGTGGAGCGTTCTGTAAATGTCTATTAGGTTTGCTTGGTCAAGGTCTGGGTTCAAGTTCTGAATATCCTTCTGAATTTTCTGTCTCGTTGATCTGTCTATTGACAGTGGGTTGTTAAAGTCTCCCAGTATTATTGTGTGGGAGTCTAAGTCTCTTTCTAAGTCATTAAGAACTTGCTTTATGTATCTGGGTGCTCCTGTATTGGGTGTGTATATATTTAGGATCGTTAGCTCTTCTTGTTGGATTGATCCTTTACCGTTATGTAATGTCCTTCTTTGTCTCTTTTGATCTTTGTTGGTTTAAAGTCTATTTTATCAGAGATGAGAATTGCAACTCCTGCTTTTTTTTGCTCTCCATTTGCTTGGTAGATCTTCCTCTCTCCCTTTATTTTGAGCCATTGTGTATCCTTGCATGTGAGATGGGTTTCCTGGATACAGCACACTGATGTGTTTTGACTTTTAATCCAATTTGCCAATCTGTGTCTTTTGATTGGGGCGTTTAGCCCATTTACATTTAGGGTTAATATTGTTATGTGTGAATTTGATCCTGCCATTTTGATGCTCGCTGGCTGTTTTGCCCGTTAGTTGATGCATTTTTTTCATTGTGTTGATGTTCTTTACCCTTTGGTTTGTTTTTGGAGTGGCTGGTACTGGTTGTTCCTTTCTAAGTTTAGTGCTTCCTTCAGGAGCTCTTGTAAGGCAGGCCTGGTGGTGATGAAATCTCTAAGTAATTGCTTGTTGGTAAAGGATTTTATTTCTCCTTTGCTTATGAAGCTTAGTTTGGCTGGCTATGAAATTCTGGGTTGAAAGTTCTTTTCTTTAAGGATGTTGAATATTGGCCCCCACTCTCTTCTGGCTTGTAGGGTTTTTGCTGAGAGATCTGCTGTGACTCTCATGGGCTTCCCTTTGTGGGTAACCCGATCTTTCTCTCTCTGGCTGCCCTTAGCATTTTTTCCTTCATTTCAAACCTGGTGACTCTGATGATTATGTGTCTTGGGGTTGCTCTTCTTCAGGAATATCTTTGTGGTATTCTCTGTATTTCCTGGGCTTGAATATTGGCCTGCCTTGCTAGGTTGGGAAAGTTTTCCTGGATAATATCCTGAAGAGTATTTTCTAGCTGGGATTCATTCTCTCCGTCACATTCAGGTACACCTATCAAATGTAGATTAGGTCTTTTCACATAGTCTCATATTTCTTGGAGACTTTGTTCATTTCTTTTTACCCTTTTTTCTCTAATCTTGTCTTCTCATTTTATTTCATTGAGTTGATCTTCGACTTCTGATATCCTTTCTTCTGCTTGGTCAATTCAGCTGTTGAAACTTGTGTATGCTTCATGAAGTTCTCGTGTTGTGTTTTTCAGCTCCATCAATTCACTTATATTCCTCTCTAAGGTGTTTATTCTTGTTAGCAGTTCGTCAAACCTTTTTTTCAAGGTTTTTAGTTTCTTTGCATTGGGTTAGAACATGTTCTTTTAGCTCAGAGAAGTTTCTTATTACCCATGTTCTGAAGCCTGCTTCTGTCAATTCATCAGACTCATTCTCCATCCAGCCTTGTTCCCTTACTGGGGTGGAATTGTGATCCCTTGGAGGAGGAGAGGCATTTTGGATTTGGGTGTTTTCATCCTTTTTGTGCTGGTTTCTTCCCATCTTTGTGGATTTATCTACCTGTTATCTTTGTAGTTGTTGACTTTCAGATGGGGTCTCTGAGTGGATGTCGTTTTTGTTGATGATGAAGTTATTTCTTTCTGTTTCTTACTTTTCCTTCTAACATTCAGGCCCCTTTGCTGTAGGACTGCTGAGATCCACTCCAGGCCCTGCTTGCCTGGGGGATCACCTGCAGCGGCTGCAGAACAGTAAGGGTTGCTGCCAGTTTCTTCTTCTGCTGTCTTTGCCCCAGAAGGATACCCGCCGGATGTCAGTCTGAGCTCTCCTTTATGAGGTGACTCTTTGGATATACAGGGGGTCAAGGAGCTGCTTGAGGAAACAGTCTGTCCTTTATACGAGCTCAAGTGCTGAGCTGTGAGCTCCGTTGTTCCATTCAGAGCTGCTGGGCTGGTATGTTTAAGTCTGCTACAGCAGAACTCATAAATGCCTTTTTTTCCCCCCAGGTGCTCTGTCCCAGGGAGTTAGGGCTTTATTTATAAGTTTCTGTCATGCTGCTGCCTTTTGTCAGGGCTGCCCTGCCCAGTGAGGAGGCAGCCTAGTCACAGTCTTCCTGCAGAGGCTTTGATGAGCTGCTGTGAGCTCCACCCAACTTCCATGTGAACTTCCCTGCAGTCCTGTTTATAGGGTATAGTTAGAACTGCCTTGGCAATGGCAGCCCACCTCTGTAATGGTGGACTCTCTCTGTAATGGCAGACTGCCTTGGCAATGGCAGGCTGCCTCAGCAATGGCGGACTACCTTGGTAGTGGTGGACTGCCTCGGTAATGGCGAACACCCCTCCCCCATGGAGCTGGACAGTCCTGGGTTCAGCTGTGTTTGCTGTGAAACTCTCAATCCAGAGTGTTTCAGATTGCTGTTTTTTGTGGGGGTGTGACCGGCCAAGCTTGATCACCAGCTCCCTGTCAGACCCCTTTTTGTTCAGTTGAATGGGCGACTCTGTCTCCTAGGCATCCCAGTTGAAACGGCGCCCGGATTTGTGTGATTTCTTGTGCGTAGACCTGCTGTGCCAGCTGAAATAGCTGCTGGAGACTCATGGTGCTTTTTTCGCCCGGGAATCTCCTGGCCTTGCTCCCTGTTTCAGTCCCCTTTTTATCAGCTGAATGGACAACTCTATGTCCCAGGCGTTCCAGTTGCCTGTTGAAAAGGCATCGGGATCTGTGTGGTTTCTCAAGTGGTGACCCACTGCGCTGGCTGTCAAGCTGCACGGAGATTCGTGGTGCTTTTTTGCCCGGGGAATCTCCTGGCCTGGCTCCCTGTTTCAGTCCTCTTTTTATCAGTTGAATGGGTGACTCTGTCTCCCAGGAGCTCCAATTGCCAGGTAAAACGGCGCCCAGACCCGTGTATTTTGTGCGGAGACCTGCCACACCGGCCAAAACAGCCATGCTGGTGACTTTTGGGGCTCCTCCGCCTGGGAATCTCCTGGTCTGTGGGCAATAAAATCCGTCTGGAAATGCAGAGTCCACTCACCCTCTGTGCTTTCACTGGGAGCTGCAATCCTGAGGTGCTCCTAATCAGCCATCTTGGATCCTCTCCAGCTCTTTTTTTATTCTGTGATTACTGTTTTTCTAAGAATACACCATATTGTTTGATGAGGATGCAATATCCTTCCAAATACGTTAGAGCATGGTTAGAACTATCTCTGTTTTCTCCAATGTCAGTGTTTCTGATTTGCTTGTTCGAAAGTCTCTTTCAAGGTATAGACTTTCCTCAGATATCTAGTGATCCTTATTTGTTTGTCATAGTTAAGAATGAGCTGGTTAAAGCTGACTGTCATTTGACTTATAGCTTCACCTTTGGGTAAATGTATGAAGAGCACAGAATAGGTTCTGACATTAGAATTTCGTGGTGTACTAGTCTTTGAACTATCCACCTTGTTGTCCTTTATTATTGTCCCAATTTTTAGTAGAACTGTTCAGTGCCATGACCATGCTCTCCTATATACTCATGAAGCAAAGCTATTGTATGTCCAGTAAGCACACAATCTTTCTTTTGCTTCAGTTTGATGATTTCTAAGCCTTTTATCTCTCAGGAGAAGGTGATATCCTGCTCTGTAACAAGTCATACAATTGGCTTGGCTCAGTGAGAGACTCACCATAGCAATATGCAGCAAAAGCAAAATTTCATCTTGATAAAACTTTGAAAGAAATGTGCAATTATATCAATGTTCTACTAATGAATTTGTAGAAATTCTTTCTAAATCTGAGAAAAGAAAACACAAGAGAATTTGATTTCTGAATTGGGGATGGGAAGAGGGTTATTTTTAAGTAGAGTGGGCTGCTGAAGGAGGTGGAAGAGGCAAGCCTGGATCAGGTGCCACAGTCAGGTTTCTGAACATTTTGGGGTAATGTGAATGCGGAGTGCTGGCCCCACTCTTTACCTCTCTCACTTGGGGTGGTGACTCCTCTCTTCACCCATATGGAGGATGGGTTCTTATATAGATAAGGGACAAAATGAAATCCCTAGAGATAGACAGTGTACTGCATTAAGAGATGGAATTTTAGTAGGAGAGTTAAGGGAATTTTTTAAAAGAAAAAAAAAGGATATTACCAGGTGCAGTGGCTCATGCCTTTAATCCCAGCACTTTGGGAGGCTAAGGCAGACAGATCTCTTGAGCCAGAAGTTCAAGGCCAGCCTCAGCGACATGGCAAAACCCCTTATTTACACACAAAAAAATTACAAAAATTAGTTGGCCATGGTGGCACATGCCCTTAGTCCCAGCAACTCAGGAGACTGAGGTGGGAGGATCACCTGAGCCTGGGGAGGTAGAGATTACAGAGAGCTGTGATCACACCACTGCACTTCAACTTAGGCAACAGAGTGAGACCCTGTCTAAAAAAAAAAAAAAATTGAATGGAAACAAATTCTCCATGGCAAAATTTTCTACATGGTATAGCTTCTTTTTCTCTCTGCCTTCTTAGATACCTAGTGCAGTAGATGGGTTTTTGACAGCTTTTCCTTAGGTATATTATTTCACTTTAAACAGGAAGTGACCAAGGCATAATGACCCAGGATCACATAGAATGAGAGATAAGCTGACTTCTGCAGTTATGTGCAGGCTAGAATAATACCTCATATCCTATGAAGCCAAACTTAGAGTGCTGTCCACTATGTTACAGTTTCCTGAATTAAAAATAATATAGACTTTCACCATGTGGAGTTTTGTGGAAGAATTTCTTCTTAGGAAAGTTTATCTTGCAGAGTCAAAGGGTAACAGCTGAGACTCTAGCACTGTAAAATTATAATTCAATAGTGATATTTCCTGGCATCTATATTAATTTATGGTTTTGTATTATTTTCTGCCAATATATGGTGATTTTTGGGCATTCTCAACTTCACTTTTGATAGGGAAATGGTAGTTGCCAATTTGAGAGTAAAATACTCTATTGAAAGCCTAGAATAGAGATATGATGGTTTTGTTGATTGAAAAGAGATCTATGTGTTTGACATGTCAAATGATCAGACAATAATGTCAGCAATTTATTCATTTGAAATATTTCTTCAGAGATGACTGTGTACTAGGGAGTCTTCTGGGCACTGGGGATCTAGCAGTGATTAAAAACAGGCAAAAGCTGGCTTCTTTGCCTCAAGGGGGGTACAATTAGACAATGAAGTTTATGCCCCAGATCCTGTCCCTTCTACCCCCAACAGTGGATCAGGTGAAGCCTAGATTTTACCTGAGACAACATCCTTGCTCAGCTCTTTCCTCTAGGATAGGAAAAGAGGTGAGAGCTGAGCAAGGAGAAGAGTATTCCTTCAAAAATATTATTAATACATGTATACAGATCCTTATCTTAGGATCTGCTTCTATGAAACCCAGCCTAAGTTTGGATACCAGAATGGTCCTGGGAAACTGATTCTAAGGATAGGATTACTCTCCAGACAGATGGCAGTGAGGTTCCTAGTCCTGATAGCAGGCTAGGGACCTCACTGCCATCTGTCTGGTGAGCAATCCCAATACTGAACCTTGGCATGTTCTAGCAGTGTAATTTCTAAGGCATTCACCTGTCCTGTTGCAATTTGGACAGGATGCAGGTAGGAGGGGGATGCACTGGCTCTGGCACAGGAGAACTAGCAATTAGGAGGACTGTGGAAGTGGATGATCATTGATGAGGAAAAATAGACTCGGGGCAATCAGTCAACAATCTAAAGCGAACTGTGAGAGTGAGTGGGCCTTTTGGGAAGAACATAAAGAGACCCTCATATTCTGTAGCTGGAGGGCAGACATACCTGAAGACTAGACGCACCATAGTTAGTTTTAAGAGGAGCAGAGTTGGCTGGGTGTGGTGGTTCATGCCTGTAATCCCAGCACTTTGGGAGGCTGAGGCAGGTGGATCACCTGAGGTCAGCAGTTTGAGACCAGCCTGGCCAACATGGTGAAACCCTGTCTCTACTAAAAATACAAAAGTTAGCCTGGCGTGGCAGCAGGTGCCTGTAATCCCAGCTACTCAGGAGGCTGAGGCAGGAGAATCACTTGAACCCAGGAGGCGGAGGTTGCAGTGAGCTGAGATCATGCCATTGCACTCCAGCTGGGCGACAAGAGCAAAACTCCATCTAAAATAAAAAAAGAGGATCAGAGTTTCAGAGCAGTCTGAATTTGTAATACTGGAGTTAGGGTCCCCATAGAGATGAAGCTCTGGAAAGGGGAACTTATAAGTATTTTCCCTTGAGCCCATTAAATTGCACAGATCCTCCAGAACCCTCCAAACCCGCAGAAATGGCTCACTCTACCTTGTGGAAAATAGAGCCGCTACCCTCCATTTTGAAGGTGATGCAGACACCTCAAATGATACTGGGGCCTTATAAGACAATGCAGGTCTTCCTCATTGGAAGGAAACAGGATCTGCCTCTGTTTCCATTTCTGGCTGCCAGACCAGTAACTAAGGTCACATCTGCAATGGTAGATCTGACATATGCTAGGCTTATGAAAGGAGGTGATGAATTATACACCAAAGGAGCTGACTCATGTGTACTAGCTACACATGGCCATTAAGATGGTCTCTGCAAGACTTGCAAAATTTATGCAGTAATGATTCCCCTAGTCCTTCCCCAGATGGCCCAATGACCATTTATTCAGGACACCAAACAATGGGAAAAGGGGAATACTCAACTCTTTCAAGGACTTTGGATAAAGGTTCTGAGCTCACGCTGATATCCAGGGGCCCAAAATCTGTTAAAGGAAGAACAAGTGCAGTTCTGACCCAGATTGGCCTCACAGTGGGTCAGCGGCATCCATGGACCCACCTAGTAATTATTTCACCTGTTCTGAAATATATAATTGGAATGGATATACTTTGCAATTGGCAATACCTATAGAGGAAGAGCTGTTATAGTAGAAAAGGCCTAGTGGAAGTTCCTCAAACCTTCCAGCCTCATCAAGATAGTTAATCAAAAACATTATTACATATCAAGGATAATGGAAGAAGTTCATGGATGGTGAGTCTTATCATGTCCCCATTTAATTCACCAGTTTTGCTTCTTTGCAAACTGGACACACCATAGCAGATGCAGTGAGTAGACTGTCATGAGCTTACCCAAGAGGCTCCAATAGTAGCTGCTTTGCTAAAAGTGGTATCTTTACTATAACTGATTAGTACAGCCATAGGTATGTTTATTATGATAGTTTAAGACAATTCCAAAGATATCTACTAATTGTAATTATAATAAAATTACTACAGAAAAAGATGCAAGAAATTTTAAGAGGATCAGGATTCTAGAGATGTTATGGGTTCCCAATAAGAGTTGCTAATGTTATCTTCCCTGCAGCAAATCAACTATCTTTAAGTGTCACTAACAGAGGTTTTCAGGGAAGAGATGGGGAGGGAAACTTTAAAAGCCCAGGCTAAGTTTTATCAACAGGAAAATATATGTGCACTATTACAAATTATGCCACAATGTTATGGGCTTTTATCTAACAATGAAAAAAGCACTCCATATTCTCCTTGTATAATATTATTAGTCAGCAGATGTGTACCCTGGGGTATAGCCCAACTCCATGTCCTCAGATGACCTTTTGGAACCCAGTTTCTCTATCTCCAGTAGAACTCACATTTCCACAGCACTCTGTGTCTTCATAATATACTTTTTAATCACTGAGTGGTTGAGTACCTGGGATATAGCATAACTCCATGTCCTCAGATGACCTTTTGGAATCAGGCTTTTCTATCTGTAGAAGACCTCACTATGTCTCATGACAGCATAGTCTGAGCCTATGATTTAAGGGTTCTTTATAGAAAACATAGACTCTCTCCAGTAAGTTGATGGCATCATGTAACTGGACTTGTTGACCATGAAGTACTGTGAATGCCTTGGTAAAACACATGAACTCCAGGGAATGGGAGATAAACCTTGCAAAGATTAAGGGGCCTAATACATCGGTGATGTTTTTAGGGGTCCCATGCTGGGACATCCTTTCCAAAATAAAAACAAGTTATTGTACCTTGCATTTCCTATTATTAAGAAAGGACTATGAAGCTTGGTCAGCCTCTTCAGGATTTGGAGGCAGCGTATTTCCACTTGGGATGCAGTTTTTCCCAAGATAATATAGCTGGTTTTTTTTTTTTTTTTTTTTTTTTTTGAGACAGAGTCTTGCTCTGCTGCCCAGGCTGGAGTGCAGTGGTATGATCTGGGTTCACTGCAACCTCCACCTCCCGGGTTCAAGCAATTCTCTGCCTCAGCCTCCTGCATAGCTGGGATTACAGGCGCCCGCCACCATGCCTGGCTAATTTTTGTATTTTTAGTAGAGACGGGGTTTCACCCTCTTGGCCAGGCTGATCTTGAACTCCTGACCTCGTGATCCAGATAGAGCTGATTCTATCATCTCCCTTAGGGGTAGAGGTCTGGCCCATGTTTCAGAGGATGTTAAAGATGTTAGTTTTAAGTGGGTCCCAGAGCAAGGAGGGGGCTCTGCAGCAGTTTTAGGGTGCAGGATTAGCAGCCCTGTCACTTGGGTCATATTTGGCAGAGGCCATGGTACTAGAGGTATCTGGCTATTTGAGGATGCTAATGGAGACTCTTGCAAACTTCTATAAGAGAGTCACAGCAGAGACCCTTAGGGTTTTGAAGTGAGGCCATGCAATATGCAGCAGAGAATTCTAAACCGCTCAAAAGACAGCTCCTGGAGGGACGAGGCTGTGATTGGGCCCAACAGCACTGGTTTGTGGTAGACAGAATAATGACTCCTCCAAAGATATTCACATCCTAACCCCTGAAATCTATAAATGGGTTATTTTACATGGCAAAGGAACTCTGTGGATGTGATTATGTTAAGGATCTTGAGATGGGAAAATTATCCTGGATTATCTGGATAAGCCTGATGTAATGTCAAGAGCCTTTATAAGAGGGAGGCAGACGGATCTAAGTCAAGGAAGGAGAAGTGATGATGGAAGCAGGGGTTATAAGCGGAGAGGGAGGAGAATTGAAGATGCTACACTGCTGGCTTAGAGATGGAGAAAGGGGCCATGAACCAAGAAATGCAGGAGGCCTCTAGAAGCTATAAAGGAAAGGAAATAGATCCTTCTCTAGAGCCTCTGGAAGGAATACAGGCTGGCAGTCCCTGAATTTTAGACCAATGAAACTCGATTTCTGACCTCAGAATGGTCAGTTGATAAATTTGTGTTGTTTTTAGCTACAAAGTATGTGGTAATTTGTTACAGCAAAAATAGGAAACTAATACAAGCCTTTCTCACTAAGGCTTAGAGACATTCAGCCTGCCGAACGTCCAATCTGTCGTTAACAGAGATTAACACTGTGCCCATGACACAATGTCATTTCTTGATAGGAACTACTGGCCACTTGATGGCAAGTGGACTGCATCTACCTGACTAGGATTAACCTGTTTTCTGAATGTAGATTTGCCTTTACTGTCTGCAGGGTCTCATCCAGCACCTTTCTCTGTGGACTTACAAGTGTGTGATCTACTGAAATAAGATACTGCATAACACTGCCTCAGACCAAGGGTCCCATTTTTATAGGAAAGGTTATCAATGAAAACATGACTACGGGATTCACTGTTCCTATCACATACTCCACCCTACAGAAGCTCCATCCTGGTGGAGTGATGACATGTCCTCTTAAGGAGAGGACACCTTGCAACGTTGGGTGTTACTCCTCCAGGATGCACTATTCTCCTTAAATCAATGGTCACTATGTGGTTGTGTCTCCAACAGATAGAATATATGGGTCCCAGAATCAAGGGCTGAAAGTAGGAGTGGTCTCAGTAATCCACTGTATGCTTCCCATTTCTACAACTTTAGAGTCTGTGGGTCTAAAGATCCTGGGTCCTAGAAGGGAGAAAATGAGTCCCGCTAAACCTTAAGGTACAGCTGCTACCAAGTTATTTTAGATTCCTTATGCCAGTTAACTTGTAGGCAAATAAAAGAGTTACCATACAGATAGGAGTAACTGGCCCTGATCATGATGGCGAGAGAGGGCTTCTACAAAATAATCGTGATGCAGATAAATATTTGGCAGTCAGGTCACCTGAAGGATCATTTCTTGGTATTCTCATGCCCAGGTTTAACTATAAGTTGAAAAGTACAGCAAACACAGCCCAATAAGGGCATGGTAACCCTCAGGACCTTATACCCCTCAGTGAGGGTCTGGTCATTCTACCAGGCAACCCAGAGGGCCAGCCTAGGATGAGGGGTTCAAGGATTGGGTGGTAGAGTAAGGAGATGATGAGAATCAGCTATACAGTCTTCGGACCAAATGCATAAGTGTGGACTGTGGTTTGTCCCACTGTCCCTCTTTTTATTTATGGCTCCAGGAATTGTGACAACAGAATTCAGAAGAAACTATATCTGAATAGAGCAAATTTAATGTGAGAAGCAAGTGGACCTGAGCAGTGCAGGGGGCAAACTGTCATAAATGCTGTGGTGCCTGCCCAGATTTGTGTCACGGGGGCATAGCATTGTCTCTCAGTTGCTGTGAATGTTGGCTGCTGTAGCAGTATGCATTCTTTTGCACTTAGCTTTTGTCCAGTCATCATTGTTACGGTTATGTTCTTTCATATGGTTGTAAGTAGCTGTAATGTAGTTCATTTGTTTTTGCTGCTGTTTAGCATTCAATTTGCTCATTCCATGCTTCTATTGATGGAGCTTTGAATTGTTTACAGTTTTCAGGTTACTGCAAATAATGTTGCTATGGATATTCTTTTACCTGTCTGAATACACATACATATATTTTCATTGGGTTTCTATCTAGGAGTGAAATTATTAGATCAGAGAGTAGATAATAGATAATGTTAAACAGTTTTCCAAAGTCGTTTTTGTCCTGTTAGGAACTGTTTCACAACTCTGTGGGTGTGAAGACATTCTCCTATATTATCTGTAAGTTTTACTTTTTAACTTTATATATGTAATCAATTTGGAATTAATTTGTGTGTATGGCATGAAGCAGCAGTTGAGTTTACATTTTTTTCTATATGGAAATCAATATTTGATTTAAAAACACTATTTAAAAGATTTTTCCTTTCCCCAACGTACTCCAACACAGTATCATGCAATGTTTTGTTTGACTGGTTTTTCTCCATAAATGAGTTTTGGTTCTAGGCACGTAATTCGACAGTTATTTGGTTGAACCTCTTATGATGTTGGTATTATTATCCCCGTTTTACTATGAGGAAACTGACGCATGCAGAATTCATTTAATGAACAGGTTCTTCTGTATAAAGATTCACCTCATTAATGCCTTAAACAAGATAGACATTATTTTATTTATTTATTTTTGTGGGAAATAGGATGGAGGTAGGTGGTCCAGGGCTGCTAGATATGAAAATAAATGAAATTTAAAATTTATTGGAATCCCCCAGACATTTTAAGCCTTGAGAGAGATGTGACTGTGATCTGAGCCAAATATGATTACAATCTCTGTTCTTAGATTAAAAATTAACTTGCTTTATCATTTTTCTTGTTCAGTTCAATGGCTAGAGAGAATTAAATATCAAGGACAAAACCTCCTGCCTTCTTAATTAATGACCCTTATTATAGATTAATTTATTCTTTGTTGTCCTGCTTTGCCTAGACCAGATGACAGAAAACTCATGGTTATTACACCCTCTGTAAGAATGTGTTAAGTGTACCATTCCCAGAAAGAAATACTGCCTGCAAGCAAATTGCTATATGTGCCAACCTTGCATGAATAATGTAATTTTGCTAAAATCTCCTCCTGTCTCTGCCTATAGAAATAAAACCTTAACTTCCTTACTTTTGAATGCTGACTCTATTCCTTTGGAGATGGTGTTTCTGGGTGGTCCGTCTTCCCACTTGAGCTTGAAGAACTCTCTTTAAGTTAGATTTTGATTATTTTAGGTCGACATAGGGAATTTCTGCCATCCTGAGTTGGTGTCTATTTCTGGATCCAGGATGGTTGCTTTGGTTCCCACGCTCATGTTCTCATTGCAGAGGGAAGAAAAGAAGGGCATAAAAATGCATGCCACGTATTTAATGAATGTTACCTGGAAATTGCACACTTCCACTCATATACTTTTGGCCAAATTCAGTTATACAGCCATACCCACATCCATAAGAGCCCGGGAAATGGAGTCTTTAGGTGACTAGTGGTATCTTTGAGTTCTCTATTACCAAAGAAAAAAGGAGAGAATGGATACTGGAACTGCTAGCGAAAGGCATGTACTTGGTTGCAGTACATCTGAGATTCAAACCAAAGTCTATGAACTCCAAGCTGTACTGTACAGCCCTTGGCACCTAGCTGGACCACAACAGTTTGCCCTTTGAAAAACTTCTTGGGATATGTTCCTGTCTAGAATTTCATTTCTAATATCTCTCCAGGAGTGTAGGGGTGCGTGTGTGTGTGTGTGTGTGTGTGTGTGTGTGTATGTGTGTGTGTGTGTGTCCTTTTATTAAGAAAACAAAATTATTTAACTTAATGTATTTCTTTTTCTTGCTGTAGCTATCAGAAAACCTGAGCTAAATTTAAAGACATTGCTATTGTTAGTGAAAAAGTTTCTAAACCTGTTTTACGCCTTCCTCCGCTGACTTCACTTAGCAGTTTCTTTCTTTTTTCTCCTGCCTTCTTTCCCAGACTCTTTCTTCCTTCCTTTCTCTTTCCTTCTCACCACTCTTTGTGTCGCTCTGTCTCTTCTATACTCAAAAGCTCTGGCACCCCTGTTGTTTCCTCTCCATATCCCCACTGCCCATATTTTGACAAAGAATAAGCCAAGTAGGGGATGGGAATGGGGTGGGGAAAGAGGATGCAGACAATTGGTGAGTCAAAAATGTCCCTCTCACATATTCATTTTTTAAAACTTTTATTATTAGTTTTTATTACACAAGTAATACATGTTCATTGTAGAAAAATTAGAAAACACAGAAAAGCAAAAAAAAAAAATAATCACCCATAATCCCACTACCCATAGATAACTACTATTAACATTTTAGTGTGTGTCCTCCTAGCTTTCTTATGCATATATATATATACATACATAGATATATTTATATATAATTTTCTTTTTACAAATATTGTGTCATACTATACATACTGTTTTATAACATGTGCTTTTCATTTAATATATATTGTGAACATCATTGTTTATTCCCTGAAAAATTATACAGATACTACATGCTCATTGTGGAAAAATTAGAAGTTACAGATATGCAAAAAGAAAATATAATTGCTCCAAATCTCACCTCCCAGAGATAAATGCTGCTAACACTTTGGCAAGTATCCTTTCAGACTCTTTAATGCACACATGCATACATATATTTTTAAAAAGGGATCATACTATAAATATTCCTCTATAACTTCCTTTTCATCTAACAATATAGCTTTTACATTTCAATTAATACACATATGGTGCTTATTCTTAATTGGTGCACAGTATTCCATTGAAAGGATGTACCATATTTAACCAACCCTATAAAGTAGGCTTATTTACATTTTTCCACTTCTCCAAATAATGCTGCTATAAACATCCTTTCTTGCATATACTTTTGAATAATGAATAAATGCATCTTAGCTCATTTTATTTTCTGACCCATTTAAAGGAAACTTTCCCTAAAGTGGAATTACTAGGCATGCAGGAAAATATATTACCAAAATATTTTTTCAGAAAGGTGGAATCAATTTATATTCCTGTTTACTCTGTAAGATAATGTTTATTTCCATACTTCCTTTTTGTCCCTGGGAATTTTAATTCTTTATGCTCTTTGCCTTTCTGATTTGTAAAAAGGAGTATATAGTATTAACTTGCATTTTTTATTACTAGTATATTAAAACACTTTCATATTTTTTAGTAGTAGATTATTTTAGTTTACTGTGCATTGCCAGTTTGTGTCCTTGGTCCTATTTTCTGTTGAAAAATTTGATTCTCCTTGAGTCATAAAATGTCATTTATTCATTCATTCATTATCCACTCTTTCAATAAGTATGTTTTCAGCATTTGCTTTGTGTCTAGCATTGTGTTAGGTGTATGGATACAACAATAAGCAAAATAGGCATGGTTGCTGCCTTCTTATTCTTCCAATTTAATAGGGATAAACAGGCAATTAAACAAGCAATAATGAAAACATTCAATAGGGAAAGAATGAAATGGAAACAGTTGGTTGAGAAGGGGGCTGCAGTCATGGAAATGTCCCAAAAGCAGTGATGTTTAAGCTCTTGATATGTATTTGAGATCTATACTTTTTGTTGCATGTATTGTTTTCTCAGTTTGGTTTATTACTTTTTACTACATAAGAGTTTTGCATTTTTAATTAGTCAAATTCCATCCATCCATTTTTTCTGTTTTTTTTTTCTTTTGGTGTCACTCAAAGAAAGGCTTTTTTCACATGAAATTCGATAAATACCCACTCACTTTGCCTGCTAGTCTTGTTGTATGCTTATTTATGTCCTTGAATATGAAAATCCTTACTTCATCTGGAATTTATTCTGATAATAATTATGAGGTATAGATATTTCTCTCAAGAAATGGTAACCAGTTATCCCAATATAAGTTAATAATCCAAATATTTTTCATCTATCTGGAATGTCATCTTTATAATATACTCAATTATTTTATATTATTAGGTCTATTATGGTCTATATATTTAATTCTAATGATTTATCCTGAGGCCAATAGTATCACAGCTTTTTCGCATCCTACCTATGGTTACCTGAAAGTTCAGCATTTTGTATTTGGTGGCATTCCTAAGACAAAGAAATGACAGACATTGCTTGGGTGTGTGTGGGTACTGTGGGGAGGTTTGACTGGATGATATCTTAATCCTTTCAATGTTGACACTTTCAGAGTTTTAAATTCCAGATAGGCTCATTGTTAATCTGGTCCATTTGTTTGCTGTTTATAGCAAAGTAGATGCTTTTACATTCTTTTGTGTCACCCTGAAACTCAGCTTTCAGTAGGTGGCAGTATTGCCAAACACTGTTTCCTGACTGGTTTTATAGAAGCATAGAGAAACAAAATGGTCTGGCAATTTTAGAATTTCCCCCAAGAGCTTTAATTGATTAGAGGAGGCATCAGAACTATGCTACTTCTAAAGCTCTCTATGTACCCCTGAATAATGGCATAACCAGTGGTTTGCAGTGAGTCTGCTCCTAGATGCATGCAAAACATTATTGGACAGATTTTTTTTTTTAAGTGACATCTTGGCCTTGTGGGCATTTCTTTACTTATCTTACCCAAAAGTGCCTTTGGGCCCAGCCCCTGGCGGATTTAAAGCCCAGAAATGTGGTTTTAAACAATGTGGTCATGGTGGAATTCAGGTGATTTTTACTTTCTTTCTATTTGGTAGTATTTTTCACATTTCCCACAAAGAACATGTATTGTCTTTGTAATCTGAAAGAAAATCAACACAGGATATTAAAGATATAGTGGGAAAATGGGTGAATGTATGCCACAGAAGTTGACATCCTTTTCTGTTTCAAGCATGTGGTACATGCAACAAAACGAGTTCAGTGTTCTCTTTTTACCCCTAGAGATCAGCTCAGTGTTATTGCTAATCTGAAAGTGAATTACCAGCAGGAAGCGAGACAGTAGAACTTTATCGCTTGGAACCACACCTGAGAAAATCCTTTGGTAGGTGAGAGGAGAGTGGGGCAGCTCCTAAAGGATGCATTGGCTTATCTAAGAGGAGAGGGTGAATTACCTACTATGTAACCATGGGCCAGTGTAGGTTATCAGGATTTTGAGCACTAAACTTAACTTTAGGATATGCTACTGAAAGAGGATCTATAAATCTTGGAGTTTATCTGCGGGAACTACAAAACTGATCAAAGGCTGGAAAACAGGCACTAGGAATAAAAGATACGGTAGCTGAATATATTACCTTAAATATGCAAAGTCTGGCTAGGTAATTAGACAAATTCCTATCTCCATGAATAGCTGCTACAGCCTTTTCAGACATGGAGGTGAAACCTGAATTTATTAACAGTCTTCAGTTGTACAAAGGACAATTGCACAGAAGGTAAGTGTTACTTTCACACTGAGACTAAGGCGAGAATGAACACAAGTTAACCAAGCAGAAGTTATTTAGGTCAGGCATTTAGAGGAACGTGCTGAACAGCAAGATTGGGCTTATCAGTTAATAACTCTGCATGGATTAGTAGGAACTAGATTGAAGCTAGAGTTCATAGAAGTATGGGAGAGGGCTGAGGCAGGTGCTGAGAGCTGCCAAACTGGGCTACATCAAACTCTCAAAAACAAGGGATCTGAAATGAAATAACCTTAGGGGATGAAAATGAATTAGATTCAGGAAAGGATATTAAGCTGAAATCAAGGTTTGCAGACCAGGTAATTCTGGGTTGCTTGTTTTGCCGGGGAGTATTCACCTTAAGAGTCTTTAAATAGCCAAATAGTTTTACAAATATTTGATTCAGAAAATGGTGATTTTCTCATGTAGCTTTCCATGGCTACTTCTTTTTTGAAGCCAGGTATGCCTATAACCATGCATCAGTTACTGGTTCATTAGAACACAACTCTAGATTCAAAGAATAAGGCCAAAAACCAGCTGGTATGATCTAAATAGAGACCTGTGTAACATTCTCTTCCAATCCTTTAATTCCTTCACTTTCAATTAAAAAGAGCTAGAAGACAATTCCAAGTATAATTTTCACATCAGGTATCAGGATGAGCTATATGAAATTGCCATTTTGTAGGTCAAAACAGTCAAATATAGGAAATTTCATATAATTCAACCTAATATAATAATTATTACAGTAGTGTTCATCCATACCTTTCTTCATCTTCACTAAAGCTAAAGGCCTTAATATATTTAGTTTTTAGGTCAAAATATTGGTATATGTATAAATGCCTGTACATATAAGTATTGAGAAAGTATAGGGTTGGGATTAAAGACGTGTCTTAGATAAACCACTTATAGGCATCTAGCTCATCCTTCTATTGTACTAGATACTGGTGCCTCCCGTCTGACTTGAAGATTTTCAGACCACGGAAAACAAGAAAAGAAGTGCAAAGACTTGATCTCTAACCTAGGGAAATTTTGTCTGAGAAATGGGCCAAAGGAAGAACAGGGGAATGTATCACAAAATTTGTACCATGTTATAAGTTTAGTGAAGAAGATCACAACAAAGCTGTGAGCAGAAAAACAAAGCATGTGGCTTCCTCCTTTCTAAAATATAGTATTGCTTAATGTGTCCTGCTTTCAAGAGTCTAAATGTAAGACAAGACACCAAGTACACATTGGAAAAATCTTATCTGCATAGTCATCTAAAATGAGACAAGCTTAGCTTAACTAAAAAACTTTATTAACAATGTAAAATGTTAAATATTTTTACGATCTGAGCTAATTCCAGCATGCCCTATAAGATTTAACACTATGCTGATGTGCAGACACCATGCTTCAGATTTCAATTAGAACAAAATGTAATAATATTTGATTTTACATTTGAGGGTAATTGTATATGTTACTACACCATTTCCTAACTGGATTACTTCATTCTCCAAGAAGCTGAAAAAGACACCATTGGATCAAAAAGAAATTAGTTGCCCATATGCATTTGTACGAAGGTATTAGGATTATTGTGTATTTACAAAATTTAAGTATTTTTTGTATGTGGTTTTTGTTGCATCATAAATTAAGATACTTTCATGTTGAAGCTCTTAGATTCTGACAGAATGGAAGACTAAATGTAAATGAGTGCAGAGAAAGCAATAGGTGAGGTGGTATATGTTTGCTTATAATATTATTTCTAATGATATTGATAGATTGGATTTCTGAACACAGTTTCTCAGTTTTAAATAGATTTCTATGTTTAAACACTTCTTTCATATATGATAAATTTTAACATGAGATCAGCAAGAGCTATAGATATACTATTATATGTGAAATCTTTTTCCTCTGTATAATACATTTAAAAAAACCTTTAAATAATTTAAAAATCATAAATCTTGCATCTGTCATGGCACGGTTTGGAGCAGACATGCACAATGTCAGCTTTAAAAAAAGGCTGTTTCCTTTTAAAAACAGCCTGCTTTTTGAATCTGTTCTTTTTTTTTCTTGACGGCAGCTGCTTTCAAGTGTAAAATCATTTAAAAGGGCAGGGGGAGGCAGATAAAAGTAATAAGGAAGCATAGAAAACATAGTCAAAAACCAATAACTGTGTGGTTCAGCTGTCTGGAGGTCCTCGGGTTTTGTGATTTTTTTTCAGATGTTCTCAGTGGGTTTCCAGGAGGAGCCACCTAGCTTGAGACGAGACAACACAGCCCAAAGAACCTTCTCTTCCGTCTTCTCACCAGGGGGTATGGAGTTAGATTCAGAAGGCTGCTGTCATCTGTGATGAGACAAAATGTGCACATGAGTGAGGTATAGACACAACAACCTGCTTTTTAGGAAGTGGCTTAAGAAATCCACTATCCTCCTAATCAGGATTTGTCTACCTCTGCACTGTTGGCATTTTGGACCAGATAATTCTTGGTTGTGGGGGACAGTCCTGAGCCCTGCGGGATGGTTAGCAGCATCCCTCAACTCAGCAGATGCCAGTAGCACTGTATGACAATTTGTGACAACTAAAAATGTCCCTAGTTATGACCAAATGTTCCCTGAAGGAGAGGCAAAATAGCTCAAGGCTGAGGGCTACTGCTTAAAATTGAACTGAAACTGCTTAGAGGCAACCTTTCAGTTGGGAGACGTATATAACTTATTCGAAAGAACCCATGCTTATGAGTAAGGCTGGCTTCTTTTCTAAACCTGCCTTTGCTATTTGCCAGTTCTGTGACTTTGAACATGTAACTGAAGTTTGCTGTCTGTAAAATAGGATTTAATAAAACTTAGCCCAGGTGAGGATTAGATGAAATAATCTATGAAAAACATTTAGCTATGGTGCGTAGCTTAGTGTCTAGCGTAGAGGAAGCATTTAGTTAAAATAGCCGTCATTAACTATTTTCCTTTACATTGGATCATTATCGTGCCTTCATTCACTGAAGTCATGTCTCTTCATGTTTCAATTATTTCCTATTGAGTCTTTTCTCAGAACTTCCTATAGATTTCTGTATACAAGGGCATTCAGAGAAGACTGCCAGCTGTTGAATTAATATGTTTTGGTTTGAGATTTTTAGGATGATGATGAGTAGAGAAAGAAATAAACCGGTAAACCTAATCTGGTTTAAAGAGTTGAGTTTTTTTTTAAAAAGTACAATCCAAAAGAGAAAATGAGTAGAAATATCCTGTTGAAACAGAACTGGCTGATGGGGGGTTCAAGACGCAAAGGACTACAAAAGGATAATCTAGAATTTTCCAACCAGGGCAGTGCTAGGACATGGTCAGACCGGAGCTAAGGTCAACAAAACGGTTGATTGGCATTGGTGACTGTTATGTACCTAAGCTCTGCCAAGACTAGTTGCACTTTCCTTCCAGAGTGGGGTAAGGAGTTCCCTCCTTTCCTCATCCTAATCTTAAAGGGGATGGAGGCTTGGCTAAGAGCACAGAAGCAGAAGTTAGATGAAGAGATAGCTAAAGTGAAGAATGTGCCCCACCTCAATAGAACTGATTTGTAGAAGAGGCCTTGTTTTCCTTGATTACTGAGCCTAGATGCTGTAAACCAAAAATAAAATTGTAAGGCCTCCCCAACCACCTGAATGGACCCCTCCTGTCAGCCAACTGCATTCCAAAGTTAAATTGAAAAACTAGCTCAAGCCATGTTGGGAAGAGGCAGTTGAACTTTTTTCATTATACCATCCTCCCATTTGGGATTCAGACAAAGCTGACTGGAGTTAACATCACACAGAGACCTTAAGACTGATAGAACAGACTCTTTAAGTCCAATAAGAAATATTTATAATTTATTTTCTCTCAAGTCTGCTATCTGGAAGTCTCATCTGCATGATAAAACCTTGATCTCCACAACCCCTTATCATAATAACCTAGATGTTTCTTTCTATTGATTCCAGATCTTTAGATAATAACTCAACCAACTGCCAATCAGAAAATCTTTGAATCTGTCTATGACTTGGAAGCACCACTTCCAGTAGTCCTGCCTTTCCAGACCAAACCAACATATATCTTATTTGTATTGATTGATGTCTTATATCTTCCTAAACGTATAATACCAAGTTGTAGCCTGACCACCGTGGGCACATGTTCTCGGGACCTCCTGAGGCTGTGTCATGGGTGTGTACTTAATCTTGGCAAAATAAATTTCTAAATTGATTGAGACTTGTCTTAGATACTTTTTGGTTTACAATGCTCAGGAAACTGCCGAGAACAAAAATAGATCCTGGCTTTCCAGTCTTGTTACATAAAGTTTCATCTAAGTGCCTGGGTTTCTCCTCCCCTTCCCAAAGGCTCTAATGTGTCACACTTACTTGTAAATTAGTATCACCCACCAAGGTTGACAGTGTTCCTTAGAATGTTGCACTATGTTATATATTTAGATAGAACTAGAGTAGCAAGTCCAAGCCAGAGAAGAAAACAGGCACCCCCGCTGGGCATATCAAATGAATCAAACACAGTCTACCCTCCCAGTCTCCAGAGATTAAAATCCTCTCTTAAAGCTCATATTCTGTTAACACAGAGAAAAATAGGACTGTAATTGTCCTTTCCATAGGGAAAATAATTTACTATAATCTGGATGTCAACATTTTGAGAGTGAAAAAGACGATATCTTTCTTTTAAAGTGAACTTGCCCCCAAATAGTTAAGACGCTGAAAACAATGTTAGATACTAAGCATTAGCCTCACTTTTCAGGAGAACCTCTCAGAGATAAACCATGAAATATTTGGAGCAGAAAGAAATAACTACTTTTCTCATCATTTTTTAGGACTCTTACTTCTTTAACCATGAATTGATCAATGTATTTAACCTGGTTGGATATGGCAAAGATATAGCAAACTCTGAAGGGTACAGGATTTTACCTTTCAGTATCTCCTTGGACTCTGACTACCCTTTCTGAAAGTCAAATTCACCCCGGAATTCAATGCTTCCCTAAAACAGAGTCACCAAAACTATGAAGATATTTATGAGAAAGAAAGATCTTCATAGTGTGCTTTATTTAAGACTTGGAAGATCTATTTTGTAAGTTCTGGTATCTCCTTCCCTTTCCCAAACACTTATCTGATTTGTGGAGGAACTTAAGAGGTCTTCATATGCTACAGAATGCAACTTCTGATGTGTTTTGCTCCTATTAAATGAGGAAATGTCTACCACAATGTTATATTTACAAAGGAAAATGTATATGTGTATGTTGTGATTGTATGTTTAGTTCCACTGTCTTGCTTTTGTATATATTAAAAGCAAGTAGGTATTATACATAGATATGAAATTTTTATCAAGATTGACCCTTATATCTATGTATTTACTACAGTGGATTAAAAAAAAAACCCAAAACCTTTCAATAGCACAGCCTCTTGTGCTACTGAAATTCTCCTTGCTCAGCTTTCTTTATTTATATATACATATATGTGTGTGTGTGTAAAACCAGATATACATCTATATATATACAGCATATATATACACATTATGTACACATACATACACAATATACATATGTATGTCTGTGTACTATATGTCTCTCTCACAAGTGAATAGATTGTTAGGATTGATGAGAAAGTGCTCAGATGTTAAGCAAAGGGCAGGCTGCCTATTAAGGACAACTGCTGGTTTGGGGCATCTTTGTTGCACATTTGTGACACCTTTGCCTTGCTTAGAGCTTGTCTGACCATCACCTAAGGGTGAGGTGATAGAAAAGCTCAGAAATTCTTGGCAGAAATTCAGAGCAGCTTTCTATACTATGGGGAGCTGACACCTGCAGTAAATGCTGAAATTCACCAACCAGTAATGATGCCTGGGATGGTCTGAAGTGCATCCAGCTCCAAGGAAAGGTGTCTCTCCACATTGACTGAAATCCTGTCTCCGTAGGCCTATCTCAATAGCTCTGGGGTGGGGCCAGAGAACCAGCATTTCTTACAAGTTCTCAGATACTGCCGCTAGTCCTAAAACCACACTTTCAGAACCACTGAATAAACAGAAGGGCTGCAAGAATGTAAGCAAAAGGGAATGTTTCCCACTCATTCTAAATTTTCTGGAATTATCCACTTGAATTTATTGGAAAACCTTTGATTTTTATTGCAAATGTTTGTTTAGATGTGGCTTATCATTAAAATTTTTCTAGCATCATTTCTCCAAAGTACGCACTGTCAGAAAAACTATAACCTAAGACAGTTTTAAATGTGAAAATGAAAGGTGGAAAGGGAAGCAGAGTAAGTAAAGCATAGGAGAAAGTTAAAAAAAAAAAAAAAGGACGGTAGGAAATTTGGTCACCAGTAAGTTCAAACTTCAGTCATTCAATGTTTAATTCTTTTACATTATTTAAAAAAATTTTATTTATTTTTGGAGAGACAGGGTTTTACTATGTTGCCCAGCCTGGTCTTGGACTCTTGGCCTCAAGCAATCCTCCCACCTCAGCCTCCCAAAGTGCTAGGATTATAGGAGTGAGCCACCAGGCCCAGCCTCAATGTTTAAGTCTTGAGTGCTGCTAAAGCCAGGGACACTGCAGTTCCCCCAAACCACTTCTCCATTGCTTAAATTTATTTTGCTAATAAAATATTACTTACACAAGTGATGAGAAATGCTTCCAATACATTGCAGTTACACATTTCTATTCCAGGGAAAAAGAGACCCTCAGGTAACCCAGTGGTTCTCAAACATTAGCTGCGTCAGCATCATCTGAGGGCTTGTTAAAGCACAGATTGCTGACCCCACCTCCAGAATTTCTGACTCAGTAGCTCTGGGGTGGGGCTAGAGAATCAGCATTTATACAAGTTATCAGACATTGCTGCTGGTCCTAAGAGCACACTTTGAGAACCACTGAATTAACAGAAGGCCTGCTAAGTACAAGGCTCTACATTGGGTACTGAGGATAATACCAAGATGGGTCCTAATAGAAAGATGGTCCCTGGCCTCAAGGACCTTTCCTTGAGTAACTATGAGGCTTCATGAAAAATACCATAAGAGAGATCTGAATACATTGCTATAAAATTTCCAGGCGGGGAAAGTGGGGGAGATTCCTCCCATTTGTAGGAGAAGGAAGAAGATGTTTGTGGAAGATTCATGGAGGCCCTGGTGTACATGCTGGGCCATGAGGAATGAGAACATGGACATTTGGTGAAAGTGGCAGGGGATAGGCATTCTGAATGGAGGGAACAGTGTGAATAAAGAGAAATGATCAAGGGCAGCCTATATTTGGGTCCAAGTGAACAGTCCAGTCTGGCTAGAATGAAGGATTATGAAGGAGGAGATAACCCCACACAGAACTTAGAATTCCCTGACTGCCTGTACTTTCTTTTGGCTGCTGCCTTTGTACTTGCCACTTCTCTTTTCAGAAAGTCCTCCCTCCTTAGACAAATGGCAAGCCCTCCTTCAAAGATTAAACATTTTTCCCCCGCAGTCTTTTCTGACGCTCCATGCTTCTGCATTCCTTCACATTCCCATTGCTTCTATAAACAATCGCTGCAGCTCTTGGCATATCATCTGCATCCAGTCCCATCTTCCCCACCACTCTTTCAGCAACTCTTTATAAAAGCCTTAATGAATTTACCCTGGTTGCCCCAGCTCATCATCTGCCATTCACTTCCCCTCCTCCTTAGCCAGGCTTCCATGCCCAAAATTCCAAGAAAGCTGCTTTTACCAACATCACAAGTGACTACCTTGTTAAATCCTGTGGACACTTTCAGTTCATATTTAGCTTAACCACCGGCCATTCCTTCTTTGCAACCTTCTTTGATTTATTTCATAATGCTCTTGTAGTTTTCACCTCAGTCCCCTTTGTACACTGCTCTTCTTTCCTCTCAAACCTTACGTTTTGGTATTTCAGGACTCTAGTCTGTGCACACACTCTTGGTAGGGCTTCAATTCCCACTATGCTGATGATGCTCAAATCTGTGTTTCAGTCCTCTCAGATCACATATCTCACTTCAGCACTATTAACCACTGAGCACTGCTCCGGATGGTTCCCTCATGTCCAAAAGTTGTTCTCTGCCTTTATTACTGCTCCCAGGTTCTTTCTAACTTAGTGACCAACATCATTATTTATTCCATTTTCCAAGTCTGAACTTGGATTTTTTCCTTGATTCTGCTTCCCCTTATGCACTATGTCCAATTCTCTCTGTCCTCCTCTCCAATCCCCTGATTTTAGGTAATATCTTAAGCATTTCTCACCTGGATTACTGCACCTGCCTCCTCATGAAATCCTTCCAGTAGCTCCCAATCCTCTTAACATGGCCTAAGGGGCCTTAATGATACAGTCCACCTACTTCTCTTCTCTCTCTCTTAAGCCTCTTGTCTAGAGACTTTCCCAACTGCTTAAGTGCTTGTAGTTTATTAAAATCCCCTCCTTTTCATCTCCCCATATGCCTTCACACATCCGGAGTCTTCTGCCTAGACTATCTTTTTTGTATCTCTTTCTTTGGCTAACTGCTACTCTTCCTAAAAATTTTCAGCACAAATACCTTCTAAAAAGCAATCCCTAATAATTCCCCATTTTCAATTCAAGCCTGGACTAGATGAGAATCTAATATACCTTGTAGTAAGCCGTGTCTGACCATTACGGCATTTTATATTGTGAGCACGAATTTCTGTGTCTTTCCAATTGTGGTGTGTGTGTGTGTGTGTATGTCTGCATATGTACTAGTTGTTTTCAGCCCGACCCTGAAGGCTTTACCAGAATCTGTGCGAGAGGAGGCATGTGGCATTTGGAAAGGTTTCCCAGGTGCTGCCCATCCAATTTTTCCCTGTTGTGAGGGACAGGTTTCAGTCGGGGAGATACATCCCCAGCACCTGGCACAGAACTTGACACATCATTGGTGACCATTATATGTTTGATAATGATGGCGACAAAGGCTGCTGGAGTGAGAGGTCTGTTTTTCCTTCAGTAGATAGTAGACATTTCACATTTATGAGTAGGAGCTCAACATAATAGAGGAATGCATTAAGAAATTAGATTGGTTTACATATGTCACACTGAATCCTGGATAAGAGATTGCAGAAATTGCAAAGGATATGGGGCTACCAGTAAAACTGCCCAGAATGACTTTCAGACAGCAGCTAGAAACACATAAAGTCTTTATGAGGCTCTTGGGGGAAGGACCTAAAAGGTCATCTCTATGCTAGATGGTGGCATAACTGCCCAGTGCTTTTCAGCCAGATATCTGAGAACTCTTCTGCCTGACACAGCCAGGTTTGGTTCAGGATATGGGGGTCCTGATTGGAGGAGCATGCTATGAGTTTGGGAGAACTATTCCTAGCTCAATTTAGTCTGGAGTAGTATTGTTCACAGGAGGGGACTAGCCCAGGTCAGTTCCTGACTTACCTACTTCCAGACTGATTCTTGTGCGTGGCATCACCGACCGAATTCTATGCAAGAGTGAACATACCAACACCTCCCACAGCGTTCATTAAGTCAGAATTTTGGGAAAGGTGAAACTGTCTTTCAGGCTTGATTTATTTCCGTTGATTTGTTTTGTTTGATAACAGCATGCATTTAGACGATGCTTGTCCTTCACTTTCCAATCTCCTTTTAGCCTTTGTCAATAACCTTGCAGGCTCCCCCACAGGTGGTTCCATTTGTAATCCATTTGACACAGCGAGACTATCATAATTAATGAAGCTCCCTACAGCACTGCCAGTGACCTAGAATGTAGGACAGGAGGGGGCGCTGAAGCAGTGGAAAGAACAGCAGGCTGAGAGCCAGGAGATCTGGCCCTTGTCTGCAGCCCGCGGTGGAACTCAGCAGCGCAAGGGTGGCTCGCTCTTTTGTGCATCTCTTTGCCTCCAGTCTTAAACTGGATGGATGAGAAAGAAAAGGCTCTGTCTAAAAGTGAAGGCATAATCACTAACCATTAAAATTCCTTCCCTTGGCCACCTTCCTTTCTTACATAAGAAAGTTGATTTAGAGTAAGCTGTTGTTGAGTCCACTGAAAGTTGATTTAAAGTAAACTGCTGTTGAATCGAGTTTTGACTGCAGTAGAAAGAGGAGAAGGTAGGATTAAATCTTTAAATGCTGAAAGAAACATGGAACAGTTTTGGAGTTGAGGGCTGAGAAAGAGCCTGGAGAACAGGGGACTCAGTTAGCAGCATTTTTACAGGTCAGGGGTTGAGAGAGGAAAAATGGGGACCAGGAGTGGTATCTTTTCTCTTTTTTCTGATTTAAAGACCCACGTAAATAGAATAAAAAGAGAAAAGAAATAAGCAGTCAGAAAACAGATGGCTTTCTATAATGGTTTTCATCCCGTTAGAATCATGTTTTGACAATAAGGTCCTGCAGAAAAGAACTGGAATACTTTTCTCCACAGTTTACCCTGTACCATTTCCTGCACATATTAACCTAGACCTGTATAATAAATAAACCACCTGAAAAGAATTCCAGGAAGGAATTGGGGAAGCCTCCCTCTATAGTCTATCTCAGTCTATGTAGAAAGAAGAATCTATGACTTGTTCATTAAAGGTGCCATATGCATCTGTCAAAATATTCCCAGAGAGACTCCTCAGGTCCCCTCTGGAGCCTCCAGTTCAGACACAGTCCCTTTCCCCAATGGTCAGCTTAGTAGGCTGTGAGGTCATGTTAAACACATATAGAACAGAGATGTGTTGTTGCATGTGAAGGGTTCCCATTTCTCCCCTCAGGGAAGAAACTCAAATTTCCCATAATCCTTTACTTCAGTTATTTCTGATTATTAAAATCCTACCGCACCACTTCCTTCTGAATAAGTTCTTGCATCTCCTTTCTAGCATTTTCCTTTTCATTTCCCAGATAGATCCAAGGTTCAAGTCCTGGGTATAATTTATTTTGATGACTATTCCCTTTTCAGTCATGTTTTCACTCACAATATCAACCTTCAGTTATTATGATTATATTTTAAAATGTAATTACAATTCTAATTATTTTTTCTGTGTGTATAAAGGTGATACAAAGTCACATAAAATATTTATATGATATTCTTTATGATTAGAAATTACCTAACTAAATAAAACAAAATTTCTGCCTTTTATTAATAAACAGTCAAAAACTGCTGGATGAATGATCACTAAATGGGGAGGGAATGTTTAAGATGATGTGATTTAAAATATAATGGTTTTCATCCCATTAGAATCATGTTTTGACAATAAGATCCTACCGAAATTCAGACTGGGGGGGCCCTGGGCAGCCATCCTCCTGGAAAGCTGAATGTGAAGGAGGGCGAGAGGCCAGGGTACAACTGTTGAAGGAGGCTTGCCAAACCTATGAAGACACTGGGGACAGCTTCAGACATGAGCTGCAGACCTGAAGTCCCAGGGCCAATGCTTCAATGCTTTGAATTGCAGGCTCAAGACCAGCCTCACATGTACAGTACATATGATCTGTTGCAGAGTGAGTGGTAGCAGTGATTCCTTTATTTGATGGTGATTTGGGGGTTCTCTTGAGCAAAGCTGGGTTGACCAGCTTGTAAATAATAATAATAACAGTGACAACAATAATAACAGCAAAGCATTTGTCAAGTGTTTGCTCTCTAAGTTTGGTAGTAAGCATATGACACATTGCTTCATTCAATCCCCACAAGAAACTTCTGAAGTAGGTGATACTATTATCCCCTTTGCAGGGATGAGGAAATACATTTGCAGAAGTTTAACAGTTTGTTCCCGGGTGCAAAGCTGCGAGGTGGCAGAGACAGCATTCGAACCCAGGGCTAGCCTTAGTTCAAAGCCCTTAGTTCTAAACTCTGTGCTTGTTTCTGGCAACAATCTTCCATGTAGTGGTCAGAGCAGTCACTCATCACTACATCATGTTTTCCACTTTCTTAAAATATTACATCTGTGGCTCAAGCCAGCTGGCCTTGGTGACCAGCCCTTTCAGGGGATGTTCCGAGTTATCTGATGTGCTGTAGCCCCTGCTTATTTTCTGACCTCCACCCCTGTGCAGCTCAGGCCACACTACTCCTCAGTCTCTTCATCTGGTGTTCTCACTTCCACCCCTCCACCTTCTGCTCAGCTGCTCCTGGAGCCAAGAGGAGCCTCCAGCTCCACTGCCAAATCCACCTCCTCCTCCTCCTCGCTTCAAGGCAAGTGGCACCGTCTTCCCTCCCATCAGGCTTTGCTCAGTGAAAACAAGAGGAGTTTCTTTCTTGCCTCCTAGAAGCCTTTCTTCACCTCTTGTACCACTCTCTGAAGTTGATACTTCACCTATGGCTGCTCCAGCCATGTATACTTAATGTAATTGCTTATTATTGGTCCTGTCAATCTCTGGGGCTGCAAAGGTAGGTGAAGATTTAACAAACAACCATTGTTTGTGACAGGTGTTATTCTACTATGTCCCATGCTCCAGATACTGAGGATACAATAGTTTCAAAGGCATGCAGAGGACTTTCCCTCATTCTTGCCCTCTCATTTCTGTGTTAGGGCATACACTCCCACAGGATAGTGCTGGAGACAGACTGCCTGAATTCACATCCCAGTTTTTCTACTTACAGCCTGTGCGACCTTGGCCAAGTTAGCTAACCTTTCTGTGCACCAGTTTCTAGTAAATTGGGAAACACTAGTAGCATTTCCCTCAAAGTTGTTTAGAATTAAATAAGTTAATACATATATTGAGAAATATTAACATATATTGAGAACTTACAGCATGCCACTATTCAAAATACATGCAAAGTATTTTGAATAGTGGCATGCTGTAAGTTCTCAATATATGTTAATTTTTTGGATTACTTTTTAAAGATAATTATACAAGTGGGTGGCAGAGATCTTCCTTTAAAATGTTCTTAAGTCTGTTGCTGTGCCTGGCATGGTGCTTTCCACAGTGAGTAACAGGGCCAGTGGAGGAAGAGTTTGTTTTAAGGTCAGAATGTATCTTGGGCCCCCTCAGAGCAAGCTGTGTTCACCAGAGTCTCTAGCCTCATTTTGATGTCTATTTGAGGAAAGACAAATGAATGCTCAATGCCTTTTACTGTTTGTGTAAGACACATGCTTTAATTTCCAAGAAACAATTCCCAAGGTTATCCCATTAAAAACATCCTCTACCTCAAAGAGAAATGACAAGACTCACCTTGATTTTTCAATGGTAAAGGCATAGTTTCCCTGAGTTTGCTTAAAAGGTTTTTCATTTCTCGCATGTCTCTGTAAAATTGATAAAAAGACAGAATAATCAGCTGTAAATTTTTAAAACGAAATCTCAAACAATCTGTTCTATGAGACAACTGAAGGATGAGAGTTTGTGTCTAATTGTACTAGCTCTAGTTTCCACTAGGCAAATATTGAATTTATTTTGCTTTTACAAGAAAAAAAAATCTGAGATGGGTTGGCTCAGGAAAAAATGAGAGCTACTCTGCCAAACATTTCTACAGGGCATTCTCCTGTGGGAGCCCTCATCTCTGCCTCTAGTCTGACCTGGCTGAGATCAGAGAAGAGCCATTGGTCACAAGGACAGTGCTTTAGATTTATAAAGAGAGGCCAAGGACGTACAACTGGAGCAACAGGGCAAACTTGAGGAATGGGTGATGGTGCTATCAGGGCTTTACAGTCAGAGGACTATAGTGGCTGTGTATATTCACTTGCTGTTATTTGCTTGTTTTTAAAAATTTGTATAAATTTAAGGGGTACAACTGTAGTTTTGTAACCTTGACATATTGCATAGTGGTGAAGTCTGTGTTTTTAGTGCATCCATCACCCCAATAATGTGCATTTTACCCACTGAGTATTTTCTCATCGCCTACACCTTATCAGCCTTCTGAGTCTCTGAGGTCTATCATTCCATATGCCATGTGCATGTGTACCCACCATTTAGCTTCCACTTATAAGTGAGAACATGTGCTATTTGGTTTTCTAAGTTGCTTCACTGAAGACAATGGACTCCAATTCCATCTTCTGCTTGCTTTTAATAGTCTCTTGTTACCATGATTAGAATTCAGCGTAACTCAGGTATTAAGCATTCACCAGGGCCAACACTTATTAAATTGACTTGGAATAATGAAAGAGTAACAAATGCTAAGACTTCCAGAGAGGAACTCCTTACAATGGCTGAAACAGAAAGGGGTGCAGTATGGGAAAGAGAGGGGAAAATCACCCCACCTGGGGACAGCTGGGCCTTCCTCTAGCAGGGACCCGTCCCTCCACACTTCCTGACTTCAGCTCACAGCATGCAGTGCCACTGCACACATCCAATATCTTCCCTCATCTCACAGCATACATGGTCATAAAACCCCTGAACTGTAAAGCAGGAAGCCATTTCAGGAGGCTTCTAGTCTAAGGTAGGGGAGAACTGACCTTTTGAAACCCTTGGCACAATGGTTCCTACCCATGTCCAGGTAGTTGTGCATTGAAGACAGTGCTCTTGAAACCACAGGACACAGTGGCAGATTTCATTTAAAACAGCCAGGAACATAATTTGGTACAAAAAGCAGATGCATCTTTTAATTAACTGAGGATAGGTAAGCATTGGCAGGTACCATGGGTTTAGGAAAGTTTTGTGGGGCAGATCATCCTAAAGTTGAAGAAATTGTACCCATTTATTTTTCTTCTGGCGTTGAGGAAAGACAGTTATAATTTTAGGTGTGAAATCCCTCAGTCCACTTCACAAAACACTACTGTTCTGTTGAGCACGGTTTGAGGACCACTTTCCTAGGGTAATTCTGGAGACCTCATGGGGGCTCCTTTTCAAGTATTGACTGATATGTGAAGAGGAACTCAAGTCTCAGTAATAAGTGATTGGGAAAAAAAAGGGAAAGCAGCCTTGAGGATCTATAGAAATATACCCGTAAAAACATTCCAGCTGGGTGCGGTGGCTCACGCCTGTAATCCCAGCACTTTGGGAGGGTGAGGTGGGTGGATCATGAGGTCAGGAGATCGAGACCATCCTGGCCAACATGGTGAACTCCCATCTCTACTAAAAATACAAAAAATATTAGCTGGGCATGGTGGCGCATGCCTGTAGTCCCAGCTACTCAGGAGGCTGAGGCAGGAGAATTGCTTGAACATAGGAGAATTGCTTGAACCCAGGAGGCAGAGATTGCAGTGAGCCAAGATCGTGCCACTGCACTACAGCCTGGGTGACAACGTGAGACTCCATCTCAAAAAAAAAAAACAAAACCATTCCAAGTCCACTCCCATGGGTGTGAGGTGTGAGGATGTGTCTATGGGCTGCATGCTGATCAGGTGAGAGAGGAGGGCAGGAGAAAGGAAGCAGGGCCCCACGTCCACACGTGCAAAGCACAGTCTGTTTTCGTGTAAGATTTCAGGAGCAGATGGAATGGGTGAGAAAGAGCTAGGAATGCAACATGGGGGATTGAGGCAAGGTCTCCTCTAATAAAGCACCAACTCTCCACCTTGGCTGTGCAAAGGAGAATCACCTTAAGCCTAGGTCCACCTCAAGAGAGTCTGATTCATTTGACTTATAGTGGTGCAGAGCCATCAGTATTTTAAACATTACCTCCTGATGACTTAACTGCATTGCCCGGTTTGAGACCCATGATCTCTCAAGGCAGAGAGCCAAGGAGAACTGAGTTAGCCACATCCCAGACCAGGTCCACTGTGCCTACTTCCATCTACTTTGACCAGAATCTGGGCTTTCAGGCTGACCTGAACCATTGCCAACACTGTGGGCCATAACTATCCTACTGTTACCGCCATCCCTTCTTATAAGATTATAAGGCTTAGATACAGCTGCTGTCCAAGGTCTGCAAAGGAAAGTGGCTTCACTGATGGTTTATGCCCTGATATGGCATTTCAGCAGATATTTTTTTTCCTGGGAACAGAGCTAAGAATTTTCTATTTTATAAATTAAGATAAATCACTCCCTCATCATTTGTCTATAGTGCAATCAAACTGTGCCAAACAGCTTTATTGTTTGAATTGTTGCATTTCCAAGCTTATACAAAATCCAAGTTTTATTAATAGCACATAATTACCACATGTGCCAATTTTCTATAAACATAGAAATTTGGTAATTAGCTTTAGAATTATATTACAATCTGAAAGTAGAATCACAATGGCTATAAATGCCATTGTGTGTTATATTTCTAAAAATAAAAAAAAATAAAATGTTCATTATCTTGTCAGTGACTCAACCTCATACACACAGAACACTCAGTGAGCTGCCCAGTATTCATTTAGCTGCTTGGTGCCAGCTCTGGGGACATTAGTAGCAAAGGGCACAGATATCAGTGTAAAGGCAAATAAACAAGAGCCTTATCTTACTGCCTGACAGAATGTCATTTTTAGCATCTAGATGGGACAAGGTATTTATTATAATATTATTATTACTCTGTTTTCCAAAATAAAACAAAATTACTGTAGAGTCTCTTCTTTTCAGGAAAGAAACTGCCTCTCTAGAAGTGAGCTACTGAAGTTAAGACAATGCATTAACTTGCTCTGACCACTGTGGGGCCACCAGCCACCTTATGGAGAGTAAGAGAAGGGGGACCTGGGAAAAGCCCTCTGTGAAATGGACAGAATGGTTAGCCCCCGAATGGCAGTTAAGCAGGCTGTTCCATATACCTGAAATCTGAGACTCTACTGGAGGCATCTTTGTGTAATTTTGGATTTTCTCCCTTAAACAAATGGGAATTTTGGGCACCAGCCCAGTAGGTGAACTGTGACAGCATGTAGACTTTCTCCCCCTCCAAGGCAGCACACTGTTCTCATTTTCCACGGAGATACAATGTGTTGGAGTGGGAGAAGCAGAGGCCTGGGAGCCCGCACCTACTGTGGGTGCTGCTAGTGTTCCTCTGCAGGATTTGGACTGCTTACCCTCTCTTGTCTCCGTTTTCTTGTCTGCAGATTAGACAGTCTTCAGGGTCCCTGCCAGCACTCTGCTCCTCTGGCACACCAAAGAAAGCACTGTTTCTGAGTCTGAACTAGAAAACCTTGTCTCTCTGTAGCTCCTAAGAGCATTAGCGGGAGGAGGATTGGCAGTCTATTCAGGGTAACTTCCCACTTACCTTTCAGTGTTCTCAATGTCTGTGGAAACCTGCCAGGAATGTTGCTGACTATCTACGGGGGATGACGAGGAGTCTTCCAGGGCAGGTGTTTCAGCACTCTCCTCAATTTTGCAATCCAAAATCTTGGTTCCCCCACCAGGTTCCTTTCCTAAGGGAGGGAAGGTGTTGGTAAAGAGGAGAGGAATAAGAAATCATAAATGCAGGTTCTCTACACAGGATGTCAGTGCAAAGGTTGGCTACGCTTTGAGTCAAATGCTCCATTAGCCCTAATAGCTTTCTGAGTAATAAAATAATTATATATACATGTATGAGTGTGTGTGTTTGCATGTGTGTGTGTGTATGGCATGTCTCACAACATTCCGGAAAGACAGCTTGAGGTCAGTGCAACCTAAAGATCAAGATAAAATTAAGGCCTCTGTCGTCGATAGAATGTTAGTGTTTTATAACCCATTCTTAGTGAATTAGATTAAGTTAGCTTAGGAGGAGGAAATTAGCTTGTGAAATCTACTGGCTTTTAGTGCTTAGATGCAGGGGCAGGTAAAAGGGCCAGGAGCAGGTGACACCCAGCAGAAAGAATGAGAGCCCCTGCTATTTTCTCTGATTCTAAACACTGGCCCTCTCAGCTTGCAGCAGGGATCATGCAGCTGCCTTCCAATTCCTTGGCTCTCCAATCTCCTTCAGCACATCCTCCTATGAGAAGAGAGCCCGACTTCGATTCAGCCTTACACGGCCGAGACCATAAAGCACCATCAACTCAAGTGTGAACAGCATGTACTAGGTAGCCGTCCACAGCAATGCACTGCGTACCCACTAAGACTTGTATTTACCATGATTGACCTCAAGTGAATAAATCAGTACTTTCTAGAAACAAATCTTCAAACTGCTTCAGCCATAAATTTATATGAAATTACTTAGAAGGCTGTGGTCTATGGCCTAGGCATAATCTCTGAATGTCTTTTATTCTTTCTTGAAAATCTGTGCATTCACAGAGGGTATCCTAGTACCATGGAAATGGTCAATGAGGTCCGAGAACTGAATTTTAAACCTGGCTTAGTCATTTGTTCATTCACTCACTCATTCATTCATTTATTTACAAATATATCTTGAGTGTCAGCTACCAGCACTGGGATTGATGCTAGAGAGAAAGAGGTGAAAGAAAGTGTCTCAGGAGCTTACAGCGCTGGAGTTAAACAACAAAAACATTATACAAATAATTACAAAGCTGTTGTATAACATTATGTAGTCTGGAAAAAGGATAACTATTATATATAGTGTTTTCTTCCTTTATTCAGTTTTATTTTTATCATGTAGATATAACTCCAGACTAGTTGTTAAGCAACTCTTACAGCCCATATCATTGAATATTCTTGAGGTAGTGGCTACATCACCTTACTTCTTAGCTCCGTTTTCCTAATCCTGGTGTGATAGTTTTGCATTAACAAGAAAACTAACAAAAAAATGAAACATGCAAACTTGTGAAGGGGCAAAAGAGGGCTCCCCAAAACAGTCCTCTGCTTTTCAAACCTGTAGGCTTCTGTTACACTCCTGTGGGTTGGAAATGCCTTGGGGAATAGAGTATGGTTTGGGCATCAAAAAGGAGGAGGGGAAGAGATTCACCACAATTCTCTGGTTCACGGGCTTTGGGGCCATGAACCCTGTCCTGTGGTCCAAATTATAGAGCCTGAAGCTTTTATCCCAATGGGGACAAGGGAGGACAGTGGGAAATGTGATATTCCTGGTTGGAGTCCTCTCTCCGCCTCCCTCATATTATACCTTTTACATGCAAAGCCATAAATGGAATCTAGTTGACAACACTTTTGATTATACTTAATACCTGTGATTATTCTGCTACTTACAAGACAAATGCCTTTCCATAACTTTTTCAAAGTAAAGCATCATTTTAAGGATTTCAAAGATCCTGAAACAGCCCTATGGACTTGTAGAGGGAGGTAATAAGCTACTTTTCCTATTTTCAGTGACTTTTAGATCTAACTGCTAAAGTAGCTGAACCAGAATGGAAACCATGAATGTTGGCCCTCAGTTTAGGGATTTCTGTGAGCTCACAAAATCTCTGCAGAAGTTTGATATGGTATCTTCTTAACTAACATGCCTTGAAAGATAATAAGACCAATATGGATTTAAAAGGTTTTCAATTCCAGAATGTATGTGGTGTCATGTTTACTCTGCAAGTGAAGTATGATTGGTCTCATTTACCAATAGTGCCGACTTAATGTTGGGATCCCTTTTCACCGCATTACCTGTTTATTGCCTTCATAGAAAGGTCCTCTATCAGAAATGATCTTGCTTATGTATTTGGTTACTAGTTTATTGTTTGCCACCCCCAGCCCCACATTCATCTCTCATCTCCAAACTTTGTAGATAAACTCTGTAAAGCCAATAATTATATCTGTCTTCTTCAATTCTGTAAATCTACTACCAAAGACCAAGGCTTACACACAGTAGGATCTCAATAGACATACAGCATTTAAAAACGTAATTATACTACGTATGTTATACAACCTGCTTTGCTACTGTAGTCTGGCTTAGAGATATTTTCATGTTAGTGCATTTTAATTTATGGAATGCTTTCTAATGGATGGGCAGTATTCCATAATAAGGAATTTAGGTTGTAATTTTTCTCTTTTCCACAATATGCCAATATTTATGTAAAACAGATCCTTTGAGGCAGAATACTGAGACAAAGTATACATACGAACATTTTATGTTTTAATATATGTTGCCAAATTGGCGTCTGAAAAGGCTATGCTAATTTATACTTTACGTCCACCAGTGATAAACCAGAGGGCCCATTTCCCCATCTCTTTCCCAGCACTTCATATTATCAACATTTAATTTTTGCTGACCTAATGGGGGGGGAAATAGAATCTCGTTGCACTTTTATTTTTCATTTATTTATTTCTACTGAGGTTAAACTTCTTTTCTTTTTTGTTTTCTACTTTGTTTTTTAAAAAAATTTAAGTTCAGGGGTACAGCTTCAGGTTTGTTACACAGGTAAAAATTTATTTTCCTATGTTTAATTGACCACTTGTTTCTTCTTTACATTTTCTATTTGTATCACTTGCCCATTTAAACAATGGGTTGCCTTTCTTATTGATTTGTAGGGGTTCTCTCCATATAATGGGTACTGATCGTTTGCTGTATATACTGTTTATATCTCTTACTCTACTATGTCTTTTAATTTTGTTTGCAATGTATTTTGACAAAAGTTAAGTTTGTATAGTCAAAGCTGTTCATCTATTCTTTTATGTCTTTTGGTATTATGTCTTGCCTATATTTTCTTCTAATACTTGCACAGCTTTGAAATGTTCAGTTCTATAATTTATCTGTAATTTACTTTTATGTATGGTATGATATAAGAATCACAATTTTTAGCTCAAGTGAAGAGCCAATTGCCCCAACAGTATCTACTGACTTTTCTATTGACTTTGCTCTTTCTAATTTATTAAGTGCCCACATAAATGTGGGTTTATTTCTGTATATGCTATTTTATTTTATATTTATTTATTTGTTTGTTTATCCTTGTGTCAATTCCATGACATTTTAGTTATTATGTTTTTAGTATTTGGTAGAGAAAGTTCTCCTTCAGTGTACTTTTTCCACTGGAATTTTTGAATCCACTGCAAATAAAACTATAAATTATTATCATGTGAGACTTTGATCTTTATTAAAGCATGAATCATTGATTACTTTTTAAGTATTGTCTAGGTTTAATGGTTTATTTAAAATGTTTTCTCTTCTTAATTCTGATAATTCATTCATCCTAGAAAACTATCCACTGACAACATTTTTAATAGTAGAAAGTTGAATACGGTTTTCCCTTGTAACTGTTTCATACCCTAGTGCTGTTTATTTATGGCTCCTGATTTCTTTGTATACCACCTATTCTTGGATTTCAAACATATCTTCCTCTTTCTCGAATTCAGTTTTTATTTTTGGAAGCATATCCTTGACTAATTACTTCAGAGACCTGTGGAATGTAAAATTTCTTAGTTTTTACATGACCAAAAATACATTTTCTTCTTTTGCTCTTTCTCTCTCCCTTGGTGCTCACACTTAGATTCTAATTGGCTGGATATATAAATTCATTTTCAAACTAAGTTTTTCTAATAACTAGTACGACATTGTTCTCTTTTATCTATACTTAGGGATGCACCAAATTTTTTAAAACTTGGATTAAATATGGTTCAATACAACTTGATTCTATACTATTATTTAATATACAGTCTATATTTAAATTTCCCTAATGGTTTCAATAAAATACTTTATCATTTCTTTTAAAATGAGGGATCCATTTAAGGATTATGCATTGCATTTACTCTTTTTTTTTTTTTTTTGAGACAGGGTCTCACTGTGTCTCCCAGGCTTGAGTGCAGTGATGATGATAGCTCACTGCAGCCTTGAACTCCTGGGCTTATGTGATCCTCTCTCCTTAGTCTCCCAGTAGCTGGGACTATAGGAATACAACACCATGCCTGGCTAATTTGTTTTTATTTTTGGAGAGATGGGGTCTTACTATGTTGCCCAAGGTGATCCTGGCCTCAAGCAATTCTGGCATGAGCCACTGTTCATGACCTGTCATGTTTCTTTATTTTCTTTTAATCTAGAACAGTATCCTTGCCTTTTTGATTGTTAATGTCATGATATTTTTGAATAAAGAGTTCAGGTCAGTTGTTTTATAAATGTCCTTCAATTTGAATTTGTCTGATGTTCCCACATGCCTAGATTCAGAATAAACATTTTTGTGCAAGAATATTATAGAGGCAATACTACATCCTTCTTAGTGCATCACACCAGAAAGAATGTGAGTCAGTTTGTCTTATTCATGATGCTAAGCATTATCGATTGTTTGTTTAATGTGGTTTCTGCCAGCTTGTACCATTGTAGATGCACTCTTTTCCCCTCTGTAACTTTTTTTTTTTTTTTTTGAGACAGTTTCTCTTCATTGCCCAGGATGGAGTGCAGTGTTGTGATCTCAGCTCACTGCAATCTCCATGTTCTGGTTCAACTAATCTTGTGCCTCAGCCACCCGAGTAACTGGGATTACAGGTGTTTACCACCATGATCAGCACATTTTTTTTTGTATTTTTAGTAGAAACGTGGTTTGGCCATGTTGGCTATGCTGGTCTGGAACTCTTGGCCCTAAGTGATCCGCCCACCTGGACCTCCCAAAGTGCTGGAATTACAGGCATGAGCCACTGTACCCACCCAACCCTCAGTAACTACTAAGTAATCTATAAAGTGATTCATTGATATACTCTAATGTTTTAAATTTAAATGTTTCTTTCTTTTTTAAGGGTTGGGGAATTTTTTTCTACCTTTTTCTCCCAATTCTCTCTGTTCTTTCAGAATTGCTATTTTATACTGGAGTCTCTGACTCTATCTTTCATATTTCTTAAATATTCTCCATACTCAAATGATCTTTTGGGCTGAATTCTGGGAGAATACCTTGACTTGATCTTTCAGTTCAACATTTTAGGCTCTCAGTGTTTCCATTATGATAATGTTAAGTATTGTGAAAGGTTTGAGATTTTACCTTACTTGCAAATTAGGCTATTGTAGTTTCATGGATGCTGGAAGAAGACATGAGATTTCTGGGTCAGATACAAAGGTAGTTTATTACTCACAGAATAGCAGCAGCCAGAGGATCAGCATTTGTGCTGGTTTTTTGAGTCCTAATTCCCACAGTGAGGTGCAAAAGGGCCAAACAGTACCTGCACACACACTGGGCTTTGTGACAGGAGTGGAGAATCCTGAGCTTAGGGATGCTATGTCTTTTATAAGAATGTCTGCCCTTTGCTTAAGAGGGAAACATTTTCATTGTACTGAATAGTAAGCATGCCTTGCTCTGGAAGAAACACTGTCTGTTTTCCAAGGCATTTCCTAAATAAACATCCTTGAAAAGATAGGGTAAAACAAAGGACAGTCAGTGCCTTATTTTGCAAGATGTGCAGAATGCGAGAGACCAATGGAGAATTGTCTCCCAACACTAATTAACCCATCTATTTTTATTTGATTGATAACATTTTTACTTCCAACAAATCTGGGTGCTTCCTTTATGTTAAAGACAAAAATTGTTTTATGAATATGCACTCATAAATCTCTTTGCATATATTGATCACATATATTTTAAATTTTTATCACTTTAAAATTTGTTCAAGAATTAGTCATTCGTTGTATTTTATTTTCTTTTTATAGTGTTTGTTTTTCTTAAAAATCTTGTCATTCCTGAATGTCTATTCAAGTTTGTTTTTCAGGACCTCTGTCAGCCCATTATTATAATAGCAATGTCCTTCTTCTGGTGATGATGGAGAAGGGGCAGGGTGTGTGACTGGATGGTATGTGTGTGAAGCATTTCTTCTGGGTGCAAGAGTTTCACATCTCCAATGAGGGTACCTGGGTATCCTCCCTGGTTTTGGCCCCGTGCCTGATCTAGGTTTCCTGTTTACAGCTGCAACTCCAGTGAGATATATTGAGCAATTTAGTCTGGAAAAAGCACTGTAGTCATGTGCTCACTTTCTTTTTCTTCTGCAGCTGTCCTTGTGGAGGCTCAGATTTATCTTATACTCTTTTCTGCTTTGCTGCCCTGTCCTGACACTCATACAAGGTGTCTCCTGGGGCAAGAACTGATAGTCTCTGCTGCTCAGTGTGGGGTAGCCCAGCTTTTCCTTAATGCAATTTCAGACATGAATTTTCCTGACAGCGGTTCCAGCAATTTTTCCCATCATTTGCATTTGTTGACCCTGAGTTTGAAGAATCTCTGGAATTGATCTCATTTTCACAGAAAATTTCTCCTGCTTGAATTTCTTCTTGAGTTTCTTATCTGCTAGGGTTTCCTCAGTTCATTTATTTTCACCAATCTAATCCCAATTGCTTTCTAGCTTTGACAGATTTCTCAACATTTCTAGTTTGTTGAAGTCATCCTTCCTTGTTTTTCAAGGTTGTGGGAGACTGTTCTGTGTTTGCTATCCCCTATTTTCTTTTACTCTTACTACTAGAAATGGCTGTGTGACAGAGCTGTGGCCCATGGACTACAAGCAGGAATGATGTACGCCTCTTCCACACTGGCCCCTAAAAGTCCTCCTATAGGATCCCCCAGGATTTCCTTGTCTCCCATTGACCATTTGATGAATGCAGAGAATGGAAAGAGCAACACTGCCCACTCTACCTAGCTCTGGCATTGGACTGTGCGATTAGTGAATAACGAATTTTATTGTTCTAATCCATTGAGATTTGGCGTTATCTCATACAGTAGTTACCCTATGCCGACAAATACAGGAACTAATATGGATTTATTCCTTTTATTATATGTTTTTTCATCATTTCAGTGGATTTTCACCAAGAAGGAAAATATATGCATAAGTTCAGTCCAACATCTCTGGATAAACTTTTCCTCTAATTATACTCTCTTACTTTTGATGGTAGATACAGAACGAAAGAAATTCATTCACTTATTCAATAACCATTAATTGAAACTTTACTCTGCTCCAGGCACTCTGCTAGGTGCTGGGGATACAACAGTGAACATACTCATGGTGATCAAAGTCTAGAGAGGGCAACAGGTAAGAAACCAGGCAACCACCTCTCAATGTAACGTGTGCCATTATTAGTATCATGGAAATTCTTGAGGGATACATTAAGTGGGCATTGGCCCAGGCTTGGAGCATGAGGAAAATCTTTCTGAAGAAAGTTATGACCTTCATGAGTTATGGCTTGGAGGGTGAGGAAAATCTGAAGAAAGTTATGACCTTCATAAATTATCTAAGTTATGACCCCCAAAAAGTATAGGGATGGGCCAAGTGAAAGGGACAGGGGTAGGGTGAGGTAGGATAGATCATATGTCCCAGGCAGAGGAAAAACTGGAAGGAACCTGCAAGTTGATGTTCCTCAAAGTAGTTCAAGATGGCTCGAGTTGGGTAGGGCAGGGTATAAGGGTAGGTGAGGTGGGGGATTACTGGTGAGATATGAGACTGAAGAGGTTCTCAGGGTCAGTTCACAGATATTCTTCTGAGCCACTTAAGGAGGCAGCAGAGTCATCCAAACCTGGAAAGTGGCCAATTTGAGTTCTTTATCCCAAGCATCCCCCGCCTTTGACAGGTTATCCTCAGAACTGAGCACTTGTTTTCACATATCAGGTGGGCTCTCTGCCCTCTTCTTGGAAAAGAGGTCAACATGTGCTTCCAAATGGTGACTTCAAGTCAATGTTTTGCTTTGCCCAAGGGAGTTGATGTACATTTGAAATAATTTCTCATTATGAAATGAAAAACTCCATCCCCTGAAAAATCAATTTCAGGCCTCAGTGAACAAATATTTTCTCAGGAGGGGATGGGGGTAGGGGAGGAAGAGAACCCTTTGAGCACCTTAAAATCATACCATGCTGGTTGAATCACTGTTTAGAACTAGGACATCAAAAACTTGGCCACTTTCCTTAGAGTCTTGCAAAGCTTTTAGCCTTCAGCTCCTTGGGGGATTTCCATGTATTTTTAGTTTGTTTATGGGTAATATAATAGGCATGTTTGAGGAAAATTTAAGGGAAACCACCCATGAAGCACATAACAAATTGGAAGTCTGGTTATTCTTACATTCGTGAGAAATTGCTGGTCATTCAGGAGAAACAAAAACACATCTGACTATGGGGCAGTCTCAGGGGTGCAATAGAGCACTCTCAGCTTCAGAAGTCCTCAGCACAGGCACCAGAGGAATGGGCTGGGAGTCCTTTATCACACCCACTCTAGAGACCTCTTTCCTTCTCATCTCTTATTTCTCCCATCCCTTCTCTTCCAGTTGTGTTCCCCCCATTCTTCTTTTCTTTTTCTTTTCCCTTTCCATTCCTTCTTGCTTTCCTGCCTGTCTTCAGCCTGCCAGTGACAATGGGAGGCACTGCCATAGATAGTGTTTTTTTGGACATCCTTAGTTTGATCTCTAGTATCCAGTAGAGTCAATTTATCCGTTTGAGTAAATTTCTCCAGGAATCAAAATAAAATAAACCAATCTTCTCTGGGATAATACTGTATCACTGCCCTATCATTTCCTTGGTGGCAGGAGTAAATTTCCTATATCTTTTGTGCTCCTGACACATTACCTGCTATGATACTATGCACAGAACAGGCTTTCAGGATAGTTTTCATGCTGACTGAATATGAACAACAAAATGAACATGGCTTACTTCAGATTCATGGATGCTTATCCCAACAGTTATACTAACTCTCATGCATTTTCATAATTGCTAGGTGCTTTTTAACTCCATCACTGTGAAAAGGACCGGGTAAATGCAGGCTGTTTTTTTTAAGTAATCCACTTTTACTCTCTTGTGTTTCTAAAAAGTATGTAACTTAACTTGAAATAAATTATATTAATTCAGTTAGTCATTTACCCCCTCTTAAAAAGTAGTTTCAAAGGTTTTTCCACACTACGGTAAGAAGATATTCTTAGGGCCATAAAACACATGGCAAAAAATAATAATTACACCACACTCAGAGCTCCATTCTTCCCATGCACTGGGGAGATAAACATTTTTCAATTCAGAAGAGATAGAAAACCATCCCCTTCCCCTACTGCCCTATGGCTTCTTGACTCCTTGTGGCACTGCTGTCCCATCACAGCCCCCAGAGTAGCAGCCTTCATGGTAGTGCCAAGTAGCTATGTGAGAAGCACAGAGCCCCCATGGAACACAAGAGAAGAGCAAGCAATAGAAGATACATTCAAAGGATGTCCTATGGGGCTCTGATTGCTCCCTTTCCAGCCCCTAACATAGAGCAGCACAATGTACAAGATGTATTTACTCTAGAGTTAATTAATTCAGACTTTTTCATACTGGATGTCATGGCTAACTGGTATGCCTTTTGGATCACATGAATATTTCAATTTATTTATTTACCTTTACTGTATATAATAGTTTCTTAGAATTAAACTCTTTCACCCAATATAAAATATTTTATAAATAAGATGATCTATAGAGTTAAAATTCTCTCCAGCCTTGAAAGTAACTCTCTGAACTTAGTGTTATTTTGGTAAGAAACTAAATATGCAATGGATTTTAGCTATTAAGCAGGGTTTTGAAATATGCTCACTAATCATTAAATAAGGTAAAATTCAGCTAACTGTGCTACTATCCTTTATTTCTCCATTTGATATGTCCTCCTGCCCTTCTCCAACATAGCTTAGTAAGAACAGTCTAATGCGGGGGAAATAACCACAAACTTTGCAGTGGGACCAATGTGCCCTGACGTTGGGCAACTTACCCTCAGTGAGCTTTGGGTTCCTCATGTGTAAAATGGGGAAAATATACTTGAGGATAAAATGAGATCGTATGTATAATGCATCTGGCAAGTAGAAGGTACACAGCAAGTGGAAGCTACTATCATTGCTATTGCTATTATCATAATCTTTTTTTTTTTTTTTTTTTTGAGACAGAGTTTCACTCTTGTTGCCCAGGCTGGAGTGCAATGGCACAATCCCAGCTCACTGCAACCTCCACCTCCTGGGTTCAAATGATTCTCCTGCTTCAGCCTCCCGAGAAGCTGGGATTATAGGTGTGTACCACCACACCTGGCTAATTTTTGAATTTTTACCAGAGAAAGGAGTTTTGCCATGTTGACCAGGCTGGTCTCAAACTCCTGACCTCAGGTGATTGACCCGCCTCGGCCTCCCAAAGTGCTGGGATTACAGGTGTGAGCCACCCCACCTGGCCTTCTATTATCCTGTTCTTCAGCCAACATCTTTGTTGACTAAAGGTGACAAACAGTGTCTCACTCACTGGTATATGAAGACATGGAGATAGAGTAGAAGAAGCCTTTAGATTATCCTTGGGTTTCAGAAGTTGGTTATTTTTATATTCTTCAAACACTACATGTATGTTGTGGTCATTGGTAATATCAATGTTCATGAAATTGTTTCCTTCTTGTTGTTCAAGTCTCAGATTAAATTTTATCTCCTTGGAGAACTTTGACTGCCCCTTCCAAAGTAGCCACCCAGTCACTTTCTATTACATCATCATCCATTCTATTTCAATTATTTGCATTGAGTTTATTAGTATTTGGGACTTTTAGAAAAGTTGCTTATTTCTGTTCTTTCCCCCTCCTCTCTTTCTTCTCCCTCCCCCTACCTCTGCTCTGTCTGTCTCTCTCTCTCCTCTCTCCCTCCACATTAAAATATATATTTCATAAGAAACAAAACCCCTTCAGTCTCTTTCTTTTTTTGGGAGATGGCGTCTTGCTCTGTCACCCAGGCTGAAGTGCAGTGGCACAATCTCTGCTCACTGCAACCTCTGCCTCCTGGGTTCAAGCAGTTCTCCTGCCTCAGCATCCTGAGTAGCTGGGATTACAGGCGCCTGCCACCACACCTAGCTAATTTTTGTTTTTTTGCTAGAGACGGGGTTTTCACCATGTCGGCCAGGCTAGTGTGGAACTCCTGACCACAAGAGATCTGCCTGCCTCAGCCTCCCAAAGTACTGGGACTACAGGCATGAGCCACTGCGACTGGCCTACCTCTTCAGTCTTAATCATTGCAGTCTCTCACCACCCAGAACAATGCCTTACATATGACAGATACTCAATAAATATTTCTTCAAAGAGTGACTGCATGTTTCCACTTAGAATCTGAATCACAGTCTAAGATTTATTCTGCTTTATTTCTTCTAATCCATTGTTCTATTTTAGTATCAATTGCATCATTACATTAGGAGATGAGGCAGCTATATTCTATTTCTGTCTTTATGTTGCTGGCTTCTTTTATTGGTGTGGATCACCTCCTTTACATTTCTTAATATGATGCTGAAGACACTGGAGTTTTTACTGCTCCTATTTTATTCTTTGTCTTGAGTTCATCCTGTATTTTTCTAGAAGATGGTTCATTAATTTCTCACTCGTGCATCTTGAGCTCTTAGTTCCCGGTAGATTCTGAATTAAGATTTTTCGACTTTTAACATTTCTCTATTTTTTTCCTTTTGTGATGAAATCTCCTCTACATATTTTTATCTCTGTATTTACCATGGTGGTACATTTTAGGGGAAGAACCCATCTTATCTTAGGGGGAAGGCAGGATGGGATACCCTCAGAGGACCTGGGGACAATTTTGCTGTAAGCTATGGCAGAGGACAAGCAGAGTCAGAGGGGACCACTGACAGAGCAAGGTAAAATGAGAACAAAGATGGAAAGGGCAAGCTCGCATGTGAAGGGGGAGCTGGACTGCAGTTTTTTGTCATCTCTGCTATTTTCAGAATGGGGCTGTTGCCATAACTGTTTGAATGGGGGAAAAGAAAGCAAGAGAGAGGAAAGCCATGGTCAAAACGGCAGGATCATTCAATTCACTTAGAAACCTGGCTCCACTTTCTGCCAACAAAGTGAATGAAACCTGCAATTGCTTTTCATCTGGTGGCAGAAAACAGGCATTAATGGTCAATGTGATACATGGACTCAGTAATGGGAAAAGATTTCCTACCTAACTGACTGTGAAGAAGTGAGAACAACTATTTTTCACCATAAACATAGAAATTAGACTTTGTCAAGTGATTCTTCAATCTACAACTTAAAGTGTTAGAATATGAAACTACAAGATGACTAAAATTATTCCCATCTGTCACCTTCTTAAAACAAACACAGTTTTTCAGAGCCACTCTCTACCTGATACAACTCAGTAGCCTTTATTATATGTGGATTTTACCTCACTTTCCTGTAATTTGCTTTCATTTTGTTGGCTGTGAAGAAAGAAAATCACTTTAGCATTATTTTTCTTCATTTCTTTGGCAATAGGATGATCTTGCAAAGTGTAAAGGATTTTGAAGTAGATTGTACTAATCATATGTATGAGACAGCAAAAATTCAGAAGCATGGTGCACGATATAAACATGAAAATCCACTGAAGGTTTTGTTAAGGACTAGAAAGACAGTTATAAGTTGCTTAATTGGGAGAGAAGGAAAATCTTCATTACTAAATTCAAGATTACTGCAGGAGCTTTAAAGTTATTTGAGGCTTGTTTTTCCCCAGAAAGAAACTATATTCTTAACCCCTGCAGTGACCTTGTGTGCCCCCTCTCTCCAAAGAGTAAACTCCTGTCATGACTACTCAATACAATAGTAAAACTAAGTGAGATACACAATTCTATCTGAACTTCTGATGGCAGCCGGGGAGGTGGATAGACATAAAAACAAATTAAATGTATAGGTAAATGTGAAACAGTTTGGTTTCAGTGTCTCATCCTAATGAAAAATTAGAGCCAAATTTAGAGGCTCAGTTGCAATCCCTTTTTTTTCCTTAATGGAAAAGAAATGCTGAAGAAGAGGGAATGGCAAACTTTTAGCACTCACACAGAGGGAAAAGAGTGTAGCTTGCATAAAGGAGTAAAATACCAGTTTTTATTTTATTTTATTTTATTTATATTTTGAGATGGAGTCTTGCTGTGTCGCCCAGGCTGGAGTGCAGTGGCGTGATCTTCGCTCACTGCAGCCTCTTCATCCCACCTCAAGCAATCCTACTACTTCGGCTTCCCAAGTAGTTGGGACTGCAGGTACACATCACCACACACCTGGCTCATTTTTGTATTTTTTGTAGAGACAGGATCTCACCATGTTGCCCAGGCTGGTCTCAAATTCCTGGGCTCATGTGATCCTCCTGCCTCAGCCTCCCAAAGTGCTAGGACTGCAGATATGATTCACTGTGCCTGGCCTCCAGTTTTTATTATAGCATTAAAAGAAATAAACCAGACAGAGATTCTATGCAGAAAGAGATTTCAAGTGTTACAGATTAGAATATGAGCCATAATTCCCCGAAAACTCTGGGAACTATTTGATTTCTCAAAGGAAGGCATTTACTGAGGTCATCCAGACAGGCTCAATCCCCAGCCTGAGGTCTCACCAGAGATACCACTGTTTGGTTAAGAGTATATTATCATGTAAAAACTAGTCTGGCATCTTAAATCTCAGTAAGCAGAACTCTTTCTAATGAATAAATGGTCTTTTTTGCTAAAATATGACATATGAAATTAAATAAATATATGTATATTTATATTTTATATACCTATATATTTATATGAATTTATATCAGTTCTGGGGAAAGGAGACTAATTTCTTGATCCATGCTTTCTCCTGCTACCTCCACCACCTTGCCTGAAATTTGGAATCACCTACATTTCAATTCTTAATCCACTGCTCATTTCGAGTCTAGACATATTTTTCCTGAATCATGCATCTTGACTCAAGGCCTTAAGTCACATTAGCACAGCCTTCCTTCCCCATTTCTTGTTTTTATGAAGATGAAGCATGAAGCATTTGCCTGCCTTTCTCTTCAACCGTAGTAAGGCTTCCTGACTCCTCTCGGTCTTTTTTTTTTTTTTCTGAGACAGAGTCTCACTCTGTCGCCCAGGTGGAGTGCAATGGTGCAATCTCGGCTCACTGCAACCTCTGGCTCCTGGGTTCAAGCAATTCTCCTGTCTCAGCTTCCCGAGTAGCTGGATTTCAGGCGCACACCGCCATGCCTGGCTAACTTTCTGTATTTTTAGTAGAGACGGGGTTTCTCTGTGTTCCCCAGGCTGGTCTTGAACTCCGAGCTCAGGCAATCCACCCACCTCGACCTCCCAAAGTGCTAGGATTACAGGTGTGAGCCACCGCCCCTGGCCTCTCTGTCCACTTTTATGAGTCGGGGCTCCAAGCTTCAAGGGTTGCAAGACATATGTTATATCTCTTACTTTGTCTAATTCTTCTGTTACAGTTTAATACTCTTGGGTTGTGGTCTATGGACCTATCTCTTCCTCAACTCATTTCTGACTATTCATGGTCACTGGAGCTAAGTATTCTTATTCTTTTAACCATGGCCTCCTGAAGAGTCATACTTCTGTACTAACTACAGGTTCCCGGGCAGACAGGTTACTCTACAGTTTCCAATGATACTAAAGAAAGAACAAAACCTATGGCATCAGCTGACATTTTCTGTGCTATCTTGATGGTGGGAATATGAATTAGCACACAATACAAACAAACCAGAAGTCCAAATAATTAACATAGTGTTAATCTCTTAGTCGTAATAAAGAAATTAATGGTGAGAATAAAGAAACAGCAAGCCTGTATCATACAAATATGTAACTCAAAAATTTAAAAATGATTTCTTTAATGTAATCATCCCTTCCCAAAAGCTAATATTTTGTCATTCCAGAATTTTTCAGGAAAATTGTCTAGTATATATTTTCATTCATATGTTTGCTAGCACTTTATTTTCCCTGGTTTAATGATATTTTCCTTCTTGCTTACTGCTAGTGACTTATCTCCACCTTCACTATATTTCATAAGCCTACATGTTGCTATTTTCTTTACTCCTAAATTAATTAAGAATTTCTCACCAATAAAGCAGTCTCCTCCTCCTCATTGCTTTAATTCTACTGGTACTAAAAGAAAGGTAACAGTCTATAGGACAGCTAGTTCTTGGACTTGCATTCTGGAAACACACGAGACTTGCCAGGAGTGTAGGGTACATGCATACTTCCAAAAAGAGTAAAGAATTATGGTTTCTTGGCTACAGATGGTGATCAGGGGGTTACACACATATTCAGTTGAAGAAATATCCCAGTGACTTGTTCTTTTATTTTTTTGCCAGCAGTTAAAAAAGTAGCTTTAGAGGCGTTTCTGATTCAGTACATCTGGGGGGGGGAGGACTAGAATTTGCAATTCTAACAAATGATTTGGACACTGATGCTGTTAGTTCAGGGGCTGCACTTTGAGAACCACTGCCTATTTCAGTGGTTACATCCCCAGTTCCTGGAGACAGCGCACTGCATGAGCCATCACACAGCTCACACTCATCTGAGGCACCTATCCCTTTTGAATTTGCTTTTCATCAGCTTGGGGGAGAAAAAAAGAATGCATAAAGCCACAATGAAAGTGTGCAGTTAGGGGAGTAGACAGTAGCAAAGCAGAATGGCATGGTAAGGGCTTGGAAGTTTTTCCTTTTATTAATATGGAGGGTGGGGTGTGATTTATGGTTTTTGGTCTTAAAGGGTACAGGAGCAGTTCTTAATCCTCACTGTGTTTCAGAATCACCTGGTGTGCCCTCAGAGATTTGAATTCAGTAGGTCCTTGGATAGGATCCAGGCATCTGCATGTTTATCCAGCATCCTGGATAATTTTGAAGCAGATTTTCTAAGGATTACACTTTAATAATGATTTTAGAAGATAGAAATCCAAGTGGACACTTAATCCTACATGGGGGGAGAAATCAAAGATACTATCAGGTATTTTCTTTTTACGAGTTGTACAAGGAAGTTTAGGCACTAGAGCAGGGGGCAGCAGTCTATCTAATTATTTTTAAAAATAGGCAGAAAAGGAAGCAGAGCAGAAGCTGACAGTGAAGACAGGAGGCAGTGAAGATCAAATGAGCTCTCAGTTAAGAGGTGACTGCTTTTCATTTGTGTGAAATGACCAAATGCAATGAGGAAGCAGTCTGGATGGAGAAATCCCTTTTAGTTATAAAGAGAGAGCTAGCAGAGAAGAATTGTTGCTTTTTAAAAAATCAGTTGTGAAAAGACAAAAAGAAGAAGTGGATGGCAAAAGGAGACCAGGTAGCAAATTGGGGAGCTAGAGCAGGCGTGGGAATAGAGATCACCAGGTGTTAGGACATGCCATCAGCAAGGAAGATTCCAGTGGCGACAGGGCATAAAATACTGCAGGTGCAGCCAATGCAGACCTGGGAATAAACTACCTATCCGTTGTCTATTCAGTCACTAAAAATAATGACAATACTACTCTGTATGTGTGTTTATGTGTGAATGCATGTACATGTTTGTGTGTGTGTGTGTGTGTGTGTGTGTGTATGTGAGTGTGTGTGTCAGAGAGAGAGAGAGAGAGACATCAGGCCAATGACATCAGTTTGGATGTCATGAGTGTGTCTGAGTATTCAATTTTCTGATCAGGCATTAGGAATATCAAGGAGCTAATCTCTCTTATATTAATAACAGAAGTAAAGATAGAAACCCTTGCAAGATCAGCATTTAGAAGGCAAAAAGAGAAAGACATAATATGCACATGTTGGGAAAAATGTTCTCCTGTCTCTGGAGCAATGCAGCAGAGTCTTGTTTTTAGTCCACCTGTGTGCACACATATATGTATACACAAGATTCGGTTTTACAACTACTTCATGTCCTTTAGTTCCCTCTAGACTGAAATGTTCATTTGATTTCAAATCTTTCCTTTAAATGATTCTTTTTCATATCAAATATGTTTCTTTTTCCTTCCCTACCTGAACCCTAGCTTCAGAACCCTAAGATTTTCCCTGAATATTTCTAAGTTCTCTGGCCTTGCCTATCTCTGAATTTAAATCATAGGCAAGGGTTATCTTCTATGTACAGCTCACCCTCTACCATTCTCCTGAGGTCAAGCACAAAAACACTGTATTCTAGAAGTTTCCAGTAAATTATTGTTCAGTGAATTAATAAAGAAAATACAGGTTGAATCCTCTGGTGATGGATACTTTCAGCCTCCTACCTGGCATCCTTCCCATTCCACCCTTTCCTATCACAGAATATCCACTGGTTGGTGGGGATGACTCCACCCCCTAGCTCCAGGAATAGGCCTTGATTGCCTTAACCAGTCAGTGGAATTTTTCCCCTCTATCTACAGTGATTGGTTTAGGCATAGGCCTGGTCCAATCAGAATGAAGCTCAGAACTTTTTCTCTGTAGTCGGGAGAAGTTCTCTCTCATAATGGACAGTGTGGGGTGCAGATGTGATGACTACAATTGTTGCAGTTAGCTAACGTGAGGGAAGCCAGCTTGAGGATAAAGCCAACACCCAGAAGGCAGAGCATCATTTAGAATGGGAGTTGGAAGTCTGGTGAAATCATGCTGAAGCCATGACTACCTCTGGAGGGTACAGTCCTTTGAGCCAATATATTTCCTTTATGGTTTAAGCCAGAAAATGAGGTTATCTATTACTAATCTCGCTGGTATTATGGAGTTCCCTCTATTTTTAAATCTTTGGGACACTATGTAATTCGTCTTCTTGCAACTTAATTCATTTAGGAAAATAGCACTCTTGGATAGCATTCTCTCCCCTAGTAAAATCAGTACGTATTTTGCTGTTTATGCTGAATCTAACACAAGTCATGTTCACAACAGCTAAAATAATAAATTTGAGAACTGTTGCTACCCTAATTTTTGCTCAAAACAATTAGTGTTCTTATACACTTACATAGTACTGATATAGATATAATGTATAATGTATAGATATAGTGTATAACGTTCTTATACACTTACATAGTACTGATATAGATATAAATTATTAATTTATATAGCAAACATTTCCTGAACATTTAAATTCATTCTAATTGCGTATAGGTAGGCATATGGTATATATGGGCACTTTGTCAAAGATTAGCTTTTGTTCAACATTCCTCAGTGTTTTCGGCAATATTAAATATAGATACCTTTTCGATGAAACTGAAGAGACCCCAGCAGACATATGGATTTTAGCATCTCTGTGGTATACATTTCTAAGCAGCACTGCAGCTGGATGTAAAGCCGACAGATTTCTGGATGGATCTCACCATCTTCTGGGCTGCAAGAGAATGAAAGAGAAAAGCTGTGAACATTCTCAAGATTTCACTCATCAGCCATTTGTCTCAGCTCCGAGAGGGGAAAAATGCTCAATAAAGATTCCTTAAAGCCTTGGTCCTAAAATATAGGGCTTCCTGCTTTCAAACCAATGACCAATGTGACAGTTCTTACATAAGTGTCTTTCTTACTAACAGTTCTTAATTTTTTTTTTCCCTTCAGCAGCAGAGTTCTGCTGGGAGCTTAAAATCATAAATGCTTTACATAATTGAAAATATCAGACATCTTCAATTTAGCTGTTGGAACAAATTCCAAAATATATTTAAACCATAAGAATCTCCTAGCCTGCAAGAAGAGATTAAAAAGACTTGTTTTTAGAGAAACTGACAAGAGCAATTCAATTACCAATTGTAAGTCAGCTCTTTAATATCAGGGCCCTAGTATAATATAATTAGAGAGCAATTTACAAATTATTTTTATCAAGTTTTTTTTCTCAGTCTAAAGAATCTTCCTTTATTGTTTGCTATGGCTAATTTATGAAAGACCAAATGTTCTTTAATGAAAAAATAAAAATTTTATGAAAAAAGAAAAGTAATAAAATTCTGTTAATTATGCTTAACAATTTAAAGCTATATACACTGAACTTATGATCTAAAATTCATTTTAAAGTCCTTGTGTCTTTGTCTATTAAATATGATAAAACATATATAAATGTGAATATGATAAAACAGGAAGCGATCACTTTTGTTTTTGTTTAAGGAGAGAAATTAGTTGTTGATAAAATAATACTCTCTTATGCGACTAAAATAACGTGTTGAATAAAGTAAATCAAATAAAAGGAATAAAGTTTAGAGAGAGATTAGAAATAAAAGAAAAACTAAAAGCAAACTCTATCAAATGTCTTAATGAGTTAAGTTTGCTGCTATCCCTATTAATTTAAAATGCAATGAAATCTGATTTTTAAATGTGGCATTTGTATTTGATTTCTTTGTAATGTGGGTCAGTGGCAAAATATCAGGAGGTAATTATCAGATAAAAATAGTGGCTTCAAGTTCTGGAATCACAGTAAAGAGAATTTGTGTGTACACAGCACTTTACAATGATAATTAGTTTTCATTTTCAATAGATGAGCAAGAGTTGATCTAACCATACGGCTTATATAACACAAGAAAATGCAAAATTCTTAGCCTCAGCATCAGTGATGCCTGCACATGTCTTTCCTGTGTCAGACAGAATAAAGTATCTCAAAAGAGCTTTCATGCAAAATTTGGCTTTATCTGAAAATTAAAAGATGTAATTTTTTCATTTGTGACTCATGGGTGACACCCTAGGCCAACATTGGAAGCAAAGGTATCTCTGGGGAAAGAATCGGGTTTTTTTTCAGAGTATCCTCCCATAGTTCCCTTCCACCCTCAAGCTGTCCTCCTACCACCTGGATTTTCTCCCATCCCACCCCACTCAGACATACCCAGACACACACACACAGACACACAGACACACAGACACACAGGCACACACACACACCCCTCTGATTATTTCATATCATCTTCAGCCTGTCAAAATGTCTCTGACTGCATCCTACTCCCTCATGGACCTGCTAGATTCTGAACAGATAATGGGCATTAATGGTTCATGTAATAAAAATTGATCCTTGTATATTATCTACTAATACATTGATTTTCAGAGCAGAATCTGAAGATAATGTCTTAATCTACAAGAAGGGTAAAGGGAAAATATTTTAAGGCAGACAGGTCTTTTCTATGTTGGTTCATCATCCCAACATCAGCTGCCTATTTTCACCTACAGATAACATTGGCCTTGGTGGCCCACAGGCAGATATTTTTTTAAATTTTATTTTATTTTTAATGGATACATAATAATTGTACATACTATGGTATATAACGTGAGGTTTTGATACATGTGTATATTGTATAATGATCAAATCAGAGTAGTTGTCAGATCCATTACCTCAAATATTTATCATTTCTTTGTGGTGAGAACATTCAGAATACATTCTTCTAGATATTTTGAAATATAAAATACATTATGGTTAACTATAGTCACCCTACTTACTGTGCAATAGAACACCAGAACTTATTCCTTTTATCTAACTGTAACTTTGAAGAATATAAAATGCTGCACAAATTTGCATGGCATCCTTGCTTGGGGGCCATGGTAATCTTTTCTGTATTATTTCAATTTTAGTGTATATGATGCTGAACACTCATATGCAGATTTTTTAAAAAAAAAACAACAAAAAAATCTGTTGTGTGTATTGCACATTTTATGAGCCAGTACAGTAGCATCCAAGCCATGGAACGTTCTTATTTTCAGAAGTATAAAATATGTGCCTAGTGGCTTAGTTTCAAAAATATGCAAACTTCATATATGGATGACATTTTATGTAATTTAAACAAATGACTACCATATTAACATATTTTAAGAACCAGTATATTTTGTTTATTATTTTACAGCTAGACAAAGAGAGGTAAAGCATGTATTAGGTGCTTCTGAGAAAAGGCAAGTCAAAACAGATTAAAATGCCTAATTCAAAACATTTATTTGGGTGCCATCTCCCATATGCCTCTAACCCTCAGAGATTCTGGAAACTGGACCCCTCAAAACTGTTACAAGAAGGAACTGAATAGGTGCCACCAGAAATCCAACCTGCCTAAAAAAATTAATTCATGCTAAAGTTGCATCATAAATTTTCTGGGTAACAAAGTCGTATGCACACACATATGTTATCCTTTAATGTCTAGGGAAACTGCAATAGAGCAAAAGAAGGGAAGAATTTAAAGAAGAGTGGAAAAGCTAAGGTATCTTTTATGTTAGAGTTACGTGATGCCTAGACTAAGTTACATTAACCTCAGGCCTTGTGCAATTTATTTATTTATCCCTCTTTAGAGCTTTAATATTTATCACCATTAGTGATTACTGAAAGTTCATTGAAACACAATTTGTCAAACGAGTTATAATGCGTCTGATGTTATGAGCAGTGAACTGAAATACATTTTTGAGAAATATTAAGAGCGTCTGCATTATTTTAATAACAAATGAGTAAGAGTTGAATCATGGAGAGTGAAAGAAGAGCTAAGAACATAGCAATTTAAAAGCTTGAAACTTCCTAGGAATAAATTACAAGACCTAAGGAAACATTTACATTAAAATGAAATTGGACCTGTGTAATTCCTACAGGAACTGGAAGCAACTTAACTTAGAGGCAACTTTACCACATGTTACTTATGTTTAGTCTAACACAATTCACTCTAGTTAATCAGAGTTTAGGTCTATGAGAGTCACCCCTGAGGGTAATTCATTTAATTCAGTCAAATATGTTTTATGAGTTAGTGATTAGATTGTGATTATTTATTTTTCTACTGAGTGTAAGTCAAGAGCTAAGCTAATCATTTTGATTAATTTCAAAGCCTTAGTATTAATAGAAAAAACCCTAAGAATTAACTTCAACAAAATTTTAGTACTGTAGAGCTCAAGTTGAATCCAAAACCATTTAAAATAATGACCAAATTATAAATCTGCTTTCAACCAACTCCTTACAGATCAGGATTTAATGACTAAATCATATGGCTTAGGAAAGCTGAACTGCTGTAGGAGGAGGATGACATGAATACAGACTTTGCCTAAGTTGCCTCTTGATAATGGAAACTCTCTCTGTTGTTAATATTCTTATTTTGTAGTTCAAAAAGTAATATGATAAAGGCCTGCCGGAATGGCTACTGTAAAAAGACTCATAATGTCCAATGTTGGTGGTGATGTGGAGCAACAGAAATGCTCATACATTTTTGGTGGGAATTAAATGGTCTACAACACCTTTGAAAAAAGTTCTGGAAGTTTCTTATAAAGCTAAACATACACCCATCCTATGACCTCGCATTTCCACTTCTAGGTATTTGGCCAAGAGAAATAAAAACATATTCACAAATAGAGTTCTACAAGAATATTCATTGTATTTTATTTAGATTAATCCCAAACTGGAAACAGCCCAGGTGTCTGTCAAGAGAAAAATGGTTAAAGAAATTAGTACACTTCTACAATAAAATAATACTCAACAATTAAATGAAGCTAACTCCTGATCCTCAAAACGACATAGATTAATCACAAAAGCATTATCTTGAATGAGAAAATCCTTACACAAAAGAATAAATACTGCATTATTTCATTCATATGAGGCTCTAGAACAGGTAAAAGAGATGGTAAATATTAGAACAGTGGTGGCGAATTGACTGAGAAGGAGCATAAGTAAACTTTCTGGGGTAAGGGTGATATTCTGTATCTAGGTGGAGGTTTAGTTACACCGTTATATACATTTGGCAAAATGTACTGAATGGTACACTTAAGATTTGCATTTGATTACATGCAAATTTTACTTAAAAAAAAAATATTGAACTCAGTTAATACTATATGTGCCGAATTGTTTACAAGTAAAGTTTACTGATGTTTGCAGGTTTAGGAAAATAATATGGATTGCTGGTTGGACAGAGAGATAACACAGGTAGATATGTAATGAAGCAAGTATCATAAAATGTTAATTATAGAATCTAGGGAGTGGATATTTACTTGATGACTGAGGATTTACATTTCCCTAAATAATTACATGGGATAAATTAATCAAAACAACTGCGAGGCTTTATAATTGGAAGGGTCAAGTTCAGGAGTTAACACACTGGGGATTTTAGTTACGCAATGTCTTGGCTCTGCATCTGTCTGCTCTTTTGCTGAGGTTGCCAGACTTCAGAGGCCTATGTAGCTGCTAATCGCTTTTTAAAAACAGCAAAATGTTTGTTGTTTTAACGGTCTGTCCCTAATGTAATGATTTATGTATTTAGTTGAATGGAGTAAGACATAATGAAAGGAAAATGAGTCCTGGAGACAGAAAACTTAGATTTAAATACAGGTTTGCCCCTTAGAATTGTCATCTTTGGAAAACGACTTTAACTTCTCTGAGACTCAGTTTTCTTAGCTGTGAAATTGCAATAACACCTATATGAAGTATCTCAAGGTTGCTGCAAGGATCAAATGAAATCGTGTGGAAAAACAAGTATAAAAGGCAAAGGATGGTAAGAAGTTGGCTACAATCCCTTTTAGCACATCAAACTTGTGTTTACTTAGCCTTCTGCTTGAATAAAGTCTTTAGTAATAAAAATTATCTGCTATTCTATAAAAATCTTTATTTGCTTTACAGTTCCCTAATATGGACTTTACTTAAATAAATATGCCATTAGGCTAAGGAAAAAAAGGTGTGACCTCACTGACAACCACTCAGCATTTTACAGAATTTAGTGATGACAGATAAACACTAGGGGTTTGTCAGCTAGCAGAAATGGAAACAGAACTCCTGTCACAGCAAATATATCCAAGTTTCTCTTTTCGGAATCAATTCTGTTGTTGGCTATCATGCCAAGTGGCAAGGAAAGACTCAGGAAGCCAAAACAGGATGAGGGAAGGGGATGGTATCATTTGCTTTCTTTTTAGAGCAAATAGGAAGAAAAGGGATTAAATGACTTCTCCAAGGAGAGTGAGCTCCAGGATTTCTCTTCAGATATCCCCACTGTTTCCTCTCAAATGGATTCCATTTACAAAGATACACCCTATTCAGTGCCAACTTCAGTGATAGCTTCAGAGCTTAGTCTTCACATGGCTTCTGTGAGGGAGATTTCTCAATGTGGTCCCATACCTCTGTGTAATCATTGGAGAGTTGGAGGCAGAGAAGACACAAATGTGTGTGTAAACCCAGTTATTAATTTTGGTTTCAAATTCCTAAAGGTAATTACAAATTCTTATAAATACAGAACAGATGCCAGACACCTACTGAATAACTACACTATTTCATACCAAAATAAACACTACGATAAAAAAAAAAGAAGCCCAGTTAATCAGAATAGAAATAAGACATTTTTCAAGGCACCTATACATACTGTAGTTGAGTCTTATCTCCATTTTTCTCATAATCTTGCTCCAGTGAGTTTTTATGAAACTTGTGCTTTAGGTGGAAACCTGTATTTTTTTTTTTTCATAGAGAGCCTTAGCAAGTGTGATTCCATCAGGAGCCTTTGAAGAATAATTGCAGCAATTCCCCTCACTTCACAGCATGTTGTTTGATGGGAACATATGGCTGGCTCTGTGACTTCCTCACCACTGAACATGAGCTGGGATCAAACTCTGCCCTGGAGCTATTCAGGTTCAGTCAGAAATAAAACTTGACTTTTAACTGTACAGGGGGATCCTGAAGTGCAATGGAATTTTCTTTTGGTGGCTACTTTGGGGACCTATTTGTAAAGCAACAGGCCTTAGAGGGGCCAGCACCTTTTGTGGTTTCAAGTGATATTCTGGTGTCCATCTCCCTGTTGTCCCTTGCTTGCCTTCTGCCAGCACCTTTGCCATTTCCCCCATGACCCAATGGGGAGAGTTGATATATGATGGGTAGCATTATTAAGCACTTTATTCACTTTTTTTCATTTAAAAAGAAAAAACTATAAACATTTAAACACTAAAAAAATCAATAATCATCAGTTCCCTGGCCTTCAATGCTTATAATGAAATAAGACTAAAAATATTACTATTAAATTGTAAGTCATCTTTTATTCATCTTAAATGTAACCGTTTGATGCAATACTTGGGAAAGTTGGGAATAAGTGATGACATTTATGGCAATTCTGAAGGGGCAATCCAGGCTTTTCTCAGGGCATTGGAGGTTGCAGGAGTTAATGGTTGATAACATCGTGACTTCGTGTTTCGGGACAGGAGTATCACTCCTAAAAGTCATTTTTATTAGCAAGGAGAAAACTAACATGTACAAGGCAACATTTCTTAAATCTTTAAAATAAAATGTCTTTCTTATTCTGTCTTGGCCTCTTCTTCCACCTTCCTACCCTTTTTGGCTTGAGAGTCTCTTGGCCTCTTTATTTTTCCCTTTGATTCGCTTAACGTTGTCCTCTTTATAGTTTCCGGTTGGGCAAACAGCTCTTTAGGTCTTCATCTTATAAGGTCTTGTGATTCTTAGAGCTAGCAGAGACAGGCCTGTGACTGATAGAGTCTGAGCGCTGAATTCTTCAATCTCTGCTAGGATGAAAATCAGTACCATGGATTACATGGCTAGAATATAGCCCTTTCCCCCTGAATATAGCTAGCATTAGTTTATTTTTAAAGGTGTATATTTATTTATATTTAAAGATATATATTTATATATAAGATATTTGTATTTAACAATATATATTTATATATGATATTTATATAAGATATAAATATATATTTATATTTATATACAAGATATATATTTATACATAAATATATTTATATCTTTAAAAATATTTATATCTATATATTATTTTAAAAGAGAGCTACATATACTTGAATTAAAGAAACATGCATGTTTCCACATTTTAATCTGCAAAATATTTTTGCATCTAAAATCAAGATTTTCAAACTCTAATGCTTACTGTTTTAATCTGATATCAATGATCTTCAAAGGTTAATTATCATTCAATTATCATGCATTACACTGGAAAGAAATCAACTTGTTAATTTTCATTATATCCAAAGTCCGAGTCATTCATTGCAGTATGTAGTTAATTTCTGCTTTTATCCACTGGAATTTTAGGGGTCAATACATTAAACTTTTGGCTTATTTAAATAGTATTTAGCTTTTTATTCTTAATTATGGCTTTAAGTTAGTGATATTGTATTTCTCTTCAGGAAAGCTACAGCTTTTACGATATCAGTATTGCCAAAAACAATGACACAGCTTTAAAACAACCAGAGGCAAGTGGGTTGACTATGTTTAAATTATTCAATTTATGCTGATGTTTGCAACTTCAGAAAAATTATATGGATTGCTGGTTGGACAGAGGGATAAACAGACAGGTAGATATGTAATAAAGCAAGTATTGTAAAAATATTAATTGTATAATCTAGGGAGTGGGTATTTGCTTGATGACTGAGGATTTACAAAAGAGAGATTTTGATTTAAAGAAGACATTCTATCATCTCATTTAACTGTAACAGCACAAAAGTTTGATCAATACTTTAATTATGTCAAATAAGTTATATAGTTATAGATACCCGATTGTTGAATCCATTGTTTGCCAGTACCAAATGGCCTCCTCTTCCATGCAAGAGACGGTTTACTAAAGTAATGGCCCACGGAGTGACAGAAAGACTGTAAAGGTCCCCAAATATGGACCACACAGGCCTGGAATCCCATTTTTTAGACTCACAAAAGGATTAAGCTTGAAAGGCTCTGACGCAGGATAGGTAGTAAAGGAAGTAACCATGTTCTCAGAACCCAGCAACTGTGGTGACCATACAGTCTACACAATAGACCCCAGCATTCCCATTGTAATTGAGATCATTCAAGCAAAGCTATCTTCAGTAGGGAATTTCCCCTACTGAGAGCATGTACACTTTAATTTTACCTGTCCTCAAACTGACCTTTTGCTCATTTTAATAGTAATAAAAACCTCCCCTGGCTGGAAATTTAAGATGCTAAGAGACATGCAATATATGAACAAGCTTGTATAGCTACTATGCATGTGCACCCAGAGGACCACCCAGAACATGCTTACTAGTAACACCTCTTCCCACCTCCTTATGAATAATCATGTAAGACTCCCATAAAGGAGGCTCCCTAGGGCCAGTCTTGGCTGTTTTGCTTTTACAAGCAGGCTGCCCTGAATTCTCTCTCTCAGGGTGTACTGTCTATTCTGAACCTGACTTACAAGATATTCTTCTTTTGCAATAAATTACTCTATGCTGCATTTCCTTTGCTGTGTATCCCTTGTTTAAATTATTTTAAATGAAGACAACAAGAACCAAGGTATCACATCAGCTGTCAACAGCTCTTTGGGGAGGGTTTAGGAAGAGGGTAGAAAATTGGCATCTGTTAATCATGCTAATAATAATAATAGCAAAAACAGAGAGTTCTACTATGTGCCAGAGGCCCAGGGCTGCCAGCTTAGCTCTCTGTTTCATGCTTTAGTTGATATGACAACTTTAGAGGAGAGTTAGAGCTTTCTTCCCCAGGATTTTGCAGTCTTTTTCAGCTTCAGACTCCTACCCAACACTAGGGGTTCTATACACATTATATCTAATTGGATTCTGGAGTGTTATTGTCTTTTCATTGGCATGCAATGATAATTTCCACTTTTTTGCATAATTGTCAAAAATGACACTTCATGCCAATATGAAAATGTATATATCTAGACAGATGTAAGAGCTATTTTCTACAAAAAGGCACACGCTTTATGCAAACAGAAGAGGCCAGTATATACATTGAAAATATCATATTCCATTATGAGTTTCTTCACTGGACCGTAAACTCTTTGAGTTAAAAAAAAAGTTTATCTTATGTATCTCTGTAATTCCCAACCCTTAACATATTGTCTGGTACATGCAAAATAAAACAATTCCAGGGTAGCTTAAAAAGTAGTGCCTGTGTGGTGTGAGAAGTTGGAAGGGTGGGGTTACAGTGCTGGGTCTGCCTCATCTGTTCCATTTCACCATTAGAGATTGGCTTCTTGAGGGTTTCTTTTCCTGAAGGCTTCTTTTTTTTTTTTTTAAAAACTATCTTATAAAAAATAATACATATAAACATAATTCCTTTTATGCAGGAAAGTCACTTTGGAAGTCTAGCACTGGCAAACCTGTGATTTTAAATCTAAAAGAGGAAAATATGACTTATACCGGAAGTAACCATCCTAACATTTTGGTATATTTCCTTGCAGATTAAAAAAATAAGTATATAAATATACATATACCACAGGCAAATATATATGTATATATAGAGAGAGAGAGAAGAGGGAGCAAGTGAACAGCATATAATATATATATTACATTGGAGTTCACTTTTTTACCTAACAACATACCACCTATTAGTTTAGCCTTTCTAAGTAAATTAGCTTTTCTGAGTCTTAGTTTTCTTATCTATAAATTGAGGATAACAGTGCCTATCTGAGAGTGTTGTTGTGAAGAATGAAATTATTCATAATAAAGTCTCCAGTATGGTTATGCATGGAAAAAGATGAATGCATTCGGATGCTTGTCCAAGTTTCTTCTTCACTTGTAATAGTTTGATGCAGAGATTGCATACTGGTGGCGCGTGGTCTAAACATGCCGACAAACTTGTTTCATTTGGCTTGCAGTAGTCAACCTTTTGTTCATGAATTCACACAACAATCTTGATTTCCCGTGTTTCTTAATGTCAGAAGATGATGGCACCAGGCCTGCTCTGGAATGGTAACACTTAACTGGGGCTGAGGAATAGCCGCCCTTTTAAACAAGCAGAAGCTCCCCAGTTCTCCAGAAACCCCTGCCCAGACTGCTTCACATACTGACTGTATCAGTGTGGCTCCTGCTGCATCTAGATTTGCTAGCACTGGTTTAGAGAGCAGTGAGTTAGGATATACAACCGTCTGCAAAGTGAGCTTACCAAACAACCACGTTTTAGGAGGTAAGTCTGCAGGCAGCAAATGCTTGCATCAATATCAGTGGAGTAGAATTTCCTCGATAAAAATGCTTTCTTTGATATGAAATATAAAATTGGAAATTAAGACATGGTTATTATTTAAGGATATATAAAAAGTTCATCACAATCTATACCCTTCTAATAAATTATAAATCATAACTTAAAAATAATTACTAAAAAGCTTCAAAAGCTCTTGAACAAACAAGAGCCCAAATCATGAAATAAGCCACATATTTGAAATATTACAAAATAAGCCTTTTGATCTTATTCCAAGTAGCAAAAATTCAGTTTATCACTTAACCAAGAAGTGTATTAAAGACAATCAGCAAAGATCCTTGAAACTGTATAGTTGGCTTCAGTTGCTCTACAATTAGAACTTTGGAAATGCTTCCACAATGGCAGTTACCGAATGAATGGCAGTGTTTGTGGGTAGACCGAGGCAGAACATGACCAGTGGCAGGGTGGCATATGGGACTGTATTAAGAGTATGGTAGCATTGTAGACTAGATGACTGACAATTTTTCTAGGTCATTCACTTAAACATGCCACTTCGATCTTGGCTAACTGAATTCTCCAATTCAATGTTGAGAGATAGGGAGTCTCTTGACTAGAGAGTGATGCTAACACTAACACAACACTGAATTTGATGTTTAACACCCTTCAGGTGAAATGCATTGAGGGACTTCTCTGTGAAGGAAAAAATGGGAGACAAACACACAATTACAAATAAAAGAAGTGCAGAGATGTTCAGACTAAAAAGACACAGGCTGTGAAGCCCTGTAATCAAAGTTAATATCATCTTGAAAGACGTCAAAGAAGCACCACAGACTTAGTTTTGAAACTCCAAAGATCCTTTTAGGTTTAAAATAAATACACTTAGAAGAAAGTAAAGGTATTGTATATAGTTTGCTAGGGTTGCTGCAACAAATTACCTCAAACGAGGTGGGTTATATATTGTCTCACAGCTCTGGAGGCTGGAAGTTCAAGTTGAAGGTGTCAGCAGGGTTGGCTCCTATTGAGGGCTGTGGGGAAGAAACTGCTCCGTGCTTCTACCTAGCATCTGGTAGTTTTCTGGCACTCACTGAAGTTCTCTGGCTTATAAAAGTATCACCCCAACCTCTGCTTTCACCTACACAGAGCTTCCTGTGTGCACAGAGCTTCCTGTGTGTGCCTGTCCACATTTCCCATTTTGATAAGTATATCAGTCAGAATGGATTAAAGGCCCACCCTACTCCAATAAGATTTTATCTTAACAAATTACATCAGCAATGACCTTATTTCCAAATAAGGTCACATTCCAAATAAGGGTTAAGACTTCAACATATGAATCTGGGGGACACACAATTCAATTAATAACATTGCTGTTTGAAAAAGCAGTTGATGAATTTAAGAAACCCAACCAGATTGTCCAGGTTCAAAGTATAAATGGGTTCCCGGATCAATTCATAAATGAGAGATCTTTATCTATAATACAATAGGGTTTTGAGTAGTTAACCCTACTTTCCTTTTCTACCCTTTAAAGTAATCAAAGGATTTATTGTCCTAGATTTAAAATCACAGGTGTGCCAGTGCTAGACTTCAAAAGCAACTTTTCATCAGGATCCAGGGAGAGGGTGCAAGCAGGAAAAGGAGCAGCTGGGGAGACAGGGAAGCGAGTGTGAGAGGGTGGCGCAACATTCTTAGAAAATGTGTGTTCTGTCAGATACAGATCCTTAGTTTACCAGGGGGAGCTGGAGGGTGAGCAGGACTGGGCATATCCCTAGGAACAGGAATATTTACTCATTGTCTCAGTTTCCCCAGCACCTAGCTACTGCTTGTCTCATTAAAGGCTCTCCATCCATGTTTGTTGAAATGGATTAAACTGAACTTTCAAGGCTGACATTGTGGAAGATGTCCAGTCCTGCTCACCCACCAGCTCCCCCTGGTTTCACTGTTGGAAACGGTGTTGTGCTGGATGGACCATGGTTTTGGGTCCATGTAGTACATGTAGCACTTTCAAAGGGACAAGGCTAGTAACTTCAGAGTGTTCAAGTTGGTGAAGGAAAGCAACAGTCCTGGGGGGAGGAGAGTCCACTTGACTGTGGGAGATCAGGCTTCCTCAAAAAGAGGAAAGAATATTAACATCAAGACCACCTTCTAGCCTCCACATGAAGCATAAATGCTCCAGAGTCAGAAAGCCCTGGGTTTCTATCTTAATTTCATTACTTACAACTGTGTGACTTTGGGCAAGTTTCTTAATCTCTCAGTGCCTCAAATCAGTATAATAACACTTCATAGCTTATCAAAAAGATTTAAGTGAAATAATATACAGAAAATATAAGGTCATAACAGGCAGAAATGAATGGAGAATGTGTTCCAGGGAGGCAATTCTTTACATTATGCCTAGATAACCTTATGTCTTTGTTACAGGCTTTTTTCTTACTTATTGATTCAAATACTATTTACTGAGTCCCTGCTATTCAAAACAGGATGAAATTGGGGAAAAAAATAAAAGCATTACATTTTCTGGAGTCCTTTCCTAAGAGTTGATGAAGACTCCCATTATTATCCTATGGTGTTTTTATTTGATGATAACATATTGTAGTCTTCTCTAACAAAAACTGATTTTTCTGAATAGTGATAAAAAACTTACAGTCCTTTATTCCCTCCTTGATGTAGTATCATTTTATTGCCAACAAGTTTTCAACTAAATGGCTCCAATGTGGAAATCTACATATAATTTTTTCTTTCTTTAATGATGAAGTGTAATTAGGTGAAACAAAATGAAAGTACTCTGCACTTCTGCCAATGGTTAGCTCAAGAACGGAAATAGCTCTTCAGGCAGACAGACATATGGGCAGGAGGAGACAGTGATTAGCAAACGTTTAGGTCAGTCTCTCCAATAGAGACATTACTTTTGATTTTCAAAGTGGCATAAATTATTTAAGATCATTTTAGCGAGGGGGAAAAAAGGTTGGTGAGCTTCACTAAGAACTTGAGGTTAGGAACATGCTTTTATTATTTCTTGGCACTCAGTTCAGCATTAGCAAAATATAATAACATTTATTGGGAGTTTACTGTGTGCCAGACACCATGCTAAGCACTTACATCCCATTTAATTCTTACAATGAGTCTATGAGGTAGTTGCTATCCCTATCCTCAATTTACAGGTTGAGGGAAATGAGGCTTAAGAGAGGTTATGAAAGTTGCTGAAGGTCACCCAAAGAGTAAACACAGTGGTAGGACTCAAACCCACATTTATGATTTTAGCTGTTACATACCATTACCAGGACAGAGTGCTCAGGAATGGAACTATATTTATATGTTTGTTTATTCACCCCAGGCATAGTTATTGAGAGCATACATTTTGTAAAATATTGTGCTAGGAATGAAACAATCATTCTATTTTTTCTTTTTTGAGCCCCTAAATTATTGTGGCTTAAAAGTTGGCCCTATCCTAGTTCTTCAACTTTTCCTATAATAAGTATACAATGTTATTTTCTGCCTACCTCGGAGGAACACATAACAGAAAGGAGGCATCCATGTCTAGCATAGGAGGACCACCAGGCTAGTGCAAGCTAGTGTATGTGGGGTATGGGGAAAAACCGCCAACAAGAACAGGGTGCTCCTGGCCCCCAGGGGTCCCTGCCTGTAAGCAGAGCAATGAGAATGGGAAAGGGATATGGCAAGAAACAGGCATCAAAGTCTCCCTAGCTTTTTGTGCTCTTTTCTGCACACGCAAAAATGAATGCATTGAGGGAAAAGCGGAAACGTGGCATTGATGATGTTCATGGACTGTCATTATTCTCTTTTTCCCAAGGAATGACAAGAGTCAGGATGCAATGCAGCATCCCCTTCTTATCATTTCACTGGGAATGCGAGACTTCTCTGCCTAAGAGGAGAAATGAGTACTGAAAATTATTGGCAAGCATTTTAGAAGTGAGAAGATTATCAATGCACATATATAACATTGTTATGGCTAATGGCTCAGTTGGATTTACAAAATAAGAACTTTCAAATATTATGCTGAGACAAATGGTCTTCAAATTTTGTATATCATGCATTTCTATGAATAAAAAACTAACCATGCACTTCTAGTGTACAACATGTACTTGTATATATGCACACATAATGATATTAACTATTAGACATATTTTTAAACACATAAAAATAGAAATTAGGAAAGGAGTATGTAATAAGAAAGTTATATAATATTTTCTTTCAGGTCATCTTGCACAACTTCACTTTGAAGCCTGAGTTCACAGACTCAGCTTGGAGGTTCTTAAACTTTAATGTTCATCAGAATCACTTGGAGGGTTTAAATTACAGAATGCAGTGCCCTATCCCTGGAGTTTCCAATTCAGTGGGTCAGGGTGGGGCCTGCTCATTTGATTTGTATTAAATTCCTAGTTGATCAGGAACCATACCTTGAAAACCACTGGGTTTGCCTATTACAACCATACCTCTGTAAACACATTAAAACAAATTTGTTTTTAAATGCTAGATATAGAGAAAGTACCGACCGTGAGGCTAAATTTTGATGTTATAAGTAGGAATTTCATGGTATGAGTTGTTTGCATGAAACAGCCAGTGTGATATATGTAGGGCTTTATTAAATGATGAACATGTTATATAATACGACTTAATTTAGACAGATTAAAATTCAGGATCTCAAACAATGATTTCTGAAACCACTTCTTATTCTTTGTTTTTAAAGTCTTTCTCTTGGCTCCGTGTAGACTGGGTGATTATTTTTCTTTATCCCTGCTATTATTTTTATTTGACAGTATTCCTTTCTGGTAGAACACTGTGTGCTTGACCTAAAAAAAAAAAAATCTGTGTGTGTACGTCTCTACGTGTGTGTAAAAGAAAAAATAGAGTGCCGAGAGAAGAAAGACATTTCAAGATTTGTATCTTTACTACAGAATGCAGGGCTCTATCCCTGGAGTTTCCAATTCAGTGGGTCAGGGTGGGGCCTGATCATTTGATTTGTAATAAATTCCTGGTTGATCCAGGAACCATACCTTGAAAAGTAAACCTTCATCCATTCAGTGCTTCTCTAAAATGAATGTTTTTCCAGGCTTTTGTCCAACTAGTTTGAGGAGGGCCTTTCATTATATTTTTAGTGGACGAGTTTTTTTTTTTTAATACCACATCTATGTTTGATTTTGTAAATACCAAATAAACGCACATATATGTCGATGGAACAACAGTGTTAAAATGTAACTGTTGGAAGTTAATTTCCTCTCTCCCTTTTCTTCCTAATTTTCTTATAGTCCTCCTCCTTCCTCTGATCGCTTCCACTATTCGTGGGTCCTGTTCTGCTTTTATTTACTGTCCACAACATTGGCTAAAGTGTTAGGCTGAAATACAACTTGCCAGCAGAGGTATTTACATTTAAGAAAATAATTATTGAAGATGAGAAGGCACCCAGCGCCCCAGCATCCAAAGGAAAGAAGTAATAATGTTGACATGCCAGTGGTAAGGTTGATATTTAAAGCAGGCAACCCAATAGAGTTCCCCCAAATGTAACATACAGCCATAGAGCTAATTCCATGAACCAAAAGAGTAGCATCAGTAAACGTCCACCCACATTCCAACACCACACATGGAGAGAAAAATGTTTTCAGATGCCATTCAGGATACGCACTAGAGAAATCTTAGTAGATCCAAACCCACACCTTAGCTCAAAGTTAAGCAGATGGAAGACCATGGGAGGCTGCAGGCCCACAGTGATATGGCATCCCACATGACAGGCACCCCTGAGAAGCCAAGCATTGCTTGGCAGATTATTCCAGGAGGCCTCCTGGAGTGTGTGCATTCAGATTGCAAATCCTATTTGGTTTGCACTCCAGGTTTTACTGCTCAAGGTTTTATCCTAATTTAAAAATGTCTTGTTTAAAAAGTTTTGCTTCATTTTGGCCTTCTTTCATTTCTTGTCCTTGAACCTATGTCACAGCAGTCTTAATATGAACTGACATCATATTACAAATCAAAGGAAATGCAGCAACACCCACTTTACAAATTAGCATATGAGTTAACAAAGAGTCCCAAATGGTGAGATGACCAAAAAGGGGCAATGTTTCTAGGCAAGGGCAAGGGCAAAGTCAAAAACGATAAACTCAGAGGCTTTCTGCCTCCTGTCCTAAATACATCACTTACAGAGGTGTTCATTTAAAAGCAACTGGGAAAGGCAGAGGATACACAAAGTCACATTCCTGCTCACACCACTAAAATTCCAGAGATTCATAACAGATATCCAATATGCCTACAGCGGATAAAAAGGGCTTGAAGGATGTCAGGCTGCAGCCTCTGCTGAGGCCTGAAGTCTCAGCAAAAAAGTAGAAAGACAGCTCCTATCTGTCTTTGTTATCCTGGCTGTGCTGTCTGAACTTTCTGCAAAGAGCACTTGTACCAGGATGGAAAACATCATTCATTAGAGAGTAGGACGGAAATTAGAAAAGTTGGTCCAGACAGAAAATGAAAGCATAATACTAAGAAAACTGGCTGACAGTATGACAGAAAGAAAGGACCCATCGGGACAAATCTGCTTGGGTATGTGGGGGAGCGTAACTACATTTCTCCAGTGTAAGTTTACACATGCTGGCTGCTAGCGTTGTAGTGAAACATCTTATAGAATACAGCCCATTCTTTCCCAAGCATTTAGGTGGGCAGGAAGTAATTTCTTTTTAGTTTTAACATTATAATTTCTGTTTTGTTTGTTTGTTGTTTTAAGCAGTGCAGTTCTACTTTTTAAGAATGTCATTTCTTTTCCAAGTTGACTACTTAGAAATACAAGTACCAGTGTGTACTTCAGTTACATTTCCAAAATATGAATAAGTGAAGTCTCCAAGCGATGTGCACAAATTCATTTTCCTCTACTAAGAATTATGAAAAGCAGTCTCCTTTACAATTTAAACATGTTGTCTAAAGATACAAATCTTGAAATGTCTTTCTTCTCTCAGCACTCTATTCTTTCTTTTACACACACATAGAGGCATACACACAGATTTTTTTTTTTAGGTCAAGCACACAGTGTTCTACCAGGAAGGAATACTGTCAAATAAAAATAATAGCAGGGATAAAGAAAAATAATCACCCAGTCTACATGGAGCCAGGAGAAAGCCTTAAAAAACAAAGAATAAGAAGTGGTGGGGCAATTTCCCAAACCCAAGCAAAATTATATTTGTTTTGCTCTTTGAAGATGAGAAAATAGTATTATGGCAATATTAAAGTCATTTTTAGATAAAAAGTAAATTTCCCCAAATATCACTATCTTAATATATCTAAGTTAACAGCTGTAACAAATTTTCCAAACTTTAACCATCTAGACATTTTCTTTTACTCCATTAAAATTACTGAAGGCCAATTTTGTGTGTGTGGCGGGGGGGAGTTTTTTTTTTTTACTTATCACTATATCATAAACATTTTTTCACTGTAAATCATTTCCACTTTAAGTCATTTCAACTAATGTGGAAAAAACATAAATAGGAAACTCACAGAAAAGGAAATATGAAAGGTTAATAACTACACGAAAATATTCAGCCTCATTAATAATCAGGAAAGTACAAATTTAATTCAGTGAGATACATCATTTGATACCCATTAGATCAGAAAAATAAAACATAAAAATAGCAAGTGTTTAAGAGGAGATGAAGCAATGTACCAATTGATGGGAGAGTAAATTGATATAACCATTGAGGAACAATTTAAAGTATCAAGTAGAATGGAAGTTGTGCATATTAGCAACCCATCAATTCTACTCCTACGTCTATTCTCTAGAGCAGCACAAGTCAACAGAATTTCCTGCGATGATGGAAATATTTTCCTCTGCCGAGCCGTATGGTAGCCACTAGCTTCATGTGGCTAAGGAACACTTAAAATGGGCTGGTGGACTAAGGAACTAAATTTCAAATTTTAATTATGTAAATTTAAACTTCAATGTTTCTAGCATTGTGTAGCATATGTGTGCCAATTTTACCACAGAATTACCAGAACTTAATGTTTTTAAATTTTGACATTTTGCTAATTTACAATGTGTGAAATTCAATTTCTTGTTTTACCATGTGCTTTTTCAACTATTAACACAGTTGAATATTTTTCTTTGTGTTTGTTTATTCCAATTGTCTGTTCAAACCCTTTGTCCATTTTCAGCTCAAGTCCTTGCTATAAATCCCAGGTAATCTTTTTCTCTGGCAATAGTTTCTACTAATTTTATATATTCCTTAATTTCTTTCTGATTTAGAAATTCAGTGCAGTTTTCTCCATTGTATTTTTCAGTAAGCATTAAAACATTTTTGCTTAAAGTTCCTTGCTTGAAGGTTAAAACAACTTTAGTTAAGATCAACAGGTTCAATTATGTAAAAAATAAACTACCACTGAGACAAAAAAATATGCATTAAGTAAAACAGACAAATATGTTTGTCTAAAATGTGATGAACTCCTTTAGTTCATAAGAAAACAGTCGATTGTGAAGTGTAGCAAGGTGTTCATCATTACCTGTAATCTGCTGAACATTTTATTCTGTTGCATCTGGCTTCTATTTTTGTTGTGGAGAGACTCATTTCAAGTTTAATTGTATTGTAGTATTGTAGTTTCTCTGCAGGGAATGTCTATTCTCTCTTGTTGCTTTTAAGAACTTTCTTTGTCCTTGGTATTTCGCACTATCATTCCGTTGTCTATTTTCTCTTTCTGAAACTCTTATTACAAATATGTGGGATCTTCTCATTCTGGTCTTCGTATCTTCTTAATCCCTTTTTATGTTTTCTATATCTTTACATTTCTCTGTTGCATTTTCTTCAGATGCACCTTCCAGTTTGCCTTTTTTAAAAGCTGTATATAATATAGCCATTAGGTTTTAATTTTAATAATTATATATTATATACATTTTCATTTTTAGAATTTATTTGAATTATTTTCCAAGTATGCGTGGTCTTTTTACATACTCTTTTGTCTCATGTTTTCAATTCTTCTCTTGTGTCCTTTAATAATCTGACATATTTATTCTAAGTCATTAACAGGTAATGGTATTAGCTAAAGAACTTGAAGAACTAAATCCTGCTGTTTATTTTGCAAGTTAACTCTCACCTTTGCTAGATTCTTTCCTTGTGTGTTTTTATTTGTTTGTATATTTGGTTTTTTTTTATTATACCTTAAGTTCCGGAGTATACGTGCAGAAGGTGCAGGTTTGTTACACCGTATACATGTGCCATGGTGGTTTGCTGCACCCATCAACTGGTCATCTACATTAGGTATTTCTACTAATGCTATCCCTCCCCCAGATCCCCACTCCCTGACAGGCCCTGGTGTGTGATGTTCCCCTCCCTGTGTCCAGGTGTTCTCATTGTTCAACTCCCACCTTTAAGTGAGAACATGCAGTGTTTGGTTTTCTGTTCTTGTGTTAGTTTGCTGAGAATGAAGGTTTCCAGCTTCATCCATGTGTCTGCAAAGACATGGACACATCCTTTTTTTTATGGCTGCATAGTATTCTGTGATGTATATGTGCCACATTTTCTTTATCCAATCTATCATTAATGGGCATTTGGGTTGGTTCCAGGTCTTTGCTATTGTGAACAGTGCCGCAATAAACATATGTGTGCATGTGTCTTTATAGTACAGTGATTTATAATCCTTTGGGTATATACCCAGTAATGGGATTGCTGGGGCAAATGGTATTTCTATTTCTAGATCCTTGAGGAATCACCACACTGTCTTCCACAATGGTTGAACTAATTTACACTACCATGAACAGTGTAAAGTGTTCCTACTTCTCCACATCCTCTCCAGCATCTGTTGTTTCCTGACTTTTTAATGATCATCATTCTAACTGGTATGAGATGACATCTCATTGTGGTTTTGATTTGCATTTCTCTAATGACCGGTGATGATGAGCTTTTTTCATATGTTTGTTGGCTGCATAAGTGTCTTCTTTTGAGAAGTGTCTGTTCATATCCTTTGCACACTTTTTGATGGTTTTTTTCCTTGTAAATTTGTTTAAATTCTTTATAAATTCTAGATATTAGCCCTTGTCAGAGGGATAGATTGCAAAATTTTTCTCCCATTGTGTAGGTTGCCTGTTCACTCTGATGATAGTTTCTTTTGCTGTGCAGAAGCTCTTTAGTTTAATTAGATCCCATTTGTCAATTTTGGCTTTTGTTGCCATTGCTTTTCGTGTTTTAGTCATGAAATCTTTGTCCATACCTATGTCCTGAATAGTATTGCCTAGGTTTTCTTCTAGGGTTTGTATGGTTTTTAGATCTTATGTTTAAATCTTTAATCCATCTTGAGTTAATTTTTGTATAAGGTGTAAGGAAGGGATCCAGTTTCAGCTTTCCATATGTAGCTAGCCAATTTTCCCAGCACCATTTATTAAATAGGGAATCCTTTCCCCATTGCTTGTTTTTGTCAGTTTTCTCAAAGATCAGATCATTGTAGGTGTGTGGTGTTATTTCTGAGGTCTTGTTCTGTTCTATTGGTCTATATATCTGTTGTGGTACCAGTACCATGCTCTTTTGGTTACTATAGCCTTGTAGTATAGTTTGAAGTCAGGTAGCATGATGCCTCCAGCTTTGTTCTTTTTGCTTAGGATTATCTGGGCTATGCAGGCTCTTTTTTGGTTCCATATGAAATTTAAAGTAGGTTTTTCCAATTCTGTGAAGAAAGTCAATGGTAGTTTGATGGGAATAGCATTGCATCTATAAATTACTTTGGGCAGTATGGCCATTTTCCAATATTGATTCTTCCTATCCATGAGCAAAGAATGTTTTTCCATTTGTTTGTGTTCTCTCTCCATTCCTTGAGCAGTGGTTTGTAGTTTTCCTTGAAGAGGTCCTTCACATCACTTGTAAGTTGGTACTTTCTTTCCTTTGTAGCAATTGTGAATGGGGAGTTCATTCATGATTTTGTTCTCTGTTTGTCTGTTATTGGTGTATAGGAATGCTTGTGAATTTGCACATTGATTTTGTATCCTGAGACTTTGCTGAAGTTGTTTATCAGCTTAAGGAGATTTGGTCTGAGATGATGGAGTTTTCTAAACATACCATCATGTCATCTGCAAACAGAGACAACATGACTTCCTCTTTTTTAATTAAATATCCTTTATTTCTTTCTCTTGCCTGTCTGCCCTGGCCAGAACTTCCAATACTATGTTGAATAGGAGTGGTGAGAGAGGGCATCCTTGTCTTGTGCTGGTTTTCAAAGGGAATATTTCCAGTTTTTGCCCATTCAGTATGATATTGGCTGTGGGTCTGTCATAAATAGCTCTTTTTATTTTGACGTATGTTCCCTCAATACCTAGTTTATTGAGAGTTTTTTGCTGCTGAATTTTGTCAAAAGCCTTTTCTTCATCTATTGATATAAGCATGAGGTTTTTGTCATTGGTTCTGTTTATGTGATAGATTACGTTTATTGATTTGCATATGTTAAACCAGCCTTGCCTCCCAGGGGATGAAGCAGACTTGATTGTGGTGGACAAGATTTTGATGAGTTGCTGGATTTGGTTTGCTGGTATTTTATTGAGGATTTTCACATGGATGTTCATCAGGGATATTGGCCTAAAATTTTCTTTTTTTATTGTATCTCTGCTAGGTTTTGGATGATGCTGGCCTCATAAAATGAGTTAGGGAGGATTCTGTCTTTTTGTATTGTTTGGAATAGTTTCAGAAGGAATGGAACCAGCTCCTCTTTGTACCTCTGGTAGAATTTGGCTGTGAACCTGTCTAGTCCTGGACTTTTTTTGGTTGGTAGGCTATTAATTGCTGACTGAATTTTGGACCTGTTATTGGTCTATTCAGGGATTCAACTTCTTCCTGATTTAGTCTTGTGAGGGTGTATGTGTCCAGGAATTTATCCATTTCTTCTAGATTTTCTAATTTATTTGCATAGAGATGTTTATAGTATTCTCTGATGGTAGCTTGTATTTCTGTGAAATTGGTGGTGATATCCCCTTTATCATTTTTTATTATGTCTATTTAATTATTCTCTCTTTTCTTCTTTATTAAGCTGGCAAGCAGTCTATCTATTTTGCTGATCTTTTCAAAAAAGCAGCTCCTGGATCCATTGATTTTTTTTAAGGGTTTTTCATGTCTCGCTCTTCAGGCTCTGATCTTAGTTATTTCTTGTCTTCTGCTAGCTTTTGAATTTGTTTGCTCTTGCTTCTCTAGTTCTTTTAATTGTGTTGTTAGGGTGTCAATTTTAGATCTTTCCTGCTTTCTCTTTGGGCATTTAGTGCTAGAAATTTCCCTCTACACACTGCTTTAAATGTGTCCCAGAGATTCTGGTATGTTGTGTCTTTATTCTCATTGGTTTCAAAAACTTATTTTTTTCTACCTAATTTTGTTATTTACCCAGTAGTCATTCAGGAGCAGGTTGTTCAATTCCATGTAGTTGTGCAGTTTTGAATGAGTTTCTTAATCCTGGGTTCTAGTTTGATTGTACTGTGGTCTGAGAGACTGTTATGACTTCCATGGTCTTTTGCAATAGCTGAGGAATGTCTTACTTCCAATTATGTGATCAAGTTTAGAATAAGTGTGATGTGGTGCTGAGAAGAATGTATATTCTGCTGCTCTCTTCGAGCTGTCAGGCAGGGATGTTTAAGTCTGCTGAAGCTGCACCCACAGTCGCCCATTCCCCCAGCTGCTCTGACCCAGAGAGCTGTGGTGGGCTCTGCCCAGTTTGTACTTCCTGGCGTCTTTGTTTACTCTGTGAGGGTGAAACCACCTACTCAAGTCTCAGCAATGGTGGATGCCCCTTCCTCCACCAAGCTGATATCTCAGGTTGACTTCAGACTGCTATGCTAGCAACGAGAATTTCAACCCAGTGGATCTTAGCTTGCTGGACTTCCTGGGGGTCGGACCCGCCGAGCCAGGCACCAGAGAGAATCTTCTGGTCTGCCTGTTGCAAAGATTGTGGGGATAAGTGCAGTATCTGGACCGGAATGCACCATTTCTCCTGGTACAGTCTCTCACGGCTTTCCTTGGCTAGGAAAACCAGAGTGGGGCGTTGCTTCCAGGTGAGGCAACACCCCACTCTGCTTTGGTTCACCCTTTGTGGGCTGCACCTACTGTCCAACCAGTCCCAGTGAGATAAACCAGGTACCTCAGTTAGATATGCAGGAATCACCCACCATCTGTGTTCATCTTGCTGGGAGCTGCAGACTAGAGCTCTTCCTGTTCAGCCATCTTGCCAGCAAATCCTCTCCTTGTGTGTTTTACTATTTTATTTAACTTGTGATCTCATATTCAGCAGACTTCATCTGTAGATTCCTGATATGTATTGCTTTTGGACTATAATGAGTTAAGTTAAGCAAACATCCTAGTTATCTTCTTGGGCTGGTGGTAAATTTTCCCTACCTCTTCATGAAGCATGTAGTCCTTTGAAGATCCTGGCTTGAATCACAATTGTAACAGGAAACAAATGATGATTGGAAGAGCATCTCTTTATACAGGAGTAATTACAAAGGTATGGGTGGCAAACAGAAACCACAAGGAATTTGAGGTTGGCTATATGGTGCTGTCACCATTAAGAATGAGAGGAGGAAGAGGTTCCTGGCACCTGAAAGGAAAAAGAGTTTTATAGTGCAGGCCTCCTTGTGTAGAACAGTGACCTGAAGTTATGGGAGACAGACAGTTCAAAATAATCTTACAGAGAGGGAAACAGGAGAATAAATACCCTGGCTTCACTCTTCTCCTTCCCTCCAATGTCTTGCCAGGTTTCCTGATTGACTAAGCCCAGGTGAAATCCAGAGGATAAGGGAGTAGGATGATATAGGGTAGAGAAGGGGCAAGAGTGCATCTGGAGGGCCAAAGAGCAGACATTCAGCAAATGACTTGATGTACATATCTCAGTTCTAATTCCTGCCTTCATAGGATCTTCCAGTTGCAAGCCCTTTGTTAATGGAATCAACGAACTCCCTCAGGGAAACCATAGTATCAGACCAGTTTCACCTTTCACCTTTCACCTCACTTTTTATTCCCTATTCATTTTTGACCCTGAAGATTTCTCTTACTTTCCTGTGAGGTTAGTTATATATTTAAAAGGGTGTTTGTATACGTTATACAACTATCTTGTTTGTTTTAGGGTTATTTAATCAATGTCATGCCAGAAATACATTATCTCACTCAATCTTACACAGATCTTATGATGTAGATATTATTAATATTTTAAAGATGAGGAAACTGGGCTAATTCTCAGGGGTCATAGATCTACAAAAACTAGGATTGGTAGTGTAACCCCAAAGCTCTTTCTACCACACTGAACATTGGGTGCAAGCATGCTATCAGAATGGTGGCTGACATTCTGGGAAAAAAAAGTGTCACTTTGAAACAAAAGAAAGAAAGAAGGTAGAAAAGAATAAAGGAAGAAAGGAAGGGGCAGAGCACAGTGGCTCACACCCGTAATTCCAGTACTTTGGGAGACTGAGGCGGGTGGATCACCTGAGGTCAGGAGTTCAAGAACAGCCTGGCCAACATGGTGAAACCCTGTCTTTACAAAAATACAAAAATTAGCTGGGTGTGGTGGCACATGCCTATAATCCCAGCTACTTGGGAAGCTGAGGCAGGAGAATTGTTTGAACCTGGAAGACAGAGATTACGGTGAGCCCCGAGATTGCGCCACTACACTCCATCCTGGGTGACAGAATGAGAATCCATCTCAAAAAACAAAACAAAACAAAAAACAAGAAAAGAAGGAAGTCCTACAGATTCAAGTAATACCAAGTCATCTGAAAGATACTCCAAAAGAAAAGACAAATAGACTAAAAAACGAGAATACTAGAGATTCATTAATAAGGGCTGACATTAAAGTATTATAGGTTGTAGATACAAATCTGACATTGATTCTCCCATGGAAGCTATTATTAAGGGAGGAAGAAAAGTAAGTCCTGATAATTTATTTTCTTTTGGACAGCACAAGACTATGAAACAAAAACATCCTGATTTCAAATTATCTGGGCTTTTGCGACTGTACCATGTTACTTCAAAATAGAATCAACTACTTGCTGAGGCAGGAGGGTCACTTGAGCCCAAGAGTTTGAGACCAGCCGGGGCAATGTAGCAAGACCCTATCTCAAATAAAACAAAACAAAACAGAATCAAATGCCTCTACATTGACAAAATCTATTGACAAAATAGTCAATAGATACCATGGAAAGAAAACAGCAACATTTACAAGTCCAGAAAGCCACAATCTAAATTCAGACCCAGATGATAAAAGTTGATGATGCAGAGAGGAAATTCTCATTCCAGATTATGTCAAATCAGGACAAACACTTATTTCCTGTATAGAGGCAATTCAAATGAAGATATGTTAGGTATGTCGAGTCAATTATAGTTCTGCTTTGTTGAGAAATTAGTAAAAAGACGAAAGAAAACAAGGAAAAGAAAAGAGTATTCCCTCAAATGCAATTAGATACATTCTACTTCATAGGTTAAATAATTAAGGCAATGTTAGAAGTAGGTAAGATGGTCCAAAAACTTAATACGTTTTGGAAAGCTATTTAGAAAATATTACTGACTTTGGAAAAAATAATCAGAATTGGGAGAAGGAAAAAGAGCAACCATTTCTAAAAATGAGAACAAAATTTTTTCTAATATATACATTTTAAAATATCATTTTATGAGATGTTACTTAGGCAATAAATTTTTCTAGACTATTTACATTAGACCATATATCATCATTTGTGATCATCGAAAGACATATTTTATTGAGTATTGAGGGGAATATGTTTTAAAATATACCTTGAAAATAAGGAAAATTAATTCTGCAGTATAAAAAGTAAAGAGATGCCTTATTTTTAAAAATTTTTGATAAAGGCACATATCCAGCTTCTAATCCAAATTCTAATCAAGTTTATAAGGTATCAAACATGCAGTTGGCAATCTAACCTGGTTCTGTTTTTAGTTTACTGAAGAACTTACTGTAAGGATGTCAGCTGAACAAATATATTTTTAGAGGAAACTATATATGAACCAGATGATATATAATTGGAACAGTTAAAAAATGATCTTAAAATTTTAAAAGTAAAAGATTTTCGATTAGCTATAAAGAATAGAATACTAATATATAACCTAATTAAGTATTAATAACTGCTTAACACATGAAAAGAGAGAAAAAAATTTTCAACAAAATGCAGAAAAACATACTGTATTTTCCTGGCCTAAAAAAGACCAGAAGCTGTGTAGAATAATACTTTGGGTCTTAACAGTCAAGTGCTGATTTGAAATATATTTTCCTAAATAGTTGATGTCTAAAGATGAATTGAAGCATACTCTATAGTCTTGATATAGGTTGACTCTCATAAAATCCTTAAGACACACACTTTGGGAGGCCAAAGCAAGTGGATGACTTGAGGTCAGGAGTTCGAGACCAGCCAGGCCAACATGGTGAAACCCTGTCTCTACTAAAAATACAAAAATTGGCCGGGCGTCATGGCACACACCTGTAATCTCAGCTACTCAGGAGGCTGAGGCAGGAGAATCGCTTGAACCCGGGAGGCAGAGGTTGCAGGGAGCCAAGATTGTGCCACTGCACTCCAGACTAGGAAACAGAGTGAGACCCTGTCTCACAAAAAAAAAAAAAAAAAAAAAAAAATCCTTAAGAGATAGAATGCTTCTATAGACAGTAATCTTTGTCTGTTTTAATACTGTGTTGGCAGAAGGGGGAACATTCTTGAATATGGGTGACAAATAAGCAGAAAACCCAATACAGAGAGGAGGTAGAAATGACTTGTGTTTCAAGAAAATAAAACCTTAGTTCAGCCAGCCTTCAGTCTGGGTAATTGCTGCTATGATTGTATTCTGTTTAAAGGCTTTGGAAATAATATATATATATATAATTTCAAATACTTCATTTTTAATATATTTTAAAATGCATTTGTTTTACAAAATGAGAAATATTCTACATTATGGACTGAAAGTATCTCCCCTCACCCAATTCATAGGTTGAAGCTGTAATCCTCAATGTGATGACGGTATTTGGAGATGGGGTATTTAGATGAGGGTTAGATGATGCCATAAGGGTGGTGCCCTGGTCTGAGGGGTTAGTGCCTTTATAAAAGAGACACCAGAAAGCTTGTTCACTCTTTCGCCCTGCCAAGTGAGAATACAGTGAGAAGGTGGCCATCTGCAAGCCAGGAAAAGAGCCCTGGCTCTCAACTATGCTGGCATCCTGATCTTGAATGTTCAGCTCTCATAACTGTGAGAAAATCAGTGTCTGTTGTTTAAGCCACCTGATCTGTGGTATTTTGTTATGGCAGTCAGAGCAGACTGCTATAACAAATACCTAAACATGTGGAAGTGGCTTTGGAACTGGATAATGAGTAGAGGCTGGAAGAGTTTCAATGTGCATGCCAGAAATATGGAGGTTAAGGGTGGTTCTGGTAAGGTATCAAACAGAAATAAGGAACATATTTTGGAAACTACAGGAAAGATGATTCTTGTTATAAAGTAACAAAAACTTGGCTGAACTGTGTTCTCATGTTTTGTGGAAGGTAGAACCACTAAGCGATGACATTGGGTATTTAGCTGAGATTTCTAAGTGTTGAAGGAGTGACTTGGCTCCTCTGAGTGCTTACAGTAAAATGTAAAAGAAGAGAGATGAATTGAAGAAGGAATTGTTTAGCATAAAGAAACCAGAACTTGAGGATTTGGAAAATTCTCAGCCTACCCACATTGTAAAAAAAAAAAAAAAAAAAAAGAGAAAGCTTGTTCTGAAGAGAACACCAAGGGTGTGGCTGGCCCATCACCTGATAAAGAGCTTATGAGATTATATGAGCAGAAACACTGCCAGTTTGAACAGAAGGGGATGGAGCCAGGACAAAAATGAAGGAAAGCTGTCAGATTTTTCAGACTTGACAGGAAGGAATGATAAAGTTATTCAGTCATGTGTGATATTCTTCAAGAAGAAGAAAAAATGACCCTGAAGGTGATTCAGAAATTTCAAGGCCACTGCCTCAGTATCAACAGGCCAGATGGCCTGTGCCTGAAGCCTTGAGGGCAGAACTGCTTGGCAGAGCCACGGGGGCAGGACCCCCGTCTGGAGCCGTGAGGCTGACTCTGCCACCCAGTTGACCTGGAGGACAGAGCATTGAACCAGAGAGGATTATTCCCAAGCCTTAAGAGCTAAAGGAATGTGTTTTGCTAAACTTTGGACTTGATTGGGACCTGTCACCCCTTCCTTCTTTCCTATTTATCTCTCCCTTTTGCAATGGGAATGTCTATCCTGTGTCTGCCCCATCACTGTATTTTGGAAGACGTTGTATTTGGAAAACAAGACATAACTTGTCTGTTTTCACAGATATATAGCTGGCGAGGAATTCTGCCTCAGGATGAATTATACCTCAACTCTCATTCATATCTGATTTATATGTTATTTAGATGAGACCTTGGACTTTAAAATTTAGAGTTAAGACTTTGCTATTGGGATGAAATGTATTTTGCATGAGACAAGTACACAAATTTTGGAAGGCCAAGAATGGAGCGTTTGTGGCTGAAAGCTATGTCCCCCGCAACCCACAAATTTATATGTTGAAGTCCTAACCCACAATGTGATGGTATTTAGTGATGAGGTCTTTGGGAAGTAATTAGGGCACTTAGTTAAAAAATAAATAAATAAATAAGAAAAAGTAAAGGGCTTTTGACTTTGCCTTTTTATAAAAAAAAACAAGAACAAGGCCAGGCATGGTGGCTCACGCTTGTAATCTCAGTACCTTTGGAGGCCAAGGCGGGCAGATCACTTGAGGTCAGAAGTTCAAGACCAGCCTGGCCAACATGGTGAAACCCTGCCTCTACTAAAAATCCAAAAATTAGCCAGATGTCGTGGTGGGTGCCTGTAATCGCAGCTGCTCAGGACGCTGAGGCAGAGAATCACTTGAAACTGAGAGACAGAGGTTGTAGTGAGCCGAGATCACACCACTGCACTCCAGACTGGGCCACAGAGCGAGACTCCATCTCAAAAAATAAAAAAACATAAAGAAGACAGCGGGTCAGTTGTCCAGTAAAATATTTCAAATCCAGAATTTATGTTTCTATGTGGTGTAATTTAAGTTGCGTACAGAAATTTTAAATTATTATATTGCCAAATGTGTCAAACATTTTCTTTAAGGCCACTGGTTTCAGTGTCACTTTTTATAAAGGCGTTTCTGACTCAATTGTACAAATATGTATCTCTATTATTTTCTAGTACTTTATTCAGAGTTTACACTTAAATCTGTAACCTATCTTATTTTGGTGAAATGTTTAAACAGATTTCTAAATATATTTGCCGTGATACTTGTGAGAATTGAATAAATTGTTAGATGATAGTATTGACAAGCAATATTGCACATAATATTAACACAAATATATTTTACTGCAACAATTAGTTATATTGTTTGATAATAGTAAGTTATATTGTTGCAGTAAATAATTATGGATAATGTTATCTGAATTGTCATATATTTATTTCCTTTGTCAGTTTTCAGATATTGCATCAAACAGAAACTGCATCAAAGAGGAAAAGACCATGAGTCAAAATATAGGAGAATCAGTATTCAGTTTTATGTCAATAGTTTATTTTATTATTTTTTCCCCAAAAGATCTATTAGCATTCTTCAAAATAAGTCTATACTTCTGATTATAGTGAATGATGACTTCAAATATAGCATTAAAATGAAAATGAGAAGAGCAAACAGACCCATTACCTCTAAACTTACTACTTATACAGAATGTAAATTGGAATAGATGCATCAGTGAGAAACTTCCACCATCATAGAAGCCACTTCCTTCTTTCTAATATATTAGATGATAATATTTCCTACATATTCAAATTATGGGTGAGACTATTTCTGACAGAATTTTCTTGATCATTATGTTATAGTTAACTAACTGTAACAGATAATTAAATCACTTCTTTCTCATAAAACATCCTGAATTATGTTTACATGTTTTTAATATTAGATTTGCTTTATTGGAAATGTGGTAGCCAATGATGGGAAATGCTTAAGGTAGGAACCTTTGAAATTGTTATAAGTATCAACTGAGAAGCTGTGGTTTATAATATCAGAAAACCTGAATTTCAAAACGTCTACTCACCAAAAGGCTAAAATGAAAAAGACAGACAACACCAAGCTTTGGTGAGAAGAATTTCCATACATTGCTTTAGGAAGGGCAATTGATTCTACCACTTTAAAAACTGTTCAGCTTTATTTATTCAAGTTGAATATATACCAACTTTATCCTCCAGAATTTTACTTCTAGATATTTACCCAAAATAATTGAAAATCTTTGCCCATCAAAAGATATATACAAGATTATTCACAGCAGCTTATTGCACAACAGGTCCAAACTGGAAACAACTCGATAGAAAAATGGATAAATTGTAACACGTATATACAATGAAATATAGTAATAAAGAAAAAAACACTTCTACTTGCAACACGTAGATGAATCTCACAGATATGCTGAACAATTTCTTTTACATGAAGTTTAAGTCCTAGCAAAACTATGGTGATGGAAATCAGAATACTGATTATCTACCTCTTGGGGTTGAGGTTGATGGGAAGAAGCATGAGGGAACCTTCTGCGGTGCTGGAAATACTCTACATTTTGGTCTGGGGTGGTGTTACACAGGTGTATATATATGTAGGAAATAAATGAACTATATACATAGATTAGTACACTGACTTGCTTTACTGTACATATATCCTGCTAATTTCATAAGAGACAATACATTCTACTGCTGATGATTTTAATGGCATGAAAATTGTAATAAATATATTCAAGTTTCTCACATTTTGAAAAAAATTCTTAAACTGTGTCCCTTCTCAGTACCTGCCTGTCTCTGTCCTTCCCTTTGCAAAGTTGTCTCAAAGATGTCTGAGTTCACCTTGTTTCTCATCTCCCAGTCTTGTTTCAACCACTGTCCTATTCCCTCCCCTGAAACAGTCCTTTTTCAGGGTCCCTAGCATCCTTGCTATTAAATCTAATGGACTATTTTCAGGTATTTTATCATCTGTTGGGAGCATTTCACACGGTTGACCACTCTTGCTCCTCCTTCAAAGTCTCCGTGACACTGCCTTTCTTGGTTTTACTCCTGCCTCTCAGGGTGCTGTTTGTTTATTTATCTTGGTGGTCTTCAGGGTTCTGCCCTACCACTCTTCATCTCACATTATATACTCTCCCTGACCACCTTATCCATTTTCAGCTAATTTTTGTACTTTTAGTAGAGACGATGTTTCACCGTATTGGTCAGGCTTTTTTTTTTTTTTTTTTTTTTTTTTTGAGAAGATGTCTCGCTCTATTGCCCAGGCTGGAGTGCAGTGTCACAATCTTGGCTCACTGAAACCTCCCCCTCCAGGGTTCAAGCAATTCTCCTGTCTCAACCTCCAGAGTAGCTGGGACTACAGGTGCACGCCACCACGCCCAGCTAATTTTTGTATTTTTAGTAGAGACGGGGTTTTATCATATTGGTTAGGCTGGTCTTGAACCCCTTTACTTTCAAAAATACTTGTAACATTTATTTCCAACCCAGAGTGCTTTACCAAAGTCCAGATCCATTTATCCAGCAGCCTATTAGGCATTTCCATTTTGATTTCTCACAAGTACCCCAAATTCAATATTATTATTTCACTCCCAAGTCTCCTTTCATATGCCGTAGCTCAATGAGTGGTGTTCCCATTTATTCAGGTGACCAAACTGGAATTTTATGAGTTATCCTGTTATTCTTAATTTATTCCCCTCTTTCTCCTCTGAGATGCAGCTAACCACTTTGAATCTACCATTTGAATTATACTTAATTTCCTCCACTTCTTTCTGTTCTCACTAATGAAGTTCAGGTTCACATCACTGCCCACATAAATTATGCTGGCATCCTCCTAAGTTTTGCCACCTTTCCACTTATTCTCTACAGTATAGCTAGAGTAAACTTTCTAAGATGCAAATTTAATTATATTATTGCTTTGCTTAAAAGTCTCCAATGGTTCTCTATTGTACTCAGGATAAAAGTCAACTCAGGGGTATGATCTTGGCTCACTGCAACCTCCACCTCCTGGGTTCAAATGATTCTCCTGCCTCAGTCTCCTGAGTAGCTGGGAATACAGGCACATGCCACCATACCCAGCTAATTTTTGTATTTTAAGTAAAGATGGGGTTTCACCATGTTGGCCAGTATGGTCTTGATCTCCTGACCTCGTGATCCACCCACCTGGGCCTCCCAAAGTGCTGGGATTACAGGCATGAGCCACTGCACCTGGCCACAAGCCAACTCTTTAATGTTACAACATGGTTCCTGCTTACCTCTCCAGCCTATTTTCTTCTGCTCATTGATTACTATGGTCTTAGATTTAAAATACTTAAAGTTCTAGAATGTGCCACGATTTATTGCATCCCAGAGCCTTTATATATGCTCTTCTTCTAGTCATCATGCTTTCTTCAACACCTTTTTCCTTACCAACCCGTATATAGTCTTTTTATTTTTCCTTAAGAGACAGGGTCTCGCTTGGTTGCCCAGGCTGGAGTGCAGTTACATGATCAAAGCTCACTGCAACTTTGAACTCCTGAGCTCAAGTGACCCTCCTGCCTCAGCCTCCCAGGTATCTAGGACTACAGGCATGCACCACCACTCTTGGCTAATTTTTTTTTTTTTTTTGCAGAGACAGGGTCTCGCTATGTTGCCCAGGCTGGTCTCAAACTCCTGGCCTCAAGCAATCCTCCTGCCTCAGCCTCCCCACTTGCTGGGATTATAGACAGGAGCCACAATGCCTGGCCTCCCATACATCTTCAAGTCTTATTTTTGATATCTACATCACTCTCTTTGGGAAATCCTCCTTATCCCTAACCAGCATTAAGTATTATCCCTGTGAGATCCCAGTACATCTCCTAGGATAATACACATCATACTATATTTTCATCACCTGTTTGCTTCTTTTGCTCCCACTTCAGGGTAAGCTTTATGAAGGCAAGAACTGTGTCTTGATCACTTTTGTGCCTCAGTGCTTAATACAATGCCTGACACATTGGCTCAGTATTTATTGAATGAAAGAAGAGTAACTTAACCATTTCTAAAGTACTATATATCAGATATCATTAGTGCACTTTCATGTAACTCTGCTGTTAACAGAGATCAGTAAATCAAAAGGTGTCTAAAGTATCATCTTTTTGGCATTTCTGGAAAGGGAACCCCATTCAAAAGTTATAAAAAATGCTGAAAGTCTACCTGTTGTATAGAGGTGCCAGGGATTTTATTTTGGCCACCGAAACTAGAGCTCAGGCTCTAAAGTTAGTGATTGAAGTCTACAGTTTAATTGCCTCTGCCCTTCCCTTTTCTTTTTATTCTTTACAGGGAAGATAGAGTGGACACCCTTGCTCCTGACCTACTCAACCTTCACTTTCGTCAGGGCACAGCAGCCCCTGGAAATATGACTCTCTCTGTTCCACTTATGCAGCTTCTGCAACCTGTCATTTTCTTTCATGACCCTGATACCCTCTCCACAGGTGATTGGTTACAGCTGGACACTGGACTTAAGCTATATTAATCATAATACCTGTCCCCTGCCCCTAACTGATTAGTTTAGTGATGGGCACAAATCTGTTTCTTTTCTGGGACTTTTTTTATAAAAACTTCTTCTCCAGGTGGAGGGGAGCTGTCTTGAGTGAGAGATATGAACTGTCACAGAAATGAGAAACAGAGAATCCTCATGGTGTTTAAGTTCTGGATTCAGTTAGTTGTGAAAGTTACCCATATGCCTCTCCTTCCCACATTTAGTTTCAACACTTTCATGGAGTTTCTGCACCAAATTAATTCTCTTTTTGGCCTAAGCTGGTTCAGCATTAGTTTCTGTCACTTCCACTAAAAGAATCTTGTCTACTTTAGAGTGAAATGTTCTACTTTTGTCTGTCTTTCCTGACACTGCCAAAAGTAAGCTCCCAACATTCAACAATCTGGCTCAATACACAAAATATAGATAATATGGTCATATTTTACCAGTAGAGGTCTTTTCTAACATAAGTCTCCTATGAGTGTCCTCAGAGTGATTCCTCCACCATTTTTCTTTTTTAGATTTATTCCTGCATATATCCTATATACTCTACGCATTTACTTTTAAATATGAACTATCAATGTTGTGCCATTTTCAAGATGGAGATATGCCTCCTCTTATGGCTCAAAAAAATCATAAATATGACATAATGAGTCTAATTAAGAAAACTCAAAAAGAAATGCTAAAAAATGAGATGCAATTTTCTGTGTATTACATTGGCCACCCTTTAGAATGATGGGAATATCCTATGATGATAACCAGGATCCTGGAATGCAGTTGTGCTCATCTCCACTGCTGGTAGAAAGTGAATGTGGCAGCCATGGAGGAGAGAACCTGTTGCACAGGTTATGTGAGCTCACCACCTACAGCTGCTATGTTTTTGGGACTCACTGATATGGTTTGGATGTTAGTCCCTCCAAATCGCATGCTGAAATGTGATTCCCAGTATCAGAGGTGGGGTCTGGTGGGGAGGCGATTGGATCATGGGAGTGGATCCCTCATGAATGGTTTAGCACCATCCCTTTGGTAATGAGTGAATTCTCCCTCAGTTCCTATGAGATCTGGTTGTTTAAGAGCACCTGGGACCTTCCCCTACTTTCTTTCTTGTTCCCACTCTCACCATGTGGCATGCTGGCTCGCCTTTGCCTTCTGCCATGATTGTGAGATTCCTGAGGCCCTCACCAGAAGTAGAGGCAGGCACCATGCTTCACATATGGGTTGCAGAACCATGTGCCAATTAAACCTCTTTTCTTTATAAATTATCCAGTCTCAGGTATTTCTTTTTTTTTTTTGAGACAAAGTCTCACTCTGTTACCAGGCTGGAGTGCAGTGGCACGATCTCGGCTCACTGCAACCTCCACTGCCCAGGTTCAAGAGATTCTCCTGCCTCAGCCTCCTGAATAGCTGGGACTGCAGGTGTGTGCTACCATGTCTGGCTGATTTTTATATTTTTAGTAGAGACAGGGTTTCACCATGTTGGCGAGGATGGCCTCAATCTCTTGACCTTGTGATCCACCAAACTTGGCCTCCCAAAGTGCTGGGATTACAGGTGTGAGCCACCGCACCCAGCCTGCAGTCTCAGGAATTTCTATATAGCAATGCAAGAATGGACTAACACACCCACCAAGGTGTTCATGCCAATGCCAAGTTCTCTAGAATCACTAGCCACTGACTAAGCATGGTGAGACCACTAGAACTAGGCCATTCCGTTTAATGCAGGACTCCTCTAGCAGGTCTTCTTTGCTCAGGGGCTCCCTGCTTGAGGCTTTTTTATGCTGTATGGCTCTTCATAGCCCTCCCTCCTTTCTTCCTCCTCTTCCTTTACAAGTGTCAGTCCTGCTGAAAGCCATCCTGTGTTCCCACTGCTTTCTCTGGACTTCATCCTTCACAAGAGTTACCCCAATAAAAATCTTGCATTTCTAATTTCATCTCAGTATCTGGTTCCCAGAGGACTTGAACTGAAGAAAATAGATTAGTATCATCTTTTTGGAGGTCAATATAGTAATACCCTCTGACTTGTATTTCACTTTTATAAATTTTTATTAAGTAAAAAAGCAGAAATATTTATAAAGTTTTATGTAGAATTATTTGACACATATTTGTAATTGAAAAAAGTGAAAATTAATGATAAATGATTGGACATTTTATTATAGTCCATAAAACAGTATACATAGTCTGTCAAGTTTAAAGATATGGAAAGTTCACTGCTGCTTGTTTGGTTGGTTAAAAAAGAAAAAAAAATATGGCAAATTACTTATACTGTTAAATAAAAAAAGATGATAATTGGTACATACAATGTGAGCTCAATCTTATTAAAATATGTATGTAGAAAAGGAACAAATTATATACTCAAGGATGTAATTTTAATTTTCTTCTTTGTGCTCTTCCCTGTAATTTCTAAACTTTCTGCAATAGATACGTTTTTACAGTAAAATACATATTATTTAACTGTAAAGGAATTTAAAAATCAACTACAGAAAATATCAAACTATAATCAGTGATTTTTCTTTGGGAGATAATATTATGAGTGATATTTTTTTTTCTGCTTTATTCTCTTTAATTTTTCAAATTTTCTAAAATCAAAAAGAATCTTCATTAAAACTGGATTTTACTAATTTTTTAAAAATGGTGCAAATCAAATGAATGAAGAACAGATAACCTCAACAACAAATAATACTGAAACATTAGACATTCATATTTTAAAATATGAACTCAACCTATGCATCACACTTTGTTCAAAAATTAGCTCAAAATGGTTCACAAACCCAAATGTAAAACATAAAACTATAAACTTCAAAATTTTTTTAAAACAGGGTTTCACTATGTTGCCAAGAGTGGAATGCAGTGTCTGTTCACAGGTGTGATCCCACTAATGATCAGTGCAGCAGTTCTGACCTGCACCACTTACAACCTAGGCTGTTTCACCCCTTCTTAGACAACCTGGTGGTCCCCAGGTCCTGGGAGGTCACCATGTTGATGCCAAACTTAGTACAGACACTTGATAGGCATAGTGAACTATAGCCCAGAAATGGGCTCAAGCAATCTTCGTGCCTCAGCCTCCTGAGTAGCTGGAACTGCAGGCCAGCACCACTGCACCTGGAAAAACTAAACAACTTTTAAAAGAAAATATAAGAGAAAGTCTTTGTAGCCTTAGGTTAGACAAAGTGGTCTTAAATAAGACACCAGAAGCACAATTCATAATAGACAAAAATTGGTAAATTTTAGTTTATCAAAATTTTTAAAAATTTGTTCCGTGAAAAACACTGTTAAGAAAATGAAAATATAAACCTCAGACTGAGAAAAACTATTAAAGTCATATCTGACAAAGGACTCATATCCAGAATATATAAAGAACTCTCAAAACTCAGTAGTGAGAAAACAAACCAAAAAAAAAAAAAAAATAATAAGCCAAAGACTTAAACAGACTCTTTACTAAAGAAGGTATATGAATGGCAAATAGCACATAAGCAGACGCTTTACATCTTGAGTCATTAGGGGAATGCCAATTAAAAACACGAGATATCTCTCTACACTTTTAAAATGGGCAAAGCAAACAAAAGCTAACAATACTTAGTGCTGGAGAAGATGCAGAGAAATTACAATTCTTGTACAGTACATTACTCGTTAGAGACAAAATAGTACAATCTCTTTGGAATACAGCTTGGCTGTTTCTTATAAAGTCAAATATGTAATTGTTATATGACCCAGCAATTCCACTTCTAGATATTTATCCAAAATAAATGAAAACTTATGTTCACACTAAGACCTGTAAGTGAATGTTTGCAGCAGTTTCATTCATAATCATTAAAACTGGAAACAGCTGATAATGAATGGATAAGCAAACTGGGGCACATCTGTACAACAGAATGCTACAGAACAAATAAAAAGGAATGTGCATTCAATAATGTGGATGAGTCTCAAGTAGAATCAAGTGGAATCTTAAATGAATTAGGCCAGTGAAAGAAGCTAGACTCAAAGGCTCCATGTTGCCTGTAATTCCAGCACTTTGGGAGGCTAGCCAAGGTGGATAGATCACTTGAGGTCCGGAGTTCAGAACCAACCTTGCCAACATGGTGAAACCTCGTCTCTGCTAAAAATGCAAAAATTAGCTGGGCGTGGTGGCAGGTGCCTGTAATCCCAGCCACTATGGAGGCTGAGACAGGAGAATCTCTTGAACCAGGAGGCAGAGGTTGCAGTGAGCTGAATTCATTCTACTGCACTCTGGGTGACAGAGCAAGACGCTGTCTCAAAAAAAAAAAAAAAAAAAAAAACAAAACACACACACACACACACACACACACACAAAAAGAAAAAAACAGCTATATGCTATATGATTTAGCTTAGATGATATTTTGACAAAGACAAAACGAAGGCAAAACAAAGACAAAATAGTAGGGACAAAGAACAGATCAGTTTGCCAGGGGCTGTGCAAAGGGGAAAGGATTGATTATGAAGGGGCAACATGAGAGAATGTTTTGGGGATGATGGAACTCTTCTGTATCTTGATGTTGGTAGTGGTTACACAACTCTACACATTTGTCAAGACTCATAGAAATGTACAACAAAAAATGAATTTTTGAGTGTAGGTTAAGCAAATTTTAAAAGATTTAAAAAATTTAGAGAGAAAAAAGGTAAAAATTAAGTTTTATAAAAGCATTCATATCTTTGTTAATAATATTAATTAAAATTATCTATGAATATGGTTTCAGCTAAGTAGGTAAAATAATGCATATTTATTAGTTTTATTAACTTTAAAATTCATAAGTCCATAATAAAACAAGTTAAAGAAGAGGTAAAAAAAAAAAAAGGAGCTTTATATTTACTTGATTGAAACATTAGTTATAGCCTTAGGTTAGACAATAGCTCTAGGGTTATGGTTCTCTCCTCTTTCTTTCCTGTCTTTTCCACTCTTCCAACTGTTCCCATGTGGCTGCCTGCAGATTTTTAGCACCAAGAGAAATCTGTCATGTGGATATTCATGTATCAGGCTTTGAATAGCATAATGGAATGCTTTTAGCAGTGTAGCAGAGCAGGCAGAGATATGACAGACTCTTCCCTGGATCATCAATGAAAGTCAAGAGTCTAACACTAAAATCATACATCTGTGAAGGAATTTCTATGATAATCTAAAGCAAAATGGTACATGATGTAGCTTTCTGGGGCTCTGTCTTGATCCAGTGATAGAACTTAGAGAAATTCATATTCCTAGGCTCTTTCTCTGGAATATCAAGATTTTAGCCAAGCTTCTGGGAGAAGTAAAGCTTGGACAGCCCAAAATGAACATCCCTAGCAGGTACAGTAAAAACTCTCCTACCCAGTTTACCAAGACCGGTAATTGGGTGGTTAAAAAGTCAACTATAATTATATATCTTAAACTTATTTTAAATTGAGATACATAATTGTACATTGATGTACCGGTCTTCTGGTGACAGCCTAAAGCAAGCTTGTAACCACGGCCCAAGGGCTACATGTGGCCCAGGACAGCTTTGAATGTGGCCCAATACAAATCCGTAAACTTTCATAAAACATTATGAGATTTATTTTTGCAATTTTTATTTTTAGTTCATCAGCTATCGTTAATGTTAGTATTTTATGTGTGGCCCAAGACAATTCTTCTTTCAATGTGGCCCAGGGAAGCCAAAAGATTGGACACCCCTGGACTAAGGTCTTCTCTTTGAATATGAATCCATTGATTCGAGTTCTTCATCTGGCAAAAACTATACTCATTGTACATCATCTCCACTTGATCTAAGCCAAAAGACTGAGAAGCGAGCAAATAAAACATCATCTCCAATTTCCAGTTTCAATTTCTTTAAAGTCCAGCAAATACTTGAAGATACTTGTGATGCACACCCAGTGCAGAATCCTTCTGGAATTTTATGATTATTCATCATAGCCTTTTGTAGTTATCTTGGCCACAGCAAATTTGATAGCATTTTTCTTCTTGCTAGCTCATCAAATTAATTTTTATGTTAACAGCTTTTTGCCCTCCTATTTTTTCAAATCACCTAATCAAAATGTGGCAAAAATGGGTCTGGAAACCACCATAGCTAACTTTTGATAAGCATACAATTCAACAGGTGGGCCACAAGTCCATATCTGGTACTAGAAATAGCTTGCTAACTAGGGCAGTCAATAGGTTTCACAGAGGGAATGGAAAGTTTCCCTTGATCCAGTGACTCAGGCAAGTGAAGGTCAGTTAAAGGAATACCTATTGCACCTGAAATGTAGGTATTCTATATTATTGATACATTTTGTTTTGAAAGTAAAGTGTGTGATTCACACACTGAATGGCAGGGATACAAGTAAATAGGATGAACATTTTCATCCTATAACAACAACTACTACTGTTACTAAAGGTATTTGGATTTTTTATTGTGAATGTGTGTGGCAATAAACACCATAAAGAACATAATCACCCTAGTTAACATAATTTCTTTTTCTCCATGTTCCCCCAACCTGAGATATCTGATGCTCATTGGATTTCTCACATAGTCCCTCTCAGAATGACCTATATGTTCTCCACTTCCTCACTGTACTCACAAACTCTTGACCCCAGTTGAAGTTTGCCTGCTGAAATCAGAAATATCTTCCCTTTACTGTTATGGCTATGGGCTTCTGTCTTCAAACTCAGTCCTGCCCCAATATCATGAGCTATTTTTTGGCTGTTCCTTGATGTTTAATGAGGATATTACCTACCCAAAGAGACTTCTGGACTTCAGCTCTGAAAGCCCTGCTACACAGGACAAAACTATTGTATTTTGACTTTAAGAGTTACAAATTATCCTTCTCTGAAAAATACAGACTTAAATTAGCACCTATAATTTATTTCCATCACAAAAGGCTTGTCTACATCCCTTGGGGGTGTAGACACCCCAGATAGCTAAGTCTTTTCAAGACTTTTTGTGTTATCCATTTTGATTCCCAAGACTGTCTTCCAAGAGAGTAGATTTTTGCCTTTTTCAAAGCTGATATTAAGCTGCTCGTTTGACAATAACTGGCCGAACATTCTGTGGCTTCTTGAGGTCATAATCTAAAAGATACTGGCAGGACCATTTAATCTCCATAAAGGAGGATGTATGTCTTCCTGTTTGCTATGGAAGGAGAGTGAAAATCTAGTTCAGCTAAAAGCTATGTGAATTTATTCAGGTTTTTAAGTTGAAATGAATAGGAATGTGAGAAAGTCCTACTTCGTGCTACTTAAAATTGAAGCTCCCTATGTTGGATAGCCTTTCCTGTCAATTAATAATCAACCTTTCTTTCTTTGTAGCCATTTTAAGGGGATCATATATTTTGCTCTTTGATTATTATGGTTAGCTGAAGAGGTGGGGCTGGGAGGGAGCATCTTTCCAGAAGTTATTCCTGCATGGGGTGACAGTAGAGCTAATCCTTCCGATAGTCTTCATTCAAGTTTCAAGTTTCTTGCAGCCATTATGTCAACCAGGGGGATGCACTGAGTACATTTAAGCTGAGATCAGCCATTTAGTGTATACACTTGTTCTTTAACAAGAAAAATGTGCACATTTTAATAGATCTGTATATTCAGAGGTCGAGATCAGGATAGGGAATAAGTACGTTTCTATGAAGAGCAGAACTTCTTGGTACGTCGGCCAATAGCCACGGCCTCCACTTCCTCACGTCTCACTTTCTCTTCAGCCCTCCAATCCAGACTTCTGTTCCCAGTGCTCGTCTGGCTGCACCAAGAACCTATCTCACAAAATACGCTGGTCTCTCTGTCCTTATCTTATTGGAAATTTCAGCAGCATGGGCAAAACTGTCACACCTTCCGTGTGAGACAGTTTTTCTCTTGACACCCAGGGCCCTAACACCCTAAATCCCTGGCCCCTCCTCAGTCTCCTTTGATGAATTTTCCTCTTCTTCCTAGACTTTAAGAGCACCTCAGTGCCCAGTCTTTAGCTCTCCTTTGTTTTCTGTCTACATTATCTCCCTAAATGAACTCATCCAGTCCCTAAGTTTTAAATACCACCTCTATGCCAGTGCCTTCCAAATTTAAATTTACAGCCCTGACCTTTCTTTTGAGCTCCAGGTTTGTCCTAATGGACATTATCTTTTAATGGATATTAATGGATGCTGAAAGGAATCACCAAGTTATTATGTTCAAACACAGCTTTTGATTTTTTGCTCTCTCATCTGCCAAAGGGCACCTCACTTAGACCTCCGTGTTTCATGGCGTAGCACCACCGTCAAATCAGTTACTCAGACCAAACACTTGTTTCTGATTCTCTCCGCTCCCTCACCCTCCTCAATGCCCCTCCAGCCTGCAACCCACCTGCAAATCCTGCTGGTCTTACACCTAATAGTTGCTTACCTCTAAAATAAGCAACTATTACCTGAGGGACGGATTCCTCTGTTGCCCTGCACAATCTTTTCTAACACATCTTAAAAACATGACTCTCATCCTCCAGTGGCTTTTCACTGCAATTTAAATCAAATTCACTCTTTCTTGTGACCTAGCGAGGCCCTGCCAGGCTGGTTGCTAACTTCTTCCTGACCTTGTCTTGTCCTGCTCTCCCGCCTCTCACCACACTCCAGTCTGTCAGGTTCTGGAATTAGCCAAGTTCGTCCCTGCCTCAGGGTCTTCGCATTCACTCCTCCTTCTACCTGGCATGCTCTGCCCCAGATCTTCGCATGGCTGGCTCCTTTACCATTCAGATCTCACTTCAAACGTCATCTTCCCAAAAAGGACTTTCCTGGGTACCTGAATCAGCTGCTCTTTTTCTCTACTCACAGATGCAGCACACTTGCTTTCATGTTACCTTTTTCTGTTACTGTCCTTATAAACATCCCACTTTTGTAATAATCTTGTTTATTTGCTTTCTTATTTATCATATGTCCCCTCTGGCAAATATAAATTCCACGAGTGTAAGTCGTGTCTTCTTTATTTCCTGGTGTATCCCCAGTGCCTGGTACATAGTAGGTGTTCAGTACATCTTTGTAGAATGAATAATTGTAGAATAAGTAGTTGTAGCTTAGAAATAGACATGAGGTGGGGGAGGGAGAAGGTTGGCATAACCTCTAAACTTCTAACATAGTTTTACTTCACTGTGTCAAAATGCAAAGAGGCATAAAGCTTTGCATGTATGTAAAATTGTTTTTAAAATCTGGGTCCCTTGTACATACTTTATTTACAGAAGAAAAATATGAGATGATGATCTTTATGTTTAATTCCTCATCCTGCCACTTTCTAGGGCAGTGGTTCTCAACTTTGGTTGTCCATTGGGATCAACTCAGGGGCAGGGCTTGGGTCCCACCCCCCAGGTGATTCCAATTGATGTGGATCGTGGCCTGAGCATCAGGAGTTTTAAAGCTTTACAGGTGATTTTAATATGCAGCCAGACTTAAGAACTCCTGTTCCAGGAGATATTTATGGAACTCACGAATATGCTTTCCAAAGCTCATGGAGTCGGGAAATAGATCTATTTACCTGAAAATCTAGTATTAGTGTCTCCAGAGCTTCTTATTCATTCATATAGACAGGGTTGAAAGGGTCTAACTCATTCTGGCTGAGTTTGAGTATAACCAACCACATCAGTCTCTCTCAGCTCTAGACGTTTCAGGAGCAATGAGAAGAGAATTTCTGAATGCAGGTGGAGGATGAAGGTCCACTCAAGAGGAAAGAAATGAAGGGACTACCTAGGTGGTTCAATCGAGAAGCTGGTATGGTCATCACCGGGGCCATATGGGAGAGGGAAGAGTTTTCAGGGATGGCATCCAGGAGCTGTTTGGTCGGGGGTAGATGGACTGGTAACAACAGCCTAGTGTGAGCAGTGCCCTGGGAAATGAAGGCACTAGAGTGGTGGTCCAGATTCCAATCAGTATGGGTATATTGATGAGGCTGTGAGGTAAGTGGGCCAGAGACAGAGCTGCAAGCAATCCCGGAGGGGCAGTGTGGTGACCTTCGGGATTTGGCTGCAGCATGGGCTGACTCAGCAGTGAATGTGGGACAGGTCCTTGCTACCCAAATTCACTAGAGAAGAATGGCTTGAAAAGGAGGTTGCGGTGTATGGGGGCAACAGACTGGCCAAATAATATGAGACGAAGGCTCAAGTCATTTTATTTGGGTACTAAATATAAGGGTAGCTTCCAGGAACTGAAGAATTTAGAGAAACTTTGTTCCATTATTTAGAGAGAGTTTTGAGCAGCTGATGCTTTTACTTTCACTGGGAAGTAGAAAACTATATCATCATTCTTTTTACTTATTGTTTTAAAATGGAAATGGCTTTCCAAATAACTAAGAAAGCAAACATAGGTGCTCGTACATTCAACTTCCAAAAACAAAAGGTTATTATTTTGACACTTGAAACGGTATTTACACAGTTTCTCTGAAGAATAAATGCTCTTTCTAAAGCCCATTCTGCCTCTCTATGCTTTGCAGATTAAGCCTCATTGTTCTATGGAGCTCTTCTGTTTGGGTTTATGAAAACAGACACTGAGCTGATACAACCCAGGTACCGCTCCGGGAAAAAAAAAAAAAGAAAAAAAAAGCTGTTACAACAAATTGTGGTGGTGCTTGCACTGTTTAGAAAAAGATTTAAACAATGATAACATCAAGCCATTGTTTAGCTCTTCCCGTATACGATTCCAGTTCAGTTTTTATCACCCAAATTAGTCCAACTTTAAGTATAAATCTGTCTTTAGTGAGCTCTTTCTTTTTCATTTTCTAAAAGACAGTAGGCATGCCAAAAAGACTTATGAAACAAAATCTTTCAAGACCTAAGATTCTCTCTAAAAATAGCACTTCCCAATAAGCAATGAACAATTTTTATTCTTTACTTGTGCTTGTATGCACATAGCAAGAGAGAGAGGAAAGAAAAAGAAAAAAAAAAATCCCTAGCAGGTAGGAAACTAAAGGATAGAGCAGGAGGGGAATTTCCAAAATGATGAAAAATTTTAACATTGTTTAAACATATTAGTAAATCTGCTACTCCAACATTATTAATAAAGGAGTTCTCTAAATTACCTAAATACCCTATGCTGTTTGAAAAATTAAATTATCTCTAATTCTTGCATAGCAACATACACTCAAAATCATGTGAGAACAAGCCCACCATAAATGTGCACAAACAAGATTTTTTTCAGGATCTATGAATTTTTATCTTCATTCTCCCAGAGCAGGTGCTGGAAACCTCAGTGCCTAGGACGCAGAAAAGTGCATACTAAATGTCGGCTAAACAAGTGAATGAATGAATAAACAAACAAGGAGCATGTTTCCACACTCTACCCTAGAATGGCTGTGACCTTATTGCATGGGGTGACTTCTTCATGGACTGGAGCTGGATTAGAAAATGAACAAGTGGGCTGGGCACAATGGCTCATGCCTATAATCCCAGCATTTTGGGAGGCTGAGGTGGGCAGATCATGAGGTCAGGAGATTGAGACCATCCTGGCTAACACAGTGAAACCCATCTCTACTAAAAATACAAAAAAATTAGCGAGGTTTCATGGCACGCGCCTATAGTCCCAGCTACTTGGGAGGCTAAGGCAGGAGAATCACTTGAACCAGGGAGGCGGAGGTTGCAGTGATCTGAGATCAGGCCATTTCACTCTAGCCTGGGCAACAGAGCAAGACTCCGTCTCAAAAAAAAAAAAAAAAAAGAAAAAGAAAATGAACGAGTGTAATCCAACAGACCTACTAATTTGGAAGATGTCAAATAACAAACTCCCCAGGTGCAAGTTTTTTTTTTTCTCAGTGTGCAAACTGATTGATGTCTCCAATGACCTTGTTATTTACCACGAATTTTTAAAATTAAGAGTGAATAAAGTATTCTTCTTTTTTAAATAGCTTGTAAGTTTCCTTGGAAGCCTCTCTTACAAGATTTTCTAATACTGCAGAAAAATAGAAGGATATGGACATATAGTTTTAAACCACTGTTCTGCAGGAGACTTTTTTGGTTGTCTTACATTCAACCCTTCTTCCTATTGAGGGATTCCCCATTATTGATGGTATTCAGGGTGCACAATGTCGACTCTAGAAGTGTCTTTCTATGGGGAGAGTCTTTCTCCTCCTACTCCCTGCAACCATGATGCTGCACATGACCAGTTGGATGTTCCTACCAGAGCTTGGAAGCTGGAGCATTTGACCCAAGAGGAAGGGATAGTTAGGACTGATTTAGGGCAGCAGCATCCATCAGTGGTGTTGGCTAGGGCAACATCCTGGCCAGCCTGTCTCAGCTATGTAGCTTGTACATTCTCCTTGGTTTGTGTCCATTTTCCAATCCCTTTTCTCTCGTTTCCCATTTGATTGCAATGATTCATAACTTTCCAATAAATGAATATATCTAGAGCCACCTGCTCTTCCTTGCAAAAAAAAAAAAACATATTCATACATCTCCTCAATTACTGATTAATAACAGAACTAAGTCTATTCCTGGCACTTAAAAGCAAAATGAAGGGAAAAGCAAAAATTATAAATTAGCTAATAAATTTGAACTACATTTAGACACGATTTGTACTTCCAGTCATGGCACAGTGAAAAGTATAGCGGCCTCTGAATCAGGGAGATGTAAGTCCAGGCACTAACACTAGCACTTATTGCCTATATGACCTTGAGCAAGACACTTAATCTTTGTAAGCCTTCATTTCCTCATCTATTACACAAGAATAAAAATATCACACAGGTATGTTCCAAGGACAATGTGAGATTATTTTTATCATGAAAATACTTTTAAATCTTGAAGCTATTTTTGTCATTCTAGGCCAATAATATCTCTTCTATATAATCTCATTTTGTATGCAATCTACATTCATTATATATTTGCTAGTTTCTTTTTCAGATAAACCTGGGAGATGAAATACTTCTGGCTTCAAATTCTAGTTTTTAAAAGGACCTTATGTCATTACTTCCAATGTGAGCAATACAGTTAAACTATGTTGTAAAGATAAGTAGATAACCGTTTTTTTTTCCCCTCAATTTGAAAGCTACATTTACATTTGACCCAACTATCTCACCTTCCTAGTGACAGGTGCATGCACACAGAGCAGTTCAGACCACAGCTCCTTGGCCTGGTGATCCTTCAAAGATACCATCTGAACACTTTGGATTCTACCAAAAAATAATGTGGTTGAAACATATTTTCCAGGTTTATTGATGTCACCTGGTATAGAATTCGTATAGAAGTCCTGAAATATAGAAGGATAGAATTGGTATAGAAGTCCTGCCCATGGAGGTTCATAAGTAGCCATAAATGAGTTTTCTGGCCATGTGATGCAGGAACACAATTAAGGAAGGCTGTGAAAACTGAAGCAGAGATGCAGAGAATGGGAGATGACATGATGCCAGCACAGTAAGGATCCAGAATCTGGTCACTGGTCTTGTTGAAAGAGGAAGGGAGACAGACCGTCTTGGAGGCTATATTTGTTCAAATGGATCCCTTATCTATGCCAGTGGTTCTCAAACTTGTCTGCATATCAGAACCACCTGGAGGTATTTAAAAAATTCTGGAACCCAGGCCATGCCCCAGACCAAGTAAATCAGAATCTCTGAGGGGTCGAACAAGACACTGGCCTTTTTTTTTTGGCTCCCCCAGGTGATTCCAACAGGCATCACAAGCTTGGGAACCACTGATTCATATTGCTTTGATAACCTATTTATTTCAGTAAAGCCTGTGATCTGAAACCAACAATATTTAGAGTTTCTTTTCCCTGATTCCTGTACTCACTCCTGGTTCTCTCGAATCTTGAGCCTGACAAAAAGACAAGATACATTCGTTATATGAGGTGAATATACTACATCATTTTAAAAACATTTCTAAAGGCCTAATCACTTTTATAATAGAAAAATACTTGCCTTAAGCCCGAAGTCATTTCTAGTGTAATTTCCTTTATTGGCAGATCATCATTTCTCTAAGGCATTCTTTCTGAAATGCAATGTTCTATTTTTGATGTCGGACCTTAGAGGGACTATTTTTAAACACTTGAAATAATTCTTTTTTTTGGCATTAAAATGGCAAAAAGTACGTTTTTCTAATCAAAATATAACCTCCCAAACTATTTTTACCATTCTATCCCAAATTGTTAAAGCTATAATCTATACATTTTTAAAATCGTCTTTTTCTGGATTACAATAAAAGTGTTATCAATGCCGCAAGTATTTTCGGTTAAGGAATACTGGAATACATTGTAATAATAGTTGGCCTGTATTGAATACTTCTTATGTGCTTTATGTTTTGCTTAGTGTTTTACCTGTATCATATCATTTAATTCTCACTGCAATCCAGCAAAATTGGTGCCATTATTAACCTCTCTTTTTAGGGGTGAAAACTCAGGCTCGCAGGGGCTGATTCTCTGAAGTCACGTTTGTTAAGTAGCTGTTATGTCATATGTGAGTGAATGAAAATTTATTGAACAATTGTGTGCTTAAATGTCACCTAATCTTTTTCACTGATGTCTCTTATTTTGTCTTCATCACCACCAATACAGCAGGCAAAAAATATCACAGGATGCTCTAGGGAAGAAAAACAGATCAAGAGCCCCTCTCTCCTGGCTCCCTGGCCTCCTGACTTTCTCACTTCTGTTTCCTTTCTCATTATTCTCTCCAATGAAATGAGGGCAGCCCCGCCAGGACCCAGAGCAAATACTGCAGAAGAAATGCCTTTTCCATCTTGTCCCTAGATCTTCGGTCTTCAAATCAGGAAGATGAACAAATCTAAGGTTAGTACGTTTTTGTAGGTAACCTAGAGGACAAGTAAATTAGCCCGTGTTTGCATATATCTTCCTAATAAATATAAAAGCTAAAGCTCTACCTATAGAGATATAATTATTTTTGAGATTTTCTAACTATATTTAAGACTGATATTCAAGGTTTGAAATGTGTGGATAGATTTTTTTTTCTTTTAATATTGACCACAGACTATTTAGATAACACAGACATGTAAAAAGAACAAAATGAAAATCATCAGGAAAGAAAAAACTAAAGATTTTGGTGTATATCCTAATTATATACATATCTGTATAATTTTTTTCATTTGGTGTCAAAAATGAGGTCATAGAATACAACTTTTATAATTTGCTGTTTCACTTAATGTTTTAAATGTTTGCACTGTATTCTAGCACCTGAGTATGTGTTATTTATTTAATTAATCCTCTATTGGATATTTAGGACACTCCTCATTTATTTTTTTTAACTATTATAAGCAATGCTGCAATGTACATACAAATTTTTGCAGCCTAAAGAAAACTTAGAACTGATACGAAAACCACAACCAAGAGTGTTCAGGGAATTGACCAAAATTACCCAGCTGAAAAGCTTGGCAGAAACTCTAAGTGGGGTCTTCTGATTTATCAGTCCTAGCCTCTTTCCTCCATACCAGTAGTTCTCAATCCCTACTGCAGGTTCTCAAATCACCTGCTGAGATTTAAAAATATATCATATCCTCGCTTCACCTCCAGACATTCTGAATTAATTGATCTAGGGTGGAGCCTAGGTAGCAGTACTTTAAAAAAAAAAACTCCACGGGGGCTCTAACGTGCTGCAGGATTAGGAACCACTGCTCTACACCAAGCAGCTGCTGGAATCAAGACTTCACAGAGAGCTGTCCTGGAACCCTCCCAGCATTAGCTTCCGCAAGTTAAAGAGGGAATGGTATAACAGAGCCTCTCAAAACATCCTATAATTATTCTTTCTTGAGCTAACCAGACCCGAATATGTTACTCTGGTAACTTCCTGGTCCATTTTCATGGGGCATTTGGTCTTGAAAGAGAAATTTCAAGTGTGTATTCAGGAGAATATATTGGAAGAGAAGTGCTTCTTCATGTTAACTGCTCAGGTTTTAAGAGAGCTTTGAATGTTTGCTTTACAGCTGGTACAGGGGAAGGGCTGGAGAGCAAATGAGGAGCTGCAGCTTGAGGGAAATTGGAGTATCTCAGGCTTTTCCCATTTGTACTCTAGCCACAGAGCCCTTTAGCATTAGCTCACATACAGATCTCCATGGCTCTGAGCCCCCACCTGCTTGGCTGCAGCTAGCCTCTTCAGGCACCTCCAGGAACCCCAGGGCTGAATGTCTGTAAAATACTGGTAGGTGTCTAAATGGTTCCATTAGTTGCTCACTGGCATGGTAAGCTGGCCTGAGCATCTGCAGCGTCAGGCCCTAACTCTCCTACAGAGATATCAATCGGACTAGCACTTGGCCATCGCTGCCATTCATTGTGCCTTTTTGGTTGCAGTGAAATTGGAAATAGGTTGTAAGCTGAGGGTAGGGGAAATGGTGCTCACTCACCATGTTTTCAGGCCAGGGATTGCGCGTTAGGAATAGACTGCCTTCTGTGTTTTCCAGTTATTTAGACAAGTGTCAGGAGGCAAAATTAACTGGCCCGGCAAGGCTCTAGGATTTAGCGATTCAGCAGTTCAATTCATACCCACAGGTTCCCGCTCCAGGGCCTGAGCTGAGAAGAGTTTGGGGCCATGATATACCCAGAGCACCACTCTCTCAGTGAAACTGGCCCAATTTTCCAACAAGCCGGATGCCAATAGAATTGAAGCAAACTTACATTTGTACAATGAAACATAACTGCTGCCTGTTGACCAACTCCTTTTCCTTGCCCCTCCTATTTTCCTTTCCAGCTATACAAATGCTTAATTTTAGTCAGGAATGGATTGGAGATCTGGCTCCTGTCTCTCTGGTTGACGCCACCCGTAATATAATAAAGCCTTCTTCCCTTGTCAATACTCATCGTCTCAGTGATTGGCTTTCTGTGCAGTGAGCAACAGGACCTAATCTGGACCCCTGGTGTTCAGTAACATTAGAAACTACAGCAAAATGCTAAATTCCCGTCTCCCTTATGGTGGATTTGCTCCTGGGGACTTCCTGCTTTCCCCTCCTGTGGTTTGAATGCTTCAGGTCTGTATAATACATCAGGACACCAATTGAAGATGAATGATAAAAATGGAGGAGATGGGTGTCCATTTACAAGTGATAGAAGAATCTGCTTGGTCCTAGCTCTGGTTACTCAGAAATTCCTTAACAATAAATAACAGGATGGCTAGAGAGGGACACCTGTGGGTAGTAGGCAAGCTCATGGGCTAGAAGTCAGGAAACCTGGCTGCTCATTCCAACTCAGTCACTCACAAGTTGTGTGACTGAGGCGAGTTACCTCACCTCTCAGGGCTTCAGTTTCCTCATATGTAAAATGAGGATAATAATTCCCAGCACATAGAGGTATAGAAAGGATTAAATGACATAATATTGGCGGAAGCATATTATGTCTTGTAAAGCCCTAGAATATCCACGGTGATAGTAGGGTCCACCTATTCAGTAAAATGGTAAGTGTGCCTCTCAGAGGTCTCTCAGGCTCCAAGATGTCAAGGACTAGGATACAGCACCCCCTTAGCTCTAAAGTGGAAGGCTAAACAACAACAAAAACTCTGTAAGGGATTTCATGAGACACCTAGGAAGGAATACAGTACCAATAGCTGTTCTTTTTCTTGTTCTTTGGCTTGGATTGCTGAGGTAGGGTAAAGATGTTCCCACATCAAGAACACCTCCTGTATCACTTGCTCTTTTCCCATCTCCACCTCCATCACCAATATTTACATATACGGATCTGCTTGGGGGCATCTCTTTTAATTCTGGAGGAAGGAGGAAGTTGAATTGGGTGGGAAAGAGACCTGGGGAGAAAGGCAGAGGATGATGGCAGGTTGAGTGGTATGTTTACCACCTGCACCCTAGAATAAATTCAAACCTCGATGAGATGGAGTAGAGGCAGAAGTGACAAGAAATACATGAACAGTTTATGAGTGGCGCTTTCTCAAGCCCCAGGCTACTGGGTATGGCATAAAATTGGTGGGGGAGGCCAACTCACATTTCAGTATGTAATCCACCCACTCTGGGGACTGCGAGCTTTCAGAGCACCTCAAGACAAACCTCTCACCTGGATTTTTCAAATGATGTCAAGGAGGTTGTGCTAAGGAGCCTCGTGGGCAGTGGGCATGGGCAAGGGATAGTTGAAGCAGGAGCAGGAGAGCAGGGTTGAAGTTGCTGTGCAATGCTTGTGGTTGCAGACTGATTGGTGGGCTCATGTGCACTGTCTCTTTGGGGACTAATACGATAATAAAAATAATTTTTTTTGAGACAGTTATGTCTTGGGGATTAACACAATAATAAGAATAATTTTTTTTTTTTTTGAGATGGAGTCTCTGTCACCCAGGCTGGAATGCAGTGGCACAATCTTGGCTTACTGCAACCTCGGCCTCCCAGGTTCAAGTGATTCTCCCCCCTTAGCCTCCTGAGTAAAGGGATTACAGGTGCGTGCCACGACACCTGGCTAATTTTTGTATTTTTAGTAGAGATGGGGTTTCACAATCTCTACCGGTCTCGAACTCCTAATCTCATGATCCGCCCGTCTTGGCCTCTCAAAGTGCTGGGATTACAGGCGTGAGCACTGCACCCAGACAAAAAATAAAATTTTTAAAGAACAAGAAAGTGTAGGAGTTAGGGACTCAATTGTCCTCAAAAGCCCCAGAAAATGCAATTGCATTTGCAATATAATAGTGATGTTTAAAATGTTGATGCTGAATCTGTAACTAGAAGATACTACTGAAGAAAAAATTAAAATTAAATTATCATGGAAATCCCAGATCTTAGAGTTTTAATGAACTTCCAAGGTAGTCATATGATCCAACTTCCCTTCAAATGCACAAATTTCTTCCCTGAACATCACTCCACAGGTAATACCTGTATTTCTGGATCCCTAATCTCCTTCGCCTTAATTCCATTTCACTTGACTACTTTATTGGAGGAGGGGAGAGGAAAAGGCAGGAGAAAAATGGATGGGCTACATTAAATCTTGAGTCTTAGAATAGGGACAAATTAATTTTGGAACGGAAATGTTTGATGTAGGTTCCACATTTGTAAGCAGAAAAAACTGATCATAGAACACTGTGCTGGGAATTCAGAAATAGCTGTGTAGAAATGGCCATAACTCTTTTGTGTAGATTGGCATTTGTCAATGTTTCCTATACAGTGTTCTCTTGCAGTTAAATCCTGCCAGCTACTAAATCATATAAATAACAAGAAAGTAGGTTAAGAAGTTTTTTTCCCCTTAGGGTCTCATTTAGGTAAAATTAAATATGTATGCCCAATATTTAGCAGGCATGCAGACCTCAGACTCTGTTATATACCTGACAGGCTGTTTGTCTTGATCTTAATTATAATAAGATTGATGGCTCCTGTTTGATACAAGAGAGTAATATGTGAGCCATATGATAATGTGCATTTGTTGTCTTGACAAAGAGAGGGTCTTTCAAGCAATTTTACTTCAGAACAAATTAACAAATATTATAATTTCTTTATGTTCAGTTCCAGAAAGGTGTAACATGTTCCTAAGGCTAATTAAAAAGATTTGATCTTCATTAACTAATAATTCAAAGGCAAAATATATTTCCTTTTTTTCTCAATATTTGGTATATTGTTTTTATTTTAATTATGTGACAGGTATTGACAAGTTTTAGCACTCAACAATGTACCATTCTGAAAGCAACAAAGAAAGAAGGTGATAAAGGTCACAGTTACTAACATATACTCAAAGTGATAAACACTCAGGCATTTCTTTAATTGTTCACATCCAACAATCCACAAATATTCTGAACAAACAAGCAGGTGATAATTAACAGAGGTAGACGCTAATGGCTGAGAACCACTTTTAGCAGACTTTTTCTGTGGGCCAACATATAAAAATCGTGATATTTCACACATAAACTTGAATTCATAGATTCTCTTAAAAAAGAAGCCACAAAAAACAATAGCGCACTAGGCCAATATTTCCCCATGGGAATCAGCAAACAGTGAAGCCTGGGCGGCAGCTGCCTGCTTCAGATCCAGGAGCACGTGCTCGCCCCAACAGCACCACCCCACCTTATCCACTTCACTTTTTCACTTTACCTACCCAGGGCCCTACTGAACCTGGGTTTGGAGACTTTGAATTGCACACTCCCTCCAATCACTAACCCTGCGACTGGATAGTCCCTTTATTTTCCTTCAACTACATTCCTTTATCTCCTGGCAGTACCCACTCCTTAGTCAGCATAGTTCCCAAAGAACTGGTTCGGCCCTCCTTCCTCATTTTCTTTTTTCTTTTCCAGCTGAATCATTCTCCTTCCCTGCCTGTTTCCCCCTCACATCCCACAGAATTTCCTTCTCAGAAGATGGAGAATGCCTTTATAATGCTGACACGTGAAGCAAGACTTTCCCGGAATGAACTGTGTGATCGCTTATATCTTTTGGAAAGATTACACCTAAATAGATATCTGAACTCACCTCACATTTTCACATTAGATCTGCAATGGCGCTGTGCAATACCTAATACTAAAACTTAGAGAACCAACCACTCTGAGTCTGAACAGATTTGGTAGCTTAAAACATATTTCATCCTCAGAAAACAAAAGATTGAATCCATGAATATAGAAACAGTTGATATGGCTTGTTTTATGGAAGGAACATTTGCCAAGTGATTTTGCATTATGGTGCATGCTGTGGCCTAAAATAATCCTCATTATTCAATGACGGTACAGTACTCGAACAGATGCAGCCATTCGAGCTCAAACTTCAGATAGTAAGAAAATGTGACTTATGGTGGAAAGACATTCATGGGAGTCACCCAATTTGGAAGAGACAGCAATCTCCTTCAAATTGCATTCTTCCTTATGTAGAGACTCTTTGGTGAGGGCTGAATCATGTTCTGATTCCTGACTGTGTGCTTACTGGCAGGGGCTGTCTCTCTGTGCACACACAGAGAAGGCTTCTCAAATGTCCACAGGTGACCAGCCCACAGCTACACTCTTTCAAAATGATGAAAACTGGGGCCTTTGGTCATCTGCTGTGGTCAACGCAACTGACTCAGCTGGGAAAAGACCTTCCATTCAGCCTTCAGTAGGGCTAGTATTTCTCTCTTCCAGGCAGGGGACAGCTATACTCATTGGAACTAGATAGTGCCAAATTACGGCCACAGAAAGATTCTGACCATTTATATTTGCCTCACCTAGCTCGCTTGAGGATAGAGAATCTGTTGTAGTCCTCACAGGGAAGGTCTTTTTACACTGGCCACTGTATTTGAGCAGGACCCAGATAAGGATTGTCACAACTCCAAAACAAATAGATTTTTGTAACAGTTAATAAAATGCTTGTAAGAACAGGAGCAAGAGTCTGAAGGTGACTTCTTTGACTTGCTTTCCAGTTACTATTTACTCTGTGGAAATGTATCCATTTCCTCCCACCTACTTTTTGTTTCATCAGGATAGGACAGAATGGAGTAGAATCATTTATTAGAAAAAAAATACACGAAACCCAAAATGTTTGTGATGCACACTTCAAGAAACATTATGTGCTTATTATATATCAAGGAAATTTTAGCAACAAATTTCTATTTCTACCTAAATTTTTCCTACCTCAGCAATATTTTGGTGAGGGTAAGGGAAGATGATTTATTCTTTAATTCTAAGATAAATAGGACTGTTCATGGTAATGAAAAAATAGGAATATAATATAAAAGATGAAAAATCAGAAAATGTCTGTTTACTGACAATATCCAAAAGAGAAAACAGGCCAGGCACAGTGGCTCACGCCTGTAATCCCAGCACTTTGGGAGGCCAAGGTCAGGAGTTCAAGACCAGCCTGGCCAACATGGTGAAACCCCATCTCTACTAAAACTACAAAAATTAGCCGGGCATGGTAGTACACAGCTGTGGTGCCAGCTATGCAGGAGGCTGAGGCAGGAGACTCCTTGAACCTGGGAGATGGAGGTTGCAGTGAGCCAAGGTCACGCCACTGCACTGCAGACTGGGTGACAGAGCAAGACTCCATCTCAAAAAAATAAATAGAGAGAAAAACCCATCAAGTTTACAAATTTCCTCAGCTTAGTGAGTGGATGGCAAAACTGGAAATAAGAATTCCATGCCAAAATGGAACACTTCAAAATTAGACCCACTAAGGGAATATAAGAGTCTAAAACTCAGAGCCTGAAGCCCTAACAATCAGTCATTTTGACTGGAAACTAGAAATCTCATGAGGGAGGCAATTTAGATAATTACTGTGATGATTTTAAACCCCATTTGTGGGAGAACAGGAGCTCTTGTGGATTTATTGACAAGGGATTTCAGTATTTTAAGAAGTAGTGTTTTTGAGATTGGTCTGACAATCTCTCCCCAGTCTCATTTCCTATGAGTTCTTCCCATCTTTTCTCCCAGCTTCAATGTTACTTTCTTAGGAGTGTCTCCTGTCACCCCAGTGGGAGGCTATATCTCCTTTGAATCCTCCAGCACTTTCTACCATTCCCCACCCTCACCCCCCTGTTGCTTTTTGATGACCGGCAGTAGAGGTGGGTGGCCAATTCCACTGTGGTGATGGGGTGTCCTGCCCCTGATAACATGTCCTCCCCTGGGAAGAAGTAGGTCGATTCTTGAAAGACCCAGAATTCAGCCCACCCAGACTTGGGTCAGAGTCTGATCCCAAAGGGTCATGTCTAGGACTTGCACACTCAAAAAACCAGGAAAGAAGGTGCCCCCAAATGAAGAGATGTGAGTAAACCTGGTATAGGAAAAGAAAGTCTGAAAAATTCGGGGGTCCAGAGAAAAGTGCTGAGGCCTCAAGAATGCAGAGCCAAGATCCATTTACATTCCACTGGTGGCTGCAGAAGGGCCATAATTTTGTTATTTTTTTCCTTTCTGCCTGTTTTCCTCCTCTTAGTAGCTGAGGAAACCTTAAAAACCCTCAAATCGGCTGATTGCTGGCTGAAGAGATCCTTGTTCTGAAGTGTGTCCAGGGGAAGGGAGGCTCTGAGTGGAAATAGTAGTTTGTGGCAGTAGAAAAGAAGGAAAGCAATCCTGTGGCCAGTCCAAGAAGAAGGGTCTGTCAGGAAACAGCCCAATATGGTGGCAAGAATAAAGACTCTGGCACCAGGGAGATGAGTGTTCAAACTCCAGCTCCACCAAACATCTTAACCAAATATTTCAACTTTTCAGAACCCCAGTTCACTACAAAATGGAGACTTAAAAAATACCTAACATTTTGGGTTCTCTAGAAAGCTTCCAAATGAGTCTCACCTAAAATCCAGAAACAGCTCTGGAGCCTCATTTGCTCTGGGCAGGACCAACATCTTGGAACCATGGGAAAAAGTCAAAAGAATCACGAGGATCTCAGTTCTGACATTCTTGAGGTGGTGAAATATTCTCAGCTCCCACCCACCTACACAGTTGGCTCTATGATGAGGCGACTCTGTGAACAGGTTGGTCTCTGTTATTTGCAGGTACGTGTGCTTCCCAGTCAACTTACCAGCCTTTAAAAACAGTATGTTCCCGGGTTGTAGGTAAATATTATTTCAGATGAACTCATTTCATCATGAATATGATTTAATCATGAATCATATGTGCAAAGGGAACAGCACACAGTAGGCTCTTAGTACATTTAAACTCCTAGTTCTGTTTCCCTATGGTTCAAAACAGACAAATAGTGTCTCCTGAGGTTTACCTATATGGCAGGAGGCCTATGGCTGCATAAATAAAAAGAGAAAGGACACTGCTATTTGCTCTTCAAAGTTCAGCCCAAGTGACATCATTCTCTTTATGAAGTCATTTTCCCTGGCTATACCCAGTCAGGCAGAGCTCACGACTCTTCCTCTACTGTATCCTCTGCCTATTTCTATTGCAACATTGATTCCGTTGTTCTGCAATGATTTGTTTAGTGTCTGTCTCTATACAGATGCTGAGTGATAAGTTCCTCAGGGGCAAGGGCCATGTTGATTCATCTTTACGCTTCTGGAGACTCGCACAATGTCTGGCCCATAATATGTGTTCAATGTTTAATGAAAAGAACAAACAAACTAAGAGGAAAATGAGCAGGAAGGAGAGGTCGTTGCTGAGGAATCGACTTTTACTTCTTTCTCCCACTCCGGCACCCCTTTCTTCACTTCTCACATCCAAGCTCCTTACTCTTCCTATCTCCCCCAGTCTTACTAGAGATTCTACCCTAGCCTCAGGAAGCATGACTTTGGCTTACAGATTAGGAAATTTGTGTTCTCAGCAGACAGCTGGTATGGAGAGAGATGTATGCAAATCAGATCATGCAACTTGCAGGTAGGGAAGTTACATGACACAGCCCTGGCCACTGAGACATTCATGGAAGTTGTGTGTGAGGCTTCTGAGAAACTCTTTTAAGAAGGGCCACACTTAATTGGCTTATGTCTGTGCTCTCTGCCCTTTCTACTTACCTGGAACATGGGTACAGTTTCTGGAGCAGCAACATCCATCTTGGGATCTTGAGGAAAAGCCCCAGAGAACTACAGAAATCTCAGTTACGATGTTCTTCAATCATGAACCAATGTTTGCCATCCCTACCCCTTTGGGTGTTTAATTATGTGAGAAAAAGCCACCTTTATATGTTTAAGTCACTGATGTCTGGCCTATGTTACTGGCAGCTGAAGACAATTCCAAACTGATAACGCAGTCTTCAAGGAGCGTTACCCTTGCTGTTGCGCCGCCTGAAATGCTTTTCTCTAAAATTATCATAGGACTGGTCCCTTCTCAAAGTCGGATATCCAGTTAGAATGTTACCTTCCCAGAGGTGCCTTTCTGACCACCCTATCAGAAGATAACTACCCACACAGCATATATCATTCCTTAACAATATTATCTTGTTTTATTTTCCACATGGCATTTATCACTACCTGAAACGCTCTCTTTTGTTTGTTTCTTCTCAATCACCACCCTCACCCCCGCCGCCACCACCACACACACCATGAATACAAGGACTTTATTTTGTTCAAAGCTGTTGTATCTACCGCACCTAGAAGAGTACTATGAATAGATTCCTAGAAGGAAAGATGACTTCTGGAGTTTGACATGAATGTTATTTTCCCGTAGAAAATACTGTTATATATGAGGAAAAGATTTATAATTTAGGAAATTGTGGGTTAAATACTGTTTATGACCTAAGTACTATGTATAACATTGTTTATATGGATAATGAGTTCCAAGTCCAATTTCCCTTAATGAGCTCATTATGATCATGACCGTAGATCATTTTGCAGTTTATTCCCATCTCCAGAAAACCCTTCCTGCTTCCTTGAGTTATCTAGCTGCTTCTCACCTTTTATTCATAACAGTTTGTCAGATTTTAACTCCTTGATGATATTTTGTCTTTAATTTATTTACAGTAGGTTTAAAAATTGTTTTTAAAGAGTCCCACTCAATCTCAGGTAGATTTTTAAAAAATTGATTTCTTGAGTGCCACTACCTATACTCCTTGCAGACTCTATCCCATTTCACATCCTGTCTTGTGAAAATTATACTTAAGTCCTTTCAAAGGCACCTCGCCTAACTTCCTGCCCTCTCAGTGGTTTCTAAACTTCAGATCTTTTTCATGAGTTCATTTAAAAGCAGCAAAATCCTTTTCTCAATCCTTTCTGGACCCTTTCCTCTGTTCTGGTTTTCAGTGTGAGGAGCATGGTGAACTATAATGAGAGTACAGGTAAAACCTTGACATGTAGGGGAGTGAATTTTTTCTTTTACTGGCTAAGGAGAATGGATTTACATATACAAACCACATATGTAGACTAATAGGATAGGATCACTCTGTTACACACAATTAAGGAATAAAATGTAGACCAATTTGAAGAAGTGGAATGTTTAAAAGTTAAGTGGTAAAAATTCCAAGAATATAGGTTGGATACTGTGACAGAAATCGTTAGTTTTCCCAATATCCATTCTTTCCCTTTTCGTTAGTAATGAAGGTCTTTTTATTTAAGGTGGCAATGAAAAAGACTATATTTCCCAGTCTCTCTTGCAATTAGGTGTGACCATATGGTACAGTTCTGGAAGTTTTGTTTGAAACTGTGAGGCGAGATGACCCATCTGGACATGGTAGCCTTTTGCCCTTCCTCTTTTCTTCCTTCTTCTATGCTGGAACATGAACTGATGGCTCAGCTTCTGTGCTCCTCTTGCCTCATAAAGCGAGGTTGAGGATAGAAGCCATAAACAAAGAATGGGCAGCAGAACCATGTGATTTCATGGAGCCACTGTACCAATTTCAATTTGCCCAACCTAGGACTTTTTTTTTTTTTTTCTGGGAGACAATAAGCCCTGGTGTCTTTAAGCAATTGCTACTTTGAATTTTCTGTTAAATATAGCCAAGTATAATCCTTTTTGACACAGATGCTCACTTGGGAAGCTTTTAAAAATACCCCAGTGCCCAGGCAACATCCCAGACCAATTAAATCACAAACTCTAGGGATGGAATTCCAGCATCAGCAAATTTTTAAAGCTTCCTAGGTGATTCCCACGTGCAGCCCCGGTTGAGAATCGCTGTTCTTGGCAGACAGGTCTCACATGTTGCATGTTCAACAATCTCCCGGGGGATGCAGTGGTGCTTGTTAAAAATTTGTATTTCCTATCCTTACCTCCCCAGAGGTTTTGGTTCTTCAGGTCTGAGGATAGATATCCCACCCAGGTGATTCTGATACAAGAAAGCTAGGGATCAAATTTGAAGATACGCTGCTTTAGGCAATCGGAAATTTTTGGAAGTTTTAAAGCAAAGAAGTGACAAGATCAGAGGACTGTTTTAGGAGGAGGATTAGCCTGGATCTAGTGAATAAGTTGAAGAGAAGAGGTAAGAGATTGAACTCAAGGAGACCGACTGGGAGGTGCTGCAACAGCTGATGGCCTGCGGGGGATACATTTGTGAACTAAGAGGTGGCCACAGAAATGGGAAAAAAAGAAGGGACACAATAGACACTGAAAAAGATAAAACACTACAGGACTTGGTTACTTATGAGATTGGGGGGTGCTCTTCAAGATATTCTCAGTGACTGGAGAGTACTCGAAGGCTTTGGCTTCTTCTGGGTTAGTGTGTATTTCCCCCTAGTGCTCAAACTCTGATATAGATTATTAGTTTGCTATGTATCTATAGCTGCAAATGTTAAATTGACTTTTGTTAACTTGATTTTATCTATAGTCTTTCATTAGGTTGAAAACATTTATTTAGGTCGGGAGGCGTGAATCACACCTATAATCCCAGCACTTCGGGAGGTTGAGGTGGGAGTGTTGCTTGACGCCAGGAGTTCAGGACTAGCTTTGTCAACGTAGCATGACTTCAGTCTCTACAATAATTTTTTAAAAAAATTAGCTGTGTCGGGTGGTGCATGCCTATAGTCCCAGCTACTTAGGAGGCTGAGGCATGAGGATTGCTTGAGCCCAGGAGTTCAAGACCAGCCTAGGCAACAGAGTGAGACCCCATCTCTAAAAATAAATAATAATAACTTGCTAAATCATTTCTATTTAAAGGCTCAGATACTTTAGCTTAATAAGAGTCAATCTCACAAGTAAGTTTACTCTGTGTGTGTATTATATATGTATATACATGTATGCATATAAGCAAGTAATTAAATATTTTTCATGAAGTTTTACTTTTTTAATGTCATGTCTTGTAAAGCAAAGGAAATAAATAAACAGGCAGTATAGATACAGCTCTGAAGCTGTGCTTTGTATAGGCATCTTTCTGGGTTAAGACACAACTAAACTCTCAAGGCCTAGAAGTTTAAAGAACAGTTTGAAAAGGTGATCTCAATGGTAAATGATTACTTAACTATTCAATATAAGGCCACTAAGCAGAGAGATGTTATGGTAATATTTTATCAAATAACCTAAATTAAACATAATTACTTTATGAGTAATTCTAAGATACACATTGCCTGCTGATTTGTTGTAATAATGAACACCTATGTCTCAGAAATTGCTCTTAGATATGCTCTTCAAGTCCTCTGTTATTTAAAAACCAACGTGTTGGTTTTAGAGTTACAAAACAGAAAAAAAAAATAGTTAAATGTAATAGAAATATAATAAGATGTAAACTAATCTAATCTCTCAATTCTTACTAAAGTCTGTATCAAGACACAGTTTCCTGTAGAACAGATTTTAAAATACCAAGTAAATTTAATGAACAGAGAAGACAAATATATCATCACTGAGCTTACCACTCAGGGTGCAAAGATGAATGAAACAGCTTTGCTCTCTTGCAGTTCAGGGTATACATAATAAAGTGACAATGAATGTTTCCGAAGTTAGTTTTAGATTTAATTTTTCTCTCTAACTGGAATATCTATTAAGAAGACTCTAACAAGGTGAAAGTCATTAAATCTGTTCAAAACATAGAAAGGCTAAACTTCAATAGACAATGGGAGAACACTTGTCTAGATGCCATATCAGATTTAGTTGAGTTGCTAATAATCTTCTTTAATCTGGTGTGAGTCAGAATCTTGTCACTTGCTCCAGAGTATGCTTATGGTCCTTAAGCAACCATATGGTCCTTAAGCAACCATTGAGGGGCCACCACCTTCTCAATTCTCTCATGCGCACTAGGGAAAGTGAACACCTCCTGTGTGGGTGTGGGTTGTTAGATGCCTCACCAGCTCTCCCTAGTATTCTCTCTTACAGCTGGGCTTTGGTTCACCTTTATAACATAATTAAGTTGGTTAGAGAAAAGTGCTAACTATATCAGAGACTCAGTATCTTTGTGAACAATCCATTTCATACAGAAAACATTCGATTCCATGGTCACAAACTCTACCCTTATATGAGTTATAATCTTGCAGATGATTAAACACTGGGCCTGGGAATGCCTTTATATGAAAGTGTAGAGAGATTATATAGAAAGCCCTAGGCAAAACCCCATCTCCAGTTTGGGCAAAACAACCCAAAGTGTGTATTTAGCTGCAGATAGGTCAAGGAAATTTGTTATGGGTTAAATTATGTCCCCCTTTCCCCCACTAAATTCACATGTTGAAGTCCTAACCCCTCAGCACCTCAGAATGTGACCTTTTTTGGAGCTAGCATCGCAGTTGTAAATAATTAAGTTAGGATGAGGTCATATTGGGGTAGAATTGGCCCCTAATTCAATTTGACTGGTGTCCTTATAAAAAGAGGAAATTTGAACATGGGTGCATGCACAAGGAAAATGCCCTGTGAAGCTGAAGGCAGAGATGCTTCATCAAACCAAAGATTATGGAAGACGGTCAGCAAGCCAGCAGAAGCCAGGGGAGAAGCATGGAGCAGATATGAAAGACGGTCAGCAAGCCAGCACAGAAGCCAGGGGAGAAGCATGGAGCAGATATGAAAGACGGTCAGCAAGCCAGCACAGAAGCCAGGGGAGAAGCATGGAGCAGATATGAAAGACGGGTCAGCAAGCCAGCAGAAGCCAGGGGAGAAGCATGGAGCAGATATGAAAGACGGTCAGCAAGCCAGCACAGAAGCCAGGGGGAGAAGCATGGAGCAGATATGAAAGACGGTCAGCAAGCCAGCAGAAGCCAGGGGGAGAAGCATGGAGCAGATATGAAAGACGGTCAGCAAGCCAGCAGAAGCCAGGGGAGAAGCATGGAGCAGATATGAAAGATGGTCAGCAAGCCAGCACAGAAGCCAGGGGGAGAAGCATGGAGCAGATATGAAAGACGGTCAGCAAGCCAGCAGAAGCCAGGGGAGAAGCATGGAGCAGATATGAAAGACGGTCAGCAAGCCAGCAGAAGCCAGGGGAGAAGCATGGAGCAGATATGAAAGACGGTCAGCAAGCCAGCCAGAAGCCAGGGGAGAAGCATGGAGCAGATATGAAAGACGGTCAGCAAGCCAGCAGAAGCCAGGGGAGAAGCATGGAGCAGATATGAAAGACGGTTAGCAAGCCAGCACAGAAGCCAGGGGAGAAGCATGGAGTAGATATGAAAGACGGTCAGCAAGCCAGCAGAAGCCAGGGGAGAAGCACGGAGCAGATGCTTCCTCACTGCCCTCAGAGGGAACCAACCTTGCCGACACCTTGACCTTCCAGCCTCCAGAACAATACATTTCTTTTGTTTAAGCCACTCCATTTGTGGCACGTTGTTATGACAGCCTTAGCAAACTAATACTGAATTGTTCTTCCATCATTATCTTTATGGATAGTATATTCTTTTGGTAGAGACATAACTTGCCTTTCACTATTTGACCAGTGAGAGCTAAACATTTTAAAGCAAAACACCTTTAATGGGAAGAGAAAGAAAAGACAGAGTGGGTGGCCTGGCATGCCTGCCAACCACAGGTTCCTTTTACTAACGGCAGAGGCTGTCACTGCCCACATAAGGCCTCCTCCACCGCGCAGATCACAGAAAGCTGAGAGCTGCTTCCATGGTCACCAAGCTTTTCCATACTCTATCACTACATATTATTGCTGCTGGCTCAGCCAAAGTGTTGAAAGGACTATTACTAAGCTGCAATTCTTTATTCTTCCTTACCTCACTCTCTCACCTCCCAATTTCCTAGCCAACAGAACAAGGGTAGGAAAAAGAAACCGACTAGAAGTGCAACTGAAAAAAAAAACAGGGCAAAAAATAAAAAATAAAAATAAAAACAGACTCTACCCCACCTCTGAAAAAGGCGAGAGGATAAGGAAGAGAAGGTGAGGAGGAAAGAACATGAGGAAAGAGAAGGAGAAAAGGAGAGAAACATAGGTCTGGTTGGTCAGGAAAATCATTGCTGGAGGGAAGAACCTGAAATCTGTGATTATGGACCTCTAGGATGGTCATTACATTGCCCTAGAAAGTCAACAGGAAATTAAGATTCTTCTTGTGAATGTACTGTTTGGATCTCAACAAATTATTTCTGGAATTCAATCATCAAACTTCCTGCATGATATTTATTTTTTCATAGCTCAGTTCTGTAAACAAGGTCCATATGATTCTCTATGAATTAATGTAGAATAATGGAATGAGGAAGCCAGGAGATTCAGAAGTCCTTTAATTTAAGACTATAATTTTGGCGTGCAGGGAATTTAACAGACTTATCCAATGTCATATAGCCTATACCAGAACTAGGCCAAAGGATTTTGTAAATATTAGTTGGTATATGAAGAATCTAGGCTGATTTATATAAAAAATTTCTAAAGATAACTGCTTTTGAAGCTTCACATTTATGGTATCCCAGAAGAGGCTTTCTGATAGCCATCTGGGAAACTTCAACATAGAAAATGTCTCAGAATATAAGAAACCAAAGTAAACAAAGATTTATTCCAGTCAAAGTATTTATTTGGAAGATATTTGATGGATTAACATTTTTTATATAAATATATCTCAACAATTTGTATTTTTAAATGTCTTATTATATTAACACTAACTTGTGCTTAATAGCATTTACCATATGCTTGCAGTCTCCTAAGTACTTGATCCTCACCATGCCAAATACTCCGGTCCCATTATTTATTAACTCCATTTTGCTGTTGAGCAAACTGAGGCAGAGAGGAAGAGACAATATCTTTGCCTGACTTCATACTACATGTGAATAGTCTGGCCTCAAAGTCTATGTACTTAACCACTGTACCAGAGTACCACTAACCACTCTGTGAATCAATCTGCCTACAAATTCACGCATGTCCTTAGCAAGTGGTCTAATCTGATTTAGAATCAGTGCTCTTTCCCATCACACTCCACTGTCTCTCACATTGTCATACTTAAACTTAAGATCTGGAGTAAATCCTTCTACATTTTGATTCTCTTGAGCAGCCATTAACCAAAAGCAGCAGTGTGAGAAAGATTCAGTCCAACACAGACACCACAGAAGCACAGAAGCAGAAAGGGAATCCTGACCACCAGCGCCCCCCCTCAGCCATAGCAGTAACTTCCCGAGGTGTGCTGGAGGATGTTGGCTCCTGGGGCCACTCTTATCTTGTGTAGCGTGCTTGTCTCTCCTCATTCTCTGGTGTGGTTGATGGAACAGGTACTAGACCAGGGAACAGGAGACCCAGGTTACAGTCTTAGAGCAGCCTCTGACTGGCAGTGCCATTGACAGGCTGGACATGTGGTCCCTGCTTCACGTACCTAGCTCACTTAACTCTCTCAACTGCCCTGTGAGTGGGCATGACACTAGTTTACAGATGAAGGAATTGTGACTCAGAGAGTTAAGTATTCCATCAAGGTCATAAAAGATGATACTCAGTCCAGGTTGTCTGACTCTAAAATCTTCACGTATTCTTTGTCAAGTTCCCTTGAAAGTCACTTAAATCCTCTGAATCTCAGACTCCTTAAATATAAAGCACCATGGAGCCCTAGGGATTCTTTGAAGTGTCTCAGAAGTCACTTTGGGTAGGAAGTCCAAAAGGCAGGACCTGGCCTACTCCTTATATGCACGTGGACACACACACACACCCCAAGCAGTGCAGAATAATGCCTCTGTGACCATCTTTATAAGTGTGGCTTTCTACATTTAGATTGAAGGGAGGATTTACTGCTAAAAACTTTGAGGCCCATTCTTGCAAGTGATCTTTAAGGCCCCTCTTAGCTTTAACGTCTGGGAGAGGATCAGAGTTGTAAAAGTATCATAACTTTAGTAAATCAAGCCAGTCAGAGGAGACTTTGTATTCATCTGACTGGGTCGTCCTGAATGCAGATATCTGATGCCTTTGAAAGAAAAGGCTGTGCCTGAACTCTGCTGATATAACCATAATTTGAGAAAGTGTGTTGATTGCATTTGTGAAGATGGCCTTCTGATACAGGGCCAATTAGAAAAAACATAGTCTGTTTTCCTCTCTTGTGAGCTCCACTATTCCTTAAGGGCTTCAGCTGGTCAGGCATGAAAGGTATGTAGCATTAGTGGCTTGTTTAATGCTAACTCCTTGTTTTCCCTCTTCCTCTCTACCTTGCCTCATCTTATTTTTACCCTGTCCACCTTCAATACTGTCTACCTCCTGTGGCCCCAAAGCCAGCTGGCAGACCAGGAAGTGAGGGTCTGTATTGGTAGAAAATAAATAAATTCACTTACTCCTTCAAGTCCTGCCTTCCCCACACTTGTATTCCTGCACGGAGCAAAGCATTGGTGCTTAAACAACAGCCATGAGGCAGGTGTCTTGATGAATGCGTGGGGAGCCAAGTGTTACTGTTCCTCACCCTATAGTTCATACCTCTTCATTAAAAGCTACATATGTAGAAAATAATAAAGTCGACAAAAAAAAAAAACAAACAAAAAAACAACAAATGTTAATCATGGTGATGGTGACAATACCTTTCTTAAAAAACAATTATTGGGTTATACTTTATATGCCATAAGATTCACTCATCATTAGTGTACAATTCAATGACTTTTTGTAAACATGCAGTGTTGTACAACCATCACCACAGTCTAATTCTGGAACATTTCCATCATCCCAAAAAGATTCCTTGAGCTCATCTGTAGTCTCTACCTGCTCTCACCTCCAGTCCTAGGTAACCACTAATCTACTTTCTGTCTCTATAGATTTGCTTTTTCTGGGCATTTCACATGAACAGAATCATACGATATGTGGTATTTTGTGACTGGCTTCTTTCAGTTAGCATACTCTTTTTAAGGTTAATTCATATTTTAGCATGTATCTTTTATACATAACACCTTTTGAATGGCAGCATTATATAGAGGAAAAAGCATGAATATCAGAAGCATGCAAACATGGGCAGAATCAAAGCTGTGTCACTTCTTAGCTGTGTGACTTTGGGTAAGTTCCTCAATCTCTCTAGACCTATTTGTAGAATAAGAATAATACCCCCTCCCTCGGCTGAAAGGAAATAGCTGGATTGTGATGACAAATAGTGGGCGCTCCAGAAATCCAGTTCTTCTCTCTAAATTTTGCCAAAAACCTTTGCTTTCTCATCCCTGCTTCAAACTTTAAAGTGACTCCTACAGCCTCCCTCCCAGCCTTCACATCAAGCTTGAAACAAGAGCCCACATAACAAGCCATATCAGAAACAGATTCCACCAAAGGGAATCACATCCTTCATTAATGGAGCCCAGATGGTGAGGAACTAAAGGGATTTCCTTCAATTATATTGCTGTCATTTTTTATAAAGAATGTTAAATTGCATTTAATTATTATTGTAAGGAGTGAAAGGTGTCAAATTCTATCCCAGAATATTTTATGGAGTCGGCTTTCCTTTTGCAAGGATCTAATAACACCTTATTTTCCCACTAATTCTTATAAAACTGCCCCCATTAACATCAACCCTTAGATAACACATAAGCAAGTAGCAAAGAGCTAAAAACACAAAGGTAAATAAAATCCACCTCAAGCCAGGTGCCATGGTGCATTCTCGTAGTCCCAGCTACTCTGGAGGCTGAGGCAGGAGGATTGCTTGAGTACAAGGATTTCAGACCAGCCAGGGTAACAGAGCTAGCACACCTCTCAAAGAAAAAAAAATACACTGGAAATCCTCCAAACTCAACTTTTAGCCAATAGTTTCAGACCCTTTCTTTTCTGAACCTTTAGATGACCTTGAATTTCATGTATGTAGCAAAATAGACTGACTCAAACTCCTTGTTCATTTCTCCAGCCCACCTTCTCTGATTAGAACATGTTCTCATTTTCAGTCCCAACTCAAAGGGATCTTAAATGCAATCCCATCCTATACTGCAGGACATAAAGTTTACAGAGATGCTACTCCTTAGCCCTGAGAGAGAATTTCCTGTCCTAAATTTGCTTTTCCTTCTGAATTATTGTCTCTCTGTATCTTTAAATTTACCAGTGTTCCTTCACATTTCTGATTCCCGCCCCCCCTTGTCTGGGATTTATCGCAGTTGCATTTCTTCCCCAAACTCCTAACCACTTAATTCTCCTCCCTTTTGGAGAATTAAGTGGTTCAGATTTTTGCAGATTTACTTCTCGTTAAGAACAGTATAAGAGTTAAAACAGGAAAGGATAACCTCTCAATATTTTTACCAAATAAAATAGGGTTATAACATATTTTGTTTATCTCTCTCTTCAAGGAGATGATTATAGTGTATCATTTTTCATGATATAAAATGCCTGTGGTCAAATGTAAACTAATTATTAAGAGAGGCAACATATAATAGTCATTATACATATTACTGGAATTAAAGATGGCAAAGAGTGATTCTTTCAAATAGGTAAATTAGGTATAATTCCTACGGGTGATCAATTTGTGACATTATCAGTTGAGTTTGACTAATTTGAACTTCTGCTCTGGTAAAGTTATACTCACATAGATAAATAGATAAAGGCTATCTCCGAAGAATCAAGCACTTAAATTAATGTATCAATGTATTTGTATAAGGATTCCTGTGTTTCTTTGCTCTAAGTACTTATCTTGAAAATAGGAACTGTTAACAAAAGCCGTTGCTAACTTTTTTCCCAATATTAAGAGATGAAAGAAGGAGTAGGTAGGGTCCCAAGAGAGAAGTTTTCACATACTGAATTATCTCCTAATACAGGCTTGAAAAACCATAAATCTGATGAAAATAAATAAAAATTTGGGGGACAATGTCAGCTTAGGTTTATTGAGATTTGTGAATTTCCTCAATCTTTAAAAACTGTTCTTATGCTAAAACTTACCCCCTCATATCACCACAGTGAAGAAGAGTAATTTATATCCAAGACCTTATTTTAGGGATTTTATTTTAGGCGGTATCATAGGAATTTATCTCATGGTATAAATAGTTTAGTAAATCTGGGATTTAGGAAAGATTTTTTCTCTACAGCACAGGGCTTTGTTCAGTAGCAGATGACAAAATAATCTTGAGGCATGATGATTTAACTTCAGTTTGATATCCAACCATCCACCCCAAATCTTATGCTCCAAATTCCAGTATGTGGCCAGCATATTGAAAATCAAGTTTTAAAAAAATCACTTGATCCATATCTTCTAAATATATATACATGTATACAAGAATCACTCAGCCTTCAAATTATAGCTTGGCCTCTGGTTTGTGTATAACTCTCTAGAGAATTTCGATCTCAAAGTTAAAATCTCAAATATATGGAGATCATCTCTGAGGTCTTGGCTACTGTAAAATTCTGTCAGCATCCACGCATCATGTATATGAATTACCAAATAATGCCGAGTCTCCTACCCTGAGATGGCAGCCAGTTTTTGGTGTGCCTGACGGGCCATTTCACAGCCTTTGGTTCTTGTCTTGTGCATTTCCGCCCGGAGTGAGGGGCAGCTGACCGAGACATCCCCAATAGAAATGACCAGCTCTCGGTACAGGGCCACTTGTGTGTTGAACTCTTGGACAAGCTGGAAAAGAAGTGAGTTTTTTTTTTTCACCAAACATTTCTCATAAGAAAGTTTCCTATTTGGAGTACATAAACAGGGACCTTCACGGACCCCTGAGTCAGCTCCCCAGATCTCCAGCTAAGGAGCCTAGGAATTGTTTAAACCAGGAGGCACCAAGATGGTAAATCTCTTTGTCAAAGGCAAGTGTTTATTTTCATAGGCAAGCCTGGCCATGGAAGCTCTATTTCTAGACCTACTTGCCCTCACCCTTTCAGACTCAGTTTCCGAAGAGCGAGAGAACATATTTGGAGCGCTACCGTGCCACTCCCAAGTCAACAGAGAATGATGCTGGGGACTCCGGCATAGACGCTCCCCTCCGCTATTGCTAGGATGTGGCTTTTAAGTTGCACGGCGGGAGGGGGGGGGGAGACCACAGGTAGGGTGTAATAGGCAAACAACCTCTTGCTGGGCCACTGAACCTCTCGGCCAGACAGCCTGACGGGAAGACCAGCTACAGGCTCTGCGCTGGAACCTTCGACCCCCTCCGCAGCGCCCTGTGCGCTGTATTTGGGTTTGTTTGCTACTCTCTCCCCCAGAAAGCAGAATCCCCACCTCCTCATCCCTCCCTCCCCCTGTGAGCGAGCCAGTTCACTGTGTCTTTCGCATCCACTCCACCATTCTTCGGGGGGTTAGAGGCACAGCCCACAGCCGCTGATCCCCAAGACCCTTGCTGTGACACTTCTCTTTGCAGGGCCCTTACCACCGGGGTGTCACCCCGAATTTGGGGGACTGCAGATTTAAAAATAGTACATGTGCCACGTGATCGGCATTGAGGAGCTGAGGGTGGGGGAGTGGCTGGCACTCAAGCAAATGATTAACATACAGGACTCCCCCCACCCCCTCTCAAAAAAAAAAAAGAGGCGCAGTTTTCACCCACCATCTTGCAGTCGTCCAGGGCTCGTTGGGTTTTGTGGGCGCTCTCCGGAGCCGCTGCCCCTGCGCTCCCAATCTCCGCTCTGCAGCGGGGGCTTGCTGATCTGGAAGATCGAGGAGCGGGTGGACCGGCTGGGGCGCTTTTTGCGCCCATTCGGTGCAGAACTCATGCATACACATCCACCAAGCCGAAGCCGCTGGTGCAGTGCGCCCCGGCGCGGGCGGCCCGGTCGTTGCCCTGCGCGCCGCCGCCAAGCACCCGGAGCCCGGACCTGAGGCGCGCAGCTCACAGTGCTGGGGCTGGCTGCGCGGGTCGGTAACCTTCAGCTTGAAGGAGAGCCGGGGAAGCGCTGGCTGTGCCTTGCAGCATCGCTTCCACTAGCAGCGAGGAAGGGGCGCGATCAAGTTCTGCTCAGCAGCATTGCCGACCCTGTCCCGGGAGCTGGGCGCTGGCGCGGGCTCGCTCTGCCTTCCTCTCGGCATGGATTGCAAGGCTGGGCGAGAAGGAACGCGCCGCCCGGCGGTTCTGAGTTTCCATTCAGGTGGGGGAGCAGCTTTCAAAGCCTGCGCTGCAAGGTGGGGGGGCGGAAAGGGGTGTCGCTCTTGCTTCAGTGTCTTCCCGCAGCGGCGCTCCGTTCGTCTTTCCCCCCCTCCCTCCACTGTCGCCAGGCCTGGAAGGACTGGCCGTTCCCAAAGCAAGGAATTGGCTCTAATCGGCTGCCTTGATCCCTCGTCTCTAAGGGCTCGTCTGTTTGAAGATCCCAGATGAATCTGTGGCGGGACTGGCAGACGCAGAGAGTCGGTCCGGCTGACGTTGTTCACGGGCCCGCACATTGATAGGACGAGAATACTAATGTGATCTGTCCATGCAACCCCCCTTCCCCCTCCACACTTTATGCACTTATCCAATCAAATCCCCGGGAACATCAATTGCAATATTACTTCATCTGCTCTATTATTAGAAACTAAAAGTGTCATCAGAGTGGAGCACATGCCACATGCTGGGACCTAAACATGGATTTCAGATAAGCCAGTTTGGGCTGGAGGCCCTCACCATCTGAGATTGAGACTGTCTGGGGCCGCAGGAGAGAGTGAGGTTTTGCTCCAATTGGAAGATCTCTTGATAACCTAAAAGGAAAGCTTTGTTTCCCTGAGTTGTTTTTGTTTTTATTTTGTCTTTGTTCATGGAGGTGGAAGGAGGAGAGCCAGTGAGGCAGAATGCACAGAGGCATTCACTCAGATTGGCTCTCATCCCCATCCCATTTCAACTAGTAAAGCTCTTGGTCTCGCATTCCAGGGTCTCAGGACCCAGCTCCTAGAGTTCTTTCCAGAGACTTTAACAAATAAGAGCCAAGATGTCTCCCTGGACATTAAAAATGATCTTCTTCTCATTTTTGGGATATCAGTAACCCAGAGGCCAACAGAGGTGGCCCAGAAAAGTGGGGATGATGCCTGCATGAAAAGGAGTGGGGGGTGAGGCCCTCAGCCATTTAAGTTCACCCTTCCCGTTGACATCCTCCTAAGGTTCTTCTGGGAGGAAGAAAGAGTGTCGTGGGCATTCAACTCTAATGCTTTAAGGATGCTTGTTCTCCTGAATGATTTGTTTGGAGAGGGAGATAAAGGGGTCTGCCATAGGAAAAACTAGCTATGTATTAGTAATTCTAATAAGTACAGATCAGAGGTTCCTGGTCAGTCTGTTAAAGGGATATGGAGAGCATATAGAAAGAGAAAGCCAGAAATAGCCAGGAAGGCTAATATCCTAAGGAGGATGGCTATACATTTTTTTCTTTACAAGACAAGTAAACATAATTAGGTGCTCTAATAAGAGAATTATTTGGTCTTTGTCCTCAGTTCCTGGTGCAGAACTCCTAAAACCCTTGGAAATTGCCTGAGTTATTAGGATAAGTCATCTTGCCACCAGAAAGACCAAGGCTTGATTAGATACTTGCAACTTTCACCCTCATCCCCAATCTCGGGGGGAAAGGAGAGGAGCTAGTGACAATGGCCAATTATTTAATCAATCATGCCTACATAAAGAAACCTCTGTAAAACTCCTAAATAACAATAGAGTGTGGGGAGCTTCTGGGTTGTGGAAGATGTCTAGGTGCTGGAAGGGTGGTACACCAGGAAAGAGCATGGAAGTTCCATGTCCCTTTTCTCATACCTTGTACTATGTTTCTCTTTCAGTTGGCTGCTCCTGAGTTGGCTCCTTTAGAGACTGGTAATAGAGGGTAAAGCTCTTTACTGAGTGCTGTGAGTCAGGCTAGTGAATTACCAAACCTGAGAAGGAGGTTGTAGGAACCCCTGAATTTGTAGCCAAGATCGACAGAAGAGTTGGTAAACTGTGGATCCCATACTTGTAACTGGCCTCTGAGGTGAGGGCAGTCTTGTGGGACTGAGCCCTTAAGGCTGTAAATCTGGTGTTAACTCTGGGTAGTTAGTGCCAGAAATGAATTGTAGGCCACCTAATTGGTGTCAGAGAGATGGAGAAGTGCTTTTGGAAAAGACATCATTTTTTGGGGGGAGGAAAAACTCTAACCGGTGAGTAACCGAGTAGATATTTGGCTGCATTTTTTTTTTTTTTTTTCCCGAGACAGGGTCTTGCTCCGTCACCCAGTTTGGAATTTAGTGGCACCATCACAGCTCACTACAGCCTCAACTTCCCGGGCTCAGGTGATCTTCCCACCTCAGCCTCACAAGTAGTTGGGACTACAGGCACATGTCACCACACCTAGCTAATATTTTGTAAAGACAGAGTTTCACCATGTTGCCCAGGCTAGCAACATGGGCTGAGCTCAAGTGATCCATACTTCCCAAAGTGCTGGGATTGCAAGTGCGAGCCACTACACCTGACCAGAACTTCACACAAGCTTGAGAGTCAGTTTTCCCTATCAAAGACTAGAGGAAGGAGGCATCAGCCCTTACCCCCAGACCTCCGTGTGCTGCTATCCTTCAGGTGTTTAGATGGCCCAGAGACTAAGAGAAAGGGCTCTTCTGCTGGCTGAATCTCCCCAAATATAAGAAAATAACAGGTTAGTGCTTAGTCAGCTCCCTGACTCTTTTTCTTTCCTGCAGTTTCAAATCCTTCCTTCCTTCCTTCCTTCCTTCCTTCCTTCCTTCCTTCCTCCTCCCTCCCTCCCTTCCTTCCTTCCTTTCTGTCTCTTTCGTTTGTTCATTTGTTCATTTTACAGACTGTTACTCTGTTTCCCAGGGTGGAGTACAGCCTTCTCGAGTAGCTCCACAGACATGCCTTAGTTGGCTGCTCCTGAGCTGTATTCTTTACAATAGACTGGTAATAGTAAGTAAATCTCTTTCCTGAGTGCTGTGTCATTCTAGTGAATTATCAAATCTGAGAAGGAGGTTGTAGACACCCCTTCCTGCAACCTGAGCTGAGTGGACCATAGGCATGTGCAACCATGCCTGGCTAACTTTTGTATTTTTAGTAGAGACAGGGTTTCACAATGTTGGCCAGGCTGGTCTGAACTCCTGACCTCAGGTGATCTGCCTGCCTCAGCTTCCCAGAGTGCTGGGATTACAAGCATGAGCCACCGGGCCCGGCCCCAGTTTTCTTTCTACTTCATGTGTGTAAAGAGAGAAGCAGAGAAATACGTCAGGTGCCTGGGGGTTCGTGAGGGGTGAGGATGCTTGGGATGATGAGGAGGAAGATAACAGAAAGGCTGAGGGGCTTTAAAGAAGGATGGATAATATTCATTTGTAGATGATTTAAGTCCTGTGTTATAAACTCCTTTCATTATCACTAGCTTACCCTTGCACCCTCCCCACAATTTTCAGGAAAAGTCTGCTATAACCCATTGTTGGTGGTGCTTTGGAGAATTAAGGGAAAGGGGCTACCGTTTACATGTGTGTGAACGTGGATTGGAGAGGATAAGACACTGGAGGTCAATCTGCTGGAAATCTTTTTCCACAGCTCTGTTGCTTCTTCCCCTTTTCCTGCTTGGAAATAGCCACTTCTACCAGATTTGAGCATCTCAAAGCTACTAAGTAGTAGGTTTCTACTCCAGTTACAACCATCTGGTTTCTAACCCCCTCCTCACTTCTTCTGCCTAGAGACAATTTTAACAAATTAAAAGAAAAAAAGGCAATATAATTGCACTGCCCTGTTTCTATGCCATATTTCTTGCAGGAGCTGGGGGGCAGGGAGCGGAGGATGGAATAAATAGGTCAGATGCAATGCCACATCTGAAGGACTACTGACTTAGGAACCTGCTGGGGGATTAAGCGGAAATTGTCACTCATAGGTGCCCCTTGGCCTTCCCTGATACACAGCCCAAGCCATTTTCCTGCGAAGGGAGAAAAATAGCATCAATCTCAGAGCTGTCTCTCCCAGCCAGCGACAAATGCTGTAATCAGAATAGCAGCAGGCAGGCTTAGTTTCCTAACCTTCCCCCACATTCAAAACTGCATGAATTTACATTCCTGAGGCTGTCTGACTGCCAAGTAGAAGGGTAAAGTGTAGTTGGAAATCTCAACAACAGGCACATTTTCTGGTTACCCAGATCTGATTTTGGCACGTCTCTGATCTTTGGTCCCCTATAGGTGTGTGGCTTTGACAAGAGTCACATCCTAGAGTCACTCCAATATAAGACGTATCTTACATTTTGTGTTCTCTCTGTGATAGTTTTGAGAATTCATTTTGATTTGGAATTTTAAAAAAAGAATATCAGTTTAGAATAAATATGAGCAATTGCTGAGTTTCTTCAAATTGGTTCTGCAGGGAACCATAGTGGGACCCAGAAATGAACACCTCATAATGGATTGGCCTCTCATGAAAGGTGATACTAGGAGGCAGGTTTCATCTGGAACTAAAGTTCAGAGAATTGAAAAAAAAAGTTGGGGGGCCTTATCTGAGTGAGTCTGTGATAGAGGCAGAGAAAAATATATTAAGATTCCGAGTTCCAGAAGCTAGGGAGATCTGAAGGGCATGATCAAGTTATTTTTTTGTTCGGGTCAAATGATAAAAGATTGTTATTGTGAATAATTTAGTGAATAAACTATCTAACAGATGGTTTCTTTCTGCTAAAAGCAGGAGAGGGTGCAATATGTTGAGAACATTTTTTTATTAATTTCACAAATATTTTTGCATGTTCTTATGAGGGGCAGATCCAAGTTGTGTTGGTCTTGAAGCTTTTACAATTTGGGAGCCCCTGTTTAAGAAAAAGAACACAAAAATTTAAATACAAAAATGAGATACATCATCTTAGAAGGAGCTTATGCAAGTGAGGTTCCCTGAAGTTTAGGTTTCATTAAATTCATGGTAAATTTCAACCTTGGAATGTTTCTTGTATGCATAAGGGGCATCTAGTGTTTTGCTTGCTTACTTTTTATTCTCCCTATTCTAATGATAGCACCTTAAATTTCCTATGAGAAATCAGTCCTCTTTCACTTTTTGTCCACATGGCTCAGTGTGTGGGCATGTGATTCAAGACTGACCAATACGAATACTGCATTTCAGTGGCCACAATGACTGGTTTAATAATGCTTATGAAATCTAAGCTGGACCAATGAACTTTAGCATTGGGACTTTTGCTGGAACTATTAGGTTGAAAGATATGAAACTGCCATGATTCAACCATTTTGACTTACATAAATAGCAATTTTATATGTTTCAGCCTAATATTTAGTTGTTTTTTTTTCTTTCCATTGGGTTGGTAGACTGGTAAGACACAAGCTGGAATTTCTGGTGGCTACTTTTGCCATTCCTGGTCAACACATTGCCTGAGAGCTAACCTTAAGGAGCAGAATGAAGAGATGGAGAGATATTGATTCTTAATTATACTATTTGAGTGTGTAGATCTCATCCCTGCCTTAAGTCACACTACACCTGCAATTTCAGTTAGATGGACCAAAAATTTTCCTTTCAAATTAAGTCAGTTTTATTTGGATTACTACCACTTGCAACCAAAAGAGTCTTGATTAAAATAATGTGTAAAGAATAATTGTGAAAAAGTCTAGGATACATCGAATCAATACATCTAATAGTTATTAAATGTTTACTATGAGCAAGGTACTACATTAATGACAAGAGAAATATAATAAGAGTAAACATATGATTCTTTTTAAGACACTTACACCTGGGAGATAAGATATACAGACAAGAAACCACTAAGAACAATAAAATATGTAATAGTGTTACTTTCTGCTATATATAAATACTGCAGGAATTTAGAGATGGGATGAATCTCTGTATGCTGAGGTCATTAAAAAGGCTACATGATAGAGATGGAACCTGAGATAGGTATTAATATATATGTATGTAGGATCAGGATAGATGTAAGAATGTGAGACAGCTTTTCAGTGGTTGGCTAAGAGCAGGAGTAAAGGAGAAAAGAGTGGAGGGCATCAAGAGTTGGACCTGAATTGAAGATAAGGAGGAGAGGCCATTGTGAAAGTGCTGTGGGTGAGGTCACAAAAGTAGAAAAAATGATCTGGGTTCCTTTGGCTTAGGAAAGGAAGAAGGACAGTACATTAGCAGCAGAGAAAACCTAAAACTTTTCTTTGGATGACAATAATGTACATGATTTGAGGCTGCATTGGGAGTAGATACACCCACAGGACTTGTCTGATGTCTACTATTGACTTCCTACAGCTTTGCAGAAGTGAACTTGGAGGCTAAACTCCAGTGTAGTGAGAAAATGTTGATGCAAGTTATGTGTAGAGTGGAAGTTAATGGTGGCTAAGAATGGCATGGTTAACATTACTTAGAGCTTTTAGAGCGAAACAGAGGAGCTTGATTCTGATGCTGGTTTGGGATAGAACATTGGCAAAAGAGGACCATTGCCATTTCTTAAGAGAACTAATGAGGCAAGTGATGTTTTAAGAAAACTGATTTGGCAGTGATACGTACAATGCATTGGAATGAAGAGAGTGAATCCATCTACTGAACTACTATAATAATCCAAGTGGAAGAGGAACCTGACTATGCTGGGAGGAGAGTCAGAATCAGGGAGAAATTTCAGAGGGTTTTAGGGTCAGAGCATTATCTCAACACGGGACTGACTAGAAAAAAGTCTAAACTATCTAAGGTAAAAAGCAACAGGTATTTTAATTTCCCGTGGAAATAACAAAACTCATTGACAATTGCCCCTGAAATTTGCATTTAGTCCTGGCTCCATAGAGTCTTGCCTGAGATGTAGCCAGGATGTATACCCATTAGTAAATCCGCCAGCCTACTTTGTCTGTGAATTCTACTGAGACCTCTAACCCATTTGACTAGACCTCTTTCTAGCCAACCACAGCTCTGGCTTAAACCTAACCTGCACTATACCTATATCCAGACGCTAGTCAGCCCCTGCTTCGCTAACCGTTTCCTTCTGCTGGCCTCACCAACTCTGCCTGCAGTGGCTACTTTTCCAATAAAACTTGGTTCCTTTAAGGACACTTTTGGGCCTGCCAAGTATGCTGAAACACACGTTGAAGGAACACTGCAGTGGACAGGATGTGTCTGCAGAACCAGTTCCTTAACTTTCCTTTGACCCATCTGTGCCCTGGCTCATTTCTGGCCATTCCATTTTCTTTCTACCTCTGCTCTATTCTCTGTGTCCTCTTTGCGCTTTCTCTCTCTCTCATAGCCACACAATTAATGCATGTACATATTTTCCTTATTTTAAAACAACTGAATTGCAGATAAGGATGAAGTCCTTCTTGAGCACCAATCCAGCCTCAGTACTCCTTGCTTCCCCTAAAATAATCTTTCTTATAGGTTTTCTGGGTAGATTTTCCATTATGTAGTTGTAAACTTATATCTCCCTGTGTGTTTTTATAGGAATCATACATTGTATGTCTTTCTACAATATGTTTTTTTTTTTTCTTTTGAGATGGGGTCTCATTCTGTCACTCAGGCTGGAATGCAGTGGCGTGATCATGGTTCACCACAGACTTCATCTCCCAGGCTCAAGTGATTCTCCCACCTCAGCCTTTTCAGTAGCTGGGACCATGGTGCACGTCACCATGCTTGGCTAATTTTTTTGTATTTTTGGTAGAGATGGGGTTTCACCATGTTGCCCAAGCTGGTCTTGAACTCCTGAGCTCAAGTCATCTGTCTGCCTCAGTCTCCCAAAGTGCTGGGATTACAGGTGTGAACCACAGTCGCCAGACGTTTTTTCTTTCTACTTAACACTAAGTCTTTGGAGAGGCTTCTATATTAGTAGACATCTACCTCAATCCTGTACTTCTGCATGATATTCTAGAATAATAGATATATCATAGCTTACTAAACCATTCCCCAGTTGAGACATTTAGATTTCCAATGTTTTAATATTATTAACAAGACTGCAATGAAATTCTTAAGCATGCTCTTTTCTTTTCTTGTTTTATTCACAACATGAATAATGGAAGCACTATGGTTTGTAGCATGCACTTTTCTTCATACGAGAGTATATACAATATTTCATAAGTGTATGTAAAGAAGTGAAATTGCTGGGTCATAGAGTATGTGCATTTACATTTTTAAGAGACACTCTGAAATCTCTTTCCAATATGGTTGTATCAGATTACATGAGTGCTGGCTATTTATGAAAGTACCTGTTTTTCCACACACTGGCCAGTTGAAAGGCCAGTTTAACATCATTAAGCTTTTGAATTTGTTCCAACTTGATTTTTCTATTTCAAAGCCATATTCTTATCTCTCAGTCTTCTAATTCCTCTTCCCAGGCTTCCACTGATTTTGATTTAGCAGAGAATCTCTGTGGGATCACACTTGATAATGCTACCATCCACCTCCCTCCAACCTAACCCCCACACTCATACACTACCCTCCCACCCACTATGACTCTCAAACTCCTGCTCACATCAGTAACCTTGAGTGGATGGAACCCACCTCTGAAAGAGTAAAAAGATGAATTTGAATTTCCTAATCTGAGAAATTACAAAAATGGAGCTTTCCCTGACAGAATTGGACAACTGAAAATATTAGATTAGGTGACAGGTTGGGGCTGGCGATGTAAATTGAGAAGTCAGAAACAAAAAGTGTTCAAGTATGTCTTAAGCATGAATGTGTTTCCAGGAAGGAGTAGTACAGAGAGGAAAAAGGCAGAGGGTGAGGATAAAGTCCTGAGGCATGTCAACAGATAAGTGGTAGAATGAGATAACGAGTCTGTGGAGACCTGGAGAGGGGACTACCAGAAAGACAGGAAGAATCCACTACATACAGTGACCCAGAAGCAAAGGGCACAGTCACTTTCAAGGAGTGAGCTGTATTTGCCCCATAGCTATCAAGGAGAAGAGGATTTAGAAAAATATCTTTTGGAAAGAAGAGGTCATTGTGGAAAGTTGTGTATTTATAATAAAAAAAGCAAAACCCAAATTAGAAGTGAGCAATGAGGAGGCAAAGTGGAAGCAGGCAGAGATCACAAGTACAAGGGCAGAGGAGACAGACAGATACCCACAAACGGCAGGTTCTGATCAGTGCATGTTTATTTTTTAAAAGGACATGTTTGAAAAAGAAGGAAAGAACCAGTAGATAAGCAAAGGTAGACATTGCTTTAATAAGGCATAATTATAGGAAATACAGTGTCAGCTAGAAAAGAAAGAAGTGGTCTAATGTACAGATGAATGGAAGTCTACTGATTTTTTTTCTTTTTTTGCAAATGAGGCGTTGTGGACAGTCTTCCCAGGAGACTCTAGTAGAAATTCAGTGCTGTTGGTCTCTTAACACCGACAATAAAATCTAGGTTTCAAGTGTCTAGGTACTTAGAATACGTTAACAAAATAATCAGTTGAACAAACCAGGGCTCCAAAAGAACAGCATCAGCTGACATTGGGGATTGACGCATTCGAACTCTCGACTTTTCTAATTTCTGAAATTCTTGATGCATCAGAGAGTGATGAGGGAAATTCAGTCTTCTGCTAAGGAGTTTGTGTTTTTTCTAAGGTTGGTTCTGAAAGAACATTCTACAGTTCCTCTCAATAACCTGTTCTAGCATCCAACAAGTCAGGACATTCCTATTTATATATATTTCAAATTTCTCCTTGGAGCAATTTAATTCCATTTTCTTAGTGAATATGGGAAATAAATAGCATGTGTTGCCAGACTTCAAGTAAGACAGATAACTAAAAATAAAAATTGCGCTTTCAAAATGATGGTGTACGTAAGTTTTACCCCTGATAGAAATGGAGAGAGAACCAGGTTGGAGAGAGAATAACTCCAAGGTGTGGAGAATCTAGGGTTTCTCCTCGCAAAGGGAAATGGAGACTAAGAGGGCTCTTCTAAGGGACGGACAGGTGGGAAGTTTTAGCATCAGATTATGACGGATACCAGTCCCTTCTCTTGGCTCATTCTGTCCTATCTCCATTTCTGTGGAAGTTGGAAGGACTTATCTGATTGTCTCTGTTCTGGTAGTCTGGCAGAAGTAGAGTGTGTCTGAATTCCAGTTTGGCAGCAAATGCAGCTGCAGTACCCTGGCTCGTTCAAAACCGCAAATGCAGAGTCCACCACAACCTCTACTTATTTGTTACATGACCATGGGTAAAATGAGGCCACCATCCTCTTTACATTAACTCTTGTATCCTTACAGATTCATATCCAGGTCACCCTTCAGGTTTTTTCCTTCCAGGCAAAAGTAATTTAATTCCTTCACCCTTCTTGAAAGATGTACACAATCATTTTTGTTATTTCAAAATAACTGAAATAATCTCTAAAATAAGATCTCTAATAATAACCTGATTGAAGTAAAAGTAACTTTATTGTATCATAATATTATGTCTAACTAATACATTGGGGCTCCAACTGCTACTTCTAAAGTTAAACAACCAAGTTAATCATCTGTATTAACTTTGAGGTCTAAATGACAGACATGATTCTTTATATGACAATATCAGCAAAAGAAATGATTTAAAGTGAACTTTTATTTTTATATATTTTTATTTTTTAACTTTTACTCAAATGTTTATGGCAGAATTGTTCATACTATACAAAAGGTAGAAAGACCGAAATATAAATAATCTGATGTTAAATAGATAATATGTGGTATATCCATACAACAGAATAAAATTTAGCCACAAGAAAGAATGAAATATTGATATATGCTACAACAGGGATGGATGTTGAAAACATTAAGGTAAGTGCAAGAAGCCAGACACAAAATATCACATATTATATAATCTATTTAAATGTAATGACCAGAATAGGCAAATCTGTAGAGACAAAAAGTAGATTAGTGTTTACTTAGGGCTGGGGAAAACGGGGATAAGGGAATGATAGCCAAAGGGGACAGAATTTCCTTGCGAGGTGAAGAATATGTTCCAAAGTTGACTTTGAAGACAACTGAACATATCTGTGAATATACTAAAAACTACTGAATTGTACATTTTAAATGGATGAATTATAAGATATGTAAATTCTATCTAAATAAAGCTGTTTTAATAAGTGTATGCGTATCAAACATATACTTGATATAGCCAGGCACTATAGCAGGTGCTGACATAAAATCCAGGTCAAATCTGTAAACTGAGTATCTCTTTCATTTTGTAAATGATTCTTCAACTTTTAGAAAATTAAGAAAAACTATAAGGAAGAAAAGAAACGTTATCTAAAATATCATGCAGTTGATAGTCACTATGTATATTTTAATGCATTTTTTCTGTTTTTTGCATTCAGAAACCTTTTAATTTATCCAATATTATTTTTGACATCTTAAAAGACATTTATGTAACAAACTGTTAAACGTCTACCAAGCAACATAAGGAATAAGGCATCAATAGAAGAAAACAGCATCGATGTGAATAACTATCCTGAGATAACAATCAGAGGTATGCAAGATGTCTGAGGATGCTCACCACAGCATCACCCCTAATGGCAAAACAAGAGAAACACATTTAACAAAATTATCTCAGAGAAGGTATTTTTAAAAATCTTTATGAATGTAAACAAGAAGAGTATAAAAAAGTAAAAGTCTTTTTCTTTTGAGATGCGATCTCATCCCATCGCCCAGGCTGGAGTGCAGTGGCACCATCATGGCTCACTGCAGCCTTGATCTCTTGTGTTCAAGTGACCCTCCCACCTCAGGCTTCTGAGTAGCTGGGACTGCAGGCGCAGGCCACCATGTCCTGCTATTTTTGTATTTTTTTTAGAGACGGGGTTTTGCCATGTTGCCCAGGGTGGTCTCCAACTCCTGGGCTCCAGTGATCTGCTCGTCTTGGCCTCCTGAAGTCCTGGAATTATAGACATGAACCACCATGCCCAGCCATATCTTATTTTTAAAGTTTTCCATAGTAATGAGAGAGAGATTTTTATGAACGTATGGTCTTTTGATGCTTCGACAACTTATATTTGTAAGTCTTATGGCCTTTTGCTTTGGTTTACTTTTTTTATGTATTGATTTACAAGATCTCTGCCTCTATTAAGGATAGTAACCCTTCTGCCAGATATATTGTAAGTATTTTTCCAGTTTTGACATTTTTCTTTTCTGTTGTTTATAACATTTTTGAAGACATAGAAATTAGCTTTTTTTCCAGTAGCCAAATATACTATTCTTATTTTTTAGGTTTCTTTGATTGTTCTTAGTAGAATGGTTTTCATCTGAAAATAAATTAACTATTTATTATACATTATTCTAGTTTTTCATACTGGCATTCAAACTTTTCACAATGCTGTATGAAGTAAAATTTGCATATATCATAACTGCCTAAAGCAGTAACTGCCTATATTTTAAAAAATAAACTCTTTAATCCATTTCTAATTTAATTTGGAAGATGATGTGAGGTAAAGTTCTTATTTGATTTTTTTCCAACATTCGTTTAAAAATCCATCCCTTTCCAAAGAATTAGCATTTCTTTTATCTTCTATTAAGCTCATAGGTATTCTAGCATATAACTTAAGATTGTCTCTTCTATTCCACGATATTTTAATTGCTATATAATGCCATAATGTTTTACCTATAGTACTATATATGTCAAATACATTATAATGATGTACTTCTGTTGGGAGGGGCAATGCTTGATTTCTCTAATGGAATTTAGAATTGCTTTTAAAATCAAAATTCCAAACTGTGTAAAATGTATGAATTAATGTGGGACTAATTAAAATTCTGGCAATATACAATCTTTTCAGCTAAATATATAGTTGTCTTTCCACTTATTCTTTTAAAAATATTTCTCAGTTAAAGTTTGCTGATCTGATTTTAGTTTCTTTCTAATGTTAGAATAAAAAGTTTGGGGTATACAAAAAGGTTGAAAAAATTTTATAGTAAGTACTTGTACAGATTCTATCATTAATAGTTTAATTTCTTTATCACATACCTATCCATCTATCCATCCATCAATCCATCTTGAGTTTTTTATACACTTTAAATTACATACATGTATCAGTACATATCCCCTTAAATATTTCAGAATGCATATTATTAACTAGAGTTTAGTATTTATTTTTATTTAAATTTTTATTGCAGTAATATATACATGACAAAATTTACCATCTTAACTATTTTAAGGTGTACAATTCAGCGGCATTAGGTACATTCAAAATGTTGTGCACCCATCACCACTATCCATTTCCAGAACATTTCTATCATTCCAAGTAGAAACTCTGTACCCATTAAATAACTCCTCATTCCTTCCTCCCCTAGCCTTGCTAACCCATATTCTACTTTGTGTTATTATGAATTTGCCCACTATAGGTACCTCATATAAGTGGAATCATATAATATTACTCAATGTTGGGTCTTATTAAGTTTTTGCTCATTTAAAAAGTCACGGCCAGGCACGGTGGCTCACGGCTGTAATCCCAGCACTTTGGGAGGCCAAGGTGGGTGGATCATGAAGTCAGGAGATTGAGACCATCCAGGCTAACACGGTGAAACCCCATCTCTACGGAGATTGCTGGGTTGAATGCTGGTTCTGTCTTAAGTTCTCCGAGAAACTTCTTTTGTATTTTGTAAAAATGCAAAAAATTAGCCAGGCGTGGTGGCGGCCACCTGTAGTCCTAGCTACTTGGGAGGCTGAGGCGGGAGAATTGCTGGAACCCAGGAGGCGGTGGTTGCAGTGAGCCTAGATCATGCCACTGCACGCCAGCCTGGGCTACAGAGTGAGACTCCATCTCCAAAAATAAAAATAAAAATAAAAAAATAAATTGTGCCTTTACTATGTGCTTAGATTTGTGGTAGGCTTATATGAGAGACACAGGATGACCTCAGAGAATGTACAATTTAAATGTTTCATATTCAGTTATGTATTTTTTCTAACTTTTATTTTAGTTTCAGGGGTACACATGCAGGTTTGTTATATAGGTAAATTGCGTGTCATGGGGGTTTGGTGCATAGATTATTTCATTACCCAGCTAATAAGTGTAGTACCCCCTAGGTAGATTTTTTTTTATCTTCACCCTCCTCTCCACCTTTACCCTCAAGTCAGGTCAAGTGTCTGTTGTTCCTTTCTTTGTGTCCATGTATACTCAATGTTAAGCTCTCATTTCTAAGTGAGAACATGCAGTATTTGGTCTGTTCCTGCGTTAGTTCACTTAAGATAATGGCCTCCAGCCTCATCCATGTTGCTGCAAAGGACATGATCTTGTTCCTTTCTATGGCTGCAGAGAATTCTATGGTATGTATGTACCACATTTTCTTTATTCAGTCTACCATTGATGGGCATTTAGGTTGATCCCATATCTTTGCTACATGTGAATAGTGCTACAATGAACATATGTGTGCATGTGTCTTTATGGCAGAACAATTTGTACTCCTTTAGGTATATACCTAATGATGGGATTGCTAGGCTGAATGCTGGTTCTGTTTTACATTCTCTGAGATATCACCAAACTGTTTTCCATAGTTGCTGAACTAATTTACATTCCCACCAACAGCATATAAGCATTCCCTTTTCTTCACAACCTTGCTGACATCTGTTATTTTTTGACTTTATAATAATAACCATTCTGACTGGTGGGAGATGGTATCTTATTGTGGTTTGGTTTGCATTTTCCTAATAATTAATGTTATTGAATGTTTCTTCATATGCTTGTTGGCTGCATGTATGTCTTCTTTTGAGAAGTGTTTATGTCCTTTGCCCACTTTTTATTAGGATTGTTTGGTTTTCTGCTTTTTAAGTTTCTTATAGGTTCTGGATATTAGACCTTTGTCAGATGCATAGTTTGCAAATATTTTCTCCCATTCAATAGGTTGTCTAAGATTCATATTGATATGTGCAAATTTGGTTCTGTCATTGTGTTGTTAGCTGGTTATTATACAGACTTGGCTGTGTAGTTGCATTATAGTGTCAATGGTCTATGTACTTAAGTGTGTTTTTGTGGTGACTGGTAAAGGTCTTTTGTTTACATATTTAGCACTCCCTTGAGGATCTCTTGTAAGGCAGGTCTTGTGGTAAGAAATTCCCTTAGCAATTGCTTGTCTGAAAAGGATCTTATCTCTCCTTCACTTATGAAACTTAGTTTGGCTGGATATGAAACTCTTGGACTTTCTTTTCTTTAAGAATGTGAATACTGACCCCCAACCTCTTCTGGCTTGTAGGGTTTCTGCTGAAAGGTCTGCTGTTAGCCTGATGGGGTTGCCTTTGTAGGTGACCTGCCCCTTCTCTATAGCTGCCTTTAGTATTTTTTCTTTCATGTTAACCTTGAAGAATATGATGAATATATGTCTTGGGGTTGGTCATCTTGTATGATATCTCACAGGTTTCTGAATTTGAATGTTGGTCTCTCTAGTGAGTCCATGGAGATTTTTGTGGCTGATGTCCTCAGATACGATTTCCGAGTTGCTTGCTTTCTCTCCCTCTCTTTCAAGGACCCCGGTGAGTTGTAGATTTGATCTCTTTACATAATCCCATATTTCATTGAGGTTTTGTTATTCTTTTCTTAAAAATTTTTGTCTGATTAAGTTAATGTGGAGGACCAGTCTTCAAGCTCTGAGATGCTTTCATCAGCATGGTCTTTTCTGCTGTTAATACTTTTGATTGTGCTATGAAATTCTTGTAGTGTTTTTCAGCTCTATCAGATCAGTGTGGCTCTTTTTTTTAAAGTGGCTATTTCATCTTTCTGCTCCTGTATCAATTGATTATATTCCTTAGATTTCTTGGATTGGGTTTCCACTTTTTCCTGAATCTTGATCTTTGTTCCTATTCATATTCTGAGTTTTGTGTCTGTCATTTTAACCATTTTAGCCTGCTTATGAGTCATTGCTGTGATTGTTTGGAGGTAAGAACACAGTCTGTCTCTTTGAGTTGCTAGAGTTCTTGCACTGGTTCTTTCTCATCCATGTGGGCTGATATTCCTTTAGTCTTGAATTTTTTGTCTTTTGGATGGGTATTTTTGTTTCTATCTTCTTTAATATTCTTAGGGGTTTGATTGTGGTGTAAGGCCGGTTCAGTCAATTGACTTTGATCCTGGAAGATTTCAGGAGTCCAAAGCTAATTTCAGCATTACTGGGCTGCATGCTCTAACTCTAGGGGTCTGGTACCAGGCCCCCGCTTTGATCTCTGGCCCCTTAAAGTTAGGAACCTGTTTTTCTGGCAGGACTGAGGTGTTCTCTCCCACTGACCACAATACTCTAATGAGAGATGCTGGCCAAAGCGTTTTGTAGGGGCAGTGGCAACAAAATCCATGCTTGCTCATGAATGCCAGCCCCTACAGCCATGAGGTGGGGTGCACACACATTGGCTGGGGTGGGGGGCCAGCAGAAGCAAGGCAGTGGTGCCTATGTGCGTTTGTGCCTGTGGCAGTGGTGTGGTGCCAGCAGGGGCAGGGTTCAAGCATCTGTGCTTGCACTAGTGCCATCAGCAGGGACAGTGGCATGAAAGGCTGCCCATGCCTCTTGCGGGTGGGGCACTGGCAGGGATGGTCAGGGTGGTGGGGTGTGCTCACTCTGATGGCAGTGGGGTGGTGGGGTACTTGTGTACACATTTACTTTTTGCAGAGGGGAGGCAAGGTACTCCTGTGCACATGCTGGCAAAGTTGTAGTGATATGGTTTAGCTGTATCCTTACCAAAATCTCATCTTGAATTGTAGTAATCCCCATGTGTTAGGGGCAGGTCCAGGTGGAGATAATTTAATCAAGGGGCTGGTTTCCCACATACTGTTCTCATGGTAGTGAATAAGTCTCATGAGATCTGATGGTTTTGAAAACGGGAGTTCCCCTGCACAAGCTCTCTTGCCTGTCCCCATGTAAGATAAGACTTTGCTCCTCCTTTGCCTTCCACCATGATAGTGAGGCCTCCCCAGCCATGTGGAACTGTGAGTCCATTAAACATCTTTATAAATTACTGTCTTGGGTATGTCTTTATTAGCAGCATGAGAACAGACTAATACAGCGCATGCCCTGTGGGCCAGAACACGGCTGGGGAGGCTGCACTGGGGTGAGGCTGAGGGTAGGCTGTGTTTGTCAGCAGGAGCCCATCTGCTGGAGGTCTCTAATGGTTAGGTGTGGTCTCCTGGCAAAGGAGCTATGATGCAGGCCCCCAGGAAGCGCTGTGATTGGGCATCTGAGGCTGCATTGCAAGTGGGCATGGCCAGGCTTGGAACCTAGAAGAGGCTGGCAGACAGCAGGTTGCTCAGATCAGACTGGTCCTGTCTCAAAGGCAAGGCTGCCCTGCTCTGTCCAGGTCTGACAGTCATCCAAAGGCTAAAGCCACCTACAAGATCCTGGCAAGCCTTGGGGAAGGGGCATCCCTGGCTGTGTTCCACTGCAGCCATTCCCATGCCAAACCCTTTGGGCTCCACATAGGCTGGAGTCCTGTCCCCTGCCACCACTCCAAGCAGCTTTGCTTACCAGCTCAAGTGGTGGTTGTGGGGTCTCCTGCAGCTAGGATTCCGGAGGTCCATAATGACAGTGGGCCACTCCTTAACTGTTCCACTTACCCCTTCCCCAGGAGATTCTGGAGGCCAGGGGTGGATCCTGGTGCTCAGCAGCCCCATGCAGTGTTCCCAGATTTCTCTCTTTTTGGTTTAGCATCTGTATCCTCCCCTCCATCCACTCTCAATGCCTTTTCTCTGAAAATCTCCTCAAAGTGTGCCAGTCTTTCCAATGTCCCACTCGTTCATTGGGAGATATTCCTCCTAACTGCGTCTAGTTGGTCATTTTGACTCCTTCTAAAATAAGCTTTTAGACCTGGCCTAAAAAGAGATATAAATAGATAAGACAGAAATAAAGGTTGATTAATACAGAAATTTCAAAAGGAAAGGGCTTTATCACGACTTAATTTTTTTGGTGTGCATTTAAAAGAGCTAATAACTCCTTTTCATAAATCGAATCTTTCTTATTACTCCGAAGTTATAACTGCAATAAAAATTATGGGAAAGTTATTGGATAAGTAGATTGGGAAATACTAGACATCTAGGGGAAGTATCTGAATCTATCAGTCTAGGGATGTACTGAGGAATCAGAAATGAGGAATTGAATGATTGATTGATAGATAATTCTTTATTACAAGGCTAAAAGACAATTGATTATAATGCATTCATTACTATGTTAACATGTATTTTAATGCTATGGTTTAGATATGATTTGTTTGCCCCCACCAAAGCCCGTGTTAAAATGATCCCTAGTGTGGTGATGCTGGGAGATGAGACCCAGTGGGAGGTGCTTCAGCTTTGAGGGTGGCTCCCTCATGAATGGCTTGGTGCTGTTCTAGCAGTAGTGAGTGAGTTCTCACTCTTTGAAGATTGAATCTGTTATCTTGAGAATGAGCTAGTTCCTACCAGAGTGGGTTGTTACAAAGTCAGGATGTTCTGCAGGTTTTCCCTGCTTTTCACATGTTCAATTCCATTTTTATCTTCTCTGCCATGTGTGATGTAGCATAAAACCCCTTACCAGAAACCAGGGCCATGCACTTCAACTTCTCAGGCTACAGAGAAATGAGCCAAATAAATCTCTTTTTCTTTATAAATGATTCAGTATCAGGCATTCTTTCATAGCAACGCAAAATAGACTAAGACATACAATTAACTCAGAGCAACATCAACAAAACTTTACCGAATGTCTGATGTACTCAGTGCATTAGGCTATACAATAGAGAGCCTAAGAAATTAGATGACACATATCCACCTTTAGAGTCATACAAATTGACATGAATCTAAGAGAAAAAATGTCGTAATTCATGCTTGACTGTGAGACTTTATAAGGAAAAGGAGGAACAGAGTCTAGACAGAACTGGGACAAGAAGAACTGACCCTTGATGGGGAACTAACTGTCCATTTTGCCATGTTCAAAGAGACTGGACAAAATTGGCATGATTCATATTAGCACAAATATCTAAAGAGGTCTAACTTAGCAGAGATTTCTTTGGTTCAGAAAATATGACTCATATAGTTACCAGGGACTGTGTGTTGGGGAAGGGGTGTTGGGAAGATGTTGCTCAAAGGATACAAAATTACAGTTAGATAGGAAGAAGAATTTCAGGAGCTCTAATATGCAATATGTTGACTATAGTTAATAATGCATTGTATTCTTGAAAATCAGTGAGAGTAGGTTTTAAGTGTTTTCGCCACAAAAATGGTAAGTATGCAAGATATTACATTTGCTAATTAGCTTGATTCAGCCGTTCTACAATGTATACATATTTCAAAACATCCTGTTTTACACAATAAATATATACAATTTTTATTTATCATTTAAGAAAAATAAATAAATTAGCAAAAGGAAACATCAGAGAAAACTAAAGGAAAATTTCCCAAAATCATAACTAATGCTCTTCACAAAAGTCATGGTCATTGAAAACAAGGAAAGATTGTTTCAATTTACTGTCAAAGATTGGAGAAAACCAAGCAGACAAGATGATTACATTCAATGGGGTATCCTTGATTGGATCTTAGATCAGAAAAAGGGACATTTGCGGATAATATGTGAAATCTGGAGTCTGTACCATTGGTTAATAGTACTGTACCAATATTAACTTTTTAGTTTCGATAAGTGTGTTTCATTGTTACATAAGAAGTTAACATTGAAGGAAGCTGTGAAAAGGGATTACAGGAACTCTCTGCTATTTTTTCAACTTTTTCATAAATCTGTAATTATTCAAGACTTAAAAGTTAATTTTAAAAAACATGACTTATATACCTACTATGTGCTAGTTTCTGGGGGACACAAAGACAAGATAGATCCTTGCCTAGAGAAGCTAGCTGTAACAGAGGCAGAAATGGCAAGCAATATATATAGTGTGTCAGACGTATCTGTGAGAGAAGTTTGTTGGGAGTAAGTCTCCCAGCACACAGGGAATAGGGAATGAAGCTAACAAGAGCTCAATAAAGTTCTGAGGTCACAGAGAAGTAGACTGAGATTTAGAGCTGGGCTCAATTTTTTAGAAGAAACTGGAGAACCTGAAGAAAAATCTGAAGAAGTTCAGTAATATGAACAATGCTAACACTCCTTGGAGCAGAGAATATTTTAGTGACCTCACTGGTACACAAACTTACTCACACCAGGCTTCCTACCTTTGGCAACAAGACTAGTTTTTGGTGTGGGGTTTTGTTGTGCCCTACTTGCGTTAGACAGGAGTGTCTGGGAAGCTGGGTGTAGAGAGAGATGAATTGGCTTGGGCATACACAATATTTGACCATGGGTGGGGAAGGAAAGGACTCACATTTTGTTACTAAAATGAGTAGTGGGCCAGAGTGCTGCAAAAGTTTAGTGGAGAGAGCCAACATATTGCTGAAGTTGTAAAGAAAGGTTTCAGGGAGAGATAACATTTGATGTCGCTCTAGAAGAAAAGAGATGAGACTTTAGATAAGGAGAAAAGGATGGGGAAAGCATTCAAGGCAGGATAATCAGTATGCACAAGAAGAGAGTTCAAATATACATACTATGCATGGGGAATGACAAGTATATTAGTTTGGCTGGATCAGCAGGTGTATGTAAGCAAATAATCAAGAAGATTGAAAAAGTGGATTGGAGCCAGATTATAACAGATCTTGAAATACTAGGCTAAGTATTTTGGACTTCATCCTATAAATTATAGAGAAAATTGATTTCGTTTTTTATTTTGAAAGTGAAAGTCTAGCAATGTTTTGAGAAGATTAATGTGGCATTACTGTATAGAATGAATAGAGATTAGAATGAGAAAGATTATTGCTGTAAAATAATGGAGGCTGGAATTTAAAAACAGCAGTGGGAAAGGAAAGGGGGAGTTGTGAAAGACATTACGAAGGAAGACTGGATAGAACTGGGAATGATGGGAAAGGGAGGTACGAAGAATGTCTCCAAGGTTTTATATTTAGGAGACTCAAAAATGGTAGAATCGTTGTCTGAAACACCAAAAGTCAGAGGAGAAGCTGGTTTTGTGGGATGTAGATGTGCTAAATTGAGGTAATAATGAGGTTTCCTAGGGAAAGAGTCCTGCAACTAATTATACATGCCACATCTAAAATTCAGTAAACAGATTAGGGGCCAAGATATATGTCTGACAATCTTTCTGGTAGAAGTAGAACTTTAAACCCTTAACTTGATAAATCACGCTCCAGGATAATGTGTACAACAGTGATTCCAACCCAGTCTGTGTATCATAATCACTGGTGCAGTGAGCAGCCATTGCTTCTGCCTGCCTTCCCTCTTCTGATAACAGAACCAATTCTTTTCATTTTCTTCCTCTCCATATGATTCTGTGGGGAGATGGGGAGCTAAGGTTATGGGATTCCACTTCCCACACCATAAAAGGCCTGCAGGCCTTCATAATCAAAGCACCTGTCCCCCAGATATAGTGACTGGTCCAAAAAGACCTAACTCTTTTCTCCAGACTCACTAACTATGCAGAGGGTGAAAGCCAAAAACTTCCTGTAGCCTCTTTCCCACAATATAAAGGAAGCCTGCCTCACAATGAAGCCCACACAGGGTCCTAATGCCATCATTTAAATTCCTAGAACCAGACATTTCTGAATTTAGTTCTACCACATGTTTGCCAACATGAGTATTTATTTATATGCCATCAAGCCACATTAGAGGGCTAGAGAGGAGGGAAGGAAGGGGCACTGACAAAGGCTGCTTAATATCAACTGGCTGTCATCTTGTTCATTTGGCTGTTTAGATGTTTGTGATAATAGGATAGTTTTGTATCTTGATTGCAGTGGTAGTTACATAAAGCTTCACATGTGATAGGATGATATAGAATTATACCCACACATTATACCAATGTCAATTTCCTGGTTTTGCTAAACTATGGTTTTATAAGATGCAAGCATTGGGGGACATGGGGTGAAGGTACACAGAATCTCTCTGTAAGATGTTTTCAACTAGCTGTGAATCTATAATTACTTCAAAATAAAAAGTGAAAGAATTTGCTATCTAAATATAAAGATAAAGAAAGGTTGAAAGTTAAAGAATGAGAAAATATATTTCATGCAAATAATACCCAAAATAAAGTTAATAGGTATATTAACATCTGGCAAAATAGATCTTAAAATAAAAGGCATTAATGTACAATAATGGAGTCAATCCATAGTGGTAAAAAGCTTTAATTTACTAGGAAGCTATATAATAACAAAACCTCAAAATATGTAAAGCAAAAAATTGACAATTTAAAGGAGAAGGACAAACCCATAATCATAATAAAAGGTTTTAAATATATTTTTCTCAATAATTCAAAAATCAAACTGTTAAAAATTTCAGTAAGAATGAAAATCTGAATAGGACAATAAATTGACGTATGCCCAGGATATGCAACTATAGAATGTGTACATTTAGGAATATCAACCCTATGCTGAGCCATAAAGCAATTCTCAACAATTTTCAAAAGTCTGGCAGCATATAGACTTCATTCTTTGACTACAATGCAGTTAGGTTGTAAATCACAAACAAGAGATAATTAGAAAATTCCATATGCTTAGAAATTTAAAAAACGTACATATCTAATAGCTAATGTGTCAAATAACTCATAATAGAAATTCAAAAATATTTCCATTTGAGTGATATAAAAATATATATCAAAATTTGTTTGATGCATCTAAAGTAATAACTGTAGGGTGATTGAGAGCCTTAAATGTTTATATAGAAACAAAGTTTTTTTCCAAGATGGTGGATTGGAGACTTTCAGCATTGGTAGCCTCAGCCACTTGGAAATAGCAAGTTAGTACAGAAAGCCCAACTCTGCGAACTTTAATTAAAAAAAAAAAAAGAAAAATGAGAATCTACCGAAACATGAAGGACACCCGAAACCCTGGAGAAGAGAACAATGGCAAACAACTCCCATGACAGTGCCCTACTGAAAACAGGAAAGAAAAGAAAAAGAAAAAAATCCTACCCACATAAAAATAATTACAAAAATCAGAAGTGTCGACTTCTCCAGATGAGAAGGAATCAGTGCAAGAATTCTGGCACCATGAAATATCTGAATATAGTGACACCACCAAAGGATTTCACTAGCTCTCCAGCAATGATCCCTAACCAAAACGAAAATTCAGAAATGACAAATAAAGTATTCAAAGCATGGATTGCAAGGAAGCTCATTGAGATCCAAGACAAGCTTGAAAACCAACTTCTAAAGCAATCCAGGAAATGAAGAAAGAGATAAACATCTTTTTAAAAAATCAGCTGGAGCTGCTGAAATTGAAACACTCACTTATGGAATTTCAAAATACAATTAAAAGCTTTGTCAATGGACTGGACCAAGTAGAAGAATGAATTTCAGAGCTTGAAGACTACTCTCTTGAACTAACCCAATCTCACAAAACTAAAGAAAAAAGGTGTTTATTTATTTGAGATGGAGTTTTGCTATTGTCGCCCAGGCTGGAGTCCAATGGCACAATATCAGCTCACTGCAACCTCCTCCTCCCAGGTTCAAGCGATTCCGCTGCCTTGGCCTCCTGAGTAGCTGGGATTACAGGTGCGTGCCACCACACCCAGCAGATTTTTGTATATTTAGTAGAGATGGGGTTTCACCATATTGTCCAGGCTGGTATCAAATGCCTGGCTTCAGGTGATCCACCTGCTTCAGCCTCCCAGAGTATTGGGATTACAGGCATGAGCCACTGCACCCAGGAAGAAAAAAAAAAATTAGAAAAATGTCTAAAGTCTTCAATAAATACATGATTATGTAAAGCAACCAAATGTGTGAATTATTGATATTCATGAGAGAGAGGGGAAGGAACTGAAAGTTGTATTTAAGGAAATAATTCAAAAAAACTTCCCTACTCTTGCTGGAGAGGTAGACATAAAGATATAAGAAATCCAGAGAACATCTGTAAGATACTATAGAAAACAAACATTACCAAGGCATATGGTCACCAGACTGTCCAAGGTCAATCTTGGACAAACAAATTGAAAACAGTCTGTGATCATGGATTGAAAGAATCAATATTGTTAAAATGGCTATACTGCCCAGAACAATCTATAGATTCAACACTATTCCTATCAAACTACTAATGTCATTTTTCACAGAATTGGAAAAAACTATTATAAAGTTCACATGAAACAATACACACACAAAAAAGAACCCAAATAGCCCAAGCAATCCTAAGAAAAAAATTACCTGACTTCAAACTATAATACAAGACTACAATAATCAAAACAGCATGGTACTGCTACCAAAAACAGATGTATAGATCAACTGAACAGAATAGAGAATCCAAAAATAAAGCCATACACCTACAGCCACATAATCTTTGACAGAGTCAACAAAATTAAACAAGAAGGAAAAGACTGTCTATTCATCAAATGGTTCTGTGGTAGCTGGTGAGCCATATGCAGAAGAATTAAACTGGACCCCTACCTTTCACCATATAAAAAAAATTAATGCAAGATAGGTTAAAAATGGAAATGTAAGACCTCAAACTAAAAGAATCCTAGAAGAAAATCTAGGAAACATCATTCTGGACATGGCCTTAGGAAAGAATGTAATACTAAGCACTCAAAAGTAATTCCAGGCTGGGCCTGTTGGGTCATGCCTGTAATCCCTGCACTTTGGGAGGTGAGGTGGGTGGATCAGTTGAGGTCAGGAGTTTGAGACCAGCCTGGCCAACATGGGAAAACCCAAGCTCTACTGAAAATACAACAATTAGCTGGGCGTGGTGGCAGATGCCTGTAATACCAGCTACTCAGAAATTAGTTGGGTATGGTGGCAGGTGCCTGTAGTCCCAGCTATCCAGGAGGCTGAGGCAAGAGGATTGCTTGAACCTGGGAGGTGAAGGTTGCAGTGAGTCAAGATTACACCACTGTGCTCCAGCCTGTGCAACAGCGTGAGACTGTCTCAAAAAAAAAAAAGTAACTTCAACAACAACAAAAAAATTGACAAATGGGACCTAATTAAATAAAGAGCTTCTTCACACACACACACACAAAACACCCAAAAACCAAACCAAAACAAAACAAAAAAAACCCCACAAAACCCATCAACGGAATAATGGATGATCTACAAAATGGGAGAAAATATTATCAAACTATGCCTCCAACAATGGTCCAGTATCCAGAATATATAAGGAAGTTAAATAATTGAACAAGCAAAAAATAAATAACCCCATTAAAAATGGACAAAAGACTTGAACAGACACTTCTGAAAGGAAGACATACAAGCAGCCAACAAACATGAAAAAAATGCTCATCATGACTAATCATCAGAGAAATGCAAATCAAAGCCACTATGAGATACCATCTCCAACCAGTCATAATGAGTATTATTAAACTATCAAAAAACAACAGATGTTGGCAAGGCTGTGGAGAAAGGGAACACACACTACACTGTTGGTGGGAATGTAAATTAGTTCAGCCCCTGAGGAAAACAGTTTGGAGATTTCTCAAAGAACTTGCAACTATCATGTCATGCAGCAATTCCATTACTGGGTATATATCCAAAAGAAAACAAATTATTTTACCAAAATACACATGCACTCACATGTTCATCACAGCACTATTCATAATAGTAAATGGAATCAGTCTAGGTGCCCATCAATGGTGGACTAGATAAGTCATGGAATCAGTCTAGGTGCCCATCAATGGTGGACTAGATAAAGAAAATGTGGTACATATACACCACGGAATACTATGCAATACTATATAAAAAGAACAAAATCATATTATTTGCAGGAACGTGCATGGAGCTGGAGGTCTTTATCCTAAGCAAATTAATGCAGGATCAGAAAACCAAATATTGCATGTTCTCACAAGTGGGAACTAAGCATCGGGTATTCATGGACACAAAATGGTAATAATAGACACTGGGGGATGGAGGGAGTAGGGCAAGGGTTGAAAAACTGTTGGGTACTATGCTTAGAACCTGGTTGATGAGAGTATTTATATCTCAAACCTCAGCCTTATGCAATAAAACCAGGTAATAAATTTGCACATGTATCCCCTGGATTTAAAATAAAAGTTGAAAAAGAAAATAAAAAAGAACAGAAGAAGGGCTAAAGTAATAAGCTAAGTATCTAAGTCAAGATATTAGAAAAAGAATATCAGAGGAAAAAACTCAAAAAATGTTAGGAAGAAAATAACATATAAGATTAGCAATGAATAAAATGGTAAACAAATTGATACTAGATCAACAAAAAAAGTCATGTTTTTTATTTTTTATTTATTTTTTTTCTTTTCCATTTTTTTATTGCATTTTAGGTTTTGGGGTACATGTGAAGAACAGGCAAGATTGTTGCATTGGTACACACATGGCAGTGTGATTTGCTGCCTTCCTCCCCCATCACCTATATCTGGCATTTCTCCCCATGCTATCTCTCTGCAACTCCCCACCCCTCACTGTCCCTCCCCTATTTTCCCCCCGACAGACACCAGTGTGTGATGCTTCCCTCCCTGTGTCCATGTGTTCTCATTGTTCAACACCCATTTATGAGTGAGCACATGTGGTGTTTGGTTTTCTGTTCTTGTGTCAGTTTGTTGAGAATGAGGGTTTCCAGCTTTATCCATGTGCCTGCAAAGGACATGAATTCATCTTTTTTTATGGCTGCATAGTATTCCATGATGTATATGTGCCACATTTTCTTTGTCCAGTCTATTATTTATGGGCATTTGGGTTGGTTCCAAGTCTTTGCTTTTGTGAACAGTGCCACAGTAAACATACGTGTTTATGTGTCTTTATAATAGAATGATTTATAATCCTTTGGGTATATACCCAGTAATGGGATTGCTGGGTTAAATAGTATTTCTGGTTCTAGATCCTTGAGGAATCGCCACACTGCCTTCCACAATGGTTGAACTAATTTACACTCCCACCAACAGTGTGGAAGTGTTCCTATTTCTCCACATCCTCTCCAGCATCTGTTGTCTCCTGATTTTTTAATGATTGCCGTTCTAACTGATGTGAGATGGTATCTCAATGTGGTTTTGATTTGCATTTCTTTACTGACCAGTGATGATGAGCTTTTATTCACATGCTTGTAGGCTGCATAAATGTCTCCATTTGAGAAGTGTCTGTTCATATCCTTTGCCCACTTTTTGATGTGGTTGTTTGTTTTTTTCTTGTACATTTGTTAATTTCTTCACAGATTCTGAATATTAGCCCTTTGTCAGATGGGTAGATTGTAAAAAATTTTCTCCCATTCTGTTGGTTGTCAGTTCACTCTAATGATAGTTTCTTTTGCTGTGCAGAAGCTCTTTAGTTTAATTAGATCCCATTTGTCAGTTTTGGCTTTTGTTGCCATTGCTGTTTTAGTCATAAAGTCCTTGCCTATGCTTATGTACTGAATGGTATTGCCCAGGTGTTCTTCTAGGGTTTTTATGGTGTTAGCTCTTATGTTTAAATCTTTAATCCATCTGGAGTTAATTTTTGTATCAGGTGCATGGAAGGAATCCAGTTTCAGCTTCCTGCATATGGCTAGCCAGTTTTCCCAACACCATTTATTAAACAGAGAATCCTTTCCCTATTGCTTGTTTTTGTGCGGTTTGTCAAAGATCAGATGGTTGTAGATGTGTGGTGTTATTTCTGAGGCCTCTGTTCTGTCCCATTGGTCTATATCTCTCTTTTGGTACCAGTAGCATGTTGTTTTGATTACTGTAGCCTTGTAGTATAGCTTGAAGTCAGGTAGTGCGATGCCTCCTGCATTGTTTGTTTGTTTGTTTGTTTTGCTTTGGATTGTCTTGGCTATGTGGGCTCTTTTTTGGTTCCATATGAAGTATAAGGTAGTTTTATCCACTTCTGTGAAGAAGGTCAATGGTAGTTTGATGGGATAGCATTGAATCTACAAATTACTTTGGACAGTATGACCATTTCCACGATATTGATTCTTCTTAACCATGAGCATGGAATGTGTTTCCATCTGTTTGTGTCCTCTCTTATGTCCTTGAGCAGTGGTTTGTAGTTCTCCTTGAAGAGGTCCTTCACATCCCTTGTTAGTTGTATTCATAGGTATTTAATACTTTTTGTAGCAATTATTAATGGGAGTTCATTCATGATTTGGCTGTTTGTCTGTTTTTGGTGCATGGGAATGCTTGTAATTTTTGCACATTGATTTTGTATCCTGAGACTTTGCTGAAGTTGCTTATTAGCATAAGGATATTTTGGGCTGAGATGGTGGGTCTTCTAAATATGAAATTATGTCTTCTGCAAATAGAGACAATTTGACTTCCTCTTTTTCTAATTAAATACGCTTTGTTTCTTTTTCTTGCCTGATTTCCCTGGCCAGAACTTCCAATAGTATGTTGAATAGGAGTGGTGAGAGAGAATATCCTTGTCTTGTGCCAGTTTTCAAAGGGAATGCTTCCAGTTTTTGCCCATTCAGTATGATATTGTCTGTGGGTTTGTCATAAATAGTTCTTATTATTTTGAGATATGTTCCATCGATATCTAGTTTATTGAGAGTTTTTAGCATAAAGGGCTGTTGAATTTTGTCGAAGGCCTTCTCTGCATCTATTGAGATAATCATGTGGTTTTTGTCTTTGATTCTGCTTATGTGATGGATTATGTTTATAGATTTGCATATGTTGAACCTTGCATCCCATGGATGAAGCTGACTTAATTGTGATGGATAAGCTTTTTGATGTGCTGTTGGATTCGGTTTGCCAGTATTTTATTGAGGATTTTCACATCAATGTTCATGATGGATATTGGTCTGAAATTTTCTTTTTTAGTTGTGTCTCTGCCAGGTTTTGGTATCAGGATGATGTTGGTCTCATAAAATGAGTTAGAGAGGATTCCCCTCTTTTTTCTATTGTTTGAAATAGTTTAAGAAGGAATGGTACCAGTTTCTCTTTGTACTTCTGGTAGAATTTGGCTGTGAACCCATCTGGCCCTGGACTTTTTTTGATTGGTAGGCTGTTAATTTCTGCCTCAATTTCAGACCTTGTTATTGGTGTATTCAGGGATTCGACTTTTTCCTGGTTTAGTCTTGGGAGGGTGTAAGTGTCCAGGAATTTATCCATTTCTTCTTGATATACTGGTTTATGTGCCTAGAGTTGTTTGTAGTAATCTGATGGTACTGTGTATTTCTGTGGAGTTGGTGGTGATAACCCCTTTATCATTTTTTATTGCATCTATTTGATTCTTCTCTCTCTTCTTTTTTATTAGTCTTTCTAGCAGTCTATCTATTTTGTTGATCTTTTCAAAAAACCAGCTCCTGGATTTATTGATTTTTTGAAGGCTTATTTTGTGTCTCTATCTGCTTCAGTTTTGCTCTCATCTTAGAGATCATCTCAATAGATGCAGAGACCTTGCTTCTCTAGTTCTTTTAATCTTGACATTAGGATGTGGATTTTAGATCTTTCCTTGTTTCTCTTGTGGGCATTTAGTGCTATAATTTTCCCTCTAGACACTGCTTTAAATGTGTCCCAGAGAATCCGGCACATTATGTCTTCATTCTCATTGGTTTAGAAGAACATCTTTATTTCTGCCTTCATTTCATTATTTATCCAGTAGTCATTCAGGAGCAGGTTGTTCAGTTTCCATGTAATTGTGTGGTTTTGAGTCAGTTTCTTAATCCTGAGTTCTAATTTGATTCCACTGTCACCCGAGAGGCTGTTTGTTATGATTTCCATTTGTTTTGCATTTGCTGTGGAGTGATTTACTTCCAATTATATGGTCAATTTTAGAATAAGTGTGATGTGGTGGTGAGAAGTATGTATATTCTGTGAGTATGAGGTAGAGAGTTTTGTAGATGTCTAGTAGGTTTGCTTGGTCCAGATCTGAGTTTAAGTCCTGGATATCCTTGTTAATTTTCTGTCTTGTTGATCTCATATTGACAGTGGGGCGTTAAAGTCCCCCACTATTATTGTGTGGGAGTCTAAATCTCTTTGTAGGTTATTAAGAAGTTGCTTTATGTATCTGGGTGCTCCTGTATTGGATACATATATATTTAGGACAGTTAGCTCTTCTTGTTGCATTGATCCCTTTACCATTATGTAATGCCCTTCTTTTTGTCTTTTGATCTTTGTTGATTTAAAGTCTTTTGTCAGAGACTAGGATTGCAACCTCTGCTTTTTTTTTTCTCTCTCCATTTGCTTAGTAAATCTTCCTCCATCCCTTTTATTTGAGCCTATGTGTATCTTTGCAGGTGAGATGGATGTCCTGAATACAGCACACCCATGGGTCTTGACTCATTATCCAATTTGCCAGTCTGTGTCTTTAGACTGGGGCATTTAGCCCATTTACACTTAAGGTTAATATTGTTATGTGTGAATTTGATCCAGCCATTTTGATGCTAGCTGATTGTTTTGCCTGTTAGTTGATGCAATTTCTTCATAGTGTCAATGGTCTTTACAATTTGGTATGTTTTTGCAGTGTCTGGTAACAGTTTTTTCTTTCCATGTTTAGTGCTTCCTTTAGGAGCTCTTGTAAGGCAGACCTGGTGGTGACAAAATCTCTCAGCAGTTCCTTGTCCATAAAGGATTTTATATACTTCATTTATGAAGCTTAGTTTGACCAGATATGAAATTCTGGGTTGAAAATTCTTTTCTTTAAGGATGTTGAATATTGGCCCCATTCTCTTCTGGCTTGTAGGGTTTCTGCTGAGAGATCTGTTGTGAGTCTGATGGGCTTTCCTTTGTGGGTACCTGGACATTTCTCTCTGGCTGCCCTTAGAATTTTTTCCTTCATTTCAACCCTGGTGAATCTGACAATCATATGTCTTGGGGTTGCTCTTCTTGAGGAATATCTTTGCAGTGTTCTCTGTATATCTGAATGTTGGCCTGCCTTGCTAGGCCAGGCAGTTCTGGATAATATCCTGAGGAGTGTTTTCCAACTTGGTTCCATTCTTCCCATCACTTTCAGGTACACCAATCAAATGTAGATTTGATATTTTCACAAAATCCATATTTCTTGGAGGCCTCATTCATTTCTTTTCACTCTTTTTCTCTAATCTTGCCTTCTCGCTATATTTCATTGAGTTGATCTTCAATCTCTGATATCCTTTCTTCTGCTTGATTGATTCAGCTATTGAAACTTGTGTATGCTTCATGAAGTTCTTGTGCTGTGTTTTTCAGCTCCATCAGGTTGTGTATGTTCTTTTCTAAGCTGTTTATTCTAGTTAGCATTTCATCTAACTTTTTTTCAAGGTTCTTAGCTTCCTTGTATTGGGTTAGAAAATGCTCCTTTAGCTCAGAGAAGTTTGTTATTACCCACCTTCTGAAGCCTGCATCTGTCAGTTCATCAAACTCATTCTCTATCCAGTTTTATTCCCTTTTGATGAGGAGTTGTGATCCCTTGGAAGAGAAGAGGCATTCTTGTTCTTAGAGATCTCATCCTTTTTGTGCTGTTTTCTTCCCATCTTCATGGATTTATCTACCTTTAGTCTTTGAAGTTAGTGACCTTGGATGAGGTCGCTGAGTGGATGTCCCTTCTGTTGATGTTGAACCTATTTCTTTCTGTTTGCTAGTTTTCCTTCTTAGAGTCAGGTTCCTCTGCTGCAGATCTGCTGCAGTTTGCTGGAGGTCCAATTCAGATCCTGTTTGCCTGCAAATCACCTGTGGGGGTTGCAGAACAGCAAAGATTGCTGTCTGTTCCTTCCTCTAGTTGCTTCATTCCAGAAGGGTACCTGCCAGCTGCCAGCCAGAGCTCTCCTGTATGAGGTGTCTTCCAGTCAGGATACATGGGGGTTAGGGAGACACTTGATGAGGCAGTCTTTCCCTTAACAGAGCTTGAGTTCTGTGCTGGGAGATATATTGCTCCCTTCAGAGCTGTTGGGTAGGGACGTTTAAGTCTGCTGGAGCTGAACCCACAACCACCCCTTTTCCCAGGTGCTCTGTACCAAGAAGGTGGGGGCTTTATTTTTAAGTCCCTGACAGGCTACTGCCTTTTTTCGGAGATGCCCTGCCCAGCAAGAAGGAAGTCTAGTGACAGTTTGCCTGCAGGGGCCTTGCTGAGCTTCCGTGGGCTCCACCCAGTTGCTGTGTAGACTTCCTGGTGACTTTATTTACACAAGTAAGGTTAAAACTGACTACCTGAGCCTCAGCAATGCTGGATACCCCTCCCCTCCACTGAGCACAAACGTTCCAGGTCAAGCTCAGACTGCTGTGCTGCCTGTGAGAATTTAAAGCCAGTGGATCTTAGCTAGCTGGTCTTCATGGGGGTGGGACCCACCAAGCCAGATCACTTGGCTCCCTGGCTTCAGTCCCCTTTTTCAGGGGAATGAGTGGTTCTGTCTCACTGGTGTTCTAGGCACCACTGGGTTTTGAGAAAACAAACAAACAAACAAAACTGCTATGGCTAAAACGGCTGCCCAGTTTTGTGCTGGAAATCTGGGTCACTGGTGTTGTAGGCACCAGAGGGAAACTCCTGGTTTGTGGGTTGTGAAGACCATGAGAAAAGTGTGGTATCTGAGCTAAAGTGCCAGAGTGTCAGGAAAAGTCCTTAATGGCTTCCCTTGGCTATGAGAGGGAGTTCTCTGGCCCCTTGCACTTCCTGGGTGAGGTGACACCCCACCCTGCTTCAGCTCACCCTCCTTGGGCTCCCACTGTCTAACCAGTCCTAATGAGATGAACCTGGTACCTCAATTGGAAATGCAGAGATCACTTGTTTTCTGCAATGCTCTCGCTGGGAACTGTGCACCGGAGCTGTTCCTATTCAGCCATATTGGCGGCAATTGCTGAGATTTTCTTAGTTTTTACCTAATATCTTTTCTGTTTCTGGATGCCATACAGAATACCACATTACATTTGATGTTCATAGCTCCTTATGTCTGTGACAATTTTCTAGACTTTCTTTGTTTTCAGTGCACTTGACAGTTTTGAGGAGGACTGATAAGGTATTTTGCAGAATGTCTTGTATTTGGAATTTTATGAGTTTTCTCATGGTTAGACTGGGGTTATGATATTTTGGGAGGAAAATCATAGAAGTAAAGTGCCATCATCACATTATTTCAGGGATACATATTATCAATATGACATATCATGGTTTATCAGGTTTCTTCACTGTAAAGTTACTCTTGCACATTCTTTCTATACTGTACTCTTTGGAAGGAAGTAACTATGTGCAGTGAACACTTAAGGAGTGGGGAGTTATGCCCCACCTCCTTGAAAGTGAAGTATCTTAATTATTTGGAGTACTTCTGAATGTGAAGTTTGTGTCTCCCTATTTATTTACTTATTCAGTCACTTATTTATATCAGTATTGTATTAGTTTCCAAGGATTGCCGTGACAGAGTACCACAAATGAGATGGCTTAAAACAATAGAAATTTAACGTCTTACAGTTGTGGAGGTTGGAAGTCTGAAAATCAAGGTGTTGGCTCCTTTAAGTGTTTTGCGGGAGAGATTGTTGCATGCCTCTCTCCTAGAGACTGGGGAAGGTCAGCAATCCTTGATGTTCCTTTGCTTGTAGTTGTATTATTTACAATCTCTGATTTGTTTTCAAATGGCATTCTCTCTTTGTGTATCTCTGTGACCAAATTTATATTGTCCTTTAAGGACTCTAGTCATTTAATTAGAGCTAACCCTAATAACTTAATCTTAGCTTGGTTACATCTGTAAAAACCTGTTTCCAAATAAGGTTGCATTCATAGGTACCAGAGGTTAGGACTACAATAAATCATTCAGATTCTTACAAGTGCAGATTCATGGATGTCATAGATATTTTTTCATTACTTTTAATTGACACACAATAATTGTTCACATTTGTGGGGTGCAGTGTGATATATCCATTCATATATACAATGGGTAATGATCAAATAAGGTAATTAGCATATCCATCACCTCTGACATTTATTGCTTCTTTGTGTGTTGGGAACATTCAAAATTCTCTCTTCTAGCTGTTTTAAAATATACAATGAGCTGGGCACAGTGACTTGTGCCTATAATCCCAGTCATTTAGGAGGCTGAGGTGGGAGGATTGCTTGAGGATAGGAGTTTGAGACTAGCCTGGACAACATAGCGAACCTCGTCTCTAAAAATTTTTAAAAGAAATTAGCCAGACATGGTGGCACATCCCTGTAGTCCCAGCTACTTGGAAGCTAATAGGGGAGGGTTGGTTGAGCCCAGGAGTTTGAGGCTGCAATGAGCTATGATTGTGCTACTGTACTCCAGCCTGGGCAACAAAGTGAGACCCCATATCTTAAAAAATTATATATACAAATAAATATATATATATTTATCTATATATTGAACTATTGTTAACTATAGTATAGTCACACTACCATGCTATAGAACACTAGAATTTATTCCTTATATCTAGCTGTAATTTTGTTATCTTTTAACAAACTTCTTTTTATCCCCCCCTTCTCCCTACGTTTCCTAGTCTCTGATAACCACTGTCTTACTCTCTACTTCAATGAACTCACCCTTTTTTTCCAGCATTCAAATGAATGAAAACATGGTATTTATCTTTGTGTACCTAGCTTATTTTACTTAACATAATGTCCTCCATGCTCATCCACATTGCTGCAAATGACAGGATTTTACTCCTTTTATAGCTGAACAGTATTTTATTGTGATGGATACTGCATTTTTATTCCATTCATCCATTGATGGATTCTTAGGTTAATTCCGTATCTTGGCTACTGTAAATAGTGCTGCAGTAAATATAGGTTTGAAGTTATTTTTCAACATACTGATTTCCTTTGTTTTAGATATATTGCCGATAGTGGAATTGTGGGATCATGTGGTTACTTTATTTTTTAGTTTTTTGAGGAACCGCCATATTGTTCTCCATAGTGACTGTACTAATTTACAGTCTTACCGACAGCGCACGAGTTCCTTTTTCTTCATATCCTCACTAGCATTCGTTATTTCCTATCTGTTTAATAAATGCCATTTTAACAGGGGGTGAGGTGATTTTGCATTGTGGTTTTGATTCATACTTCTCTGATTAGTAATGTTGAGCATTTTGTCATATACCTGTTGGCCATTTGTGTGTCTTCTTTTGAGAAATGCCTATTCAGATCTTTTGCCTATTAAAATCAGTTTTTTGTTTTTTGTTGTGTTGTGGTTTTTTTGTTTGTTTGTTTGTTTTTTGCTATTGAGTTGTTTGAGCTCTTTATATATTTTGCTTATTAATCCCTTGTCAGATGGATAGTTTGCAAATATTTTCTTCCTTTCTGTGGGCTGTCTCTTCACGTTGTTGATTTTTCATTTACTGGGTAGGAGTTTTTTTAGCTTCATATAATCTTATTTGCCCATTTTTGCTTTGGTTGCCTGTGCTTTTGAGGTGTTACCCAAAAAACTCTTTGCCCAGGCTAATGTTCTGGAACATTTCTCCAGTGTTTTCTTCTAGTAGTTTCATGTCTTGCATTTAAGTCTGTAATCTATTTTAATTTTAATTTTGTATTTGGCAGAAGATGAGGATTTAGTTTTATTCTTCTGCATATGGATATCCAGTTTTCCAAGCACCATTTATTGCAGAGACTGTCCTTTCCCCAATGAGTCTTTTTGGCATGTTTGTAAAAAGTGATTTGGTTGTAAATGCAGGGATTTAAATCTGGGTTCTCTATTCTATTCCATTGGTCTGTGTGTCTGTTTTCATGCCAGTACCATTCTGTTTTTGTTTTTTTAGCTTTGTAGTATACTTTGACATTAGGTAGTATAATGCCCCTGGTCTTAGTTTTTTGTTTTTTTTTCCCCCCCCCCTTGGGTTTCTTTGGCCATGGCTATTTGGGGTATTTTGTGTTTCTATACAAATTATAGGATTGTTTTTGCTATTTCTGCAAAGAATGTCATTGGTATTTTGATGGGGGAGATGGGGATTGAGTTGAATCTGTAGAGTGTTTTGGGTAGTGTGTCATTTTAACAATATTAATTCTTCCAATTCATGATAATGGAATGTCTTTCCATTTTTTGGTTTCCTCTTCAAGTTCTTTTATCAGTGTTTCATAGTTTTCAATGTAGAGATCTTTCACCTCCTTGATAAAATTTATTTTTAAATATTTTATATTCTTTGTAGCTACTATAAATAGGATTGCTTTCTTGATTTATCTTCCAGCTTGTTCATTATTGGTGTATAGAAATGCTGCTAGTTATCATATGTTGGTTTTGTATTCTGCAACTTTACTGAATTTTAAAATTAGCTCTAAGAGTTTCTTTAGCTTTTTCTATATATAAAATCAGGTTTTCTGCAAACAGATATTTTAACTTCCTCCTCTTCAATTTGGATGTTCTTTATATTTTTTCTTGCCTAATTGCTCTGGCTGGGACTTCCAGTGCTATGTTCCAGTGCTATGTTGAATAAGAGTGCTATGTTGAATAAAAGTGGCCATCCTTTTCTTGTTCCAAGGCTTACTAGAAAAGCTTTCAACTTTTTTTTTAGTATTCAGTACAATATTAGCTGTGGGTTTGTCATATATAGGCTTTGTTATTTGGAGGTATTGTCCTTCTATACCCAATTTGTTGAGGGTTTTTTTTTTTTTTTTTTGAATCCTAAAGGGATATCAAATGCTTTTTGGCATCTATTGAGATTATTATATGATTTTTGTTATTTATTCTTTTGGTGTGATGTGTCACATTTATTGATTTGCATATATTGAGCCATCCTTGCATCCCTGCATTAAATCCCACTTGATTGTGGTGTATAACTTTTATATGTTTTTGGATTCAGTTGGTTAGTATTTTGTTGAGGATTTTAGCATCTATACTCATCGGGGGATATTGGCTTATCATTTTCTTTTGTGTTCTGTTCTCATCAGGTTTTGTTATCAGATAATGCTGGCCTTGTAAATGAGTTTAAATAATTCCTTTCCCTATAATTTTTTTTGGAGTAGTTTTAGAAAAATTAGTGTTTGTTCTTCTTCCAAGTTTGATAGAATTCAATTGTGACAGCCATCTGGGCTTTTCTTGGTTGGGAGACTAATTAATTAATGAATTAGAAACAGGATCTTGTTCTGTCACACAGACTGGAGTTCTGTGGTTAAATCATAGTTTACTGCAGCCTTAAACTCTTGAGCTTCAGTGATCCTCCTGCCTCAGCCTCCTGAGTCATTGGGGCAAGGAAATTTCATTGCTGCATTAATCTTGCTACTTGTTATTGGTCTGTTCAGGTTTTCTGTTTGTTTCTGGTTCAATCTTGGTATGTTGTATGTGTCCAGAAATTTATCTGTTTTTCTCCAGGTTTTCCTTTTTGCTAGTGTATAGTTGTTCATAGTAGTCCCTAATGATTTTTTGTGTTTCTGTGGTATCAGTTGTAATACCTTCTTTTTTTTGCTTCTGATTTATTTGAATCTTCTCTCTCTTGGTTATTCTGAACAAAGGTTTGTTGGTTTTGTTTATCTTTGCAAAAACAAATTTTTTGCATTGTTGACTTTTTTAGTCTTTTTTTTTTTTTTTTCTGCTCTGATCTTTATTATTTCTTTCCTTCTACAAATTTTGGGGTTTTTTTCCTTACTTTTCTAGTTTTTTTTTTGAGGTGTGTAATTAAGTTATTGAAAATCTTTCACTTTTTTTATGCAGGCATTTTTTGCTGTGAAATTTCTTCTTTGTACTGCCTTTGCTTTATCTTGTAAGTTTTGGTATGTTGTGTTTCTGTTTCATTTGTTTTGAGAACATTTTAAATTTCTTTTAAAATTTTTTCTTTGACTTATTGATCATTCAGGAATTTGTTGTTAAATTTTAATGTGTTTGTACAGTTACCAAAATTCCTCTTGTTATTGATGTCTAGTTTTATTCCATTGTGGTCAGAAAAATGTTTGATATGATCTCTACTTTTTTGAATTTGTTGAGACTTGTTTTTTGGCTTATCATATGATTTATCATGGAGATTGTTATATGTGCTGATGAGAAGAATGTGCATTCTATAGCTGTTGAATGAAATGTTTTATAAATATAGGTGAGTCCATTTGGTCTACGTGCACTCTAACTTTGATGTTTCTTTGTTGATTTTCTATTTCCATGATCTTCCAGTGCTGATATTCGGGTATTAAAGTCCTGAACTATTATTAGAGTCTGTCTCTCCTTTTAAGTTTAATTATATTTGCTTTATGTATCTGAGTCCTTTGGTTTTGGGTGCATATATACTTAAAATTGTTACATCATATTGCTTGTTTAATCTTCTTGTCATTTTATGATAATTTTCATTTTAAAAATAGTTTTTGACTTAAAGTCTATTTTACTTGATATAAATGTTGCTATTCCTCTTATTTTTGGTTTCTGTTTTGTGGAATATCTTTTTCTACCCTTATGCTTTCTGTTTATGTGTGCCTTTAATTGCATACAATATATAGTTGGAGTTTTTTTTTTTTTTGACTGAGTCTACCTCTGTTGCCCAGGCTGGAGTTCAGTGGCATGGTCTCAGCTCACTGCAACCTCTACCTCCTGGGTTGAAGCAATTCTCCTGCCTCAGCCTCCTGAGTAGCTGGAATTACAAGCGCACACCACCATGCCTGGCTAATTTTTGTATTTTTAGTAAAGATGGAGTTTAACCATGTTGGTCAGGCTGGTCTTGAACTCCTGTTTTTTGTTTGTTTGTTTTGTTTGTTTTTTCCATTCAGCCAGTCTGTGTCTTTTAATTGAAGGAATATAATCTATATACATTAAAGATATTGATAAATGGGGACTTACTTTTGTCATTTTAATTGTTTTGTTTGTTTTGTATATCCTTTGTTCTTTTCTTCATCTCTTATTGTTTATTTTTGTGGGTTAGTGGTTTTCTGTAGTGATAAGATTTGATTCCTCTTTTCCACTTGTATATCTGCTCCACCAGTAAGCTTTACCCTTTCATGTGTTGTCATCATGGTAGTTATTGTTCTTTCTCTTCCTATGTATGACTCCCTTAAGCATTTCTTATAAGGCCAGTCTAATGCTGATGAATTCTCTGTTTTTGCATGTCTGGAATACTTTATTTCTCCTAATTTCTGAAGGATAGCTTTGATTGATATAATATCCTTAGATGCTTGGATGACTTTTTTTTTTTTCATACTTTGACTATATCTTTGCATTTTCTCCTGACCAGTAAGGTTTTGTGAAGAAGTCCATTGTTACTCCATTGGAGATTTCCCTTATGTGTGACTTACTGCTTTCTCTTGCTGATATTAGAATTCTTTCCTTGTCTTGGAGTTCTGACAGTTTAACTCTAATTGTTTGATTCTAGGTGTATAGACTTCTGGCAGCTTCCTATACTAGGCTCACTTACCTGTGTATTGAAACAGATTCATCCAGTATTCACTTGGTTGAACTAATATTCATTGAGAGCACTAGGTATAGAGTACCCGGTGAAAATTCAATAAATATGTGTGGGTTGAATCTATTTGAGGTCTTTTGAGCTCCTGGATCTGCTTGTCCATATCTCTCCCTGGACTTGAGATGTTTTCAGCTATTATTTTATTAAATTAGTTTTTTCTGCCTTTCCTTGTCTCTTCGCCTGCTGGAACTTCCCATAATGTGGGTATTTGTCCACTTAATGGTGTCCTAGAAGTCCTAGTCCTTCTTCATGCTTTTGAAATTTTTTTGCCTGGTTGGATTATACCAAAAGACCTGTCTTCAAGTTCAGATATCCTTTCTTCTGCCTTTTGTTTTTATCTTTTTGTTGAATATCTCATTAAGATCATGAATTGTTTTCTGGGTTTCACTGAGTTGTCTTGTATCTCCGTGAATTTCCATAAGATTATTACTTTGAATTCCTTTTTCAGTCATTTCATAGTGAATTTCTACAAGATCATTATTTTGATTTTCTTTTCATTGGAATCTGTTACTAGATAATTATTTTGTTTTTTGGGGGTTGTCCTGTTTCCTTGCTTTCTCATGTCTTTTTTGTTTCTATGTTGATAGCTATGCATCTGCAATCACTTCCTTCAATTTTATGGGGAGTAGCTTTTGTAGGGGAAAGACTTTTTCCTGTAAATGTGTCTTGTAGTGTTGGTTGGGTAGGGTGTTTTGGCTTTGATTTTGGGTGGGTGCCAACGTGTAGTCTCCATGGGATTTCTTCAGCTATAATTTATGTCAGTGGTGTCTGTGAATGTCTCAGTGGCTTAGACTGTGGGTGTTTGTGGAGGCAGCAGCATGTCTTTACTGAAGCTGGCAGCTGCCAGATGGGCTGTTTCTCAGGCCTTGAAGGGGGTATGTGCTGGCCTTTATGGCTTTTCTGGTTGTGGGGCTGGGGTTGCCAGTGGTGGTGAATATAGGATGGGCTGGTTCTTGGTCCCTGGGGGTCACGCATGGCAGTTCTGCTAGTCACCTGGGTGGGATCACTGATGGCTTTCAATGTTTGGTGGGCTATTCCTTTGTCACTGTGGCATGCATGCAATGCATGGGCAGCTCTGTTAGTTTAGGGAGCAGGATCAATGATGGCAGCTGGCAGCCAGCTCTCCTGTTCCTTGAGTGTTTAGGGTACTGGGTAAGCTCAGGTGCGATGTGTTTACTATGCTGCTGGGTTTAGCTGGAGTCATGGTGTTGCAGCCTTTTGTGTGGGTATGGTGGGATGCTGGTGGGGCCCCAGGGATGTGGAGTTGCAGGGGCTGTTGGGCCCCAGGGCAGTATACACTCCAGCAGTGGCTTTGTTCTTAAAATAGTGCTGTGCTATAGCAGCTTGGGTCCCAGAGGATTGGGGTGACCCAGTGTGAGTTCTCTCTCTGGAGAAATCTAAGTGCATAGACTTCTGGCAGCTTTCTATGCTGGGCTCAGTTATCTGACCCCCAGGGGGGTTTGTATTGAAACAGATTCATCCAGTATTGATTTGGTTTAACTAATATTCATTGAGAGCATACCATTTACTAGGTATAGAATACATGGTAAGAATTCAGTAAATATGTGTGATTATTGAATTTACCGTGCTAGGCACTCTTCTAGGCAGTGGGGGATATAGCAGGGAACAGAAGAGAAAAAAAATCCCTGCTTTCATTGGGAGCTTGTGTTTTAGTTGGGGAAGCAGACCATAAATAAGAAAATGCATTAAGCACCCCCATCTGTGGTTTTGCTTTCCATAGTTTCAGTTACCCATGGTCAACCATGGTCTAAAAATATTAAATGGGAAATTCCAGAAATAAACAATTTGTAAGTTTTAAATTCAGGGCCATTCTGAATAGCATGATGAACTCTTGTACTAGCTTGCTTTGCTCTGCCTGGGATGTGAATCATCTTTTTGTCCAGTGAATCTGCACCTTATATGCTACCTGCCTGTTAGTCAGTTAGTCATCTTGGTTACCAGATCAACTGTTGTGGTAGTGCAGTGCTTGTGTTCAAGAAACCCTCATTTTGCTTAATAATTGCTCCAAAGCAGTGATGCTAGCATGTTGGTATAATTGTTCTATTTTATTTTTAGTGCTTGCTTACTGTGCTTAATTTAAAAATTAAACTATCAAAGATATGTATGTATATGAAAAAACATGGCATATGTAGGGTTTGGTACTATCTGCAGTTTCCTCTTTTTTTTTTTTTTTTTTTGAGATGGAGTCTCACTCTGTCACCAGGTTAGAGTGCAGTGGCATGATCTTGGCTCACTGCAACCTCCGCCTCCTGGGTTCAAGAGAGTTTCCTGCTTCAGCCTCCCAAGTAGCTGGGACTATAGGTGCATGCCACCACGTCCAGCTACTTTTTGTATTTTTAATAGAGATGGGGTTTCACCATGTTGGCCAGGATGGCCTCAATCTCTTGACCTCGTGATCTGCCCACCTCAGCCTCCCACAGTGCTGGGATTACAGGTGTGAGCTATCATGCCCGGCCACTATCTGCAGTTTTAGGCATCTACTGGGGCACTCACATATTCCCCATAGATAAGAGGAGACAACTGTAATATGTGAGATGGTAATAAACACTATGGGAGGAAAACAGTGCAGAGTAAGAATAGGACATGTGGAGAGTTGAGGGTAGGGATGGTTACTACTTGTAAAAAGGTTATTTAGGTAAGTCCTCACTGATAGAGTGTTATTTAAGGAGAGATCTGAGTGAAGTGAGGTAGTGGGAGACATTTGGCTGTCTATAAGAATGTGTTTCAGGCTGAAGAAATTGCAAAAGTAAAGGTTCTATGGTAGGAATGTGGTTAGTGGGTTTCAAGGATATCAGGAGGCCATGGTGGCTGGAGCAGAGTAAGTAGCGTGGATATTGGTAAAAGGTGAGATCAGAGAGGCAGCAGGAATCAGATCATACAAAGCTGTGTATGCCATGTTGACAATTTTGGCTTTTACCTTGCGTGAGCTGAAAAGCCACTGGAAAGTTTGAGAAGAGGAAGATATAAAGGACTTAGATTTTGAAAGGAACTGTCTGACTGCTATATTGAGAATAGATCTTAGGGAGAGAGATTCTGGGATGTAACCATAAACAAAATTAGACATTCTCTCAATGATCTCAGCCCTTGTGGAACATATAGACTAGCATTAGGCTGAAAAAAAAAAACCTCATAAATAAAAGTAAAATTATCATGTGCCAAGTGCAATGAGAATGCCTAACATGGAACTTCTTTGATTGGAGAGGGATCTGGAAGTGTTTCTCTGGGGGAATGTTTAAGCTGAGGGTAACAGATGAGTATGGGTTATTTAGACAAAATGTGTGCCATGTAGAGCACGTGCTTGTTTTCTTTTGCGCTATCACCTGGATTGTAAATCTAAACTGCCAGTTCTCGAAGTATAGTCCAGTGACCCTTAGAGTGCTCTATGAGATCCTTTTAGAGGAACTTCAAAGCCAAAACTATTTTTATTAACAGACCTAATAGACGTTATTTACCTTATCCACTGTCATTTTTCCATGAGTGTACAGAGTTTGAAAATTTAATTGATGTGGTTTGAGATAGCACCTAGTTGAGAAGTTGTCTTATTGAAATTTAGTATCATATCAAAGAAAAATATCTACAGTTATCTGGAAATGTTATTGAAATATTTTTCTATTTACCTGTTTGCATGAGACCAGATTTTTTTCATATATTTTAACCAGAACAACTTACTCTAACAGATTGAATGCAGCAGCAGATATGAGATTTCACCTGTCCTTATTAAGCTAGACATGAAAGAGATTTGCAGCAGTCCACTCTTCTGTCATTTGTTTGCTTGTTTTTAAAAATATATTCTTCAGAGAGAAAGAGCCAACTTTAAGAACAACTGAGTCTCACTATTTTAGCTGAAACACTTATCAGTCATCACATATGCCTTGTATTTCTTTACTATATAATTTTGATTATATATTAACTATTTTTTATTATCCAGTTCCTGTTTGTTCAAGACTCTTGGCTTTTACTTTCCACCTTAGATACAACTGTCCTGAATTTCTATATTGCTCAGTTTTTATATTCGTATATTTTCTACTGTCTTATATAGTGTATATGATTATTTTCAATTTTTTCAGTTTTAAAAGGTGAAACATCACTTAAATATGCTGAAGGATACAGATTCTAAGTGTAGAGCTCAATAATTTCTTACTAATATAATCAATGACTAGATCAAAATATGGGAATATTTCCAGAATATGAAATATTACACTACATGACTTCCTTTTGTCCTTGCAGTCATATGCTGCTATTCTTTCATCTACCACTGTATATCATATGCCATGTGCTCTTTTATGTTTGGCTTCTTTCACTCAACATTATTTGTTTGAGATTCATCCATATTATTGCACACATTAGTAATTTGTTCTTTTTTGTATTGCTGAGTTGCATTCTAATTTGTGAATATACCATAATCTGTTTATCATTCTACTGTTGAACGACATTTGGATTGTTTCCAGTACTTGCTATCATGGAATTACTACTATCAACATACTTGTATAATTTTTTTGATGGCCAGAAGCAATCATTTCTGTTGGGTATATCCCAGGAGTGGAATTTTTGTATCATATATAGGTATATGTATAACTTTTGTAGATGTTACCAAACATTTTCCAAGATAGTTTTACTAGTCTATATTTCCATTAGCAATGTATGAGAGTTTTAATTTTTCCACATCCTTGCCATTTGATATTGTCTGTTTAATTTTACCATTCTGGTGAGTGTGTAGTGGCATGGAATTATGGGTTTAATTTGCATTTCCAACTGAGTAATGATATTGAGCATTTTTCTCATGTTTATTGGCCAGTTGGATTTGTACTTTGGTTAAGCCTTTTGTTTTAAATCCACTTTTAAAAATAGGGTTGTCTATCTTTTTTTTTTATTTGTAAGAGTTCTTAATATTTTGAATATGCTTTTATTGGTGAATGTTTGTTTCACAGATATATTCTCTAGTTGGTGTTTACCTTTTCACTCTTTTCATGGTGTATTTTGATCAACAGAAATTCTTAATTTAAATGAACTTTGGTTTACCAATATTGTCTTTAATTGTTTGTGCTTTTCTGGTCTGGCTAAAGGAATCTTTGCTCCAAGGTTATGAAGATACTCTTCTATGATTTCTTTAAGAACATGTATTGTTTTAGTTTTTACATTAGATCTGTGATCCACCTTGAGTTAATTTTTGTGTATGGTTAAAGTAGGGGTCATCTTTTTTTCCTTTGTATCATTCATATATATTTATTTATACATACATTTATAGTTACTTGCACCAGCACCTCTATTGCAAAGACTGTCACTTTTCACACTGAATTGCAGGGGGTGCCTTTGTACTAAATCAAGTGGTTATGTATTTATTTATCTAGTTCCAGACTCTGCTCTCTTCCATTGATCTTAGGTAATACTATGCTGTCTTAATTACTCTAGCTTTATAAAAAGTCTTGATGCACAGCCACATGAGTCTGTTTTCTAGTTCTTTAGTATTTACTTGTCTACTAGACTTTTGCATTTTCACATGCATTTTTTATGGAGATGTAAAAAATTTATATGGTCAGTTTCTACCCAAAGTGTTTTCTACCCCCAGACCTCCTTATTCTTAGTTTGTTGATAATTTTTTTAAAAAATCATGCAAAGGAATTGAAATTTTTCATATGCTTTTTCTGTACCTCTTTAAGATAGGTGCAGGAAATCATTATTTTATCTTTTATTATGTTAATGTGATAAAGTTGTATTTATTTTTGAATATTAAACCATTCTTGAACTCCTGGAATAAACCTGCTTGCTTATGATGTCTTACAATTTTTACATATACCGGGTTCAATTTGCTAGAATTTGTTTAAGAATTTTGTGACTACGTTCCTAAGGGACATTGGCCTATAATTTTCTTTTCCTGTAATATCTTTCAGGTTTTGGTATCGAGGTAAATCCGACTTTATTGAGTTGGAAAGTGTTACTCTTTTTGTCTTCTTTGGAACTGTTTGTGTAATAATAGTATTGTTTCTTCTTAAAATACTTAAGAGAATTCACCAATGAAGACCTAGGACTAGAGTTTTTGCTGTTGAACAATTTTAAATTGTGGTTTTAATTTATTTGATACAGGAAACTTCAGATTTTTATATCTTTTTGTGCCATTTTTGCTGTTGTATTTTTCAAGAATTTGTCTATTTTATCTAAATTATCATATTTATTGATAGAATGTTATTTATAGTATCCTCTTTTTATCTTTTTTAAATCTGTAGGTTTACAGTGATGTTCTCATTTTTAATTGTTACTGGTAATTTGTGTTTTTTTTTCTCAACCAGTCTTGTCCCTTTTCATGTGCTTAGTAATCTTTAATGTATGCCAGACATATATAAAAGAACTGTAGAAGTTCTAGATGATGCTCTTCTTCTTCCAGAAATGAATTCCCTTTTCCTTTGTCATATAGATAAGATTAGGGGCTGATCACTTCAGTTCTATCAGCTGAGTCAGTTTTCATTGCAGGTTTAGCAAAATTCATTCTGTCTTTGGTTCTTCCTTATTCCTTAGACTTAACCCTTCTGGACTTTTGATTGAGAACCTGCTAGGTTTTTACCTCATTAACCTTGAAAGATTGGGCAATTCGGACTGCTCTTTGGAAGTTTGCTCTTTGGCTTCCCATACTGTTTGCAGATTTGGCACGTATTATTCTTTTAGTAGAAAATAGTCTCCTACCTACTATGCGACTACAGAAAATTTCATTCTATTTTATAGAGGTTTCCTACCCCTCCAGAAGGCATCAGAATATATCAAATATATTGCGATTAATTAGGCACATATTAGGACACCTGAAATTTCCAAACTGTTACATACACCAGCTTTGTAAGATCATGCACCAGCTTTGTATGATCACCAACACATTGCAGGCTTCTTTTTTTCTAGAAAAGTCATCCTCTGTGGCCCAAGCTCATTCCTTTGTTCTCTTCCATCTATAATAAGACAAATATCCCCAGAGAAGAAAATAGCCAGTGATAGATTGCTTACCTCAGAAAGGTTTTCTATTTTCTGGAATTTCAGATAACTTAATTCTTTTTACTACCTTAGTTCTATGATGTCTTAAAAAATATTGTTTGTTTGTTTGTTTATTGAAGTGGGAATGTGGTCTGTCACCATCTACCACATCCTAACTGAGACCAGACATTTTACTTTGGCTGCAACCAGATTTTTTAAGCTCAGGTTTAGGTAGTATTCCTTATACCTTTTATAGTACAGTACTTGGTATTTACTAATTATTTGGTGATTGAGCAGAGATTTCAATTTTGGAATTTTATAAAAATACAGACCATAGTTGAGAACATGTGAGTGGATAAGTTTTACAACCGAGGAATGTAAAATTAGGTTATATTTATCGGATACAAACAGAGTGCTTGGTATTCCACATATTTTAAAGCATTGGGAATTTAAAGTTAACTGAGACAAAAGCATTTATCCCCAGAAGCCAAACAGTTTTAGGGGACTGAAAGAAGACACATAAATAGATTAAATGCCATACTTACATTATAAGGATATCAGCAGATTCTTCACAGAGCTAGCAGGCCTTAAACAAAGTCTTAGGGACCAAGTAAGAGTGTCCTGGATTGGATTGGGAAAGGATATCCTGGTTTTGAAGGAACAACTAATATAAAATGGAGATTTTGGAGAGCTTCTCCAAGGTCCCTGTAACTAGAGCGCATTTTTAAAGGAGGAGATAAAACTGGAAAGATATGTAGGAACCAGGTAGTACCTTTAAAAGATCTCCCCCACAACCCACCTTTTCTTTTGAGACTGGATCTGGCTCTGTCACCCAGGCTGGAGTGCAGTGGGCCATCGTGGCTCACTGAAACCTCTGCCTCCCCGGCTCAAGCGATCCTCCCACCTCAGCCTCCCGAGTAGCTGGGACCACAGGCAAGTGCCACCATGTCCGGATAATTTTTGTGTTTTTGGTTGAGATGGGATTTTGCCATGTTCCCCAGGCTGGTCTCGAACTCCTGGGCTCAAGCAATCCTTTCACTGGAGCTCCCCAAATGCTAGGATTGTAGGCCTGAGCCACAGTGCCTGGCCTGATCTTCCCTTTTTGATAGCCAGTGTGGTCACAAAAGTGAGTTGCTGAAGTGAACAGGAGCTAGTCGTTAAGTTAGAGGATCCATCTAAGGTTTCTTCTGTAAGATGTTCAAGTCACCAAGCTGATGGCAGAATATGAAGTACAGGGAAAGGTGTAAGCCACGTAAACATGAGGAAATGAACGGTGGTTTTCATTGGGGAAAGCAGCAGATCAGAATTACCTGGGTAGATTTTTCGAAATACACACATTGGTCCCCAAAGCTAAAGCTGTTACAAGATATACATCAGAATTTCCTGGCACGAAGAGTGTTACATTTAGATACTCTGAGGCATACAAAGCAGGAGATTCTTTGTCCAGTCTGAAATTAGCACTGGGGAAAGCCTGCTTTTTTCTCCCACTCCCTTCATTCCCTGTTCTGTCCTTTAAGGGGAATCAGAGAGGGGGTAGTGGCCACTAGAGAGGGCTAGCATAGTTAACGTTCTCCTCAGAGGATGTTCAGATTTCAATGAAAAGCAAAGAGAGGCAGTAGGATGAAGGAAATATTCAGTAATGAGATTGAGTAGATTTGTTTACCATTGGAACATTGGATTATAAAGTTGCAGAGAGGCACTATCTTATGTCAAATCTGATGCAATAAATTTAATTTTAAATATCTAGTAAGACATCAGGAAAATCTTTCATCTTGTTCTCAGGGGACATAATTTATATTTAAGGATTTGTATTTTGTAACATGGTTTGAGTTTTCCTGTATATTTTAAAGTGTTTTATTTTAAGTGATTTCAAGTTATAATTCAAGGACATCTTCTGTGGTATAAATACATTTCATATTTAAATGCAAATATGATTGATTTAAGAAATTTATTTTTTAACATCCTTTCAGAATGCAAATATGCTAAAAGGTGTGGTATGTTGGTTATAGGAGGTGATCTTATTAAAAATATGTTGAAGGGCGGGCATGGTAGCTCACACCTGTAATTTCAGCACTTTGGGAGGTTGAGACAGGAGGATTGTCTGAGTCCAGGAGTTCAAGACCAGCCTGGGCAACACGGCAAGACTCTATCTCTTAAAAAAAATTAGCCCAATGTGGTGGTGTGCACGTGTAGTCCTAGCTATTTGGGAGGCTGATGTGGAGAATCACTGGAACCCAAGAGAATCACTTGAGCAGTGAGCTATGATGACACCACTGCACCCTAGCCTGGGCAATAGAGCAAGACTCCACCTCTAAGTAAATTTTTTTACAATTAAAAAAAAATTAAATTTTTTTACTCAAACTTACTTTAGTTTTTATTCTAATTTTAAGAAAAAATTCATGTTACTATTTAAAATATTTTCTTTGTTTTTGATAAAGGCATAAAATTACAGCACATTAAATTATTACTATTTTTTTAGATTTGCGACAGCTGTGAAAAAGTTCAGTTTCCTGAATTCACTTTTGATTTTTAGTGGTGACTACTGAAATCCTTTGGTTTTAAGTACAGTGACAAAAGGAAAGCATATGGTTCCTATATTAAATGAATTGGGAGTACATTTGTAGTTTTTAGTAAGTATTTGTAAGCTATTATTTTTACTCTTTATTTGAAGCTTATAATGTTACTAAGGACTACTTTTAGATTCATTGATGTAAGAAGAATTGAATAGTTCTGTTTATCAGCAGATAGGCACTGAGAAAGAGCATTTGGGAGCCCATTAACAGGATTGTTCAATGAATCTAAAAATTTGTAATGAGACCTAGGTTTGATTGTAAGTGGTAAGATATTTTATTGTGTCTATTTTTGTTGTGTCTATTATTTATTCTCACAAAAGTGAGAAGTATTATCAGAATAGTTAAGATTGTGAACTTTAGAGTTAGCTTGGCCTAGGTCTGAATCATGATTCCACTATCCTCTAGTTATTTTTAAAAAACTGAATAATCGCTCAAAGCCTCGTTTTTATCAGGTGTAAAATTAGGAAAATAATGGTTCCTACCTCACAAGATATTTGTGAGGATTAAACAAGATAATAAAGTAAGTGAAATAACGCCAGGCACATAGTAAGCACTTAGTACATTTTAGCTGTTTTTATTAAGATGAACAGATAACAGATTTTAAAAAAGGATATTTGAACTGTTGGTGAAATGTGTTGGATTTTGATGAGAAGATAACAGTTTTGACATTATTTGGCTAATGTGAAGAGAAAATAAGGGAATTTAGAGAGAGACTGAGATTAATAGGGATCAATCTTTGTATTTAAGCACCATCCCATTATAGGATATATAGTGATTAATTGTGGTTGTATCTGGATGGTATAAGATTTTTTTTTTTTCTGTGAGCTTTTCTATATTTTATACAGTAAACTGATGGGATCATTGATTCCCAATGTTTAATTATTTGTTTGCATTTGTTTTCATTTGATTTCATTTGTTTGCATAATGTTTTCACTTGGTTCCATATTATGGAATAATCATTTTTATTATGGTAAAATATATATAACATAAAATTTACCATGTTAACCATCTTTTTAAATATAAACTTTACTGGTATTATGTACATTCACATTGTGGTATATGAAATAATTTTAAAAACATTTATAAATGCACAGTATTACATTCAATGGATGATGTTTCATTATTTAATCTATTAGACATTTAGATGGTTTTCATTTTTTTGTTATTAGAATAAAACAGAGTTTGGAGAGGATGATCTAGGGAACAAAAGGATGTTGAAATATTTCACACATATATTAGGTAATGTCTGTTTTAAGAATAGGTAGGATGGCAATGCCAAGTAGTTAAAGAATGAAATGGTTGCATAGAATTCTGTCATTTATGCCATCCTTCTTAAACCCTGAAAGGACTTCGTTTCTCTGGGTGAAAGAGAAGATCAAGGAAAAGAAGTAGAATCAACCCTGGGATATAACTGTTCTCTCTTCATCTTAACCTGCTTACCATGTTCTTTGTTTTGTCTGCCACGGAATTCTGGAACTCATTACCATGTGGACTAAGATATTAAAACCTAGAAATTTTACATGTTTAAATTCAGTATATATTTGGTAACCAATTTTAGTCCACACATTGAATGGGGCCATATGTCCTGACTTTTTCTACTTGTCTATATTGTGAAAGAAGGGGACAGAATTCTGCCACAGAATTCTGGAACTCATTACCGTGTGGACTAAGACGTTAAAATCTAGACATGTTCCATGTTTAAATCCAGTATATATTTCGTACCCACTTTTAGTCCGCACGCTGAATTGGGCCATATGTCCTGACTTTTTCTACTTGCCTGTATTGTGAAGAAGGGACCTGTAAATGTTGAAAACCTGATATACTAGCTGTATACTCTGAGCTCTTTAGTGTTTGACTCCCCTTTCTGAGAAATGACTCCCCTTTCTGAGATTTGCTGCAAGTGATGCTGTTTTCAATGTATTTGATACTCTGTTTATACCACAAATCTGTATTTTAATTATTTCAATTTTCCTTTTACAGGCTGTTAATGAGTAGGTTCTATTGTAAGAAGGTGAGAACAAATAGTCCCTGTTTATTATATTCAGCTGATCAGTTTTGCAAAGTATTATATTGCATTTTCATGTTGACGTTTTAAATTGTTTTTATGAATTTAATACAAATTGGAGAGTGCAGACAAGTACCAAGAAACAAAAAAAAATCACTCACAGTACCATCAGTTTAGGTTAACATCTTGTGATATTTATTTGTTTCTTTTATGTTCATTATTCGTGTAGTTGAGATCATAGTGTACTTGTACAATTTCACATACTACTTTTTCATGAACATTATTTCAAGGATTTCCCCATGTGTATCAGTTTCATCCTGAGGGAAAATAATTGAGACAACCATGAGGATAATTAAGGAGAGTTTAATAAAAAGAGTATTTACAAAGGAATGGGGGAGGAGGAAGTAAGTCATCAGGAGGGGGATAATATAATTGAACATGTAAAATGTGGCTAATTCAAATTGAGGTGTGATGTAAGTTTCATGTATACACTGTGTTTCTGAGACTTAGAGTGAAAGCAGAAGAATGTGAAATATCTCATTAATGATTTTTATACTTAACACATCTGAAATGATAATACTTTGGTTGTATATTAGAAACAAAATATATTAGAATTATATTAGCCTATTTCATTTTAAAATGTGGCTACTAGAAAAATCAAAATTAAACACATTGCTTACATTTTATTTCTATCAGTGCTAGCATAGGGTGTATATAGAGAGGCATCTCTAAGCCTGAAAAACGAAGGCAGGAGCTTGTGGAAAGGTCAGCTGATAGGCTACATGACCTTTAGTAGAGGGTTACGGCCAATCTACATTGACCCATAAGAAAGAAGGTGGTTTGGGGGAATAATGCCACAACCCTGTTTTATACCTCGACTATTTGCTCTCAATTCCTGGCTGTGTCTACCATTGGTTTAATCCAAAGGAAGCCAACAAAGGGAGCCAGTTGATGCAGTTTGTAGAGGTTGGCTTATCTGATCCCATGAAGGGTGGAAAAACAGAGGGGGAGTAAATCTAGAGGAGCCTACTGAAGATATCCAGCATATAGCCTCATTATAGTACTTTTCAAATTTAATTTTCCAGGATTGCACGTTGCATTTTATGTATTATGTTACATTGTATTGTAAATGCTTTGGGGAAAGTTGTAATGTAACCTAATTATGGGCATTATTTAGGGTATATAGTTTCATTTCATATAAATAAAAGATAAACTGAGTTTTTGGTTAGAACAGCAAACAAGCAGTTCACTGATAGAGTTTTCAAAAGTGTACTCCATAATTTGAAAATCAATAGAATTTTGATGTTGCCTACTTTATCCCCATGTTTAAAGGTAACATTTTCTTTAAGATTTAAAATTTTTTTTCCCATCTAAACTGATAGTGGAGTACACAGCCTTAATTTATTGGGTTGTATTTCTTTAATTTGTTTCCATTTATTGCTTTAATTCTGAGATATGGATTGAATAATGTAATTCATTTTAATGGAACTTGATTCCAAGGTGATAAAATTTAGTAGTATGTTTCACTTTTAAATGATAGAGTGTTTAAAAATGTAATTTTATTCATTAAATGTACACATAATATGAATCACTTGTTAATGAAGGTTTGGTAAATACAAGACTTAAAGTGCTATCTAGGTTATTTTTTTTCCCACTTATCTAAAAAACTGAGTGTCTGTTAACTACCATGCAGATATAATGTGATTTCTTACTTTCAAGAATACACTATCATCATCAAAATCCTTAGTTTGTTTTGAAGTAGCTTTAGCTGTGCCCCTCCAGTGTATTTTTGCTTTGTACTTTTATCATAGACATTACAATATAAACATCTGTTCAGTTCAAAATTAGTGGAATAGACATTACATTTTAATTTTTCCTAATTCTATTTTGTATTAGTCATTTCAGAATTAAACTTGCAGCATATGAAACTTTCAGCAGATAATTGATCTGCTCATTGATACGTATAGAGAGACAAAATTCAACTGTAGTTTCCTTTATGTTTAGTTCTGAAAGTGTTTTAAGAAAAAAATGATAATTTATGTTCTCTGAAACTGTTGTTTGGGATAACTTAATTTATGTTATTATTAAGCATTAAAATTTTATTCATTGTATTTAACTTTATCATATAAATTATATATTCATGTGGTTAAAAAAATTTAATTATGGAGTTTCAAAAAATGTCTCTTTTTAATACTTGGCCCCTTTTGCCCAGTTCCTATGCCTATCAGGTAACTTTTATTTATTTATTTTTTTAAGTTTTTTAGGTTTCTTTCCAGGATTTCTTTATGAGTGTACATAAACAAATGTGAATAGTGATGCTTATTTTTTCCCTTTATTACACAAATGGAACATATTACATATATTGTTGTCATGTACTTTTTTTCTCACCATCTTTTTCCTACATTAAAGCAATTTCTGTTTTGTGACCTTCCTTTCTTCTTCTTTATTTTAATTATTGAAGAAATACTATACCAAAATTGTAATCTGTACTATGGGAAGATTTTTTGGAATACTGTTCTTTGGTAAGTTTTTCTGCCTTTCTTATCTTTTTCCTTTTACCAGTGTTGTACCAGGTAGGATTCAGTGCAAGCCGATGATGGGGAATTGTAGCTAGAGTTGTCCCTATGGCCTGTGGATTCCCAGGAAACTGAGTTTCTCATCCTCTTCGGGGACGTAAAAGCACTTACCTCAGCAAATGTTGGTGGGTGAAAGTAGTGATATGACATGTTGCATCTGTTCTTTTATTAGGTTATTTCAGAGAGTTATTCATTGGTTTCTCCCTTTTCAAATCTAGCTGGTATAGGTATAGATTTTAATAAAAGTGACTTGGCATTAAGGAATGAGCTCCCAGGTACACTGAGAGTGATCAAGTGTTCAGAAACCTGACCAGGCAAAAGTAACCTATCAGTCTTTTAAAAATATAAAGCAGAAAGCCACACACTTAAATTTAAAACATAACACTAATATCTAAGTTCATGTTTGTAATATCTAACTTCATATCTAAAGTGAACTACAGCCTTCAGCTACTTTAAAAGTAAGTCTGATATCCAAATGAAAAGTAAATTTGATTTAGATTTAAAATCTAATCTTTAGATTTTTTTGCAGAAAAGCAGAGTTTTATTATTACTCAAATCAATCTCCCTGACCATTTAGGGATCAGAGTTTTTAAGGACAGCTTGGTGGATTAGGGGAAACCAGTGAGCTGGGAGTGCTAATTGGTCAAATCAGAGATGACATCATAGGGAGTCAAAGTTGTCTTCTTTTGCTGAGTCAATTCCTGGATGGGGGAATGCAAGATCAGATGAGTCAGTTTATTGATCTGGGTGGTGCCAGCTAATCCATCAGGTGCAGGGTCTGCAAAATATCTCAAGCACTGGTGGTAGGTTTTACAATAGTGATTTTATTTCTAGAAGCAATTTGAGTAGGGTCAGAGTCTTGTAGCCTGCAACTGCTTGACTCCTAAACTGTAATTTCTAATCTTGTGGCTAATATCTTAGCCCTACAAAGTCAGTTAAGTCCCCAGGCAAGAAGGGGATTTGTTTAGGGGAAAGGGCTGTTTTCTCTGTTTAAACTATAAACTAAGTCCCTCCCAAAGTTTGTTCAGCCTATGCCCAGGAGTGGAAGGACAGCTTGGAGGTTAGAAGCAAGTTGGAGTTGGTTAGGTCAGATCTCTTTCACTGTCTCAGTTAGGGTTTTGCAATGGCAGTTTCAATCCCACCCTTTGGGTTTTATAACCCCTTAACCTTAAGGAGTTGACTAATGAAGTTGGAGAAAGGTTGAAGAAGACTGCTGTAACTTCTTCCTGCTGACCAGGGGCATAGTTGGAGAAGGTGTTGACTCCAAGGTGAGAGGACTGGAACCACTTTGCAACTATTTGAGCAAACAGTTGAAAAACTCATGCCGACAAGATTTGAAAGCATCAGTCTGGGGATTTGTAGCTTACAAAGAGTTTAGGATTTAGTCCAAACTGGAGAAAAAACCCAAGCTAACAACAGATGTACTGTAGTTTTTTTTGAAACATAATTTTTTTCTCTCCAGTCCCCATTTTTATTAAAAACAAATCATGATAGGACTGATTTGTTTGCAAAATACGTTTACTTGGCTGGATTATTTGCATAAAGCACAACAAGAATAATTATTTTTTACATGGCCTTTTAAAGTTGACTCTGATGGAACTCTGTTTCATAAGGAATCTCAGATAAGACTTTTTGTATGACTGAGCCCAGCCATGGTTTTGTACCCTCAAATACCTGTGAGTTTGGTAAATTTCTCTCCTCTTGAGGACCCCAGATAACCTGGGGCTCCTAGGCCTGTTAGAAAGTGACATTCTTTACTTACCACTGGTCAACAACCTTGTACAGGGACTGTGTAGACAAGTTATGAGGCCAGTTTTCCCAAGGGGCTTTTATTGGCTGAATAAGACAAGTTTTATTCTGTAAAGTAAAGCACACCATTCCTGTCAAAGTCTTGGTAAAATAACCAGTTTCTCCAATTGTGTCCTGTTGCAAAAGAAAACATTCTTATTGCACTTATGCAAATAACTAAATTACCATAAATACTCACATATAGTTCCAAATTCTGGAGAAAGCAGGTAGAGATAAACAAATATGCTTTAAATTGTGTTTACAGGAGTATACGTTACTCAATTGTTAAAAGCTGTAAATAGCTCAAAAGAAAAGTTTTGGCTCTGAAAAACCAAAAAGGATCAGCAAAATTTTAAGCAAAAAATCAAAAAAGATTACTTCAGTCTTATATTTGAACATTTTTCCCTCTGTTCTAATGTCACAATCTCCCGTTATCAATCAGAAACCTGCTTTTAAGAATACCTGTTAAAATTTCATAGCTGATTATAAAACCATCATTTAAAGAAGGTTAAAACAAGACAACAGTTTTTTAAATTCTTATTTTAAAATTATATTTTACGTTCTGGGGTACATGTGCAGATCGTGCAAGGTTCTTACATAAGTATACACATACCATGGTGGTTTGCTGCATCCATCCTCCCATCATCTACATTAGGTGTTTCTCCTAATGTTATCCCACCCCAATCCCCCCAACCCCTGCTATCCCTCCCCCAGCCCCCCTACCTCCTGACAGGCCCCAGTATGTGATGTTCCCCTCCCTGTGTCTATGTGTTCTGAATGTTCAACACCCACTTATGAGTGAGAACATGCAGTGTTTGGTTTTCTGTTCTTGTGTCAGTTTGCTGAGAATGATGGTTTCCAGCTTCATCCATGTCCCCGCAAAGGACATGAACTCATCCTTTTTTATGGCTGCATAGTATTCCATGGTGTATATGTGCCACATTTTCTTTATCCAGTCTATCATTGATGGGCATTTGGGTTGGTTCCAAGTCTTTGCTATTGTGCACAGTGCTGCAGTGAATATATGTGGACAACAGTTTTCTATGGATGACAAAAAGTGCAGCCACAGTTAAAGACGCAATTGACAAGGAAATTTCTTCTGTGGCACACAATAATTTAACATAATTATTGCTGATGACATATACTAAGTCATATCACAATTGTAGAAGTTTCACATAATTTTGGAACATATACCAATAAAACATTTACACAAATATAGCCCAAAGAAAGTAAAATATCATTTCATATTTGATACTGCTTCCTGTGTGATTTATGCCACATAAGTCAGATGCCATTTTTAGACTTTAGAGGGCTTAGTATCTAAAAGATTAGGGTAGAAAGAGACAGAATTTACAATTTGACTTTGGCATGTTTGTCAAATACCAAAGGTTTAAAACACTGAAAATCACAAAATAGGATTTCAGGTCATCATACAACATTCATTTGGCCAAAATGATAACTCCAAACATTTAAAAAAAGAAAAAGCTTTACTCTGATAGAGGAGACTTTGCTTCCCAACGATAATACCCAAAGAAGATAACATGAGGCCAACTGAATCTGTCTCTTCTCCACCCACCTTTTTTTTGTAGTTTACTCAAAAGGCAAACAAAAATCTTTCCTGTCTCTCAATATTACATAAAAATATTTTTCAGAAAGAGGAAACCAAACTTTATGTTTGCATTAAAATATTTAATGCTATAGCTAGCTGTTAGATACAATTTTAGAAATCTATCCAGTTTTAATTAGATTGGCCATAAGGTAAGATTTTCATCAACTTTTTAGAACCCTTTACAATTTTCTGTTAAATCAGTTTCTGCTGTGATTCAGACACATGGGCCCAGATTCCAGCCCTGCATTAGTGTGCTTTTATTTTAATGTTCAACCTATGGAAATATATTAAATAATCCCCTTCAAATCTTAGTCAACTTGCTTATACCCACGGAACTTTCTTTACTAAACCAACCCTTCACAAGCCCTTTTCAGTTTGTTTAAATCTTCAGTTTTGTCCCTCTACGTTTTAGGTTTTAAAGCAATCTTTAAAATCCTCTAAGCTAGACAAAATTACATTCCCTACACACACAAACTATTGAGTACTGCAGAGGTAAGAAATGTCCTTGTCAAGTATGTCTTTAACTATGGCTTCCCTTTTTGTCATCCATAGAAAACTGTTGGCTTGTTTTAATCTTCTTTAAATGATGGTTTTATAATCAGCTATGAAATTCAAACAAGTACTCTTAAATGCAGGTTTCTGATTGATAACTTGGGAGATTGTGACATTAGAATAGAGGAAAAATGTTCAAATATAAGACTGAAGTAATCTTTTTTGACTTTTCCCCTAAAATTTTGCTGATTTATATGTTGAAATCACATGCATTTCATTGGGTGGCAAGCCAAAGCCAATCAGCCCATTTTGTAATCAGCCCATCTCCCATGGGAGTCTCATCTCTCAGTGTGGGGTGGGGATGTTTCCATATCTTCCAGGTGACTAAGAGCATGCTTCTCTGATCCAAGTGTGCAAGGAGGCAAATATCCCTCCAAAACTGCCATTAGCCATCCCTTATATTTCTTATCTAGTTATTACACACCAAGGCTAAAAGCTCTCCCATAAGTAATTTTTGATGCCCCCAAAAGTCAAAACTGTCATCTAACCCAGTGCAAAACAGAGCAGAGCCTTAGATTTTAAGAGGGATCTATCCATTTTTAATTCCTGAAGTTTCATGAGGAAAACAGAGGTTTTTCCAAGAATGGGGTCTGTGGTACCTACTCTGTTTTTCTCCAGAAGTCCCTGCAACTTCTGCCTCCTGGGTTCAAGCAATTCTCTTGCCTCAGCCTCCTGAGCAGCTGGTACTACAGGCATGCACTACTACGCCTGTTTTTTTTTTTAATATAGAGACAGGGTTTCACCATTTTGGCCAGGCTAGTCTCAAAATTCTGACCTCAGGTGATTCACCTGCCTCAACCTCCCAAAGTGCTGGGATTATGGATGAGAGCCACTGTGCCCAGCCTCTTTGCTCCCTTTTAAATTGGGTTGTTTCCTGGCTATTGAGTTGTTTGAGTTTCTTACATATTTTGGATATTAACAGTTTATCAGATGTATGGTTTGCAAATATTCTTTTGTGATAATACAGTTTTCTGTATTAAAAATAATTTAGAGCATCAGTAACATATACACAACTGTCATCAACTGAACTTTGTTTCCAATATATTTCAATACAATAACTGACATTATTGAACTTAAAACTGTTACACTGTTTTGTTGGCTTTAAATAATAGACTATGATTGTTAGTTACTTAAGTGAGATATAGAGTTTCATAGACACATATGTGTAAAATTAATAGAAGGATTGGCAATATCACCCTTTAGGGGAAAAACCACTGAAAAAGCCAAGGTTCATTCTCTTCTCCTCTCCTATTACTCCAAATCAAACTATGATAGGATAAACATCTAGTATCTTAGTATCTTCTCCTAAACCTAAAGACAGAAAAAGGTGTCTTCTATTCAACCGCAGAAAAATGTCAGTCAAATAATTTCTCCTCATCCCACTCATCACTGAGAAAGCAAATGCACGCAACATTGTTACCATATATGTAACAACTATGATTCTGATTTAGGTCCTAGCATTGCTTTCCTTTAGTACAACTGCTGTTTGATTACCACAAAAAACTGAGCAATCTGGCTAGAGAGATTCTAGTACCTTCTTTCAAGTGTCAGCATGAAGATAAAACAGAAAATACTGACAACTGTCATCTTAGAAACTTTTTAGATATAATAATGGCAATTCAGTGACTGGATGTCATTTTCACTGATGTCATTGTATAAGAGTAGCAAAACCCCAAAATATGAAAAGAAAGATGGCAATGATATGTAGCATAATGTTTTTAAAAGATAAAAAAATGCTGCTCTTGGTAATGACCTTTGAAATCACAACACTGATTTGCTTTTCTTGTGTCGGACAGTACACTTCATTATTATTATTTTTTTGGTAACACAAAATTACTCAGATATAGTCAACAAAGAAGATTAAGGCAATAAAAATTATCAGATGCCACATTTTGGTTTGCAAATATTTTTTACCACTCTGTGGGTTGTCTCCTCACTTTGTTAATTATTTTGCAAATTTTTATTTTATTTTATTTTGCTGTGCAAAAGGCTTTTAGTTTGATGAAATCCTATTTGTCTATTTTTACTTTTGTTACCTGAGCTCTCAGGGTCATATCCAAAACATTGTTGCCTAGACTAATGTCATGGAGCCTTTCTCCTATGTTTTCTTTTAATAATTTTACAGTCTCAGGTCTTACATTTAAGTCTTAATATGTTTAAAGATGATTTTTATGCCTGGTGTAAGATAAAGAGTCTAATTACATTCTTCTGTATATGGACAACTAGTTTTCTCAGCTTCATTTATTAAATAGATTATTCTTTCCCCATTGTGTAAGTGTTATCAGCCAGGTTCAGGTTCATTCTGCCTGGGCACAGTAAATCAATGACTGTGACAATGGTTTTTCTGCAAGAGAAAAAAAGATTTATTCATAAGGCTACTTAACATGGAGGTGGAAGAACAGCTCTCAAATCCACTTCTCTAAAGATAATGCTTAGGGATATTTATGGGTTAGAGAAGCAGTTGGTCTACGGCCTGGGGAAAGGTGATGGGCAGTGAGGAAAAATGAAGTAGTAACAGGTTTGTTCTGGACAAGTGTAGTCAGGATTCATGGTATGTTAGTCTGTTCTCACGCTGCTAATAAAGACATACCTGAGACTGGGTAATTTATAAAGGAAAGAAGTTTAATTGACTCTCAGTTATGCAGGGCTGGGGAGGCCTCAGGAAACTTAAAATCATGGCAGAAGGGGAAGCAAACATGTCCTTCACATGGCTGTGGCAAGGAGAAGTGAAGAGCAAAGTGGGGGAAAAGTCCCTTATATACATAATCATCAGATCTTGTGAGAACTCACTCACTGTCATGAGAATAGCGTGGAGGTAACCACCCTCATGATTCAGTTACCTTCCGCTGGCTCTCTCCCACAATACATGAGGATTATGGGCACTACAATTCAAGATGATATTTGGGTGGGGACACAGCCAAACCATATCACATGGCATTTAAAAGGACATATGTATGGAAAATAGTGTTAGCATGATCTAAGGGTGGAGTGTTTGGTTCTCAGATGTCAAAAAGTCACTTGGGCACCTGCAAAGGCACAGTTGAAGGATCACCAGTCTCAACCAGTTTCAACTGGACAGGAGCTACCCCAAGTTCCTGAAAACTAACTGAAGCAGCTATTACCAAGGTGACTTATAAATGTTATCTATAAGGTAGCCAGTGAAAGTTGTTTCAGTATTCAGTAACATGACTTTTAGCAACTGTGGCCTTCAGCTTCATGGAAAAATAAAATAACAAAAAACAAATGACCAAAGCAAGCAGAGCAGGCTGTTTGGCAGACCTGATCAGATTAATCCCTTAGTTTCATATGATCTTGCGATCTTAGTAAAAAATCAATTAACTATATATTTATGTGTTTGTATCTAGGTTCTCTGTTTGTCCCATTGGTCCACATTTCTATTTTTATGCCAGCACCATGCTGTTTTGATGACAACTGTTTTATAACATATTTTGAAGTCAGGTAGTGTGATGCCTCCAGCTTTATTCTTTTTGCTCAAGATTGTTTTATCTATTGAGGACTTTTGTGATTCCATATGAATTTATGGATTATTTTTTCTGTTTCTGTGCAAAATGACATTGGATTTTGATAGAGATTGCATTGAATCTGTAGGTCACTTTGAGTAGTATAGACATTTTAACAATATTAGTTCTTCCAATCCATGAACAAGGGATATATATTGCACTTATATTTGCACAGAATAAATCTCACCTATTTTTGTTTTCTTCGGTTTCTTTCATGAATGTTTCATGGTTTTCAGTATACATGTCTTGTACCTCCTTAGTTAAATTTATACCTAAGTATTTTTTTGTTACTATTGTAATTGAGATTCTTTTTTAATTTACTTTTAAATTATCTCATTATTAGTGTATAGAAATGCTGCTGATTTTTGTTTTGATTTTATGTCCTGCAACTTTGATCAGTCTATTCTTTTATCAATTATAACGGGGTTTTTTGGTGAAATATCTGGGGTTTTTTATATATAAAACGTGTCACCAGCAAACAGACAATATCACTTCTTACTTTCTTATTAGGATGTCTTTTATTTCTTCCTCTGCCTAATTGCTCTGTCTAGAACTTCCAAAATTATGTTAAAAAGAAGTGGTGAATGTGGACATCTTTGTCTTGTCCCTGATTTTAGAGGAAAAGTTTTAGACTTTTCATCATTGAATATGGCGTTAGCTATGGGTTTATCATATATGGCTTTTACTGTGTTGAGGTACATTTCCCCTATCCCTTTTCTTTTGAGAGTGTTTATCATGAAATGATGTTGATTTTTGTCAGATGTTTTCTCTGCATCTATAGACATGATCACATGATTTTTATCCTTCATTTTGTTAATGTAATGAATCATATTTATTAATTTGTGAATATTAAACCATTCTTGCATCCCAGGAATAAATCTCACTTATTTATGGTGAATGATTCTTTTACTATATTGTTCAGTTTGCTGGTATGTTGCTAAGGATTTTATGTCAATGTTAATCGGGGATATTGACCTGTAATTGTCTTTTTTTTTTAGTATCCTTATCTGGCTTTTTCATCAGGGTAATCTGAGCTTTGTAAAAGGAGTTTAAAAATATTTCCTCTTCCTTAATTTGTTTGGAAGACATTGAGAAGGATTGGGATTTGTCCTTTTCTAAATGTTTGGTAGAATTCAACTATGATGCTATGCAGTCCTGGGCTTTTTTTTTGAAGGGAGAGTTATTATTCGTTCAATATTCTTATTTATTATTGATCTGTTCTGGTTTTGTTTCACGATTCAGTCTTGGTAGGTTATATGTGTGCAGGAATTTATCCATTTCTTCTAGATTATACAATTTTTGTTGCATAATTTTTCATAATTGTTTATTATTCTTCTTTGTATTTCTGTGGCATGAGTTGTAATGTCCCCACTTTAATTTCTGATTTTGAATCTTTTTCTCAGTCTAGCTAACTATATGTCAATTTTGTTTATGTAAAAAAAGACTTCATAGTTTTGAATTTTAAAACTGGTAGTCTATTTTATTTTTTTCTTCTCTGATCTTCAGTTAACTGAGTAGCTTAACTGCTAACTTTGGACTTAGTCTGTTCTTTTTCTAGTTATTTGTAGACTGCTTATTTAAGATCTCTATTCCTTTTTGATATAGATGTTTATCACTATACTTTCCCTCTAAGTATAGCTTTCACTGGACCCTATAAGTTTTAGTATGTTGTGGTTCTATGTTTGTCATAAAGCTTTTATTTCCTTTTGATTTCTTCTGTGACCATTGGCTGTTTTGGAGCATGTCATATTTGGCATACTGTGTATTTCCCAAGATTTCTTCTGTTATGGATTTATAATTTCATACCATTTTGATCATAAAAGATGCTTGACATGATTTCAGTCCTCTTAAATTCTTTAAGACTTGTTTTTATGCATATATGAATTGGCTTGATTTAGCCATCTCACAATGTATATGTATTTCAGCATGTTAAGTATACGAAATTTTCATTTGACAATTCAAAAAAGACAAGTAACATAAATAAATAAATAAATAAATAAATAAATATTGTTACAATGTTAGATGTGCTTGGGAGCCTCAGGCTCCTAAAGAGTACTATATTTAAAAGATTTGACACACTGTTTGTGTAGGATAGCTCGGGTAAACTTTAGTAAAATACTGAAAGAATTCAAAATCTGGTTTACATAGAGTAGCTTAAGTATTACATTCTTTTTCGGTAAGGAATTGAACAGTTGTGAGGCCTAGGGTAACATTTCTCAAAGTAGCTTTTACAAAACATTATTATCACTAGGTGTATTGAATAAAAAAGGTTTCTATTTCCAAATGAATTTTCAAAACATTGTTCTAGAGCTTTGTGTAGTATATTTTGAAGCTAGGAAATATGATGCCTCCATCTGTTCTTTTGCTCAGGATTGCTTTCAGGGTTTTTTGTGGCTCCATTATAAATTTTAGGGTTCTTTCTATTTGTGTGTGGAATGTCATTGGTATTTTGATAGGAATTGAATTGAGTCTGTAAATTGCTTTGGGTAGTATATATGGTCATTTTAACCATATTAATTCTTCCAGTTCATGATCGTGGAATGTCTTTCCTTTTTTTTTTTTTTTGTTTCTTTTTCAACTTTTAAAATCAGTGTTTTATAATTTTCTTTGGATAGAAGTTTCATGTCTTGGTTAAATTTATTTGTAAATTTTTAAAATTCTTTTTAGCTATTGCAAATTACATTGCTTCTTGATTTCTTTTTGAAATTTTTTGCTATTGGTGTATATAAATGTTACTGATTTGTGTAGGCTGATTTTATTGTTTTGAGATATGTTCCTTCTATACCCAGTTTGGTTGAAAGATTTTATGATAAACAATGTTGATTTATTATCAAATGATTTTTCAGCACCTGTTAAAATAACCATGCGATTTTTGTTCCTTATTCTGTTAGTGTGATATATCATATTTATTGATTTGCATATGTCAGTCCATCCTTGCATTTCTGGGATGATCCCACTTGATCATGGTGAATAATCTTTTCAATGTTTTGTTCAATTTTATTTGCTAGTATTTTGTTGAGGATTTTTGCATATATGGTCATCAGTGATATTGGCTTGTAGTTTTCTTTTTCCAGAGTCCCTTATATATGGTTTTGCTATCAAGGTAATGCTGGTCTTATGGAATTAGTTTGAAAGTATTCCTTCCCCTTCCTTTTTAAAATGTTTTTTAAGATGTGAATAGAATTGATGTTAGTTTTTCTTTAAATGTTTGGTAGCATTTTCAGTGAAGTCATCAGGTTCTGGGATTTTCTTTGATGGACGACTTTTTATTAGGGCCTCATCTTGTTACATGTTATTGGTTTGTTGAGGTTATTTCTTCATGGTTCAGTTTTGGTATGTTGTGAATGTCCCAGAATGTATCCATTTCTTCTAGGTTTTCCAATTTGCTGAAATATAGTTGTTCATAATAACCTCTAATGATTCTTTGTATTTTTGTGTTCTCAATTATGTCTCAATTTTTTTTGTTTACAATTTTACTTATTTGGCCCCTTTCCACCTTTTTGTTGTTATTAGTCCAGTTACAAGTTTGTTCATTTTGCTTATCTTTCCAAAAACCCAACTTTTCATCCTGTTGATCTTCTGTATTTTTTCAGATCTTAATGTCATTTATTTCTGCTTTAATCTTTATTACTTATTTATTTATTTCTACTGATTTTGCAGTTGTTTTTTTCTTGATTTTTCACTTTCTTGTGATGAATTGTTGGGTTGTTTATTTGAAAGTCTTTCTGTTTTTTGATGTCAGTGTTTATTGCTATATACATCCTCCTTAGTGCTGCTTTTGCTGTATCCCATAGATTTTGATGTATTATATTTCCATTTTCATTTGTTTCAATAAATTTTCTTCTTCTTCTTTTTTTTTTTAAGATGGAGTCTCGCTCTGACACCAGGCTGGAGTGCAGTGGTGCTATCTTGGCTCACTGCAACCTCTGCCTCCTGGTTCAAGTGATTCTTCTGCCTCAGCCTCCTGAGTAGCTGGGACTACAAGCATGCACCCCCATGCCTGGCTAATTTTTTTGTATTTTTTAGTAGAGACAGAGTTTCACCATGTTGGTCACGATGGTCTCAATTTCTTGACCTCATGATCCACTTGCCTCAGCCTCCCAAAGTGCTGGGATTATAGGTGTAAGCCACTGCACCCAGTCTTAATTTTCTTCTTAATTTCTTCATTGACACAATGGTTATTCAGGAGCATGTTTAATTTCCAAGGGTTTTGTGTATTTTTGAAGTTCCTCTTTTTAATAATGTCCAGTTTCTTTCATTGTTGTCAGAAAAGATAAATGATGTCATTACTACCTTTTTGAATTTGTTAAGACTTGTTTGGTGGCCTAAGATATGGTGTATTTTGGAGAATGTTACATGTAGTGATGAAAAGAATGCGTGTTCTGCAGTACTTGGGTGAAATGTCCTGTAAATGTCAATTAGGCCTATTTGGTCTAATGTATAGTTTCATAGAAATGTTTCTTTGTTGAGTTTTGTTCTGGATGTTCTGTTCATTACTAAGAGTGGCCTGTTAAGATCTTCTACTATTATTACATTGCAGTCTATTCTCTCCCTTTAGATATATTTACGTTTGCTTCATATACTTTGGAGCTCTATTGTTGGGTGCATAGATACTTGTCATTATTATATCATCTCACTGAATTTCCCCTTCATTTTTATATAGAGATCTTCCTTGTCTCTTTTTATAGTCTTTGATTTGTAGTCTATTTTTATCTGATATAAATATTCCTGAGTTTTCTTTTTTCTTTTTTCTTTTCTGGTTTCTAGTTGCATGGAATAACTTTATCCACTCCTTCACTTTCGCTCTGTTTGTGTCTTTATAGATGAAGTGGGTTTCTTGTAGACAGCATATAGTTGGGTCTTGTTTCTTTCTCCATTCAGTCACTCTGTGCATTTTAATTGAAGAATTGAGTCAATTTATATTCACTGTTACTACTGGTAAGGACTTATTACTGCGATTTCGTTGCTTGGTTTCTGGTTGTCTTGTAACTTCTGTTTCCTCTCTTCCTTTCTTACTGTCTTTCCTTGTAGTTAAGTGATTTTCCGTGGTAGTAAATTTTAAATAATTGCCTTAAATTTTTATTGAAGCTATTGCAGATTTTTGCATTGTGGTTACCATGAGACTTACAGAAACATCTTATAAGAAGTTAGTTTAAAGAGATGACATCTTAGATCACAGTGAAGAAAAAGAAACAAACAGAAAAGGGGGAAAAAAAACCTTTTCACTTTAACTTCATCAGCCTCCAATATTTGACCTTATGTTGTCTCACTTTACATGTTTTTAATCTCTCTCTTAACAAGCTGCTGTAGCTGTTATGTTTTTGGTAATTATTCTTTTGGACTTTATACTAGAGTTATAAATGGATTGTAAACCACACCTACAGTATTATTGTATATTTTTTCATGTAGTTACTTTTATTTGTGGGTTTGTATGTTCCCTTTTTGTTGCATGTTAGTGTTTTTTACTTCAGATTGAAGAACTTATCATTTCTGTTAAGATTGATTTGGTGGTGGTGGTGAATTCTCACAGCTTTTGTTTATCTGGGAATGACTATTTTTCCTTCATATTTGAATGAAAGCTTTGCAGGATAGACTATTGTTACATGCTAGTTTTCTTTTAGTACTTTGAAAATGTTGTCCACTTTTTCCTGGCTTGTATGGTTTGCATCAAGAAGACTGTTGCCAGACAAATTGGATCTCCTTTATATGTTATTTGCTTCTTTTCTCCTGCTGTTTTTAGGATCCTCTCTTTTCATTGACCAATCAGAGTGTGATTTTATGCCTTCAGATAAGCTTATTTGGGTCAAATTTGTTTGGTGTCCTCTGATCATTCTATACCTGGATATTTATATCTTCTTAAAGTTTTGAAAAGGCTTCTGTTATTACTAATTTGAATAAGCTTTCTACCCATTGGTCTTGCTCAACTCCATCTTGAACACCAGTAATTCTTAGATTTGGTATTTTTAGGTAATTTTCTATATTGTGTAGGCTGTCTGTTCTTTTTTAAATTATTATACTTTAAGTTCTGGTGTACTTGTGCAGAATGTGCATGTTTGTTACATAGGTATACACCTGCCTTAGTGGTTTGCTGCATCCATCAACCCATCATCTTCATTAGATATTTCTCCTAATGTTGTCCCCTCCTTATCCCTCCACACTCTGCTATCCCTGCCCTAGCCACCCACCCCTCAACAGGCCCCAGTGTGTGATGTTTCCCTCCCTGTGTCCAGGTGTTCTCATTGTTCAACACCGATTTATGAGTGAGTATGTGTGGTGTTTGATTTTCTGTTCTTGTGTCAGTTTGCTGAGAATGATGGTTTCCAGCTTTATCCACATCCCTGCAAAGGACATGAACTCATCCTTTTTTATTGCTGCATAGTATTCCATGGTGTGTATGTGCCACATTTCTTTATCTAGTCCATTATTGATGGGTATCTGGGATGGTTCCAAGTCTTTGCTATTGTGAACAGTGCCACAATAAACATACATGTGCATGTGTCTTTATAATAGAATGATTTCTAATCCTTCGGGTATATACTTATTAAAGGGATTGCTGGGATAAATGGTATTTCTGGTTCTAGATCCTTGAGGAATTGCCACACTGTCTTCCACAATGGTTGAACTAATTTACACTCCCCACCAACAGTGTAAAAGTATTCGTATTTCTCCACATTTTCTCCAGGATCTATCTCCTGATTTTTTAATGATTGCCATTCTAACTGGCATGAGATGATATTTCAGTGTGATTTTGATTTGCATTTCTCTAATGACCAGTGATGATGAGCTTTTTTCATGTTTGTTGGCTGCATAAATGTCTTCCTCTGAGCAGTGTCTGTTCATATCCTTCGCCCACTTTTTGACGGAGTTGACTTTTTTTTTCTTGTAAATTTGTGTAAGTTCTTTGTAGATTCTGGTTATTAGCCCTTTTTCAGATGGGTAGATTGCAAAATTTTTTTCTCATTCTGTTGGTTGCTGGTTTACACTAAAGATATTTTCTTTTGCTGTGCAGAAGCTCCTAAGTTTAATTAGATCCCATTTGTCTATTTTGGCTTTTGTTGCCATTGTTTTTGGTGTTTTAGTCATGTGTTCTTTGCCCATGCCTATGTCCTGAGTGGTACTGTCTAGGTTTTCTTCTAGGGTTTTTATGGTGTTAGGTCTTATGTTTAAATCTTTAATCCATCTGGAGTTAATTTTTGTATAAGGTGCATGGAAGGGATCCAGTTTTAGCTTTCTGAGTATGGCTAGCCAGTTTTCCCAATACCATTTATTAAACAGGGAATCCTTTCCCCATTGGTTGCTTTTGCCATGTTTGTCAAAGATCAGATGGTTGTAGATTTGCAGCATTACTTCTGAGGCCTCTGTTCTGTTCCATTGGTCTATATCTGTTTTGGTATCAGTACCATGCTGTTTTGATTATGGTAGTCTTGTAGTATAGGTTGAAGTCAGATAGTCTGATTCCTCCAGTTTTTTTTTTTTGTTTTTTTTGCTTAGGGTTGTCTTGGCTATGCAGGCTCTTTTTTGGTTTCATATGAATTTTAAGGTGTTTTTCTTCCAATTCTGTGAAGAAAGTCAATGGTAGTTTGATGTGGATAGCATTGAATTTACAAATTACTTTGGGCATTATAGCCATTTTCAAGATATGATTCTTCTTAACCATGAGCATGGAATGCTTTTCCATCTGTTTGTGTCCTCTCTTATTTCCTTGAGCAGTGGTTTGTAGTTCTCCCTGAAGAGGTCCTTCACATCCCTTATTAGTTGTATTCCTAGGTATTTAATTCTTTTTGTAGCAGTTGTGAATGGGAGTTCACTCATGATTTGGCTGTTTGTTATTGGTGTATGGGAATGCTTGTGATTTTTGCACACTGATTTTGTATCCTGAGACTTTGCTGAAGTTGCTTATTAGCTTAAGGAGATTTTGGGCTGAGACGATGGGGTCTTCTAAATATGAAATCATGTCTTCTGCAAGTAGAGAAAATTTGACTTCCTCTTTTTCAAATTGAATACCCTTTGTTTCTTTTTCTTACCTCATTGCCCTGGACAGAACTTCTAATACTATGTTGAATAGGAGTGGTGAGAGAGGGCATCCTTGTCTTGTGCCAGTTTTCAAAGGGAATACTTCCAGTTTTTGCCCATTCAGTATGATACTGTCTGTTGGTTTGTCATAATAGCTCTTATTATGTTGAGATATGTTCCATCGATACCTAGTTTATTCAGAGTTTTTAGCATAAGGGGCTGTTGAATTTTGTCAAAGGCCTTCTCTGCATCTATAGAGATAATCATGTGATTTTTGTCTTTGGTTCTGTTTATGTGATGGATTACATTTATTGATTTCTGTATGTTGAACCAGCCTTGCATCCCAGGGATGAAGCCAACTTGATTGTGTTGGATAAGGTTCTTGATGTGCTGTTGGATTCAATTTGCCAGTTTTTATTGAGGATTTTCACATCAATGTTCATCATGGATTTTGGCCTGAAATTTTCTTCTTTAGTTGTGTCTCTGCCCAGTTTTGGTATCAGGATGATTCTGGCCTCATAAAATTAGTTAGGGAGAATTCCCTCTTTTTCTACTGTTTGGAATAGTTTCAGAAGGAATGGTACCAGCTCCTCTTTGTACCTCTGGTAGAATTTGGCTGTGAACCCATCTGGTCCTGGAGTTTTTTTGGTTGGTAGGCTATTAATTTCTGCCTCAATTTCAGACCTTGTTATTGGTGTATTCAGGGATTCGACTTCTTCCTGGTTTAGTCTTGGGAGGGTGTAAGTGTCCAGGACTTTATTCATTTCTTCTAGATTTACTGGCTTATTTGCACAGATGTGTTGATAGTATTCTTTGATGGTAGTTTGTATTTCTGTGGAGTTGGTGGTGATAACCCCTTTATCATTTTTTATTGCATCTATTTGATTCTTCTCTCTTTTCTTATTTATTAGTCTGGCTAACAGTATATCTATTTTGTTGATCTTTTCAAAAAACCAGCTCCTGGACTCTGATTTTTGGAAGGGTGTGTGTGTGTGTGTGTGTGTGTGTGTGTGTGTGTGTCTATCTGCTTCAGTGCTGCTCTGATCTTAGTTATTTCTTGTGTGAATTTGATCCTGCCATTTTGATGCTAGCTGATTGTTTTGCTCATTAGTTGATGCAGTTTCTTCATAGTGTTGATGGTCTTTACAATTGGTTTGTTTTTGCAGAGGCTGGTACTGGTTGATCCTTTCCATGTTTAGTGCTTCCTTCAGGAGCCCTTGTAAGGCAGGTCTGGTGGTGACAAAATCTCTCAGCACTTGCTTGTCCATAAAGGCTTTTATTTCTCCTTTGCTTATGAAGCTTAGTTTAGCTGGATGTGAAATTCTGGGTTGACAATTCTTTTCTTTAAGGATGTTGAATATTGGCCCCCACTCTCTTCTGGCTGTAGAGTTTCTGCTGAGAGATCTGTTGTGAGTCTGTTGGGCTTTCCTTTGTGGGTAACTGGACCTTTCTCTTTGGCTGCCCTTAGCAGTTTTTCCTTCATTTCAACCCTGGTGAATCTGATGATTATATGTCTTAGGGTTGCTCTTCTCAAGGAGTATCTTTGTGGTGTTCTCTGTATTTCCTGAATTTGAATGTTGGCCTGCCTTGCTAGGTTGGGGAACTTCTCCTGCATAATATCCTGAAGAGTGTTTTCCAGCTTGGTTTCATTCTCCCCATCATTTTTAGGTACACCAATCAAACATAGATTTGGTCTTTACACATAATCCCATATTTCTTGGAGGATACGTCATTTCTTTTCACTCTTTTTTCTAATCTTGCCTTCTCACTTTATTTCATTGAGTTGATCTTTAATCTCTGATATCCTTTCTTCTGCTTGATCGATTCAGCTATTGAAACTTACGTATATTTCAAAAAGTTCTTGTGCTGTGTTTTTCAGCTCCATCAAGTCATATATGTTCTTCTCTATGCTGGTTATTCTAGTTAGCAATTTAGCCAACCTTTTTTTCAAGGTTCTTACCTACCTTGCATTTAGGTTAGAACATGTTCCTTTAGCACAGAGAAGTTTATTACCCACTGTCTGAAGCCTACTTCTGTCAATTTGTCAAACTCATTGTCTATCCAGTTTTGTTCCTTTGCTGGTTAAGAGTTGTGATTCCTTGGAAGGGAAGAGATCATTTTGGTTTTTGGAATTTTCAGCCTTTCTGTGCTGTTTTTTTCCCATCTTTGTGGATTTATGTGCCTTTGGTCTTTGAAGTTGGTGACCTTTGGATGGGGTCTCTTGAGTGGATGTCCTTTCTGCGATGTTGAAACTATTTCTTTGTTTTTGTTAGTTTTCCTTCTAACAGTCAGGCCCCTCTGCACAGGTCCGCTGGAGTTTGTTGGAGGTCCACTCCAGACCCTGATTGCCTGGGAATCGCCAGGGGGAGCTGCAGAACAGCGAAGATTGCTGCCTTTTCCTTCCCTGGTAGCTTCGTTCCAGATGGGTACCTACCAGCTGCCAGCCAGAGCTCTCCTGTATGAGGTGTCTTTCAGCCCCTGCTGGGAGGTGTCTCCCAGTCTGGACGCACGGGGATCAGGGAGCAACTTGAGGAGGCAGTCTGTCCCTTATCAGAGCTCAAATGCTCTGCTGGGAGATTCCCTTCTCTCTTCAGAGCTGTGAGGCAGGTACATTTAAGTCTGCTGAAGCTGTACTCATAAACGTCCCTTTTCCCAGGTGCTCTGTCCCAGGAAGGTGGGGGCTTTATTTTTAAGACCCTGATGTGGTGCTGCTTTTTTTCAGAGATGCCCTGCCCAGTGAAGAGGGAATCTAGTGACACAATCTTCCTGTAGATGCCTTACTGAACTGCCATGGGCTTCACCCAGTTGCTGTATAAACTTCCTGGTGACTTTATTTATACAGGCGAGGTGAGAACTGCCTATCCAAGCTTCAGCAATGGTGGACGCCCCCTCCCCTCCACTGAGTTCGAATATCCCAGGTCGAGCTCTGACTGCTTTGCTGGCTGTGAGAATTTCAAGCCAGTAGATCTTAGCTTACTGTTCTTTGTGGGGGTGGGATCCACTGAGCCAGATCACTTGGCTCCCTGGTTTCAGCCCCCATTTTTAAGGTAATGAGTGGTTCTTACTGGCATTCCAGGTGCCACTGGGGTATGAAAAAAAAAACTGCTGTGGCTAGCTCCGTGTCTTCCCAAATGGCCACCCAGTTTTGTGCTGGAAACCCGGGGCACTGGTGTCGTAGGCACTGGAGGGCATCTCCTTGTCTATGGGTTGTGAAGACCGTGGGAAAAGTGCAGTATCTGAGCCAGCATGCCAACGTGCTGGGAAAAGTCCCTAATGGCTTCCCTTGGCTAGGAGAGGAAGTTCCCCCGACTTCTTGTGCTTCCTGGGTAAAGCGATGCCTCATCCTGCTTCGACTCACTCTCCTTAGGTGGTAGCCACTGTCTAAGCAGTCCCAATGGGATGAACCAGGTACCCCAGTTGGAAATGTAGAGATCACCTGCCTTTTGCCTCACTCTCGCTGGTAGCTGCACACCAGAGCTGTCCTATTTGGCCATCTTGCCAGCCCTTTTTGTATTGTTTTGTTTTGTTTCAGACTTAGTCTCATTCTGTTGTCCAGGCTTTATTTAGTGCAGTGGCATGATCTTGGCTCACTACCACCTCTGCCTCTTAGGCTCAAGCAATTCTCTTGCCTCAGCATCCTGAGAACCTGGGACTGCAGGCATATACCAACATACTTGGATAATTTTTGTATTTTTTGTAGAGACAGAGTTTCACCATGTTGCCCAGACAGGTCTCAAACTCCTGGGCTCAAGTGTTCCACATGCCTCAGCCTCCCAAAGTGCTGGGATTACAGGCATGAGCTACCTCACCTAGCCTTTTTGTTTCCTTTTTATTGTTTATTCTTTTTTCTCCTCTTCTTGTGTATTTTCAAATAGCCTGTTTTTAAAATTTTTTAATTTTTGTGGGTGTATACCTGGTTTATATATTTATGGGTTACAGGAGATATATTGTTGCAGGCATGCAATGCACAGTATTATTTCAGGGCAAATGGGGTATCCATCACCTCAAGCATTAATCCTTTATGATACAAACAATCTGATTATATTCTTTTAGTTGCTTTAAAGTTTACAATGAAATTATTATTGACTATAGTCACCCTGCTGTCCTAGCAATTACTAAGTCTTATTCTTTCAAACTATTTTTGTACCCCTTAGACACCCACGCTTACCACTCCTGCCCCCACTACTTTTCCAAGCTTCTGATACCTATCCTTCTACTCTCCATCTTTATGAGTTTAATAGTTTTAATTTTTGCCTCTTATAGCCATCCTTCTGTTCTCTGTCTCTATGAGTTCAATAGTTTTAATTTTTAGCTTCCCAAAATAAGTGAGAACATATGATGTTTGTCTTTCTGTGCCTGGCTTATTTCACTTAACATAATGCTCTCCAGGTTGTTACAAATGACAGGATTTCTTTATTAATGGCCGAATAATACCCCATTGTGTGTATATACCAAATTTTCTCTCTCCATTCATTTGTTGATGGACACTTAGGTTGCTTCCAAATCTTGGCTATTTTGAATAGTGCTGCACTAAACATGGGAGAGCAGAAATCTTTTTAACATACTGATCCTTTTTTTTTTCAGTATATACTTAGGAGTGGGATTCCTGGATCATATGGTAGCTTTTTTTTTTTTTTTGAGAAAACTCCAAACTGATTTGCATAATAGTTTTACCAATTTACCTTTCCACTAACAGTGTACGAGTGTTCCTATTTTTCCACATTCTCACCAGTATTTGTTATTGTCTGGCTTGGATAAAAGCCATTTTAACTGGGATGAGATGATATTTCATTGTAGTTTTTACTTGCGTTTCTATGATGATCAGCGATGTTGAGCACCTTTTTTATATACCTGTTTGCCATTTGTGTCCTCTTTTGAGAAATGCTTATTTAGATCTTTTACCCATTTTTTCAATTAGATTATTAGTTTTTTCCCTATAAAGTAGTTTTACCTCCTTATATATTCTGATTATTAATTCTTTATCAGATTAGTAGTTTGCAAATTTTTTTTCTAATTCTGTAGGTCATCTCTTCATTTTGTTGATTTTTTCCTTTGCTGTGCAGAAATTTTTACCTTGATGTGATCTCATTTGTCTATTTTTGTTTTGGTTGTGTTTGCTTATGGGGTATTACTCAAGAAATATTTGCCAAGTACAATGTCCTGGGGGAGTTTCTCCAATGTTTGCTTTCAGTGCTTTTACACTTTGAGGTCCTAGATTTAAGTCGTTAATCCACTTTGACTTGATTTTTGTATGTGGTGGGAGAGGGGTGTAGTTTCATTCCTTTGCATATGGATATTCAGTTTTCCCAACACCATTTATTGAAGACACTTTCCTTTCCCAATGTACATTCTTGGCACCTTTGTCAAAAATGAGTTCAGTATCGATGCATGGATTTATCTCTGGGTTTTCTATTCTGTTCCACTGATCTATGTGTCTGTTTTTATGCCAGTACCATTTTGTTTTGGTTACTATATCTCTGTAGTATAATTTAAAGTTAGGTAATGTGATTCTTTCAGTTTTGTTCTTTTTGCTTAGGATAACTTTGGCTATTTGGGGTCTGTTGTGGTTCTATATAAATGTTAGGATAGTTATTTTCTATTTCTGTGAAGAATGTTATTGGTAATTTGATAGGGATTGCATTAAATCTGTAGATTATTTTGGATAGTATGGACATTTTAACAAAATTAACTGTTCTAATCTATTCCTTTTTTTGTCTTCTTCAATTTCTTACAGCTATGTTTTATAATTTTCCTTGTCGAGATCTTTCAATTCTTTGGTTAATTCCTGCGTATTTTACTTATAGCGATTATAATTGGAATTACTTTCCTGATTTCTTTTTCAGATTGTTTGCTGTACACATATAGATTTGCTACCAATTATTGTCTGTTAATTTTGTATCCTGCAACTTTATTGAATTTATCAGTTCTAATAGTTTTTTTGTGGAGTCTAGGTTTTCCTAAATGTAAGATCATATCAACTGCAAAGAAGAATAATCTGACTTCTTCCATTTGGATGCCCTTTCTTTCTTTTTAAAAACTTTAATTTAATTTAATTTTTAAATTTAGTTTAATTTAATTTAATTATTATTATTATACTTTAAGGTATGCGATACATGTGCAGAACGTGAAGGTTTGTTACATAGGTATGTATGTGCCATGATGGTTTGCTGCAACCATCACTCCCTCATCTATTCAGGGGTACATGTGCAGATTTGTTACATAGGTAAATTTGTGACATGGGGGTTTGTTGTACAGGTTATTTTGTCACCAAGGTATTAAACCTAGTACCCATTAGTTATTTTTCATGATTCTTTCTCTCCTTCTACCCTCTACCCTCCAATAGACCCCAGTGTGTGTTGTTCCCCTTTATGTGTCCATGTGTTCTCATTATTTAGCTCCCACTTATAAGTGAGAACATGTGGCATTTGATTTTCTGTTGCTGCTTAGTTTGCTAAGGAAAATGGCCTCCAGCTCCATCCATGTTGCTGCAAAGACCATGATCTCATTCTTTTATTATGGCTGCATAGTATGCCATGGTGTATATGTACCACATTTTCTTATCCAGTCTGTTATCAATGGGCATTTAGGTTGATTGCATGTCTTTGCTATTGTGAACAGTGCTCCAGTGAATATACATGTGCATGTGTCTTTATAATAGAACAATTTATATTCCTTTGGGTATATATGCAATAATGGGATTGCTGGGTCAAATGATACTTCTGTCTTTAGGTCTTTGAAGAATTTCCATGCTCTCTTCCACAATGGTTGAACTAATTTATGCTCCCACCAATGGTGTAAAAGTGTTCCTTTTTTCTCTACAACCTCACCAGCTTCTGTTATTTTTGGACTTTTCAATAACAGCCATTTTGACTGATGAGAGATGGTATCTCATTGTGGTTTTGATTTACATTTCTCTAATGATCAGTGGTGTTGTTTTTTTTTCATCTGATTGTTGGCCACATGTATGTCTTCTTTTGAAAAGTGACTGTTCATGTCCCTGCCGACTTTTTAATGGGGTTGTTTGTTTTCCTCTTGTAAATTTGTTGAAGTACGTATAGATTCTGGATATTAGACCTTTGTCAGATGCATAGTTTGTAAACATTTTCTCCCATTCTGTAGTTTGTTTCTTTACTATGTTGATACTAACAACATAGTTGTTTCTGTGAAAAAACATAGCTTTTTACTTTGGTGTGCAGAACTTTTTAGCTTAGTTAGATCCCATTTGTCAATTTTTGCTTTTGTTGCAACTGCTTTTAGCATCATCATTACGAAATCTTTGCTCTTGCCTATGTACTAAATGGTATTGTCTATGTTCCAGGGTTTTCATAGTTTTGGGTTTTACATTTAAGTCCTTAATTCATCTTGAATTAATATTTGTTTATGGTGTAAGGAAGGGGTCCAGGTTCAATCTTCTGCATATGACTAGCCAGTTCTCCCAGCACCTTTTGTTGAATAGGGTATCTTTTCCTCATTGCTTGTTTTTGTCAGATTTGTAGAAGATCAGGTAGTTGCAGGTGTGTGGACTTGTTTCTGGGTTGGGTTCTCTATCCTGTTCCACTCGTCTATGTGTCTTTTTTTTTTTTTTGTATCAATACCATGCTGTTTTGGTTACTGTAGCCCCATATTATAATTTGAAGTTGGGTAGCATGATGCCTTAAGCTTTGTTATTTTTGCTTAGGATTGCCTTGGGTATTTGGGCTCTTTTTTTGGTTTCACATGAATTTTAAAATCATTTTCTCCAGTTCTGTGAAGAATCTTAATGATAGTTTGATAGGAATAGCATTGAATCTGTAAATTGCTTTGGGCAGTATGGCTGTTTTAACAATATTTATTCTTCCTATCCATGAGCATGGAATGTTTTCCATTTGTATCATCTCTAATTTCCTTTAGCAGTGGTTTGTAGTTTTTCTTGTAGAGATTTTTCACCTCCCTAGTTAGCTGTGTTTCTAGATATTTTATCCTTTCTGTGGCAGCTGTGAACGTGCATTCACTCACTAGCATAAAAAATTAATCTTTTGTATTTTTTCTCGGTAAGCTGTTGTTGATGTATAGACATGCTAGTGAGTGATTTCTGCACGTTAGTTTTATAACCTGAGAGCTTGTTGAGTTTGTTTATCAACTTAAGTTCTTGGGCTGAGACAATGGGGTTTTCTAGATGTAGGATCATGTCTTCTGCAAAAAGGAATATTTTGATGTGTTGTCTTTCTATTTGAATACCTTTATTTCTTTCTCTTGCCTAATTGCCCTGGCCACGAGTTCCAATACTACATTTAAGAGGAATAGCAAGAGAGAACATCCTTGTTTTATGCTAGTTTTTAAGGGAAATACTTCCAACTTCTGCACATTCAGTATGATGTTGGCTGTGGGTTTGTCATAGATGGCTCATGATTTGGCGATATGTTTTTCAGTAAGTAGTTTATTGGGAATTTTTAACATAAAGAGATGTTGAATTTTATCAAAAGCCTTTTCTGAATCTATTGAGGTAATCATGTGGTTTACCAGAATCTCTACTTTTGTTCATGTGATGAATCACGTTTATTGACTTGTATATGTTGAACCAGTCTTGCATCCCAGATATAAAGCATACTTGATCATGGTAGATAAGCTTTTTGATGTGCTGCTGAATTAGATTTGCAGTGTTTTGTTGAGGATTTATGCATCAATGCTCATCAGGGATATTGGCCTGAAATTATTTTGCTGTTGTTTCTCTGCCAGGATCGTGCTGGTCTCATAGAATGAGTTAGGGATGAGTCCCTCCTCCTCATTTTTATGGAATAGTTTCAGTAGGAATGGTACAGCTCTTTGTACATCTGGTAGAAATCAGCTGTGAATCCATCTGGTCCTAGGCTTTTTTTTTTTTCCTTCGGTAAGCTGTTTATTTTTGCCTCAATTTCAGAGCTTATTATTGGTCTGTTCAGGGATTTCAATTCTTTCATTCAGTCTTGCCAATGTCCTTTATTTATTTCTTTTGTCTGATTGCCATAGCCAGGATTTCCAGTACTGTGTTGAATAACAATGGTGAAAGTGGGCATCCTTGTTGTGTTCCCAGTCTTAGTAGAAAGGCTTTCAGTTTTTCCTCTTTCAGTATTATACTAGCTATGAGTCTGATGTATATAGCTTTTATTATATTGAGGTATGTTCATTCTATGCCGAGTTTTTTGAGGGTTTTTATTCTCAAGGGAGGTTGAATTATATCAAATGCTTTTTCAGCATCAGTTGAAATGATCATATGATTTTTGTCCTTAATTCTGTTGACATGATGTATCAAATTGATTGATTTGCATATGTTGAATCATTCTTGAATCCCTGGGACAAATTCTGCTTACTCATGTTGAATAGGCTTTTCAATGAGTTGTTGAATTTGATTTTATAGTATTTTGTTGAGGATTTTTTCGTCAATATTCATCAGAGATATTGGCCTGTAGTTTCCTTTTTTTTTTTAATGTGTCTGTTTACAGTTTGGTATGAAGGTAATACTGGCCTCACAGAATGAGTTTGGAAGTATTTCCTCTTCCTATTTTTCTTTTTTGGAATACTTTGAGTAGGATTGGTGTTTGTTCTTGTTTAAATGTTTGTTTTAGCAATGAAGGCACTGGGGTCTAGGCTTCTTTAATGGGAGACTTTTTATGGCTTCCATCTTGTTACTTGTTATTCACGTGTTCAGGTTTTGGATTTCTTCATGGTTCAATCTTGGTAGGCTGTATATCTCTAGGTATTTATTTATTTCTTCTAGATTTTTCAGTTTCAAAAAACTGAGATAATATGAAGTATCTTCTCTAACCACAATGGAATTAGAAATCAGTAACAAGAGCAATTTTAGAAACTATAAAAGCACATGGAAATTAAACAACATGCTCCTGAATGACCAGTATGGCAATGAAGAAATTAAGAATGAAATTGAAAGATTTTATTGGCATATCATTGCTTCTACTAGTCACTAATGATCCTTTAAATGTCTGTGGTATCAGCTGTAATGTCTTCTTTGTCATCTGATTTATTTGGGTCTTCTCTCATTCTTTCTTAGTAAGCCTGACTAAAGGTTTGTAAATTTTAATCTTTTTTGTCTTGTTAATCTTTTGTATTTTTTTTTCTTGAAACAAATGATAATGGAAATATACCAAAACCTGTGATACAGTGAAAGTAGTACTTAAGAGTAAAGTTTATAGCTATAAATGCCCACATGAAAAAAGAAGAAAAACTTCAAATAAGGAACCTAATGGTGCATTTTTGGAGAACTAGAAAAGAGCAAACTAAATCCAAAATTAGTAGAAGAAAAGAAATAATACAGATCTGAACAGAAATATGTTATAGTTATTATTTTTGATTGGTTCATTTTTTAGTCTTTCTGCTTAACAGTAGTTTACACACCACAGGTACCAAGTTGTAAAATTCTGTGTTTTTCTGTGTACTTATCATGAACAGTGAGTTTTGTATCTTCAGATGATTTTGTCCCATTAGCATCCTTTTCTTACTTATTGAAATACTTCCTTCAGCATTTTTTGTAGGACAGGTCTGGTGTTGATGAAATCCTTCAGCTTGTGTTTGTCTGGGAAAGCCTTTATTTCTCCTTCATGGTTTGAAGGATATTTTCACTGGATATACTATTCTAGGGTAAAAGTTTTTTTCCTTTGGTACTTTAAATATGTCATGCAACTTTCTCCTGGCCTATAAATTTTCCACTGAAAAGTCTGCTGCTGAACATATTGAAACTCCATTGTATGTTATTGGTTTCTTTTTTTTTAAAAGTAAAGTATTATTATTATATATCTGAATTTACAAAAATGAGAACACCATAAAAAATTAAAAGATAAATAAAAACTGGTAAAAAAATGTATAATATATATACCACATATAGGGATCAGAATCTTAAAAGGCAAACTTTACTAATTTTTTTTTAGACTTTTTAAAAAAGTTATACTTTAAGTTCTGGGGTATATGGGCAGAATGTGCAAGTTTCTTACATAGGTATGCACGTGCCATGGTGGTTTGCTGCATCCATCACCCCATCATCTACATTCAGTATTTCTCCTAATGCTATCCTTTCCCTAGCACCCCACCGCCTGCTATCCCTCCCCTAGCCTGCCACACCCGACAGGCCCTGGTGTGTGATGTTCCCCTCCCTGTGTCCATGTTTTCTCATTGTTCAACTCCACTTATGAGTAAGAACATGCGGTGCTTGCTTTTCTGTTCTTGTGTGAGTTTGCTGAGAATAATGGTTTCCAGCTTCATCCTTGTCTCTGCAAAGGACATGAACTCATGCTTTTTTATGGCTGCATAATATTCCACGGCATATATGCACCACATTTTCTTTATCCAGTCTATCATTGATGGGCATTTGGGTTGGTTCCAAGTCTTTGCTATTGTGAACAGTGCCACAGTAAACATACAGGCACATATGTCTTTAAGATCCTTTCTTTAACATTGACTGTTGGTAATTTTATTATTAGATGTATTGAGATATTCTTCTTTGGGTTAAATCTGTTTGTTGTTCTATAACCTTCTTGTACTTCAATATTAATATCTTTCTCTAGGTTTGGGAAGTTCCCTGTTATTATTGCTTTGAATAAACTTTCTATCCCTATCTCTTTCTCCTGCTTCTCTTTAAGGCCAATAACTCTTATGTTTTCCCTTTTTGATGATATTGTCTAGGTCTTGCAGGAATACTTCATTATTTTTTATTCTTTTCTGTTTTGTCTCCTCTGACCATGTATTTTCAAATATCCTGTCTTCAAGCTCACCAATTCTTTTTTCTTCTTGATCAATTCTACTATTAAAACACTCTGACACGTTCTTCAGTATGTCAGTTGCATTTTCAACTCCAAAATTTCTGCTTGATTCTTTAAAATTATTTCAGTCTCTTTGTTAAATTTATCTGATAGGATAATTTTTTTTTAATTTTATGTTTTTCTTTCCTCCAAACAGCTATTTAAAATTCTGTCTGCAAAGTTGAAAGTCTTTGTTTCTCCAGGATTGGTACCTGGTGCCTTATGTAGTTTGTTTGGTGAAGTCATGTTTTATGGATGGTCTTGATGCATTTTGATGTTTGTCTGTGTTTGGGTATTGAAGAGCTAATATTTACTGTAGTCTTCTCAGTCTGGGCTTGTTTGTACCCATCCTTCCTTTCAAGATATTTGAGTGGACTTGGGTGTTATGATCTCAGTCATATCTGTATTGGGGGGATACCCCAAGCTCAGTAAAACCTCCCTTGCAGATTTGTAGAGATATTGCCTTGGTGGTCTTGGATAAGATCTGTTACAGTTCTCTGGATTACCAAGCAGAGACACTTGTTCACTTCCCTTACTTTCTCTCAGATAAATGAGTCTCTCACTCTGTTCTGAGCTGCCTGAATCTGGGGGTAGGGTAACACAAGGACCTCTGTGACCACCACCACTAGGACTGCACTGGGTCAGACCTGAAGCCAGCACAGTACTGAGTCTCACCCAAGGCTCACTGTAACCACTGCTTGGCTATTGCCTATATTTTTGCTAAGGGCCCTGGGGCTCTACAGTCAGAAGCTGGCAAAGCCAGCCAAGCTTGTGTTCTTCTTTTCAGGGCACTGAATTCCTTTAGGCCCTGATTGATTCCAGAGGTGCCATCTGGGATCCAGGGACTAGAGAAAAATCCTTAGAAATCTGTCTGGTGTTTCCTGCGCTGTGGCTGAGCTGGCACTAAAACCATGAACTGCAGTTCTTCCCACTCTTCCCTCCCCTTTCCACAGGTAGAGGAACCTCATAGGCCCATGAGAAGTACTGCCAGGCTACTGACAATGTTTACTTAAGGCCCAAGGGCCCTTCAGTCAGCTTGTGTTGAATGCTGCCAGGCCTAGAACTCACCCTTCAGGGCAGTGAGCTCCCCTGTGCTCAGGGCAGGTCCAGAAATGCCATCCAAGAGCCATGGCCTAGAATTGCGGACTGTTAGAGCCCAGTTGTAGCTCTACTTCACTGTGGCTGAACTGGTACCTAAGGTGTGTAAGACAGGGTTCCTTTTAGTTTACCTCTGCTTTTCTCAGGGAGGAGGAATTTTGTCCTGTAGTCACCATAGCTGGGAATGCACTGAGTCTTACCTGAAGCCAGCAAGTCTTGGAGTCTCACCTACAGCCTATAGTGTATTATGTAGTTATTCAGGGTCTGGTTATTCAGGGTCCAAGGGCTCTTTAGTCAGTAGGTGATTGTTCCTTTTTTTCAAGGCAGTGGGTTCCCTTCTGGCTCATAGTGTGTCTAGAAATGTTATCTGCAAGCTAGGGCCTGGAAAGAGGGCCTCATGACTCTGATCGGTGCCCTATCCTACTGTGGTGAGCTGATATCCAATATGTAAGACAAAGTATTCTTAGTCTTCCTTCTCCTCTCCTCAAGTGGAAGAAAGGGGTCTTTTTTGTGGGCTGTGGGCTATGCATTCTGGGGTTGGGAAAGGGGTGGCACAAGCACTCCTTTAGCCACCCAGCTGGTATCTTAGTAGGTTGTGTGCTCCCCACATCCACTGGCTCTGAGTCCAGTTCAGGAGTAGGACTTATGTAGAAATTACAGTCCTTGTTGCCTAAGCTACGTTTTAAGTTTATTTAGAGCACCAGAACACTTTAGCCTGTGATGGTGAGGCATGCCAAAACTCACATTCTGACCACCGGGATGGGTGATTCCCTTCTGGCTAGGGCTGGTTTTAATACTCCCTCTGGGGTGGGTATCAGCTGAATTCAGTCCAGTGTTGCTTTCTGCTCTGATAGGGCAGCACTGAGGTCAAAACAGTGTCTCACAATTGCTGCACTCTCCCTCTCCCAAGTGTGCAGATTCTCTCTCCATGCCAAATGGCTGCTGCCAGGAAATGGGGGAGGGTGGCATTAGCAATTCAATACTTTTTTCTACTTAAGTGCCTCTTTCAGCTATATGAAGTTAAAACCGGGTACTGTGAGTGCTCATCTGATTTTGGTTCTATGAAGGTGCTTTTTTGTATGTAGATATTTGACAAATTTTGTGTTCCTGATCAGTGGAGCCTTCTATTAGGCTATCTTGCTCTGCTCCACAAACAGCTTGTTTTCAAGTTCACTGATTCTTTCTGCTGCTTGATCCATTCTGCTGTTGAGTGCCCCTAATGAACTTTTCAATTAAACAAATAGATTCTCAGTTCCAAGGTTTCTGTTTGATTTTTTGCATTATTATTATTATTTTTTGAGATGGAATCTTGCTGTGTCAACCAGGCTAGGAGTGCAGTGGTGCAATCTCGGCTCACTGCAGCCTCCACCTCCCAGGTTCAAGTGATTCTCCTTCTTCAGCCTCCTGAGTAACTGGGATTACAGGTGTCCGCCACCATGCCCAGCTAATTTTTGTGTTTTTAGTAGAGATGGGATTTCACCATGTTGGCCAGGCTGCTTCGAACTCCTGACCTCAGGCGATCCACCCACCTCAGCCACCCAAAGTACTGAGATTACAGATGTGAGCCATTGCACATGGCTCATTATTTTAATCTAGGTTAAATTTCTCTGACAAATTTCAGAATTGCTTTTCTGTATTATGTTAGAGATCACTAAGTTTCCTTAAAACTTTTGTTTGTTTGTTTGTTTGCTTGTTTTAATTTTTGGTCAGAGAGTTCACATATCACTGTCTTTTTAGAATCAATTACTGGTTTCTTGCTTTGTTTTGGGAGGTCTTGGTTTTGTTTGCCTTTGTTTCTTGTGGATGTACATTCGTGTATTCATTGCAAGCTTAGTTGTCCAGTTTTCTCTGTTTGGCTTTGTTTGGTTTTTATTGACTATGTTTGCCTTGAGATTTTTTTTGTAATTTATCTGTTGATTGTTTTTACTTTCTGCTTGGTGGCTTCCTTCTTCTTAGCACTAGATGGCACTTTATGCCCAGGTTTGTCTTGATTCTATTATAATAAATAATCAGAGCACTTCCTCTTCCAAATTGGGGGGATGTTCTAATGGTGTTATCCCAGTAGTGTGGGAAGATTGGCTAGAAGTTTGTGTCCAGGAACTTGTGTAACAAGCCTCCTATAGTGTGGTGCTGCTGAACAGTCACTCTGATCTGGCATCTCCTTTGATCGAGTTACAGAGCAGAGTTTCTAGGGCTAGAAGATGATAGTTCTGTCTCCCTACTTTGATTATTCTCGGGGATATTTCTCCTTTCAGGCACTCCTGATGCTTTCTATGTGTTACGGCAAAGACAGGCCTCTTGCTAGGCAACCCAAGATGCGGGGGGAAGCTGGTTGTCTAACTCAGTATCCTTTTTCCAGTGTAGAAATTGAGGTGGGTGGGGGGGGGACACTTTTGCACACTTGGTGTCAGCAGATTGGCGGTAGGAGCATTGTGGTTGCATCTGATTCTCTTACTATCTGTTCAGAATTTTTTTCACTTTTCTGTAACTGTGGGACCTGCCTTATCCTTATATTTGAGTTCTGTGATATTGCTAGTGATAATCTTGTTCATGTTTTTGGTTTTCTGAGAGGGGGATGGGGAGGACTGAAGCCAGGCTGCTTCTATATTGTCATTGGAATTGGATGTTATTACATGCCTGGAATTAACATCTTGACAATATTGTTTTCCTGTCCATAAACATGGAATATCTCTCCAGTTATTTAGTTATTTTTTCCTCTCATCAGAGTTTTGTAGTTTTCATCATATAGATCTTATACGTCTTATACATATTTTGTTAGTTTTATACCTATTTCAGTACATGGCGTTGTGTTTTTAATTTCAAATTCCAGTTCTTCATTCCTAGCACTGTTGTCTCCTCTTATCTACAGTTTCACTTTCTGTGGCTACAGTAACCTGTAGCCAACTATGAACTGTAAATATCAAATGGAAAATTCCAGAAATAAATAACTCATAAGCTTTAAATTGTGCACTGTTCTGAGTAGCATAATGAAATGTTGCACCATCCCACTCCATCCCTTCTGGGGTGTGAACCATCCCTTTGTCCAGTGTATTCACACTGTATACACTCCCCGCCCTTTAGTCATGGATATAGTCTGCTTCTGACTTCTAAGCATCAACACTGTCATGGCTTGCTGATCTAGGATCATGTGAAGCAGATGATCCTCCTCCTGATGTCTTGTCAGAAGGTCAGTAGTAGCCTAATGCTATATCACAATACCTATGTCGTTCACCTCACTTCTTCTCATCCTGTAGGCATATTATTTATTATCTCATATCATAGGAAGAAGATGGGTGAGTACAGACAGTGAGATATTTTGAGATAGAGAGACCACATTTATATAACTCTTATTTCAGCATATTGTTATAATTGTTCTATTTTATTATTGATTATTGTTATTAATTTTTTACTATATTTATAAATTAAACTCTGTCACAGATGTGTATATATAAGAAAAAAACAGTATATATAAGTTTTAGTACAGTGGTTTTAGGCATCCACTGGTGCTCTTAGAATGTATTCCCCACAGATAAAGGGGGAATACTGTGTATAGACAAGTGATTGACTTTCATATATTAACCTTACAATCTTGCTATAATTATTTCCACTCTTGCTCATTATTTACCCTCTTATATCTTCATAAGATTTGTGAACATCAAAAGTGTTATTATAGGAAATTGTCAGCAGTTCTTCAACTCCTACTTCATATTCTCTAACGGTCCCACTGAAGTGTTTTCCAAAGAAGTGCTGTGAGGAAAAGATGCCAGAAGTATCAATGATAAAAGACTGAACTAACTTAACAATTATAGAATTTCCTAAGGGTGTAAGAAGGCAAATATAATTCATAAGGATCTCTGATTTTTAAAAGAAAGTGCACATACATTCATAACATTTGTCAGTACATTTTCAGAATAAAGGAAACCAGTTTTCATTTTATTTTTCTTGGAGTAGTTGGTTTCCTATATCATGCTGATTAATTTTAAAATGCATATACTTTTTTTACTCTATTGTTCAAGCATCCTACTTTATTCAGTCTGATGCTTTAAATTATTAAATGATAAAATCAACCAATGGAAAATTATGAATATTATTGGTCTTTAAAAAATTTACAAAGGACCCTACCACAGGATTATTTTTAGTACCAATTTATATTAGTGATTTCAAAACAGCACTGATTCTGATTTTCGAAATCAGTACTTATTCACCCTCATAAGGAATTCAGCTATTTCAGAAAATGCAGGAGAAAAACATCAGGATATCTTTTTCATCCTTTGCAGTAACTATGGATGATTTTTAAAAAATTATTTCTATTAGGAATAACAATATGTATTTTTATAAAGTAAGCCAGTGTGCCTATACTGACTAAAAATATTATATAAGTTAGCATGTTATTTACCTAAGATTCATCATATCGTTGCATTTCCCCCCATAAGGCATTTTTTCCATCTAACTTCAGAATTTTTTTAGAGTGTAGTGCTACCTGGATTACAGAGAAATTTTGCATGATAAAAGCATCTAAAATTTTTATTATTTGTAAGTAAACATTGGCATAATTAAATGCAGTGTAAGATAAAATGCACTTTCTTAACATATAGTCTTGCAAGTACAGGAAACTTTACTTCTTAGAGAACAATATTTAAATATGAAAATGTAAAACATTCTTGTGAATTAATTTTAAAACTTTTTGTGTTTATTTTTAGGAGTTTGATTTTGGTGTGGATATTTTGGAAGAGTACATGAAACAGATGCATTTTACATGGTTTCTCAGTAATGTCTGTGACTGATTTACTTCTGAACCTCTTGGACATGGTGCAGTAAAAAAATAGTTAATTGGAACAATATAAAAGTTGGCTTAATGGGATTAGTTGAAGAAGATTGGCTAGATACATTGGCTACAGTTAATAAGTCAAATATAAACTATAAAGATTATGTTGAAGTTGCTAATAAAATAGCAGTAGAACTTAAAGAAGAAGGAAGAGATCTGGTTATTGCAATAACTCATATGAAATGGGGAAATGACACAAACCTTGCCCAAAGAGTAGAAGGGGTCAATTTGATTCTAGGAGGTCCTGACCATGATTAGGGAATCAGTAAGGTGAATGAAACTTGGATTGTCAAAAGTGGATCAGATTTTAAAAACTTAACAAAAATAAATATAAGACTCTTTGGTGTATCTTTCCAATATGTATTTGAGAAAGTGAACAGTTTGAATTATTTGGAAGAAGATTCATATGTTAAAGCAATAGTAAAATATTTTACTCAAAATATACAGGTAGGTATGCAGTGAATTTTTGATTATGTAAGAAGCAATGGACGGAAATTGTTACTGCAGCTTGGACCTTGATTTCTTGGCTCTCATGAAAATCGAAATTAATACCAGGCCAAATAGAAACTTTCTTCAGACAATGTTTAATAGGCTTGCAGCTTAAGCAATCACAAGGGAGAAGCATATAGGAAGGGGATCGTGGTGATATCTCCCCAAGGGACTAGGCTCTTGTCATTTTAAGGAAGTTGAGATGAGAAAAGCAATGACATACAAGCATATTTAGGCAGGGTCTTTTCCATGCTTGTCAAGTGGGATCTCATGCTTTAACATGCATCACATGACTAGAAAATGGTGGATATGCCTCATCTTGGGCAGAGATTTTAGTATTCCAATGAGATTTTAATGAGGAAAAAGTTGGTAAAATGTCAGTGCTGGGGTCCATCTTGTCTTCAGCCACTGGATCCGGGCAGGTTCTTGTCAGGAATGCCACAGTCTTGTTTCAGTGACCTTGGAGGGCATGATTCAAAGAGATAAATGGTTAGGTTCTTCCTTTTATAGTTGGGAATTCAGCCTGGTCAGCTAAGTTAGGCGAGGCCCCCTTTCCCCGCTACGTGACTTGGGTCAGCTTCTTAAGGGAGGAAAAAAGGTAGGGGAGGGAATACGCTTTGATATGTAAGACCCATCAGGCCCTTCATTAACATGTCACTTCTCTGCCAGGACCAAATCTCTTCCCTATATTGCCTCAAAATCTTTTATTTATGTTCTTGCTCTTTTACCAGTTTTATTTTCTTACCTGTGCAATAAGAGGAAATGGTAAGAGAAATCTTATAGGGTGAATGGGGTAACTCCTCCTTAATCTTAGTTTTTTTATGTACTACTATAATCATCTGTAGTTGGCCTAGCTAGGGTTATAAAGTATTAAGAATCTCTATAGAGAATAGAAAATTAAAAATAACACTTTTTTGAAAGCAACTTTGATTCATGTGCCATAATCCAGAGCTTTAGATGCTGTGACTAGGTTACTGATTATTTCAAAAATGTGGAATGTTACTTCATGTAACATCCTAATCATAAACTTCTTATAATGCCATTTGCACTGAAAATACAAGTGATCTTAATCTTCCACATGGATAATTTAGATTAGTTTATGGAAAAATTTCCTAAGAGTGAAATTTGTAAAGTCTTAGTATTGTTTACTTAGGGAGTTTCTGGAATTCCTTTCTGTGGAGATTTTTTAAAATAGAACATCTTTGGAAAGTTTCCAAGATGACTGACTAGGAACAGCTCTGGCATGAAGCTCCCAGCGAGATCAATGCAGAGGGTGGGTGATTTCTGCATTTCCAACTGAAGTACCTGGTTCATCTCATTGGGACTGGTTGGACAGTGGATGCAGCCCAAGAGGGTAAGCTAAAGCAAGGTGGGGGCATCGCCTCACCTGGGAAGTGCAAGGGGTTGGCAACTCCTGCTCCTAGCCAAAGGAAGCCATTAGGGACTGTACTCTGCACTCCAGCAACAGATACTGTGATTTCCCACAGTCTTCACAACCCTCAGACCAGGAGATTCCCTCCAGTACCTACACCGCCAGAGCCCCGGGTTACCAGCACAAAACTGGGCAGCCATTTGGGCAGACACTGAGCTAGCCACAGTAGTTTTTTTTTCATACCCCAGTGATGCCTGGAATGCCAGCAAGACAGAATTGCTCACTCCCCTGGAAAGAGGGCTGAAGCCAGGAAGCCAAGTGGTCTGGCTCAGCGGGTCCCACTCCCACAGAGACAAGCAAGCTAATATCTACTGGCCTTGAAATTCTCACAGCCAGCACAGCAGTCTGAGCTTGACCTGGGACACTTGAGCTAGGTGTGGGGAGGGGTGTCTGCCACTGTTGAGTGTCGAATAGGCAGTTTTCCCCTCACAGTGTAAACAAAGCCACTGGGAAGTTTGAACTGGGCAGAGCCCACCACAGCTCAACAAGGATGCTGCAGGCAGACTGTCTCACTAGATTCCCTCCTGGCTGGGCAGGGCATCTCTGAAAAAAGGCAGCAGCCTCAGTCACTAACTTATAAATAAAGCCCCCACCTTCCTGGTACAAAGCACCTGGGCAAAGAAGTGGTTGTGGACACAGCTTCAGTAGATTTAACTGTCCCTGCCTGGCAACACTGACGAGAGCAGCAGGAGCTCCCAGCTCTGATAAGAGACAGAATACCTCCTCCAGTGGCTCTGTGACCTCTGTGTATCCTGACTGGGAGACACCTCCCAGTAGGGGCCGACAGATACCTAGTACAGGAGCTCTGGCTGGCATCTGGCAGGTACCTCTCTGGAACAAAGCTACCAGAGGAATGATCAGGCAGTAATCTTTGCTGTTCTTCAGCCTCTGCTGGTGATATCCAGGCAAGCAGGGTCTGCAGTGGACCCCCAGCAAACTCCAGCAGACCTGCAGCAGAGGGGCCTGATTGTTAGAAGGAAAAATAATGAACAGAAAAGAATAGTCTCAACATCAACATAAAGGATGTCCACTCAGAGACCCCATCCAAAGGTCACCAGCTTCAAAGACCAAAGGTAGAAAAATCCATGAAGAAGGGGAGAAACCAGCACAAAAAGGCTGAAAATTCCAAAAACAAGAATGCTTCTTCTCTCCCAAGGAATCACAGCTCCTTGACAGCAAGGAAACAAAGTGGGTGGAGAATGAGTTTGATGAATTGACAGAAGCAGGCTTCAGAAGGTGAGTAATAACGAACTCCTCTGAGCTAAAGGAGAATGTTCTAACCCAATACAAGGAAGCTAAGAACCTTGAAAAAAGGTTAGATGAATTGCTAGCTAGAATAACCAGATTAGAGAAGAACATAAATGACCTAATGGAACTAAAAAACACAGCATGAGAACTTCTTGAAGCATACACAAGTTTCAATAGCCAAATTGACCAAGCGGAAGAAAGGGTATCAGAGATTTTTGAAGATCAACTCAATGAAATAAAGTGAAAAGGCAAGTTCAGAGAAAAAAGAGTGAAAATAAGCAAACCCAAACAAAGCCTCCAAGAAATATGGGATTATGTGAAAAGACCAAACTTACATTTGATCGGTGTACCTGAAAGTGATGGGGAGAATGAAATCAAGATGGAAAACACTCTTCAGGATATTATTCAGGAGAACTTCCCCAATCTAGGAAGGCAGACCAACATTCAAATTCAGGAATTTGAGAACAGCACAAAGATATTCCTCAAGAAGAGCAACCCCAAGACACATAATCATCAGATTCACCAAGGTTGAAATGAAGGAAAAAATGTTAAGGGCAGCCAGAGAGAAAGGTCGGGTTACCCTCAAAATGAAGCCCATCAGACTAACAGCGGATCTCTTGGCAGAAACCCTACAAGCCAGAAGTCCAGCTTACCAAGTAAATAGAAAGCAAAATAAATAAATAAATAATTTTTTAAAAAGCTGGGGTTGTAATCTTAGTTTCTGATAAAACAGATTTTAAACCAGCAAAGATCTAAAGAGAAAAGAAAGGCATTGCATAATGGTAAAGGCATCAGTGCAACAAGAAGAGTTAAATATCATAAATAAATATGCACCTCATACAGGAGCATCCAGATTCATAAAACAAGTTCTTAGAGACCTACAAAGAGACTTAGACTCCCACACAATAATAGTGGAAGACTTTAACACTCCACTGTCAACATTAGGTAGATCAACGAGACAGAAAATTAACAAGGATAGCCAGGACTTGAACTCAGCTCTGGACCAAGCAGACCTAACAGACATCTACAGAACTCTCTACCCCAAATCAACAGAATATATCAGCACCACATTGCACTTATTCTAAATTTGACCACATGATTGGAAGAAAAACACTCCTCAGCAAATGCAAAAGAATAGAAATCATAACAAACAGTCTCTTAGACCACAGTGCAATCAAATTAGAACTCAGGGTTAAGAAACTCACTCAAAACTGCACAAATACATGGAAACGGAAGAACCTGTTCCTGAATGACTACTGAATAAATAACAAAATAAGGCAGAAATAAAGATGTTCTTCGAAACCAATGAGAACAAAGACACAATGTACCAGAATCTCTGGGACACATTTAAAGCAGTGTGTAGAGGGAAATTTATAGCACTAAATGCTGACAAGAGAAAGGAGGAAAGATCTAAAATTGATGCTCTAACAACACAATTAAAAGAACTAGAGAAGCAAGAGCAAACAAATTGAAAAGGTAGCAGAAGACAAGAAATAACTAAAATCAGAGCAGAACCGAAGGAGATAGAGACACAAAAAACCCTTCAAAAAATCAATGAATCCAGGAGCTGTTTTTTGAAAAGATCAACAAAATAAATAGACTGCTAGCCAGACAAATAAAGAAGAAAAGAGAGACAAATCAAATAGATGCAATAAAAAAATGATAAAGGGGATATCACCACCAATCCCACAGAAATACAGCCTACCATTGCAGAATACTATAAACACCTCTATGCAAATAAACAAGAACATCTAGAAGAAATGGATAAATCCTGGACACTTACACCCTCCCAAGACTAAACCAGGAAGAAGTTGAATCCCCCAAAATAGACCAATAACAAGGTCTTAAATTGAGGCAGCAATTAATAGCCTACCAACCAAAAGAAGTCCAGGACTAGACAGTTTTACAGCTTAATTCTGCCAGAGGTACAAAGAGGAACTGGTACCATTCCTTCTGAAACTATTTCAAACAATAGAAAAAGAGGGAATCCTCCCTAACTCATTTTATGAGGCCAGCATCATCCTGATACCGAAACCTGGCAGAAGCACAACAAAAACAAAAAATTTTAGGCTGATATCACTGATAAGCACTGATGCGAAAATCCTCAATAAAATACTGGCAAACCAAATCCAGCAGCACATCAAAAAGCTTATCCATCATGAGCAAGTCAGCTTCATCCCCGAGATGCAAGGTTCTTTCCACATATGCAAATCAATAAATGTAATCCATTATATAAACAGAACAGAAGGCAAAACCACACAATTATCTCAATAGATGCAGAGAAGGCCTTCGACAAAATTCAACAGCGCTTCATGCTAAAAACTCTCAATATACTAGATATTGATGGAACGTATCTCACAATAATAAGAGCTGTTTATGAAAAACCCACAGATAATATCATACTGAATGGGAAAAAGCTGGTTGCATCCCTTTGAAAACCAGCACAAGACAAGGATGCTTCTCTACCACTCCTATTTAACATAGTATTGGAAGTTCTGGCCAGGGCAATTTGGCAAGGGCAAGAAATAAACGGTATTCAATTAGGAAAGAAAGAAGTCAAATTGTCTCTATTTGCAGAAGACATGATTTCATATTTAGAAGACCCATTGTCTCAGCCCAAAATCTCCTTAAGCTGGTAAGCAACTTCAGCAAAGTCTCAGGATACAAAATCAATGTGCAAAAATCATCGAGCATTGCTATCTGCCAATAATAGACAAACAGCCAAATCATGAGTGAACTCCCATTCACAATTGCTACAAAGAGAATAAAATACCTAGGAATACAACTTAACAAGGGATGTGAAAGACCTCGTCAAGGAGAACTACAAACCACTCTTCAGGGAAATAAGAGAGGACACAAACAGATGGAGAAACATTCTATGCTCATAGTTAGGGAGATTCAAATATTGTGAAAATGGCCATTCTGCCCAAAGTAATTTATAGACTCAATGCCATCAAGCTAACATTGACTTTCTTCACAGAATTAGAAAAAACTACTTTAGATTTCATATGGAACCAAAAAAGAGCCCATATAGCCAAGACAATCCTAAGCCAAAAGAACAAAGCTGGAGGCATCACACTACCTGACTTCAAATTATACTACAAGGCTACCATAATCGCAAAGCATGGTACTGGTACCAAAACAGACACGTAGACCAATGGAACAGGACAGAGGCCTCAGAAATAATGCCACACATCTACAACCATCTGATCTTTGACAAACCTGCAAAAACTAAACAATGGGGAAAGGATTCCCTATTTAATAAAATGGTGTTTGGAAAACTGGTTAGCTATATGCAGAAAGCTGAAACTGGATCCCTTCCTTACACCTTATACAAAAAAGTAACTCAAGATGGATCAAAGACTTAAATATAAGACCTAAAATGATAAAACCCTAGAAGAAAACCTAGCCAATACCATTAGGACATAGGCATGTGCAAAGTATTCATGACTAGAACACCAAAAGCAATGGCAACAAAAGTAAATTTGACAAACGGGATCTGGTTAAACTAAAGATCTTTCTGCAAGCACAAGAAACTATCATCAGAGTGAACAGGCAAACTACAGAATGGGAGAGAATTTTCGAAATCTACCCATCTGACAAAGGGCTAATATCCAGAATCTATAAACAACATAAACAAATTTACAAGAAAAAAACCCCATCAAAAAGTGGGTGAAGGATATGAGCAGACAGTTTTCAAAAGGAGACATTTATGCAGCCAACAAACATATGAAGAAAGCTCATCATCACTGGTCGTTATAGAAATGCAAATCAAAACCACATTGAAATATCATCTCATGACAGAATGGCGATCATGAAAAATGTGAGGAGACAAACAGATGCTGGAGAGGATGTGGAGAAATATGAATGCTTTTACACTGTTCATAGGAGTGTAAATTAGTTCAACCATTGTGGAAGACAGTGTGGCGATTCCTCAAGGATCTAGAAATAGAAATACCATTTACCCCAGTAATCCCATTACTTAGTATATACCCAAAGGATTATAAATCATTTACCATAAAGACACATGTACACATATGTTTATTGCAGTACTGTTCACAATAGTAAAGACTTGGAACCAACCCAATGCCCATCAATGATAGACTGGATAAAGAAAATGTGGCACATATACACCATGGAATACTATGCAGCCATAAACAAGGATGAGTTCATGTCCTTTGCAGGGATGAAGCTGGAAACCATCATTCTCAGCAAGTAACACAAGAACAGAAAACCAAACACCGCATGTTTTCACTCATAATTGGGAGTTGCACAATGAGAACACATGGACACAGGGAGGGAACATCACACACTGGTGCTCTCTCTAGGGGTGGGGGGCTAGAGGAGGGGATAGCATTAGGTAGAAATATCTAATGTAGAACACAAGTTAATGGGTGCAGCAAACCATCATGGCATGTGTATATCTATGTTACAAACCTGCATGTTCTACACACGTACCCCAGAACTTAAAGTATAATAATAATAATAAAGTGAAAAGAAAGTCCACAGAAAGAGGAAATATTTGCAATTTATATCTATATAAAAGGGTAATATCCAGAATGTATAAAAGAACTCCGGTGAATGAACAATGAAAAGAAATGACCTAATTAAATAGACATTTTTCTTCAAAGACATACAAATGGCTAATAATCCTACAAGGAGATGTACAGTAGCCATTAGGTAAATGAAAATCTAAACTATGATGAGATGCTACTTCATATACAACTTGAATGGCTACAGACAAAATAACAAGCAATAACATGTTTTGGTGCAAAGTTAAGAGGTAAGACAGAAAAGTCCACATACTGCATGTTTTCATTTAGATGAAATTTCTGGAACAGGCAAATCCATGGAGACTGAAAGTGTATTTAGGAAAATGGGAAAAAGTCAAAATGATTTTTAATTCCACTTTTTAGAAATGATGCCTGGGTTCCTCTACACTTACATGTAAAATTTTGTTTGCTTGGTGGGTATCTTAAGGCATACATAATTTTCTGTCATTTTTTCATTACATTTTCAATATTTTTCATGTCATTGACATGGACTGTTTCTCCATTATTTTATTGTCAGGCATCTAGAATGTTGCCAACTCCTGATGCTCCCATTCCAAATCCACATATAAATAATTATCTTAAATTAACAAAAGAACATCTTTGCTTTGGGGATGCCGTAGGCATGATCCTGTCCTGAAAGCCAGAGGAGAAATAGTAGTTTTTCAGTTGTAATATTCTGTAGTTAAAGAGAAAATGGTAGTTAACATGAAATCAAATCTTCTAAAAAGGAGTAAGTTAGATATAATTACATGATTAAGATGGAAGTAAATGTGGAGAAAGGATTGGAGAAATAATTAGGAACTTTTGGCAATGTAGTGTATAACTGTAGTTTCTGAACATAGCATTGAGTCATAAAGGTGATACTTTATGGAAAATATTAAAATACATATTTTTCTCTTAAATTGCTATAAGCACTCTCAGATAATCAAATCAAATAAATCCAGTGGGAATTTCACTTTGCATGATATTTTGGCTATTCTTTCCATAGTGGATCCAGTTTTAGTTGTCAGAGTAACAGGTGCTCAGCTGCTTGAAGCACTTGAAAATGGGGTTTATATGTACCTGCTCCAGATGGGAAGTATGTGTATATATTAGATTGATGTACTCATCAACTATTTTTTTTTTTTTTTGTATCATGGAACTGAAAGAAACTCTGAATTTAAATGTGAGTTAACATTTTAAAAATTTAAATATATAAAACTTTAAAATGTTAGTACATAAGGGTGATTTTTAAAATTTTCTTTTAAATTTTTAAATTTTTTAAAATTCTTTTTAAATGAAATAGTGTGAGTTTGGCAAAGTGTTGGTCTGTAAAAATTATACTTTCTATTGAAAATTAGGATTATTTTTAGATGTATGTGGTTATTTGGGGGTAAGTCCTTAATTTCAATATTTAATTACATAATATTCTTATTTTTCCTTCCTTTTTCTCGTTTAAGAAATAAGGTACTACCTTGTTAGCTGGATTTATACCCACATCCCGCTGTAGAATTCTTAGGTAAATTATGCGAAGCTAGTAGACTTAAAGCGTTGAGATACTTTTCTCCCTCTGTCTAACTCTTAAACAAAAATATGTGATGAACCAGCAATTCAATATTGTAATCTATGGTATCATTGTAGTGTACATATGATAGAGTATTAAAGTGACAGTAGTTAATAAGAGGCTGAAAAAGAATGAGACGGACCATATGGCAAGAAAGCTTATGGAAAAATCTTTTACTTTTATAAAATGTTACAAGAAGTTTTGTTTAAAATATTTTATTGAGATGTGATTTATATACCATGCAATTCAGTCATTTATAGTATATAATTCAGTGTTTTTAATATGTTCACAGACTTGTGCAGTTATTAGCACAATCAGTTTTAGAACATTTTCTTCACGCTGAAAAAGAACCTTGTATCCATTACCAATCAGTCACTATTTCCTCCCAAAGCTCCCAGCCCTAGGCTACCACTAATCTATGTTCTGTCTCTGGGTTTCCCCTATTCTGTATATTTCTTACAAGATAGAATTACACAACATATGGCCTTTTAACTGGCTTCTTTCACTTAGCATGTTTTCAAGGTTCATCCATGTTGTAGCATGTATCACATTTTTTATTGTTGAATAACATTCTGTTATATGATAACACATTTTTCTTCATCAGTTGGTAGACATTTGGATTGTTCCCACTTTTTGGCTATTATGAATAATGCGGCTATGAAAATTCATGTATAAATGTTTATGTGGACATATGTTTTATGCCTTGGGTTATATCTTAGGAATAGATTTGCTGGGTCATAGGGTAACCCTTAAGTTTACTCTTTTGAGAAACTGACAGACTGTTTTCCAAAGTGGCTGCACCATTTTACATTCCTCCCAGCAGTGTATGCAAGTTTCAGTTTCTCTACTTCCTTGCCAACTTTTTGTTGTTTATCTTTTTGATAATAGCATTCTTGGTAGATGAAAAGTAGTATTTCATTTTGGTTTTGATTTGCATTTCTCTGATTTTTGTTGATATTGAGCATCTTTTCTTGTGCTTGTTGGCCGTATGTGTATCCCCTTTGGAGAAATGTCTGTTCATATATTTTGCTCTTTCAAAAATTGTTTTTTTAAATTATAGAGTTATAGGACCTCTTGGTATTTTTAGATAGAAGTTTCTTATCAGTGATATATAATTTGCATCATTTTCTCCCTTTCTGTAGTTTGCCATTTTACTCTGTTGATGGTGTTCTTTGAAGCACAAAAATTTTTAATTTTTAGTATCTAATTAATTTCTATTTTTCTTTTGTTAAATGTGCTTTTGTTGTAATAGTAAGAAACCATTGCTTGATGCAATGTCATAGAAATTTATGCTTATGTTTCTTCCAAGAGTTTTGTAATTTTAGCTCTTATTTTTGGGGCCTCTGATCCATTTTTGAGTAAGATTTTGCATAAGGCATAATAAGATAGTTCAACTGTATTCTTTCCCCTGGTGGACATACAGTTATTCCAGACCACTTGTTGAAAAGACTATTGACTCTATCTCCACCACCCATAGACTTCTCTTGGTACTCTTATCAAAACAATTTACCCTAGGAGTAAGGGTTTATTTCTAGACTCTCAAGTGTGCTCCATTGACCTATGTATATCTTTCCTTAATTTCAGTACCACATTGTCTTGATTATTCAACCTTTGTAGAAAGTTTTGAAATCTGGAAATGTGAGTCCTCCAACTTTGATTTTTTTCTTTTCAAGATTGTTTTAGCGATACAGGGTCCCTTGTATTTCCATATGAATTTTATAATCAGCTTGTCAATTTTTACAAAAAGGGCACCTGGGATTTGATATGAATGGCACTGAATATGTAAATTTGGGAGTACTGCCATCTCAACAATATTAAGTTTTACTGTAACAGCACAGAATGTCTTACCATTTATTTAGTTCTTCTTTAATTTCTTTAAACAATGTTTTATAGTTTTAAGAAGTTTTACACTTCATTTTTTTTTTTTTTTTTTTGAAATGGAGTCTCACTCTGTTGCCAGGCTGCAGTGCCAGTGGTGTGATCTTGGCTCACTGAAACCTCCGCCTCCCGGGTTCAAGCAACTCTCCTGCCTCAGCCTCCCAAGTAGCTAGGACTACAGGTGTGCACCACCATGCCCAGCTAATTTTTCTACTTTTGGTAGAGATGGCATTTCACCATGTTGGCCAGGAGGGTCTTGATTCCTGACGTCATGATCCACACACCTCGGCCTCCCAAAGTGCTGGGATTATAGGCATGAGCCACTGCACCCGGCCTACACTCTTTTATTACAGTTATTCCTAAATATTTTATTCTTTTGGGTGGTATTATACATGGAATTGTTTTCTTAATTGTTTTAACTGTTCATTGTTAGTGTATAGAAATACAATTGAGTTTGTATATTAAGTCAGTTATGTTTTAACATCAAACTAACTTAGCATTAATGTGGAGAATAAACTCAAGGAGAAATTTATAGCAGTATAACCAGCTTTCTGTGTATATGGTTTAAGGTGAAATGCTTAGGAAGATCTATAAGTACCTTCTTTTTCCAAAGCAGAAATGTTAATTTCACATAAGTGCAGTTAAGAAAAGTAATATATAGCCAGTAGTGTTTTTTTTTCAAGGTAGTCAATTTCTTGATATTCATTATAGGCGTGTATCACAAAGGGATTTCCAACATGATTTTAATTTAGCCTAGATTTTAGACCAGTTTTATTTAGATTTTTGGGTATTTCTTTAAACTTTAGTTAAATTACTTGACTTTATATCTCCTTATCCTATGTCCTCCTTTCCACTATTGGTCATTTCTTTCAGGACAATTACAAACACGTGTAGAAATGGATTTTATGAGGATTGCATATATTCTGCTCTTGGAAGCAGTTTTTTTCTCTTGCAGTCTTTCTGGTGTACAGTTAGTCTCTGCCATTTTCCTTTTTGAATATCCACAGTATCAAAAATAGTATCTTGCACACATAGTAATGTGTTTCATGAATTCTTAACATGATTTTACATGATAATTTGGAATTACAGGCAGTAATAATATTTTGACCTATTTTGCTGAAATAAAGGCTGAGGGGTAGGCATAGCAGGAGCAGGATAGATTTTTGGAGTCAAAAGTGAAATATTTTAAAAGATTATGTTATACTATTTCAGACTTTATCTTGGTTGACTGAGTTTTAGCCAAACTGTAAAATGTTTGGTAGGATTAAGATGGTATTAGGAAGGATGAAGCAGTTACAAAGAGATAATGTCAGGTATATGGAAGTACTTTCTAGTTCCATCTTATCAGTGTGGCTAATGGGTGTTCTAGGATTAAAACTGACCTGAACTAGTTGACAGGTGTTGCTGTTTGCCTGGAGGTGGGCTTACTGAAACAGGCATCATCCTGGCTGTCAGAATTCATTGGGCTGGGAAGGGGAAACTGATAAAATGCCAAAATCAACCAGCTTCAGGCATGTAGAAGTACTCTGTCAGCTTTTCTTTCTGAATACCTATTGGGCAAGCATTTGCATGGGCCCTGTCTCAGGTAATCATGAAACTGCTGTGTACATAAATTATTGTATTATTTAGTGTTAACTTCTAACATATTTGCAGGAAAATACTCAGTGATTTATACTCCAAGTCTGCCGTTAGGAAAAGCTTTATTTTTTCCAATTAGGGTAACTCTTTCGTACCAGAACTTAAATTTTATTTTGGATGAAAACTTAGTAGAATGTACTGTTTTGTTTTCTGCCTTCAAATGTATCTCTAAAGTTGATCCTGTTTAATGACATGAAGTCATCATCATTAACTGTAGGTACTGTAATATAGTGAAGGTATAATTATATGCAAACATCAGTGATCAAAGTCCTCACAGAAATAATTTACTTAGATTTTGCTCTCTTGAAAAAGTTCCACATATCACTGAAAAAACGTAACAGCTCTATTGAGATATAATTCACATATAGTTTACCCATTTAAAGGTATACAATTTAATGATTTATCATATGTTCATAGAGTTCTGTAACTATCACCATAGTTCATTTTAGAATATTTTCATCATCTCAAGAAGAAACTTTGTCCTCATCAACAATTACCTCATATTTTCACAAAACATCTTCAGTCCTAGGCAACCACCAGTCTACTCTTTCTGTATAGATTTATTTACTCTGCACATTTCATATTAATGGGATAATATAATATGTAATGTTTGTGATTGGCTTCTTTCACTCAGCAAATATTTTCAGGTTTCATCCATGTTGTAGCATGTATCAGTAATTCATTATTTTTTGTTGATGAATAATAGTCTATTATATGTATCAACTACATTTTATTTATTCATCAGTTGATGGACATTTGATTTTTCTTTTTATTCTATTATAGTAGATAATGGTGTAATAAAATTAATGTACAAGTTTTTGTGTGGGTCTATGTTTTCATTTCTTTTTGGTATTTACCTAGTAGTGTAGGAGTGGCTCTTATTATTATTTTTTTTCTCACAAGGTGGAGTTATGCATGTACATTGATAAGACATCTTATCTTGGGCAGTATAGAATGTAGAATGGCTGCCTTTCTGTAAAATTAATTAGCAGATGAAAGACTGAAGTTTTTCATAAGTGGCTTTCCCTCTAGAGAGTTACTATCTTTTTTCTTTTTTACTGTTGTGTTTTTTCACTTGTTAACACCATTTAAAAAATCATCTAAATATTATAAGAAATATGATAAGATTGAAAGTCCTGGATAGTACCTGAATGATGAACCCATTACCTTATGGAGTGTCTTCATAGTTTGAATAATATCATTTTGTATAGGTTGAATAATATCATTTTGCATATATTGAATAACACTGAGGGAAAGGACAATGGAAAAATATTCCTAGTCACTAACAATGCTTTGGGAGTAAGTTCTAGATTATGTTCTAAAAGAATAGCTTTGATATTCTTTGGTAAGCCTATGATTCTGAAAAGATTATTTAATGGTTTTTTCAGAAAAGCCTATAAAATCACTGATAAAATATCTCTTACTTTATTATTATTTTATTCACAAAGAATTTATTGAATCCCTGATGTATACCAGGCACTATAATTGGTTCTGAAGAATAAAAATAAATAAATAGGGCATGGTTTATGTCCATGAGGAGCTTATCATGTAGCAAATTTTATATCTGTCTGTATCTATATACATATATGTATGCATACATATCTCTCCCAAGAATAACAATACATCAGATCCCGGAATAACATTTTGTTCAGTGTTGTTTTGTTTTATATATATGTTTCAACTTTTAAGTTCCAGGATACATGTGCAGGTTTGTTACATAGATAAACATGTGGCATGGTGGTTTGCTGCACAGATCAACCCATCACCTAGGTATTAAGCTCTGTATCCATTAGCTATTCTTCCTGTTGCTCTCCCCTCCCTCTATCCTCCTTAACACACCCCAGTGTGTGTTGTTTCCCATGTGTCCATGCGTTCTCATCATTCAGCTCCCACTTACAAGTGAGAACATGAGGTATTTGGTTTTCTTTTCCTCTGTTAGTTTGATGAGGATAATGGCTTGCAGCTCCATCCATGTCCCCCACAAAGGACATGATCTCGTTCCTCTTTATGGCTGCATAGTATTCCATGATGAATATGTACCATATTTTCTTTATCCAGTCTATCATTGATAGTCATTTGGGTTGATTCCATGCCTTTGCTATTGTGAATAGTGCTGCAATGAACATAAGCATGCATGTATCTTTATAATAGAATGATTTACCGTCCTTTGGGTATATACTCAGGGTATTATTCTGTTTTCATGCTGCTAATAAAGACACAGCCAAGACTGGATAATTTATAAAGGAAAGAGACTTAATTGACTCACAGTTCAGCATGGCTGGGGAGGCCTCAGAAAACTTACAATCATGGTAGAAGGTGAAACAAATACGTCCTTCTTCACATGGTGGCAGCAAGAAGTGTACAGTAAAGAGGGGCAAAGTCCTCTTATAAAACTGGCAGATTTCCTGAGAACTCACTATCATGAGAACAGCATGGAGGTAACTGTCCCCATGATTCAATTATCTTCCACCAGGTCCCTCCCATGACATGTGGGGATTATGGGAAGTACAATTCAAAATGAGATTTGGATGAGGACACAGCTAAACCATATCACCCAGTAATGGGATTGCTGGTTCAAATGGGGTTTGTGCTTCTAAATCTTTGAGGAATCACCGTGCTATCTTCCACAATGGTTGAACTAATTTATAGTTCCAACTACAGTGTAAAAGCAACCTCACCATCATCTGTTGTTTCTGGACAATTTAATAATCATCATTCTGACTGACATGAGATGGTATCTCACTGTGGTTTTGATTCGCATTTTTCTAATGACCAGTGATGCTGAGCTTTTAAAAATATGCTTATTGGCTGCACGAATGTCTTCTTTTGAGAAGTGTCTGTTCAATCATCACAGAGACCTTCCTCATGTTACCTACTCTTTATAGTCACACCTATTACTTTCCCTCTCACCATTTCTTTTCTTTTCTTTCATTTTTTTTTTTTTTTTTTTTTAAGAGGGAGTCTTGCTGTGTCACCAGGCTGGAGTGCAGTGATGCAGTCTCAGCTTACTGCAACCTCTGCCTCCCGGGTTCAAGTGGTTCTCTTGCCTCAGCCTCCTGAGTAGCTGGACAGGTGTGCACCACCACATCCAGCTAATTTTTGTATTTTTAGTAAAGATGGGGTTTCACCATGTTGACCAGGATGGTCTCAATTTCTTGACCTCGTGATATCCTCTCCTCGGCCTCTCAAAGTGCTGGGATTACAGGCATGAGCTACTGTTCCCAGCCCCCTCTCACCATTTCTAATGCCTGGCAAACACTACCCTGTTCTCCATCTCTATAATTTTGTTTTACTTTTGAGAATATCATATAAATGGATTTATAAGTAATGTGATGTTTTATGATTGGCTTGTTAGCTCAGTGTAATGTCCTTGAGATGTATCCAAGTTATTGCATGTGTCAATAGTTCATTTCTTTTCATTACTAAGTCATATTGCATGGTATGGATGTACAGTAGTCCCCTTCTTATCCAACTAGGATACATTCCAAGATCCCCAGTGGATCACCAAGAAGCCACAGATAGTACAAAAACCTATATATATATACTATATTATTTCTTATACATATATAATGATGATAAAGTTTAATTTACAAGTTAGGTGTAGCACTCTTGTGCTTTTGGGCTACTAAGTAAAATAAGGGTTACTTGTTTACTGTAAGGGTACCAATATAAAACAAAAGTAAAGGTTAAAATAAGGGTGCTTGTGTTGCAAGCACTGTGATATTCCAACAGTCAATATGATAACTAGTGACTGACAGGCAAGATTCCATCATGCTACTGAGGACAGTGTGCAGTTTAAAACTTGTGAATGTTTTATTTCTGGAAATTTCCATGTAATATTTTCAAACCTCAGGTGACTGCGGGTAACTGAAACTGTGGGAAGCAAAACTTTGGATGAAGGGGGACTACTGTATACCAGTTTAGCCTTTATTTATTGAAGAACATTTTGATTGTTTCTTCCAGTTTTTGGCTATTACAAATAAGCCTGCTATGAGAACTTTGTGTATGTGTTTGTGTGAATGTAAAACTTCAATTTCTCCATGATAAATGCCCAGGTGTGCAATTTCTGGAGCATATGGTAAATACATATTTTATTCCTTAAGAAACTACCAAAGTATTTTCTAATGTGGCTGTACCATTCCCACCAGCAGTGTATGAGATATCCCAGTTTCTCTGCATCCTTACCAACATTTCGTATTATCACTATTTTCAAATTTTATTTGTTCTAATAGGTGTGTAGTGATGTTGCAGCTGTAATTTCATTTTCCTAATGGATAGTGATGCTGAAAATCTTTTAAAGTGATAATTTATCATCTGTATCTCTTCTTTGATGAAATGTCTGTTCATGTTTTTCTTGGTCATTTTTTAGCTGTATTTTTTTTTTTTTACTGTTGAGTTTCAAGACTTCTTCATACATTCTAGATATCAGTCCTCTGTCAGATATGTGGTTTGCAAATGTTTTCTTCCAGTTTTTAGCTTGCCTTTTCATCTTCTTAATAGGGTCTTTCACAGAGAACAAGTTTTTACTTTTAATTAAGCCCTGTTTACTGATTTTTTTTCTTTCATGTGTCATGCTTTTGGTGTCATGTTTAAGAACTCTTCACCAACCTGAAGATTTTCTCCTATGCTTTCTTTCAAAAGTTTTATAGTTTTATGTGTTATATTTAAATCTGCAAGTCATTTTGAATTAAATCCTATATAAGGTGTGAGGGTTAGATTGAAGTTCTTTTTTTTTTTGCCAGTGAGTATCTGATTCCTCCAACTTAATTTGCTATCCTTCCTCCATTGAATTACTTGTGTAACCTTGTAAAAAAAAATCAGTTAGCCGTAATAATGTGTGTCTATTTTTGGATTTGCTATTCTGTTTCATTGGTTTGCGTTCTTTTCCAACAATACTACATAGTCTTGATTATTATATTTTACATGTCTTGAGACTACTTTTTTCTTATTTTTCAAAATTGTTTTAGTTATTTTAGTTCCTGTGCCTTTTCATATTAATTTTAGAATAAGCTTGTCTATAGTAGAAAATCTTGCTGACTTTTAATAGGAATTATGTTAAACCTGTATATCAATTTGGGAAGAACTGACTCTTCACTATGTTGAGTCTTCCAATCTATGAATGTGGTAAGCCACCCCACTTTATTTATATATTTCTTTGATTTCTTTAATCAGTATTTTGTAGTTTTCAGCATATAAGTTGTATACATTTTTTTAAGGTTTATACTTAAGTATTTCATTGGTATATGCAATTGTAAATGGTCTTGTATTTTTAATTTCATTTCCATGTGCTCTTTGTTATACAGATGCTCCTCAGTTTATGATGTGGTTATGTTTTGATAAACCCATCATAAGTTAAAAATACCAAACCTGGAAAGTGCGTTTTCTACTTAAGGTATATTTAACTTATGATGAAAATTGGTTTACCCAGATGTAACCCCATTGTAAGTCAATGAGCATAGCGAATGGATATTATTTCCACAATTGTAAAGTAAAAAAATCATAGGTTGTGACATTTGTATAGACATATCATTGATTTTTGTCTGTGGCCATTCTACCCTGAATGTGCCTGATCCTGTCTGATCTCAGAAGCTAGGCAGGGTTGGGCCTGGTTAGTACTTGGATGGGAGCAATATTATTGATTTTTGAATGTTGACCTTGTATCCTATAATCTTACTAGTTAATTCCAGGAGTTTATTTCTTAGATTAAAACCATGTGCCATCTGTAAATATGCAAAAATTTCTTCCATTATAGTCTGTATGCTTTTTATTTCCTTTTCTTGCCTTATTGCACTGGCTAGCACTTCCAGCAGTGTAGAATAAGGTTGGTGAGTGCAGACATACTTGCCTTCTTCTGATTTAAGGGAGAAAAACACTGATTCTTTCACCATTAAGTGTGATGTTAGCTGTAGGTTTCTTGTAGGTGCTCTTTATTAAGTTAAGGAGATTCTGCTCTATTCTCAATTTTCAGAGAGCTTTTAATCATGATTGAGTGTTGAATTTTTTCAAATGCATGTTTTGCATCAATTCATAAGATCCTGTGAATTTGCTACTTTAGATTGTCAATGGGAACTGTCCTGCATCCCTGAAATAAATTTCACTTGATGACGGTGTACATTTCTTATTACTGAATTCTATTTTTAATATTTTGTTAAAGATATTTGTGTCTATATTTAATATTCAGAAGGCATAATAGTCTGTAGGTATTATTTTTATCTTTTTCTGGTTTTGCTATTAGGGAAATATTGGCTGTATAAAGTTAATTGGTAGTATTCTTCCTTGTCTGTTTTTTGGTAAGATACATAGAAATACTGTTAATTCTTTTTTAAACATTTTATAAAAGTCTTTATTAAAACCCTGAGAGCCAGATGTCCTTTTTTGGAAACTTACTTCATTGTAGGTATATGCTACAATTCATTTATCCATTTACCTAAATGTGGACATATGAGTTGTTTCCAATTTTCTCCTTTTATAAACAACATTGATGGGTATGTCCTCTCGCACATGATATTGTCTGTAGAAGCACAAACTTTCTCTAGGATCTCCATGGAGAAATGGATTTGCTGGACGTGTACATATTCACTTTTACAAAATTTTATGACCTCATAGTGGTCATAAAAATTAACACTCTCCCCTGTAGTGTATAAGGTTCAAATTTTCTCATTTGGTATTGTCAAATGCTTTAATTTTTTCCAATTTCATCATTAAGAATTATTCCAGTACAGTCTTCTGTATAAAAAATATGGGCTGAGAATTTAGGTATAGTTCCTAGAACACTTGCTTTAACTCTTTTTATTCTCTACTGAGCTATAGCTTTAAATACCAACACTAGCTGAGAGCCAATATTCTATCGTGTTATGAGTGAGCTTTGTTGTTGTATGCAGTGACTGCATTCTATCTTTCCTTTCTTGTTTTATTTATTTATTCAAAAATCAATAAAATTGATTTTTTTGTTATACAGTTCAGTGAAGTTTAACAATAAATGCAATACATATATAGGTTTATGTAACCATTGCCTCAATCAGGATATAGAAAATTCCATCATCTCCCAAAAAGCTCCGTCATGCTATTCTTTATACTGTAATCCTATGTTCTCCCTTCTTAAGCTCTACAACCACTGATCTATTCTCAATCACTATAGTAGTTTTTTCTTTTTGATAATGCCATGCAAATGTAATTATACAGTATATAACCTTTTGAGAATAGCTTTTTTTCACCCAGAATAATACCTTTGATATTCATTCAAGATGTTGAATGTTAAAAGTTTGTTATCTTTTATTGTTGAGTAGCCTTCCATTGTATGGATGTACGCCAGTTTGTTAACCTATTCACCCACTGAAAGACCTTTATGTTATTTTCAGGTTTTGACAATTATGAATATAACTGCTATAAACATTTTGTACAGATATCTATGTGAATATAAATTTTTATTTTATTTTTTCTGGAATTAGGTAGCCAGCAGTGGGATTGCCTTGTAACATAGTAAGTGTATATTTGTTTTTACAACAAACTGCTAACTTTTTCCAAGGGAGCTGTAGTATTTTTACATTTTTACCAGCATTATATGAGAGTTTTGGCTGTTTGCTGTTCTTGCCAGTATTTTTATTTTATGTATTCTAATAGATCAGTAGTAGTATCTCACTGTTGTTTTAATTTGCATTTCTCCTATGACTAATGATGTTGAGCATCTTTTTATGTATTTATTTTCTATCCATATATCCTCTTTGGTGAAGCATATAAGTCTTTTGCCCATTTATATATATATGTCTATATATATATATATATATGTATATATATATGTGTGTATATATATATATATTTTATTTTCTTACTGTTGAGTGTTGAGAATTTTTGGAATGTTCTAAACAGGAGATTTATTCTAAGGTATTTACAGATAAGTCTATCAGTCTGCAGCTTTTCATTGCATATCTTTTGTAAACAAAATATTTTAATTTTAATAAAATTTAATTAATTATTTTTTCCTTTATGGATCTTGCTTTTGGTATCATGTATAATCACTACTTGTCTGACTCAGTGAAAATATCTTCTATTTTTGCTAAAAGTTTTATATCATTTAGATCAGAGGTTTATTTTGAGATATTTTTGTATAAATTGTGAGATTCGTTTTAAGATATTTTTACATATGTTGAAATTCATTTTATTTTCCATATGTATATTCCATTTTCCAATACTATATATATATATATTTTTTTATTGCATTTTAGGTTTGGGGGTACATGTGAAGAACATGGAAGATTGTTGCATAGGTACACACATGGCAGTGTGATTTGCTGCCTTCCTCCCCCATCACCTATATCTGGCATTTCTCCCCATGCTATCCCTCCCCCAACTCCCCACCCCCCCACTATCCCTCCCCTTTTTTCCCCCGACAGACCCCAGTGTGTGATACTCCCCCTCCCTGTGTCCATGTGTTCCCATTGTTCAACACCCGCCTATGAGTGAGAACATGCGGTGTTTGATTTTCTGTTCTTGTGTCAGTTTGCTGAGAGTGATGGTTTCCAGGTTCATCCATGTCCCTACAAAGGACACGAACTCATCGTTTTTGATGGCTGCATAATATTCCATGGTGTATATGTGCCACATTTTCCCTGTCCAGTCTATCATCGATGGGCATTTGGGTTGGTTCCAGGTCTTTGCTATTGTAAACTGTGCTGCAATGAACATTCGTGTGCATGTGTCCTTATAGTAGAACGATTTATAGTCTTTTGGATATATACCCAGTAATGGGATTGCTGGATCAAATGGAATTTCTATTTCTAGGTCCTTGAGGAATCGCCACACCGTCTTCCACAATGGTTGAACTAATTTACACTCCCACCAACAGTGTAAAAGTGTTCCTATTTCTCCACATCCTCTCCAGCATCTGTTGTCTCCAGATTTTTTAATGATCGCCATTCTAACTGGCATGAGATGGTATCTCAATGTAGTTTTGATTTGCATTTCTCTAATGACCAGTGATGATGAGCATTTTTTCATATGTTTGTTGGCTTCACGTATGTCTTCTTTTGTAAAGTATCTGTTCATATCCTTTGCCCACTTTTGAATGGGCTTGTTTGTTTTTTTTCTTGTAAATGTGTTTCAGTTCTTTGTAGATTCTGGTTATCAGCCCTTTGTCAGATGGGTAGACTGCAAAAATTTTTTCCCATTCTGTTGGTTGCCGATTCACTCTAATGACTGTTTCTTTTGCTGTGCAGAAGCTATGGAGTTTGATTAGGTCCCATTTGTCTATTTTGGCTTTTGTTGCCACTGCTTTTGGTGTTTTGGTCATGAAGTCCTTGCCTACACCTATGTCCTGAATGGTTTTGCCTAGATTTTCTTCTAGGGTTTTTATGGTGTTAGGTCTTATGTTTAAGTCTTTAATCCATCTGGAGTTAATTTTAGTGTAAGGTGTCAGGAAGGGGTCCAGTTTCTGCTTTCTGCACATGACTAGCCAGTTTTCCCAACACCATTTATTAAACAGGGACTCGCTTCCACATTGTTTGTTTTTGTCAGGTTTGTCAAAGATCAGGTGGTTGTAGATGTGTTGTGTTGCGTCGGAGGTCTCTGTCCTGTTCCATTGGTCTATATCTCTGTTTTGGTACCAGTACCATGCTGTTTTGATTACTGTAGCTTTGTAGTATAATTTGAAGTCCGGGAGTGTGATGCCTCCAGCTTTGTTCTTTTTGCTTAGAATTGACTTGGCTATGCGGGCTCTCTTTTGGTTCCATATGAAGTTTAAGGTGGTTTTTTCCAGTTCTTCAAAGAAGGTCATTGGTAGCTTGATAGGGATAGCATTGAATCTGTAAATTACTTTGGGCAGTATGGCCATTTTGACAATATTGATTCTTCCTAGCCATGAACGTGGAATATTTCTCCATCTGTTTGTGTCCTCTCTTATTTCATTGAGCAGTGGTTTGTAGTTCTCCTTGAAGAGGTCCTTTACGTTCCTTGTTAGTTGTATTCCTAGGTATTTTAGTCTCTTTGTAGCAATTGTGAATGGCAGTTGGTTCTTGATTTGGCTGTCTTTAAGTCTGTTATTGGTGTATAGGAATGCTTGTGATTTTTGCACATTGATTTTATATCCTGAGACTTTGCTGAAGTTGCTTATCAGTTTCAGGAGATTTTGGGCTGAGACGATGGGGTCTTCTAGATATACAATCATATCGTCTGCAAATAGAGACAATTTGACTTCCTCCTTTCCTATTTGAATACCCTTTATTTCTTTTTCTTGCCTGATTGCTCTGGCTAGAACTTCCAGTACTATATTGAATAAGAGTGGTGAGAGAGGACATCCTTGTCTAGTGCCAGATTTCAAAGGGAATGCTTCTAGTTTTTGCCCATTCAGTATGATATTGGCTGTTGGTTTGTCGTAAATAGCTTTTATCGTTTTGAGATACGTTCCATCAATACCTAGTTTATTGAGAGTTTTTAGCATAAAGGGCTGTTGAGTTTTGTCAAAGGCCTTCTCTGCATCAATTGAGATAATCATGTGGTTTTTGTCTTTGGTTCTGTTTATGTGGTGGATTATGTTTATAGATTTGCGTATGTTGAACCAGCCTTGCATCCCCGGGATGAAGCCTACTTGATCATGGTGGATAAGCTTTTTGATGTGCTCTTGTAATCGGTTTGCCAGTATTTTATTGAAGATTTTTGCATCTATGTTCATCATGGATATTGGCCTGAAGTTTTCTTTTCTTGCTGAGTCTCTGCCAGGTTTTGGTATCAGGATGATGTTGGTCTCATAAAATGATTTAGGAAGGATTCCCTCTCTTTGGATTGTTTGGAATAGTTTCAAAAGGAATGGTACCAGCTCCTCTTTGTATGTCTGGTAGAATTCGGCTGTGAACCCATCTGGACCTGGGCTTTTTTTGGGTGGTAGGCTCTTAATTTGCTGCCTCAACTTCAGACCTTGTTATTGGTCTATTCAGGGTTTCGACTTCTTCCTGGTTTAGGCTTGGGAGGATGCATGTGTCCAGGAATTTATCCATTTCTTCCAGGTTTACTAGTTTATGTGCATAGAGTTGTTTGTAATAATCTCTGATGATGGTTTGAATTTCTGTGGAATCTGTGGTGATATCCCCCTTTATCGTTTTTTATTGCATTTATTTGATTATTTTCTCTTTTCTTTTTTATTAATCTGGCTAGTGGTCGTCTATTTTGTTGACCTTTTCAAAAAACCAGCTCCTGGATTTGTTGATTTTTTGAAGAGTTTTTCGTGTCTCTATCTCCTTCAGTTCTGCTCTGATCTTAGTTATTTCTTGTCTTCTGCTAGGTTTTGAGTTTTTTTGATCTTGCTCCTCTAGCTCTTTCAATTTTGATGATAGGGTGTCAATTTTAGATCTCTCCTTGCTTCTCATGTGGGCATTTATTGCTATATACTTTCCTCTAGAGACTGCTTTAAATGTGTCCCAGAGATTCTGGTATGTTGTGTCTTCATTCTCGTTGGTTTCAAAGAACATCTTTATTTCTGCCTTCATTTCATTGTTTATCCAGTCAACATTCAAGAGCCAGTTGTTCAGTTTCCATGAAGCTGTGTGGTTCTGAGTCAGTTTCTGAATTCTGAGTTCTACCTTGATTGCACTGTGGTCTGAGAGACTGTTTGTTATGATTTCTGTTCTTTTGCAATTGCTGAGGAGCGATTTACTTCCAATTATGTGGTCAATTTTAGAGTAGGTGCGATGTGGTGCTGAGAAGAATGTATATTCTGTGGATTTGGGGTGGAGAGTTCTGTAAATGTCTATTAGGTTTGCTTGATCCAGGTGTGAGTTCAAGTCCTGGATATCCGTGTTAATTTTCTGTCTTGTTGATCTGTCTAACATTGACAACGGGGGTGTTCAAGTCTCCCATTATTATTGTGTGGGAATCTAAGTCTCTTTGTAAGTCATTGAGAACTTGCCTTATGTATCTGGGTGCTCCTGTATTGGGTGCGTATATATTTAGGATCGTTAGCTCTTCTTGTTGCATTGATCCTTTTACCATTATGTAATGTCCTTCTTTGTCTCTTTTGATCTTTGTCGGTTTAAAGTCTATTTTATCAGAGATGAGAATTGCAACTCCTGCTTTTTTTTGCTCTCCATTTGCTTGGTAAATCTTCCCCCATCCCTTTATTTTGAGCCTTTGTGTATCTCTGCATGTGAGATGGGTTTCCTGGATACAGCACACAGACGGGTTTTGGCTTTTTATCCAGTTTGCCAGTCTATGTCTTTTAATTGGGGCATTTAGCCCATTTACATTTAGGGTTAATATTGTTATGTGTGAATTTGATCCTGCCATTTTGATGCTAGGTGGCTGTTTTGCCCATTAGTTGATGCAGTTTCTTCATTGTGTTGATGGTCTTTACTGTTTGGTATGTTTTTGGAGTGGCTGGTACTGGTTGTTCCTTTCTATGTTTAGTGTCTCTTTCAGGAGCTCTTGTAAAGCAGGCCTGGTGGTGATGAAATCTCTGAGTACTTGCTTGTTCGCAAAGGATTTTATTTTTCCTTCACTTATGAAGCTCAGTTTGGCTGGATATGAAATTCTGGGTTGGAAGTTCTTTTCTTTAAGGATGTTGAATATTGGCCCCCACTCTCTTCTGGCTTGTAGGGTTTCTGCTGAGAGATCTGCTGTAAGTCTGATGGGCTTCCCTTTGTGGGTAACCTGACCTTTCTCTCTGGCTGCCCTTAGCATTTTCTCCTTCATTTCAACCCTGGTGAATCTGACGATTATGTGCCTTGGGGTTGCTCTTCTTGAGGAATATCTTTGTGGTGTTCTCTGTATTTCCTGGACTTGAATATTGGCCTGCCTTCCTATGTTGGGGAAGTTCTCCTGGATAATATCCTGAAGAGTATTTTCCAGCTTGGATTCATTCTCTCCTTCACATTCAGGTACACCTATCAAACGTAGATTAGGTCTTTTCACATAGTCCCATATTTCTTGGAGACTTTGTTCATTCCTTTTTACCCTTTTTTCTCTACTCTTTCCTTCTTGTTTTATTTCATTGAGTTGATCTTCGACCTCTGATATCCTTTCTTCTGCCTGGTCAATTCGGCTGTTGAAACTTGTGTATGCTTCGCAAAGTTCTTGTGTTGTGTTTTTCAGCTCCATCAATTCACTTACATTCCTTTCTAAGTTGGTTATTCTCATTAGCATTTCGTCAAATCTTTTTTCAAGGTTGTTAGTTTGTTTGCATTGGGTTAGAACATGTTCTTTTAGCTCACAGAAGTTTCTTACTACCCACCTTCTGAAGCTTGATTCAGTCATTTCTTCACACTCATTGTCCATCCAGCCTTGTTCCCTTGCTGGTGAGGAGTTGTGATCCCTTGTAGGAGGAGAGGCGTTGTGGTTTCGGGTGTTTACCTCCTTTTTGCGCTGGTTTCTTCCCATCTTTGTGGATTTATCTATGTGTGGTCTTTGTGGTTGGTGATTTTCAGATGGGGTCTCTCAGTGGACGTCCCGTTTGTTGATGATGAAGTTATTTATTTCTGTTTCTTAGTTTTCCTTCTACCAGTCTGACCCCTCTGCTGTAGGGCTGCTGAGGTCCACTCCCGGCCCTGCTTGCCTGGGGGATCACCTGCAGCAGCTGCAGAACAGTAAGGGTTGCTGCCAGTCTCTTCTTCTGCTATCTTTGTCCCAGAAGAATACCCGCCAGATGTCCATCTGAGCACTCCTTTGTGAGGTGACTCGTTGGATATACGGGGATCAGGGAGCTGCTTGAGGAGACAGAGTTTCCTTTATAGGAGCTCAAGTGCTGAGCTGTGAGCTCCGTTGTTCATTCAGAGTTGCTGGGCAGGTACGTTAAGTCTGCTGCAGCAGAACTCATAAACCCCTTTTTCCCCCAGGTGCTCTGTCCCGGGGAGTTAGGGCTTTATTTATGAGTTTCCCTGGTGCTGCTGCCTTTTTCTCAGGGCTGCCTTGCCCAGCGATGAGGCAGCCTAGTCACTGTTTGCCTACAGAGGCTTTGCTGAGCTGCTGTGGGCTCCACCCAGCTGCCTTATGAACTTCCCTGCAGTCCTGTTTATACCGGTGTAGTGAGAACTGCCTCAGCAATGGCAAACTACCTCTGTAGCGGCAGACTGCCTCAGTAATGGCGGACGCCCCCTCCCCCACAGAGCTGGGCCGTCCCGGGCTCAGCTGTGCTTGCTGTGAAACTCTGGATCCAGAGCGTTTCCGATGGCTGTTTTTTGTGGCGGTGGGACCAGCCGAGCCTGATCACCTGGCTCCCTGCCTCAGAGTCTCCCAGGTGTTCCAGCCGCCTGTTGAAAAGGCGCCGGGATCTGTGTGATTTCCCGTGCGGCGACCCACTGCGCCGGCTCAAACCGCGGGGCGCAGAGATTCGTGGCGTTTTTTTTTTGCCCGGGAAATTACTCCCGGCCTGGCTGCCTGTTTCAGTCCCCTTTTTTAATCAGATGAATGGGCGGCTCTGCCTTCCCGGAGCTCCAATTGCCAGCTAAAACGGCACCCAGACCCACGTATTTTGTATGGGGAACCGCTGCGCTGGGACGCCGCCAAAACAGCAGCGCCGGCGAAAATAGTCGCGCCGTCAAAAACTGCTGCGCCAGCCAAACCAGCCACGCTGGCGACCCGTGGGGCTCCTCCCCCTGGGAATCTCCTGGTCTGTGGGCAATAAAAATCTGTCTGGCAATGCGGCGTCCACTCACCCTCCGCGCTTTCACTGGGAGCTGCAATCCTCAGCTGCTCCTAATCGGCCATCTTGGATCCACCCCCCTCCAATACTATATTTTATCTTCTATTTTTGCTAAAAGTTTTATATCATTTAGATAGGAGATTCATTTTGAGATATTTTTATATAAATTGTAAGATTCATTTTAAGATATTTTTACATATGTTGAAATTCATTTTATTTTCTATATGTATATTCCATTGTTCCAATACTATACTTTGTTGTATAGACTAATCTTTCCCTTTTGAATTCCTTTTGCATCTCTGTGAAAAACCAGTGGCCCAGACAGATAAAGAATAGCTAAAAGAAGGAGAAGACACAAAATACCAGTATCAGGAATGAAACAAGATATTAGTATAAATTCTGTAGCCATTAACAGAATAGTAAGGGAATACAGCAAATATCTCCACATAGATAAATTTGATTTGACAACTTAGAAGAAATGAATCAATTCCTAGAAAACTACAAAGTACAAAATTCATCCATGATGAAATACAATATTAATAATCCAATGACCTTTAAATAAATGGAATTCATGATTTAAAAGCTCCTCCAAAAGAAATCTTTAGGCCAACATAATTTCTCTGGGGAATTCTATACAACATTGAAATTAATATTAACACCAATTTTGTACAATATTTTCCACAAAATAGAAGAGGAGGGAACATTTCCCAATCATTTTATGAGGCTACTATTACATCAACAAAAAAACCAGATGAAGATAGTGCAAAACAATATAGTTATAGACCAATATCATATGAACTTGGGCACAGATATCCTCAACAAAATGTTAGCAGATTTAATCTCACAATGTATAAAAATAATTATAAAACATGACCAATCATGGTTATTCCAGGTATGCAAGGCTGGTTCAATATTTGAAAATCAGTCAATAAAAATTCACCATATCAACAGGCTAAAGAAGAAAAAAATTACATTAATGTTTGTAGAAAAGACATTTTACAAATTGCTTATTTATAGTAAAAACTCTCAGCAAATTTGCAGGAGAGGAAAACTTCCACAACTTAATAAAGAACAACTATAGAAACCTAAAGCTAACATCATACTTCTGAATCTTCTTCTCCAATATTGGGAATAAGCCAAAGATAATCTGCTATCACCTCTTTTATTCAGTATAATACCAGAGGTGCTAGCCATTGCAAAATGTAAGAAAAAAAAGGCATACAGATTAGGTAGGAAGAAATAAAATCATACTTATTTGCAGATGACATGAAGATCTACATAAAAAACTTCCCAAGGAATCTACAAAAAATATCCCTAGAACTAATAAATGAGCTGTGCAAGTTTGTAGGCTACAAGAATCAATCACAGTTCCATATATTAACAATGCACATGTGGAAACCAAAATTAAAAACACAATACTACTTACAATTTATTTAAAAAAAATGAAATGCTTAGGTACAAATCTAACAAAGTACATATAGAATATGTATGCTGAAAATTACAAAGTACTGATGAAAGAAATCAAAGAAAAACTTGACTAAGTAGCAAGATGTACCATGTTCATGGATTGAGAGACTCAACATAGTAAAGATGTCATTTCTCTCCAAATTGATCTGTGCATTTAATTCAGTTCCTTTCAAAATCCTAGAAAGGTTTTTGTAGATGTAAAAAAGTCTATTTTAAAATTTTTATGGAAATGCGTAAAATCTAGACTCACATAAATTTTGGTAAAAAAGTGTAAAATGTGATGAATAACTGATTCTCAGGCTTAACATAGCTACAGTAACAAAGACTGTGGTATTTAATGGAGAAATAAATACATAGATAAATGGAACAGAATAGAGAACCCCAAAATAAACCACACACATATGCTCCATAGATTTTGACTTAAGCTTCATGCCTTATGTAAAAATTAACTAAAAATAGATCAAAGACTTAAATGTAAAGCATAAAACTATAAAACTTTTAGAAAAAAGAATAGGAGAAAATTTTGAGGACAGAGGACTAGGCAAAGAGTCCTTAGACTTGAAAAAGCATGATTCAAAAAAAGGAAAAATATATAAATTGGACTTTATCAAATTTGAGAACTTTCATACTCTGAAAAATGTTGTAAAGAGAATGAAAACAAGCTACAAACCATGGGGAAATACAAAACACATACTTAACAATGAACTTGTATCTAGAATATATAAATAGCTCTCAAAACTCAATAGTGATGAAAAAAATTGCCCAATAAAAATATAGGCAAAAGACATATACCAATGGTTTATCAAAGAGAATACTCACCTATTAGAATAGCTAAAAATTAAAAAAATATATAGTGATAACACCAAATGCTGCTGAAGATGGAAGATACCATGTTGCTAGTAGGAACAGATAGCCTCTCTGGAATAGACTATGGCAGTGTTTTGCCCCAGAAAATTATGCCTTATCATATGACATAGCTGTTGCATGTTTAGGCATTTATCTCAGAGAAATGAAAACTTATGTTCACACAAAAGCTATGCCAAAGTGTTCATAGCGGCTTTTCTCATAATAGGCAAAAACTGGAAACAACCCAACTGTCCTTCAATATGTGAGTGGTTAAAGAAACTGCAGTACCTCTATCACTCCTCAAAGAACTCTGTCATGCTATTCTACATAGTCATATCTCCTCCCTTTTGCAACCACCAATCTATTCTCAATCACTATATATATAATTTTTTTCTTTATGATAATGCCATAAATGTCATTATACAGTATATAACCTTTTGAAAGTAGGCTTTCATTCAGTATAATATCTTTAAAACTCATTCAGGTTGTTGATATAGTACTCTAATATAAAAAAAGAACAAATAATTGATTAACACAATAATTTGAATGGATCTCAAGGGCAGTATGCTGAGTGAAAACAGTCAATCTCAAAAAGTTATATATTATATAATTTGATGTATATAACATTTTTGAAATGCCAGAATTATAGTGATGGGGGAACAGATTAGTGGTTGCCAGCAAGGGGGGAAGCCTGTCCCCTATAAAAGGCTAGCACTAAAAGTCCTTGTAATGGAACCGTTCTATATTTTTACTGCTGTGGTGGTAATATGAATTTGCACATGTAATTAAATTGTGTAGAATTAAATACGCAGACACATAAATGTGTTTATGTTAAATTGGTGAGATCTGAATTCATTTTACCATGTATTTTCGGGAGATGTTTGGTACTTCTTTAAAAAAAATTTTGTTGTCCACTTGTAGGTTCATAGTATATTGAAATATGGTCAGTTTTTCATGTTGTGTTATGTCCCCATGCTGTATTCAGATAGTGTAGCAGTTTGGTGTATATTTCTCAGGATTTTCGTCATGGACAATCATGGCATCTACAAACAGGGACAATTTAGTTTCTTCCTATCTTATTTATTTTTCTTGCTTTATTAAACTATCTAGGACTTCCAGTATGAAATGAATAATTTGGTGAATATGTTTGTCCTTGCTTTGTTTTCCCATTACAGGAGGAAAACATTCAGTCTTTCACTGTTAAGTATGATTTTATTTATGGGATTTTAAAAAATGATGAAGTTTATCACCTACCAAAATGATAGGGAGTTGAGGAAGTCCCTTTTTATTCCTAGTCACTGAGAGTGTTTTTTTAAAATCATGAATGACTGTTTAATCTTGTCAAAAGCTTTTTTTTTTTGTATTAATTAAAGGATCATGTATTTTTTTTCTTCTTTGTGACTGTCGATATAGTGGACTACATTGATTGATTTCTCTATGTTGAACCAGGCGTACATTTTTGAATAAACCCTACTTAGTCATGGTGTATTCATTTTTTGGTGCATTGTTGGATTTGAATGGATATTGTTAAGGTTTTTTTCACTTCTATATGAAGAATATTGCACAGTTTTCTTTTTCTATACTCTGGTTTAATATGAAGGCAATGCTGGTCACATAAAATAAATTAGGTAGTGTTTCTTTCTCTTCTGTTTTCTGCAATACAGTAGAATTGCAGAATCTTTTTGAAATATTTGGAGGCCAGATGTGGTGGCTCACACCTGTAATTCTAGCACTTTGGGAGGCCAAGTGGGAGGACCACTTGAGGTCAGGGGTTCAAGACCAGCCTGGCCAACATGGTGAAACCCCTTCTCTACAAAAATATGAAAATTAGCCAGGCATGATGGCAGGTGCCTGTAATACCAGCTACTCAGGAGGTTGGGGCAGGAGAATCGCTTGACCTGGGAGGTGGAGGTTGCAGTGAGCCGAGATGATGCCATTGTGGACCAGCCTGGGTGACAGAGTGAGACTCTGTCTCAAAAAATAAAATAAAATAAAATAAAATAAAAAAGTTTGGTATAATTTACCAGTGAAACCATTTGAGTCCAGACCTGTCTTTTTTGGAAGTATTTTGACTGCAGATAAAATTTGTTAATATAATTTGTTCAGTTCATTTTGGGTGAATGTGGGCGGGTTGCAGATTTTGAGGAATTGGTTCAACAATTTCCTTGTATAGAGTTTTTCATAGTATTCCTTTATTGTACTTTACAATGTCTGTAGGGTATGTAGTAAAAGCCCTTTTTTATATTTGATATTAGTAACTTTTATCTCCTTTTCGTCTTTGTTAGTCTTTCTTGATAATTATCAATTTATTGATCTTTTTAAGAGAATCAGCCTTTTATTTCATTGATTTCCTTTACTGATTTTCCTCTACTGATTTCCTTTGTCAGTCTTTCTTATTATCAATTTATAGATCTTTTTAGAGAATCAGCTTTTTATTTCATTGATTTCCTTTACTGATTTCTGTTTTCAGTTTCATTTATTTCTGCTCTTATTTATATTACTATCTTCTTTATCTTGCTTTGGGTTTATTTTCCTCTTCTTTCTCTTGTTTCTTATGGTGGAAGCTAAACTTGCTGATTTGAGATCATTCTTCCATTTTAATATGAGAATTTCATGCTGTAAGTTTTACTCTAAGCACTACTTTAGCTGTATATCACACAGATTTTGATATGCTATATTCTTATTTTTGTTTAGTTTAGAATATTTTTAAATTTTCCTTGAGAATTCCTTTGAACTATGGATTATTTAGAAGTATGTAATTTAATTTCTAAGATTTTCCTGTTACCTTTATTATTGATTTCTAGTTTAATTTTATTATAGTTAAAAAATATATGTTGTAGGATTTCTTTGATATTGAAAGATTTTTATGACCCTGGATATGATCTGCCTTGATTAATGTTCCATGTATACTTGGATATCTTATATATCACACTGTTGTAGGTGAAATATTTTGTAAATGTCAATTAAATCAATTGGGTTCAGTGTTTGTCTATCCTTAAAAATTTCCTGTGAACTGCTTCTGTCTGTTAGTGAGTGAAGAATATTGAACGCTCAAACAGTAATTGGGGTTTTGTTTCTTTTAGTTCTGTCAGGTTTTGCTTCATGTATTTGTAGCTCTGTTGATAGATACATACATATGAAATGTTGCATCTTCTTGACCAGTTGACCATTTCACTTTTATATAAAGTATCGGGCTCTGTAAACTGTGGCTCAAACTATGGCTGGCCAAAATCCAGCCTGCTATCTGTTATTGTAAATAAAATTTTATTAGACTACATTCAAGTCTATTCATTTATGTATTTTCTATGGTTTGTTTTGTATCACAGTGTCAGAACAGAGAGTATATGGCTTGTCAAGACTAAATATTTATCTAGGCTTTTATAGGAAAAGTTTATTGTTCTCTGATATAATATCTCTATCACTGGTAATTCACTTTGCTCTGTGGTATAGTTTGGCTGGTATTAGTATATCCAGTCTAGCTTTCTTTTGATTAGTGTTTTATGATATATCTTTTTTATCCTTTAACTTTTAACTGAACTGTGTCATTATATATTTGAAGCTAGTTACTTATAGACAGTGTATAGTTGGTTCATGGGTTAAAAAGGTCCATTCCACAATTTCTGTCTTGCCTTTTGTAGATTGAATTTGCCTCTAATTATTTCAATGTTTGGAGTATTTCTAAAGTTTTAGTATTTATTTTTTTTGTTTATTCTATTTGTTTTCCATTTCTTTGTTTTTCTTTTCCTGACTTCTTTGGGGTTATTTGAACATTTTTAGTGTCCAGCTTTAATGTATAGTGTTTTTATATATATATATATATTTTTAATAGTTGCTCTAGGGCTTCCTATATGCATATTTAACTTTTCACAGACTATTTAGAATCAATATTTTTGCTACTTAAAGTGGAATACAGAAACTTTCTCACTATGTAGTACTATGTAATCTCTCCTCTTTATGTTATAGTGGATATATACATTACATGTATTTACATGATAAATCTCATCACAAGGTATTATAATTTTTCTTTTGACTATTTAAACATATTTTAGAGAACTCAAAACAAATATAGTTTCCTGTTTACCCAGATATTTTCCATTTCTATTGCTTTTTCTTCATTTATGATATTCCAAATTTATTTTCTGGTTTCATTTCCCTTTTGTCTGAAGAAGTTGCTTCAGAATTTCTTTTAAAGCATGACTGCTGACAATGAATTATCTTAGTTTTTCTTTATCTGAGAATGCCTCCATTCCTGAAGAATATTTTTGCTGGACATGGAGTTCTTGGTGGATAGTTCTTTTCCTTTAGCTCTTTAAATCTTTTGTTCCACTCCTTTTTAAACTCCAGGATTTCTGATGAAAATTTTCAGTCTTTCAAATTATTTTTCCTTTATGTATACAGCATTGTTTTTCTCTGGTTGTCTTTTATTTTCAGCTGTTTGATTTTGATGTGCCTAGGTGTAATTTCTTTGGATTTCTCCTTTTTGGGTTTGCTGAGCCTTTGAATCTGTATGTTTGTCTGGCATCAAATTTGCAAAGTTTTCTGTCATTATTTCTTTAAAAGTTTCTTTTTTAGCATCATCCTGTTTCTTCTGTATTTCTGAGATGCTGATAACACAAAGTTAGACTTTATGTTATAGCATTAAAAGTCCATAAGGCTCTGTTCAGTGCTTTTAAAAAATCTTTTTTTTTTCTGTTTGTTCAGATTGATTCAGTTATATTAACATATTTGCTAGTTCACTGAGTTTTTTTTTCTGTTATTGACATTCTGCTATTGAATGTCTCCCTCTCTCCCACGCTCCTTCCCTCCTTCCCTCCCTTCCTTGTTACCCAATGAATTTTAAGTTTTGGTTATTTTATTTTCAGGTAAAACTTTTCTTTCAGTGCAAAGACTTACAATTTTCTTATTGGTTTCAAGAAGTCTTTTGATTGCTTGCTGGAGCATTTTTATAATGGCTGCTTTAAAGTCTTTGAAAAGTTCAACATCTGTGTTATTTTAACACTGGCGTCCTTTGATTATCTTTTCCCTGGTGCTTTGGCATTTTCCTAGTTCTTTGCTGGGTAATTCAGGTTACCCAGCAAAGAACGAGGTAATTCCAGTTACCTAGTAATTTATTACATGTTATGCTGGACGTTTTGAATATGATCTTGTAAGAATCTGATCTTATTTCATTTCTATGGAGAATGTTAAATAGTTTTGTTTTAGCAGGTAATCAGCCTGCTTAGATTCAGGCCACTGGTTCCAACAGTCTTCTGTAGGCTGCAGTTTCAATGTCAGTTTCATTCTCAAAGTCTTTATAGTACTATGTATCTTTCCTGGACGTGTGCCACCCAGTGGTCAGTCTTGGACCTTGGCTATGATCTGTCTGTTCAGTTTTCAGTCACCATTATGCTGGTTAGGATCAGGTTCACACTTATGCAGGTCTGGCGTGAGCTTAGGAGTTCATAAATGACTTTGTGGGTTTGCTTTCCTGAGCTTTCACCTCTCCACAATCTCCCTCAAACTTTCTGGTTCCTCAAGACTCCTCTTTCTAGCTGTTCACCCAGAAAACTAAGACTTCAGTTATCACACATTGCCATATACTTCTTGAAGTACTCTGCATCAAGGGTCAAGTGGTAGTGGGCAGGGGGAACTAAGGGAGAATAAAAGCAATGGGGAGTTTTCGTACACTCTTTGAACTATAGCTCCTCTCTTTTAGAGTTCTGATTCTTGCAGTCTCCTGCTGCCTCTGCCTGTTGACACCACCACTGTATTGCTTGGGGGCTGGGTGTGGTGTAAAGAAGCAGTCTTTCTGAGCTTTTGTAGTTCTTTTTCTCTGCTTGCAACCAGAGCTAGTGGGCTTCTCCTGGAGCTCTCTCTGCCTACATGTTGTGCCCACTTCTGGTATGTCAAAGTTAGGCCGGGAGTTACTGAAGGAAGAAAAAAATAGTAAACTCACTCTCAGTTCAGTGTATTTCAAATTCTGTTCTTTTCCCAGAATCCACCTGCAGCAGTTTACTACTCAAAATCTTTTATATATCTGTTCCATCTGTTCTGTTCAGGTTTTATGGATGTGTTCATTAGGATATACAGGGTGGGGTGTGCTTATCTCTAATCCAGAATTGGAACCTCCTCCCTTAGATTGCAGATTGTGATTGTGTGACCATCTTTGGTCAACCTAAAGTATTAGGCCATCCAAGTCTCTCTTGCTTGCTTTCATTCCTCCCTCTTTTCTTCCTTCTTTTCTCTCTCACTCCCTCCCTTTTTCCTCTCTCCCTCCCTCTCCCATCCCTCCCTCCATCCCTCCTTTCCTCCTTGCCTCCCTTGCTTCTCGAATCTGGTTGCTTTTGGTCTTTTACATAAACTGGTAGAGGGAAAATAGAAAGGTATATGTGGCTTTCTTTTTTCTATCCTATTGCAAAACCATTTTCTTCCTTTTTATTGTTGAAATCTTTCCATTGGCTGAGTCTTCTCCTTGCCATCTCTGTCACCATTACTGATTGCCCTGATGGCCATGTCATCACTGCTAGCAGATCTGCTCATGGTCAGTCCTATGTGCTTCTCATTCTCCCCACCCCCTGCCCCTGTCTTTTTTGTATTTTCTGACTATTCCTTTTCTCATACTTCTCTGCTTTTATGTAAAATCCCATATCCATCTAGTTTTTCTCTTCTACCAATGTACCAACTATAGTGAAAATCGGGTGTATTATTTTCTTTATCTCTGTGTTGCTTTTCCGTAATCAGAACCTGTTGTAGTGTTTGTATGTATATTTGTGGGTACTGTATTAGTGATCTGGAGACATATTGGAAGCTCGTGGCTTTGGGTAATTTGGTTTTTATTTCTTTAAGATTAAAACAAGTAGTGCTGTTTTTTTCTTTTGTTAGCTAGCTATATGAATTACTTTTGATGCTGTATTTAGTGCTTTTGCATTGTGTCAAAGTTTAGAAGGAAAATAAGAAATTTGTATAAAATCATGGTTCTAGTACTAATTAGGTAATACTGAATATTAACTTTATTACTTTTTCATTATATTTTATTTATGAATAAAGGAATAATTATTGACTAATACCTACTGCAAATCCCCGTATAAAACAGGCAAGTTCCTTTCAGTCTGGAACCTCAAGATGAATGGGCGGGTGCAGTAGGAGAGGAAAAGTGAGAGCAGGTACTAAAACCAAAATAAAGAGTCCTCCAAGAAGCTCATGCAAGACTGAGTTCATGAATTTAGAAGGCAGACTCTGCAAGGGAATAAACCCATTCTGATTTTTCTTTCCCCACCTTTCCAGTTTTACCTTAAAAACACCAAAAGCCTAAAGGAATAAAGAAAATAGAGGTAATAGCTATAATCAGAAATAATTATTGAAGAAAAATGAGATTGTGTATGTGTACTGTTTAAAGATGAGAAAGAGACTTTGCTTCCTCCAGGCCCGGGTTTGGTCCCTCCTCTTTGTGAACTCACAGCACCTTGCGTTTACTTCTGTCTTAATTCTCATCACTCTTTGTGATCATTTCCTACTTAACTGTTTACCAAACTAGATGACAATATTCTTAATGGTAGGAATTGTATCTTTTTTGGTGGATACTTCCACAACCAAGCACAGTTCCTGAAACACAGAAGGTGCTCAGTGATTATTTTATTAATGAATGTATTTTGAAAATATTGAAAAATAGCCATAACAATAAACTCATTGCAAGCAAAGGGAAACATATGACAATTGTTTGTGTATTCTAATTGTGAGGTTGAATAAGCCAAAAATGCTTGCTAATATGAAAAGCTGTATTTTACTTATACTATATATTACTTAGGAGAATAATTAACCATAATAATAAAACTTTAACAATTTCTGCTGCTATTCACTTTGAGCACATTATATAAAGTTCTGCAAATGAGAAGCAGTTCGATTGAAATTTTAGAGAATATGCTCTTAAGACATTCAGTTTGGTAATCCTGTTTAAAACCAGCTTTTGGCTGGGTGCACTAGCTCACGCCTGTAATCCTAGCACTTTGGAAAGCCGAGGCGGGCAGACCATGAGGTCAACAGATTGAGACCATGCTGGCCAACATGGTGAAACCCTGTCTCTACTAAAAATACAAAAATTAGCTGGGTGTAGTGGTGCATACCTGTAATCGCATCTACTCGGGAGGCTGAGACAGGAGAGTTGCTTGAACCCAGGAGGCGGATGTTGCAGTGAGCTGAGATTGCGCCACTGCACTCCAGCCTGGCGTCTGGTGACAAAAAAGACTCTGTCTCAAAAAAAAACAAAAACAAAACAAAAAAAACCAAACAACAACTAGCTTTTTTCTCACCCAAAATATCTTAATAGGTATGTTTTACAATTTGAAATAATATAAGCTTCTTATACTATGGTTTCAATTACTCTAGAGGATTTCTCCCTGCCTCTTACGGTGCTTCCCTGGCAACTCCCAAAGTAAAATCCACATTTGCTACATGGTCTGTATTTTAAGCCAGACCATCCCAATAATGGCTTATAAACTTAGGAAAGGTATTTCTAGCCATTTCTTGATGTTAAAACAATAGGAAATCTGAAGCATTATTTATGTTTAGTATGAACTGTATATAGATAGCCAAAAATTTTAACAGATATATATACTGTCTGCTCTATCACTGTTTCCTTTGGGAACTGAGGATGGAAACTGAGACAGCAGAAGTCTTTGAGCAGCTTAAAGTCATAGGAGTATAGAAATTATTGAAATTCTCTTTGAGTGGAAGAAAATAAGGAAATGACTTACTATCATCCTTTATTTCTTGAAAACACAGGTCATTTGGCAAGTTCTTTCCAGATGTGGTAAAGTCCACAACCTGTATACACTCTTGGCAGTTTAAGTAGCATAATAAAATATGTTCACTTAAATTTCAATGCTTTATCTTATCTGTTATTAGTATATCTTTTACAAAATTATCCAATAATATATTTATAAATTTCAGATTTCCTCAAGTTGCTGGAATAGAATTTGGATTCTATCCAGATGCAGAACTAGGATACTGAATCATAAGAGATAGTGTAAAAGTTCAAGGACAATACTTACGGAAAAATAAATTATCTTCTTGCTATTAAGGAGTACGTTGCAAATGTGAGATTCATTTCTTTTGAAAACATTTTAAATAAAGTCATTATGTTAACACATATATTCCTGTGCATGCACACAAATGCACAGATCATTTTCTTTTGATGATTTCAGCCCTTGTTAGTTTAAATAAATGTTTTCCATTGTATTTTATGATATATGAATTAAATTCATTTCATTTTATTATACACAGATATGATTTCATTGTTATTTTTTGTATTATCAGATTAAAAAATACAGAATGTCCAAAATTCATGCTTATTAATACTATAAGTGACTGATAAAGATAGCCAGAGGTGGCTAACCATCCACAAAAAATGCCATAATGGATTGCTGAACTTTAATTTAGTGGCAAACAGTGTTAACCCATATAATTCACATATTTTGAGTATATTTTAAATGCTTATATTTAGTTATGTCAAATAAAACTTATATGACTAAATCTATAAGGACTTTTACTTTGTTTACTTCAGTGGATTCTTTAATACTAGAGTAGTGTTAGGGTGGTGGAAGGAAGCTTGTTAAAAGTAGATTCCAGAGTCCTAATGCTGAGAGCTGTTTAGTGGGTTTTTGATGAGGTTTAGTCATATATTCTTAAAGAGATCTCCCAATTGATTCTATTTTGCAACGCTGTTTAAGGATTGTAGGTAGCCCATTCATAAAACTGTTAGGCAATAGATATAAGGACAACAGGTTCACGGCTATCATGTCCAGATCTAGAGAGTGGAACAGGAATTTAAAGTTGGATGCTTTACATCTAGGAAAATGTATTTCTTTTTTGTACATATATGAAATTACATTTCAATGCCAACTTTAAACTTAAATGTATATTTGTTTTGATTTATTCATATTCCTGTATTCAAAAACAGAAAAATGTCTTGTATTTCAGGGAAAGGATGGTTTCATTATGCCAAAAAGTTGTCCTTGAATGTTTGACACAGAAACTGCACAAGTACTTTCTACAATATTCAGGAATCACTTTGAATCAATAAAAATTTTGCAGGGAAGGAAGCACTGCCTTTCAGATTATCAAATGAGTTTAATTACTACTATAAACCAGTCACCATCGTTAACAGGTGATAATGTAGTTTTATTTTATTAGGGTTTTTTTTGGATGACTTTTTAAAATTAAATTTTGGGCATTGGATAAACAAAATTTGGCACTCTATTTTCTTATGTTTGGGGAAATACAATAACAAAATCACTAGAATAACAAAGATTGAGCTTTATTTGCCAAGGTAAAAGGCTAGGCCTCAGGGAAATACAAACAATAATAAGAAAGGTGTAACCAAAAAATAAAGGTTCAAAAGTACAAATAAATTGTAGGAAAAGATATACTTTTCAAAATCTTTAATTCAAAATCTTACCTCAACTATCTTTTAATTCATTCTAATTAGTAAAATTGGCTTATTTAGTAACCTAAAAAACCTCATCTTCTCCTCCTACCTACCTAACAAGTACTGTGTCTTGGTATACAGACCTCATTTTATTGATTTGCTTTAGAAGTTTTATTCTTTTAAAAAAATCACTGAGCAATAATTCAAGGTCATATTGGACCAAATTTATATGAGATTTTATTAAATGGCTGATAAAATAATTGTGTTCATAAATATAACCAATTTCTGAAAGTTATATTTTTGAAAGTGAAGTGCACCATCTCTTAAAGAAAATACTAATATCCCTTTGATTATGTATGTGTGTATATCCCTACATACGCATGTCTTAATTAGCATGTTATTCATACATGTCAACATACAGTTGATTGTGGAGAAGTGATACTCAGAGAAGGTCTGGCTAAAATTTTATTATTGATGTGAATTTCAATTCATTCTTTCTAATGAACTTTTAAGCTTAAATTTAGAGTATTTATTCAGGGGGCAGTGATGTATTTAAACTGGTTTTACTGTACTTACAGCCTTTGAGGAGGGATCAGATAAACCATCAACAGCAATTGCAGTACCTAGCATAGAAGGATGAATTTGTCATATTTCTCAGGACATGAAAGAACATTTGCACCAACTCAGAACTACAAGAAAACAAGGCTTAAGAGCTTTCCCCACCGTTAGTGATAATACATCTGAAAATTCTGATTCTGACTGAAATACTATATAGGTAATGTGTTTTATTAGTCAATGCCAAAATTAATCTGACCAATTAACATAATTTTAGTATTATTAAGCATAGTAATATAATTTTGATTCTTTTATATTGTTCTAGAATTTATTTTAATTCAGGGATATTGCTGTAAATGTTCTTTTTGTTTGTTTGTTTGTTTGTTTGAGATGGAGTTTCACTCTTGTTGTCCAGGCTGGAAAGTAATGGTGCCATCTCAGCTCACTGCAACCTCTGCCTCGGGGTTTCAAGCAATTCTCCTGCCTCAGCTCCTGAGTAGTTGGGATTACAGGCACCCAGCAACCATGCCCGGCTAATTTTGTATTTTCAGGAGAGATGGGGTTTCACCACGTTGGTCGAGCTGGTCTTGAACTCCTGACCTCAGGTAATCCGCTGGCCTTGGCCTTCCAAAGTGTTGGGATTACAGGCATGAGCCACCACACCCAGCCCTTTTCATTTGATTCTTATCAAATCATGTAACTTTCACTCTTCAATGTGAAATATCTTCAGTGTGTTATACAGGAAACAATTTATATACACTTATGAACATGTTTGTGATTTACATATCTATGTTACATGTTTCCAGATTAAATTACTTCCATGCTCACCTTTTCAAAGTACTTATTTATACATTATCCATTTTTGCTTTTAATATTCTTATTTTTTTTCTATCTGAATGAAATACATGTCCTTTTCCTTCCATTGGTTTAAAGCTACTTAATTTCACTCTCTATTGTCACTCATACTTGATTCAGAATAGGGAAAAATAAGATAAATGTGTATATAACACTGATTATTACTATTCTTTGTTCCAGTAAAGATGATGATGAAGTTGTAAGGTATAGAATGGGATATTAAATACTTTCTTTTTAGAAGGCCTGAGTTTTTCATCTTAATGAAGCAGACAATGTGAACTTATGTAGTTTGCTTACCTGTTATTTCAATCATAGCAGTCTTTAGTCTTAGTAGAAATAAATGACAGGGTATATTGTAGCATTTATCAATAAACTATGATTACTGTGAAGTGAATTTTTTATCATTTATACCGATGGGACCAAATTAATAATGAATTTATAATTGGTTAATCGCTTGATAAAATAATGGTCTTTCCTAAATAAACCTAATCTCTGACAGTTTTAAGTTTATAAGTTTTGGAAGTAAAACACACCATCCTTTAAGTCTTCCTGTCTTTTCTCAGTTAAATAGCTACATATCATAATTAGGGCAAAGGGACATTTCTAGGGAGGTCATGTGTACCTTTTTCTGTCATAGAAAGACACACCCAATTAGTGTCTAGATTGGAAGATAAATAGCAGAACAATACGTGCAGGTTTATGTGGTAGAAAGAACTGTAGTGGTGCTATTTTCATTTAATTTTTTTTCTACTTTTAGCCTTCTATCAATCAGCCATAAGTAAAAATGGATGTGCTCACATACATATATACCAATTATCTCTGAAATCCATGACAATAGAAAACAGATGAGTAGAAAACTTTGTTTCCAACAGTAGTTTTAGCTTTTACATGAACAGTCAGATACCAGGTAGATTTCTGAACACTATTTTTAAATTAGAAGGACTATATAAACTCCTAGGTCATAAGAACTTCATTCTGAAATCCTCAGGATATGTGGTTAGCATTTAAGTGGGCTTTAGAACATGGAGGAAACTTCAATTTGAGTATGATTTATAGAGTAAGTGGGCATTCATTTATTCAATGAATATTTATTGAATATGTACTGCTTTGTTTGCTGAATGAAAGAACAAATTAGGGGGCCTTGTAAGTATGTGTTATTGCTGAGTTTTACTGGGTTCAGAAGTACTGTTTTGTTTTGTTTTGTTTGAGATGGAGTCTCGCTCTGCTGCCCAGGATGGAGTGCAGTGGCAGGATCTCGGCTCACTGCAACCTCTGCCTCCCGTGTTCAAGCAAGTCTCTTGCCTCAGCCTCCCAAGTAACTTGGACTACAGCTGCATACCACCACGCCCGGCTAATTTTTTTGTATTTTTTTTAGTAGAGACGGGGTTTCACTGTGTTGCCCAGGCTGGTCACAAACTTCCGAGCTCAGGCAATCTGCCTGTCTCGGCTTCCCAAAGTGCTGGGATTGCAGGTGTGAGCCACCATGCCTGGCCAGAAGTACTGTTTTATATGAAAGCTTTAGAGTAGATAAAAATATAATTAAGGAAGTTAAAAACATAAAGGGAGCTAATTCATGAAGGAAAACTAAAGAGCATCAGCAAAGATAAAGAGAAGATAGCATGTATAAAAATGGGCTATTAGTTGGTTACACTATAACTTACAATTAGCTTTAATAATTTATTGATATTTGGAGGCTGAGGTGGAAAGAGCCCCTTGAGTCCAGGAGTTGAAGGATGCAGGGAGCTATGATTGTGCCAGTCTACTCCAGCCTGGGTGATGGAGTGAGACTTCATCTCTTAAAAAATTTTAATTTTTTGATATTAATTCTGAACAAGTACCTGGGACTGCCATGTGAGAGGGATCATGTGTTAGGAGCTTTATTTGACCCTTTCAGCTGTGCCTAGTTTTTCAGCCATCCCTTCTAAGATACCAGTCACATGAGTGAAGTTGCCTTGGACCATCCAGACTAGTTTGACTGTTAGCTGAATACCACCAGCCAACTTCTGTTCATTCCACCAGCTAACTTCTGTTGAAACAGAAGAATCATCTAGCTGAGCCCTGTCTGATTCTTTGACCCACAAAATTGTTAGATATAATAAAATGTTTTTTAAGCCATTAAATTTGGAGTCATTTGTTACTCAGCGATAGATAGCCAAAGCACCCACAGAGAACATCTAAACACTTGTATGGTACTGGAGAATAATCATTACAAGTTATGCTATAATTTTTAAATGATAGATTGATCATTTTGTATCAATAGCCCAAGGATAAAATTTAGTGAAAGGGTAGTCAGTTGGGCACAGCATGTGTGGTGACTCTGTGGTATGTTGTCTTGGCTAGGCTAAAAAAACTACATTCCTTTGAATTTATTTTTTGGTAAGTTTCTGGAGAAGTGAGCTATAAGATATATTCTCTCAAGATTAGGAAGATGGAAGAAAGCACCAGCTGTTTTGTGATCTATATACACCTTCTCCTAATTAGTGAATCAGACACTAATTTAGCTGATGCTGTGAAAAGATTTTGTGGGTATAATTAAAGTTCCTAATCAGTCAAGAAGATTACCCTGAGTGGGCCTCATTTAATCAGCTGAAAGTCCTTAAAAGATAATAACAACCTCTCCTAGAAAAAGAGATAAATCTGTGGACAACAGCTTTAGCCAGTGTCTGTGAGGCTTCGTTCAGGCTTCTTGTGATCTTCTCTGCCCTATGGACTCTGGATTTGCTTATCCAGCCTCCGAAACCATGTAAGCCAGTTCCTTGTTATATGTATGCGTATATTCACACACGTATGCATAGATAGATATCTCCTATTGGTTCTGCTTGTCTGGATGGAATCTAACACAGATTTTTCTATCAAAAGTGGATCCAGAGGCACAGATCTTAAGGGTAAGTTCTCTGAATTGGTTGTGATTTTCTGGAATTTTTTTCCTATTTGATAAAACTTAAGGCACTAATAAGCTTGTTTCTAGTGGTTTAAAAGGCATTGGTAGTCCATGACATGATGTGGTGAAAGAGTTGCTCAAATTATCACCTTTGGATACTATAAATGAATACTTAACAAAAGGTGAGATTCAAGATATCTAAGCATGAGCCACTGAGAACATTTTAGTCAAAATAAGGAGTGTAATGAAGTTGGTTGATAATTCCTAACTGCTCCAGACAAAGTGGGCATAGAAAAATGAACTTAGGGCTCTAAATTTCTAGCTAAATGTCCTGAAAACTTCTACATTTGCCCTCAAAGAAACTCTATCCTGTAGCTGTGAGGCTGGGGTTTCTGAAAATGAAAGCCAGAGTTTCCTCCTGTGAGTGGCAAACTAACCACTTCTGTGAAAGTTTGGCCAGTGATTGGGAAGGAATGGGCCCCTACAAATGGGAGTGGGGAAATATGGGTAGATTCTGATAAAGCTGGGGATCTCAGCTTCCCCCTATGAAATTGAATCTTTGCCCATAGAACCAGTCTTTCTAACTCTGCCTGAGGAAGTGTAAGGTGTCAACTTGACTAGGCCACATGGTACCCAGATACTTGGTTTAACATTTTTCTGGTTGTTTATGTGAGGGCATTTTTGGATAACCAACATTTAAATCAGTAGAATGAGGGAAGCAGATTGCCTTCCATAATGAGGGTGGGCTACAATCCTGCATTGAAGGCCTAAAGAGAGCAAAAGGCTGATGCCCCCGTGAAAGATAATTTTCTTGCTTGACAGTCTTTGAACTGGGAAATCAACTGTTCCTGGTTCTACAACAGCTTGCCAGCCTTCAGACTTTAACTGGGACATTGGCTCTTTTTTTCTGGTTCTACAGCAGCTTCTGGCCTTTGCACTAGAACTGGGACATCAGCTCTGCAGATTTTGGACTTGCCAGCCTCCATAATTATGTTGGCCAATTCCTTATAAATTATATATATAATATATATCATAAATATATACATATAAACAATTTAAACAATGTAAATATTTATAATATATATAATAAATATATGTATATATTCTGTTTCTCTGGAGAACCCTGATTAATATGGGAAGATAGTCCCCTTTACCTGAATAACCTGGAATAGTCTCCCCTGAGGAATGTTGATGCAAAGAGTCAAACTGTAAAATATTTTTAGAGATTTATTCTGAGCCAAATATGAGTGGACGATGGCCTATGATATAGCCCTCAGAAGGTCCTGAGAACATGTGCCCAAGGTGGTTGGGGTACAGCTTGGTTTTATATATTTTGGAGAGGCATGGGACATCAATCAAATACATTTTAGAAATATACCGGTTTGGTTCAGAAAGTGGGGGACAACTCAAAGCTGGGGGGAGTGGAGGGCTTTCAGGCTATAGGTAAATTTAAACATTTTCTGGTTGACAATTGGTTGAGTTTATCTGAAGAGCTGGGGTCAATAAAAAGGAAATGTTCAGGTTAAGAAAGAATTTTGGAGATCAAGTTTTGCTGTGCAGAGGAAGTTCTCAGATAGCAGACTTCAGAGAGAACAGGTTGTGAAATGTTTCTTACTGGATCTAAAAGGGTACCTGGCTCTTAGTTGATTATCTCCTGAATCTGGAAAGGAAGGAAGGAAAACAAGAGGAAAGGGGATTCTCTATAGAATGTGGATTTTTCCCACAAGGGATGTCTTTGCAGGACCATTTCAAGATACGGCAGAGAAACATGTTTTGGGATAAAATATTTTGATTTTCGTCCTTGTTATGACAGAGTCAGATTGGAAAGTAAGTCACGATATACAGGGTTAAAAAAAACCCATCTGATAAGAATTTATGGTTTGTAGGGCCTGACTTCCCATACCCCTCTGGCAGGAATTTGGGCAAGATAAAAAAAAACTCAGACCTTAATCCTCAGGAAGTTGCTTACAAGGTGCTCCTGATGCTCCTCAGGACCCACTCCCCGACACTCCTTTTTGTTTCTGTAACTAGACTCAACTAGAAGCAGCTCTCAAAAAATGAGGTACAATGTATAACTCATGAAGAGGTGTGATATACACCAAAAGAACTGCATGACTTTTCAATTTATATAAATAGAAATCTAGGAGATATGCGTGAGAATGGATAGTGATGTGTAATCAAGGTGTAAGGAATATGTCATCAGGCCTAATTTATAGGTTCACTGTTCAGAGATTCAGTGTTTTAGCTCAAGAAGTTAGGAAGGGCTTAATTAGATGGTTGGCTGGCTGGTTGTCTAGAACAAAAAGGTGGCCTACACTAAATGAAGTTGAAATGCCTTGTTTTATTATAGAGGAAGGTAGTTAAAGGCTTGAGATTCCAATGTTTGAGTGGATTTACCATTCAAGATTGCTCTCCAGTCCTGGAAAAACGTGCATTTCACCATAGCTTTGAAAAATAAATTGTAGGGGAGCATCAGCATCTGTGAAAAGCTCTATAGTCTTTCTTCTCTGTAGGTCAGAAATTATTAAGTAAACTGCTACCACTGAAGGATCCCTAAATGCAATAGAGATAATGGGTCCTGGGATGTTAAGGGCCAAATGGTGACATTTAATTGCCAAAGATAAGATAGGCAGGGTTATCATAATGGATAGCAGAGTTAAAATAGTAAGGAGAGGCTGGCTGGTGGCTCAAGCCTATAATCCCAGCACTTCGGGAGATCAAGGTGGGTGGATCACCTAAGGTCAGGAGTTCAAGACCAGCCTGGCCAGCATGGTGAAACCCCATCTCTACAAAAAATACAAAAATTAGCCGGGAGTGGTGGCACTTGCCTGTGATCCCAGCTACTTGGCAGGCTGAGGCAGGAGAATCACTTGAACTTAGGAGGCAGAGGTTGCAGTGATCCAAGATCTCACCACTGCATTCACTCCAGCCTGGGCGACAGAGGGACTTCATCTCAAAAAAAAAATAAAATAAAATAAAATAAAAAAAAGAGAGATGTATATATCTAGTTTGATTTGAAGAGATTATGCTGTTGGTTCTCATGATGATCGAACTTCTCACGACGTCCCAAGAGCAGAAATGGACGGTTAATCTATTCTTATTTGATTTGTAGAGTAGAGGAGTTCTAGGTCTAAATAGAAGTCTGGCCTAATTTCCAAAATATAGAGTTAATTTCTTCATTTCCAAATTTAAGTCAGTAAACAGACTTAGAACCCCTTGAGAAAGAAACCTACTCTACTGCCAAAAATTTATACTGTTAACTTTCCTTTCAGTATTTTCCCAAAGTGACTTATGGCTTTTATCAGGTTGACTGTACACTGGGGAAAGAAAATTCCGGAGAATGGAGTTTAGCCTAGCCAGGCTGACACATCACAAAGGCATCACAGACCACCCCTTGTCAACTTGGTGCCCATATTTCCTTAAAACATACTGCCTATATGATACAGCTATCCCATATACAACTGCAAACATGCCAAACTTTTCCTCAGAAGAGGATACAAAATCCTCTTCTGAAGAGTAATGTTTCTCTTCTCTTTTGAAATTTAAATACTAAGATTAACTACCATCAACACATCTTGTGACATAAAGTTAGCTATTAACACATCTTGTGTTAGATTATAAGAGTTGATAAGGGAGAGAAGAAAATAAAAATACTTAATATTATACAAACATTCACATCGAGAGAAAACTCATAACTAATGCAGTTTTCAACTAGTCATGTGGTTGTAGCTGGCATTTATAACAGCCACCTTTTTATCCATTCCATATTCTTTGGCCTCAGCAATCACCTAATCTGGAATCAAACCCTTGTTTTTGAAGCCTCTGGGCCATTATCAGTCCTGCCTGAATTGTTTTTTTGTAGTTTTCTATTGATATGAATCACAGGATGTGAATATTAGGAAGTACTTTAGAAGATCTTCAGTATTTCAGGCATACTTTTCCTTACCTCCACTGTGTAGCAACCCAATCCGCTCTTGATGTGAGCAGTCACCTCAGCTATTACGGTAACCCCCTTGCTTGTCTGTTCATTCAGAGGCATAAGGAATCCAAAGTGACTGGGAGCAGTCTCAACTTTCAGTTTAGTGGAATCATTGTGTCCTCTAGTAGAAGCATTTCTCTCTCTGGAACTAGAACCTCTAAACCAGCAGAGTTTAAAGTTATGAGGACAGGAAGAAGAAATTTTGATGGTGGATCCCTAGGAGTAGTAAAGAGGCCTCTCCTGTTTCCACCTCTTGATTGTTGGATGTGTGAATCCTGGTAATGGGAAAAACAGCACTGTATACTAGATGTTAATTTAGATCACATACCATATTCTGGAGGACATTGCCGCAGCCCTGCAAAGTAACACCACCTGTTACCTTGGCTGGGTCTTCAAAGGCCATTCCACAATCGTCATACCAGCTGCTTTGGGATTATGGACAAAATGAGGAGACAAGTAACTTCCATCAGTTGTGAAATGAGTTCTTGATTAAAATTGATATTAAGTGGGATACAAGATGGTGGACAGAGCATTCTGTAGGTCTATACTTGCTCATTTTAGCAGAAGCATCATATGCACAGAAGAAAAAATCATATTCAGAGTAAAAATTTATCCTTCTAAGAAGAAAATGCTTTCCCTTCTATGAGAAAGAAGTCCAATGTATAATAAATATGCCACCAGCCTGTTACCCTAGAAATGATACCATTTCAGGGACTTACTGTTGGTCCTTGCTGCTGGCAGTTTGGGTTCTCAACAGTGTCTGCTGTGGTGAGCAGAGATTCATGTTGCTGAGCCCATGCATAACTTCTGTCTCTGCCACCATAGCCACTTTGTTCATGAGCCCATTGAACGAAGTGTTTTGGTAATGAGTAGCTGACGAAAGAGGCTGACTGGTGTCTACAGAACAGGTCATTCTTTCCATTTTATTGTTAAAATTCTCCTCTACTGAGATAACTCTCTAACGAGAATTCATATTGACACAGATATTTCTGGGTACCATTCTAGAAGAGGTCCATCCATATTCCTCTTTCCCAGACCTCCTTGCCAACATTTCAAGTGTGTTTTTCTAAATCCTTGACACTTCAGCCACACCATTTGTCAAAGTCAATCCATTACAGACTTGTACCTCTGGGTATTTTCTTCTCTCAGGAAAAATAACCAAGCAAGGGCATTGCTGGAAGTTCTGCCCACTGGGAGGATTCTCCTTTACTGCAGTCTTCCAGGGTTGCCCGGAGTAAGACTGTAGAGTTTTAGCTGTCCACTTTTGAGTGGTACTTGTGTACAATGCAGAACCCTTTGTTAACCAGACCTGAGGTTTTTTTTTTTTCTCTGCCTCAGTCAACTTGTCTTAGGCAGGAAGACTTAGGTATGGATTAAAGAGAGAAGGTAAGGTAGGAGGAATAGGGACCATGGACATACTGGCCACTTCCTCATGTAACTTCCTTGTGTCTTAAGGGCCTCCGCAAATCTGATCTCACATATACTGCTTCCCTTTGATAACAGAGTACTGTTATGCACACTCAACATGACACCCAGCTCATGATGGGAAGTTCAGGTAGCAGGGTAACTTAGTGACTCATGATCAAGTGTTCAGTCTCTACCAAGGCTGAGTAATAGGCCAAAAGCTGTTTCTCAAAAGGAGAGTAGTTATCCATCGAGGATGGTGTAGCTTTGCTCCAAAATCCTAAAGGTCTGTGCTGTGATTTACCTAATGAAGCTTGCCAAAGGCTCCAAATATCAACCCCATCTACCACTGATACTTGAAGCATCACTGGATCTGCTAGATTATGTGATCCAAATGACAGAGCAGATTGTGTGGCAACATGAACCTATTGAAGAGCCTTCTTTTGTCTGGGCCATATTCTCTACTGCCAGCTCTTTGCCTTATTTGGCAAATGGGTCAGAATAGCCACTCCAATAAAGTATATTTTATATCCAAAATCCAGAGAGGATCCCCTGGGTACTCTGCCTCTTTTTTAGTGGTAGGAGGGTTAGATGCAGCACTTTATCTTTTACCTTGGAAGGTATCTTGACATTTTATACATCACTGGATCCCTAGAAATTTCACTAAAGTGGAATTTTTGTTTTACTTTGTTGCTGTTAAAGAAAAACTAAATCGGGAAGTGAACTTTGTAAGGGTATATAGAGTGACAAGAAGATAACCTCAAGAACTAGTCAGACCTGAGTTTGACTCCTAGCTGTACCACTGGTAGTTATAAGACTTTACGAAAGCTACTTAACCTCTTTGAGCTCCAGTTTTCTTGTCTATAAAATGGATGTGGTAATAAAAGTATCTTAGGGTTGTTATATGAAATGAGATACTGTGTGCAAAGCACTATACAATACTTGGCATATATTTAGCATCAAACAACTGTAGCTCCTTCTTCTATTATGAAGAATCACCATGAGAATATATGGATAATAGGTGTTTCAATTCAGTTTTCTTGTAAACTGAATTTTATTGCAGCAGAATTCTGGTAAGGTCTGTGTTATTATGCATAGTTCTACAGGTGTGGAAGATGAGGAAAGATAAAGTGAATTCTAGTCATATAACCCAGGATGATATGGTCTCCCGATTTTTGCAGTTATAATGTATGCTAGAAACTAGAAGTGAGCAGAAGTGCCAGAGTACATTTTATTTTCTATTTCTAGATGTGGTATCATAAGTATTTATATATAATCTCACATTTGTTCTATTTGAATAGAGTCTAGATAGAGATAGCCAAAGAATGGGTAATGAGAGAGAATAGGAAAAAAGTGGGAAAATAATTTTTTTTGTTTAAAGAAAAGAAGAAAAAGTTTGAATTACAGATTTTAAAGAGAATACTTACATATTGATACCTAGACTTTAATACCTGTGAGATAATATCAAAAGCTTATTCAATAGATTTATATAAAATTATTTATAGCATAATTCATTATTCTTCCTTTATATTGGATAATCAGTATAATGTAATTATCAAGTGCAAAAACAATGTGAAATTTGTCTTTTGGGGACAGTTAATGATGAGAAAGCAAGATTCATGGCCACCTTTTCAGATGTGCTTTCTTTAGTCTCTTGCTATCCCAGGTGTGGTCCATGGGCCAACAGATCAGTATCACAAACTGCTTATTAGCAATGCAGAATCTCAGGTCTACCCTACACCTTCTGAATAAAAACATACATTTTACCAAGATTTAATGTAGGCTATGAAGGTTTAAGAGGCATTGCTCTTGACTTCTGATCTAGGTTGATTTCTATACTATATTCCTGTCTGCCTGATTTACTTTCAATATTGGAATCAGAATAGCCAGTCGTATTCGTTCAGTTTTGTAGAATTTGCAAATCAGAACTCTATTTTTGGAATGACAGGAGTTAACATTTTTCTGAAATGAGAAAAATACACTGTAGCTACATTGTTATAATTTACAAATCGATGTAATTCACAACTAGTTCCTATTAAGCTTCTGTTTGAAGGCAAAATGAGAAGTGTAGGACTGGAAAGTAGTTTATTATTAATTATGGCTAAATTAGACTATATCATAGTATTATTAATTATAGTCAGGAAGCTACATTTTGTTTCCCTCAACAAATGGTGAGACCAGTTTCTAGAACATGAAAGATTTTCTGTACCCTTATCAAGGATGGCAAATACCTGAGACAGCTAATTTTCCCTTAAGACCCTCCTTCCCCTGTATTTGAGGGGCAATGCCAGTGGAACCAGAAAACTTTTTTTCCCTCCTGGATCCTGGGTGTAACATAAGAATCCTTCTCAAGCATTCCAGGCAGCCACTGTAAATCAAAGTTGCCACGCAGAATAAAAGTTATCGAATGTAGCATTTCATATTAGTCTCCTGCAAATATTAAGCAGTTTTTCATTGTTATAACCAATGAAAATTGTCAAAAACAAAGTACAAGTATCATATTCCTGCATTCTTGAACCAGACCATCTTTCATTCCCCATGCATCTGTAGCAGTGTTACCAGAACTTCTTCAGTGAATATTCAACTTCTTCAAGTTATCAGATATTACTGACAGTATAGTGAAAAGAGTAAAGGTCTTGTAATATGACAGAAATGAAGTCAATCACCTTCTAATCCTTCCCGTGTGACTTCAGTTACATTACTTCTCTTCCTCATATGTAATATGAGGATATCATCTGATTTAGAGTATTGAGATTAAATTAGATAACATGTTAATGTAACCAGTAAAGTAAGATACAGAAGTTTTATAAATGTTGGCTGCTGTCTTCTCTCACTTCCCTTTCCTCTGAATAGTTTTGTTGGTAGACAAGGTGACTCTTGTAAAGCAAGTACAATATTTACCATGTCCTAGAACAGTATTTGTCTCTTGCAAGGCTGTTATCAGTAATAAAAATTCACTTCAGTGGGCAGTTAATTAACTATTCTGTTTACTTACTGGATACATTCTGGGTGAGGTTCTTAGACTCAATATGTAAAAGAGTAAGGGAAGTTTAGAAGGACTGTGTTTTACAATATTTAATGGTTACATGTAGAAAGAGAAATAACCATAAACTTTGTGATGAGTCTGAAAATCATTTTTAAAAGTACTAAAAAAAGAAAAATAATGATCCAAGTATATCTATTGTACCATATGAGAGAACCTCAAGGACAGTGGGAGTGGTGAAGTATTTGTTTTCCTGACGCTACAAGAGAAGCATGAATGTAAGATAAGTACATATTTTAGTAGACACTTGCTCCTGTAGTATGTTAATACCATGGTCTAAAGATAATTCTTGATGATGGTTCTCCTAGGATCTATGCAAGAAAAAGTAATAACTAAAATGTGTAAAGTCTTATTATAGGTGTTGTCTCCAAGAAAAAGCATAGGAAAATAAATGCATTCTGGGAAAAAAAGTATACATTAGTAGAACTTTAATGTTCTTTGAAAATTGACTGACAATCAGAAACACTTCAAGAAGTAAGAGTTGAGCATGTTAAAGTATGAAAACCTTTAGGAACACTTTCCTAAATGACAGTGTTCTCTGGCTTCAAATACAGAATTCTGTTAAGAATCAAAGACTTCAACTGTAATTGCATTTGATCAGAGAATGCTCTTCTATAAGGCATTCTTTGAGAAATCCATATAAAAATAAGATGTTTAAGAATCTGTGTATTCATTTAGCCATACAAAAGATATTTAAATGAAAATTTTATTAACTGGAATTTTGTTATGCCATAGAGCTATCTTAGGAACACGATTCCAAGACAGAAGTGAAACTGATGGTGACACTACTTTTATAATTAGCGTATAATACTAGAGTGCCATTAATAATACAGCAGATACAGAGATGTTTTTTTTTTCCCATTTTGGATTATGGTGATTCACAGTGGGAGAAGCTTTGTAAAATATAAATTCTGATTCTTTTTCAATTTGGTCTAATTTAAATTCCCCTGGCTTCTGCTAAGTAAAAAATAAATGGGTCTGGGTTTGTGAATTAGTTTTTTTAAAATTAAAAAATAACCTGCTGTAACTATTCAGAAATGTACCTCAATTAGGGTATTTTTTAAAAAAATGTGTGAACATATTTAAAAGTAACCTTTACCATAATTAAGCTTGGTAGAAATAGAAATTATTGATAATGATAAATCATAAAATTAAGCTTATTAAATAATATTACTTGGGAAAAGTACTACACTTCATTAACTTTAACATTTTTCTTTTCCTTTCTTTGGCTCTGTATTGGACAATGAGTTTTTACTGTGAGAGATGCTAAAGAAGAGCATTATAATTTTTAGTTTTACTTTAAAGCTCATCCATGTATTTTCTTTTTTTTCTTGGTGTGAATGTCTTCACTCGTTTATTTGAGATGCCTGGAATTTCTTTTTTTTTTTTTATAAAAGAAAGAGAGAAAGAAGGAAGAAAAGAGAATGAAAGAAGAGAAAAAGAAGAAGAAAAGAGGGGAGAGAGAACGGGAATCTTGCTCTATTGCCCAGGCTAGAATGCAGTCTAGAAATGGATATTAAAAAGCTCTTTTATACTAATAATTGTGTTATACAATGGAGACAGGAAGGAATAAGGGAGGAAAATAACAAACAAACAGCCAACCAATATTTCATTTAAACCTATGGAATGCTATGCAATTGCTGGGGAGTGATTTACTCCCAACCATGTGGTCACTTTTAGAATAAATGTGATGTGTTACTGAAAAAAAATGTATGTTTTGTGGATTTGGAGTAGAGAGTTCTGTAAATGTTTATTAAGTTTACTCATTCGAGGTCTAAGTTCAAGTCCCGGGTATTCCTGTTAACCTTGTATCTCATTAATCTGTCCAATATTGACAATGTAGTGTTAAAGTCTCCCATTATTATTGTGTGGGGAGTCCAAGTCTCTTGTAAGTCACCAAGAAGTTGCCCTATGTATCTGGGTGCTCCTATATTGGGTGTGCATAGACTTAGGATCGTTAGCTCTTCCTGTTACATTGATCCCTCTACCATTATACAATGTTCTTCTTATCTCTTTTGGTTTCTATTACTTTAAAGTCTATTTTATCAGAGATGAGAATTGCAACTCCTGCTTTTTTTTTTTTTTTTTTGCTCTCCACTTGGTTGGCAAATCTTCCTCCATCCCTTTGTTTTGAGTCTCTGTATATCCTTGCATGTGAAATGGGTCTGGATGTGGCTTACCGATGGGTTTTTTGGAATGGCTGATACTGGTTGTTCCTTTCTGTGTATAGTGCCTCTTTCAGAAGCTCTTGTAAAGCAGGCCTGGTGGTAATGAAATCTCTGAGTACTTGCTTGTTCGTAAAAAATTTTATTTTTCCTTCACTTATGAAACTTAGTTTGGCTGGATATGAAATTCTGGGTTGAAAGTTCTTTTCTTTAAGGATGTTGAATATGGGCCCCCACTCTCTTCTAGCTTGTAGGGTTTCTGCTGAGAGATCTGCTGTGAGTCTGATAGGCTTCCCCTTGTGGGTAACCTGACCTTTCTCTCTGGCTGCCCGTAGTATTTTCTCCTTTGTTTCAACCCTGATGAATCTAATGATTATGTGCCTTGGGGTTGCTCTTTTTGAGGAATATCTTTGTGATGTTCTCTGTATTACCTGGAGTTGGGTATTGTCTTGCCTTGCTAGGTTAGGAAAGTTTTCCTGGATAATATCCTGAAAAATATTTTCCAGCTTGGATTCATTCTCTTCGTCACATTCAGGTACACCTATCAAACGTAGATTAGGTCTTTTCACATAGTCCCATATTTCTTGGAGACTTTGCTCATTCCTTTTTACCCTTTTTTCTCTAATCTTGTCTTCTCGTTTTGTTAAGTTGGTCTTCGACCTCTGAAATCCGTTCTTCTGCTTGATCAATTCGACTGTTAAAACTTGTGCATACTTCTCGAAGTTCTCGTATTGTGTTTTTCAGCTCCATTAATTCACTTATATTCCTTTCTAAATTGTCCATTCTCGTTAACATTTCGTCAAACCTTTTTCAAAGTTCTTAGTTTCCTTGCATTGGGCCAGAACATGTTCTTTTAGCTCACAGAAGTTTCTCATTATCCACCTTCTGAAGCCTAATGCTATTGATTCCTCACATTCATTCTCAATCAGGCCTTGTTCAATTGGTGATGAGGCACTGCAATCCTCTGTAGGAGGAAAGGCATTCTAATTTCGGGTGTTTTCAGCCTTTTTGCGCTGGTTTCTTCCCATCTTTGTGGATTTATCTACCTGTCATCTGTGTGATTGCTGACTTTCAGATTAGGTCTCTGAGTGGACATCCAGCTTGTTGGTGATAGTTTTTTCTATTTCTTAATTTTTCTTCGGCAGACGCCCATCCCCACAGAGCTGGACCTTCCCGGGTTCAGCTGTACTTACTGTGAAACTCTCAATCCTCAGCAGTTCCAACTGCTGTTTTTTTTTTTTTTTTTGTGGAGGGGGACCAGACTTCCCCTGCGGCAACCCACTATGCCGGCTGAAACAGCAGCATTGTGATTCATGGCGCTTTCTGCCCGGGAATCTCCCGGTCTGGTTCCCCACTTCAGTCTGCTTTTCAACCAGCTGAATGGGAGACTCTGTCTTCCCGGAGCTCCAAACACCAACCAAAGGGCACTCAGTCCTGTATACTCCGGACTGAGAACCGCCGTGCCGGGGCGTCTGCAAAATGGCCATGCCGGCCAAAAGAGTCGCGCTGGCGACCCGTGGGGCTCCTCCACCGGGAATCTCTTTGTCCGTGGGCAATAAAAATTCATCTGAAAATGTGGCGTCCACTCACTCTCTGAGCTTTCAGTGGGAGCTACAATCCTGAGCTGCTGCTAATCGGCCATCTTGGATCTCTCTTCTTGTATTTTCTTTGGAATGGCTACTGTGTACTACATACCAGAAGAAACTGGTTTCTTTCCATCTCAGATTTTATCTGGCTTCTTATAAGCTGGCAGATCTAGGAAACGCTATTCTTCTTAATATATAACAGTTTTAATCTCCATTTGTATAAAATTTAAGAATATTTTAAAGTAAAATTAATTTATAATTTTATGAATTTACTTCTACTTTTAATATTCTTTAATTTTCAGATCAGGTTATTAGTCAAGATGTCTATACTCAATCCATTTTGAATGCTTTTCCAGATTATGCTTTCTTCATTGAAGGGTTCATATTTATTTAAGGGTATCATAAATATTTAATAGATTGAGATCTATAAACTGATATGTATCATTGACCTGACTAACAAATATATATTGGGAATTAAGTTTGTTTCTATGAGAGATCTGCATCTATAATAACACTTATTTAGTTTATGTATAATTAAAATAAACTTTTATTGTAATTTAGAAATGAATCAAGATATATTTGCTAGACTGTATAAGCCAGAAGTTGCCTAGGAAATGGCTGCAATTCATTTTAAAGTTCTTAAAATTTTGCAACTCCTCACATACGTGTTTTGTTAACTTTTCAATCTTGTTATATATTTTAAGAGGACTGATATCTTCCCTTATGTTTACTTGAGCAGTAAATCAGAAATTACAAATATCCATTTGAGTATAAATTTATCTGTGTTTCTAAATTGTATTTAGTTTTCTGCTTTCTGGATTTGATGTCTAGTATATACTATTTTCTTTAATAGATATAATTTTAAACACAATAATAAGAACAGCATTAGAATAGAAATCAGTACCCATTTTTCTACATTTCTTCAGGACATCACATACCATCAGTGAAGTGCTTTTATTGAAATATAGTTAGTAGCAATTAGGCTAAATTTTGGCTTTCATAGATTGGAAATGTTAAAGCCCTGTTGATCTTAAGGTTTTTGGGTAGTGGTAGTATTTGTAGTACCATGAAAGAGTCACCTATTTTATGTAAAAGTATGCTTATTGAATTTCCAGATATATGACATCATAGTGTAGTAATATTAGATTAGTAGTTCATAATAAAAACTTTTGTCCCAGGTTTCACAAAGACCACTAGAATAACTGAATAAATAAGCTTAAGTCTCTCCTCCAGTTTTTCATTTTTAAAATTAGGTTACCTGCCCCGATTCTATCTCATATTGTAGTGATTCAGATCTCCTATTTTTAAATTTTAATAATGAAAAATTAAAGATTACTGTAATTAAAAATGTCAGGTTTTCTTTCTATAAATCCATAATCCTATTTTAACAATTCTTTATTCCAGACATTAAAAAACTTAATTAACAATAAAAAATTTAAAAGCCACTCTTTATTGCACATGTACAACATATTTGACAATCTCCGACTGGTCTCAAACTCCTAAATGAATCACTAAATTACATTTTGGTCATGCATTGCTCTTTGAGACTACTAAAAGTCAGTAAATTTTCTATTTCTTCGGGTGATTCATCCTTCAATCTGGAAAAGTGTTAACACAGCTTTCTAAAGTGTCTATTGGTAGGGATTAGTCTCATGATTTGTATTTACTATTCTGTTTATAATAATTTAAAATGTTGCATTAATTAAATCTATACAAAAAGAATAGTCAGTTTTCTTGGTAATAGAAAGGGATATAAGTAGTGATAATTAGAAACCAAAACTGAATATACCCTGCTAGATTAGTTCCCAGAGAATATGGTTTATCTTTAATACATATAATTTGCCTGACAATAAGTGATTGACTAAATATTTTATCAGTAAAGATAATACCTCCCTAGATGATCATTTCTTTTTATATCTTTACTATTTTTAACTGGAGAGAAAAGTTCAGTTTTTTACAATCAAAATAAGTATTAAAGTGATATTATAAAATCAGAGCCCCCAAATCCTAACCCAAGAACAACTATGAAATTAATAGTGCATTGTTGTTAAGTGCTGGGTAGGTTAGCTCTTGAATAAAGTTTAGTTTGTTACATGAAAAACATTAATAAATAAATTCATTATTCTCAGGCTTTCTATAAACACTAACAGTTTCTATAAACACCAACAGTATAATGCAACATTAAAAAAACTTCAAAGCACATTTTTAAAATGTTTAAGCAATTGTTATTTACATCATTTATGGTTGGCCAACTGTAGTAATGTATGAAAATTCCTAAAACGGAAAGAAAAAATAGCAAAGAAAGCAGAAAACAATGAATCCAATGACCCAGTTCACTGAATAAATATATATGATCACCATATCCATGTCAAACCACCATCCACGGCTATCATCCTCAAAGTGCAGGTAATCCATCCTGTGTGCACCATGTGGGAACTGCCTTCTTGTAACTGGAGCTGCATGTCTGTGGAAACCTAGAAGATGTATGAACATATTTTAAAGTCCATTAAATTCAAGCAACAGTTCAGAAAAGAAGCTGCAATATGAACACAAGTACAATTAAACAAAGCATATCTTGATTTCACTGAGTGGAGTTATGTTGTATTCCTGACAGTTTTTTTCAATGATAAACAACTATTAGAAGCCCCTTCTAGTTCAGGGCATTAAAGGCAGGATAGCAGAGAACATAGGATATGAAGTCAAGAGATTTACCTAGGTCTGCCACTTCACTGGGGCAAGTTATTTATCTCTTTTGGTCTTGGATTTCTCATCTATACCATCTAATTTCTTCAAAACTTTGTGAGGATCAAATGCAATTATTTTCAGGAGAACATTTTCTAAATTTAAACTTTATTCATGTTTTATTTTTACAACTGCTTTTATAACTTCTGATCACCAACTTCACCTTATACTTCGAGAATTTCATTTAGTTTAGTTCTTTGAGCAAAGTTCTAAGAAGAATCTTACTTTATTTTGGCATTGAATGAACTGGACAGACATAATGATATGTCTTTAAAGAAATTTAGCTTTAATTTCCATAGAATTCAAAGCATGGGGATTGGCTGTACATAAAAAGTAAATCTTGAAAGTAAACTATAGTCTACTTATTACTAAATGAAATATGACATTTTGAGAAATATTACATCTCATGAAATACAATGTTTTCCTTGTATATTTACATGCTAATTAAAGCTTAAGAATAAACTTACTCAATAGCAACTTGCTTTTGTTGGTTGACAATATATAAATTCAGTCATTTAAAAAACAAAATTAAATATTCTGAGGACTGATAACCTATTAATCTTTTGCTTTTTACTTACCTACTTCCAACTTTAAGTATTTCTTAAAAAAAAGGAAAAGGGAAATGATTATTCGTGTTAAGTAGCAGGGATAGCATAATAAACTAGGCAGAAAAAAATGTAATTCTGGTGCTTGCTAGCAACTCTGGTGATAAAAGTTCTGTGAAGCTCTAGCTTGAAGCGAATTCTGGTTCATTCATTATAACAATCGAGTAATGTTAAGTATTATACTCTAGGTCACGCTGCTTATTCTGATGGCAAGGTTGTTTTTACTTGGGTATCAGTATGGTCCTTTAAAGTCAAATCTCTTTAATTAAGAACTATCCTATTTTTTATGTATTAAGTTTATTTGGAAATTTTGTTTACTTACGTAGGTTCAAAATATGAAATTTAAAAAGATGAAATAAACATGAAATAAGTGATACTTTATTTTATTCTTATTTATTTATTTTTATTGAGATGGAGTTTCACTTTGTCACCCAGGCTGGAGTGCAGTGGCACGATCTTGGCTCACTGCAACCTCTCCCTCCCTGCCTCAGCCTCCCGAGTAGCTGGGATTATAGGCGCATGCGACCATGTCTGGCTAATTTTTTGCATATTTAGTAGAGACGGGGCCTCAAACTCCTAACCTCAGGCAATTCACCTGCCTCAACCTCCCACAGTGCTGGGATTACAGGCATGAGCCACTGTGCCCAGCCGAAATAACTGATATTTTAAAATAAATTGTAGAGCTATATTGAAATAGGTTTTTAAATAATTTCTAATTGGTCTTGGTTGACTTTCTATCATATCTGATTTGATTTAGAAATGTCTTTTACTGATAAACAATATTTGTACATTTTAATGACATATATGTAATATTGTTTATTGTTGTAGTCTGGTGGTTTTCTGTAGTGGTATCCTTTGCATTTTTTTCTCTTCCTTATTTGCATGTTTGTTCTACCTCTGGGTTTTACTTTCATCTATTTTCATATCATTCTTTTGCTTCCAAAAATGCTTCCCCTAAGCATTTCTTTTATGGCCAGTCTAGCAGTGATGAATTCTGTCAGCACTTCCTTGTCTGAAAAAGACATTATTTATCCTTCATTTCTGCAGGAAAACCTTGCCAGGTATAATATCCTTGGCTGCCATTTTTTTTTCTTCAGAACTTTGAATTGTCATTCCATTCTCTGGCCTATAAGGTTTCTGCTGAGAAATCCAATGTTTTCTGATTGGGGTTCCCTTATAAGACACTTTACCTGTATTAAAAATTCTATCTTTGACTCTTGACAGTTTGACTGCATGTACCATGGAGAAAACCTTTTTGCAGTGTCTATTTAGGGATTTCTGAGCTTCCTGTATCTTGATATGTAAATATTTTGCTAGTCTTGGGAAGTGTTCATCTATTATTTCGTTAAATAGGTTTCCTATCCCTTTTGTTTTCACTTCACCTCTGGGACACCAAAAATTTGAATATTTGGTCACTTTATGGTGTCCCATAGTCACACAGGCTTTGTTCATCCTTTTAAAATTATTTTTTCTTTATTTTTGTCTGACTGGGTTATTTCAAGAGACCTTTCTTCAAGGTCTGGCATTTTTTCTTCTGCCTTATCTCAACTATTATTGAAGTACTTGAACATATTTTGTATTTCATTTACTAAAAGAGACGGGGGAGAGAAGCAACTTTGAAAACATACTACATGAGATCATCCATGAGAACTCCTCCAACCAAGCTAGAAAGGCCAACATTCAAATTCAGGGAATGCAAAATACTTAATAAGAAGGTTATCCCCAAGGCACATTATCATAAAATTTTCCAGGGTGGAAATGAAAGAAAGAAAGAATGTTAAAGGCAGCCAGAGAGAAAGGTCAGATCAACTATAAAGGGTAGTCAATTAGACTAACAGTGGACCTCTCAGCAGCAACCTTACAAGCCAGAAGAGACTGGGGGTCTATATTCAACATTCTTAAAAGAAATTTCAAACAAAAATTTCACATATGGCCAAACTAAGCTTCATAAGTAAAGGAGAAATAAGATCCTTTTCAGGCAAGCAAATCCTGAGGGAATTTGTCACCACTATACTAGCCTTACAAGAGCTCCCGAAAGAAGCATAAAATATGGAAAGGAAGACTGTTACCACCTACTGCAAAAACTCTAAATTCGCAGACCAGTGATACTACAAAACAATCATACAAACAGGTTGGTATAATAAACAACTAACATGATAACAGGATCAAATCCACATATATCAATACTAACTTTGAAAGTAAATAGGCTAAATGCCACAGTTAAAAAAAGGCAGAGTGGCAAATTGTATGAAGAATCAAGATCCAACTGTACACTGTCCTCAGGAGACCCATCTCACATGCAATGACACCTATAGGCTCAAAATAAAGGGATGGAGAAAAATCTACCAAGCAAATGCAAAGCAGAAAAAGCAGGGGTTGCTATCCTAGTTTCATGAAGACTTTAAACCAACAAAGATCAAAAAAGACAGAGGGGCATTACGTAATGGTAAAGGGTTCAATTTTTATAAGAAGACTTAACCTAAATATATATGCACTCAACACAGGAGCACCCAGATTCATAAAGCAAGTTTTTAGAGACCTTCAAAGAGAGACTCCCTCACACTAATAGTGGGAGCCATCAATACCTCACTGACAGTATTAGATCACTGAGGAAGGAAATTAAAGATATTCAGGACTTGAACTCGACACTTGACCAAATGGACTTAATAGACATCTACAGAACTCTCAACCCCCAAACAACAGAATATACATTCTTTTTTTTTTTTTTTTTTTAAATTTAAAGTTGGATCCCTATGTGTGGGAACAAGGCAAAGACATTTACTCTTAAAACATTTTTTCAACATTATACTGGAGCTATTAGAATTAATACGTGAATTTAGCCAGGTTGCAGGGTTCAAGGTCAATATACAAAGAAATTGCTTTTCTGTACACAAACAATAAAAATAGGATAATGAAATTAAAAGTAAATTCTAACAATTAGTAGCATCAAAAAATATAAAGTACATAGAAATAATTTTAATGAAAGACATATAAATGTTTAATGAAAACAAAACAAAAAAAGATTGCTGCAATGAATAAAAGAAGACCTAAATGCATGGGAGAAATATACTATCTATGGATTGCAAGATTTAATATTGTTAAGAAATCAATTCTTTCCATATGGAAAGAATTGGCATTTAATACAATGCCAATTCAAATGTAAGCAGGTTTTTAAAAAATTAATAGACACTACAAGCTGATTTATATGGAAATGCAGAGAACTTAGGATAGCTAAAACAATTTTTTTTTGTTTTTTTTTTTTGTTTTTTTTTTTTTTAAAGAAGAAAGGAAAGAAGGAAGAAAAGAAGGAAGGAAGGAAGAAAGGAAGGAAGGAAGAAGGGAAGGGACTGCTGTTTGGATACTGAGGGAGTTGAACATAACACTTTTCTCTGTGCCCCTACAGTTTAAGAAAATCAACACTGTAGTTCTCCCTTCTTTATTTTATTTTATTTTTTGTTACAGTCTTTTTCTTTTCCTTTTTTTTTTCTTCTTCTTCTTTTTTTTTTAGAAAAAAGAGAAAAGAGAAAGAAGGAAGAAAAAAAAGAATGAAATAAAGAGAAAAAGAAGAAAAAAAGGGAGAGAGAATGGGAATCTTGCTCTATTGCCCAGGCTAGAATGCAATCTACAAATGGATATTAAGAGCTTTTTTTTATACTAATAATTGTGTTATACAATGGAGACAGGAAGGATAAGGGAGGAAAATAACAAACAGCCAACCAATATTTCATTTAAACCTATGAAATGCTATGCAATTGCTAGGGAGTGATCTACTCCCAACCATGTGGTACTTTTAGAATAAATGTGATGTGTTATGAAAAAAAATGTATATTTTGTGGATTTGGAGTAGAGAGTTCTGTAAATGTTTATTAAGTTTACTTGTTTGAGGTTTAAGTTCAAGTCCTGGGTATCCTTCTTAACCTTCTGTCTCATTAATTTGTCCAATATTGACAATGTAATGTTAAAGTCTCCCACTATTATTGTGTGGGAGTCCAAGTCTCTTTGTAAGTCACCAAAAGTTGCCCTATGTATCTGGGTGCTCCTATATTGGGTGCACATAGACTTAGGGTCATTAGCTCTTCCTGTTACATTGATCCCTCTACCATTATACAATGTCCTTCTTATCTCTTTCGGTTTCTATTACTTTAAAGTCTATTTTATCAGAGATGAGAATTGCAACTACTCTTTTTTTTTTTGCTCTCCATTTGGTTGGCAAATCTCCCTCCATCCCTTTGTTTTGAGTCTCTGTATATCCTTACATGTAAGATGGATCTGGATGCAGCTTACTGATGGGTCCTTTGAAGTGGCTGATACTGGTTGTTCCCCTCTATACATAATGCCTCCTTCAGAAGCTCTTTAAAGCAGGCCTGGTGGTAATGAAATCTCTAGTACTTGCTTGTTTGCAAAAAATTTTATTTTTCCTTCACTTATGAAACTTAGTTTGGCTGGATATGAAATTCTGGGTTGAAAGTTCTTTTCTTAAGGATGTTGAATATCGGCCCCCACTCTTCTGGCTTGTAGGGTTTCTGCTGAGAGATGAGCTGTGAGTCTGATAGGCTTCCCCTTGTGGGTAACCTGACCTTTTCTTTGGCCGCCCGTAGATTTTCTCCTTTGTTTCAACCCTGATGAATCTAATGATTATGTGCCTTGGGGTTGTCTTTTTGAGGAATATCTTTGTGGTGTTCTCTGTATTACCTGGAGTTGGGTATTGTCTTGCCTTGCTAGGTTAGGAAAGTTTTCCTGGATAATATCCTAAAAATATTTTCCAGCTTGGATTCATTCTCTTCGTACATTCAGGTACACCTATAAACGTAGATTAGGTCTTTTCACATAGTCCCATATTTCTTGGTGACTTTGCTCATTCCTTTTTACCCTTTTTTCTTAATCTTGTCTTCTCGTTTTATTTCATTAAGTTGGTCTTCGACCTCTGAAATCCTTTCTTCTGCTTGATCAATTCACTATTAAAACTTGTGCATACTTCTCAAGTTCTCGTATTGTGTTTTTCAGCTCCATTAATTCACTTATATTCCTCTTTAAATTGTCCATTCTACTAACATTTCGTAACCTTTTTCAAGGTTCTTAGTTTCCTTGCATTGGGCTAGAACATGTTCTTTTAGCTCACAGAAGTTTCTCATTATCCACCTTCTGAAGCCTGATTCTGTTATTCCTCACATTCATTTTCTATCAGGCCTTGTTCAATTGGTGATGAGGCACTGCAATCCTCTGTAGGAGGAGAGGCATTCTGATTTCGGGTGTTTTCAGCCTTTCTGCGTTGGTTTCTTCCCATCTTCTGTGGATTTATCCCACCTGTCGTCTGTGTAATTGCTACTTTCAGACTAGGTCTCTGAGTGGACGTCCAGCTTGCTGGTGATAAAGTTTCCTCTATCTCTTAATTTTCCTTCAGCGGATGCCCCTCCCCCCACAGAGCTGGACCTCCCAGGTTCAGCTGCACTTGCTGTGAAACTCTCAATCTTCAGCAGTTCCAACCGCTGTTTTTATTTTTTTGTGGAGGCGGGTACCAGCCTTCCCCTGCGGCGACCCACTACGCCCGCTAAAGAGCGGCGTTAAGATTCGTGGCGCTTTTCTGCCCGGGAATCTCCCGGTCTGGTTCCCCACTTCAGTCCGCTTTTCAGTAGCTGAATGGGAGACTCTGCTTTCCCGGAGCTCGAACGCCAACCAAAAGGGCACTCAGTCCCGTATACTCCGGACTAGAACCGCTGCGTCGGGGCGCCTGCAAAACGGCCACGCCCTCCAAAAGGGTCACGCTGGCGACCCGTGGGCTCCTCCGCCCAAGAACTCTTGGTCCCTGGGCTATGAAAATTCGTCTGAAAATGTGGCATCCACTCACTCTCTGTGCTTTAGTGGGAGCTACAATCCTGAGCTGCTGCTAATGGACTTGGATCTCTCTCAATAACATTCTTGTCACTGTCACATGGCATATACTCTAAAATTGATCACACAATCGAACATAGCAATCTCCAGAAAATTAAAACTGAAGTTAAAACATCCACACTGCTGGACCACCGTGTAGTAAAACCAGAATTTAATAAGAATATGGCTCAAAATTATACATTTACATGGAAATGAAATAACCTGCTTCTGAATGACTTTTGAGAAATTAAGGTAAAAATCAAGAAGCTCTTTGAAACGAATGAGAACAAAGATACAATATGCCAGAATCTCTGGGACACAGCTAAGGCAGAGTTAAAAAGGAAACTTAGCACTAAACACCTACATCAAAAAGTTAGATCTTAAATTAATTGATCACACAATCGAACATAGCAATCTCCAGAAAATTAAAACCGAAGTTAAAACATCCACACTGCTGGACCACCGTGTAGTAATACCAGAATTTAATAGGAATATGGCTCAAAATTATACATTTACATGGAAATGAAATAACCTGCTTCTGAATGACTTTTGAGAAATTAAGGCAAAAAATCAAGAAGCTCTTTGAAACTAATGAGAACAAAGATACAATATGCCAGAATCTCTGGGCCACAGCTAAGGCAGAGTTAAAAAGGGAAACTTATAGCACTAAACACCTACATCAAAAAGTTAGATCTTAAATTAACAGTGCAAACCAACCTCAAAGCTAGAAGACAAATAATCAAAGCTGAACTCAAGGAGTCTGAGGCACAAAGAGCCATTCAAAAATTCAACAAAACCAGAAGCTTTTTTTTTTTTTAAATTAAGATAGGCTACTAGCTAGACTAATAAAGAAGAAAAGAGAAGATCCAAATAAGCACAATCAGAAACAACAAAGGGGATATTACACCACTGACTCCACAGAAATACAAGTAACCATTAGAGAATATCATGGACACTTGTATGCATACGAACTAGAACATCTACAAGAAATGAATAAACTCCTGGACACAAACATCCTCCCTTCTAAGACTGAACCAGAATGAAATTGGATCCCTAAAGAAACCAATAAAGAACTATGAAATTGAATCAGTAATAGCTTATTAACCAAAAAAATTCCAGGACCAGACTGATTCACAGCCAAATTCTATAAGATATGCAAAGAATGCTGGTACCATTCCCACTGAAACTATGCCAAAATAATTGAGGAGGAGGGACTCCTCCCCAGTGCATTCTGAGGCCAGCATCATCCTGATAGCAATGCCTTGGAGATACACAACCAAAAAATAAAACTTCAGGCCAATATCTTCAATGAACATGGATGCAAAAATCTGCAACATAATACTGGCAAACTGAATTTATCAGCACATAAGAAAGCGACTCCACCACAAACAAGTAGGCTTTATCCTGGGCATTCAAGTGTGGTTCACTGTATGCAGATCAATAAATGTGATCTGTCACATAAACAGGCTTTCAATAAAATTCAACATCGTTTCATGTTAACTCTAAACAAACTAGGTATTAAAGGAATATGCCTCAGTAATAAGGGCCATCTATGACAAACCCACAGCCAACATTATACTGAATGGGCAAAAGCTGGAAGCATTCCCCTTGAAAGCCATCATAAGACAAGGATGTCCTCTGTAACCACTCCTATGTGACGTAGCATTGGAAGTCCTGAACAGAGCAATCAGCCAAGAGAAAGAAATAAAGAGCATCCAAATAGGAAGACAGGAAGTCAAATTATCCCTGTTTGCAAACAACATGATTCTATATCTAGATAACCCCACAATCTCGGCCCAAAAGTTTCTTAAGCTGATAAACAAATTCAGCAAATTCTCAGGATAGAAACTCAATATGCAAAACTCACTAACATTCCTATACACTACCAACAGGTGAGCAGAAAGCCAAATTAAGAACAAACTCCCATTTACAATTGCCACAAAAAGAATAAAATACCCAAGAATACAGCTAACTGCGAAGGTGAAAGATCTCTGCAAGAAAAACTACAAACCAATGCTCAAAGAAATCAGAGATGATACAGATAAATGGAAAAACATTCCATACGATGGATAGGAATAATCAATATAAAATGGCCATAGTGTCCAAAGCAATTTACAGATTCAATGCTATTCCTATCAAACTACCAATGGCATTCTTCACAGAACTAGAGAAAACTATTTAAAAATTCATATGTAATCAAAAAAGCCTGAATAGCCAAGGAAATCCTAAGCAATAAGAACACAGCTGGAAGCATCATGTTACCTGACTTCAAACTATTCTGCAGGGTGATAGAAACCAAAGCAGCATGATACTAGTATAAAAATTGACCCAGAGACCAATGGAGCAGAATAAAGAGCCCCAAAATAAGGCTGCACATCTACAACCATCTGATTTTCAACAAAGCTGACAAGAACAAACAATGGGGGAAAGTATTCCCTATTCAATACATGGTGCTTGGGTAACTGGCTTGCTACATGTAGAATATTGAAGTGGACCCCTTACTTATTCCATATATAAAAATAAACTCAAGAGGGATTAAAGACTTAAATGGAAAACCCAAAACTATAAAAACCCTGGAAGACAACATATGCAATACCATTCTGGACATAGGAATGGGAATGATTTCATGATGAAGAGGCCAAAAGTAACTGCAACAAAAGCAAAAACTAATAACTGGGATCTAAGTAAACTAAAGAGCTTCTGCACAGCAAAAGAAACTATCAACGGAGTAAACAGACAACCTACAGAATGAGAGAAAATTTTTGCAAACTATGCATCTGACAAAGGTTTAATATCCAGCATCTATAAGGCACTTAAACTAATTTACAAGGAAAAAACAACCCATTTAAAAAGTAGGCAAAGGACATGAACAGGCATTCTTCAAAAGACATACATGCAGCCAAGAAACAGCAAAAAAGCTTAATATCACTGATCACTAGAGAAATGCAAATAAAAACCACAATGAGATACCATCTCACACCTGGCAGAATGGCTATTATTGAAAAGTCCAAAAATAACAAATGCTGGTGAGACTGCAGAGAAAAAGGAATGCTTATACACTGTTGATGGGAGTGTAAATTTGTTCAACCACTGTGGATAACTGTGGTGATTCTTCAAAGACCTAAAAACAGAAACACCATTTGACCCAGCAATCCCATTACTGGGTGTATACTGAAAGGAATATAAATCATTCTATCATAAAGACACATTCACGTGTATGTTCTTTACAGCACTATTCACAATAGCAAAGACATGGAATCAACCTAAATGCCCAACAATGGTAGACTGGATAAAGAAAACGTGGTACATATACACTATGAAATACTATGCAGCCATAAAAAAGAATGAGATCATGGCCTTTACAGGATCATGGATGGGGCTGGAGGCCATTATCCTTAGCAAGCTAATGTAGGAACAGAAAACCAAATACTCCATGTACTCACTTATAAGTGGAAGCCAAATGATGAGACAGTGGGGCCTATCAGAAGATGAAGGGTGGGAGGAGGGGAGAAGAGCAGAAAAATATCTATTGGGTCCTAGGCTTATTACCTGAGTGATAAAATAATCTGTGTATCAAATCCCTATGACATGAGTTTACCTATATAGCAAACTTGCACATGTACCCCTGAACCTAAAAGTTAAAAAGTTATTTTAATCTATAAATTTAAATTTAACTTAAATTTAAATTTCTTATTTCTAATAGGATAAATTAAATAGTATAAGATTTTGTCTGGTAGGGTTGAGCTTATGAAGATCACAAGCCACTCTAATATCCAAGATTATTCTTTTGTCCACCAAATACCAATTTTTGTCCCTATTTAAAATGTATGGTATAGGAGACAATACACTTAGAACTATTATGATCACATGATAGTCAATGTATATATTTTAATATACACAACCACTTCATTTTAAAAAGGATTTGGATCGGAGTTAACAGTAAGAGAAGCTTCTGCAGCAGGAATTCGCTTCTACAGGCATAATCATAACTTACTCTTTGTGATAAGCTGATAATACTTTGGTATTAAGACATGGTTTAAAGAGTACTCAATATCTGTAGTTCATTGTAACTATGCTATAGTTCATTTTAACTATGCTATTTTAAAATAGAAAACATAATAAGGACACACTTCATTTGCCATATAATCCAGTGGAAAAAAGGCATACTGCAGAGAAAATTGTACTCTTCAAGAAATATGGAGAATTGAATTCTTGTGCCAATATTCCACATACTCATTCACAAGCAAAATAATTTTTCTCTGTGTCTATGAAGATGTTCATATGGTTTTCTCCTTTAATCTGTTAATGTGATGAATTCAACTTGGGAATTTTTCTAATGTTGAATATTAAATTTATTAAATTGATTTTCCTCTTTCATATATACCATTCCTTCATACGGATAAATTCTGTATGTCCCTAATATTGGGTTTTATATACTGAGGAACTCAGCTTGTTAACAATTTTATATGGCATTTTAATGCATATGCTAAAAGGGAGATTGGTCTACAGTATTCTGTTTTATGCTATTTTTGCCTGGTTTGTGTATCATGATTTTATTGGCTTCATAAAACATGTTGGCTGTTAGGTGACAATTTTCCATGGATCTCTGTGTGTCTGCACATCTTGCAAGCAGAAGTACTAACTGCCTTTGTTCTGGACTATGTTTTGAAAGATATTTGCATAGCAAACTGTCTTGGAAGATAGAGTGTCTCCCTTTGGAATAGAATATAGGTTTGTTTGTATCCTTAGAACATAGCATATTTAATGTCTGTTATAAAAGATTTGAGTTTTGTAAGCTTAGAGTTCTCCCATGTAACACACCCCCACTGCATATATGGATATCATGATCCCCTATGGGAAATGAGGCTCAGGTATCCATCACACATGCTGCTACTCCAGCTACAGCTGTGAGTAACAACCCATCCTTTGTGTCTTGTGTCTTCTGCCACCATCTATGACAGTGGTCAAATAAAACTGTTAGCTTACAAATAGGGTAAAATCTCAGGCCATTAATAGTTCTAGACATTGGTAATCTTGTAATCTCTTATTATCTTAAATAATTTGCATAAAAATAGAATTCTTTGATGGGGATAGCATTGAATCTATAAATTACTTTAGGCATTATGGCCATTTTGACAATATTGATTCTTCCTAACCATGAGCATGGAATGTTTTTCCATCTGTTTGTGTTCTCTCTTATTTCTTTGAGCAGTTTTGTAGTTCTCCTTGAAGAGGTCCTTCATGTCCTTTGTTAGTTGTATTTCTAGGTGTTTTATTCTCTTTGTAGCAATTGTGAATGGGAATTTGCTCTTGATTTGGCTCTCTGTCTGTTATTGGTGTATAGGAATGCTTGTGATTTTTGCACATTGATTTTGTATCATGAGACTTTGCAGAAGTTGCTTATCATCTTAAGGAGATTTTGAGCTGAGACGATGGGGTCTTCTAAACATGCAATCATATTGTCTGCAAATAGAGACAATTTGACTCCCTCCTTTCCTAATTGAATACTCCTTATTTCTTTTTCTTACCTGATTGCTCTGGCTAGAACTTCCAATACTATGTTGAATAGGAATGGTGTGAGAGGGCAGCCTTGTCTAGTGCCAGTTTTTAAAGGGAATGCTTCCAGTTTTTGCCCATTCAGTATGATATTGGCTGTGGGTTTGTCATAAATAGTTTTATTATTTTGAGATACGTTCCATCAATACCTAGTTTATTAAGAGTTTTTAGCATAAAGGGCTGCTGAATTTTGTCAAAGGCCTTCTCTGCATCTATTGAGATAATCATGTGGTTTTTGAACTGAAAAAAAAAAAAAAAACCACCTTAAACTTCATATGGAACCAAAAAGAGCCCGCATAGCCAAGACAATCCTAAGCAAAAAGAACAAAGCTAGAGGCATCACGCTACCTGACTTCAAACTATACTACAAGGCTACAGTAATCAAAACAGCATGGTACTAGTACCAAAACAGAGATATAGACCAATGTCACAGAACAGAGGCCTTGGAAGTAATGTCACACATCTACAACTATTTGATGTTTGACAAACCTCACAAAAACAAGCAATGGGGAAAGGATTCCCCTGTTTAATAAATGGTGTTGGGAAAACTGGCTAGCCACGTGCAGAAAGCTGAAACTGGACCCCTTCCTGACACGTTATATAAAAATTAGTTCCAGATGGATTAAAGATTTAAACATAAGACCTAACACCATAAAAACCCTAGAAGAAAACCTAGGCAATACCATTCAGGACATAGGCATAGGCAAGGACTTCATGACTAAAATGCCAAAAGCAATGGCAACAAAAACCAAAATAGACAAATGGGATCTAATCAAACTTAAGAGCTTCTGTACAGCAAAAGAAGCAATCATTAGAGTGAACTGGCAACCAATAGAATGGGAAAAAATTTTTGCAATCTACCCATCTGACAAAGGGCTAATATCCAGAATTTACAAAGAACTAAAACAAATTTACAAGAAAAAAACAACCCCATCAAAAGCTAGGTGAAAGATATAAACAGACACTTTTCAAAACAAGACATTTATATGGCCAACAACATATGAAAAAATGCTCATCATAACTGTTTATTAGAGAAATGTAAATCAAAACCACATTGAGATACCATCTCATGCTAGTTAGAATGGTTATCATTAAAAAATCTGGAGACAACAGATGCTGGAGAGGATTTGGAGAAATAGGAATGCTTTTATACTGTTGGTGGGAGTGTAATTTAGTTCAACCATTGTGGAAGACAGTGTGGCAATTCCTCAGGGATCTAGAACTAGAAATACCATTTGACCCAGCAATCCCATTACGGGGTATATACCCAAAGGATCATAAATCGTTCTCTTATAAAGACACATGCACACCTATGTTCATTGCTAACACTGTTTACAATAGCAAAGACTTGGAACCAACCCAAATGCCCATCAAAGATAGACTGCATAAAGAAGATGTGGCACATAAACATCATGGAATACTACGCAGCCATAAAAAAGGATGAGTTCATGTTCTTTACAGGGACATGGATGAAGATGGAAACCATCATTCTCAGCAAACTGAAACAAAAACAGAAAACCAAACACTGCATGTTCTCACTCATAAGTAGGTGTTGAATAATGAGAACACATGTACACAGGGAGGGGAACATCACACACTGGGGTCTGTTGGGGGGTGGGGGCTAGGGGAGGGATAGCAGGGGTTGGGGAGATTGGAGAGGGATAATATTAGGAGAAATATCTAATGTAGGTGATGGGTGATGGAGGCAGCAAACCACCATGGCATGTGTATACCTGTGTAACAATCCTGCAAGATCAGCACATGTACCCCAGAACTTAAAGTAAAATTAAAAAACAAATTGTTATATAAAAAAAATTAGAGTGCCTACATAAACTGGTTATAAGTAACATATAAACAAGGAACAACAAACTGTGGAAGGCCACAGGAGGCAGCCTTTTATTTTTTTAAAAAAAACCTTTAAGTTCTTTTTATTTAAAAAAAATCTTTAATAAAACTTTTTATTAAAGGTTTTATAAATCTAGCCTATGAAAGCCCTTCGGCCTGTAGTTTCTTCAGGTCTAGGAGCAGATTTAAAAAATACCTATTAGTTTCTTTAATATTTGTTGGTCTCTTCATGTTTTCTAGTTCTTCTTGAGTCATTTCTAATAACTTTTATACAAAATTATTCATTATATCCAAGTTTTCAAATAAATTGGACTAAAACTTTCATAATTGTACCCTTAAGGCTTTTCAGAAATATTCTAGTCTCTGATTACATGGTTTGTACTTCCTGTCCCTTGGAGGTTAAGAATGGCCATGGGACTTGACCAGTGAAAATGATTGTCCAATGAAAGCCATGTGTGTTTTCTCTGGGTAGAAGCATTTATCAGTTTAAGTTTCTCTGCAGCAGTCTCTTTTTCTCTGCCACAGTAACCAATAATACAGCAGACAGAGGCTGCTCTGTCACGGTGATTTAGGTTGGGCTTCATGGTTTAGGATGTGGGGTAGAGCACCCAGCAGTTCAGGGAAAATTTTAATCTTACTATGAATTGGTACTGAAAACAGTGACATAACTAATAAAACCACTGAAGAAACAGGTGTTAAAAATGGAAGTTGAATCTGACCTGTTTTCCCACATGGAAAAAACAAGCTCTTGGAGAAATTCATTGTGGTGAAATCAAAGAGCAAGAAGAACCCGTGAAGAAAATATCCAAGTTGCTATCAGGTTTAGGAGATTATAAAGATTATGAAGTTACTCCTGTCTCTTCTTCAATTCTATTTTGTAGAATTTACCTCAGAATGATTCTCTCTCATATTCTAGAAAACAAAGCTATGACTTTTTTCCCCCTATAGAATATGATTCAAATTTATATTCACCAACAAAGACCATAAAGTAAACTCTATTATTTTGAAGTTTCTTTCAGAGATAGAAAAGCTATATCTGAACAGTTATCTCACCAATTTTTGTCATTTTGGTAGGTTGTACTGTGCTAATAGTGGGCATTCAATATGGTTTTGAATGGATGGATGAGTGCCTGCGTAAAAGGATAGAGTTTATAGGATATAAAATGAATAATTGCATATTTTTGAGACTGTCCTAAATCGAGGCTTTCAAATATATTTTCAGCAGGAATTGAAAATTAATATGAATATATTTGAAAGAATTTTGTAGATTCTTTAGAGGCTAAATCAGAGCTTTGAAATTAGTATTAAATAGGAGACATGTCCTATATTTCACATATGATGGGACAAATAAAAGGTTAAAGCACAATGTTTTACTGCTTCATATTACATAAGAATTTTGTTGTGTCAAAAGTTGATTGATATAAGTAGGTCTTAGCAGAGGTGGAGCAATGTATTTATAGTCACAACTAGGTATAGAGTTACTGTTAATATGCTTGAAAAATTAATGCAAAACAGATGTTAAATTTCATCTTTTCTCCTATATCTTTAGGCCTTTAGAGTAAAAAGTATTAATTCTGAAAGTTAACTTTTTATATTGAATAAGTTAAAATCTGTTGCACATTACTTATAACTGTAACATCTGCTTAAATTTCAATATAGGTTATAAAGTTATCCATCTAAATTATAAAATTTTGTTTTAGTTCAATAACCAGGTAAGAATTGAATACCATTTTTAAAAAAGAAATAGTTTTTATTGGGTAAGATATATATAATATAACATAATGTTTGTCATTTAAACCAATTTTAAGTGTACCACTCAGTGGCATTAACTACATTCACAAAATTGTACAACCATCACCACTATTTATTTTCAAGTGTTTTCATTATCCCAAATAGAAACTATAGCCATTAAGCAATAACTCATGACTCCCTTTCCCCAGCCACTGGTAATCTCTATTCTACTTTCTGTCTATATGAATTTGCCTGTTCTAGATATTTCATGAGTGGAATCACTCAATCTTTGTCTTTCTGTGTTTGGCTTATTTTACTGAGTATAATGTCTTCCAGGTTCATCCATATTTCAGTATGTATCAGAACATCATTCCTTTTTTATGGCTTTTATTCCTTTTTTACCTATTGTATGTATATACCACATTTTGTTTATCCATAGGTTGTTTCCACCTTTGGCTATTGTGAATAATGTTGCAGTGAACACTGGCATACAAGTACCTTTCTGAGTCCCTGTTTTCAATGCTTTTGGGTATACACAGAACTGTAGAGTCATATGGTAATTTTATATTTAGCTTTTTGAGGAATTTACTTCCTACCAGCAATGTATCAGAGTTCCAATTTCTCCTTAACACTTTGTATATATAGTCTGGATATTAAGCCATTATCAGAAATGATTTGCAACCATTTTCTTCCATTCTGTAGGTAGCCATGTTGTCTTTTTACTTTCTTGATAATGTCCCTTGCACCACATTTAATTATTATTATTATTTTTTGAGATGGTTTCCCTCTGTTACCCAGGCTATAGTGCAGTGGCACAGCAATAGCTCACTTCAGCGTCACCCTCATAGGCTCAAGAAATGCTTCCAGACTTCAACCTCCCAAGTAGCTGGGACTACAGCAGCAACACCATGCCCAGCTAATTGCGATTTTGTTGTTGTTGATGTTAGTGACAGAGTCTTGTTATCTTGCCCAGGTTGGTCTTGAACTCCAGTCCTCAAGAGATTCCTTTCAAAATTTTTAATTTTGATGAAGTTCAATTTACTTTTGTTACTTGTGATTTTGATGTCGTATCTAAGACTCCACTGTTCATAAATACTTACCCCCTCTTTATAAGTTTTATGTTTTTTAGTTTTTATATTTAGGTCATTGATCAACTGGGAGTTAAGAGGTCCAACTTCATTCTTTTGCATGTGTAAATCCAGCTCTCCTAGCACTATTTATCAAAGAGACTATTCTTTTCCAAATGAATGAGCTTCATTAGTAGCCTTGTCAAAAATCAGTTGGCCACAGATACATGAATTTATTTCTGTACTTTCTATTCCATTGGTCTATATGTCTATCTTTATGCCAGTATTACACTGTTTTGATTACCGTAGCTTTGTCATAAGTTTTGAAATTATGAACACTGTACTTATTTTCAGGATTTCTTTTGGTTATGCAGGACCCCTTGAAATTCTGTATGAATGTGAAGATCATCCTTTTCATTTCTACAAAAAGCATTGTTGAAATTTTGATAGGAATTATGTTAAATGGCCTTGGGTAGTACTGATATCTTAACAGTATTAAATCTTATAATCCATCAACACAGGATGTCGTTCTACTAATTTGAATCTTCTTTAATTTCCTTCAGCAATGTCTTATAGTTTCCATTGTGCAAGTCTTTTAACACCCATGCTTAAAATTATTCCTAGGTATTTTATTCTTTTAGATGCTATTGTAAATAAAATTGCTTTCTTAGTGTCCTTTCTGGATTGTTCATTGCTAGTGTACAGAAACACAACTGATTGTCCTGTGCTGATCTTATAACCTGCCATGTTGCTAAATTAATTAGCTCTAGTAGCTTTCTTTTGAATTCTTTGAAATTTTCTATATACAGGATTAGGGCATCTGAAAGAGATAGTTTTACTACATCTTTTCCAATTTGGATGGGTTTTATGTATTTATTTTTTAAAAACAAATTCCTCCAGTTAGAGTTTCTAGAAATATGTTGAATAGCAGTGGTTAAAGTGGGCATCCTTGTTTTGTTCCTAATTTTAGGGGGAAAGCTTTCAGTTTTTCACCATTGAGTGTGACATTAGCTATGAGGTTTTCATAAGTGCCCAGTGTCATGTTGAAGCAATCTTCTTCTATTCCTAGTCTTCTGAATGTGTTTATCATTACAGGGTGCTAGATTTTGTCAAATGCTTTTCTGTATCATGTAAAACAATCCCTTTCCTCCTTTATTAATGTGGTACATTAAACTGATTTTCTTATGTTGAACCATGCCTGCATTCCTAGACAAATCCCATTTGGTAATAATGTATAATCTTTTTAATATGCTGTTAGAATCAGTTTGTTAGTATTTTGCAGAGAATTTTTGCATTTATACTCCAAAGGGATAGTGGTCTATAATTCTCTTGTGAAAACTTTGGCTTTCATACTGAGGTAATGCTGGCCTCATAGAATGAATCATGAAGTGTTTATTCTTCAATTATTTTTAAAAGAGTTTGAGAAGGATTGGTGTTGCTTCTTTAAATATTTGGCAGAATTCTTCAATGAAGCCGTTTGGTCCTGGACTTTTCTTTCTTGGGAAGTTTGTGATTACTGGTTCAATCTTTTTACTTGTTGAGATCTGTTGAGATTTTATATTTCTTCTTGATTCAGTTCAGGTGATTTGTATGTTCTCATAAATTCCTACATTTCACTTAAGTCCTCTAAGTTGCTGGTATATAACTGCTCATAGTATTCTCTTATAATCCTTATTTCTGTAAAATTGGTAGTAATGTCTCCACTCTCATTTCTGCTTTTATTTATGTGCACCCTCTCTCTTTTTTCAGTGTAGATAAAAGCTTGTCCAGTTTTTTGATGTTTTCCTGACCAAATTTTGGTTTTGTTGATTCTATTTTTCTATTCTGTATTTCCCTATTCTAATCTTGTATTATTTCCTTCCTTCTGCTAGCTTGGGGTTTAGAGTGCTCATTTTTCTAGTTCAAAGTATAAAATTATGTTGACTTGAAAGCTTTATTCTTTTTTAATGGAGGCATTTACTGCTATAAAATTCCCTTTTAGCACTACTGTTGCTGGATCCTGTAAATTTTTGGTATGCCATATTTTTGTTTTCATCCACATCAATGTATTTTCCAATTTCCCTCGTGTTTTCTTCTTTGACCCAATTGGTTAAGAGTGTGTTGTTTAATTTCCACATATTAGTGAATTTTTCAGTTTTCTGTTTGTATGGATTTCTAGCTTCATTCCATGTGGTCAGAGAAGATATTTTGTATAGTTTCAATCTTTTAAAATTTATCAAGACTTACTTTGTGGTAATGTGATGTCTTTTTAACTTTTATGACTTTAAGTACCAAAAGCAAACATGGATTTACATATTTTAATTTTTTCCTTAGTTGCTGGGGGCTATACTTGTCATTAGGTTATATGACATTCAACATTATATATTTATATTCATGAATTCTGGGTTTATGTTATACTATTTCAAATTGGACACAATTAGGCTAAACATGATTTATTTTAAATTTTGTTTCCAGAGTACATAATATTAATATAATAAATACCAGAAGGCAATTTTCTATTAAAAAGATAAGCAAAGAGTGCTTAAGCAATTAGTTTTGACTGAATGATTGCTTTCCAAGATTGAGATAAATACAATCTCTAATTTTTGTTTGTTTTACTTTAATAGCATTCAGTTTATGTTCAGTTGCATTTCTAATGTCATTTTATTTTCAAAATTGAGGACCTTTTCCCACATGAATGAAGCACAAATTAGTTTTTTTTTCTGTGATAAACAGAAAATGTTTTTCTTTACTTCTGTTAATAGGGAATACAGAATAAACTAGATATAACCAATTAGTCTATTTATAATCATATAGCTATATATTAAAAACTTAAATTAATTGGTAAAGTTTCAACAGCAAATTTAGCCTAGAAATCTTAACTCTTAAATTTAACTTAATCTCTAACATACTACAAAATTATTTTTTGTCAGGAAATATATCAAAGAGTCTCATTTAGGTTGTGGAACAGAATGTATTAGGTCATAATCAACAGTCATTTAGGATAGCTATGTTCCCCCATTTTACAGATTAAAAATAAGACTCTAGCTTTCAGAGTTTAGTTGATTTACCATGGGTGACATATAAGTGATGGAGGTGAATCTTCAGTCAGTTTCTATTTATGTATCTATGATAGTATTGTGAATTTCAAATATTTCAAACTTTAAGACAATTAAAAAATCTCTCAGTAGCCTGACATTTTATATTAAAATATTTCAAACAAATTGCTTTTTGAGAAGACAGCTATTTTTAAAAATCATTTTATCTGTTCTCTCTAAATATACAAATATATCTCACTTTAAAATCCTTTCTTTGGCATTAAAAGAATAAGCAACTCTAATTAATGTTTATGTCTATTTGTAATCTCAGTTGTTCTCAAGAGGGGTGGTGGAGACATTTGGAAATATAAGGGGACTTTTTGATATAATAAATGAGGGGGATTTACTTCTGGTTAGGTATGCTAAGTGTTCAGCAGTGTTGATTTAGTCTTGTAGCAAGCAGTGTTGGGTTAGAACTGACCAACAGGTGTCTTTTTAGGAAACACTTTAGAGGTTACTTATTTAGCAATCTTTCTCAAACAAAATAAGGAATTAAGGAGAAAATGACTCATAGGTGGTTAAAATTTGAACTCAAGCTTATTGGATGAACCTCTCTTGTCAGATCATGTCTCAGACAAGGTATCATTTAAGTAGCAATATTCATATCAAAACAATGCTATACTTTCTAAATCTACAAATAGAAAAATTTGACATGGTTAATCTTAAGTTATATCACTTGCTAATCAGTTTTATAAATATATATAGTCTTTTGAGAACAAAAAGAAATCTATTTGATAATTTTTGACTTACATACAGATTTTGTTACTAGTACTTAATATTTTAAATATCATCCCAACAGGAAATGTTGTGCAGAAAAGTCAAACTCCATTAATTTAATGACAATTCAATTTAGAAAAAATTTTATCTGGTTGAGAGATTATTTTGAGGGTTAAAAAAATCACTATTGCTTCAGTTTATTATGTCTTATCTTTTCATAGCTCTGCTGCTTATGTTTCTGACAAAATCAGTGCTCACTTGAAAGGAAGTGGAGATTTAGCTTGAAAAACCTCCTATGGCCACCAGTTGTTTGTATAATCTTTTTTATTTATTTTTATTTTTATAATTTATTTATTTTACTTTAGGTGCTTACTATATCTGGCATTTCTACCCATGTTATCCCTCCCCACACTCCTCACCCTTCCCTCCCTCCCCCACCCCCCCATTGTCTCTACCCTACCCCCCCCACGACTGTCCCCTGTGTGTGATGCTCCTCTCCCCTGAGTCCATGTGTTCTCGTTGTTCAACATCCACCTGTGAGTGAGAACATACAGTGCTTGGCTTTCTGTTCTTGGGTCAGTTTGTTGAGAATGATGGTTTCCAGATTCATCCATGTCCCTACAAAGGACACGAACTCATCGTTTTTTATGGCTGCATAGTATTCCATGGTGTATATGTACCACATTTTCTTTGTCCAGTCTATTATTGATGGGCATTTGGGTTGGTTGCAGGTGTTTGCTATTGTACACAGGGCTGCAATGAACATACGTGTGCATGTGTCTTTACAGTAGAATGATTTATAGTTCTTTGGGTATATACCCAATAGTGGGATTGCTGGATCAAATGGAATTTCTATTTCTAGATCCTTGAGAAATCGCCACACTGTCTTCCAGAATAGTTTAACTAATTTACACTCCCATCAACTGTGTAAGAGTGTTCCTATTTCTCCACATCCTCTCCAGCATCTGTTGTCTCCCAATTTTTTAATGATCACCATTCTAACTGGTGTAAGATGATATCTCAGTGTGGTTTTGATTTGCATTTCTCTAATGACCAGTGATGGTGAGCATTTTTTCATATGTTTGTTGGCCTCATGTATGTCCTCTTTTGAAAAGTGTCTGTTCAGATCCTTCACCCGCTTTTGAATGGGGTTGTTTGTTTTTTTCTTGTATATCTGTTTTAGTTCTTTGTAGATTCTGGATATTAGCCCTTTGTCAGATGAGTAGATTGCAAAATTTTTTTCCCATTCTGTTGGTTGCCGATTCACTCTAATGATGGTTTCTTTTGCTGTACGAAAGCTCTGGAGTTTAATTAGATCCCATTTGTCTATCCTGGCTTTTATTGCCATTGCTTCTGGTGTTTTAGTCATGAACTCCTTGCCTATGCCTATGTCCTAGATGGTTTTGCCTATGTTTTCTTCTAGCGTTTTTATGGTGTTAGGTTTTATGTTTAAATCTTTGAGCCATCTGGAGTTAATTTTAGTGTAAGGTGACAGGTAGGGGTCCAGTTTCTGCTTTCTGCACATTGCTAGCCAGTTTTCCCAACACCATCTATTAAACATGGAGTCCTTTTCCCATTGCTTGTTTTTGCTGGGTTTGTCAAAGATCAGATGGTTGTAGATGTGTGGTATTTCTTCCGGGGTCTCTGTTCTGTTCCATTGGTCTATGTCTCTGTTTTGGTACCAGTACCATGCTGTTTTGATTACTGTAGCCTTGTAGTGTAGTTTGAAGTCTGGCAGTGTGATGCCTCTGGCTTTGTTCTTTTTGCTTAGGATTGTCTTGGCTATGCGGGGTCTCTTGTGATTCCATATGAAGTTTTAGGTGGTTTTTTACAGTTCTGTGAAGAAGGTCATTGGTAGATTGATGAAGATAGCATTGAATCTATAGATTACTTTGGGCAGTATGGCCATTTTCACGATATTGATTCTTCCTAACCATGAGCATGGGATGTTTCTCCATCTGTTTGTGTCCTCTCTTATTTCGTTGAGCAGTGGTTTGTAGTTCTCCTTGAAGAGGTCTTTTACATCCTTTGTTAGTTGTATTCCTAGGTATTTTATTCTCTTTGTAGCAATTGTGAATGGGTGTTCACTCTTGATTTGGCTCTCTGTTTCTCTGTTATTGGTATATAGGAATGCTTGTGATTTTTGCACATTGATTTTGTATCCTGAGACTTTGCTGAAGTTGCTTATCAGTTTGAGAAGATTTTGGGATGAGATGATGGGGTCTTCTAGATATACAATCATGTAATCTGCAAATAGAGACAGTTTGACTTCCTCCTTTCCTAATTGAATACCCTATTTTTCTTTTTCTTGCCTGATTGCTCTGGCTAGAACTTCCAATACTATGTTGAATAGGAGTGGTGAGAGAAGGCATCCTTGTCTAGTGCCTGATTTCAAAGGGAATTCATCCAGCTTTTGCCCGTTCAGTATGATATTGGCTGCAGGTTTGTCATATATAGCTTTTATCATTTTATGATACGTTCCATCAATACCTATTTTATTGAGAGTTTTTAGCATGAAGGGCTGTTGAATTTTATCGAAGGCCTTCTCTGCATCTATTGAGATAATCATGTGGTTTTTGTCTTTGGTTCCGTTTATGTGATGGATTACATTTATGGATTTGCGTATGTTGAACCAGCCTTGCATACCTGGGATGAAGCCTACTTGGTCGTGATGGATAAGCTTCTTGATGTGCTGTTGCAATTTGTTTGCCAGTATTTTATTGAAGATTTTTGCGTCGATGTTCATCATGGATATTGGCCTGAAGTTTTCTTTTTTAGTTGAGTCTCTGTGGGTTTTGGTATCAGGATGATGTTGGTCTCATAAAATGAGTTAGGGGAGGATTCCCTCCTTTTGTATTGTTTGATATACTTTCAGAAGGAATGGAACCAACTCTTCTTTGTACGTCTGGTAGAATTCGGCTGTGAACCTGTCTTGACCTGGACTTTTTTTGGTTGGTAGGCTATTGACTGCTGCCTCTACTTCAGCCCTTGTTATTGGTTTATTCAGGGTTTCAGCTTCCTCCTGGTTTAGTTTTGGTAGAGTACAAGTGTCTAGGAATTTATCCATTTCTTCCTGGTTTACTGCTTTATGTGAGTAGAGCTGTCTGTAGTAATCTCTGATGGTAGTTTGTATTTCTGTGGGATCAGTGGTGATATCCCCTTTATCATTTTTTATTGCATCTATTTGATTCTTCTTCCTTTTTTATTAATCTGGCTAGTGGTCTTTTTGTTGATCTTTTCAAAAAACCAGCTCTTCGATTTACTGATTTTTTTGAAGGGTTTTTTGTGTCTCTATCTCCTTCAGTTCTGCTCTGATCTTAGTTATCTCTTGTCTTCTGCTAGCTTTTGAGATTTTTTGATCTTGCTCCTCTAGTTCTTTCAGTTTTGATGATAGGGTGTCGATTTTAGATCTTTTCTCTCTTCTCTGGTGGGCATTTATTGCTATACGTTTCCCTCTCGATACTGCTTTAAAGATGTCCCAGAGATTCTGGTAAGTTGTGTCTTCATTCTGGTTGGTTTCAAAGAACATCTTTATTTCTGCCTTCATTTCATTGTTTATCCAGTCAATATTCAGAAGCAAGTTGTTCAGTTTCCAAGTGGTTGTGCGGGTTTGAGTGTGCTCTTGATCCTGAGTTCTAGTCTGATTGCGCTGTGGTCTGATAGACTGTTATGATTTCTGTTCTTTTGCATTTGCTAAGGAGTGATTTGCTTCCAATGATGTGGTCAATTTTAGAGTAAGTGCAATGTGGTGCTGAGAAAAATGTATATTCTGTGGATTTGGGATGGAGCATTCTGTATATGTCTATTAGATCCACTTGGTCCAGCTCTGTATTCAAGTCTTGGATATCCTTGTTAATTTTCTGTCTCATTGATCTGTCTAATATTGACAGTGGAGCATTGAAGTCTCCCACTATTATTGTGTGGGGAGTCTAAATCTCGTTTTAGGTCATTAAGAACTTGTTTTATGTATCTGGGTGCTCTTGTGTTGGGGGCATATATATTTAGGATAGTTAGCTCTTCCTGTTGGATTGATCCTTTTACCATTATGTAATGTCCTTCTTTGTCTCTTTTGATCTTTGTTGGTTTGAAGTTCATTTTATCAGAGACTAGGATTGCAACCCCTACTTTTTTGTTCTCCATTTGCTTGGTAAATCTTCTTCCATCCCTTTATTTTGAGTCTATGTGTGTCTTTGTATGTGAGATGGGTTTCTTGAATACAGCACACCGATGGGTTCTGACTTTTTATCCAGTTTGCCAGTTTGTGTCTTTTGATTGGGGCGTTTGGGCCATTTACATTCAATGTTAATATTGTTATGTGTGAATCTGATCCTGCCATTTTGTTACTGGCTGGTTTTCTTTCTCATTAGTTGACTCATTTTCTTCATTGCATTTTTGGTCTTTGCCAACTGGTTTCCTTTTGCAGTGACTGGTACTTATTCCTTTCCATGCTTAGTGTTTCTTTCAGGAGCTCTTGTAGGGCAGGTCTGGTGGTGACAAAATCTCTCAGTAATTGCTTGTCTGTAAAGGATTTTATTTCTCCTTCACTTATAAAGCTTAGTTTGGCTGGATATGAGATTCTGGGTTGAAAGTTCTTTTCTTTAAGGATGTTGAATATTGGCCCCCACTCTCTTCTGGCTTGTAGAGTTTCTGCCGAGAGATCTGCTGTGAGTCTGACTGGCTTCCCTCTGTGGGTGACCTGACCTTTCTCTCTGGCTGCCCTTAGCATTTTTTCCTTCATTTCGACCCTGGTAAATCTGACGATTATGTGCCTTGGGGTTGCTCTTCTTGAGGAATATCTTTGTGGAGTTCTCTGTATTTCTTGAATTTGAAATTTGGACTGCCTTGCTAGGCTTGGGAAGTTCTCCTGGATAATATCCTGGAGTGTGTTTTCCAGCTTGGATTCATTCTCCTCGTCATATTTAGGTATACCGATCAAGCGTAGATTAGGTTTTTTCACATAATCCCATATTTCTTGGAGGCTTTGTTCATTTCTTTTCACTCTTTTATCTCTTCTATTGCCTTCTCTTTTTATTTCATTGAGTTGATCTTCAATCTCTGATATCCTTTCTTCTGCTTGATCAATTCCGCTATTAAAACTTGTGTTTGCTTCACATAGTCTCGTGCTGTGTTCTTCAACTCCATCAAGTCATTTATGTTCTTCTCTAAGCTAGTTAGCATTTCATCTTTTTTCAAGGTTTTTGGTTTCTTTGCATTGAGTTAGAACGTGTTCCTTTAGCTCTGAAAAGTTTGTTATTATCCACCTTCTGAATCCTGTTTCCGTCAATTCTTCACACTCCTTCTTGGTCAGGTTGTGATCCTGTGTTGTTGAGGAGTTGTGGTCCCTTGAAGGAGAAGAGGTGTTCTGGTCTTTGATGGTTTCACCTTTTTTGCGCTGGTTTTTTCCATCTTTGTGGATTTACCTGGCTGTGGTGTCAGAGAGCTGCTTGATGAGGTCACTTGTCTGCCTGTGGGGGGCACTACTGGGTTTCAAGGGACTCCTTCAGGTTACTAGGGAAGCTTCCTGTATCTTTTTTGTTTATGCTGGGAGATTAGGCCCGCCTCTTCCACTGACCCATAGGTGCTGCTGGGTTGTGGAGAACGCCGTCCTGTTGCTATGTAGGCTTCCTGTGTTTTTTGTTAAAACATGTAGCCCAGTCCCACCCCTCTAGTGGTGGGTTGTGCCCTTCCTCCACTGGGCTGGATCATTCAGGGCTCATCTCAGACTGTGGCACTGGTTACGCGACCCACTAGAGTCAGAACTTCAGCCCTCTGGGGTTTGTGGGGAGGTTAGGGAACTGCCCAGTCGCACCTGGCAGTCTCCCCCCTTTCAGCTTTCTCTCTCTCTGGTCATGGGGTAGGGGCCAACCAGCTGCTCCCGCTTACAGCTCCCTCTCTCTCTGGGGGGGGGGGGGGCGATAGCTCAGTCTGCAGACTCTTATTCAACTCTGCACTTTTAATTCCCGGCGCTTGACTGGCAAAGATCCCCTATTCTGTGTATTGCTGAGGCTTTGGGGGAAGCCCTGTATCTGGACCAGAGCACCAGAGGTGGAGCCTCTGACTCGCCGGTCAGATGCACTTTCTGGGTGAAGTAGCACCCCTTCCTGCCTCGGTCTGCCCTGGGTGGGCTTTGCTCACCCTCAGACCAGACCCGTTGAAATGCACCTAGTACCTCAGTTGGAACTAGGAGATCTCTGCATTTCTGCATCTCTTTCGCTGGGTGTTGTGCACTGGAGTTGTGTCTAATCTGCCATCTTGTATCCTCCGGCCCTGTATAATCTCTTTTAAAAGTGAATATTAACCTATCCTTTTTTTTTAATGTGTGAATTCTTAGGACACTAAAGAAGGCAGAATAAAATACCTTGAAAGCATAGGTTTTTTTCAAGTCATTTAAATTCTCTCAAATTCTCTCTCTTAAATTCTCTTCAGAATATTTTTAGAAATTATGCTATGGCTTTTCATTTTCTCAGGCCAGAAAAAGTAACAAAAGAACACACAGTACCTGTGGCATGTATTATTGTTTTCTCTTTTTGCTATTTTAGAAAAAGATATTTAAATGTAGTATTGAAGGAGAAATAAAACAAAATATATTTAGATTTATATCATAAAATCTATATATATAACCTTGCATTATATCTAATACCTATACAATATTTCAGCATACCAGAAATGCATAAGATACATATTTTAAGTGATAATATAATTCAGTAGCATCTTTATTATTAAACAAAATAATGGTCTTGTTCACATAATAGTAGTATCATTTCTCAACAAAATCTTGAATTATTACATAATCTTTGCAAAGTTAAACATGCAGGTAGAGTAAGATTTTGCCAACAAAAACCCTTTCATTGCCTGCATAGCTATGAAGTTTTTCTGCAACACTTTATTTTTGAGTGAATAACATTTGAAGCTGCTTTTGTTAATAACACAGTCCTGATACTGGTAAAGGCAAAGATTTCAACTTTTAAACTCTTCAGTTGTTTGCAAGTTTTCAACTGCAAATTATACATCTATAAATATTAAAACATTTCATATTATCATACTTTAATGAATGCTATAATAGCTTCTGAAATTTATGAGTATATATATCATTTAATATTAATCTGTTGTAAGTCATAATAAATATGCCCTACTTCATGTGCACCACAACAATGAAAGATGCAGCTACAGTTATGGGATGGTAAATCATGGTAGTAGCTCCACCACCTGGCAAAAAGGTCTGACACTTTTAAGCCTATCTTCAGATCATTAATGGACTCCTCATGTCTCCAAAAGAATGAAGTTGGAACTGGCCCTTCTCTCTTCTCCAGATAGGTGTTATCTTACTTTTTGGAATTTCTTTTCCTATTCTGGGACTACCTTCATATCCATTTAAAACCATCCCTCTTTTTTACAGATTTTTTTTGAATGTAATATTTTATGGATGGGAAAAAAAGGCAAATAAACTTAACACATTGAATACAGTATTGAAGTGCTATAAACACTTGGTGGTCTCACAAATCCCATGCTCTCTCCCCAGAGTGCTTGTAGTTCTCAGCATATTGGCTAAACTCCAGTTTGTACAATTACTTACAGATTTCTTAAATTTGCACTGTAGTTTCAACCAAACTTGCATCTGCTATACAAAAGGACAATAACCATGCACTATTAAAGTATCACTATACTATGCCAGAGTTAACTTTATTTCAGTGTAAGGCAAACACTGTTCATCTCTTTTATTTATAGCATTGCTTTCTTCTGATAATTCATTCTTCATCATAATTCAGATATGCAGAAAATAAACAAGTCAGAGTATAAACAAAATAATCTTTCAAGGTACCTTTCCATTCTGAGTCCACAATTCTATTCTTATGTTTCCAAGTCCTATTATCTTTTAGAGCAGTGTAATCTTAACCATGAGTGTTTGGCTGCACATAGGAATCATCTGGGGAACCTTAAATAATACTCATGGTTTGAGACCCATCTCCAAAGATACTGAATTAATTGGTCTGGGATATGGCGTGGGCACTGGGACTCAGTCAAGGCCATAAATATGAAAGAATAGAAACTAGGCCAAGCACCGTGGCTCACACCTGCAATCCCAGCACTTTGGGAGGCTGAGGCGGGTGGATCACTTGAGGTCAGGAGTTCAAGACCAGCCTGGCCAACATGATGAAACTCATCTCTACTAAAAATATAAAAATTAGCTGAGGGTGGTGGTGGGCACAGAGAATCCCTTGATCCTGGGAGAGGGAGGTTGCAGTGAGCTGAGATTGTGCTACTGCACTATAGCCTGGGTGACAAGAGTGAAACTCTATGTCAGAAAAAAAAAAAAAAGAATAGAAAATAGTAGCCAGAATTGTTTTTTGTTTAAAAAAAAAATGAAACCAAACCCTAGCTCTTGTCTTCCCTGGTGCATTTTTTTCCCCCATCTGCCAACGTGAGCTGAAGACCTTGGAATTTTCCAAGATTAGATGAAAAGTTCTGTTTCATAATAATGGTCTTATTTTGTAGTTGCTCTATTTTGGGAAGCCCAATTCCTGAAATTTTAGATTAAGATTATGAATGCTGATGGTTCTCTCTCCTGGAAGTTCTTTACAACTTTATTAGTATCATGAAACTAAATACTCATTTGATTGATTTGAAATTAATCTGAGAAATTCACATTTTACTTTCCCTAGAAATAAATCAATGATTACAAACTGTAATTTCCTAGAAGCTGGTTATTTCATGTCATTTTGAAAAATATTTTAACTGCCAATATAATTGTACTTCACACACATAAAAAATCAGAACAAAAATTCCTTCCAAATTTAAGGATTTTTTTGGTTCTAAAATAAATTTATAAGATTTTACATATATTCAAAATAATGGCTCATGCATAATAGTAGGGGTTTGGTCAGTAATGTGAGTTATATAATTATCCAATCCTTAACTTATATGGAGAAAAGCAAATTGTTTGTAATGTGTTCCTTTTTGCATCTGTCTTGACAAGTGCTATAAGTGTGGTTGACTGGAAGTGGCCCAGCCTTTAAAAAGAAATCCTAGCTTTTAAATCATTTAGATCTGAATGTTGTGGAAAATTTCACTAAGAAATTGCTTAGATTATAGACTGCATCTCTTCAATCCATCATTAATTAATACATTTTAAATTTATTTTATTTACTGAGTATCTCTCCATTTTTTTTCTCATATCAATGTTGGAGTTATTATGGTATTTCCTGATAAAGTTGTGCCCAGAGACCAAGAAATGCCCCCTATGGATAGTTACCTTTCCAGTGAGAGGCACTCCTCAGGATCAAGAAGCCAAAACTAAGTGGAAATCCTGTTTGTCAGGAAAGAGGATAAGACACAGAGTGCCATATATGGACACTTCTGCTGTGCACTGCTCAACTCCAGAGGGCACCCTTCGTATACAACTATGGAAAAGGTGCTTCCTGGAGTTGGACAGTATGGGATCCCTGATTTTAAAGCTCTCATTGCTTTCCTAAATTAGAAGAGTGCTGGAGGTGCATAAACTCAGCTGGATAATTCTCTATGATGATGTGGGCTAGAAGCCCTTTAGGGGGCTATAAGTTTATAAATTATACCTTGCAAATTGCGTTATCTAGAGTCTGGTGAATGGATCACTAGCCACATGAGAAACAAAACACTGCTTTTATTAATATAGGCAATCACCAGTAATCTCCTAAATGCAAGGTTTATTGGTTAACTGCCTTGAAAGAGGGGCTTCTTGTTCCCTTCTCTACTCTTTATCTTAGGATCTATATAAATAGATACAGAACTAAGCCTACAGACTGAAGTCTCAGTCTATTTATTCAGTCAACTCAGCTGCATAAAGCAGAACTCAGAAACAGATGGCAGGTTACTGTCATTTAACCTGTAACAAGCAGAAGAGAATGAGAACAGTGAATTGGCTAAAGAAGCCTTCTTCCTGGATTCAGAGAAAGTGCCAGGGCAACCATTATGCTACAGTAGAGGAAGTAGAAGTGAAAGGGATAAAAGTAAGTAATTCTACTCCAAAGCATGGACTTTGAACACAAAGACCCAAGCTACTGATAACATGAGCCCTAACCTTTCAGATTAACCACTACTCTTCACAAGTGAAGGATCCTGTACACCATTATTGAGTAAGCGTGTTTTTCTTCTTTTTTTTTCTAGCAGTTCCTGAGAGAGATGTGTTGAAATCTCTAACTGTGATAGTGGATTTATATCTATATCTTGTTTTAATTCTGTCAACTTTTGTTTTACATATTTTGAAACTTTAAGTTGCATGCAAATTCCTGGCTTTATGTTTTACTATGGAATTGCATCTTTTATTACCATAAAATATCCCTTTTCTCCTAGTAATTCCTGTTCACTTAAAGTCTAATTTTTTATATTAACACAGCCACAGCTGCTTTCTTTTGATTACTGTTTACATATATATAATTTTCTATACTTCCAACCATTCTGTGTATTTATATTTAAATGTTGTCTCTTATAAACAGCATATAATTGGTTCTTGTTGTTTTTAACCCATCTGCCAATCCATTTTAGTATGAATTTTTAATGTTTACATTTATTTGTTGTATCTGATCTTTATTATTTTGTATTTCTTTTACTGCTTTCTTATGGATCAACCAAGTTCTTTTATATTGTTCCCATCTCTATTAGCTTTTTGTTTTTGATAAATGTTTTATTTTAGAATAATTTTATGTCCACAGAAAAGTTAAAGATAGTACAGAGTTCCTGTATACTTCACACTCAATTTCCCTTATCAATATTAATATAGTATATGCCATGATTAGTTAGCCAATGTTATTACATTATTATTAGAGTCATTATATATTCCCCATGAGTCAACTGGGATTATGGGTTTTGGGGAGGAAGTCCAGAGAATTGCAGTGAGCCATCCTTGTTAGCTTTTAAATTATACATTTATTCATTTTTCCCTGAGTAGATTACTACAGTGAGTAACCAAGCAACTTTTACTTATGACTGTATACTCTAAATTAGTATTTCTGTCACAAACAATGTAAGAACCTTAAAACATTTTAACTCCATTTACCACTTTCACCATTTTTGCACACAGCATATAGAGTATTGCAATAACTGTCATATATTTCATTTTCTATGTTTAAACTCACCAGATATTATTGTCATTATAAACAGGAAACATTTATTCATATTTACCCACATGATTACCCTTTCTGGTGTTCTTCCTTGCTGAAGTTCTGTGCTTCCAGCTAGGATCCTTTCTTTTGCCCTAAGGAAATACCTTTAGCTTTTCTTATAGTGTAGGTCTACTGGATACCTGGAATGTCTTTACTTAACCTTCATTTTTGAAGGATATTTTTGCTAGGTAAAGAACTCTTGGTTAGCAGTAAGGATTAAATAGCATCTTTAATGTTCCATGAGCACATTAAAGATGTTATTCCACTGTCTGGTCCTGTGGTTTCTGTTCAAGTCAGTCATCCTTGCTTCTGTGAAGGTAACTTTTTTTTTCCTAGATGTTTTTAAGATTTTTTTCTTTATATTTTGATGTCAGCAGTTTGACTGTTCTAGATGATGTCTCTAGATATGGTTTTCTTTCTATTTATCCTAATTAGGCTATGCTGAGAGTTATCAATATGTACTGATGTCTGTCTTCAGTTTTGTAAAATTCTTGACAATTAGCTTTTCAGATATATTTTTTCTATTCCCTTCTTTCTCCTTCAGGGTCTCCAATTATACATACTCAACAGATTATGTCCCACATAGTCTGCTGTTAAACCCATATAATGCATTCTTAATTTAGCTATTGCACTTTGTAGTCCTAGGCTGTTTAATTTTTGTATAGCTTCTATTTTCTATTGGCAGTTTTTACCTTTTTATCTATTCTTTCTCTCTATTTTCATTGATTTTTTTTCTAATGGTTATTTTAAAGTCCTAGTCTGCTAACTCCAACATCTAGATCAATGGGGAGATGTGTTTCTATTTTTGTACTTTCTCTTTTGATTATTGGTCACATTTTCCTAACCCTTTCATATATCATAATTTTTTTTACTATATGAAAGATCCATGGAGACTGAAGTTGATATTTTCCTCCAGAGAGGACTGGACCTTTCTTTTGTTAGGCAGATAGAGTGAGAGGCTCATCCCCTCAATCCAATAATGAATAAGCAGGATTGGGTTCGAAGTTAGGTTGCACTTTCATTGTATTCAATTGAATTTCAAATGTCTTAAGGACACATGACCTATATGCTGTGTTTATTGCAGCCTCATTCCTTTAATGGGACTTTATCTCCAAAGCACTATGGAGTTCACAATGGGACTGCAGAAAATATTTTGTGTTTAGTGTGTTCTGTTTTTCAGGTCTAGACCCCTTACTAAAGCATGGTTCTCTGTATTTTTTGCTTAACAGTTTGTAAGGTCCCTAGCTCCTCTAATCTGAAAGCTGTGCTTTTCAGAGGTTGTGGATCTTGCTATGTATCTGTTAATAGGTCCCTCCATGTAGGATAACTTGATTCCTAAACTTTGAGACTGCAAGAGATTTCATTCTGTTGTTTTTAGCCAACTTTTTTAGCCTTTTGTACTCCTAAAAGCTCTTAGTAAACGTTCCATGTGGAAAATCGGCCATATGTTTGAACCCTCTTCCAATCTGACACGTCAGTCTCTATGGTTATCAAAACTTCTGCTGATTTCTCCTCCCCCTTCTATAGTCCTCTGCCTATGGCTAGACTAATGCTTAGACTCAAAAAATACTCCCAGTAAAGCAAAGAGGTGACAATATTAGCTTTCCTAAGGGACTTTGACCATACTGGAGTTTTAATTCACCTAGTCTTCAATTCCATAGCTCTCAAATTTATTTGTAAATATGATTTTTATAATTTATAATTTTCCCCAGATATCTGCACAGAGACTGATGGCTTGCCATCACTTACTATATCCTACTCAGAAGCAGAAATTTCCACTCCTGTTGTTGCCAGAAATAATATACTTGACTTATATCTGTCTCTGCTCTTTCTCAGAGTTCTGTGGTGGTTTTCTCATTGTTGTACTCAGAATCAGGTCACATTCATCCCTCTAACCTGGCCTCCTCATCTCCAATTCTATCTTTGCTGCTGATGATCAAATGAGATTTCTACTCGTCTAGTGCTGAAACACAGAAGAGGACAGCCCTGAAACCCCTTTTGCTACTGTGTCTCAAATGTTGCATAGAAGAGATCTGCTATAACCTTTCATAACATTTTTTGATCATTTGGGATAAAAGGTGTGACACAACATCAAGGATAACCTGCAGCCATTGCACAGACATGGACTCATCCTCAGCATACCTTTGTACTCTTTGCTCACCTCTGTGTCCTGGGAGTGATATCCACCATCACCCCAAGAGCACTCTACTCTTCATGATTGTAGAACAGGATAAACCTACACTTACACCTACCATGAAGTCTCCCAGAAATGGAGTAGGTTTTCCAACATCTCACTTAAGGCCTATATACTCAATCTTCATATTCTATACCAGGATTGGCCACAATTTTCCACAGTGATTCACAATGTGTACATATATTGTCCGTGGCCCCAACAAGTAGTTACACAGAGATCAAACTTTAGAACACTTGAACATTTCTGAAAATTTTTTTTAAAATTAAATGACACCGTTTACTGATATCAACAGTCTAGTTTGAATTAGGAGCTATACTGAGATCCTTCACTACCCTTTCTTCATCAAGGTTAAAAAATCCAGTATCAGAGTCATCTTATTATATCTTTGAACATTTTTACTTGGTGTCACTTATTCTGCAGGGTAGTTAGGTAAAGCATTATCTTGGGACACATTATTAAAACTGTAAGATCAGGGCTAAGGTTGAGACTACACGGCCACCCTTTGACACCAGGAGAATTTATTTCTAGTGCTAATTTCAGAAGTTTTGTGGTTAGTGGTTGAATTTTTACTGCACAAGCATACATGTGCACTTATGTTATAAATGCAACTGCTTTAAAATGAAGGCATCATATCCCACCAACATCCAATTTCATATGGAATTAACAAGCAAGTTCTATATCTCTGAAATAAAGAATAAAAATCATGAGAGTGTGTGCAAAAGTAAGAGTCACAGGGAAAGAGGGAGGTAAAGGAAGAGGAAAGGAGGTAAAGGAAAAGGCAGGGAGGAAAGGAGAGAATGAAACACTGCTCATAATTTAAAAAATAAGTTAGAAGTGGTGATACTTGAACAAAATGTACAATTTGCATTATAGGTCATTTGGATCATAAACTTAACAGAGAAGCAAAAGGATTCTGAAATTCTAAACTGTGTAAAAAAAAAAGTAGAGCCTGATTCCGTCAAACTAAAAAGAAAGAAAAAGTTCAGAATTTGCAGGCCTCTTAAAAAAAATTATCTTGTGAACAAAATTTTTGCAGTTTCAGAGGAAATGTAAGGGTTAATGTATCTTTCTGCTCCAAGGCAGCCCCTAGTCCACAGCATATTTTAAATTTTCTATGACTTACCTCCAACTTTCTGAGAAGGCAGATTTCTGGGTTATATTCACACTCATGCTGTGTAAGCATGTACTGTTTTGTTTTCTATTAGAGATAATCATTTTTTTCCATGTGGAGTTCTTTGATTTATACTGAACACGTTTAAACTTGCAGCACCAATCTAACACTTTCAGACAAACTAATGACCAAATAAAACAATTCCCTAGGCTTTCATGAAAAATGGACGAATCGTCATAAATACATATCAGACACCTGCATTTCAGTTGCATGTTTTTGTTACAGTGAGTAAAATTAAGACATGAAATTTTTAATTCTTGTTAAAAATTCCTTTGACTTCAGTATGTGTAGAAAAGAAATTCAACAATGTAGAACTTTTTACAAAAATGATTTAGTGAAACCTCTTTGCTACTTTGTTTTGTGTATGTATGTGTGTATACATACACTATGTAATTATATATGTATGAATGATTGGTTTCTAAGGGAATAAATTACGATAGCATAGATAGAAACCCTGTCAATTGGATACTTTCAAATAAACTGAGGATTAAATGCCTGGAAATGGTAGGTATATCAGGGAAAGGAATTACAATTGACAGAATCATCAGTGCAATTAGTATCTGATAAAAGTTTTTAAAGTGCTAGCTCACATTTATCTAGAATATTTCCATTCCTTTTCATATTACCCATTTTATGTATCAATACATGAAATATGTATTTGTCAGAAGAAAAAATTTAAAACATGTCTGTTTAGTTATTAATATATCTAAGACACTTCATAGGGTGAAAAGGACAAGTATTAGCTAGTTTTATGCCTGAGTTCAAGACTTTATACAAGCTTCTTTTATTAGGAAATCTATAACTGTTTGTTATTGAAAATTATTTTTGTGTGAAAAAAACACTAATTTTGTGGAGCCAAAAGCATTTATGGGAATGTCTATTTTTTCCCATAAGACCCCCCCCTTTCCACCTTACTTCCATCTACCAACCATGAAAAACTAAGCTTAGAAGTAAATTTCTTAGGGAACCTATTAATGTTGTGTAGATGACATCTTATATGAAATAGTGTGGTATAACTTGAAATCACAGATGCTAACTTTCCAACATAACCCTGATTTTGTACAATTGTGTTATTTTTAATCAAGATGATTCAACTAGTATGTGATTATGTGGTTTATTATAAAAATAATTAGAAATGAGGAATAAATACATGAGAGGGAAATTTATAGCCTCAAACAATAACTTAAATAAAGTAAAAAGGATGCAAATTGATTAGAAAGTCACCTTAATATGGTATAAAAAGAACAGAATAAATCCAAAGACAGTAACAAAGGATTTAATAAAGAACAGAAATGTATAGAAAATAAAGATACAATAGTCAATTCTCAAATTTGGTAATTTAAATGGAATGATAAAATTGACAAATAGTGTCACTTATTCTGCAGGGTAGAATATCTGTCGTATATCTCTGTAGATAAACGAGAGATTAAAATATATTAAAATATTATAAACAAAGGCTAACAAATTTGAAACAAAAATAAAAAAATTCTCAGCAAAAAGATATGTAAACTGACTTAGGAAGAAATTTACAAAACACAGTATAAAAAATAAATACAATTTTACTCATAAACATATAAGTAAAATTCTGAAACAAAATATTAGCAAACCAAATCTAGCAGTGTTCTAATGTCCTAACATTAGAACATCAATTACAATCTATTAATATGATTCAGTGCATTAACAAATTGAGGAAGTAAAGCCATATTAGCATTTGAAGAAATTCTGAAAAAACATTCACAAAATTAAACTCCGTTCAAGAAAAACTACAGGTATTTGAATTAGGAACAGATGAGAACATTCTTAAAACCTAATGAAGGGTATCTACCAAGAATACAGAGCAACAGTTATACCTATTTGTAAATATTAAAAGCATTCCTTTTAAAATCAGGATGCTATGATCACTTTTTCTGTTCAAAATCGAACAGAAGTCCTAGCTCAGAAAGTCTGGCAAGTAAAAAGAGAAAGAAGCATATGCATGAAATGGAAAGATATAAAACTGTCCTTATTTAGGATAATATTGTCTTCAACGAAAGCCCCAAAAACCTTATAAATAATTAGACTTAAGATAATTTCATAAGGTTAAGTATGATATCAACATACCAATATCAATATATTTCTAGAAACAATAGGAAACCATATAAAAATCTCAGCAAGATTGTATAATATTCATAAAAGTAGACTATTATATGAAAAAAAAACAGATGTTGAACCCTTTGTAACAAAACATAAAGGGAGGATTCTAGATAAAGACCTAAATGTGAAAAGTAAAACTACAAAATAAATGTTTAAAAAAATCTAAGTGAGACCAGGCATGGTGGCTCATGTCTGTAATCCTAGCACTTTGGGAGGCCAAGGGAGGAGGATTTCTTGACTCAGGAGTTCAAGACCAGCCTAGGCAACATTGTGAGACACTGTACCTACAAAAAATACAAAAATGAGCCAGGCATGGTGGCATGCTCCTGTAGTCCCAGCTTCTCAGGAGTCTGAAGTGGGAGAATTGGTTAAACTGGAAGGTTGAGGATGCAATGAGCTGTGATCATACCACTGCACTACAGTCTGAGTAACAGGGTGAGACCATGTTTCAGATAACAACAACAACAACAGCAAAATCAAAGTGAAAACCTTTGTCGTCTGGGAATTAGAAGAACTTAAATAAAAATTTAAGACACAAAGGAAAAAAGAAAAAGGTAATAATATCAAAGTTAAGAATTCCTTACAATGAAAGATACCATGGACAAACAATACATAGATGATAAAAATGGCAGAAGAAATTTGTAATGTCTAAAGTGGATAAAAGATTAGTATCTAGAATATGAAAGAAATGTTATAAAACCAATAAGAGCAGAAACCTCCTTAGTAAAATAAGCAAAGTATTACAAAAGAGGCATCTGAAAGGCTAACAAGTATTTTAAATAATGTTAAATTATTATCAGATGAATGTAAATCAAAATAATGAGAGTTTCTAATTCTTATTCTCTGTCAACACTTGTCATTTTCCATAGTGCAAATTTTTCCCAACCTTACACACTGCTAATAGGTGTCTAGGATAGTCATGTGGGAAAACTGTTGGCACTATTTAGTCAAGTGTACTCATATTCTTTGACCCAGACATTCTGCTTTGGAGTCTATATACTAAGTAGATATTCACAGTCCACACTAGGATATTCATTAGAGATTTATTGTGGCAGAGAGTTGGAAGTATTCTAGACAGTGAATAGATAAAATATGGTCAATGCACCCCTTAGTAGAGCATTAATTAGAAGTCACAGATTAGAGGTACACATAGCCACTTGAATGGATTTAAAAGGCTAGTGCTAGGTGAAAAAGAGAAACAATGCAATATATAAGACCATTTTCATAAATTAAAGATATATGCACAGAAAACAAATGAGTACATGGAACAGTGATGATGGCAGCCATAAATTAAGTGTGACTGGGACAATTTTTCTACACTGAATTTTCAAAAAAGAAGAGGACAACATAGCAAGTACATGGGAATAAATCTAGCCAAAAAGTGTGTAAGATATTTATAAAAACATTATAAAACTTTATTATAGGACATCAAGGAGATCTAAACAAATGAAGAGATAAACCACATTAATGGATAGAAGAATTTTTACTTGAAGGTATAAATATTCCCCAAATTGATTTAAACATTTAATGGGTCCCCATTTCCCAAGCAGAACACAGTTTTTCATGTAACTAGACAGGATGATTTAAAAATTGAGCAAAGGGCCAGAAAATGGCCAAGACACTCTTGCGGCGAAACAAATTGGAAGGGGGATATAAAGACTTATTATAAAGTTTTTAGTAACTGAGACAGTGTGGTATTGTTATAGGAACAAAAAATTATATCAGTGGTCTCAAAGACCTCAAAACAGAGCTACATGTGGAAATTAAAATATGACAGATTAGTACTGTAGATCAGTGAGGAAATGATAAATTATTTTCAACAAATGGTGGTATGAAAAATAGCCAAAGAAACTGGGTTTCTACCTACAACAAAGAAATAAATAATCCAGTAAAAAACTAATTAACACAAATCAATTTCAAAGATCTTTTGAAAAATACATAGGAAAATATCTTTATGACCCTGGGGAAAGGGAAGAATTTCTTAAGCAAGTACACACCAAAAAGATGGTAAAGAAACTGAAGAACTACAGTTCATTAAAATATATCAAAGTAAAAAGAGACAATAGCTGCCATTCATATAATTGACAGAAAAAAAAGTCAGTAGAAAATATTTTAACACTTCCAAACAGTAGAAATACAATCAATAGAAAAAATTTGTGAAAAGGCGTTTCACAGATGAAGAAATGTAATGGTCAATACACATATAAAGCTATGTTCAACCCCCATCAATACTCACAGTAATGGAAATTAAAACCCCAATGAGATATCATTTTATACCTATCAAATTAATGAAATCTAAAAGACTGAAAATACCAAATGTGGTAGTCAAATCTGGTGATTTTTCATCACAGCCATTTAGGAAAACAGTTTGGGCTAGGTTATAAAGTTAAAAGATGTGGTTTTCCTATGACCCAGCCAGTTTCTGCTGGTCTTTATTCTAGAGAAACTCTTATGCTCCAGGAGACATCACAAGACTGTTTATAGCAACATTGTTTGTAATAAAAAGTGGACCACTCAATTGTTCACCAACAGAAAATGGATAAATTGGGTTGGGGTATTTTCACATAATTCACTACAGTGTAGTAGTAAAAAGAATGTGGCTATACTTGCTGAAATGGATGAATTTCAGAAACATATTGAATGACAAAGCAAAGCAGAATATATACATTGCTACCATTATAAAAGTTAAAAGACAAGCAAAATTAAATAACATGATTAAATATAAGTATGTATACTTATACAAAGAAATGATAAATACACAAGTCAGGGGAAGCAGGGGGTAAACAAAGGAGAATTACAGAAGGTGCTTCAATAATACTGGTAATTGAGGAGTCCAGTTCCTGATTAAAATCCTATGTGTGATTTTTTTCAGGCCTCAACAGACTGTTACAAAGGCTTTATCTGGCAGGATTCATGGGAGAAGGCCAGATTTGGTGTACAACAAGTGCATTACAGTCTCTGAAGGGAGCTGCAGTCAAGTTCTCAGTCTCCCCAGGCTGCATGTACACATTCACATATTTATATTCCTATTCCCAGCACCTTTGTTACTAGTTATATTTATCCGAGGGCTTGGTTGGAGGTCATTCGGTGCCTCTACAAAGTCTTTCTTATGGAGGTTGGAGGCGGCAACACTTTTCTCCACTCTGATTCAGTACCCAGTGCTTTACCCCCCTAGCCTTTCCTCTTTGCCACTCCTCCTGACCTCAGGGTCTGAAAAACTGCTGGAGTCTTTTGTTTGGGGCATTCTTAACAGCGAGTGAACCTTTACTTCTGCCCTGCTCTATGTGGGCCTGGATGTACTATTGCATGAGATAATAGAACAGGAGGACTCAGCATTTCCTCTGGTTTTAGACTCTTGCTTATATTATTGCAGTAAATGATTAAAGGCTTAACTCTTTCAGTTTTGGCTTGTTGCTTTAATTGGCTACTCCAGATACCTGATAACTCATCTCCTGGCCAGCTCAGCTGAGCTCCTGATAGAATATATGTATTTCTTAAGTTGGGTGGTATAATAATGCTACTTTGAATCTCCTCCATAAACACACATTTAAAAAATTAAGTTCTTTGGAACTCCTATGGGGAAGACAAATAAGATGAAATCACAAAGAAGCAACTGCTTAAATTATAGCTTCTGTACTACCTCAGAATACAAAAAGACAGGGGAAAATACAGTAATTGTGAAGGTATTTCATTCTTTTAGAATTTGGGTATAGGGTAGAAGGTAGGATACAAGGGATTATTTTAAAGAACACACTTGATAAATTTTTTCTTAGGTATGAAATCCTTTAAGACTGGTTTTTTCTTATATTTGATTTCCTATTTTGGGGGCTAAATGTGACCTATTTAAAACCTATCTATGGCTGGGCACAGTGGCTCACACCTGTAATCCCAGCATTTGGGAGGCCAAGGCAGGTGGGTCACCTGAGGTCATTCATTATTCAGGACCAGCCTGGCCAACATGATGAAACTCAGTCTCTACTAAAAATACCAAAATTAGTTGGGCATGGTGGCGGGCGCCTGTAATCCCAGCTACTTGGGAGGCTGAGGCAGGAGAATTGCTTGAGCCCAGGAGGTGGACGTTGCAGTGAACCAAGATCACGCCACTGCACTCCAGCCTGGGCAACAGAGCCAGACTTCATCTCAAATAAAATAAAATAAAATAAAAAAACCTGTCTATACCAAATCTCTAGATATTAAGTTTTTACAGTGACTGACTACTTTATAAAGTAGGATGTGCTTATTAATGCCCTTAAACTATTTTCTTCATTCACATCACTGTGTAAAGTTATATCGGTTTTTATATAACTTTCTTTGAGATTAGTAATTTTATGCACCAATTTATCTTTTGCCACAACCATAGGGGCTCTGCTTCTATCTCCTTTTGGTGTTGGTTATTGCTGTACTGATCTTGTTGGTCTTATGCAGAAGTTCCTTCTGTTCCCTGAAGATCATAGTTCCTCATATCTGGATTTTTTCCTACCAGGTCCTGTAATGTCATAAATTGGTAAATAATGAAAACTGCACAGTAGTTCATGCTGTGATAAACTGTGGTTTCATAAAAGATGAAATTATATGCTATGTCCATATTGTATGTTCATACAATAATAAATTCCCAAAGCTGAAAAAGGTATAAGAGATTATATTACCTTTATTCCTTATATCTATGTAGTCCAATCAGTTAAAATTTGGAATGTACTTTCACATTAGCCCATTTAATATTTACTACTATATTAGTTAGGTGGGGAAGACACAATTATTCCTATTTTACAAGATCAAAAATAGATCCTATGATACCTTTGAAGTCATGCTAATACTTAGATCTGAAGCCAGAAATTGATATTCCTCGACCACTGCACACCTCTAAGACACCCTGACAAGGCTCTGTTACTTTCTACTTGTTCTAAACTTGTGGGACAACTGTATTTTATCGTTGTCCCACAAGTTTAGAACAAGTAGAAACTAACAGAGCCTTGTCAGGGTGTCTTAGACGTGTGCAACTATAAAATACACACACCCACTTGGCCAGGCAGGCTGTGCTCGGCTCTTACTACCAGCTCAGATTCCACACCTGCCAAGTGCGAGCCAGGCGTGGGGTGGCGAGGGGTGTGTGGTTGAGCAAGCGCGAGGTCCAGCCGCTGTGCACAGCCAGGCATGCTGGCTGCTGTGGTGAGGCAGGCAGCTCCAGATGCCAACTCTGTGTGAGGCAGTGGCTAGACCAGGTATACTTTACATGGCTTTTGCTGTGGGCACCTAAGTCTGAATGAGGGAAATATAGTGGTGCCAGGAAGCTTGGAGAATCCAGGAACTGCAGAACCCCAAAGAGGGTGTCATAGCCCTGGCTCAGGGATTCTCTACATCTGGGTTCCCCAAAGGGCCACAGCTCTTCTATTCTCATTGCCCACAACATGGCGAGCTTGTTTCATGGCAGGGGGTGTGTTTCAGACCTTATTGTGTCACAGCTCTTTTAGTCCTGCTATTTAGCAGGTCCCAAGTTCTTGTCCCACATCCAGGCAGAATGAGGTATACAGACAACTAGAGGGTAAGCAAGGTGGAGAGGAGCTTTATTGAGCAGCAGAACAGTTCTCAGGAGACACACAGAGGGTATCTCCTATCTGCAGCAGGTTGTCCTGTTGTCTCTACAGTGCTCAGTAGAGAGGAGACCCAGAGTGGGCAGCTCCTATCCACAGGCAGGCCATATCTGCAGGTAAGTTGTACAACTGTCTGCCTGAGCCTATAGTTTTTATGGGCCAGAAAGGGGAGAAAGTGCATGCTGAGTGGTTCATGGACAGCCATGGGCAGGCCTGGAAAAAGCACCATAAATTCTCACTCTGGTCCGCAGAACTGAGAGCCCAGCCCAGTCTTCAAGCTGTCCCTGCCTTGAAAGTAGGGCTTTACTGGGGACCTGTCCCTTTCTGCCCAGGAGCCAGTCTGCCTCCTGCCACCATCAACCTGCCGTCCACAGTGCCCACAGTGCCCAGGCTATTCTTGCCAAGAGGTGCCTGAAGGCTGCGCCGAGCTGCCCTCAGCCCCCCCTCAGCCTTCCTCCTGCGCTTGTCAGCACCCCAAGTTTGGAGTGGGCCAAGGGAGCAGGGGGCTCCCTGGGGCTCCCAGTGTCAGCACTGCCTTGAGTGTGTGCACACCTGGCTGGGTCGTGACAGTGCCTGGGCTTGGCCTCAATTTTGCTCTGAAATTGGACTGGGTGCCGGGAGCAGGGAGAGGCCAGGCAGTGGGAGTAGGCACTTCCGAGCCTGCAGGGGTAAGGGGGCTTCCCCAGTCCTCGAGAGTACAAGCATGACTGGGTCTGCAGCCATGGCTCAGCAGCTGCAGCTTTGCCTAGGAGGGCGGAGCTCCTGTCTGTTCCAGGCTCCTGCCAGCTTTGTGGAGTGGGCTGTGCCTCCCCCACTGCAGCTGGTTTCATGGCATCAGCCACTTCAGATGGGCCACTGCTGCCATAAGTATGACTTTTGTCAAATCTGATACTTTGAGATGTATTTTCATTATCTACATACTAAACAGTGATAGTGTGGCAAAGTCAATTTAGTCATTAGTCTTCAAATTTGCTCTTATTGCATAGTCTTTATTTTTTTCATAGGTACATCTGTAGTTTTTAGCAAGGAGATACTTAGCAAAATCCTTATTTAAAATTGATCAATACAAAAATATGTTTCCACTAATATTTCTGAGACAGGAAGAAGTTACTTTTAAGAAGAGACCTTAGACAAAGTTACCAGACATTTTTTTGGCATTAGATTGCTTACCTCCAAAAAGATGAAATGCTTTTCTGCAGCTTGGTAGGGGCCATTTTGCAGAGTTGGATTTCTGAAAGCTTTGTTTTATTTTCAAATATTCTTTAGTAAAGAAAGTTTTTGTGGCATTGTTCAGTTCTAGAATAAAGCAAAAGAAAAGAGGCTTTTGAAATTAATTTGAGTAAAATGGCAAGAAAATGACAAGTGAATACTGTAGTATTTTGATAATAATAAATACAGACCTCTAAGTCAATGAAGACGAAAGTCGATTCAACTTTTTTTTTTTTTTTTTTACTCAAGCAAATATAACTTCCCCAAGTTCATATTTGGTGCAACTTTGACATGCCTACACATAAAACATAAATCTACTAAGTAGCTCCTATGTCAGGTAGTATGGAATATATAATGATGGATAAGATATCTTCCCTGACCTTAAAACAACTGTAGTCTAAAACAGCAGTCCCCAACCTCTCGGCCACGAATGGGGCCTATTAGGAACTGGGCTGCACAGCAGGAGGTGAGCCACGGGCCAGTGAGCATTGCTGCCTAAGCTCCGCCTCCTGTCAGATCAGTGGCAACATTAGATTCTCATAGGAGGTGAATCCTATTGCGAACTGCACATGCGAGGAATATAGGTTGCACACTCCTTATAAGAATCTAATGCATGATAATCCGAGGTAGAACAGTTTCATGCTGAAACCATCCCCCCTTCAAGTCCATGGAAAAACTGTCTTCGACAAAACCGGTCCCTGATGTCAAAAGGTTGAGGACTGCTGGTCTAAAGGATAGAAATAAACAGGTAGACAAAAAAGGGGAATAATGTGTTATGAGTGTAGTGATACAATAGCTAGAGTGTAATCAGGGCTCAGGAGTGACGGAGAAAAGGAAAAACACTTTTAGAAGTTTAAACTTCATAATCCATTTCATTCTATATGTGACGGATTGATCATCTACTGAGTCTATTGCTATAGATTTGAGGTAATTTAAAAAATTTGAAAATAGTCATACAGAAGCTTACAAATGAGTTAAAAAGGAAATAGTCATTTGAAGTACACACAGACCAACTGGAGAACACATATGATAGTATTCACTTTAAATGGTAGAAAGTCTCTATATCTGAGCCATGGAAAGCAAGGCATGATCTGAGTTGGACTGTTTAATGGAGAACAACCTCTTAGGCCAGTGCAGAGCTAGTTACTAACCTGAGAAGTAAACTAGGCTTTCCATCCACCATCCCCTGTTACTTTCATCCTGCAATGATCACCTGTGGCATTTCCTCAGTTTCCATCCTACTTCAAAGTCTTGAGCTTTGGCTCAAATGATTTGAATTAAATTTTCTCAATTTTTCTTAATCACTGCCTTGCGTTAATTTTTACCTAAGAAATTTGAAAGGAAAATTGATTCACAAAGTTTACAATTAATAACAAAAGGGAAAACATTAAAAAAAGACTACCCCAGGCAAGTGAAGTTATCTATTTAACCTGCAACTCTAACTCCCTTCCCAATCGCACACCCACGAACCAGCATACAAGTTAGAGAAAAGGTATTTTCATACTCATCATGTATGCTGGAGGGTTGATATCACTAGTGCATTTAAAAATCCTTCATATGTTTAAAAGTTAAATCATTTCAAGTTGGATATTCTCTCACTGGTTTGTACAGCAATGCACAGCTGTTTTATTAAAGTACACTTTTCCCACTGCCCATTTATAGCCCCTTAGTGTAAGATGGTCATGACACTATCACTTGGTTAAAGGAGCTTGTATCATTCATATTGATGAAGAAAATGAAAGAAGTTATCAAATTACATATTCATTTACAGTCCTACTAGTCTTTTTGCAGGACTTAAGAACAGATGACTATGATTCAGGGTATCTACTGAGAGGTTAAAAATCCCCCCCAAGTAAGTGGTATTAACTTTTGGGCAAACTGATTCACAACTTTCTAAATGCCCTTGTAAATGAGACCCATGTGGTGGGTCATATGGGGAGATAATACAAATGAAAGTGAAGAGTCTGCAACTTATTATTCCTCCCCTTCCCTTCCTTCTTTTCTTTTCCCTCTTCCTCCTCCTTCTGGAAAATTGGTAGCCATGTTCTAAAATGTTGTTGCAATAACTGGAGAATGCCATTGCATTACCCTCTTATACTGAAAACTTATGTGGAAATGTAATTGAATTCTAGTACAACAGATCAAAAGGACATTGTAAGAGTCATCTAATACCTGCAGTTTTGATAACTGGCCACAAACTTTCAAGGGGGTAGATGAGAGAAGTAAAAGTAATAGTGATGTCCGTGACATTTTGTTTTCTGGCTTCAAGGAACTTACTACACAATGTACTTTTAAGCATTTAACAAACTCTCATATTAAAGCACTGAAGCAGGAAAGGGTTATAAATATTTTATAATGCCTAAAAATTAGAGAAACTGCTATATTGAAATTTGCAAGATGAGATGGGAATTGTAGCTGCAACATACCATTGAACATATACACTTGCATGTCCATACTATAATATTATGAGAACAATTTTGGATGATTTAATATATTATATTTGTTTGGAAAAATGGTTAAAAGAGGATCCCGAAGCCCTTGTTCCTCCACTGCTAGGTCAAATAAGAAGTGGGTTCTAATGCTTCTTAACTGCAGGACCTTCCACAAGTCACAGAACTTTTCTTTGTACCAACTTTCTGCTCTATCCCCTGCAAACATTTATTTTGCACTTGCTATCGTGCGAGGCACTTTGCTGATCTAGCTAGTAATACAGAGATGAAGTAAATGTAATTCATGTCTGTAGGGGCTTGTACTAGATCAATGATTCCAAAATGTTTGGCTAGGTATCAAAATCACCCAGGGTGCTTGTTAAAATGACAAATTCCAGCACCTCAGCCACACATGTGGAAGCATAATTACTATGTATTTGACTTGCGAGTCTATGCTTTCTAACAAGCTGCTTGGGTGATTCTGAGGCACAGCTAGATTTGATAACCACTAGATGAAATGGTCATTTTCTATAATTAAATTACTTGAATTTATTTAAATATGTTAAGGTTTATCACATTCCATTATAAAACTTTACTAACCATATCCAAGGATATTGTTCTGTCTATAGATCTGTGTTGCCCCATTTCAGTGGCATCTGAATTTGGAAATGCAGAATTTGGCAACAAATACAAACTTTGTTGAATACAATATTCAACACTACATCTCCTAAAATTACCTGGAAGAAACATTAAGAAAAATCTGAAGGCAGACCAAGATGTATGGCTTGGAGTAAAGAGTGATGAAAACTACCTTTATCTCCTCCTCAGCCAATGCTACCTATTAGGGAGCTGATGCTTCTTATTTCAACACATAATTTATTGGATTCAATCAGTATTTAATATTGTTGAATATGCTAGAAAAGTCAAAAAACTGAATATCCTGGAAAGATCTAAAGTGTATTTTAATTATACATTTAGTTAAATGTGGTTGTAGTGGCAGTGGAAAGAGCGGCATTTTTGTGTAATGCTATCAATGACTGTTAGAATAAAGGAATTCTATTCTTGATTTGCCTGAGGGCAGGGACAGTCACCAACTACATAAAATCAAGATTCACATGATTACAGGATTCATTACCATGGGGTTTCATGGTATTACATCACAATTTGAAAAAGAACAACCACACATATTAGGATAATTTTAAACCAGAAATTGCATCAATATGGTGGTGCAACTTTGATTTCAGCATTATGCTTAAATATTGGTAACTTTTAATGTAAACAATTCATTATAATTAAGTAAATATGTTAGGAATAGTTTCAGGCATCCTGCTAAATGCAGGAGTTAAAGCTGTATAATAGGCAAAGTATCATTTAAATCCTATCTAGTAAAAAGATAATTCTAAAGTTATAAGTGTTTTGATACATTTATTAAGGGTGCCTTAGTCTTACTCAGGAGGGGAAGATAAGAACATTATTATAAATATAAGGCACAGTCATTTAAGTGTACCCAACAGTATTATGTTCAAATTTAAAAGACTAGGAGATGTGTGTCTAGCCATCTCATTCAGATTACTGAAGGCCTTATTTACCCATTTAAAATTATCTCATAACTCTGAAAGCTTTTTCTCCTCACATTTCCCTTCTTCATTCTTTGTTGTTTGATACATGGTATTTCTTTTTTTCCTGGAGATACCAACTGCAAAAAAAAAAATGATCTGACAAATTTATAATGCTATAATAATAATAATAATAATAGACTACTTCAAGAGTTTTGCATTGTATACCTATGTTTAGGATGGGTCCTGCACTTGAGAGGAGATCCAACTATCCCAAATTTCAATAGGTGCTGTATATGCTTATTTATAGGCATTCTTTGGCTCCAGGAAATTGATGTACAATAAAGGACATTTGCAAGGAATAGACAAGACTGGGAATCAGAGTAATCAGAGTCCCAGTAAGCAATCTGTGTAAAAAGGGAGACCTCTACCAAAATAATCTTTACCAGCGGATGCTAAATCCTGGATACTTAACATAGCTTTTGGTTTAGTAATATCTTGTGAGGTGATCTTTAAAACTTTTAATCTCATTTTACTCATATCCTTTAATGCATTGGTTTTACTATTTTTCAATGGTATATAGTTTTCTTTGTATTGTTGAACAGTAGGCAAGAGTATGGTTGAGTTAGGATGCTGTGCTAAGTACATCTGATATCCTTCCCTTACGTAAGAATGGAGAAGGGTTCATATATTTGGCATTTGAACTCACTTTGCTGTATATCAATAAGAATCCACAAACTGTCTCAAGACCATCTTCAGGGCTTCCGGAGCAATGCTTGCTTTGTGCCTTTCCAGAAGGTAAGAAAGTCTTACTTGTAAGGGACCCTTCTGGCGAAACTCATTTTGTACTCATGTGAGGCACCCAAAATATTTATTTATAAGGTGGAAAACACAAGTTAGAGAAAAGTTTGGGTTTACTGTTAAAGCTTATATTCAACAGAAAATTATCAGTTTGAATCACAGAAATTTGAAGTGTTTAAGTCTCAGAGCCAGCTCTTGAGACATAGCAGGTGCTCACCATGTGATTGCTGCAAGGTTTACTAGTAATGGCACACCCTGTGGGATCTGGGACCAAAATAGGTTTTGTATGCTGGGAAAGGAGAGGCCAGCCAGGAATATCTCACCCCATACTGACAAATGCTTATGAATGTATCTTCTGGAAGTAAGTTTAGAGGACAAAGCCAGCAAGACGGCTGACTCGAGACACCTGGCATTCATCCCCACCCCATCATGGGAAAGGACTACGACAACAAATAATTATGATTTGACTTGAGTGTCGAAAGGAGAGTGCTGGAGTACAGCAGAGGAGTGGAGATGCACCTGTGCTCACTGAAGTTCAGGAGGACAGTGTGGTGGCACCTGGCTTCTGCAGCCCCATCTCCCTGACCAAAATCACATCTGTTTGGAGTCCAGATGGACTTCTGTGTCAGGAAAAGGTAAGCCGAAGATCATTCCTTGACCTTATCTCCCTGACAAACACCTACGGTCCTTATAATAGGAGAATTACATAGTCCTTGCAAGCCCTGATCCCAGTTTGGAAAGCTTCCAGGAATTTCTGCAGCTGCATTGCCCAAGATTAGGACAAGTGATGCATGTTCCACTTGGACCGACCCCCGTAAGCCAAGCTGCTGCAGCTTGGCATCATCCAGAGCTGCCCCTGGAGTACACTGCTCTGGGGGCCAGTAGCCTCTGCATCTCTCCAGCATTGGGGCCCCATCTTCATTATACCAAGCCTAACACAGGTGGCTGAAAGCCACAACTCCAGCTGCATGAATTGACTGTGACTCTGACTAAGCATAGTAGGGAAATCAAACCCTGCTGCCACACTTCCAGCTGGAGAAACAGTCTGCCAGTCCCACCCACGGCAACCTGCCCTTGAGTTGGCCAAACTACTGCATATCCTCCCCTAAGCAGAAGAGACAACCGCCCTGGAGCCTCCAAGCAGCTGATACGCCTCTGGGCCAGCAGAAGGGCTATGCATCCATGCTCAGGACCCGAGTAGCAGCCATACAGCACCCTTCACCTGAAAGAATAGCCCTGGCATGCCCAATGGTTGTATACCCCTAACATGCGCCTGAGAAACAGTCCTGCAGGCTGCCCTGGGGAGGCATGCCCATGAGCTAACCATGCAGTCTTATATCTACATCCTTGGCAGACATGTCCAAAGGGCCTGACTGAGCAGCTGTGTACCTATGTCTCAGGCTCAATAAACAGCCCTGTAGGGCGCCTCTGGTGAGCACACACCCAGGCCTATTAAGCAATCCTGGGCTTGCATCCCAGCTCTATGAAACAGCCCCATGGGCCGTTCCCTACCCTTCTGAATCACCTGTAGGGCAGTTATTCAGCCATACAGCTATGTCCTGGGCCTGAGAAACAGCCTGTGGGTCGTCCCCAGTGTGTACATACCTAGGTCATCTGAGCCACCCTGTGACCATGTTGTAGGCCAGAGAAATAGTATGATGGGAAGTCCCTGGCAGACATGTCTCCAGGATAGCTGAGCCGCTGTATGCCTGCCTTCTAGGCATTATTAGAAACAGCCCCATGAGCTGGCCCTGGTAGGCACATCCCCAGGCTGGCTAAGCAACTGCATGCCCATGCTCCCAGGCAGAGTAACAGCACTATGGTACAAACCCCAGTAAGCCAGACTCCAAGTTGGCTGACTCATTGTACACACATGACCCAGTCCTGAGAAACAGCCCAGTGAGTCCACCTCTAGCAAAGCTGCAACACCATCACCACAAACTCTCTCAGACTAGGCCACTGAGTAACTCACAGACACAACTAATGTGGATTACAGCTGAAGAAACTATATGAAGACAACTGTATCCACCTAGAACCAAGGCTAGTGTACCCCATCGAACTGGTACTTCAAGACCATTTATACAAATAAGTCCACATAAAACCTATTCCATAAAACTGAAGGAGGTCAGTTTTTTACCAGATGATTAGAATGAATGTAGAGAAACATGAACCATGAAAAAGCAAAGAGACGTGTCACCTCCAAAGGAAAACTATAATTCTCCAGTAAGAGAACCAATCATAAGGAAATACATGAAATGCCAGAAAAATAATTCAAAATAACAATCTTAAGGAAACTCAGAGCCAAGAGAGAATACAGATAGAAAATTCAATGAAATCAGGAAAACAACTCATTATTTGATTGAGAAATGCAACAGAGATATTTTTTAAAAGAACTATTCTACAGATGAAGAACTCAATGAAATAAAAATACAGCTTCAATAAAAGACTAGACCAAGCAGAAGAAATAACTTTTGAACTTGAACACAGGTATTTTGTAATAACAGAAGGAGATGAAAAAATAGAAAAAGGAATGAACAAAGTCTACAGGATTTATGGGACAACATTAACTGAGCAAATATTTGTGTAACAGGCATTCCAGAAGGAGAAAAAAAAAAGATGAGGAATACTTATTTAATAAAATAATAGAATAAACTTTCCAAGTCTTGGGAAACAGATGGACGTCCAGGTCCAGGGGAGCTCAAAGAACTCCAAATAAATTCAACTCAAACAGGTCCTCTCTGAGGCACATTATAGTCAAATTGTTAAAGGTCCAAGACAATTTTAAAAGCAACAAGAAAAAGGTGTCAAGTCATGTGTAAAAGAATCCACATTAGACAGTGGATTTCTAAGCAGAAATCTTACAGCTCAGGAGAAAAATGGGATGATATATTCAAGGTACTGAGAAGAAAAATTATACCCAGCAAAGCAATACTTCAGATGTGAAGGAGAAATAAAATCTTTCACAGACAAGCAAAAACTAAGAAAATTAATCACTACTAGACTGGTCTCACAAGAAATGTTCAAATTTCTTACATCTGGGATTGAAAAGACAATAACCATCATGAAAACATAAACTATAAACCTCACTGGTAGAATGAAACTATAAACCTCACTGGTAGAATCAGACACAAAGAAGAAAGAGAAAAGAAAGCTTATTCCTACAAAAACAAACAAACAAAACAAACAAACAACAACAACAACAAAAAAAAAACCGAACTATAAAAATAAACAATGAGAGAGGAAATAATGCACAAAGGATATACAAAACAACCAGAAAAAAGTCAATAAAATGACAGGAGTAATTTTTCACCTATCAGTAATAACCTTGAATGTATATGGATTAAATTCCCAATTTAAAAGATACAGACTTGCTGAATGGACCAATATAAAACAAAACCCCAAGAATTAAATCTGTGCTGCCTACAAGAACCTAACCTTACATGTAGACACAGATACACTGAAAGTAAATAAAAAAAAAGACATTCCATGCAAACAAACCAAATACAAGCAGAAATAGATATATCAGACAAAAGAGACTTCAAGTTAAAAGCTGAAAAGCAGACAGAGATATTATATTACAAGGGAATAAATTCAGCAAGAGAATATGATAATTATAAATATTATAAAAATGTACCCAAACACTGGAGCACCCAGATATAAAGCAGATATTATTAGATCTAAAGAGAGAGATAGATCCCAATACAATAATAGTTGGAGACTTTAATAACTCATTCTCAGCATTGCACAGATCTAGACAGAAAATTAACAAACACTGGATTTAAGCTGCACTACAGACCCAATGGACTTAGCAGACATTTATAGAACATGTCACCCAGCAGCAGTAGATTACACATTCTTTTCATCAGCACATGGACCATTGTCTAGGGTTGACCATGTGTTAGGATAAAGAAGTCTAACAAAATTTTAAAACTTAAAGTTATGTCAAGTAGCTTATTTGGTCACAACGGAATAAAACTGGACATCAAAAAGAGGAACATTAGAAACTATACAAATATGTAGACATTGAACAATATTCTCCTGAATGACAAATGAGAAAGAATTTAAATTTAAAAAGTCTGTGAAACAAGTGAAAATAGAAACATAATATGCCAAAAGCTATAGAACACAGTAAAAGCAGGGTTAAGAGGCAAGTTCACAGCAATAAATGCATACATCAAAGCACTAGAAAGATTTCAAATAAATGACCTAATGATGTACCTCAAGAAACTAGAAAAGCAAGAACAAACCAAACCCTAGTTAGTAGAAGGAAAGAAATAATAAAGACCAGAGTAGAAATAAATGAAATTGAGACTAAGAAAACAACAGAAAAAAATTAACAAAACAAAAACCTGGTTTTTCGAACGGTAAACCAAATTGACAAACTATTAGCTAGACTAAGAAAAAAGAAGACCCAAATAAAATCAGAAACAAAAAAGATGTCACAACACATACCAAACAAATACAAAGGATCATTAAAGACTACCATGAACAACAAAACTTGGTAGGCTGTATGTATCTAGGAATTTATACATTTCCTCTAGGTTTGGAATTTACTTGTATACCAGTAAATTCTGGTAAATTCTCCATTTACTGGTATACCAGTAAATTCCAAAGAAATGTATAAATTCCTAGACACATACAACCTACCAAACTTGAACAAAGAGGAAACAGAAAGCCAAATACCAATCACAGCTAATGAGACTGAATTAGTAACAAAAAGTCTTCCAACATGGAAAAGTCCAGGTCTGGATACCTTCACTACTCAAATCTACTGAATCTTAGGAGAATTAATACCAATTCTTCTCAAACTATTCCAAAAAACTGAAGCAGAGGGAAGTCTTCCTAACTCATTCTACAAGGCCAGCATAACTCTGATACCAAAACCAGACAATAACAAAACAAACGAAGTTTACAGGCCAATAGCCATGATGAAAATAGATGCAAAAATCCTCAACAAAATACTAGCAAACAGAATCCAACAACACATCAAGAAGATGATACACCATGACCAAGTGGGATTTATCCCACAAATGCAAGGATGGTTCAACAAATTCATGGAAACATGGATGAAACAGAAAGTAAATTTGAATTTGATTTTCATCTTTTCCTAGTGAACTGTTAAAAGGTTACAGTCTAGTTTGAGAAATCCCAATCTCCAGCTGAATATGCAGCCTGATGACAGAGGCATATAAAATAGACAAAAATAAACAAAAACCAAAATTTCTTTATCTGACACTTTGTCAAAATGGAGTTATAGATTTTAAAATATGTGAGCCATTATAGTAAGCAAAATGTTAATATTTAGGAGTTTCTATTAAGGGAGATTTAGTTAAAATTTGTCCATTTTAATAATTCCATTTAGTTTTTGGTAGTACAATATTTAGTACTCAAAATTCAGTATAATTTTTTTTTTTTACCAGAATAAAAAGATGGGTTGCAATCATTTTTAAACCTTTTCCCTCAGGAGAAATCTGTAGTATTAGAAAACTTTTTTAGGTTAGAACATTTATCTAAGCTTTTTGCCTCAGGAAGTTACGTTTACCTTGTGCTTACTGATGTCCATTAATGGCTTTGGAGCATGGAAAAATCATTTCAGTAATTGTTTGTGTGACCAAGAATAACTGGTTTGGCCACTGTTACAGAAATAAGGCCAAAAGGAAATCTATTAAAGTAGGACCAATTCAACTATAACATTTTTTGAGCTTTACTGTGCTACAGACAAAATGTTAAGTATTTTATACTTTTATGATACTTATAGTTATTTTTATGTAAATTCATGCTTAAGCATTTAGAAAAGTCTTTTGAAAGCTATGAATAGGGATATATTGGTGGCTCCACAAAAGGTGATCATTGCATCCATCCTTGGCTTCACACAAGTTATGATTCTCTCTGTTCTGTGTGAAAAGACATAGGACTTCACCCTCCATGCCCATCATCATTCAATGCTGAAGTTTGGTTTGTTTACCTTTTTAAAAGGGTAAAAGTAACTCATTCTGATGGTTAAAAAAAAACACAAATGATAAAGTATGGCTTAAAAAAACCAACAATGATACAATGATCTGTCCTACTCTTCTATCTTTACCCCTAAACTCCAGGGATTGTTTTAAGTGTTTCTGTCTTCAGGTTTTTTAGAGAGAAACCTGCATGTGTATAAGTTAGTGTGTTTCAAAAATTGGTTTGCAAAGCATGAGTGGTATGTGAGATAATTTTGGGTTGAATTGAATAAACATATTCAATTTTCAGTTACCTATTTAAGGTATTAGAAAAAATATATAAACTAAATATCAAATCCTATAAATTCACAAAAGTATTGCTAAGAATGAAGTTAAAATAAGTACTCAAGAAAAAAACTGTTGATACAATAAAGAAAACCCTTACATTTAAAAAAATCACAAGGTATGTGGATTTAGTGAAAATTGTAAAGGTGGTACAAAAATGTTTGAGAAACAGTGCTCTAACTACCACACTTATTTTGCTATTTTTTATTTTAAAAATATTTAATTCTGTAAGTTTGAGAATAACCACACTAGAATGTATCATGACAAGTATGGCTTTTAGAGGCAGAGACTATTCTGTACAGGATGAACAGAAAAACGAAGAGTAGAGGTATATAAGGAGGCAAGAATAAAACCACTATTAGTGTCAGAATTAATGGACCGAACTTATTGGTATAAAGTAAGAGAAAGTGTGAAATGGTCCTAATGGGAATATGGACAATAGACGAAGACAAATGATAAACTGTCATGGTGGATAAGAAGAGAAGCGTGATATTCTTGCAGATGAGTTGTATATCCTGGATGATGCCCAGGACATTAGAACATCAGGACAGAACTCAGGATATTCTTCACTATTTGGTACTGGCCGAGTGCTGTAGGGTATCTGTCGTCCCCAACCTGCTGTCTAAATGCTAGGAGCATCCTCCAATTACTGTGACAACCAAAATATCCCCGGTGAAGATTCACAGATCTGTTTCATCACTTTAATTCCTACTTAGTTTAAATGTAATTTCCATACCTAGTTTGGGACTTCCATGGACAAAGTAGAGAATTAGCTATTTTTCCTTTTCCTATTTCCAGTGGAGTTCACCCATACATCTGCTCATCACCACCTGGTTCCACTATATAAAGGCCCATGTGTAGTGGTGTTAGGGGTGGTGTATGGTCTAACAGGAGAGGGAGGAAAATAATGTAACAATAAATCTTCCTTGATGAGGTATGGGGTGCATTGTGAATTGGGGTGGGGGTGACAGCAGTGAGGGATTTTGGTGTGGGGAGGTAGGTTGCAATTACCCTGAGGCTCCTCTTGCAACACATGAAACCCTCTTATCTTCTATGTGACTATGGGCTGGGATCTGAACAGCTGAAACTGGGTCTGTTAGTAGGAATGCTTGCAGGAAGACAGGAATGCCCTCCAGAGTCAGTACACAATGGGAGAAATGGCATGCTTGGTTTGAGGGCTGCAGTCAGAAAGTCAACAAGAAAAGATAATGGATCCTCTCAACCCAAGACAATTGTCTCTTTGTGGTAGGGATCCTTTCACCTGGATAACCCCATTCCATATAAGGCTTGTAAGTCATGCCCTTTCCCTTCCTTGGCCTGCAGATCCTTTTGGAAAGCACATAGCAGCTCTCTGAACAGGCCCACTTTTAAAATGTGGTAGCCCCTAGTATGAAAAGATGTGAGGTTATCAGTCAATGAATGTGAAGTGTCCCCACCTATCCTAAGGTCTTCCTCAGCCCTACCTACACTGGAATCCTTATTTCCACAAACAACAACAAAAAACTCGAGTTAATTTGGGACACTCCAGAACTTTTCCCAACCCACAAGCATACTTGGAGTTTGCCAAATTGAAAATTTGTTCTACGGTTCTCTGAAGTGACTGAACATTTTATAATTCCAGCCCGTAATATACAGAAGTCCCAATTTGTCTATATCTCCACCAACACTTGTTTCTACCTTTTTGATTGTAGCCATGCTGGTGGGTGTGAAGTGATATCTCATTATACTTTTAATTTGCATTTCTCTATTGACTAATGATGTTGAGCATCTTTTCATATGCTAATTGGGCATTTTAAAATCTTCTTTGGAGAACGGTCTATTCAAATCTTTTGCCCAGTTTTCAGTTGGGTTGTCTTTTATTAAGTTATAAGAGATCTTTATATATCCTAGATACTAGATCCTTACCATACACATGATTTACACGTATTTCCTTTCATTCTGTGGTTGTCTTTTACTTGCTTGATAAATTCTTTAAAGCAAGGAAGTTTTTAACTTTAAAGTCTAATTTATTGTTTCTTTGGCTGTTTATACTTTAGGTGTTATATCTAAGGAGCCGCTGCTTAATCCTAGTTCACAAAAGTCTGTAGGTTTTCTTGTAAGAGTTTTATATTTTCAACTCTCACATTTAGTTTTTCCATACTGCATTAACATATATACGTGGCAGGAGTAGGGGTTCAAATTCATTCTTTTGCATGTGGGTATCCAGTTGTCCAGTGCCATTTTGTGAAATGACACAAAGGCTAATTGTTAGAACTCTTGTCAAAAATCAGTTAACCATAGATGTATGGGTTTCTTCTGGACTCTTCTCCTGGAGGCTTGTTTTAGTTATTTTCTTTTATGTTTGGTAACTTGAATCAATTAGTTTAGTGAAGTCTATTTCCCCTACTGTGTGCAGCCTCTGATGATACTCCAGAATACAGCCTCAGGTACGCAACCAGTCTCCCTGATCACCAAGGATGACTATACATAACGTTAGCCACGTTCTCTTTGACTGTCTCTTTCCCTAATCTCTCCTTTAAGCTTCTGTCTGGACTGTCTTTATTAGTATCACACTCAGCTGTTAAGACTGTACTAATTGCTTGGTGATTGCTCTACTGTTTCTAACAATTCCCTGGGGGCATAACTTGCTCTATAGTCTGATTCATTTAAAGTCCACCTCTTTGGCAGGGGCCCTGTGCTGCCAGTCTGAGGTTTACTGCACCTTAGGAAGGCTCTTCTTAGCTGTCTCTTTCTCTGATTATCTTCTAGTTTATTATTTTACTCTTTGCTACCAGAGCTAACAGTCTTCCCTAATTTGCTTACCACCAAAAACTCCATTGTTTTCAACAACACACAATTCATAGGCAAGAATTTCCCTACATACTGTTCTGATAAAAATCAGTTCAATAGTTCAATCAGATATAGCTGCAGAGCTTTCTGTTCTTAGTGTCTGTCTCCTCCCTTTGGTAGAACCTCTGCACCACTGCATTAGAGCTGGGCGCAGGAACAGTGGTCTGTTTCTCCTAGTATAACACTCCTGCTCTATGAGTAGGGCACTGGGGCAGGAATGGTAACTCCTGATCTTCTTTGGTTTGGCTTGACTCTTCTGGCTTGGAACCTCTGTCCTATAAGCAAACTGGAGTGAGAGAGATCAGGGTTCAGGATACTAAGACTGATGTGCCTGGAGTAGAGCTTCACCTTACAAGTGGGGGGACAGGTGGGGAAGGGAGCTCCAGTGCTCTTGGCTGTGCTTGTCTGGAATACAGTTTCTGCAACATGAAGCTGAGAGGATAAGTGATATCAGTGGTCTACTTCTCCTGGAGTGAAACTGTAGCACTATACTAAGGAATGGGAGAATGGATGGAGAGAGCTCCATCTTCCTAGTGGTACCAACTTGAATTAGAGCTTTTGTCACATTGAGCTAGCAATGAGGGGTTTGAAAGCTGGTCCTATCTCAAATGCTACAGGCTGTCATTCTTACCTATAATAGCAGATTTTAGTAGATATTTTTGAATAAATGCTTCATTTGCTGTATGTCTTTAGGATAATTTCTAATCTTTTAAAAAAATAATTTTCACCAGCTAAATGGTGGTTTGCTGGGGATAAGTGTCCACTGAGCTTCTCATAGCACCAATCCAGAATTATTTATTCATTTATAAATTTTATTATTAATGTCCTTCTATGGAGATACAAGTTTTAAAAACTACTTTCCTCCCTTCTCACCTATCAAATATTTGTGAATTATATAATTTTAGTTTGTCTACTGGTTATAATTGGTATGCTTTTATCAGTTAGGTTGCAACAAAGTTTACTTAAAGTGACTTAGTTAATTAACAAATTTAATATTTCATGTATGGAAGCATGGGCTTCAAACTTGGCTGAATCAGTGGTTCAACAGTGTCATCAAGATTCCATGTTCAGGTCTGTCGTAAATTCTATAATCCAAAAATAGACTTCATACTAAGTCTTATAAGATGGTTCCTTATAACTATCCGTGTTATATACTTTGTTTATGTCCAAAGGGAGAGAAAATGGTTTCTTCATTTCATGTCTTAAAAGCAAAGACAAACCTTCTCCCCATCTCATTGACCAAAACGACCACATGCCTATTTGTGAACCAATTACTGGCAAAGGGGATAGATTACCCAGGAGCAGAGGATGGGGTTTGCTACCAAGAGCCACCTGGTCTGTGTTGGAATAGTTGAATACTCAGGGTTATGTTAAGAAGAAAGAAGGAGGTTATGCATACTAATTAGCAACCAATGGTGAACACCAATAATTTTTTTTTTATCAACTTTCAACAGTATACCTTGACTTCCATGAAAAAAAACAGATATTAATGTTTCTACCCTTTCCTGTACACATCCGATCCCCCATCAACTTCTCAACAGCTAACAGTGTAAAGTAATTTAAGCAAGATATTAATGTTATAGTTCAGTTTTAAAGTCATTAATTTGCTAAAGACCACTGAATGGAGTAAATCTTGGAGGAACTTCATTATATTTCTATTCATTGAGCTACTATAACAGAACTGTTACAACTAATCCCTTATTGTACAAACATCTTGATTTCCTTTAGAAAATGACAGCTTTCCCACTTTAATCTTTAAAAAGATCCCATGACAGTAACTGTCCCTGGTTTATACACAATTTGAATGGTGACAATTGAGGTAGCTGACATACTAATTAAATAATTTAATAAATAACTCTGAGGGTTCAGTAAGGTGACTGGTAACAGAAACGTCTAAGACTGGGAAACTAAGTTTCCTAAAATATCAAAAGAAGCAAAAACTAAATGAGGGAAAAAAAATCTCATTTACAATAGCAACAACAAAAATATATAGGCATAAAGCTAGTAAGAAATGTGCAGAGTCTTTAGGAAGGAAATTTCGGAACTTTATTGAGAGGTGACATACCATGACAACAATCACTCAATATTATAAAAATGTCAATTAAAATGCCAATTATCTCCAAAATTTAGATAATTCACTTGTAATTAAAACATAAGTGCTAGAATAATTATAAAAGTGGAATAATAGTATAGGACAAGATAAAGATGAAAAGAAAGACTGCCAAAGAACACTTTAGAAATTATTATAATTGCTTTTTAAAGAAATACAATTCAATCAACATAGTAAGAGTAGACTGTTCAATGAATGTTGCCAGGACACTTGCCTAAGGAATTGAAAAAATGTATTATTTACCAAACCATGCACCAGAATAAATGGACGGCAGTTATATGGGGGGACATGAGGACAAAGGAAACCTTAAACAAATGTAGGGAAAGAGAATGTTGATTTAATTTGGTAGTGGGGAAGGCCTTTTCATAACTAGCTTTGAAATTATAAATAATAAAGGCAAAGGTCACTACATGGTCACTACATAAATATAGAAGTTCTGCACATTCAAAAAATACCATAAACAAAATTAAAGTACAAATGACAAAAAGGAAAAGTTATTTGCCATCTATGACAACAGTTGACACCAAATATAAAAAATCCTCCTGGTCACAAATTTAACAAGGAAAATTAGGATAGTCAAAACTCCAGAGACAACGAGCCCTCACACACTTCTGGTTACAATAATTTGAATGTAATTTTATAATATATATGTAGCCTTAAAAATATGTAGGCTTTAACTACCATTTCTACCTCTGGAAATTCATCTCAAGGAAGTACTCTGTGATGTACTCAAATATTTATCCACATATATCAGTAAATAAATAAAAATAAATAAACTAAATGTCCCATAATATAATCACAGGAACTTCAAGTTAAACGTTAACAGCTTAAAGACCATATGTACAATATAATCTGATTTTTTTGGCGGGGGGGGTGGTGGTGGGTAAAAACAAAAAGATTCTAATATATTCTGGAAGTATACTCACTAATTTTAAATGATAGAAATATGGCTAATTTTGAGGTCACAATTTTACTTTATATTTTCTAATTTTTCTTATAATGAAACTGTATTATCTATATAATTTCATGTCATTTTTATAAGAAAACTGAACCACATTCTTTGGCTACTAGCAATGTTACTTTCCCTAATTTATACTCTGATATTGCCTCAGCTTTTATCAAAAAATAGCATGAGATCAATGTCAGAAAACCTGGCGTTGCATTTGCTCTGACGATGTTTTTGAGGACATTGCCTACTCTCTCTCCCACTATGCCCTAGAGAGGAAATAACAAAAAAGAAAATGTTAAAGATAATTGCTAGAAAAACCTGTGCTTATCGAGAAACTGGTATGCTTTGTTTTCATGGATCCTGAGAATCCTTTGTGTACTGACTTTTATTTTTCTTTAGGCAGTCAGTAAAAGCAAATTTATAAGCAAATACTTCATCTAATTGTAGTATTAGGTCGGTGCAAAAGTAATTGTGGTTTTTGCCATTAAAAATAAAATACTATGTAGGATCATATGCTTATGTATCTGTCTACCTACCCTCACCTGATCTTTGTAATCTATTTCAATTCATAATTCCCTTGTCCTGCTACTTCATTAAGTGTATTTTAAAAATAATCTCAAATCTTTTTGGGGTAGAGTATAAATAAGTAGAATATTCCCATTATTATCAGCCTCTAAATGATAGCACACAACCAAATATAGTCTACATTGGAAGAGACTATAAGTATTCCTAATATGATTTATTTTAGAATAACTGATTTTGAAAATAAAGGAAAATATGAAATTGTTGTTTTAACAACTGAACCAAGAAAGATTTGATTCATTACTGTTTTAAGACCTGAAGAAAATAAATTTTATAACCCCTACCAGTGTTAACTGAGATCATGGAAGGCAGGGGACAACATTTGTCTGAACACTGTACATTGCCTAGATGCTTCCTATCAAAACAAGTTTTTAGTATATGTTGCTTGTAAAGCTGGCCAGAGATAACACTGAGAAAGTGGTGTCATTGGTGCTCCTCTTTTCACCACCCTAAAGGACCTGGCAAGAGATCTGGTAGTAGAAAAGAACCCTTTTTTCCCACACCTCAACATTCCAGCCAGAGGCCAGAGAAGAACTTCCAGTAAGGTTGGATTCTCTCACGGAAGTGCTTCCTTTCCTTTCTGTAGCCTTTAATTGGTCTTCCCTATGAAAGGAGTAAATGAACTGCCTGGTGAGACTGATGACATCCTGGTGTCCTGACCATACTTCTCAACTGGGTAGAGTTGCTGTGCTTGGCAAGTCCTTTTGTCTCTAGATCTGCCTAAGCTCAGTGCAGTGATTTTGTGCTGCAGTCTATATGCACTAGGCAGAACAGAGAGGCATAGTTTTAGTTTCTCTTTGTTTGATTACTGAGCCTATAAAGGTCTGCAAGCCTTTATGCAGCTGGTGGGATACGACAGTCAAAGCTTGCTTTAATAATCTGATTCTCCCATGCGGGTGGGACCTTGGATTTCCTTGAGGGAAGAAAGATATACCATATATTCTCTTCAGTTTTATTATTAATTTACTGTTAATTCAGTACATACCTGGATCCTCATTTGGCTCCTTTATGGCTGAGAGGAGAATGTGAAGATAGAAAATTTCCCACCTAACACTTGGCACACAGTAGTGTATTCTATCATTCTACCCTTAGTCATTCTCTATGTTCCATATCCACTAGTTATTATCTTTTCATTAGTGTTTTAAATTTTGTGTTATATTACATCTTTACATGAAAATTAGGTCGACAAATCCTTGCTCGAATTTGACTTTTTTCCTCTCCAAGGAGAAAGACCTTAAGTACATTAAAAAGGTTGAGAAGATTTGGAGTTTGGGGGAAAGATGTAATAATTATACTTAGATATTTATAAATTTATTCTCTGTGACTCCAGAGGAAATAACAAGAGCCAAAGAATAAGGAGTAGTGGAAGGCAGACATGAGGAATTAATAATCAACAGCACTGCTTCAAATGAAACTTCCTTAACACTAGAAAAGTCCAAGACGGAACAACTACTAGTTACAGTGTTGTAGAAAAGATCTGAGTGTCAAGTAAGGAATTCAAGATGAGAATCTATTCTCATCTATGATTCTAACAGTTTTATGAGTTGGGTAAGTACTGTTTTATAAACAGGAGAATAACAAATTATGCTATATGTGATTTTCAATAACGTTTTAATAATTTATAAAATACGTTTAGAACTATAACAAAGAGGAAGAATAACTAGACAATTAATTTAATGAAAGAGAATAGTTACCTGTCTGGAAAAAGACTCTAGAAATAATTGTCCGACACAATGGGCATGGCGTGCTTGAAGGATTGTCTTTGGCCAGAGTCCGTAAGCAGGGCTCACAGAAGATGTGGTGGCAAGGGTAACACATATAAGGGTTGTAATAAATGTCCAGACACACTGCACAGATGTAGCTATCCTTTTCTTCTGCATATTCATTGTCTTCATCTGTACTCATCTCATTATTCAAAGTCTGCAAAACATAAGGAATTTTTTTCTTAATTTAGTACGAGATTGGTTTCTTCAAGATGATAGCCTTTATATTTTGTTAAAATGAACAAAAATATTTGAGAATCATATAATCTCTTTGTGGCATATTCAAAGTGACAGAAATGCTACCTTTCAAGGTGAAGAAACTAAAAATGTACATGAAAACCCAGAAGGCTATTTTTGATTTTAGTATTGTGACATAGTGCTAAGTGCTAAACTATACCTAAATATATTAAGTATACCTGTATTTTGGCTTAATCAACACTGGATAGGTGTTAGGTGTACCAGTCCCAGAATTATAGATTCTCTATCTACCTCATTCCTATCACAGCAAATAAGCTGGTTGTCACAAGGTTACAGAGTTTTAATATGAGCATACACACGTGATGAAAAGTGAAGGCAGAAGGCATCATACTTCATCCTCATACTGTGCATGGAACAATCTCTATTCTGTATTTTGTGTCTTCCTGGACCTCAAAGAAGGAGCAAAAGCCTAAGGAGTGTCAGGAGGAAAGCAAAGCAGAGAAGCTGAGAGTAATTACGGGATTAGCCTTGCTCCTGGGGAAACATGATGAGACTCTCTCCCTCCCAAATGGAAAAGTTAGGAGAAAGGTACAGCAGGTTCTTGAATAATGTCACTTCATTCAACGTTGTCTTGTTATAACGTTGATGAGAAAAAAAAAGATTTCCGGCTGGGGCTGCTTCTGTGTGGAGTTAGCATGTTGTCGCTGTGTGGGTTTTCTCTGGGTAATCCAGTTTCCTCTCATAGCCCAAAGATGTGCACGTTAGGTGCACTGGCGTGTCTAAATGCTCCCAGTTGGAGTGAGTGTGGATGTATGTGAGTGTGCCCTGTGATGGGATGGTGTCCTGTCCAGGCCTGGTTCCTGCCTTGTACCCTGAGCTGCCAGGACAGGTTCAAGTAATTATTTTGTTTTTATTCATCTTTTGTTAATGTATGTATAGCTCATATTTATTTCAGTGTTTAATATTAGAAGTGTTTTGGTCTTTAGAAGTTTGCTGATTCTTTTGTGATCAGAAATAGGCTGTATAAACTCAACTTATTTATATCAATTAGCCTATGGTAAAATTGGTGGTGTTATTTTGCTTAAAGACACCGATAATATTAGGTTGGTACAAAAGTAATTTGCCACTAAACCGCAATTACCTTTGCATCCACCTAAAACATTACCAGTAGGTTCTTGGAAATGGAGACTTTAAGCAAAATAAATGAGGATTTGCTGTAGTTAGTCAGAGGTTAGTATTAATAGTACAAGGTCTGTTAGGAGAATTCCTGTAACTCACAATTTCCTCATTTGTGAAGTTTCTATGAGGATTAAATGAGGTAGTCCACTTAATGCATTTAGTATGATACCTGGAACACAGTAATTAATTATCAAAAAATGTTAGCCACAACCATACTTCTCCATCCTTCTCTATCCTATCCGTTTTGCCTTTTCTCTATAGGTTCTGTAGTTTTTGCTAAAGTCTTGAGAACATTTTTCTCAAACCAGGCATTTAAAACAGTGCCTAAGTGTTTACTGTTATTATTATATCCTATTTGGAGTTTTTTTTTTTTTTTTTTTTGAGACCAAGTCTTGCTCTGTCGCACAGGCTGGAGTGCAGTAGCATGGTCTCTGCTCATTGCAATCTCTGCTTCCTGGGTTCCAGTGATTCTCCTGTGTCAGTCTCCCGAGTAGTGGGGATTACAGACATGCAGCACAACGCCCGGCTGTTTTTTGTATTTTTAGTAGAGACGGGGTTTCACCATGTTGGCCAGGCTGGTCTTGAACTCCTGGGCTCAAGTGATCCACTTGCCTTGGCCTTCCAAAGTGCTGGGATTACAGGTGTGAGCCACCACGCCCAGCCTATATCCTATTTGTATTCTTAAGATTAATCTTAACTGTTAACAAAAATAGTTGAAGTTCAGTATCTATAATTTCCTCCTTCTATACAGGACGTTTTATTCGCAACTCCAAAACACAAAGACTGCTCTCTGTCTCTACTTGTCAGGAACATGTTCTTTAAAACTAAATTAATCTATGCATTTTAAGTATATTTTATTATTCTGCTCATTTTCATTCTTTGGCTTATTTAACAATGCTTTCTCATATTCCTTATTGTCCTCTTTCTTGAATTATTTTTGTTTCATTTTTAATTTTCATAGTTTTTTTGGGAACAGGTAATTTTGATTACATGATTGAGTTCCTCAGTGGTGATCTGTGAGATTCTGGTGCACCCATCACCTGAGCAGTATACCCTGAATCCAGTTTGTAGTCTTTTATCCCTTACTCCCTTCCCACCCTTTCCCCCGAGTCCCTAAAGTCCATTGTGTCATTCCTTATGCCTTTGCATCCTTACAGCTTAGCTCTCACTTACGAGTGAGAACATATGATGTCTAGTTTTCCATTCCTCAGTTACTTCACTTAGAATAATGGTCTCTAGTTCCATCCAGGTTGCTGAGAATGCCATTATTTCATTCATTTTTATGGCTGAATAGCATTCTGTTTATATATATATATATGTGTGTGTGTGTGTGTGTGTATATATACACACATATATATATGTCAGCAACAGTGTAAAAGTGTTCCTATTTCTCCATAGCCTCACCAGCATCTATTGTTTCATGGCTTTTTAATAATCATCATTCTGACTGGCATGAGATGGTATCTCATTGTACTTTTGATTTGCATTTCTCTAATAATCAGTGATGTTAGCCTTTTTTTCATGTTTGTTGGCTGCATAAATGTCTTCTTTTTGGAAGTGTCTGTTCATATCCTTTGCCCACTTTTTGATGGGATTTTTTTTAAAGTTCTGGGGTACATATGCAGATCTTGCAGAATTATTACATAGGTATACATACACATGCCATGGTGGTTTGCTGCCTCCATCCCCCCCATCATCTACATTAGGTATTTTTCCTAATGTTATCCCTCCCCCAATCTCCCTAGCCCCCACTCCCCAACAGACCCCAGTGTGTTATGTTCCCCTCCCTGTGTCCATGTATTCTCATTGTTCAACACCCACTTATGAGTGAGAACATGTGGTGTTTGGTTTTCTGTGCTTGTGTCAGTTTGCTGAGAATGATGGTTTCTTCCTTCATCCATGTTCCTACAAAGGACATGAACTCATCGTTTTTTATGGTTGCATAGTATTCCTTGGTGTATATGTGCCACATTTGCTTTATCCAGTCTATCATTGATGGGCATTTGGATTGGTTCCAAGTCTTTGCTATTGTAAACAGTGCCACAATGAACATATGTGTGCATGTGTCTTTATAGTAGAATGACTTATAATCCTTTGGGTATACACCCAGTAATGGGATTGCTGGGTCAAATGGCATTTCTATTGCTAGATCCCTGAAGAATCACCACACTGTCTTCCCCAGTGGTTGAACTAATTTACACTCCCACCAACAGTGTAAAAGCATTCCTACTTCTCCACATACTCTCCAGCATCTGTTATCTCCAGATTTTTTAATGATCACCATTCTAACTGGCGTGAGGTGGTATCTCAATGTGGTTTGATTTTCATTTCTCTAATGACCAGTGATGATGAGCATTTTTCATGTTTGTTGGCCACATAAATGTTTTCTTTTGAAAAGTGTCTGTTCAAATCTTCTGCCTACTTTTTGATTGGGTTGTTTGTTGTTTTTCTTGTATATTTGTTTTAGATCTTTGTAGATTTGGGATATCAGCCCTTTGTCAGATGGGTAGCTTCCAAAATTTTTTTCCCATTCTGTTAGTTGCCAGTTCATGCTAATGATAGTTTCTTTTGCTGTGCAGAAGCTCTTAAGTTTAATTAGATCCCCTTTGTCTATTTTGGCTTTTGTTGCCATTGCTTTTGGTGTTTTAGTCATGAAGTCCTTGCCTATGTCTATGTCCTGAATGGTATTACCCAGGTTTTCTTCTAGGGTTTTTATGGTGTTAGGTCTTATGTTTAAATCTTTAATCCATCTGGAGTTAATTTTTGTGTCAGGTGTAAGGAAGGGGTCCAGTTTCAGCTTTCTGCACATGGCTAGCCAGTTTTCCCAACATCATTTAATTAACAGGGCTTCTTTTCCCCATTGCTTGTTTTTGTCAGGTTTGTCAAAGATCAGATGGTTGTAGATGTGTGGTGTTGCCTTTGAGGCCTCTGTTCTGTTTCATTGGTCTATATCTCTGTTTTGGTACCAGTACCATGCTGTTTTGATTACTGTAGCCTTGTAGTATAGTTTGAAGTCAGGTAGCCTGATGCCTTCAGCTTTGTTCTTTTTGCTTAGGATTGTCTAGGCTATGCAGGCTCTTTTTTGGTACCATATGAAGTTTAAGGTGGTTTTGTACAGTTCTGTGAAGAAGGTCAATGGTAGCTTGATGGGTATAGCATTGAATTTGTAAATTACTTTGGGTAGTATGGCCATTTTCACAATATTAATTCTTCCTAACCATGAGCATGGAATGTTTTTCCATCTGTTTGTGTCCTCTCTTATTTCCTTTGAGCAGTGTTTTGTAGTTCTCCTTGAAGAGGTCCTTCATGTCCTTTGTTAAGTTGTATTCCTAGGTATTTTATTCTCTTTGTAGCAATTGTGAATGGGAGTTCACTCATGATTTGGCTGTCTATTATTGGTAGATAGGAATGCTTGTGATTTTTGCACATTGATTTTGTATCCTGAGACTTTGCTGAAGTTGCTTATCATCTTAAGGAGATTTTGGGCTGAGACGACGTGGTCTTCTAAATATACAATCATGTCATCTGCAAATAGAGACAATTTGACTTCCTCTTTTCCTAACTGAATACCCTTTACTTATTTTTGCTTGCCTCATTGCTCTGGTTAGAAATTCCAATACTTTGATGAATAGGAATGGTGAGAGAGGGCACCCTTGTCTAGTGCCAGTTTTCAAAGGGAATGCTTCCAGTTTTTGCTCATTCAGTATGATATTGGATGTGGGTTTGTCATAAATAGCTTTTATTATTTTGAGATATGTTCCATTGATACCTAGTTTATTGAGAGTTTTTAGCATAAAGAGCTGCTGAATTTTGTCGAAGGCCTTCTCTGCATCCATTGAGATAATCATGTGGTTTTTGCCTTTGGTTCTGTTTATGTGATGGACTATGTTTATAGATTTGCGTATGTTGAAGCAGCCTTGCATCCCCGGGATGAAGCCTACTTGATCCTGATGGATAAGCTTTTTGTTGTGCTGTTGCATTTGGTTTGTCAGTATTTTATTGAAGATTTTTGCATTAATGTTCATCATGGATATTGGTCTGAAATTGTCTTTTTTAGTTATGTCTCTGCCCGGTTTTGGTATCAGGATGATGTTGGTCTCATAAAATGATTTGGGAAGGATTCCTTCTTTTTGTATTGTTTGGAATAGTTTCAGAAGGAATGGTACCAGCTCCCCCTTTGTATGTCTGGTAGAATTCGGGTGTGAACCTGTCTGGTCCTGGACTTATTTTGGTTGGCAGGCTATTAACTGATGCCTCAACTTCAGACCTGTTATTGGTCTATTCCGGGATTCAACTTCTTCTTGGTTTAATCTTGGGAGGGTGTAAGTGTCCCGGAATTTATCCATTTCTTCTAGATTTACTGGTTTATGTGCAAAGAGTTGTTTGTAGTAATCTCTGATGGTAGCTTGTATTTCTGTAGAATCAGTGGTGATATCCCCTTTATTGTTTTTTTATTGCATCTATCTGAATCTTCTCTCTTTTCTTTTTTATAGTCTGGCTACTAGTCTATTTTGTTGATCTTTTCAAAAAACCAGCTCCTGGATTTATTGATTTTTTTTTGAAGGGTTTTTTGTGTCTCTATGTCCTTCAGTTCTGCTCTGATCTTACTTATTTCTTGTCTTCTGCTAGCTTTTGAAATTGTTTGATCTTGCTCCTCTAGCTCTTTTAATTTTGATGATAGGGTGTTGATTTTAGATCTTTCCTCACTTCTCATATGGGCATTTATTGGTATAAATTTTCCTCTAGACACTGCTTTAAATGTGTCCCAGAGATTCTGATACATTGTGTCTTTGTTCTCGTTGGTTCTGAAGAACATCTTTATTTCTGCCTTCATTTCATTATTTATCCATTAGTCATTCAGGAGCAGGTTGTTCAGTTTCCATGTAGTTGTGGGGTTTTGAGTGAGTTTCTTAATCCTGAGTTCCAATTGGATTGCACTGTGGTCTGAAGACTGGTTGTTATGATTTCTGTTCTTTTGCATTTAATGAGGAGTGATTTACTTCCAATTAGACTAAGTGCAATGTGGTGCTGAGAAGAATGTATATTCTGTGGATTTGGGGTGGAGAGTTCTATAGATGTCTATTAGCTCTGCTTGGTCCTGATCTGAGTTCAAGTCCTGGCTATCCTTGTTAATTTTCTGTCTCATTGATCTGTCTAATTTGACAGTAGAGTGTTAAAGTCTCCCATTATTATTTTGTGGATTCTAAGTCTCTTTGTAGGTTATTAAGAACTTGCTTTATGTATTTGGGTGCTCCTGTATTAGGTGCATATATATTTAGGATAGTTAGCTCTTCTTGTTGCATTGGTCCTTTTACCATTATGTAATGCCCTTCTTCGTGTCTTTTGATGTTTGCTGGTTTAAAGTCCATTTTATCAGAGACTAGGATTGCAACCCCTGCTTTTTTTTTTTTTTTTTTTTTGCTCTGCATTTGCTTGGTAAATCTTCCTCCATTCCTTTATTTTGAATCTATGTGTGTCTTTCCATGTGAGATGGGTCTCCTGAATACAACACACCGATGGGTCTTGCCTTTTTATCCTATTTGCCAGTCTGTGTCTTTTGATTGGGGCAGTTAGCCTGTTTACATTTAAGGTTAATATTATTATGTGTGAATTTGATCCTGCCATGTTGATACTAGCTGGTTGTTTTGCCTGTTAGTTGATGCAGTTTCTTTGTAGTGTTGATGGTCTTTACTATTTGTTATGTTTTTGCAGTGGCTAGTACTGTTTGTTCCTTTCCATGTTTAGCACTTCCTTCAGGAGCTCTTGTAAGGCAGGCCTGGTGGTGATGAAATCTCTCAGCAATTGCTTTTATGTAAAGGATTTTACTTCTCCTTCACTTATGAAGCTTAGTTTGGCTGGATATGAAATTCTAGGTTGAAAGTTCTTTTCTTTAAGAATGTTGAATACTGGCCCTCACTCTCTTCTAGCTTGTAGGGTTTCTGCCAAGACATCTGCTGTGAGTCCGATGGGATTCCCTTTGTGGGTAACCCAACCTTTCTCTCTGGCTGCCCTTAGCATTTTTTCCTTAATTTCAACCCTGGTGAATCTGACGATTGTGTGCCTTAGGGTTGCTCTTCTTCGGAAGTATCTTTATATTTCCTGGATTTGAATGTTGGCCTGCCTTGGTGGGTTGAGGAAGTTCTCCTGGATAATATCCTGAAGAATGTTTTCCAGTTTGGATTCATTCTTCCTGTCACATTCAGGTACACTGGATCAAAGGTAGATTAGGTCTTTTCACATAATCCCGTATTTCTTGGAAGCTTTGTTCATTTCTTTTCACTCTTTTTTCTCTAATCTTGCCATCTCATTTTATTTCATTGAGTTGATCTTCAATTTGATACCCTTTCTTCTGCTTGATCGATTTGGCTATTGAAACTTGCGTATGCTTCGTGAAGTTCTCGTGCTGCGTTTTTCAGCTCCATCAAGTCGTTTATTTTCTTCTCTAAGCTGGTTATTCTAGTTAGCATTTCATCTAACCTTTTTCAAGGTTCTTAGTTTCTTCATGTTAGAACATGTTCCTTTATCTCAGAGAAGTTTGTTATTACACACCTTCTGAAGCCTGCTTATGTCAATTCATCAAACTCATTCTCTATCCAGTTTTGTTTCCTTGCTGGTGAGAAGTTGTGATCCCTTGGTGATATTAACAAATACCTTTTGACACTGCATAATAAAATGTGTCAACATTTAGAAGAGTTACATAAGTTAGTAAACCAATATTTTCCAAATGTCTAAAACATGGTGTTACAAAAATCATGCATAGGTAAATGAACCACTCAAAATGCAATGACAAACCCATGGATTTTAATGTAATAGAGTATTTAAAGTTACTTATCAGGTGTCAAGACTTTACATTGCAACTAGCCTTTAAGATCTAGTACTTGTCAAGTTTTGCTGTAGTTATCAAAGACAAATGTCCACAGTTATTCTGAAAAACTATTACACTACTATTCCCTTTTTCTGACTACATGTCTAGCTGGATTTTCTTCACATAATTCAGCCAAAACAACAAGTGGCAATAGACTGCATGCAGAAGCAGACATGAGAATACATCTGTCTTCTATTAAGTCAAATTTTAAAGAGATATGCAAAAATGTAAAACAATGACATTCTTCTCAAGTAGTTATACTACATGCAATAGTTTATTATCTTTATATGAATGAATAACTATCTTAAATTTTTCTTAGTTTTAATTTCTAATATGGTAAATATTTATAATCCATGTACACAAAAGTTCTTTCGGGCTCTCAAATAATTTTAAGATTGTAAAGGGATCTTAAGAGCAAAAAGCATAATAAGAACTGACATATTAGGAGACAGAAAGCATAGAAGATTTGGCACTAGACATCTATTAGGTACTAGAGTTTATAAGTACTTAATAAATTGGCAGTATCAATGATAATAGTAAATAAGATTATTTAGGGTAAAAATTCAACGTAGGATCTAAATAATGATAAATTATATCTATCTGAGACCCAAAGAAATAAAAGCTCAAAGATGTGTAAAAAAATGTTGGCATGCTATACATTTTAGAAAGGTAGAGGAGAAAAATTATTTAGTACAGGTTGAGCATCCCTAATCCAAAATCTGAAACTTTTTGAGTGCTAAAATACCACAAGTGGAATTTCAGACCTGACACCTTTGCTTACTGATGGTTCAATGTACATAAACTCTGTTAAACAGAGTAAGCAGACAAGCTACAGAATGGGAGAAAATATTTTCAAATTATGCATCCAACAAAGGTTTAATATCCAGAATCTGTAAGAAACTTAACAAGGAAAAAACAACCCCATTAAAAAATGAGCAAAGGACATGAACAATCACTTTTCAAAAGAAGACATACACATGGCCAACAAGCATATGAAAAAATGTTCAGTATCACTAATCATTAGATAAATGCAAATAAAAACAACAAGATACCATTTCACACCAGTCAGAATGGCTATTATTAAACAGTCAAAAAATCATAGATGATGGTGAGGTAACAGAGAAAAGGGAACACTTATACACTGTTGGTGGGAATGTAAACAAGTTCAGTCATTATGGAAAGCAGTTTGGTGACTCCTCAAAGAACTCAAAGCTGAATTACCATGCAACCCAGCAATCTCATTACTGAGTATATACCCAAAGGAATATAAATTGTTCTACTATAAAGACACACGTATGCATTATGTTCATTGCAGCACTATTCACAATAGCAAAGACATGGAATCAACATAAATGCCCATCAGTGGTACACTGGATAAAGGAAATGCAGTACATATATAACATGGAATACCATGCAGCCATAAAAAATGAGATCATGTCCTTTTCAACAATGTGGAAGGAGCTGGAGGCCATTATCCTAGACAAACTAACACAGAACAGAAAATAAGATACCACATGTTCTCACTTATAAGTGGGCACTAAGCTTTTGAGTACATATGGACACAAAGAAGGGAATAACAGACACAGGAGCCTATTTATGGGTAAAGGGAGAGAAGACGTTGAGGAGCAAAAAAACTACCTATTGGGTGCCAAGCTCATTATCCGGGTGATTAAATAATCTGTACAACAAAACCCCATGACACACAATTTACCTATTTAACAAACATGCACATCTACACCTGAACCTAAAAGCTAAAAAAGGTTAAAAATTTACTTTCAGCCTATGTGTATAATATCTGTATGAATAATAAATTTCATGTTTAGACTTGGGTCCTATATCTAAGATATCTTAGTATGTACATACAAATATTCAAAATTCTGAAAATACCCCAAATCTGAAAAACTTCTGGTCTCAAGCATTTTAGGTAAGGAGTAGTCAACCTAAATTTACTTCAAAAAGCCACACATAGATATATCATAGTACCAATTTATAGATCAATCAGCTTTTATTTACAGCTCTATTAGATGATAAATAACTTCATTTAAAATGAGAAGAGCTACTGGAAGACCCCAGAGGTGAGGTCTGATTGAACACGGCAGCAGCTTTTGAGGTTCCTGTGTTATCTTTGCAATCTGAACCAGGCCTACACACATGCAACCATGTCTAAGGGACCTGTTGTTGGTATTTTGATTTTGGTATCACCTACTCCTGCTCCTGTGTGGGTATTTTCTAGCCAAAAAAAGTAGAGATAATTGCTAACAATCAGGGAAACGGAACCCAAGCTATGTTGCCTTACTGATGCTGAACAATTGACTGATGACACCGCAAAGTATCAAGTTGCAATGAATCCCACCAACACAGTTTTTGATGCTAAACGTCTGATTGGACAGAGATGCTCTGCTCCACTTCCCTGTGGTTTGATGCTTCCCCTTATTTTTTTTGTTACTTCCTAATTCAGGTTCTTATCTTTATGTATGCTTAACAAATATTTGAGTGTCTACCATGTACCAGGTACTGTCCCAGGCTCTGACGATATAGCATAGGGCTTTTAGTCTAACGGAGGGGAATAAGAGGGTGCTAAGAAACCATAAAACAGAGGAATTCTAATTAGTCACGGTCCAGAAAGTCTTCTTTCTGGATGTGAGGATGTGCTATTTAAGTGGAGATCTTGTTAGAAATCTTTTTATTACAAGTGGCCGAAAACGGAACTCAGTGTGGCTCAACAATTAAAATGGAACGTGTTGGTATAAGAAATTGAAAAAATCCAGAAGTTTATCTAGTTTCAAGTAAGAATTCACTCAGTGGCCTAAAGGACATCTCTAAGAACCTGAAGTTTCTTGTTCTGCCATCTGTGATGACAATTTTTTCCTAATGCCTAGCAGCTTCATTCTCTCTCCCTTGTACCCTCAAATGGCTCTGGCAGCTGCAAGTCTCCCATACTTGTGTCATCATACTATCCAAAGAAATAAAGAGGGTCTTTGCCAGTGGCTCTTGTGTAATCTCAGATATCCATTCTCTTTCACTTGCCCAAAAAGGACCACTTGTTTACCTATTCTTAGGAAAAACCCTATACTCAGGGAGATAACTGACAGTGAATCATTTAATGTAATCAAAGCACATAGATCTGGTTATAAATGGGGTAAATTTTCTAATGGAAAATCAGGAAATTATTACTGTACTTTAGTACATGCCATAGTGGACAAAAAGCAAGTGTTCAATGACTTAAATTCCAATGTCTGATGGAAATCTATGCTTTTACAGTTTGGTTAATATTTAGTTTGAACTATATCAACCATAACTTACTTCCTCCATCCCCAAGAGCCAGGCTAACAGCTAGCATTATTCAGATCAAAGTACCTATAATTTCTTTCTCTTTCTTTCTTTATTTTTTTTGGTAGAGATGGGGTATCACTCTATTACCCACCTTGGTCTTAAATTCTTGCATTAAGTGGTCCTCCCTCCTCAGCCTCCCAAAGCGTTGGGATTATAGTATGCCACCATGCCCCACCCAAATAAATAACCTGTAATTTCTACCGTGAAATTCTTGGTATTTTAATTCCAAAAGTGATAAAAAGTGTATTAATATCCATTTACTTATAGTGGTTAACTAAACCCATTATTCTTCCCAGGTTCTTAGCTAGACTACATATCCATACTTCCTGTGAGTTAGGTGTGGCATGAAGATATGAATTACCGATGTGACTGAGTTTTAACCAAAGGAATGTAAGCAGAAGTGAGATATGCCACTTCCAGGACTACCCCATATATAATAAATCCTTTATTTAGTGATCCTCCACACTCTTTCCCCTTCCAGATTGAGGCAGATGAGTGGCAGTGGAAGCCACATACTGAAAGATGTAGAGCTACAAGATGGAGGGAACCTGCATCTCTGGATTACCATTTACAAAAGAACTATGTGATAATTAGAACTTCACTTGAGTGAGAAATAAAACTTTATCACATAAAACAACTGAGATTTGGAGTTTATCAGTTATAGCAGCTAGTGTTACCAAGTACTATAAAAACTGTTATATCACTAACAGGGTTTTTTTTTTTTTTTTGGCTGCTCAGTAAAAGCTTTTTGCAAAGTATTTTGCAGTCATAACAAAAAACTAAAATATGAGGCACTGGTTTAGCAGACAGTCAGGAGATGGATACTCAGAGACTAGAAGATTGAGACATACATTAAGCAATAACACATTTGGTAAAATGTCACCTACATTAACACAGAAGGCAGAGTACGTGTGCACATGTAGCTTAGATCTTCAGGGGAAATGGCTGGAATGAAAGTAATTGGGTACATTGACTTTTGTTACTTTAAACCATATGACAAATCATATTAATTTCTGAATATGGATCCAGCCTTGCATCTCTGGAATAAATCCTATGTGGTGTGGTATATAAATAATTCTTCTTATACATTGTTGGATTTAGTCTGCTAATATTTTCTTGAGGATTTTTACATCTATGCTCATGAATGATACTGACTAGTAGTTTTCTTGTAAGTTTTTTATAGGAGGGTAATGCTGGCCTCATAAAATGAGTTTAAAAATATTCCCATCATGGATGCCCATCTGAGAAAGGGCACTACAACAAATTTGGTAGGAGCTCACTAATTGTCAATTCTAAGAAACTCTCACGTAGTCAAAGTTTCATGAATTCTTTAGGCCTTTGTTCCTTTGACTGTTAAATAACATTTTCCCCAAAAGTGGAGAAATTAATACAAATATAGGAGCCAGTCAATTGAGAACTGGTAAGAGTTGGTGAAGAATAAACTGAATCTTTTTTAAATATAAAGGTTTAGTGGTGCTGAATTTAATTATTTATATTACTAAAATAGAAGCAACTAAATCCCCATTTTGTTTATAAAGAGTCTATAAACAGGTATAATTCAGAGAGATCATAACATTAAACAAATCACTTCAATATATTAAAGAAAATATTAAAAAGTTCAGGAGATCCCCAAATATTATTAATAATAAAAACAAACACACGACAATGTGAACCACATTTTAATCTAAGCTTTATTTGTCGAAAAGGTCCAATATTAGTATTTTCTACCAAAATATTAAAAAAATAAAAATTTACATTATGGAGGCAAAGACAGTCTGACAAACTATTTTCCATATTTATGGAAAGAAGTGGGAAAGAAAATACTGTTTTGGCTACTCCATATTATAAAAAATAAATCTAAATCAACTTTTAATGGTCGATGGGATCAGAGCTTTCATTATGCAGTCTGAGTGAATCTGTTTTCTGCTGAATTCAAGAAATATTTTCTTGCCAATTAAATACAGTCATATAAATAATGCTAATATAGAAGGTGGGAAATTATTTTCCTATTTTGAAAACTGTCTGCTGGCTGAGCCAGAGTCCCTAACATTGAAGGTATATAAGTGCTCTTTCAACTTTCATGTAGTCAGAGTTTCATGAATTCTTTAGGCCTTTTACATTCCTTGCCTTTGTTCCTATGACTGTTCAATGACATTTTCACCAAAATATGGAAATACATCTATTAATGTTTGAGGAAATACATTAATAGACCTTTTGATTATGTGGAGATTGGCATCTGGATTAGGCTGGAATGAGGGTTAAGGAACAGCAAGGTTGAGACAAGAAGAGGGCAAATTATTCTGCTTTATAAAAGAGTTAGGGAAGGAGAAGGAGAACAGAAATGTGGACCTCCTCAAGCTAGAACAGGACTAGAAGAAGAATGCATTTGCCTGTGGGGAAGCCAGCTGAAGAAGTTTTAGGAAAAGTGATGTTTAATATTCAGTTCTAAGATGTTTCTAGTTCTGCAGATTAATTACTCATTTTGGCCGTTATCTCTAAGCCTTCAGTAAACGGTTGTTGCATATTTCAATTTTAAGTTACTGATAATTGAAGAATACAAAAAAATCCCCCTTTTTATTTTTACTCTGAGCAATGTGGGAGTGAAATAGGAAACAAGTCTTGGGTGGCAAAGTGCAGTATTTTGGCATAAGAGATCACAGGAAACACTACCAACTTCCATCAAACCCTACTCCCCAGAAATTTTCAGAAATGTTGTGGTGGATGCTGGACTTGTCACATTATAAGCAAAGGCTCAAGTCTATTTATTTATATATTAAAGGAAAGGATGGTACCAGATGCCTTGAGAATATAGATATACTAAAATATAAAGATATAAAAGGGACTTTTTGTATTTATTAGAAGATGACATATTCAGTTGATTCTCATTATTTGTGGTAATTATGTTCTATAAAGTTCCTGGGAATATCGAATTAAGGAACACTGAACCATTGTTCCTTGGGGGAAATATAGAATTAGGTTCCTGCAAGCCTCTGGCCATATTTTTGTCAAATAATCAATATATAACTTTGTTTAATGTTTGTTTCTGTTTAAAAATACCTCATTTAAATGCAAAAACTGTGACCTGACACTAAACAGACTATAAAATAACGCTTGTCTATAGCAATAGAACTGAAACAAGAAGTCAGACTATTGCCTTGTTTGTCCTCAGCTGGGAATATGCACATAAGATGATTACAGTTTTTTGCTGTTCTGTGCATATCAATGAATGGTTACAAAAGCACTGTGAGTACTGATTTTGCAGTTACAAATAAATTTTAGTGAGTAGGCAAATTCACAAATGAGGAACTCACGAATAATGAGGATTGACTGAATCAATCAGTTATTGAGAGCTCTCCATAAACTAAACTCTTTACCTTCCAACTTTCACCTTTCATTCTTCCTATGCATAATTGCACTGCAATCAAAATAGTCTTGGCTCTCTTCTTAGAATCGCTGAAATTTGTATCTTGATTCATACTATGAAGCTCTTCTAAAATGCTCCTAATCATTTCCCCAAAATTTAAAAATTTCTTCCAAAGTCCAACTAAAAATTCATTTCTGAGAAGACTACCTGCTTCAGCCATACTGTTTCCTGCAATCTAGCAGATTACAGATGGTTCCTAACTTATAATGGTTTGACTTACAATATTTTAACTTTTCACTGGTGTAAAAACAATACATGTTCTGCAGAAACTGTACTTCAAGTTCCCATGCAACCATTCAATTTTTCACTTTCTGTACAGTATTCAATACATTATGTGAAATATTCAACACTTTATTAAAAAATAGGCTGTGTTAAAAGATTTTGCTAATGGATGCATTCTGAGCACATATACGGTAGACTAGGCTAAGTTATGTTGTTTGATAGGTAAGGTGTATTAAATACCTTTTTGACTTATGATATTTTCAACTTATGATAAGTTTATCAGGGTGTAACCCCATAGTAAGCTGAGGAACGTCTATATTTTGGGGGCTATATGTATATCAGTTAGATTTATACTAAATACACTTACTCATACTTAGTTTTTTAAGTCTTCTCTCGATGCCTTAAAATATTTTGTTTTCCCAGTTAGAGAATAAGGACTTCAACCGTGTCTTTTAATTAGTCTTTATTTCTTCTTTCTCTATTATATATTTGGAATCAAGAATAGATATCTAAATATTAACACTAATTTTCAAATGCAGTTTAACCAAGTCTTAAGTGTCAGTAAGTATTGTCTTGAGATTTTCTGAGGGCTTGTCTTATACTAGATGGGAAAAAGCCATATTTGGTTATTAATGCCTGCAAAGGGTACAGAAGGTGACATGACAGAAAACATGAGGAGATTTGCTATCCTTCGGCTCACAGTTATGCTTTTTAGAATATTTTGAAAGATATTTTAGATTACATTAACCATTTTGTGGTCACATCTTTTTAGGGGAAACTAAAAAATACATATTCCCTTCTTATATATAGGTCACACAATCTTTCTCATTTTAGTTTAAATTTACCTCCCTTTTCAAAATGTCCTACCTGCTATGCTTGCTAGACTATGTTCCCTTGCTAGACTATTTTCCCTTTATTCAAAAACAGACACCTAAATTAATGTTGTTTATGTTATAGCTTCCACAGTATTTTACGTATATTATTTATGATTGGAACCTACCTTCCCACTGTGATATCATCAAAAGTATAATACATATTATTTCCAACAGTTGTTTTTGATTCTCAGATTGAATTATAAACATATTACTATTTTGTGAATAATCTCACAGAAAATGATTCTTATGCAATTGGTTTCAAGAAATGTACTTTTTGTTTAACTTAGCTCTTTTCAAATGCAATAACTGCAAGTTACATTTTTAAAAAGTATAAAACTACAATACAGCTGTGAGAGATTAGAGTTCTTTATAGCTAATAAGCTACTTCTAATCCCTATAAGGATCAGGATAAAATATGTCCACCCCATTGACATCAAGCCTAGGCTATGTTGACTGATTTCATCAAAATGAATGTGAGAGGAAGCAATTAAAACCATATATAAACAGATTTCCTTAAAGAGTCATTGCATGGTTCTGCCATAGCACTTTTACCTTGGTCTTAATAGTGACATGTCTGCTATAGCGGATGCTTCATCTTTCTAGATCTCACTCCATCACTCTAGATCTCTTAACTAGATCCTTAGTTAAGAAGACACTAAATCAGAGCAGCAGCCAACATGAAACATGAGAAATCAATAAATTCTCTGTTGTTTGTAAGCCACTGAGATTTAGGGATAGATTGTTATTATATTAACATGCAGTAACTAATGTAGTGACTAATACAAAAACTGTTATCAGGAATAGAGGTACTTATATAACATAGTCTAAAATATGTGGCAGTGACTTAGTAAAGAAACTGTTATTAGAGGTTGAAAATACAAATAATAAACATAACTCATACACTGGTGATGCATTTAGTAAACCTGTCACTTGTGGTAAACTGGCAGGCGATATTAAGCAAAATGAGCTTAGAAAAAAGAATTCAGTAACATGCCTTTGTTGCTACTGGCTGCATTTAACATGGTACGACAAGAAAAAGATAAGCTCATAAAGAAATCTGGTTTCAAACATCAACGAAGGAAGAGAATAATCTAGAAATTCTGGGACTTACTTACAGAATTAAAACATATAGTTGTTTCTCATGCTCAACCAGTGAAAGATAAAAGTTAAATAAGCCCTGAGAAACAAAGGCTAACCCACAGTCAAAGACCAATCAATTATAGCTACAGCTTGGAGATACTTTGGGTTTAATAACAAGCCATTTCATTAAAGTGAATACTGCAATAAAGCAAGTCACACAAATTGTTTGGTTTCCCAGTGCATACAAAAATTACGTTTACACTATAATGTAGTCTATTAAGTGCGTAATAGCATTGCGTTTACAAAAATGTACATAATTAAAACCCACATTATTGCTTAAAAGAATACCAATGATCATCTGAGCCTTCAAGTCATAATCCTTTTTGGAGGGGGAAGGGTCTTGTCTTGTTGATGGCTACTGACTAATCAGAGTGGTGGTTGTTGAAGGAAGGAATGCCTGTGACAATTTCTTAAGACAACAATAAAGTTTGCTGCATTGTTAGACTATTCTTTTCACAAAAACTTATCTGTAGCATGTGATGTTGTTTTATAGCATATTATCCACAGTAAAATTTCATTCAAAATTGGAAGTCAATCCTCTTAAATCCTGCTGCTGCTTATCAATTAGGTTTATGGAATATTCTAAATCCTTTGTCATTTTAACCATGTTCACAGCATCTTCACCAGGATTAGATTCCATCTCAAGACACCACTTTCATTGTTTATCATAAGAAGCAACTCATTTGTTCAAATTTTATCATGAAATTGTAGCAATTCAGTCATATCTTCAGACTCCTCTTCTAATTCTAGGTCTCTTGTTATTTCCACCACATCTGCAGTTACTTCCTCCACTGAGGTTTTGAACCCCTCAAAGTCATCTGTAAGGGTTGCAATCAACTTTTCTCAAACTCCTCTCAATGTTGATATTTGGACCCTCTCTCATGAATGGTCTTAATGGCATCTAGAACGGTGAATCCTTTCCAGAAAGTTTTCCATATGCTTCGCCCAGATCCATCAGAGGCATCACTATCTATGGCAGCTATTGACTTAATAAATGTATTTTTTAATTTTCTTTTTTTTTTTTATTATACTTCATGTTCTGGGGTACCTGTGCAGAACATTCAGGTTTGTTACATAGGTATACATGTGCCATGGTGGTTTGCTGCACTCGTCAACATGTAATCTACATTAGGTATTTCTACTAATGCTATCCCGCCTCTAGACCCCACCCTGACAGGCCCCAGTGTGTGATGTTCTCCTCCCTGTGTCCATGTGTTCTCATTGTTCAACTCTGAAGAGTGAGAACACGCAGTGTTTGGTTTTCTGTTGTTAGTTTGCTGAAGATGATGTTTTCCAGCTTCATCCATGTCCCTGCAAAGGACAGGAACTCATCTTTTTTATGGCTGCACAGTACTCTATGGTGTATATGTGCTATATTTTCTTTATCCAGTCCATCACTGATGGGCATTTGGGTTGGTTCCAAGTCTTTGCTATTGTGAACAGTGCCACAATAAACACATGTGTGCATGTGTCTTTATAGTAGAATGATTTATAATCCTTTGGGTACATATCCAGTAATGGGATTACTGGGTCAAATGGCATTTCTGGTTCTAAATCCTTGAGGAATCGCCACACTGTCTTCCACAGTGGTTGAAGAACTAATTTACACTCCCACCAACAGTGTAAAAGTGTTCCTATTTCTCCACATCCTCTCCAGCATCTGTTGTTTACTGACTTTTTAATGATTGCCATTCTACCTGGCATGAGATGGTATCTCATTGTGATTTTGATTTTCATTTCTCTAATGACCAGTGATGATGAGCTTTTTTTCATGTTTACTGGCTGCATAAATGTCTTTTTTTGGAAAGTTCATATTCTTTGCCCACTTTTTGATGTTTTTTTTTGTTTTTTTTTTTTGTTTTTTGTAAATTTGTTTAAGTTCTTTGTAGATTCTGGATATTAGCCCTTTGTCAGTTGGATAGATTGCAAAAGTTTTCTCCCATTCTGTAGGTTGCCTGTTCACTCTGATGAAGCTTCTTTTGCTGTGCAGAAGCTCTTTAGTTTAATTAGATCCCATTTGTCTATTTTGGCTTTTGTTGCCATTGCTTTTGGTGTTTTAGTCATGAATTCTTTGCCCATGCCTATGTCCTGAATGGTATTGCCTAGATTTTCTTCTAGGGTTTTTATGGTTTTATGTCTTATGCTTAAGTCTTTAATCCATCTTGGGTTAATTTTTGTATAATGTGTAAGGAAGTGATCCAGTTTCAGCTTTCTGCATATAGCTAGTCAATTTTCCCAATACCATTTATTAAATAGGAAATCCTTTCCCCACTGCTTGTTTTTGTCAGGTTTGTTGAAGATCAGATGGTTATAGATGTGTAGTGTTATTTCTGAGGACTCTGCTGTGTTCCATTGGTCTATGTATCTGTTTTGGTAACAGTACCATGCTGTTTTTGTTACTGTAGCCTTGTAGTATAGGGTGAAGTCAGGTATTTCTTAAAATATAAGACTTGAAAGTCAGAATTATTCCTTGGTCCACAGACTGCAGGATCTGTTTTATTAGCAGGGATGAAAACAACATTAATCTCTTTGTACATCTCCAGCAGAGCTCTTTGGTGAGTAGGTACACTGTCAACAAGCACTGATGTTTTTCAAAGACCTTTTTTCTGAAAAGGAGATCTCAAGAGTCGGCTTAAAATATTCAGTAAACCATGCTGTAAACAGATACGCTGTCATCCACACTTTGTCCTTCCATTTATAGAACACAGGCAGAGTAGATTTCACATAATTCTTAAGGGCCCTAGGATTTATGAAACAGGTAAACTGAGCATTGGCTCTGTAAATTGAGCATTGGCTTCTACTTAAAGTCACCAGCTGTGTTAGCCCCTAGAAAGAGAGTAATCCTATCCTTTGAAGTCAGGCATTGACTTCTCTCTGGCTATAAAGTCCTAGAGGGTATCTTCTTCGAACAGAAGGCTGTTATGTCTGCACTGAAAATGTGTTGTTTAGCTAGTTGCCTTCATCAATGATCTTGGCTAGACCTTCTGGATAAATTGCTGCAGCTTCTACACCGGTACTTACTGCTTCCCCTTGCACTTTTTTTTGTTTGGCTTTGGCTTAAGGGAATATTGTGGCTCATTTGATCTTCTACATAAACCATTCGAACTGTCTCCATATCAGCAATGAGGTTGTTTTTATTTATTGTTATTATTTGTGTGTTCACTGGGGTAGCACATTTAATTTCTTTCAAGAACTTTTCCTTTGCTTTCACAACTTAGCTAACTATTTGGTGCAAGAGGCCTAGCTTTTGGGCTATCTTGACTTTTCACATGCCTTCCTCACTAAGCTTAATAATAATTAAGCTTTGTTTTAAAGTGCAACATATGTGACTCTTCCTTTCGCATGAACACTTAGAGACCATTGTAGGATTATTCATTAGCCTAATTTAAATATTATTGTGTCTCAGAGAATGGGGGAGGCCCAAGGAAAGGGAGAGATGGGGGAATGGTTGGTCAGTAGAGCAGTCTCAACACATACAACAGTTATGGATTAAGTTCACCATCTTATATGGGCACAGTTTGTGATGCTCCAAAAACAATTACAATAGTAATATCAAAGTTCACTGGCCATAGATTACCATAACAGATATTAGTAACAAAAATGTTTAAAATATTGCAATAATTGCCAAAAAGTGACACAGAGGCACAAAAAGAGAACGTTTTTGTTCTGGATAACTTGAACAAGTTACTGAAAAAAATGATGCAGACAGACTTGCTCAATGCAGTGTTGCCACAAACCTTCAACTTGTTAAAAACACAGTGTCTACAAAGTGAAATAAAGCAAAGTGCAAAAATACATGGTATAACTGTATATAACTGTGATGTCCTTTGTTATAACCTCTTCATGTATTAAAACTGGCACTCAATAAGTTCTTTCTAGATTAAGTGTTGCCCCTGCAAATCCTTGGACAAAAGTGGATCAGAGAAAAGAGACGATGTACATTTTCTCATGTAAGTCTTATAAGCTTAACATGGCAGCAATTAAGTCTAAAGAAAGATGGGCATGTCATCAAAATAACTGTCTTCAAAATAGCTACTGACACAAGTAAACATCTTGAATAAAATAAAAAGCTACGGTTTACGCAGTTCTACTGCCATGATAGCTTCTTACATGGACCAAGAGACTTGGACTATTTGAGATTTATAATGCCCTCTGGCCCCAATCCTCTATGGCAATAAGTACCCTGAAAAAAATTTCTCAGCCCTAAAAAGACATATATACTTCAATACCTTCTCCTGATATGGCCAAGGAAGATAATGGAAAAAAATAAGCCACATAAAATTCAGAGGTAAAAACCACAGAGACAATGGACTAGAAATATAATGGTATGGAACAAGCTAAATTAAAAAAAAAATTCCTACCACGATGTAGGATTCCTTCGCAACATATGCCAGTGGGATTTTAAAATTGCTACTAACTAGCGGCTCTTGCGTCCGTTCCATTTTCCCTTTCTAAATTGGAGTTATTGTGATTATCCTGTTCCTGCTCCAGCAGCGTATATTGGGTTTATGTGGCGCAGAAAATTTGTCTTTTTAGTTCATAGTTACTGGATCAAGAAGGGCCATATGGAGACTTGATACAACAGCTATCATTAATTAAATTCTGCACGTTGAGTCTGGGGATGGAACTTATGACTATATACCTTGTGAAGGAAGTGGGTAAATATTTTACATGTGTAAGAGTGAGAAACAAATATTTTTGATAAAGAGAGTCAAAACATATTAGAGTGTATATGTGTTAAGCTGTATTATTGCTTCCAATTATTTGTTCTCATTCCTTGGTAAAAAAAAATCACACTTTGCTGCCTTGTTAACTCTCAAGCTTGGCCATCTGACTTGTTTTGGGCAATGGAATGCGAGTGAAAATGGCATGTGCCATTCCTAAACAGAAGGTTTAACAGTCATGATTTGGTGCTCCCATGACTTTTTCCTCTGCCATGAGACTTACAATAATTAGACTGAAAACTATATACACACACACTCTGATGTGGCATACAACACATATATGACTAAGTAGAATTTGTTAAAAAGCAGCTCTAATTTCCAACTGCTTTGGTTATTTAAAAAGTCGTCATACTCACTGCTGAATAATAAATGTCTGAACATAAAACTAAAAGAAGGAATGTTTCTTAACAGCATTTTCCAGATCTAACCATTCTCTTTTTAACAAATATGCAACAAAAAAATGACACATGGTTAACCAGAAATCATCTGTAATTTCATAAAATAAAATTTAAAATCATCTTTTTAGCTATTTGGTTAATTTAATTTTCAGAACTAAGTATAAAAACATTGAGAGTAAGATCATTGGAAGACTGATAAATAAACCTAATCCTGAAATTTTGATGTTTGCAGGTCAAATCCTTTGAGAGTAAGGTTTATAGTGACTCCGAGGATTAAAAGACTGAGACAGATTTACATTTATAATTGCAAATATAACAAGTGAATAAATTTAATTGTCATACTTGGGTTTGTTCATTTATCATTTGTTCTTATTGCTGTTGTTCAGTAGGAAGAGCTAGGCGAAATAGTACACTCTGGAATTCTATTATTCTTACTCAACAATGAATCCTTACTGTTTTACAGTATATATACAGTACACTATAAAATTTTTTTTACAATGTGACAGAAAAATTGTTTTATCAGAAAGAGATGAAAGACCTTCAACAATGTAGAATTTAGCTTTCTGGAAATATCTGGGTTTGTCATGTCTTTGAGAGGGAGGCAGGAGCTCCTGGGCATACAGTAGCAATTTTTCCAAATATACCAATAATGAATGAAAGCAATGAAAAAGCAGTTGTATGGGTATAAAACTCGGTGACTATTAACTGCTTTACCTGAATAGAAACAGTAACTAAAAACAGAAACAAGGGTAGTGAATAGGAGATGCAGTAAGGAAAAGAGTTAGTGATACATGGAGAGACACTTTACTAGAGAATAAAATGATCCTCAACATAGTGCCTCTGAAGCCTTAAAGCATCTCTTCCTTATATGTGCAATGGTAGGGGGAGAGAAGGAAGAAGTGGGAGAATCCAATGTTTGTGCCATACTCACTAGCACTTAAATGCTCAAGATCTGGCCCTTCATGGTTTAATTCTCAGATACAGTAGTCCCCCACTTACCTGAGGAGAATACATTCCAAGATCCCCAGCAGATGCCTGAAACCACAGATAGTACCAAATTCCATATAGATGCTCCTTGATTTATGAAGGAGTAACATCCCAACAAAGCCACTGTAAGTCAGAAATAAATTTAATATGCTGGTTAACCCACTGTAAAATAAAAAATCATAAATCAAACCATCATAAATCCAGATGGTCCTCGACTTACAGTGGAGTTATGTCTAGATAAAACCACAGTAAAATTGAAAAGTAATTATATCTAACCATCATAAGTCAGGAACTATCTGTGGAAGTTCTTACGCACTGTGGCTATAACTTTTGCAGTCTGAGGTGTGATAGCAAAAGTAGCACAAATTTTGTCTTCCTTCTTCACAATGTCACAAACAGAAGACTCATTCTTACCTTAGATCTTAGCAACATATTTTTTTTCTTATTAGGTCAAGAAATTTCACCTGAACACTTAAGGGAAGCATTTTATGGCTTCTCTTTGATGTATTCAAATTGCCAGTAGTACTACTTTTGTACTTTGGGACCATTATTAAGTAAAACAAGGGTTATCTGAATACAAGCACTGTGATACAGTGGCAGTCAATCTGATAACTGAGCCAGCTACTCAGTGACTAATGGGCAGGGAATGAACATACCATGGATACACTGGACAAGTGCATACCCACATCCTGGGCAGGATCTAAGGGGACTGCACAAGGTTTCACCATGCTGCTTGGAACAGCATGCAGTTTAAAACTTATGAACCATTTATTTATGGCATTTCCTGTTTAATAGTTTTGGACCACAGTTGACTATAGTTAACTGAAACCATGGAAAGTGAAACCACAGATACAGGAGGACTACTGTCTCCTTAAATCTGTGGTTACCAAAGTTGACTGTTCATAAAAATTCACTTTGATGCTTATGAGAAATCACAGCTCACTTCCAAAACAAGCCTACTGAGTCAAAATCTTCTAGGGTAAGGCTTGGACAAGTATGCTTTTAAAAAGATGATCCTAACATACACCTCTTGTTAAGAACCATCAGTCTCAGAGGCTAGGTCTAGATAGTTAAATCAATTTTTAAAATAATATAACAATATAACAGAATGTCAAATAATAGACAAGAACATTTGTCATTTTAAAATCAAAGAGCTGTTTTGAAGTATTTTCTATAATTAAAGATAGTCAAAATGAATGTTTAATTGGTATCTAATTGTGTATTTGCATTTGTGTGTGTAATAATAACCCAGTAACTACTGAGATCATTGCTGTATAGGCATAGGATAATGACTATTTTGATAAATCATGACCCTGAGTTACCAAGAAAAATTAATGTATGTGTCTTAATCCACTCAGACTGTTATAGTGAAACACCATAAATTAAATGGCTTATAAACAACAGAAATTTATATCTCAAAGTTCTGGAGCCTGGGAAGTCCAAGATCAAGGAACTGGCAGATTGCTTGGAATTGTGGGAGGAACTGATGTCTGGTGAGTGCCTGATTCCTTGTTTATAGACAGATAACTATATTCTTGCTGTGTCATTGCATGGTGGGAAGGACAAGGGAGCACTCTTGGTCCTCGTTAAAGGACACTAATTCTGTTCATAGGGGCTCTACCCTGTTGCCTAATTATTAATACCTACCAAAGGTCATACTGACTAACACCATCACCTTGGGGCTAGGATTTTGTCAAATAAAATTTGTGGGAAGCCACTGATTTGGACTAGGCTCTTGCACTAAGCCTAACAGACCAAATCAACAGGGGAGTTTAGCTATAGTAGCTGAGCTTTAGTTACTTGCAAGATGCTCTGGAACGAATTAAACAGTAACCAATCAAGTTGTCTTTACACTGCACTTCCACTTTCTGCAAATGATGTCAGATCACGTTATTGGCTGGAGTTCTTTGAATGTGATCTGATTCAGAGGACTGCCTAATTCTTGAACCATTTTTGTTTTGTTTTGCTTTGCTGAAATAAACTCAAAATTTAAATTTGTCTAACGGTTTCCATTTAACAATTTCAACATATGAATTGAAGGAGGTGGAACACAAACATTCAGTCCATTGTAGTATGCTAATGCAGAATAAGGCATTACATTCTATTTCTGGAATAATACCCCTCAATAAAAAGTTTCACTGCATAAAGGAGTAATAGTTATAAGAAAATATGTTTTTATGGCTAGCCATATGCAGAAAATTGAAACTGGACCCTTTGCCATGTATAAAAATTAACTCGATGGATTAAATATAAAACATAAGAACTATAAAAACCCTGGAAGACAACCTAGGCAACACCATCCTGGATATAGGCACAGGCATGTTTATTGCAGCACTATTCATAATAGCGGATATGGACTAGATCTAAATGCCCATCAGTGATAGACTGGATAAAGAAAATGTAGTACATTTACACCATGGAACACTATGCAGCCATAAAAAGGAATGAGATCATGTCCTTTGCAGGGACATGGATGAAGCGAGAGGCCATTATCCTTAGCAAACTAATGCAGGAATAGAAAACTAAATACCACATGTTCTTGATTATAAGCGGGTGCTAAATCATGAGAACACATGGATATATGGTGAGGAACAACACACACTGGAACCTATTGGAGGACAGTGGGTGGTAGGAGGGAGAGGATCAGGAAAATAACTAATGGGTGCTAGGCTTAATACCTGGGTGATGAAATAATCTGTACAACAAACCCCCATAACACCCATTTCCTGTGTAACAAACCTGCACATTCTGCTCATGTACTCCTGAACTTCAAAGTTAAAAAAAAAAAAAATATCCTTTTATTCAATAAAGTTTTCAAATGGACTAAATACAATTTCATTACCATAAAACCAATATACTATTTAAATATATTTTAAATTTTCCTGTCATCACAAGTAACCAAGTTTGTAAGTTTTCTCCTGAAGTCCCTTTAGAAACTGGATACTGAACCCAACTTCGAAGTCAGGTCTATTTCTTCTGCTGCGGTTCAAAACTGGAATTTTTTTTTTATTGCTCTCAAATGCTTTTAAGAAGCTCTCCTAATAAATAGAAACTCCAGCCAAATTCTAGGGATTTACAAAAATTAAAATTCAACAAATATAAAATAATCAGTTTATAGAGAGAACAGACTGGACATACAGGTCTTGGCACTTTCTATAATGCACTAAAAATGTAAGAAACCAGGCCTTTTGTGAGAAATTTACCAGAATATCTGTCCACAAATCAAAAAAAAAAAATGTAACCATGAGAAGAAACCACGTTATCTCAACCAGTGTACAAAGCATTAAAAGAATAGTATATATACCATTTAATGAGACTAATAATCAGAGTAATTTAAATTTATTACTTTATTTTCAATGTTTCCAGTCCTGAATTGTTATTTATAATTAGCAGTCATTAGAATGCTATAATGTTTGTTTTATATATACATTACTATCTTCATAACATCTGGCTACATTTTATCATATAATTTAATGTCTGGCTATAGTTTACTTTGTATAAGTTTATAAGATACAGTTAGAAAAGTCACTCTTTGCCTACCAAAAAACCAGAAGAATGAAGTTTGAGAGTTCCACAAATAGTGGAAAGGGCTTTCCCATACAAAACCAAACCTCTATTTCAAGAGAAGTGGAGAAAATGGTAACTCCTGATATCCAGGCAGACGGTACAAGTCTTAGGAAGGAGGTGGCAGCAGCTCCAACTATGCATTTCCCTCTAAGAGCCTGGGACAGGAGAGCGCAGGTAGCAAAACAAAATTCAAATTACCTTTGCAGCAGCACATTTGACTCATCAACTCTTAATCATTTTCCTTTTGCTTTTCTCCCCACCTTGGGAAATAAACAAATCCAACCTTTTGCTTGCTTCCTGCCCCCCGCCCCCAAAAGAATCCTACTGAGATTCTTCCAAAAGCTATAGATCCTCTTCCTAGAAAAACACACACAGTTTCTATATATGCTATATTGCACAAAATTTCAGGGAGTCCAGAGACTCCTTAAAGCTAGATCATGGAGCAGATTAAAACTTCTTAACATTTGGATGGAATTTTTGTCTTGAGTCGATAAAATTTGTAATATTTAACTACCTAAAGCCACCAATGTTAAACTGACGATATTTAAGATTATTCCCATGACTTAACCATGTTCACCCACACTTTGTTTTGAACTAAACTGTTCAAAACCTATTTCCCACTTCTATCGTCTATTTTTTCACTAAGCAAAGCAGCAGGGCAAGTCAGACAGGGTAAATATCAGGAGGCTAATCATGATATGTTAGTAGTCATACTTTATAAATTTCTGGGGACCTAAGTGCCCTCTAGATCCTCTCTACAGGAGGTCTACTGTCCATTTTCAAGTCCCTGTCATAGTTGTCTGAAGTAGCCTGTAGTCATATTAGGAGTGAAGGTCTTTAAATCTAAACCTACTACAAATATGCCAATATTCATGTTTCTAGAAATACTCTTAATTTCTGCTACTGGCAGAGCACAGCAATGGAAGCAAGGGGACAGAAGTGATTAGAAATGGTTAATCAATTACCCTGTAACATTCCTATGTAACTTTTGCCCATCAAGCAGGAATTATGAATATTATGTTTAACCAGTGTGTTCCTATCACTTAGAAGAGTGCTTGACACAGAGAAGATGCTCATAAGACTCTACTTTGAGGATTGATAAAGGAGAAAACTATACTTCAACATACTTTAAAAACTACCAAGACTCTAGAGAAACATTTCAGGTAAGTAAAAGAAAAAAGACAAAAACTAACCTAAATGTCTACATTTAAGAGCATTACCTGGGGTTCCCCAGGAAGTGAGAACTGAGGCAAAAGTTTACCTGATACTACTTTACTAGGAAGCACAGGAGCAGGTAAAAAAAGGGGAGTTAGGGAGAGAGAACAAATATGAGGACATGGATTTCTGAGTAGGCCTTTAATTAGTATCAAGTACAATCTTTTGAAAGGCCCCATGACGATTATGTTCCAACTTGATGAATTATGAGCTACAGGCCACTGAAGGATAAAAGGAGAATAATTTATCTGCTGGGGCCCAACTCCTCATGGTCCAGGTTTTTCCCCATAGAGCATACCACATCAGTTCCAGGTTACACACATATGAGAACCAACTAGGTCTCATTGCATGTCACGCTTCAGTGGCAACAGAGAAATCCCAGGTAGCAAGTGCTATTATTCTGCTTGCTGAAGTAAGAGCTGGGCAGAGCCCAGGCTGACTTGTTCTTTGAGGTGGTTGCTAGGCCAGAACAGGTGGCCAAAGACATAGAGATAGTTGAGACTAGGAGGATTTGTGGGAGCACAAATAAACATACTGTAGTATATTCACATAATTAAATAATACTCAGGAATAACAAGAAAAAAAATTATATATTCAGCATCATTGATGAAATGCTAGAATATAACAATTTTAAAAAACCTTACACATATTACATAGCATATGATTGCATTTTTGTAACAGGACAAGTGAGATTAATCTGTGATTAAAAAATCAGAATAGTGGCTGCCTCTGAACAATGGGAGAAAAATTGAATGAGAGTCAATAAAGAAACTTTCTGGAGTAATATGTTTTATGTCTTGGTGAGGACTGGGTTATACAGGTATCTGTACTTGTTACAATTCAGTGAATGAACATCTAAGATTTATGGATTTCATTGTAGGTAAAGTTTACAGCAAAAAAAATTGAGACAGTTATACAACATAATTCATCGGTAATGAACTATGACATCACAATTTAATACAGTATGATACCATTTTGTAAAATAACGCAGGAAGAACAATGTTAAATGTTTTCTATGAATACATACATATTCTGTGGGAAGTGGGAGAGGATCTACATTGGAAGCACTGATTAAAGAGTCTAGCTTTTTCAAAGTTTTTTTTTTTAATGCAATTTTTAAGGTAGAAAAATATACTAATGCAGTATACATATTAATCATTTACAAAAAAAGTAATACATGGTTGATATAATTTTAAAATTACACTAAACTATAAACAGATTAAAATACACTTGGCATGTGGCTATTTGCTATCCCCAGTAAATATTTTTCTTCTTTGAAGTACAGAATTTTAAATTTTTGTGTGCACATAGCAGGTGTGTATGTATTTATGGGCAAATGAGATGTTTTGATACAGAGATTTAATGTGAAATAAGCACTTCATGGAGAATGGGGTATCTATCCCCTCAAGCATTTACCCTTTTTTCAAAGTTTGAGTTACAAACGTTATATCTTTTCAAATTCTTTGAGTTACAAACAATCCAATTATACTCTTTTAAACTATTTTTAAACAATTTAGTTATTATTGATTTTAAAAATGTCATTGGTTTAAAAACAAACAAGCCCCTAAACCAAAACCATATGCAGGTGGTTAGAAAAGAAGTCTGAATTGTTGGAGATCTTTCTACTTGATTCCTGCAGGTGTTTTTTAAGTATGTAGGCCCACACATCATGCATAGGTAGCTATAAACATGAATTTTAAAAAATATATTTACATTATAGAGCGAATATAACTATGTATGATATAAGAAGTCTTTTTAAAAAAAATGCACTGCATGATTCTTTAGTAGGAATATTCTACTTTAACTTTCACTCCAAAACATTTCACTTTTTAGAAAAAATATTGAATATACATTAAGATTTAACTGAAGTTCACAATTTAGGATAATGCTGTTTCTCGCAAAAAAAGGTTTAGTATTTTCCTTGATATGACATTGAGAAATAAAGTGCATAAATCTGGAAGTAATACTAAGCAGATCACCAATAAATTACCTATTATCCAACTTTCCAAATATTACATTGCAAATACTTTAATACATATTTTTAATTTAACATAATATTTGTAATTATACAGTAATTAAAACTGTATTTTTAAGGTAGAAAAATATACTTATGCAGTATATATATTAATCATTTATACAAGATTAAGAATTTCTCTCAGAATAATATATTTAATGACTATAATACTGCAAGTTTAAATTTAAAATGATGAAATTAAAATATTCTTATAAAAAATAAAAAGCAGGAGCTATGTTTTCTTTTCTTCTCTTTATATATATGTGTGTGTGTGTGTGTATATATATATTTATTGCACTTTAGGTTCTGGGGTACATGTGAAGAACATGCAGGATTGTTGTGTAGGTAAATACATGGCAATGTGCTTTGCTGCCTCCATCCCCATCACCTATATCTGGCATTTCTCCCCATGTTATCCCTCCGCAACTCCCTAACCCCCGCTGTCCCCTCCCATAGCCCCCCACCAACACACCTCAGTGTGTGATGCTTCCCTCCCTGTGTCCATGTGATCTCATTGTTCTACACCCGCCAATGAGTGAGAACATGCGGTGTTTGATTTTCTATTCTTGTGTCAGTTTGCAGAGAATGATGGTTTCCAGGTTCATCCATGTCCCTACAAAGGACACGAACTCATCATTTTTTATGGCTGCATAGTATTCCATGATGTATATGTGCCACATGTTCCTTGTCTAGTCTATCATCGATGAGCATTTGGGTTGGTTCCAAGTCTTTGCTATTGTAAACAGTGCTGCAATGAACATATGTATGCATGTGTCTTTATAATAGAACGATTTATAATCCTTTGGATATATACCCAGTAATGGGATTGCTGGGTCAAAGGGTATCTCTATTTCTAGGTCCTTGAGGAATTGCCACACTGTCTTCCACAATGGTTGAACTAATTTACACTCCCACCAACAGTGTAAAAGTGTTCCTATTTCTCCACATCCTCTCCAGCATCTGTTGTCTCCAGATTTTTTTAATGATCGCCATTCTAACTGACATGAGGTGGTATCTCAGTGTGGTTTTGATTTGCATTTCTCTCATGAGCAGTGATGATGAGCATTTTTTCAGATGTTTGTTGGCCTCATATATGTCTTCTTTTGTAAAGTGTCTGTTCATATCCTTTGCCCACTTTTGAATGGGTTTGTTTTTTTCTCAGAAATCTGTTTTAGTTCTTTGTAGATTCTGGATATTAGTCCCTTGTCAGATGGGTAGATTGCAAAAATTTTTTCCCATTCTGTTGGTTGCCGGTTCACTCTAATGATTGTTTCTTATGCTGCAAAGAAGCTCTGGAGTTTAATTAGATCCCCTTTGTCTATTTTGGTTTCTGTTGCCAATGCTTTTGGTGTTTTAGTCATGAAGTCCTTGCCTATGCCTGTGTCCTGAATGGTTTTGCCTAGATTTTCTTCTAGGGCTTTTATTGTGTTAGGTCTTATGTTTAAGTCTGTAATCCATCTGGGGTTAATTTTAGTGTAAGGTGTCAGGAAGGGGTCCAGTTTCTGCTTTCTGCACATGGCTAGCAAGTTTTCCCAACACCATTTATTAAACAGGGGAATCCTTTCCCCATTACTTGTTGTTGTCAGGTTTGTCAAAGATCAGATGGTTGTAGATGTGTGGCATTGCCTCCAAGGCCTCTGTTCTGTTCCACTGGTCTGTATCTCTGTTTTGGTACCAGTACCATGCTGTTTTGATTACTGTAGCCTTGTAGTATAGTTTGAAGTCAGGTAGCGTGATGCCTCCAGCTTTGTTCTTTTTGCTTACAATTACCTTGGCTATGTGGGCTCCTTTTGGTTCCATATGAAGTTTAAGGTGGTTTTCTCCAGTTCTGTGAAGAGGGTCATAGGTAGCTTGACGGGAATAGCATTGAATCTATAAATTACTTTGGGCAGTATGGCCATTTTCACAATATTGATTCTTCCTAACCATGAGCATGGAATGTTTTTCCATCTGTTTGTGTCCTCTCTTATTTCGTTGAGCAGTGGTTTGTAGTTCTCCTTGAAGAGGTCCTTTACATCCTGTGTTAGTTGTGTTCCTAGGTATTTTATTCTCTTTGTAGCAGTTGTGAATGGCAGTTCGTTCTTGATTTGGCTCTCTTTAAGTCTGTTATTGGTGTATACGAATGCTCGTGATTTTTGCATATTGATTTTGTATCCTGAGACTTTGCTGAAGTTGCTTATCAGTTTCAGGCGATTCTGAGCTGCGACGATGGGGTCTTCTAAATATACAATCATGTCATCTGCAAATAGAGACAATTTGACTTCCTCCTTTCTTAATTGAATACGCTTTATTTCTTTTTCTTGCCTGATTGCTCCAGTTAGAACTTCCAATACTATATTGAATAGGAGTGGTGAGAGAGGACATCTTGTCTAGTGCCAGATTTCAAAGAAAATGCTTCCAGTTTTTGCCCATTCAATATGATATTGGCTGTGGGTTTGTCATAAACAGCTTTTATTATTTTGAGATACATTCCGTCGATATGTAGTTTATTGAGTTTTTAGCATAAAGTACTGTTGAATTTTGTCGAAGGCCTTCTCTGCATCTATTGAGATAATCATGTGGTTTTTGTCTTTGGTTCTGTTTATGTGGTGAATTACGTTTATAGACTTGTGTATGTTGAACCAGCCTTGCAGCCCCGGGGTGAAGCCTACTTGATCGTGATGGATAAGCTTTTTGATGTGCTGTTGCAATTGGTTTGCCAGTATTTTATTGAAGATTTTTGCATCCATGTTCATCATGGATATTGGCCTGAAGTTTTCTTGTTGAGTCTCTGCCGGGTTTTGGTATCAGGATGATGTTGGTCTCATAAAATGATTTGGGAAGGAGTCCCTCTTTTTGGATTGTTTGGAATAGTTTCAGAAGGAGTGCTACCAGCTCCTCTTTGTATGTCTGGTAGAATTCGGCTGTGAACCCATCTGGACCTGGGCTTTTCTTGGTTGGTAGGCTATTAATTGCTGTGTCAACTTCAGTCCTTGTTATTGGTCTATTCAGGGTTTCGACTTCTTCCTGGTTTAGGCTTGGGAGGGTGCAAGTGTCCAGGAATTTATCCATTTCTTCCAGGTTTACTGGTTTATGTACACAGAGTTGTTTGTGGTCATCTCTGATGGTGGTTTGTATTTCTGTGGAATCTGTGGTGATATCCCCTTTATCGTTTTTTATTGCATCTGTTTGATTCTTTTTTCTTTTTTATTAATCTGGCTAGCGGTCTATCTATTTTGTTGATTTTTTTTTCCGGAAAACCAGCTCCTGGATTTATTGATTTTTTTGAAGGTTTTTTTGTGTCTCTATGTCCTTCGGTTCTGCTCTGATCTTAGTTATTTCTTGTCTTCTGCTAGCTTTTGAGTTTTTTTGATCTTGCTCCTCTAGCTCTTTCAATTTTGATGATAGGGTGTCGATTTTAGATCTCTCCTTGCTTCTCATGTTCTTTAAAACCAACGAGAATGAAGACACAACGTCCCAGAATCTCTGGTACACATTTAAAGCAGTGTCTAGAGGAAAATATATAGCAATAAATGCCCACATGAGGGCTAAAGGAACATGTTCTAACCCAATGCAAAGAAGCTTAGAATCGTGATAAAATAATAGAGGAGTTGATAACCAGAATAACCAGCTTAGAGAGAAACATAACTGACCTGATGGAGCTGAAAAACAATACAAAAAATTCACAATACAATCACAATCAATAACAGAAGAAACCACGTGAAGGACAGAATCTCAGAGCTTGAAGACTGTCTTTCTGAAATAAGACAGGCAAACAAGAATAGAGAAGAATAAAAAGGAATAATCAAAACCTTCTAAAAATATGGAACTATGTAAAAAGACCAAACCTTCAACTGATTAGGGTACCTGAAAGAGACAAGGAGAATGGAACCATATTAGAAAATATACTTCAGAATGTCATCCAGGAGAATTCCCCAACCTAGCAAGACAAGCCAACATTCAAATTCAGGAAATCCAGAAAACCCCAGTAAGACACTCCTTGATAAGATCAACTCCAAGACAAAATCATCAGATTATCTAAGGTCAAAATAAAAGAAAAAATTTTAATGGTAGCCAGAGAGGAAGGTCAGGTCATCTACAAAGGGAAACCCATCAGAGTATAGCAGACCCCTCAGTGGAAATCCTACTAGTCAGAAAATACTGGAGGCCAATATTCAACACATATAAACAAAATAATTTCCAACCTAGCATTCCATATCCAGCCAAACTAATATTCATAAGTAAAGGAGAAATAAGTCCTTTTCAAACAAGCAAAGATGCTGAGGAAATTTGTCACCACCAGGGCTGCCTTGCAAGAGCTCCTGAAGGAAGCACTAAATTTTGAAAGAAAAACCATTATGGTCCAGTACAAAAACACACTGAAGTGCACAGACTAGTGACACTATGAAGCAACTACATAAACAAGTCTGCAAAATAACAATATTAGCTTTAGATGTAAATGAGCTAAACGCCCCACTTAAAAGACACAGAATGGCAAGCTGGATAGTGAAGATGCATCAGTATACTGTCTTCAAGAAACCCATTTCACGTGCAAAGACATACACAGTCTCAAAATAAAGGGATGGAGGAAAATTTACCAAGAAAATGGAAAACTGAAAAAGGCAGGGGTTGTAGTCCTAGTTTCTGATAAAATGAACTTTAAACCAACAAAGATAAAAAAAGACAAGGAAGGGCATTACATAATGGTAAATGGTTCAATTTAACAAAAGAGAAAACTATACAAAATATATACACACCTAATAAATGAGCACCAAGATTTATAAAGCAAGTTCTTAGAGACTACAAAGGGACTTAGACTTACACATAGTAACAGAAGGAGATATTAACACCCCACTGATAATATTAGACAGATCATCGAGACAGAAAATTAACAAAGATATTCAGGACCTAAACTCAGCTCTGGATCAAGCAGACCTGATAGACAGCTATAAAGCTCTCCACCCAAAACCAACAGAATATACATTATTCTCATCACCACATGGCACTTACTCTAAAATTGATCAAATAATCACAAGTAAAACACTCCTCAGCAAATGCGAAATAACTGAAATTCTAACAGTCTCTCAGACCACACCAAAATCAAATTAGAACTCAAGACTAAGACATTCACTCAAAACCACAAAACTACATGGAAACAGAACTATCTTTTCCTGGATGTCTCCTGGGTAAATAATGGAATTAAGGCAGAAATAAAAAAGTTCTTTGAAACTAATGAGAACAAAGAGAAAACATACTAGAATCTCAAGGGTGCAGATAAAGCAGTGTTAAGAGGAAAAATTATGCCACTAAATGCCCACATCAAAAGCTAGAAAAATCTCAAATTAACAACGTAACTTCACAAGTAAAAGAACTAGAGAATCAAGAGCAAACAAACCCTAAAGCTAGCAGACAAAAAATAACCAAAATCACAGTTGAACTGAAGGAGACAGAGACACGAAAAACCTTTCAAAAAAAAATCAACAAATCCAGGAGCTGATTTTTTTGAAAAAATCAATAAAATAGACCACTTGCTAGACTAATGAAGAATAGAGAACAATCAGAGACACAATCAGAAATGACAAGGGAGATACGATCACTGACCCAACAGAAATACAAACAATCAACAAAGAATACTATAAACACCTCTATGTACATAAACTAGAAAATCGAGAAGAAATGGATACATTCCTAGACACATACACCCTCACAAGACTGAATTAGGGAAATGAATCCCAGAATAGACCAATAACGAGTTCTGAAATTGAGGCAGTAATAACCAATAAAAGCCCAGGCCCAGGCAGATTACAGCTGAATTCTTCCAGAGGTACAAAAGAGCTAGTACCATTTATACTAAAACTACTCAAAACAATTGAGAAAGGGGAACTCTTCCCTAACTCATTTTATGAGACCAGTATCATCTTGATAGCAGAATCTGGCAGAGATACAACAAAAACAGGAAACTTCAGGCCAATATCCTTGATGAACATTAACGCAAAAATCTTCAACAACAGTATCCAACAGCACATCAGAAAGTGAATACACTACAATCAAGTAGGCTTTATCCCTGGGATTCTTGGGTGGTTCAATGTATATACATCAATGAAAGTGATTTATCATATAAACGAACTAAAGACAAAAACCAAATGATTATCTCAATGGATGCAGAAAAGGCCTTTGATAAAATTCAACATCACTTTATGTTTACAATTCTCAATAAACTAGGTACCTGAAGGAACATACCTCAAAATAATAAGAGCCGTATATGACAAACTCACAGCTGATATCACACTGAATGGTCGAAAGTGGTAAGCATTCTCCTTGAAAACCAGTACAAAACAAGGATGACCTCTCTCAGCACTCCTAGTCAACATAGTATCGGAACTTCTGGTCAGGATAATCAGGCAAGAGAAAGAAATAAAGCGTATTCAAATAGGGAGAGAAGAAGTCAAATTATCTTTGTTTGCAGATGACATGATCCTATATCTAGAAAACCCCATCATCTCAGCCCAAAATCTTAAGCTGATAAACAACTTCAGCTAAGTCTCAGGATACAAAATCACTGTCCAAAAATCACTGGCATTCCTATAAACCAATAACAGGCAGGCAGAGAGCCAAATGATGAATGAACTCCCATTCACAATTACCACAAAGAGAATAAAATACCTAGGAATATAGATAAAAAGGGACATAAAGGACCTCTTCAGGAAGAACTACAAACCACTGTTCAAGGAAATAAGAGGACACAAACAAGTGGAAAAACATTTCATCCTCATGGATAGGAAGAATCAGTATCATGAAAATGGCCACACTGCTCAAAGTAATTATACTCATTGCTATTCCCACTAAATCATCAGTGACATTCTTCAGTAAATTAGAAGAAACTATTTAAAAATTCATATGTAACTAAAAAAGAGCCCAAATAGCCAAGGCAATCCTAAACAAAATGAACAAAGCTAGAGGCATCACACTACCCAACTTCAAACTATACTACAAGGCTACAGTAACCAAAACAGCATGGTACTGGTACAAAAGCACATACATAGACCAATGGAATAGAATAGTGAACTCAGAAGTAAGACCACACACCTACAACTATCTGATCTTCAACAAACCTGACAAAAACAAGCAATGGAAAAGGATTCCCTATTTAATAAATGGTGCTGGGAGAACTGGCTAGCCATATGCAGAAAAACTGAAACTGGACCCCTTCCTTACACTTTATACAAAAAGCAACTCTAAATGGGTTAATTACTTAAATGTATAACCCAAAACTATAAAAGCCCTGGAAGAAAATCTAGGCAGTATCATTCAGGACATAGGCATAGGTAAAGATTTCATGATGAAAATGCCAATAGCAACTGCAAAAAGAAAGGAAAACATTGACGAATGGGATTTAATTAAACTAAACAGCTTCTGCACACCAAAAGAAACTATCATCAGAATGAACAGACAACCTAAAGAATGCGAGAAAATTTTTGCAATCTAATATCCAGTTTACAAAGAATTTCAATTTACAAGAAAAAAAAAATACCATCAAAAAGTGGGCAAAGGACATAAACAGACACTTCTCAAAAGAAGACATTCATGTGGCCAACAAACATGAAAAAAAGCTCAATATCACTGATTGTTAGAGAAATACAAATCAAAACCATAATGAGGTACCACTGTATGCCAGTCAGGACAGAGATTATTAAAAAGTCCAGAAACAATATATTCTGGCAAGTTTGTGGAGAAAAAGGAATGCTTTTACACTGTGATGGGAGTGTAAATTAATCGCCAACTGAGAGGCAGGCACATTTGCCAGAGGACATCTGCGTTCCTGAATAACCCAGAAATTTAAATATTCTAGAAACGGTCTAGATGTGCGCTCATTTGGAGAATTAATCAATAATGGTAACAGAATTTAGTAAACTAATAATAACGACTTTATATTTGTGCTGGGTTTTCCTTCCTCCATTTGACTATGGTAACCTGATTTTTCAAGCAATAGATTTAACAATATAAAAATAAATCCGGGCTGGGTGCAGCAGCTCACACCTGTAATCCCAGCACTTTGGGAAGCCAAAGCAGGTGGATCACAAGGTCAGGAGTTAGAGACCAGCTGGCCAAGATGGTGAAACCCTGGCTCTACTAAAAATACAAAAATTAGCCAGGCATGGTGGCGGGCTCCTGTAATCCCAGCTACTCAGGAGTCTAAGGCAGGAGACTTGCTTGAACACAGGGGGTAGAGGTTGCAGTCGGTGGAGATCGCATCACTGCACTCTAGCCTAGGTGACAAAGCAGGACTTCATTTCAAAATCAGTCAATCAATCTGGATTTTTTTTTTTAAGATTAGCATTTGAGGCCTTCTATTATCTTCTTGCTCTATGCTCCCCTTCCAGTTGTTCCTTTATATTCTTCCACAGGTGATTTGCTCTGTGATGGACAGGTCTTGTTTTCAGGCCTCTGTAACTTTCCTTGCCACTGCTGTTTCTTTTCCAGAATTCCTGTGGTTCTTTGCTGTATTTCTTGTAAAATTCATATTCATATCCTCACATAGTTAATCCCTTTACTAGGTTATAAACTGAAGAAGCCATACTTTTGGTACTTCTATATTCATTTTAAACCTTTAGAATAGAGTACTTTACAAAATGTAAAAGATTAATATTCTTAGAACTGATTGTTTGAAAGATTTAATTTGCTTCAAAAAAGTCATAGAGTCAATTCAGTAATTCAGGAGTGATTCAATCAATTTTTTCAGGTTCAATACTGCTTCTTCTGCCTTCTCATCTTTATAATACATTCTAGTTGTTTCTCCTTATCTATTATTTGACAATTGCACTCCTTTTCTGTATTGTTAGAGTACTGGAGTTAAGAGTTTGGGCTTTTATAGCCTGCTAGTCCATTGATCATAGAAGTTTAACCCTCAAGTTTTCTGGTGACTATGTACTTTTTTTCTTGTAAATCATGTCTTTATATAGCTCATGTCATAGAGCAATGGCTCTATGGTTTCAGCATGGGACCTTCAAGGTTCTCCATAGTTCTAGTTACAAGAATATCAAATGAATGATGTTTCTTTAAATACATACTTACTAATCTAAACGAATCACTCCAGCGTAGAGGCCCTCTGTGCCTCCGCCATAATGTGAGCTTGAGCCCAGACTATTTCCCCCTCCTAGAGGCAATCGAGCTAAGAAAGCAGGAACTATTCCTGACCTTAAAGAATGTTACCTTCTCAAATGTAAATCCCTACACATTAGGTAAAGAAAAATCTCCACCCTCCTGCTTACTTTTATGGTCCCTAGTTATGTACTTCCCTTTTATTGGTATTTTATCTTCTCCTCCAGACTTGTGGTATTGTAACTTTTGTTCCTCTTTATTGCACAGAATTAACAATGTGGGTTGAGGTCAGCTACTGAAAGCTGACAGTATATATTGGAACCCTTTACACAAATAAAATTGCTGTTTAGGCATTGCTGTATGGGCACTGTCTATTCAGACCTCCAAACCCTACTTTTCTGTCTCCTATTTTTCTGTGCACTCTCTCTTCCAGGTATTGGGACCCTCTTGCTGGCCGAGAGGTCCCTGGCAGATGTGCCGTTCCCGACATCTGGTGACCAACGAAGGGACCCTGGACACGAGAGACCACAGTGACGCTTAACAATTAAAGAAGTGAGGCTGCAGCAGTAAGTTTTGAGTGAATTTTCTAAATCGTGTATATACAATTGTCAAGTTTTTCAATCTGGAGTAAAGCATGGGGCAATTAGAGTCTAAGGAATATAATATGTTTGTACAGCTTTTACAGTCAATGATTAAGTCGCATGGCCATGATATTAAGTTAAAAACTGTTGAGGAATTTGTGCATATTGTGCGGGAAATCTGCCCGTGGGTCCCTGAGGGCGGCTTTCTTGATGAAGCCACGTGGAACGTCATTGGTGAGAAAATTGAACAATTCTCCTTATATAATAAGTCTCTACCGCAATCTGATGTTTTACTTTCTGTTTGGTCTAAATTACGTGATTGTGTCTGTCTGCCTAAAACTTCTCCCCCTACTGCTCCTCCCTATGCCTCTGTCGCTGCTTCCCCCTCCTGTTGCTGTGCCTTCTGTGGCCCTGCAGCCACCTCCTCATGTTACGCCTCCTCCGCTTGATCCGCACGATTTAGCAGAACGTGGATCTCATCTTCTCCTCTACAGGACGCCCACCTTTGGATGATTTTCAGCCTCTATCTGAGGTACTTGTGGACGAGCCGCGGGTTCCAAACAATTCCCCGCAATGAACTCCAGGACCGGTAGCTTTTACCCTACCTCCTGATCTTGCTCGTCAATTTCAGGACTTACTTTCACTTTGCTCTCGCGCTCTGTCGGCCCAACAGCCACAGTGTTTTCCAGTTCAGGAGCAGCCGCCGGCCACTCCTGGAGCCGTTATGCCTATGCCTTTACGCTTCTACCGCCACTTCCCCTATTTCCCCTTTGACTCATGCTTTGATGTCCATGCACAGAGGTTTTGCTGATTCTGGTAATTTGCTTCCAGTTTTGTACCCCATTATTGAGGTTGTGAACGATCAAGGTGCCACAGTTCATAATTATGATCCTATCGCCCCCAAGGCTCTTCGTGAACTTAAAGAGGCTGTTTCCCTGTATGGCCCCACTGCCCCATATACTCTTACTCTCCTCGATAATCTTGCTATCTCTGCTATGCCTCCTGCTGATTGGGGTTGCCTTACTAAAGCTTGTTTATCTGGTGGTGATTTCTTACTTTGGAAAGCTTATTATGAAACAACTCGATGCAGGCCATATTCGACCTACTAACAGTCCTTGGAACTCACCTATTTTTGTCATTAAAAAACGCTCTGGTAAGTGGAAATTATTACAGGATTTAAGAAAAGTTAATGAGACTATGGAAATTATGGGCCCTTTACAACCTGGACTGCCCTCTCCTGTTGTTGTCCCACAGGACTGGCAACTTTTAGTTGTTGACTTAAAAGATTGCTTCTTTACCATTCCTTTAGTTCCTGCTGACTGTAAACGCTTTGCCTTTAGTGTTCCATCTACCAATTTTGAACGACCCTATGACAGATATGAATGGACTGTTCTCCCACAAGGTATGGCTAATAGTCCTACATTATGCCAATCCTATGTGGCCAGAGTTATTTATCCGGTGCGACAAAGTTTTCCTGACGCATTACTCTTACATTATATGGATGATTTATTGTTGGCCACTTCCTCTGAGTCTCTTTTATTTCAGGCATTTGAACATCTACAGAACAGTTTACATGGAGCCAATCTCATTATAGCCCCTGATAAAATTCAAACTGTTACTCCTCACCATTATCTTGGTCGGCTCATTGAGTCCAACCAGGTTTCCTTTAAAGTTCCACTTTTGTCCACCGGCAATTTAAAAACTTTACATGACTTTCAGAAGTTTTTGGGAGACATTAACTGGATTCGTCCTAGTTTAAAACTTACCACTGGCCAACTTAAGCCTTTGTTTGATATCTTAAAGGGCTCTTCTAATCCAACCGCATGTAGCCTTCGCCTGCAGTTTAAAATTACTAGAGAGCAAGCCCGACAGATTGTTAAGGCGTGCTCTGCCTGTCTGCCTTATCTACCTGTTACTCAACATCATGGAATTAACCCCCGGGACTTACAGGCCGGACACATTTATCAAATGGATGTTACCCATTTTTCTCCCTTTGGAAAGTTACAATATATACATGTTACTATTGCTACTTATTCTCATTTTGTTGTTGCCTCCGCTCATACAGGTAAAGCTGTTAAAGATATTCTCTCTCATTGTTTACAGGTTTTTTCTGTTATAGGACCTCCCAAGATTTTAAAAACTGACAATGGCCCAGCTTATACCAGTAAGAGTTTTGCTAATTTTTGCTCTCAGTTTCAAATTTCTCATCGTACTGGTATTCCCTTTAATCCCCAGGGCCAAGGCATTGTTCAACGTTCTCATGCTGTTCTGAAAAATTTATTAAATAAGCTTAAGAGTGGCAGCACTTTTGATCTTCTGCATAAAACGCCTCACAATTGGTTACAACATGCTTCGTACATCCTGAACTTTTTGACCTTGGATGTCAATGGCCTCTCAGCTGCTGATAGCTTCTGGCATTCTCAGGACAAGGATTTTGCTGAGGTCCTGTGGAAGGATCCTTTATCTAATCAATGGCATGGACCAGATCCAGTCCTCATATGGGGACGAGGACATGTTTGTGTTTTTCCCAGGTCTGCTGACTCTCCTATCTGGGTTCCTGAACGCCTCGTCAAAGTCAGAAGCAGTGCCAACGCTCTGATCCCACGGTTTTGTTGCCTTTACCTGGCTCCTCAACCACCGCGGCGACGACGGCGTCATCACAGACAGACGAGTCTCCCTCTCTTGCTCCGCGAAACGCCCCTCCCGACGTGGGCTCAGATGCGGAGACTTAGTGTTGAAGCTTCTCAACTTATTGAAGAACAAGGACAATCACATACTCCATTTGTACTGTCATTGGCAAGCTGGCTCTCGTAGCAGTGCCTACCCCTCTCGTTCTCCTCATTATGTTCAAGCCTGCGTTGCCTCTCCTTATGCTTTACTGTATGGTCATATCAATATCTCTCATTCTAATGGACATTATTCCATTTCTTGCAACAATTGTATACTAATTGCTTAGATTCTTCTGTTTTTCCTACCCCTACTATTCTTATTGTCCCTCAGCCTCCATATGTAATGTTACCTGTTAATATTACTGGTTCCTGGTATGATGAACACAGCATGCAAGTATTACATCAAATTAGAGACTTAATGATTAGACCCAGATGCTTTATTGGTCTCTTAATTGCAATTTGTAGCTATAGTTCTGTTGTTGCTACTGCAGCTACTGCTGCCGTTAGCTTGGCTCATAGTGTTCAAACTGCTTCTTATGTTAATCATTTGGCTCAGAATATTTCTGTTTCTATGGGTACTCAAATGACTATTGACAAGAAATTGGAAACTAAACTAAATGCTCTTGAACAAACTGTTACTATTCTGGGAGATAAAGTTTATAATATGCAATCTCGCTTACTTTTACGCTGTCATGTTAATTTTAAGTATATTTGTGTAACTAATACTCCTTATAATGACACAGAATGGAGTTGGCCTTTAGTCAAGGCCCATTTACAGGGTATCTGGAGTCATAATAACTTGTCCTTGGATGTTTTTAAACTTCAACAGCAAATACATGCTATTGACTTTTCCCGTCAGGAACTCCCACGAGATGCCACCATTGCTCGTGATATTGCTGACACATTGTCTTCTTGGACCCGTGGTTTTCACCTGCCATCTCTGTCTACTATTATTGCAGTCGGGGGCTGTGTACTTCTCATTATCATTCTTCTGCCGTTTCTCTTTCACCTTGTGATCTCCTCCCTCCAGCGTCTTCAGCTCAAGCTTTTTGAGCTGCATTTAAAATATAAAAGGGAAGGAAATATGGGGATCGCTCCAGCGTAGAGGCCCTCTGACTGTGCCTCTGCCATAATGTGAGCTTGAGCCCAGACATATTCCCCCTCCTGGAGGCAGTCGAGCTAAGGGAAAGAAAGCAGGAACTAAAAGATGGATGATTTTGCAGAAGTTATCTCAGACTCCCTGACACTGACACAATGGCTCAGTGATGGCTGTGTGGTTTTACTAAGACATTGTGTTTTATCTTGGTACCTGTTTTGGGCTAGTTTTATGACTCTGTTTACTCTAGTTTCATGACTCTGTTTACTAAACATTATCTAAGCCCTGTAACTACTCACAGGTCTCTTGGAGATTGTTACCTTTAAGATCTATGAGTTTTGCCTGACCGTTAAAGAATGTTGCTTTTCCTGACCTTAAAGAATGTTACCTTCTCAAATGTAAATCCCTACACAATGGGTAAAGAAAAATCTCCACCCTCGTGCTTACTTTTATGGTCCCTAGTTATGTACTTCCCTTTTATTGGTATTTTATCTTCTCCTCCAGACTTGTGGTATTGTAACTTTTGTTCCTCTTTATTGTATAGAATTAACAATGTGGGTTGAGGTCAGCTACTGAAAGCTGACAGTATATATTGGGACCCTTTACACAAATAAAATTGCTGTTTAGGCATTGCTGTGTGGGCACTGTCTATTCAGACCTCCAGACCCTACTTTTCTGTCTCCTATTTTTCTGCGCACTCTCTCTTCCAGGTATTGGGACCCTCTTGCTGGCTGAGAGCTCCCCAGCAGACATGCCGTTCTTGACAAAAAACTGTATTTTTGAGGTTGCCAGTCATCATACAAAACCTTCTAGATTACACAGTTCCTGAAGCATTGAGGGTGAGTGTATGGAGGGAGGAGGCTGATGCTGGGATGAAGTGGGAGGGAGATGGGAAACCATATTGGGACTTATTCCTGATTTCCAGCAGTTCCTGGGGAAGTGGTGGGTTGAGCAGGTGGGGAATGGCCCACTCTTGCTATAGACATCTGGAATCCTGGCTGCAGGAGACCCCATGACCCTCATGGACATTTGAGCTGGCAGGAAGAGCTGTTCAAAGAGATGGCAGGAGCAGGACTCCATCCTGTGAGGAGCTCAGAGAGTCTGGCTCCTCAGCTAGCTACAGTGGAGAATGGCCAGGGATACCCCTTCCCCAAGGCTCACCATGATCTTCAAGGTGGCTTTAGCCTTTGGATGACTGTCAGACCTAGACAGAGCAGGGCAGGTCTTGATTGTAGAACAGGGCTAGTCCAATCTGAGCACTCTCTGTCTCCTGGCCTCTGTGGGGGTCCCAGCCTACCTGCATCCACCTGCAACACAGTCTTTGATGTCCAAGCATGGTGTTTCCTAGAGTCCCTCATCATAGCTCCTTCACTGGCAGAGTGCACCTAACCATCAGAGAGCTCCAGCTGATTTGACCCACATAATGTGCACCTGTCCACCTGAGGTCTACCCCCACTGCAACCTATTCCTGCCACTTTGCTGGCATGTACTTGCCTGCAATGAAACTCACTCCTTTGCTGGCATGTACTTGCCTGCAATGAAACTCACTCCTTTGCTGGAGCATGAGCATGGGTAGACCTTGCCTCCTCTACCCTGCTGGTGTGTGTGCATGGATGCTGCCACTCTGATCCCAGCACTGCTACCCACCCGAGCTAACATTAGTACACCCTGCTGCTGCTGCTAATGACATGGGCATGCAAGTGACTGAGCACAGATCCTGCTGTCACTGACCAGATGAAGTACTTTGGGCAGTACCCCCAATCAAAGTATAATTGCCAGTGGACTGAGAAAATCATGGTCTCTCCAGTGCAGTGGGTTCCTAAACACTAGGGGCCAGAAAACAAAGCAGGGGGCCCAGTACCAGCCCCACAGAGTTACAGCATGCAGCCCAGGAGTGCTGAGCTGAGCCTTGGCTCTGTGAGATCTTCCAGAAAAGAAGCCACTGAAGTCAACTCACCATATGCCATGATCAGACACCCAAAGGCATCTAAGAAAATAAAAGCAAAAAAATCCCAAGGACAACAGCTTCAAAGATTTAAACATCAGCCCACACAGATGAGAAAGGACCAGTGCAAGAACTCTAGCAACTAAAAAAGCCAGACTGTCTTCTTATCTCCAAATGACTACACTAGTTTCCCAGCAATGATTCTTAGGCAGACTGAACTGGCTGAAATGACAGACACAAAATTCAGAATATGGATAGGAACAATGATCATCAAGATTCAGGAGACAGTGGAAGTCCAATCCAAGGAATCTAAGAAATACAACAAAACGGTAAAGATGAAACGGCCCTTTTAAGAAAGAACCAAACTGATCTGATAGAGATAAAAAACTCACTACGAGCATAATACAATTCCAAGTTTTATCAGCAGAATAGATCAAGCTCAGTAAAGAATCTCAGACTTTGAAGACTGGTTCGCTAAATTAACTTTAGTCAGACAAAAATACAGAAAAAAATAATGAACAAAACCTCTGAGAAATGTGGGATTATTAAAAGAGACTAAATCCACAACTCGTTGGCATTGGTGAAATAGAGACATCAAGCAACTTGGAAAACGTATTTGAGGATATCATCCAAGAAAATTCCCTAACCTCATGAGAGGTCAACATTCAAATTCACAAAATGCAGGTAATTTCTGCAAGACAGTACACAAGACAACTATCCTGAAGATACATAGCCATCAGATTCTCCAAGGTAAACATGAAAGAAAAAATATTACAGGCAGCTAGAGAAAAGATGGAGGTCACCCACAAAGGGAATCCCATCAGGCCAACAGTGGACCTTTCAGCAGAAACCCTATAAGCCAGAAGAGACTGGGGACTTATATTCAACATTCCTAAAGAAAAGAAATTCATAGCCAGCCAAATAAAGGTTCAAAAGTGAGGGAGAAATAAGATCCTTTTCAGGCAAGCAAATGTCAATGGATTTTGTTACCACCAGATCTGCCTTACAAGATATCCTGAAGGGAGTACTACATAAGGAAATGAAAGATAACTACTGGCCACCACAAAAACATACTTAAGTATGTAAACCATTGATACTATGAAGCAACTACAGAATCAAGTTTGTATAATAACCAGCTAACAACACAACGATAGGATCAAATGTACACATATTATTTTAACACTGAATATAAACATATTAGTCCATTCTCATATTGCTAATAAATAAATACCTGAGACTGTGTAATTTATAAAGGAAAGAGGCTTAATTAACTTACAGTTCAGCATGGTTGGGGGAGGCCTCAGAAAATGTACAATCATGGCAGAAGGCGAAGGGGGAAGGGAGGCACCTTCATCACAAGATGGCAGGGACGGGAAATGCAAGCAGGGGAAATGCCAGACACTTACAAAACCATCAGATCTCGGCCGGGCGCGGTGGCTCACGCCTGTAATCCCAGCACTTTGGGAGGCCGAGGCGGGCGGATCACGAGGTCAAGAGATCGAGACCGTCCTGGTCAACATGGTGAAACCCCGTCTCTACTAAAAATACAAAAAAATTAGCTGGGCGTGGTGGCGCGTGCCTGTAGTCCCAGCTACTCGGGAGGCTGAGGCAGGAGAATGCTTGAACCCGGGCAGCGGAGGTTGCAGTGAGCCAAGGTCGTGCCACTGCACTCCAGCCTGGTGCCTGGTGACTGAGTGAGACTCTGTCTCAAAAAAAAAAAAAAAAAAAAAAAAATACCATCAGATCTCATGAGAACCCATTCATTATCATGAGAACAGCAGGGGGGGACTGGCCCCATGATTCAGTTACCTCCACCCGGTCCTGCCCTTGACATGTGTGGATTATGAGGATTATAATTCAAGGTGAGATTTGGGTGGGGACACAGAGCCAAACCATATTAGTAAACAAGCTAAATGCCCTAATGAGAAGGCAGAGAGTGGCAAATTGGATAAAGAAGCAAGACCCAACTGTATGCTGTCTTCAAGAAACCTATCTTATATCCAGTAACACAGGCTTAAAGGAAAGGGTGAAGAAAAATCTACCAAGTAAACAGAAAACACAAAAAAGCAGACAAAACAAAGTTTAAACCAACAACAATCAAAAAAAGACAAAGAAAGGATTACATGACAGTAAATAGTTCAATTCAACAACAAGATGTATCCATCCCAAATATATATGCACCCAACACTGGAGCACCCAGATTCATAAAACAAGTTCTTAGAGACCTAGAAAGAACCTTAGATAACCACACAATAATATTGGGTGGCTTCAACATTGCACTAGTAGTATCAGATAAATCATCAAGGTAGAAAACTAATGAAGATATCTGAACCTTAACTTGACACATGACCAAATGAACCTAACAGGCATCTACAGAATTCTCCACCCCAAAACAACAGAACATGCAGTCTTCTCATCTGCACATGGCATATACTCTAAAATCAACCACACAATCAACCATAAAACAATTCTCAGCAAATTCAAGAAAACTGAAAGCATAACAACCACACTTTTGAACCACAGCACTATAAAAACAGAAATAAATACTAAACTCAATAAAAAGCATACAATCACATGCAAATTAGACAACCTGCTTCTGAATAAGGCATAAATCAAGAAATTATTTAAAACAAATGAGGAGAAAGATATAACATAGTAGAAACTCAGGAAAACAACTAAAACTGTGTTAAGAGGAAAGTTCATAATGCTAAATACCCACATAAAAAAATTAGAAAGATCTCAAATTAACAACCTAACATCATACCTAGAGGAACTACAGAAACAAGAGCAAACAACTCCAAAGCTAGAAGATAAGAAATAACCAAAATCAGGGCTGAAATGAATGAAACTGAGATGTGAAAACTATACAAAAGATCAACAAAAGCAGAAGTTTGTACTTTGAAAGAATAAATAAGATTAACAGACTACTGGCTACACTAGTATAAAAGGAGAGGATTCAGTAAACACAATTAGCATCGAAAGACCCCACACAAATACAAATAACCCTCAGAGACTATTACAAACACCTCTATGTACACAAACTAGAAAACCTAAAAATAGATAAACTCCTGGAAACATACAACCTCCCAAGAATAAACAGGAAGAAATTAAAACTCTGAACAGACCAATAATGAGTTCTGAAGTTGAATCAGTAATAAAAAGCTGACCTACCAGAAAAAGTCCTAGACCAGACAAGTTCATTGCTGAATTCTACCACACATATGAAGAACAGCTGGTAACCTTCCTAAATAAACTATTCCAAAAAACTGAGGAGGAGATACAACAAAAAAAGAAAAGTTCAGGCCAATATCCTTGATGAATACTGATGTAAAAATCCTCAACAAAATATTAGCAAACCAAATCCAGTAGTACATCAAAAAGCTAATCCATTATGATCAAGTAGGCTTTACCCCTGGGATGCAAGGTAGGTCCAACATATGCAAATCAATAAATGTGATTTATCACATAAACAGAACTAAAAAGAAAAACCACATGATCATCTGAATATATGCAGAAAAGGCTTTTGATAAAATTTAGCATCCTTCATGTTAATAATCATCAATGAACTAGGCAACTAGGCACTGAAGGAACATACCTCCAAATAATAGGAGTCATCTATGACAAAACCACAGCCAGCAGCATCCTGAATGAGCAAAAGCTGGAAGCATTCCACTTAAGAACTGGAAGAATACAAAGATTCCCTTTCTCACCATGCCTATTCAACATATTACTGGAATTCCTAGCCAGAGCAATCAAGCAAGAGAGAGACATCCAAATAATAAGAGAAGTCAAACTATCTATCTTCATGGATGATATGATTTTATATACAGAAAACCCGACAGTCCCTGCACAAAGTTCCTAGATCTGATAAACAACTTCAGCAAAGTTTCAGGATATAAAACCACGGTACAAAAATCAGTAGCATTTCTATATACCAACACTGTCCAAGTTTAGTGTGAAATTAAGGATGCAATCTCATTTACAATAGCCACACACATGGAAATACCTAGGAAAACAGTTAACCAAGGAGGTGAAAGATCTCTACAATGAAAATTACAAAACACTGCTGAAAGAAATCAGACATGACAAATACAAATGGAAAAATATCCCATGCTCATGGATAGGGGACAGAATGAATCAATGTTATTAAAATGGCCATACAGCCCAAAGCAATTTACAGATTTAATGCTATTTCTATCAAACTACCAATGATATTTGATAGAATTAGGAAAAACTATTCTAAAATGCATATGGAACCAAAAAGAGGTAGAAAACCCAAAGCATTCCTAAGCAAAAGGTACAAAGCTGGAGGTATACATTATTTGACTTTATACTACAAGGCTACAGTAGTAGCTTTGGTGAGAATGGGAATCTTTGTCTTATTCCAGGCATGGTGAGAATAGGAATCCTTGTCTTATTCCAGTTCTTATGGGGAATGCTTTCAGCTTTTGCTTATTTAGGATGATGCTGGCTGTCGGTTTGTCATGTCAAAACAGCATGGTACTGGTGCAAAAACAGACACGTAGACCAATGTAAAAGAATAGAGGGCCCAAAATAAGGCTGCACACTTGAAACCATCTGATCTTCAACAAAGTCAACAAAAACAAACAATAAGGAAAATACTCCCCTATTCAATACATCATACTGGGACAACTGGCTAACCAGAACAGAAGATTAAAACTGGACACCTTATTTACAATACAAAAATCGACTCAAGATGAATTCAAGACTTAAATATAAAACTTAAACTATAAAGCCCTAGAAGAAAATTTAGTAAATACCATTCTGGTCATAGGCCCTGGCAAAGATTTCAGTACAAATATAAAAGCAACTTCAGCAAAAACAAAAATTGACAAATAGGATGTTATTAAACTAAAAAACTTCTGCACAGCAGAAGAAACTATCAACAGACTAATCAGAATTTACAGAGCAGAAGAAAATACTTGCAAACTATGCATCCAACAAAGGTCTAATACCCAGAATCTATGAGAAACTTAACAGCTAAAAAACAACTTCATTGAACAGACACTTGTTATGAGAAGACATACACATGGCCAACTAGTATATGAAAAAATGTTCCACATCACCAGTCATTAAGAGAAGTACAAATCAAAACCTGACATACCATCTCATATATAGATATGATTCAAGTGATTCTCCTGCCTCAGCCTCCCATGTAGCTGGGACTACAGGCATATACCACCATGGCTGACTATTTTTGTTTTAGTAGAGACAGGGTTTGACCATGTTGGCCAGGCTGGTCTTGAACTCCTGACCTCAGGTAATCCACATACCTTGGCTGGGATTAAAGATGTGAGCCCCAACGTCTGGCCAAAAATGGACTATATTTTTGATGACATTGGTAATAAAAGCACCCAGTCAACTCTTCATTAACTCATCACAGAATGTAGTAGGATTAAAGATAACTCTAAATAGTCGAAAATGTGTTTAGATTCTCAATAAACAGTCATTGTGAAAAATTAAGTGATATAAAAATAGAAAAAATAAAAGCCACCCCATTAGCCAGAATTACTAATATTTAAGTATCTATCTTCCTAGTGATTTTTCCTATGTATAAGCATACTTTTAAGTATTTTTTAAAATAAGATTTTTATCTTATTTTTCCTTTCTTGAGATGTCTCATCTCTTTCTTGACATGCCCTTCTCTAAAAGAAACACACATGTACAAATCCCTCCTATTCAAAAAACAAACAGAAACAGAAACAACAGAAAAACCTCTCTCTGGATGCTACAATTTTAATCTAGCCATAGTCACTTCTTTCCTTCCCTTCAGAGTACAGTTCCTGCTCACTTCTGTCTGTTCTTTCCCATTACCCGCTATTAAAATAAAACTGCTGTAGCCAAAAATCTATGACCCAATTGCCATATCCAACAGACTATTCTCAGTTCTCAATGTACTCAATAATTCTGCAGCATTTAATATTGTTGGCCCATCTCTTAAAATTATCCAGTTCAAGGATGCTTCTTGAATAGAGTTTCCTTTTAGCTTCTAACTCTTTCTTTTTCTGGTATTTCCCCTGGCCAACCATTAGCTAGATGTTGGTATGGTATTGGGTCCAGTCTTGGACCTTTTCATTTCTAACAGTACACATTCTCCTTGAGTAGTCATATCTTTAATTACTATGGTTTCACCACTACCTGTTAATATAATGATTCAATCTCTAGCTTTTGCTAGGACCACTCTCCTAAACCCCCAAACCATTAATCTATTAGATACCCATCATACCAGGTATTATAGCTCACAGTTGCAATCCCAGCACTTTGAGAGATCAAGGCAGGAAGACAGTTTGAGGCCAGGAGTTTGAGACTAGCCTAGACAACAAAGCGGGAGCCCCATCTCTACAAAAATTTAAATAAATAGACATCCATCTCTCTGGATTTGCCACACAGGCAAAGGAAGGCGTAACATGTTCAAAGGTAAGTTAACTTTTCCTTTAAGCCTATACCTCATCCAAAATCTTAATTACTGTTACCACAATCTGATTATTATTTACCTAAAAAGGAAATTTAGCAATCATTTTAGATTCTTCCATTATCATCTCTGCATTTCACTAGCCATCAGTTCATGTAAATTTTACTTGCCTAACTGATCTTACACTTTACTCCCTTTCTCTTTGCCATTGTTACCACCTTACTTCAGCTCTCATAATCTCTTGTTTGGACTTAGCATTTCCTCCTCTTCACAATTTGTACAATTCATGCTCTCTACTACTGCAAGACCGATCTTTTAAAATATAATGTGGAAGAGCTTGCTGTCTGTGTCTCTTGAGGGTATTAAAAAATCGCACTTTTTCTCAGTCCAGAGAAACCACTATCTAAGTCTCTGGGAAAGAATTTACACATCAGGTAAATCAGGTTACAGGTAACTGACCAAATCATGTTTACTAACTGGTAAATGAGATAATTACGTTAAAAGTGCAGGCCCTGCCACTGTCTTCCATTATCTTCTTCCTCTTTTTTACATGACATTTCGATGCTCAGCAATCTCACATTTTTAGGCTGAGAGGCCAACTAGTTGGCCGATGGCAAGTTCTAAATTAGACCTTTATTTTTTAACTATAAAGTGAACACATTATAGCAAAAAATGAAACAAAATATAATACTTATAAAGGCAAAACAAACTGTCACAGATACTCTTGGTTGGATAAACCAATACTTTCCCCAGCCTTCTTCTTTATAAAAACATTCTCCATTATAGAATGCAGACAGCCTAAACAGTTGTTTACCTGGCATTCTTCAGCTAGAGTTGTCCTAGCTTTGGCCAATGAGACCAAAGGAAAAGTATGCTCAAAGTTTCTGGGAAAGCTTTAATTTCCTGATGAAAGGATAAGAACTGACACTATCCCTTTTGCCTTCCTTGAACATGATTTGCCCTGGTATTTCCATCTGTGTGTCATCTTGCAAAATGAGGCAACATGCATGAGAACAGAAGAATGTAGACACAAAATTAGTCTGTATCCCTGACTGCAGATTATATAAGAAAAATAAACGTCAACTTGCCAAGCCCATCAGTCATGGTTTTGTTATTTACAGCTAAAATCACCATAACCACCTCCATCCCACCTGCCCAGCCACTACCTTCCAGAGACAACCATCCTTGAAGCAACATTGGTCACTCTTCTCATACCTTTCCTTGGCTCACACAAAACATAAAAGCATGTGTGTCCATAACTACACCGCTTATGTATTTTTCCTTTACCAACATACCACAAATATCTCTTTAAGTTAGCATATATTGATCAATATTTTCTACTTGTTTCTAACTTAGATACATGTTTTTTATAAATAAGATGATCTCATTCCTTCTTTTTATATTTCAGTTCTTACTTCTTTCCATTTTGCTTGCCTTCCCCCTTCCCTGCTGTCTTAGACTTATTCCTCCTTCCGCTCTCTGCTGTCTCACTTCTTTTTTTTTTTTTTTTTGAGATGGAGTCTTGCTCTGTCACCAGACTGGAGTGCAGTGGCATGATCTCGGCTCACTGCAACCTGACTCCCTGGGTCAAGTGATTCTCCTGCCTTAGCCTCCCGAGTAGCTGGGATTACAGGCACATGCCACCATGCCAAGGTAATTTTTGTATTTTTAGTATATATGAGGTTTCACCATGTTGGCCAGGATGGTCTTGATCTCCTGACCTCGTGATCCACCCGCCTCAGTCTCCCAAAGTGCTGGGATTACAGGCATGAGCCACTGCGCCCAGCTGCAGTCTCACTTCTTACAGTGTTCCATCTAGTACCTTTCCATTTCCTCTGAGGCCTGTCACTCTCCTTTTACTATTCTACCCTACGTAAAATGTTCCACCTCTTCCTTTATGTCTCTACTATTCCTTTTACACCTCCTACGATACTTATATTGATTAGCTACATATATTCCCCTCTATTACAAGACCCTGTGGGCATGGGCTGTGTTTCATTTATTTTCCCTTAATTCCTGGACATGGAGGGAATGGAAATTGGAATCAATTTTCTTTCTACCTGAAGTGAAGAGGAATTCTGAGGCAAGGGGAACAACATGGAGTGTGTGGATGAGGCACCTGTCTGTATGACTGGATGAGAGCTTTCCCATTAAGAAGTAGTAGACAGTATTCCTTGGAGAGCTAAGGTGGGTCAAACTGTAAAGTTGTGGGCTAAATCCAGCCTGCTGCTTTTGTAAATACAATTTAACTGGAAGACAGCCATGCTTATTTGTGTATGTATTGTGAGTAGCTCCTTTTGTGCTACTATGGCAGAGCTAAGTACAGATGCTTCTTGTCTTATGATAGGGCTAAATCCTGATACACGTAAGTAAAAAATATAACTCAAAAATGTATAAAACTTGATAAACCCACTATAAAGTTTAAAAATCATAAATGGCACCATTGTAACTCAGGGACCATCTGTAGTTGTGACAGACAATGTATGGTCAACAAAGCCTACAGTAGTCATCATTACTTGTCAGCCGGGAAGTTTCATCATGTTCCTGAACACAGTGCAGTGCTGCTAACTTCCATGGCAGTCAGCAAATATTTGTTGAATGGGCTAAACATTACTCTAGGCCTTGGGGATTATTTTAATCTGCTTGGGCTGCCAAAACTAGATAGTATAGACTGGGTGGCTTAAACAACAATTTATTTCTCACAGTTCTGGAGTCTGGAAGTCTCAGATCAGGGAGCCAGCATGGACAGGTTCTGAGGAAAGCTCCCTTTCTGACTTACAGATATCTACCTTCTGACTATGTGTTCACATGTGTGTTGCGGGGGGGGTGGTGGGGGGATGATGGTGTTATAGGAGTTATTAAAAAATTGTTTTAGGCAGATAGAGAGGAAAAGGGGTCCTTGGGAAGTTTTTATTTCTTTTAAAGCAGCTGAGGAAAGCCCCAGCTCTTACAGCCAGCCGGAGAGCTTTGATATGACCATTAGGAACTGGGTTCATCCAAACATAGCGATTCTCACCATCTTCCTCTTGCCCTTGCCCCCTACATTTGCCTGGCCACATGGCCACCCCCACATATCCCCACGTGTAGAGCATCATGGAGTCCTGCATTTGCATATTAAAAGGCTAGGGTGGGAGGGTTAGGTTTTTTTCGGACTATGTAAATGACACACCTGGTCAAACCAATCCCCTGGGCTCTTTGGAAAGCAAGCACTTCCTCCTCCAGCATCCCAATATAAGCAGCCACTTCTCTGCAACAAACGAGGTTCTCTCTTGTTCGAATCTCCCCACCCTCTGTCTCTGTACGGGGGAGCTGTTTTCTCTGTTCAAATCTCTCCCTCCCTCTGTCTCTGTATGGGAGAGCTGTTTTCTTCTTCCTTGCCAATTAAACTTTCATTCCTTAAAACCACTTCACATGTCATTCATTAATCCTATCAGTGTGAGATCAAGGACCCTGATGTTCCTCTGGTCATCCAAGCAATATGGGGGAGGGGGGAAGAAAAAAGGGGTAGAGGAGAGACTTCTCTCTCTTCTTTTAATAAGACCACCAATCCTATTGGATTAGGACCCTAACTTCATTTAATTTTAAAAGCTCTATCTCCAAATATAGTCACATTGGGGGTTAGGGTTTAAACATATGAATTTTGGGAAGATGTAATTCCATCCATAGCAGGAATACCCAAGGCTCTAGGGATGCTACGGTAAACATGCTGAGCAAGTGGGACCTATGAATTAATTCTTTAAAAATGGAGAAAAACATGAAGAGAAGATACCTTCAAGAATGTGCGTGCTAAATGGCAGAAAGAGGTAGTTATTAAGGCATGGATATCAAGGGCCTGAACCAGGTGCTTTTATTGGTAATATAAGATATTTTGAAAGCAAAATAACCATGAGGTAATTTTCATTTGAGTGGAATAAGATACACTGGTTTTATAATGAACAATTTTGATTTTTTCCTTATAAGCCTTAAAATAATCATATCCCCTGAGTTCACATTATTTTGATTTGTATTCCCTCATTTATTTTTAATTTTTTTAAAAAACAAATTAAAGATCTTAGTTTTGATTTCTAAGTAGGTGAGAAATCCCATTGAGCTATCATTGATAGAAAACATGGCTCCATAACAAAATTCATTTTTCAGTCTCCAGCAACAATCCTTATACTTGTCCACTGGTTCCAGAGCCATTAATCCCAAGTCACAGGCATGTCATATGTTAAAGAGTAAAGAGGTCATTTAGTCTTTTCTCTCCTTTACTAAATCTCTTGGGTCTCTTTTCCTGCTTTATTCCTTTCTCCTTTGTTTCTTTGTGGGAAATACACACACACACACACACACACACACACACACACACACACACACAGCCCCAATGTGGTTTTTGTTTCCAGTTCTGGTTATCCATGAACCTTATCCTCCATTCAGGCAGAAGCAGAAAATGCTCAAGGAATGGATGACACAGGAGTACGTAGATAACAAAGATATTAAATTATTAAATTTTTGGCATTTGATTTTCAGAAGCCTGGGATTCTGAACATAAATAATAGATCTAGAAGCTCTTTTCCTGCTCCTCCTTTCCCCATCTCCTTATGCTTAACACATAGTAGATGAAGATTCTTTGGGGTTGGGGCAGATGCTGATGGATCTCTGGGAAGGTACTCAACAACATATTTGCCACAGCTTAGAACTGATGGGAGGATGACAGGACAGAATATTCCACAAAGTTTGGAGTTTTGTCAACAGCGAAGCCGACTTCGTCCCACTTCCAGAATACAATCTAAAGAGAAAGCAAAGTCTCCAAATTTTCTCATGTTTAGGGTGGTGGGGAGCAGCAGAGGATGTCATGGATGTAGTACTGAGTCAATAGTAAATATCCTTTAGTCAGTAGAAAGAAGAAAGTACAGTGACCTGGAGGGCTATAGCTCAGAAAGCATCAGCCAAGCCAAATATTCATCCTTGCCAACATACTGGCACTCAAATGCACTAGAATCTTAGGACCCAGATCCAGGAAGAAAGAGAGAAGAAGGCCCTGTACGTATTAAGACTAAGTTTCTACCTCCTCATAGAAACTGGGCTTAACATAGAAATTAATTCAACAAGTGTCCACTATATCCACTGTATTATGTATAAATAGCTTTTAAGTAAAAGTAATAAAAAGTATATTTTCTTATATTTTTAAAAATGGAGAAAGTATTTTCTTATATTTTTAACAGACTTTGTGGACTGTCATTCATTCTTAAAACAAATTATTTCCTTTCCTCTCTTTTCACTGTATCATTCGACCTCTTCACACACAAACTTGAAGGATGCCTACTTTTCTTTAAATCTTATTCTACTACATTTTTCATATGCCTGACACAAAGTCCACATTATGTCATGGGAAAGTTTGGATATTAAGGTTTTCAGAAAACACCAGTGATTAAGAGATAGCATATGGAAGTTACTTTAAATATACAGACATGATGTATGTTACAGAATTCTTTTAATTTCTAATTCTTAAAGAAATGTAAATTTTTATAAATGTCATTGTTGTGTCATAAGAATTTGTATTTCTAGTCTTAGAATATGACTTCAAATTTGCATATATTACATATTCCAAATTTGACAGCTTTGGAATTCTAACATATGCTAGCTTCCATATCAGTCATTGAACCATATATTTTAAGAAAAAACTAGAAAAGTTTTTATATAGCCCACAAATTATTTTGGTCAATATGGAGGACCATGCTGATGCAGGAACTATTTCTCCAGTGCTAACTAGATTAAAATACTAGATAAAAGGTTAAAACCCTGATGTGTATGGTAGAGATACAGGTTGGGAGTGAAAATTCTACACTCTATGTATGTCAGCAGGCTAGAAAGGCTGTTTGGTCTGAGTAATACAGTACAGAAGAAGCCAGCCACTCTGGACAAAGGATAGAAAAGGAGTCACCAGGAGGACTAGCACTCCAAATCCGTACTATTTGTGGACGTGAGGCTGAATTAACTTGGAATTAGCTTCCAAGGGGCTTGGAAATGCTGAACAGAGAAAATCACATTAAAACAAGTCTTTTACTGGTAAAAGCCATAGAACACAGAAAAATCAAACACAAAACTGGCCCCACAGAGTTGCTTCCATAATTCAGAATACCCAAGACATACAGAAACAACTCACACTAAAGATAAACTTACAATTATAAATTACAAAGCATGCCAGAAAATAAACTGCCAATGAATAAGTACAAGCAGACATATGAATACAAGAATTCACTTTTGAAGACTACATACAACTGAGAAATACATGAGGAAAAAAAATGAGTGTGTTAACAGATTTAAAAGAGAAATATAGTTGATGAAGCAAGAACAGGACATAATAAAAAGAAAAAGTGAATTTGAAAAAAAGTACCCAAATGGAGATTTTAAATATGAAAAGCAAGATTAAAGAAGACAAAATTAGTAAACTGGAAAATTAAAAAAAAAAAAAAGTATGGAATGATTAACCATTAAGATTCTCAGTTAATTTTAGAGAGACAAGGTAGAGACTCCTTGAAACCTCCCAAGCATCGTATAAGGTTATAAATAATTTTTTAAAAAATCATCGATTCAGCACTAAAATCACGGTTTCTCTGAAAATCTTTCAAACAAAGTTCTGTGCAATTTTCTAATAATTAAACTATATTGAACTCTTCTAGATTGACAGTTCTCAACTCTAGTGTCAAATCTGTAGGAACAATTCCAATTTTTTCTTCTGGCCACCTTATTAAAGTCACTTGGCTGCTCTCTGATATGACTCTTCAAACCTTCACTATTTCTTTCAAATTCTTCCTGGATCTACAATTTATTTGTCTCTGGTGGCTTCTGACATTTAAAAAATAAATACAAAAATAAAATAAAATTTTCTTAGTCTTGTGCCTTTTCCTTCAGGCGACCTTCCTCTTCTCCTTCCTGTTACAGCTAAACTTATCAAATGAATTGCCTGTACTTTTCTTCTTAATTTTCTTACTTCTTCAAACGTTCTTCAACCCACTTTCTGCTATTACTGGAGCCAACAGATATTTTTCAGTTTTCATCTTTCTTGACCTTTTTTTCAAATGCCTTGAAATAGGTGTTACTTTTTTTTTTTAATCTTTATGACACAACATTCTTTTTTCCTATCTCCTTGCTCATTCTTCAAGTAAGTGTTTGTTTAACCTCCCATAAAGTTAGAGTTCCTTAATGCTTGGTCCTAAGCTGTCTTCTCTTTTTTCTCTCTCTTAATTTTAAGTCAAAGCAAGTTTATTAAGAAAGTAAAGGAATAAAAGAATGACTATTCCACAGGTAGAGCAGTCCTGAGGGCTGATGGTTACCTATTTTTATGGTTATTTCTTGATTATATGCTAAACATGGGGTGGATTATTCATGAGTTTTCCAGGAAAAGGGTTGGCAATTCCCCTGGAACTGAGGAGTTCCTCCCCTTTTTAGACCATATAGAGTAACTTCCTGACATTGCCTTGGCATTTGTAAAGTGTCATGGTGCTGGCTGGAGTGTATTTTAGTATGCTAATGCATTATAATTAGTGTATAATGAGGAGTGAGGACAACCTGAGGTCACTTTCATTACCATCTTGGTTTTGGTGGGTTTTGGTGGGTTTTGGCAGGCTTCTTTACCCTAGGCCATGGACCTATGGCTTCTGTCAATACTTGTGTACATAAGAACTTCTGATTTAGTACTCCAGACTTGACCTTTTATTTGATCTCCAAAACTACACATTTAAGTGTCTTCTGTATATTTTCATTGTGATGTCTTAAAGGTACCTCAATTCAATATGCCTATACTGAACTCACAATCTTCTCTCCATAACCAAACGAATTCTAATATTCTTTAATTCAATTCATTCAGCTCCACAAGCTAGTACCCTAGGTATTATCCTTGACATTTCTTTCCAACTTACCAGTAAATGCTTTCCATCCTAATCTCTGAATTTCTCCATTCCTATCTTTCTCTGTTTATAACCACCATTCTCTTTCACTTGGACTACTTCGATAAGCTACTAATTTCCCTTACCATCCTTTCTTGCATCTAATAATTTTTGCATACTGTGTCAAAATGCTTTTTTCAAACTGTCATTCTTATCACACCACTCCACAGTCTAAAAACCTTCAATATCAGGTAAAGTCTAAAGATCTGTATCATGGTCCCTCCTACTCCACTTTGACCTCATCCATTTCACTTCTCAGCATGCACACCATTGCCCTCTGAGCCTCAGCATGTCCTTCTTTTACTTCCTTAAATGTGCCATTCTTCTCTGGGATACAGACTTTGGTACATGTTGGTCTGCTTATCTGTAATGTTTGGCCGTCATACTTCTTTACCTAGTTAACTCCTATTCATTTATTAGATCTTGGCCAAAAAGACATCTTTTTCAATTTGGAAAGCCTTCCCTGACTCCTGTATCTAAAATAGCTCCCCTACATATATGTCCTCACAGAAACATGTCCTCCTTTATAGCATTTATCATAGTTTGAATTTTACATATTGTGAAAGAGGGCTTGATTAATGTGTGCCACTCTCACTAGACCTTAAGCTCTATGTCTAATACATTATCTGTTATGTAGTAGCCATTCACTTAATATTTGTTGAATGAAAGAGATGTTATAATATGTGTTTAATAGTTAGTTTTAAAATTCCTTATTTCTAGTCTATTGTATTTTATATAGTGTAAATTTATGGCATTCTGATTTTCTTCTTCGACTGGGAAAGAATAGTAAGGGTGATTGCTGGTGAGGTGGGAAGCATGCATAAACCTAGGAATGTTTCTGAGAATGTGTGTGAAATCCTCCTTCACTTGTTACCACAGTGACAAAACGAAAAATAAAAACCAAAAAACTCATAACTGCTACTCTAGATTGCCAACTAATTGTTTATTTCTTTAAATAAAATTAAAATTCCAAGAAAAGTACAAATAATCTTGAGATATATTATGCCTCTTAGGCTAGTCAGCAACATATGACAAGAGAAGCCACATTTTATTCACTCCACTGTATCCACTGTGGGGTGTCCTAAGTTTTGATAAGTAACTATATATAGTTTTGATAAGTAACTATAATAGGCAAAAAAGCAGAGACAATCCAGTTCTCCAAAATAATGCCTCAAGTTTAGGGAATAGTACTTATACTATAGTTACTTAGAAAGAAAAGAATATTAGGTACATGGTTTAGTCTAATTACATGAAGATCAATAAAAATTAAATTCATATATATAATATTTACTTTTGCCTTTCCAGCATGAGGCAGTGTATAATATTCTAAGGTAATTTAAAAATATTGCCTTATCTGTGGAAATTTATCATATCTTCCATTTAAATTATTGAATAGCATATAGAATACATTCTTTTTCTGATTAAAAAGGTAGTAATTGGAAGAAAAACAAAAAGAAGAAAAAACCCCAAATCACATTTTATCCTTATGACCAAGATAACCTTATTTTACATGCCATTTGAATTTTCTTTTGGTGTGTGTGTGATTTTTTTTACAAAAATAATATTACAGTTTATGTATCTTCCCACTGTTAACATTCTACACATCTGTATTGTTTCCTATCCTTCATAATAGATAAAAACTATTAGACTAGAGCAGTGATTTTTAACCAGAAAAATTCTGCCTGAAGGGGACATTTGGCAATGTCTAGAAGCATTGTTTATTGTTCTGACAGGATGTGGGAATGCTACTGGCACCTTGTGTGTAGAGGCCAGTGATGCTGCCACATATCCTATAACATGGTGGCCTCTATAACAAAATTATCCAGTCTAAAATGTCACCAGTGACAACACTGAGAAACCCTACATTAGTGTATAGTATGCAACACATTGTGTACTGTACACTGATGCTCCAATAAATGGAAGGTGAAATTAAACCTTACACTGCACTGCCATTAATTTATGAAGACGTAGTATTAAATTTCTACTGTACTTTTATATAAAGATGCATAAAGTCCTTTTTAATATTCCTAAAATTCTCTGTGATTTATTCCTATTGAATAGCTTTTGAAAAGCAAGGAAAAATCCTGACATTCAATCCCTAAACACTCAGTTGTGAAAAATATAAATTTTAACTCAGCATTATATTCTTTCATAACACCATGTATCTCTCTTCCTATTTATCACAATGTAATTTTACATTGATATGTGAATCTTCCATTAAATTATAATTTCCACAAGGGCAAGGACCATATCTTTCTCATCCTTATGTTCCTTAGCATAAGGCCTTACACAAAGTATTTAATATTTATTAAATGAATAACATTAATATACAGTGTAACATATGCGTGGAACATATGAACCATGAAAATATGTTCTGAGAAATGTTTCATTAGGCAATTTTGTCACATAGAGTGACTTTCTAAGTCACAAACTTAGATGGTATATCCTGCTACACACCTAGGATATATAATACAACCTATTGCTCCCAGGCTACAAACCTATATAGAATGTTACTGTCTCTTCAGATGACTATTTTATACATGGTCCATTATTGAATGCAATGTTGTTACGGGACATATACTATTATTACTTTTCATGTTTTGGTCATGAAAATCAAAGAAGATATAAATAAAATGAAAGTGATAATGTGTATTAATTAAATATTCAACAGCAACATACATGTCAAATGTTTCACACTGAAAGAGGGTTCAGCTTAATTAAAATGCCAGAAAATACTAACAGTAGGTATTCATACAACTTACACTTTGTGATTTTTATTTAATACAAAAATTTGGTTCACACGTAGTAGTAGTTTATTTATTTTCTACATTCACTAATTTAGCTATTTACTTTTACTTCAGATACACAGGTACAGAAAATCAACCATTACCAAACACATGAAATACTACCAAGCAAATGAAATATCTTTTTCCTTCAAATCAAGTATTTTATTCTGTTTTGTTTCTTTCAACTCTAGTAGGAATCAAAGACTAAGAATTACATTTAAAGAAGTCAATTACAAGTATTTATATGACTCTAAACTGATAATTTCAATGGTACAGGGTAACAAAAAACACATTAGCTATTTTGCAATTATACCTTAATCACTTCCTTATTTTTGTTAAAATTATTTGAGTTTCCTTTCAGATAGAATTTAATAAGAGCAAAAGATTTTGAAATTATATCTTTTCCTCAGTAACTGAAAAGCAAATTGAGAGAAGCAAAATAGTCAAGTAGCTAGCAATTAAATTATAGGTAATATGCAGGAATAAAATTTTAAATCCTTAAAAAAATGACTGCTTCAGAAAGGTGTAAGTAAATTTCAATTCTGCCACTTACTAGATTTTGTGATCTGAGACAAATTATTTAATCTCTCTGAGTCTCAATTTACTCATCAGCACAATGTGAAGAATGCCACTTCCCTCTCAGAACTGTTGTAAAAACTGAGCCTATATATATAAAGAGCATAACATGAGCACATAAAATAAATGTGCTCAAGGCCACAAGCATATTCAGCAAATATAATCCAGATCCCTCAAATTCCTGAGGAAGGCAAAAGCATTTTGCAGTAGTTTGCTTACTGTTTAGATGATTATACAGGGAAATAAACAGTACATTTACTCAATTAATTTCCCTTCTCCTGGTCCAGCAATTTACTGTCAAACTGAAGAGAGAAGGATATAGGCCACACTGTTTTGGTGATGTAAAATCTGGTACCATTGAAGCCTACCATTTAACTTCTCTTCACTCAGGTGGCACTAGTTATCAATTACAGTAGTCCCCCTCTAAAAGTGTGATAAAAATAGACTTGGCAAATATTAATACAATGGTTTACCCACTTATTCCATGGAATATTCTATGAAAAGATATTAGAATCTTCTCATGTATTTCTGTGAAATATACTGATTTCTTTATCATCCACTAAAGGCTTTTTTGTTATTGTTGCTTTTTTGTGGTTATATTGGGAAGGAGGAAGGGAGAGAAGAGGTAACTCATATCAGAAGGTCATTACGGAGAGCTGGGTTGACCTCGTCCATAGACTTTAGCCAGGCAATGAATGCTTGCAGCATTTCCTGCAGTGAGTGCCTGCAATAACTGAAAATTGATGGCTACCTTTAAGTTCCAAACTAAAGTTTTAAAAAGTAGGTTATTTCAAATTCATGCCAAAACTTTTGGTACTCCATTGGAAATCAGCTTTACTTCAAAAATAAACTTTGAAGTTTGAAAATAATAAGAGGTGAATAACTGTGGTCCTAGTCACAATTTCCCAAGTCACATGTGATTTGCTCTGATGTCTCACAGCTTAGCTTAAGTGTGGCTTATTTTAATAGTAATTTATCTCAGAAAAACGTATCAGGGCCTTTAGTAAGGTTTTTTGAAAATCACTTCTACTTCTATATAGATAGGAACACATAATTTTTAGGCTTTTACTTGGGCACACAGGGATACTAAAAAAGAGACTGTAGCATTCTATAAGGCACGAGAAAACACAGAAGCACCTCAAATTTGCCACAAGGGTGCTGCTGCTGGCAGTGACAAGTCTATCATGGGAAATGTTAGGGAGAACAAAACTATCACACACTTCCTCTTTTAAAATTACAACAGGCTGCGTGAGCCCAGGAGTTTGAGGCTGTAGTGAGCAATGATTGTGCCACTGCACTGCACTGCAGTCCAGGTGACAGGGCAAGACCCTGTCTCAAAATGAGAGGTGTGAAAATTTTCCATGAGAAAAAATATAAACGAAGATAGTATAAACATACTAAAGGCATTTCCAAAAAAGTGACTAGAGAAGGCTGGAGTTAATTTAACAATGTGCCATTGGATGGACTATTTGAAATCATTCCTCAAGGGAAGTGACAGATATAGACTATTACAGCTGAGAAAGAATATAAGAGAGGCAAGGATGATATGAGCAAGGCTATGGAGATGGGAACTAGTAATCTGGATGCAGGTATGCAACAAAAGGTAGAGACATTAGAAGTAATAATAATAATAATAAAAAAAATGTAGGTTGGTGGTTCCCTGATAGAGGATTTTTATGCTGTGATATGAGTCAACATAAGTTTCAGAGAAGGACTCCTGTAATAAAAAGTCATGGACAAGGAAGAGCTGGCAGCTCTGCATAAACTAACAGAAGAGGAAATAAAGTCAGCACAGCTTCCCCAAGGTTGTTGCTGCTGTTCAAATATGACACGGTGCTGTACTAGGTTTTTGGCTGTAGCACTGTGGACAAATGAGCAACGATAGAGATTAAATTTTGCATTTGAAGGAAATTGGAATGCGCTGGTTCTTTTGAAATTAATCAGATGGTTCCTAAAAGGTGAAAGTTTCAAAAATCTTACTTTGGTATCTTCTCCATGTATAAGGGGTATTTTGAATTTAAAAGTTAAGGACTCACTTAGCTGGTAGTATCAGAAATGTCAATGTTGAAATGTTAGCAGACGATACATATACAAGTAGGTTCTTGTCCCCCTCTATGCAAATTCTCTTTACCTAAGATATAGGGAAATTTATAATAGAAAAGGGGAAAAAGTATATTTTTCATTTATTTGAAATGTCATGGACACAAAAAGGAGAAAAGACAAGGGAAAATATTCCATTGCTTCTTAATTTATAATTTGGCTGGAAGAAAATACACTCTAAAATGTAGTACTATAGTTACTATTCAACCTATACACACTTTGCTGCTTTGACTATTGTAAAGTAAAACTCAAAATGAGGTAGGGACTGTCTAAAATAATGCTAGCTAAAAGTAAAGGCATAGTTTGAACTCCAGCTTTACCACCTCGTGAACCTAAATGAATCAACAGTGGAAACTAACAGAGAAGAGAGATGTATTTATGGTCAACAGATTTATAATCATGTTTCAAGAAACGAAGGTTTCTTAAACTGTGACCCATGGATAAAATGTGAGGGGAGAGGTGTTTTATGAACTTGGATAGGAAAATAAAAACAAACATAATTATCTTCCCTAATCTCTCTTTAAAATGTATCATTTCCTTCAATGATAAATGTAGGAGACAAATCACAGCAGTATCAGCACTACATGTGACACTGTCACCAGAAATCAAAGATACTTACAGTGACTGCAGATATCCCCCAATATTATTTACATTAATTACTGCAATGACTTTATAGTAACAATTCGAGTCATGACTAGATCCTTCTATTTAATGCCTGAATGAAGAAGCACAAATATTACTAAATCATGAGTTTTAATATTTTGAAAACTTTTTTAATGTAATTACTTTCTTATGCCTGTATTTTATTTTACGCATTTAAAACCTTGTTTTTAAGAAAGTATCTATAGGCTTTAACAGCCTGCCAAAGAGACTGATAGTACAAAAAAGGTTAAGAAACCATGATCTGGGTGAAAAATTTCTTAACTGCAGTTTATAAGCTCTTAATAGAACCCTCAGGATCAGAGGTGTTTTAGAATTTCAGACAGGTAGAGAAGCTGAATATAATATAATGTCCCAGCACAGTCTGAGGCAGCATCCTAAAATCAAACATACTAATATTTCTTGAGCAAAAATATGAAAATACATGGTAAGTAGAATAAATCCAAGCAACAAATAGTTCAAGTCAGGTTTTGCTGCCAAATACATTCAGACCAGTACAGGTTTTGCAAATAAGTGAGTTATGAAAACTCCTGAACTTTTGGTCTTCAGGAGTTTTTGAAATTTGGAAGTGTAATAAGGGACTGAGGTCTTATTGTATTATATATAAAAAAAAAACACATCTATCTTTCCTGTCCTTTTCTCAATTTACACCTACACTCTAACTCCCTTCCCTTAATTTTGAATTAATAGTTTTTTTACTCTGCATTATTTAAATTTTCATGGTCATAAGATTTTCCTTTAAAATCTGGTTAGAGCAGTAAAACTTGTAGCATAAAGCCACCTTATGTCTTTTCCTACAACTCAAAGGAATACAGTAATGAAATTTTGATAATAGGTAATTATCTTGAGTGAGTAATATCCGTTTTAGTGCAAACTCATGTTTCTGGCTACAAGTAGCCTATAATATTCTGGGGTCCTTCCCTTAGCAATAATTCTTCCATTCTATTATATACAACGGATAAACACTATAATGGTAATAACTTTATAAAAGAAGAAGCCTGTGTATTATAACTATCCTAGTTATAATAACCAATAAACAAATTCTTTTTTTTTTTTTTGAGACAGAGTCTCACTCTGTCACCAGGTGCCAGCCTGGAGTGCAGTGACACAATCTCGGCTCACTGCAACCTCCGCCTCCCGGGTTCAAGCAATTCTCCTGCCTCAGCATCCCAAGTAGCTGGGACTACAGGCGCATGCCATCACATCCAGCTAATTTTTGTATTTTTAGTAGAGACAGGGTTTCACCATGTTGGCCAGGATGGTCTCGATCTCTTGACCTCATGATCCACCCGCCTCAAAGTGCTGGGATTACAGGCGTGAGCCACCGCGCCCGGCCCGAATTCTATGATTAAACGTGAACCTAGTGTCACTTTCAACTCTCAGTTTTGCTATTAACAGAACTTCCTTGGCAACCTTCATAGTATCCCACAACACATTTTTTTTCTATGTGGTACACATATTAAGATGTTTCTGATTGCCCTACCCAGGGCAATCAGGCAAGACAAAGAAATACAGGGTATTCAAATAGGAAGAGAGGAAGTCATGTTGTCTCTGTTTGCAGATGACATGATTGTATATCTAGAAAACTCCATCGTCTCAGCCCAAAAACTCCTTAAGCTGATAAGCAACTTCAGCAAAGTCTCATAATATAAAATGAATTTGCAAAAATCACAAGCATTCCTATACACCAACAATATACAAACAGAGAGCCTAATCATGAGTGAACTCCCCATTCACAATTGCTACAAAGAGAATAAAATACCTAGGAATACAACTTATAAGGGATGTGAAGGACCTCTTCAAGGAGAACGACAAACCACGGCTCAAGGAAATAAGAGAGGACACAAACAGATGGAGAAACATTCCATGCTCATGGTTAGGAAGAATCAATATCGTGAAAATGGCCATACTGCCCAAAGTAATTTATAGATGCAATGCTATTCCCATCAAGTTACTATTGACTTTCTTCACAGAATTGGAAAAAATGACTTTAAATTTCATATGGAACCAAAAAAGAGCCTGTATAGCCAAGACAATCCTAAGCAAAAAGAACAAAGCTGGAGGAATCGTGCTACCTGACTTCAAACTATACTACAAGGCTACAGGAACCAAAAGAGCATGGTACTGGTATCAAAACAGAGATATAGACCACTGGAACAGAACAAGACCTCAGAAATAACAACACACACCTACAACGATCTGATCTTTGACAAATCTGAACAAAAACAAGCAATGGGGAAAGGATTCCTTATTTAATAAATGGTATTGGGAAAACTGGCTAGCCATATGCAGAAAACTGAAGCTGGACCCCATCCTTACACCTCATACAAAAATTAACTCAAGATAGAGACCTAAACGGAAGACCTAAAACCATAAAAACCCTAGAAGAAAACGCAGGCAATGCCATTCAGGACATAGGCATGGGTAAAGAATTCATGACTAAAACACAAAAAGCAACTGCAACAAAAGTCAAAATTGACAAACGGGATCTAATTAAACTAAAGAGCTTCTGCACAGCAAAAGAAACTATCATCAGGGTGAACAGCCAACCAACAGAACGGGAGAAAACTTTTGCAATCTATCCAACTGACAAAGGGCTAATATCCAGAATCTACAAGGAACTTAAATAAATTTACAAGAAAACAACAAACAACCCCATCAAAAAGTGGGCAAAGGATATCACATTTATGCAGCCAACAAACATGAAAAAAAAGCTTATTATCACTGGTCATTAGAGAATGCAAATCAAAACCACAATGAGATACCATCTCATGCCAGTTAGAATGTTCAGAAGACAACGATAAAAAGTCAGGAGACAACAGATGCTGGAGAGGATGTGGAAAAGTAGGAACGCTTTTACACTGTTGATGGGAGTATAAATTAGTTCAACCATTTTGGAAGACAGTGTGGTGATTCCTCAAGGATCTAGAACCAGAAATACCATTTGACTTAGCAATCCCATTACTGGATATATACCCAAAGGAATAAAAATCATTCTACTATAAAGACACATGTACATGTATGTTTATTGCAGTGGTATTTACAATAGCAAAGACTTGGAACCAACCCAAATGGCCATCAATGATAGACCGAATAAAGTAAATGTGGCACATATACACCATGGAATTCTATGCAGCCATAAAAAATAATGAATTCCTGTCCTTTGCAGGGATGTGGATGAAGCTGGAAACCACCATCCTCAGCAAACTAACACAGTAACGGAAAACCAAACACCACATGTTCTTACTCATAGGTGGGAGTTGAACAATGAGAACCATGGACACAGGGAGGGAAACATCACACACCAGGGCCTGTCGTGGGGTGTGGGGAGTAAGGGAAGGTATAGCATTAGGACAAATACCTAATGCATGCAGGGCTGAAAACCTAGATGATGGGTTGATGGGTGCATCAAACCACCATGGCACATTTATACCTATGTACAAACCTGCATGTTCTGCACATGTATCCCAGAACTTAAAGTATAATTTAAAAAAAATTTTTTTAAGATGTTTCCTTTTTTAAAGAAAACACATTCATTGCCAAAGAACATGTATATGAGCTAGAAGGCCATAAGAGAAAAGAGAGGGGAGAGATTTCATAATCCATCAAATTGTGAAAACGGGGACCAAAACAATGTATAACATACCTGATTTTGAGGAAAATGAGACTAGTATACAGAGACTGAAGTAAATCAGGCCAGAGAAAACACTAGTCAAAAGGCCAGTAGAATTATAGAATAAACTAAATTTGAAAACAATATAGGTAGATCTTAGTTACACAAGGTTAAATCAAAACATTAGCCCAAAACTACAGTAAACTGTTTATGTAAAAGTCAAAAATAGATAAAACTAAACATATTGGTTGCACATCTGTATGCAAGCATGTATGTGATGTAACTAAGGTAACTAAAACACAATAAAAAATACACGTGACTGAGGATGTTCCAGTTTTTGGGTTGAGCAGTGGGTTCACAAGACGTCATCAAATCATTAATAAATTTTAAAAAGCCAAATAAGTAAAATGAAATAGGTAAAATAAAATACAAGGATCAATGACGATGTTTGTCATGAACTATGGATTAAGAAAAATTCAATTCTGTGCAGATGAGGAAACAAGAAGTGTTTTACATCAGAAAAGTTAACAGGTCTTCATGAAGCCATTCTGACAATTGCTTTTTCACTTCATAACAGCTGACCAAAATTTGAAAGAAGATAAATTATAAAATATCACAGTTAAAAGGTTCATTACCTAGTTAATTTTCTTTTCGGCATTATTTTATCTAGTGATGTGCTAGAGACAACTCATACTAACTCGTAAGAGATAAATGTGCACATCTCTTCCCAACTCTTCATTGGTAAATTCAGGTGTAGTGAGGGTATTTACATGATGGGCATTGGCAAGTGTTACATTACAAATCGGGGCTTTTTTCTCAGTGGAGAAATATTTACCAGCACACTGCTGTTTTTATTGAAGTGTTACACAGAGAAAATTCTCACATGCCCAGTGAATTCTAACAAACTGAAAACACCAGACTAACCACCATCCAGATGAATAAATAAATAGAATCTTATTCTTATCATGCTCCCCTCCAAGGAAACTGATCCTCTGGCAAGTGACTTAGTCAACATTTCAGAGATAGAAGTTTTAGGGCCAGGACTTATTTCTAAATCTGTCTGACTATAATGCCACACCATTTTTGTGGCCATTATATCCACTTCTATTTTACACCTTGTTGGGACTCCTAGAGAACAGGATATTTCAACCAGCATCTTCTACAGAAGCACGTATTTTGCAGTGGGAGTTTCTGGTTAGGCACAATCATCACTGTCAGTATACAACAAATATTCCTTTGGAGAATACAGAGAAGGTTAGACGGAAAATAAGAACTGTGGCTCACAAAAATGTTGGAGAGCCCCTTTTAAGGACTGTCATGCTCAAAATAAGTAACTCAAGGCCAAAATGAATTTTCTACATGAGAGTTATAAAAAAACAAAAATCCTCTGCAAATTATGGCAAAGTCTCTTGAAAGAGTGTATGTTTCTCATTCATCAGTGCCACTGTGTTTCTCAAAATTAACACTGCCTAAATTTTTCCCTATTTAAGCAAATATGAAACAATTAACTGAGGATCTGTTCATTATTTAACAGCCTGTTACTGGTGAATCATATATATTTAAAATTCACATTCATTGGTAGTTTGGACTCTGTGCCATGGTAACAGATACAAGTGATCAATTTCTAAAAATTCCTTAGATTGGAAGAGTGATACTAATTGTGGCTGTTCAGTTTTGAAGCATGAAAAGAACAATGTATAAGTTGGTATATTAAAGGCATCCCCGCACAGTGCCTGGCACATAGATGACACTCATTAATTGATGGTCTTGTCATTCTCCTGATTCACCCAGACTGCTTTTACTTATATATATATATATAACAAAGGGAAGAAGGTAATCTTAAAGAATGGATAATCCAAAGGAGTTATATCTAGCTTTGATATGTATATACATAATTCTCCCCTTTAATCTTCCTATTTATTTAATTAAACCACTCTGTATCCCCTTAGGAAGTTGCCACTGTAAAGGAAGATCACAGGGGGAATACTATCTCAGATGTAAAAGCTGCCAAAAGTCATCTAAATGTAAAAAATTATTTGATAAGTGTAACAATGAAATGACAAGTCACAAGAAGTTCTTGAGAACAGCGATAATACTGGCCGTGAAATAAATAATAATATAGCTTTGTTTCTGGTCAATAAGAGTCTGAAGTTGTATTAACTCTTAAAGCTTCCCCATGCTAACAGAATCCAATCAAGGTACACCTACAGCTTTCACTTTTTTCCCCACTATAAAATATTCTCACTCATCTGCCTGCCTTTGAGGGTCTGCTAAACACCAAGCACAAGTGATGGTAGGTGACTCCTTAGCTACAGCAAACTCTGAACAAATAGGTTTTGCTTGTTCTCACTTGAGTAGCTTTGTTTATTTACATCTGATATTCATTTATAAGAGACTCAAAAGAAATCACTATTCAAAGCATGTGTTTATAACATTCAACCAGATGACAGCATTTTCAGAAAGAAACAGAACCAAGGTAGAGAGAGAGTCAGTGAGTTACTGTGTGTGATAAGAGATTTTTTTTTCAGAAATAACATCCTATAGCCTCATAGAAAATACTTAAAATATTCTGAAACCCAATGAATAAAAGGTATTGGTGGGGTATGTAAAAGGACACTTTTTAAAAAAATTGTGAAACAAGTAGCAATACCATTCTTTAATCCAGTCCAATTTCACAGGTGCTTTATCAAAGCAATGCTAAGATTGTCTCATCAGGATTACCCAGGCTTGAGGATTTTCCATGATGAAAGGTGGATGCTAGGAAATGAAATTAAGCCTTATTAGGCTGACATGAATTTGCAAAAATGGCATAGCCACAATTTATAATCTCTTTTTCTTGAATGAAATATTGGCTAATCTGAATCCAAAAGGATAAAACTGACATGTGAAGAGTCACTTCTCTCCAAGGCTGCTGTTGTATGTGCATATGATATGCCAAATGATCAGTGAACGATTTCTGATTTTACAACAGAATAACTAGAAAGCCAGTTAAATCTACTATTTCTGCATATGCTTAAATAAATCTGTATGACATCAAAGAAATATATCTTGTTTAGGTTTTTTCCTACTTGGGGCATTGGAATATTTGTTTGCATTCAGTGTGAGCATGACTGTTGGATTAAATCCAACCCAAAATACAGCAAAAAAGAGGAAACTGAACTAAGCTGGTTGATTTGATCATGATGGAAGGAACATACAACAATATAAACAATAGTACTTACTATGTGGAATGCTAAGAAAATTACATATAATACCTTTCCACAGTCTTTTAAGATAGGGATTAGCATTCCCATTTTACATATGAGAACACTGTTTAACATCTCAGAAATGAGACATTCAACAAACCTGATCATCACAAACAGCCAGTTAGTTGTAGAACCATGGTTCAACCCTAAATTGACTTGATTCCAAAGCCTTTGTTTGTGCAAATATGTTTAATTACCTCTCTAGAAGTAGTCATCAACAGAGAGAAACAGGCAAGTCCATGTAAGTGTCAATGCTGAAAGGAATTGAAGGATTGGTTATTCTAAATAGATAATTTTACAAATGAGGAAACTGAAGACAGAGAAGTGACATGGTCTACTCAGCATTTGCCATGAAATCCAAGACTTTTATCCCAACATTAAGGACATTAATTCCTTTCTTACTTAAATATGAAATAATTTACTTCAGAAGAAGACTATTCTTTTACAAATAACTCTAAAATCAGGTACCATATAAGACTGCAAACAATTTTTAAGATTCAATAATAGAAGGATAAAGAAATTACTGCAAAATAAATAAAATAAAATATTCAGTAGCTACTGAAAATGATGTAAATTACAGACCTAGAAAAACTGCCATGAGGGTCTGTTAATTTAGGGGGGAAAGCAGTTCACAAGACAATGTCGCATTATGCCTGTTGGGCAAAATATCTATATGCATAAATATGTATAAATATGTGTACTACATATATGTGCTTTATATAATATGTGCCTATAGATATGTACTATTATATCTATACATGTATTTGTGTGTGTATAAAACTGTATATGTATCAAGTCTAAAAGAAATGAGTACATCCTAAAATGTTAAGAATAACTGCTTTTTTGATGCTAGGATGATTAAGATCATCAAATATTTTTATTCTTTTCATAGTGTTTGAATTTTTATAATGAACATATAGTACTGCTATACTCATATAAGAAAATGCTAACTTAAATCTGAAGAAACAAGTTGTGTCTGTATTAAAGTTCAGACAATAGGAGTAAGTCTCTAGAAGTTTTGGTGAATAGATAACAGAGCTAAGCTGTGTGAGTTGAACATCACAAGGTCTATACTTAACTAGTTTTCCCAGGATCAAGTCTGATGACGAAGGAAACACCTCTAAATCAGAACAGGCATAGAGCAAAGTATTCTGCTTCTCTAGACACTGATCTCTTCCAAAAAATCACCCTCATATCACCCTCATACTTTGCTCTTTCCAAATCATTCTTCTACGGTTCACCCACAAAACCCGTTCCAACATGCCCTGGGAATCTCCTTACTGTGGGGATTCTCAGCCTCTTCACAGACCTGCAGATATTTCCTTGCCTTGCACGAAACCTTTTCTTCCCCAGCACATCACTACTACAGCCTTCTCATGAAGGATGGCTCCTCAGAGAGCATGTTCCTCAAGAGAAAGGAGGTGGTTAGTATTCTACCCTCCCCCCCCATCCCTGAAATTCCTCTTTCAGATAAGTGCTCTCTACCTCTGAGAAAAAAACAAAACACAAAAAAATTCACATGTGGCTATATAAGCTTCTTCTCCTATCCACTGCTGTCCTCGTCTGCTGTCACTTAAAAATATCCTATCTATTTGACTTTCAAGTTCAAATAGCCTACTCTCTGACAAGCACTGCCTAGTCTAACACCTTGTTTCTTTATTCCATCCCTGAATGATGGTGTTCCACAAGCTGTATCTATAAGTCTTTTCATTTTTCACATTACCCACTCTCCTTCCATTAAACTACTCACTTGTAACCCATGACTAATCAGTTATTATCTAAAAGAAATTGTTTTTCAAACTGTATCTCAGCCCAAAGATATCTTCTAAACTCTAAACATATGTATAAAGTAACTGTTCAATATATCTACCTATATATCTCATGCTCCACAGGCATGTGAATCTCAACATGTCTGGCATTCCTTACTTCACTGCCCTTCCAAAACTGTTCCTTTACAATCCAAGGGAATAGCACCCTCAATTCATCTACAAACAAACAAACAAACAAACAACCCTGAGTTATTCTCTCTCTCTCTCTCAACCATTATATCTAACTAGTCCCTGCTGGGACTCAGTCTCTCTCAAATTTGTCAATGCATGATATCATTTTATGGGTTCAGTCACTCAACCTCTCTTACCAGAATAACTTCTAACTAGTTTCTCTGACCTTATCTACTTCCCTTCCCACCTTCACCCTCCATACTTCTGCCAGAATGAATTCAAAACACAACTTTATCAGGTTCTTTCTTAATCTTATTTTAAATTTCCTTGCAAGGTATAAAATGGTCTTTTAGTTTTGGTCTCTACATAATTTCTACCTGATATCCAGTCATTAAGTGTCCCCCTACTCATTCTACCAGTGTTACAAGAACATGTGACTAGTCCCTGGAAGGCCATATACTCTTTCTTTCTTCTCAGCCTTACTTGTCAACTCCTGACTGTCCCACAAGATTTCATGCAAGGACTCTCAGGAAGAAAACCCTTACAACCCTCTGCCTTTCCCAGGCAAAGTCTGCTGTTATTCCAACATCTTTCTTTTATGGCACCGGCCAAATTAGGATGTTATCACTGCCTTTATCTGCATCTCAGCTCTCCTAGACAGCAAGCACTATGTTCTTTTATTTCCCGAGCCCTGAAAAGAGTATCTTACGCACAGCAAGTGTTCAGAAATGCTGAATAATAAAATATACCAAAAATTGTGAAGCTTTATCCAATGTCAACTTTATGGTTTAAGAATTTTTTTCTTAAATTAAGATTCAGAATTCACCTCATAGCAGACTAAAGTTCGTTCAAAACAATTATAATCTTTCTTTAGATTTATGGAGAATGTGATTTCCTTGTGAGGGGGAAATGTAGTAAGGAACAACTGGAGGTGACTTCTAAGAATATGGGGCTCTCAGCTGGGCGTGGTGGCTCACACCAGTAATCCCAGCACTTTGGGAAGCCGAGACGGGTGGATCACGAGGTCAGGAGACTGAGACTATCCTGGCCAACATGGTGAAACCCTGTCTCTACTAAAATACAAAAATTATCTGGGCATGGTGGCGTGCGCCTGCAGTCCCAGCTACTCAGGAGGCTGAGGCAGAAGAACTGCTTGAACCTGCTTGAATCTGGGGAGCGGAAGTTGCAGTGAGCTGAGATTGTGCCACTGCACTCCAGCCTGGTGACATAGCAAGACTCCATCTCAAAAAGAAAAAAAAAAAGAATATGGGGCTCTCCTTCCCCAAAGATCAAGATAACAGATATCATTTCAAATGGCTCAGATGTGTTCACCAAAATGACTTTCTAAGGTCCCTCACAAACCTGTGAATCCAGAAAATTACCTTTAAGTATTAATGGCTGGAGAAAAACAGGAATGAAGGTCTTCTGCACTGTCCTTCTATACATTTCCTTAGGCACATTATTTTATGCAAATATAGAGTAAGCGTCAAATTAGTTAAGTCCACTTTGGTACACAATATCCAAATAAAAAGATTATATAAAAAGAATGGATAATCTTAAGAGACTGTTCCTATACTTTTAATAATAGTATGGCTTGCTTTATGATTACTTCATTACAAAACCCAATTTATTTGATGTCCATTTATAAATTCACTTTTCTCCATCTCCACATTCCTAAATTCTTTTTAAACATAATATTCTATAAAAAGCATGTTGCAAAATGCCAGAGGTTTTCTGATATCCCCAAGGCATTAAATACTTTTTTGTTATTTAAACAAAAGCAGAAATAAAGTAAACAATTCTTGTTTGAAGAGTCACATGTTACCGGAAATAAGGCACCAATATGGTTCTGCCAGTCTCTGAGAAGACATTATTAGATGAGACACTACTTACACAATCTTCATCTTTACCTGTCATCAGGCTCCATTTGTCAGCATTCCAACATTGCTTCTTAACTAGCATCTTCCTTAAAATAGCTAAAGGTGGACTTGAAAGGTTTAGCTCCCCTAATGATTTTAGCTCCCTTTAACCTTAAAAAATACTTGCCTTCATAATCTTGATTTTTCAACCTTTTAATAGAAGTTTTTAAAACTCTCTATCAGATTTGAAATGGTGAAATTAAGGCCTAGTTTTCAAGCTCAAAATATCCAAATGTTAGGTGATCATTAAATATATGTGAATTTCTGAGAAGAGTGGGTCCACCCTTAGTGATAAGGGTAAATTTAATGAAAAAATAAGTTCACCTTTAGTAAAACAGCTAGTATTTATCAAATGCTTACTATATGCAAGATAATGTTCTAAAATGGCTATGCTAAGCTGCCTGACCTCTTAGACTTCTAATCATGTGATAACTAATTTAAAACACATTGAGATTTATAAAGCAGACAAATAACTTTTAAACAACAGATTATTTTGCTTAATGCTTTTTAAGTGATTTGCCTTATCAGCAGTGATTTACATAAATTTTTCTTTTCAGCTACATACCTACAGATCATTCAACTAACATTTAGGAAGCTAGGTACTATAATGTGCCAGGCACAGTTCTAGATACTAGGGTTACTGGAGTGAAAATGACGAAACACTCTCTCCCATGAAGTTTGCCTTATAACGGAAGTAAGAGGTAACACACAAGTAAAGAAATGAAAAAAAATTTTTCAAGATAAGCATTAATTTCAAGATAAGTATTATAAAGAAAATAAAGCAGGGATAGATGAGAGCTATAAGTAATCAAAAAAGGCCTCTCTGAGAAGATAGCATTTGATCAAAAACAAGAGCCAGCCACACAGCCAAAGGCCTGAAGGCAGAACTACATCTTAGTATATAATAACCAGGAAAGAGCAAGATGACTGGCAGGGTCAAAATAAAGTGAACAAGTGGGAAAATGATGAAGGAACGGTTAAGAAGATAGGCAGGGTACAAGATGAATCATGAGGGTCTTGAAGACACAGTAAGGAATTTATATTTTATCCTATGGCATATACCTTATATGGCAATGGTAAGCGATAGCATATTTTTCTATAGGGGATACCATGATTTAATTTATAGTTTAAAGAACCACCTGACTGCTACAGGGCTGGTGGAGGCGTGAGTGGGAAGAATATAAGAGGGCAAGAATAATCACAGAAAGATAAATCAAGCAGGTACAGTGGTCTAGATAAGTGACAATGGTGACTTAATCATGGTGGAAGATGAAGAAAAATAAATGGATTCAGTACATTTTGAAGAGATAACCAACTATATTTGGTGGACAGAAAATATCTACTTTTGTTAGACTACAGGAACTTGCTATTTCAAGGAAGCCTATGGCAACTACTTTGAAGTAAGAATTTGTTTTTATTTCAGTCATAATATCAATTCGGACTTTCACATATTAGGTTTGTTTAAAGGTTAATATGCCCATATTATTTAATTCAGGGTTTTTCCCCTACCTTTATAGGTGAACATGGGGGTTATAATGAGGGAACTTCACTTATTACAAGCACTTTCAGGATAAAGAGTCAAGAACAAAAATGAAAGTTATTCTAGTACTAACTATATTATTTACCCTCAACATCTTACTGATTTCAGTTTTGCCTGTGCATAAAACTCCTAAGACTCTATTGCATTTAACAGTTTAATGGAATGAAGCACACAAAATGAGGAACGAGAGTATCTAATCAGATTATTTTTGCAGACTGAAAAAATTTCGATCTCAGTGATATTTTGGTAGCAAAATATTAAACTACGGGGGATCAAATTTTAACTTTATTTCTCCAAAACTAGAAATCTGTGAAATTTTTAAGTTTTTTATTTATTTGGCCTTTGAAGAAAAATAAGTATTAGTATTGAACTAATTTAGAGAATACTACTTCAGGTGTGATGGTTAAATGACAGGAGGAATATAAATGATGTGAAAAATTCACAGAAATTTATAGCTCAGCTAACAAATTACTTATATATTTTACAGGATATATAAACTTCACTGATATGCCTTAGTTTTTTGAATTAAGTAAGAAAAACTCATAGAATGAAGGTCTATAACTTCATAAATGTTTACATCTAACAAGTGTGAATTTCAAAGTTGACAAACTCAGAAATGTAATTTCTTATCAAGGGTACCTAATCTATTTACTTAGCTTGGATTTTCTCTGTGTAGACTAGGACAACAATCTTCCAGGCAAATTATTGGCTTACAGTTTACAACTCACGTTTTTTTAGTGGTAAATAGTTTCAGGATTCTCTTCTTGTATCTTTTCCTTCCTTTTCTCCCATCCTTGGTCACACTTGGGGAAGTATAGAGCTTACATGAATAAGGTCATCTGAGGTGTATGTGGGGGTTGGGGGTGGTGATGGTGGTGAATGGTTCATAAATGTCTTTTGTTAATACCGGCTCTACTGAGATCTAACTTGCCTTTCATTGTCCTCACCACTGTGCCCCAGGATCTACTGCTAAAACCTGTGTCCCACAAGGCTTCCAACCCCCCATGCCTATCAAATCACCATAGCATGAAACCTCTTCAAATCCACTGTTTTCCTCTCAGATACATCCCTGTCTCTTTGAGGCACAGGAAGTTTAGTTTTCCATGCTCGGGACCACCACACTCTGCTCGGGACCACCACACTCTGGGCAGCTGTCCTCATGCCCATCCATCTGTATACTTAACAGCTGGCACTGAAAGATTTCATTTCTATGAGACCTGCCATCTCCCCCAGCTCTGGTTTCTTTTTATTTATTTATAATTGACAGAAAAAACTATATATATTTCCCATCTAAAATATGTTTTGTAGTATGTATAATTGTGAAATGACTGAATCTAGGTAATATATACATTACCTCGCAGTTATGATTTTTGTGGTGAGAACACTTTACTTCCACTCTCTTGACATTTTTCAAAAATACAATATATTATTACCTACAGCCACTTTGTCATACAATGTATCTTTTGAACTAATTTTTCCTAACTGAAATTTTGTATCCTTCAACTGATATCTCCTCAACTTCCCCCTGCCCCAACTGGCCTTTCCCTGTTGTGTTCTTGGCACCTTTGTTGAAAATCAGCTGGCTGTACATGCATGGATTTATTTCTGAGCTCTCTTTTCTGATTCATTGGTGTATGTGTTTGTTTTTATGCTAGTACTATGTGGTTTTGGTTGCTATAGATCTGTAGTATATTTTGAAGACAGGTAGTGTAATATCCTCAGCTTTGTTCTTTTTGCTCAAGATTGTTTTGGCTGTTTGGGATCTTCTCTAATTTCATGTAAATATTACTGTTTTTTTAAATTTCTGTGAAATCTACAGATCACTTTCTATAGTAAGGACATTTAAACAAAATCCTTCTAATCCATGATTATAAGATATTTTTCCATTTATGTCTTTTCTCTAGTTTCTTTCATCAATATTTTATAGTTTTCAGTGTACAGATCTTTCAGCTCCTTGGTTAAACTTATTTCTAGGTACTTCTTTCTGTAGCAAGTGTAAACGGGAATGTTTTTACTGGTTTTTCAGACAGTTCACTGTGAGTGTATGGAAATGCTACTGATTTTATGTTGATTTTGTATTCTGTAACTTTACTGAATTCTTTTATTAGTTCAAACAGTTTTTGGTGGAGTCTTTAAGGTTTTCTACATATAAAGCAGTATCACTTGAGAAGCCAAGGAGGGAAGATTGCTTGAGGCCAGGAGACCATCCTGGGAGGAGGCCATCTTGAGTAACATAGTGATACCCTACCTATACAATATAACAAATTTTAAAAATTAGCCAGGTGTGGTGGTACATGCTTATAGTCCTACCTCTTCAGAAGGCTGAGGCAGGAGGACTGCTTGAGCCCAGGAGTTTCAGGCTGTGGTGAGCTATTGATGGCACTAGCCTGGAAAAACAGAATGAGACCCTGCCTGTAAAAATTAATTAACTAGCTAACTAGTTAATTTCAAAAAGCATGTCATCTGCAAACAGGGACAATTTGAATGCCTCCTTTTCAATTTGGATGCCTTTCATTTCTTTTTTTTTTTTTTTTGTTTTTTTTTTGCCTAATGCTAACGATAAAAAGTGGCATTCTTGTCTTGTTCCAAATCTTAGAGCAAAAAAGCTTTCACCTTTTCCCCATTGTGTATGATGTTAGCTGTTGGTTCATCAAATATGGCCTGTGTAGTGTTGAGATAAATTCCTTCTATACCTAATTTGTTGAGCTTGTATCACAAAATGATGTTGAATTTTCTCAAATGTTTTTTCTATATCAAAAGAATAATATGTTTTATGACTGTCATTCTGTTAATGTGATATATCATATTTACTGATTCATGTATGTTGAAATATCCTTGCATCCTTGGGACGAATACCATTTGATCATAGTAAATGACCTTTTTTGTGCTGTTGCCTTCAGTTTCCTAGCATTTCATTGAAGACTTTTGCATCTATGTTCATCAGGTTTCTGGGCCTGTAGTTTTCTCTTTTGATTGTAGTGTGTTTGTCTGGCTTTGATGTCAGGGTGATGGTGGCATTATGAATGAGTTTGGAAATATTCCCTCATCTTGAATTTCTTGGATCAGTTTGAGAAGATTTGGTATTAGTTCTTCATTAAATATCTGGTAGAATTCAGCAGTGAAAACATCAGGTCCTAGGCTTTTCTTTGATGTGACACTTTTTATTTATGATTCAATCTCCTTATCCATTATTGGCTCATTACAATTTCTATTTCTTCATAATTTAGGTTTGGTAGGTTGTATGCATAAAGGAATTTGTCCACATCTTCTAGGTTATCCAATTTTTTGGTATATAATTGTTCATAATAGTGTCTTATGATCCTTTGTATTTCTGTTTTACCGGTTGTAATATCTCCTTTTTCATTTCTGATTAGATTTGCTTGAGTCTTCCCATTTTTTTTGCTGTTAGTTCAGCTAATGGCTTGTTGATTTTCTTTTCAAAAAACCAACATTTGGTATTGTTAATCTTTTCTATTATTTTCCTAGTATACATTTCATTGATTTCTGCTCTGATATTATTTCCTTCCTTCTACTCACTTTGGGCTTAGTTTGTTCTGGTTTCTAGTTGCTTGAGGTGCAATGCTAGGTTGTTTGATTTCTGCTCTTTTTTCTTAATTAGACATTTGTTGCCACAAATTTCCCCCTTATAATGGCTTTTGCTGTATTCCACAACAATTTTTAAAATTTCCCTTTTAATGTTTTCACTGTCTTATTGGTTGTTTGGGAGCATGCTGTTTGGTTTCCATGTATTTGTAAATTTTCTAAAGTTCTGCATATTATTGATTTTTAGTTTTATACCATGTGGCTAGGGAAGTTACTTGATAGTATTTCAATGTTTAAAAATTTATTGAGACTTGTTTTGTGGCCTAACACTTGTACCATTCTGGAGAATGTTCCATGTGTAGTTGAGAAAAAATGTGTATTCTGCATCTGTTGGATAAAATGTTTCCTATATGCCTATTAAATCCATTTGATCTAGAGTATAGTTTAGTTTATGTTTCCTTACTTATGGATGATCTGTCCACTGCTGAAAATCAAGTGAAGTTCCCCTACTATTATTGTATTGCAGTCCATCTCTCCCTTCTGATTTGTTAATATTTACTTGATATATTTAAGTGTTATTTAAACATATAAATACATATATTTAAATGTTGAGTGCATATATACGTACAACTATTATAAGGATTGCTAAATTGACCTGTCTGCCATTATATAATGATCCTGTTCTCCTCTTTTTACAATTTTTGACATAAAGTCTATTTTATCTGATAGAAGTATGGCTACTTCTGATCTCTTCTGGTTTCCCTTTGCATGGAATACCATTTTCTATCCCTTCGCTTTCAGCCTACATGTGTCTTGAGAGGTTAAGTTAGTCTCCTCTAGGCAGCATGTCTCTTTAGCATTTCTTATAAGACAGGTCTGGTGGTAATTCCATTAGATTTTGTTTGTCTGGGAAAGCCTTTCTTTCTCCTTCATTTCTGAAGGACAGCTTTTGTAAGTATAGTATTCTATTTTTTTTTTTTTTTTTTTTTTGAGAGAGAGTCTCACTCTTTTGCCCAGACTGGAGTGGAGTGGCATGATCTTGGCTCACTGCAACCTCTGCCTCCTGGGTTCAAGCCATTCTCCTGCGTTAGCCTCCCAAGCAGCTGGGACTACAGGTGTGTGGGCACCATGCCCAGCTAATTTTTATATTTTTAGTAGAGATGGGGTTCCACTGTGTTGGCCAAGCTGGTCTCGAACTCCTGACCTCATGATCTGCCCACATCGGCCTCACAAAGTGCTGGGATAAGTATAGTATTCTTGATAGTGTTTTTTTCCTTTAGCACTTCGACTAAATCATCCCACTCTCTCCTGGCCTGTAATGTTTCTGCTGAGAAGTCTGCTGCTAGCCTTATTGAAACTCCCTTATATGATATTTGCTTCTTTTTTCTTGCTGCTTTTAGGATCCTCTCTTTGTCTTTGAGTTTTGATAATAATGTGATTATTATATGTCTTGAGGCAGTCTTATTTGGATTGAATCTGATTTTAGATCATTGGCTCTCCTTTACCTGAGTATTTATATATTTTTCCAGGTTTGAAAGGTTTTCTGTTAATATTTATTTAGATAAGCTTTCTTCCCCCTTTATCTTTCTCTTCTCATTCTTGAACTCCTATAACTTAAATATTTGCTCTTTTGATGATGCCCAAACTTTTCAGCTCCAAGATAACTGCTTTGATTAAGTAGTATTACTTCACCTTATTATATTTCTCATCCTGGTGTCTTATTGTTTCCTTCAGTTTTTTGAGTTGTTTCTCTATATTTTTAAGTGAGTTTCTTAAAAACAGTCATTTTGAGTTGTCAGGCAGTTCATACATCCATTTCGTTAGGGTCACTGGTACCTTATGTTGTCGATCTGGTTATGTTACATTTCCTTGATTGTTTTTGATTGCTGTTTTCATGCATTGATCTCTGAAGGGTTGAAGCAGGAGGTACTTATTCCAGTCTTCACAGACTGGCTTTGTCTGGAAAGCTCTGGCAGATATAGGTGGTGCAGGGGTTCCAGAAGCAGTCACAATTAGTGGAGGCTGACAGAAGCCAGAGCCTAATATGGCAGACACAGCAGTAGGGCAGGCCCGAAACCCAGGGCAGATGTAAACAGCATAGCACTGGATTGTGTCAGAAGGCTGGGGCCTCTGAGAGCTGCCTGCCACTGAGGGCTCTCTGGAACCTGAGGCCACTGAAGTCAACCCAGTGGGCGTGGGGACTAGAGACTAAGCCAACCATATAAGCTTGAGGGTGGTTTTAGAGGATCTGTCAGTGAGTACCAGCATGGACCATGGGGCTGGGGGGTTCTGCCCAATGCTGGGTTTTACTGTGTTGGGTGTGGCGTAAGCATCCAAGGCAAAACCCTGTGCTAACTTCTCTTTTTTTTCTCCCCCCAAGAAAACAGTATCTCTCTCTGTGTTGTGCTGCCTAGGGTTTGGGGGAGTAGTAATGTGGGTAATGAAAAATTGTCCTTCCTACCCTCTTCAATGAGTCTTCTTATTATTATTATTCTTATTATTATGCTACAGCGAAGTACTATGGGTTTTCACCTGGGTTCCTTAGCTCTTATGAAGATATTTTAGTCCATGGATAGTTTTTCCAATTGATGTATAAGTATCATCTACTGTGTGCCAAACACTGAGCATACGTTCCTCTCACAGACTTTTGACTCAGTTAAGAAAGCTGTCAAATGCAATAAATAGAATCAGTTATCATATGTAGCTCAAACAAATAGGGGTCCATATTCTCATGTACTAAAATGTCTGAATTGTAGGCTGCAAGATGGCTTCCACAGGTTTAGGCATCGGGTTCTTGTTTAACATAGAAAGAAAAGGTATCTGAATCAGCCACATCTGTCCCTTTTGTACATAAGAGAAAGCCTTCCCAGAAGGCCCCGGCAGATGTCTGCTTATGTATAACTGATCTGAATAATGCCACACAGTGAATCCTAGATACAAGGGAGACTGGCGAAATGAGAAAAATATGTAGAATTTGTGTCTTTGTTTTTTGGGAAGGGGGTCCTCTATAGTACAGGCAGGCAAACGAGGAGGCTGGAAATAGGTGTTAAGTTAGTGAACTAACAATGTCTGCCACAACTGTATTTGTATTACATTTGCATAGCTCCAAAATTATGTATCTAATGTTAAAAATTCAACTGGGAGAGGCCAACATATGAATCTTATTTATATATACTTAATAAAATGTCATTGATTCAATACTATTGAATTCTATTTATACAGTGGTAAACACAACCTGAAAAGACCTTTTTCTTGTGAGGTTTATAGTGTAGTACGGTAGAGGAAGATTAAAATATATATTAGGGGGAAATAAGCATTATGAAGAAAAATAAACTGCATTAAGTAGAGAAATAAAAAATACAGATGTAGGGTAGTTAGGTCACTACTTCAGAAAGGCTAGTTTAATAAAGGTCTTTTTAAGGAAGTGACACTTGAGTAGAGATGTAAATGAGTTGATGAACTTATGTGGCTAGCTCAGGGAAGAGCCTTCCAGGCAGAAGAAACAATAGGTGCTTGGTATGCTAGGAAGATGGTGAGAAGACTGTTGTAGGTATAGGAGAGTGAACAAGGGGGCAAGTAATCAGTGATGCCTTCTGAGAGGGCATAATATCACAGTAGGATATTGTAAAACCACACTTTCAGGGAATCATCATGGTTAAAAGTGCTGAAGTAACTCTGTCACCCAATTTCCACTGCGAAGGCAACACCAATGACTGTATATCTGGACACATGTTAAAATGTTTAACTCCAATAACAAAGTTTAGAAATGATTTTAAGAAATCTCAGCTTCATATTAGGTAATGCTTTCATAGGTTCTATTACAAATATATTATGTCCTCCTTATTTAGGCATATGGCCTGCTAATCCTTGTCATATAGTTGTGTAGAAAATGCTGGATAAAGCAAATTTTATCAGATTTAATTCATATAGGACCTACTGGAGCTTTTATTATACTGATCTATACTTTGAGTCTTCCAAAAGAAGATACGGTTCATAGAGTATTTCTATATTTAGTATACTATGAAAACACTTTAAGATTTTGAGAAAAGCAAACTAGGAAATGCTGTTATATGTTGTAGTCTATGTATATTTATTGTGCTGATGGCTCCTGTGGAAGAAGGACATGGGGAGCCCTTCCTATTCAAACATATTTGATTCCTGAGTTAATGAGTTCAGAGAGTGAGGACAAGAATACACAAAAAAAATGTGTATTTCTGCAAATATGTTCAAACCTGTTTTGTTCCTGAGTTTAAATAGGGAGGAATACCTGTATATAGGTGAGTAGTACATTCGACATTTAAAGATTTGAAAAGGTAACATCTAAAAATATATTTTGTTATATTTAACAAACAATTGTAATGCCAAGTAGAATGTTTATCATGTTTCTCATTTAAAGTACAGATTTCTTCCCCTGAAACAATGAATTTGCAAAGTAAGCATTTTCAGATGAAGGTAATGCTTATTTTTTAAGATAATTGTTATTTATGTCCAAGGAGATATATTTACTAGCTCTGGCATATATTTAAGAGAAAGATAACAGACTCATAACATAAAACACCACATTTCATAAAATCTCTAATTTAAAAACGTTTCCATCTGCCAAATGAAGCCAAATTAATAATTCAGCTACCTCTTCAATGCCACAATCAATACAACAGCTTTTAACTCAACTGAGAAACGTTACTTCAAAAGACAATTGCCTTATGAAATAGACTACTTCGTTCTTGTTTCCAACCAGACACATTTTAAAAAGCAAGCTTTTCCAAAGGGCAGTATCTACTAGCAGACAGGAAAATGTAACGTGCAGCAAAAGCAATTACTACCAGGAGCAAAGTAGTCTATAAAGCTGAAATGAGCTGGGAACAAGAGAGCTGAAAGTGATGATTCTCAAATATATAAATCACCTGGGGAATGTATTAACATGCAGATTCTAATTCAGTAGGCAGAAGGCCTGAGATACATATGTTTCTAACAAGTCCTCAGGGATGCTGATACCACTTGTCTATGAATCCCACCTTGAATAGCAAGCCCTGAAGTACACTATTTATAAAGTACCTATATCTAAGATGCTGTTGGGAGAACCATATACATGGGTCAAAGTAATACTCAAATACTTTCCTTTAAAAATTATACTTAACTAGAAGAAGAAATGGTAAATTTTCCAAAAACAGAATCAGACAAAACACCCATAAAGCATGAGTCATCATTATAAAATTATTCCTCAAAATTATTAGCCATTTCATCCACCTAATGTTTAAACTAATATTGTAGAATGATGAAATGAGATTATTGAATGTTAAGAACTTCTGGGTCTCCTTAGGAATGATTTCACGGATATGATAACAAAAGCACAGCAACAGAAACAAAAACAAGTTAAGTGGTACTAATCAAACTCAAACAGCTTCTATACAGCAAAGGAAACAATCAACAGAGTGAAAAGGCAATCTATAGAAAGGGAGAAAAAGAGATTAACCATATCTCTGATAAGGGGTTAATCTCTAAAATACATAAGGAACCCCTACAACTTAGTAGTAAAAAATAAATACATAACCCAACTAAAAAATGGGCTAAGGACTGAATAGACATTTTTCCAAAGAAGACATACAAATGAACAACAGGTTTATAAAAATTTTGAGGGCAGGCTCAGTGGCTCACACTTGTAATTCTAGTACTTTGGGAGGCTGAGGCAGGCAGAGCACAAGTTCAAGAGATCGAGACCATCCTTGCCAACATGGTGAAATGCTGTCTCTACTAAAAATACAAAAATGAGATGGGTGTTATGGCACGTGCCTGTAGTCCCAGCTACTCGGGAGGCTAAGGCAGAAGAATTGCTTGAACCTGGGATGCAGAGGTTTCAGTGAGCCAAATTGTGCCACTGCACTCCAGCCTGGCAACAGAGCAAGACTCCATCTCAAAATAAAATAAAATAAAATTTCAGTGTCGCTAATGAACATTAAAACCACAGTGAGATATCATTTCACACCTATCAGAATGGCCATTATCAAAAGAAACCAAAAGACAACAAATGTTAGTGAGGGTGTGGAGAAAAGGGAACCCTTGCATACCACTGATGATAATGAAAAGTGGTATAACCACTATGGAGAAGAGTATAAAGGGTACTTAAATAACTAAAAAGAGAACTGCCATATTATCCAGTGATCCCACTTCTGAGTATTTATCCAAAAGAATTAAAATCAGTATCTCAAATAGATATTAGAATTTCTATATTCATTGTACCATTAGTCACACTAGCCAAGCTTTGGAAACAACCCAAATATCCATTGATAGATTAATGAAGAAAATGTGGGGTGTACATATAGTGGAATACTACACAGCCTTAAAAAAGGAGGAAATTCTGCAATATGTAAAAACATGATTGAACACTAAAACACTATGCTAAATGAATAAGCACTCATGGAAAGTCAAATACTGCATGATTCCACTTACATGAGGTATCTAAAATCATCAAATTCATAGACTGTATTAGTCTGTTTTCACACTGCTATAAAAATACTACCTGAAACTGGGTAATTTGTAAAGAAGGGTGGATTAATTAACTCATAATTCCACATAGTTAGGGAGCCCCAGGAAACTTGCAATCATGGAGGAAGGTGAAGGAAGAAGCAAGGCACATTGTACAGGGCAGCAACAGAGAGAGAGAGAAAGGGGAAGGGCCAGACACTTATGAACCAGATCTCATCAGAACTCACTATCACAAGAACATTAAGGCGGAAATCCATCTCCAAGACCCAATCACTTCCCACAGGGTCTCTTCCTCAACACATGGGGATTACAATTTGAGATGAGATTTCAATGGGGACACACAGCCAAACCGTATCATTCTGCCTCCGGCCCTTTCAAAATCTCACGTCATTTTCACATTTCAAAACCAATCGTGCCTTCCCAGCAGTCCCACAAGGTCTTAAACTCATTCCAGCATTAATTCAAAAGTCTAGTTCCAAAGTCTCATCTGAGACAAGGCAAGTACCTTCCACCTATCAGCCTGTAAAATAAAAAACTAGTTCCTTCCAAGATACAATGGGAGTAAAAACATTGGGTAAATGTCCCATTCCAAATGGGAGAAATTGGCCAAAGAAAGAGGCCACAGGCCCCATACAAGCTCAAAACCTGGCTGGGCAGTCATTAAGTCGTAAAGCTCCAACATCTCTCTTGACTCAGTGTCTCACATCCAGGTCATGCTAATGCAACAAGTGGGCTCTCACAGCCTTAGGCAGCTCTGCCCCTGTGGATCTAATGAGTACACTCACTGTGTCTGTTTTCACAGGCTGGCGCTGAATGCCTGTGGCTCTTCCAAGCTCAAGGTGCAAGCTGTCAGTGGATCTAGCATTCTGGGGTCTGGAGGACAGTGGCCCTCTTCTCAGTTCCCCTAAGTAGTGCCCAAGCGAGAACACTGTAGGGGCTCAAACCCCACATTTTCCCTCTTCACTACCCAAGTAGAGGTTCTCTATGAGGTCTATGATCCATCCAGGCATTTCCATATATACTCTGAAATCTAGGCAGAGGTTCCCAAAGCTCAACTGTTTTCTGAACATCCACAGGAAGCCTCCAAGGCTTGGGGCTTGCACCCTCTGAAGCAATGGCCTGAGATGTTCCTTGGCCCCTTTTAGCCATATCTGGGGCTAGAGCAGCTGGGACACAGGGCATCAAGGCCCGAAGCTGCACAGAGCAGCAGGGGGCCTGGGCCCAGCCCACAAAGCCATTTTTCCCTCCTAGGCCTCTAAAGGGGCTGCTGCAAAGATCTCTGACATGTCCTAGAGACATTTTCCCCATTGTCTTGGTTAATATTCATCTCCTCATAAGTTATGCAAATTTCTGCAGTGGGCTTGAATTCCTCCTCAGAAAATGGGTTTTTCTTTTCTACCACATGGTCAGGCAGCAAATTTTCCAAACCTTTATAGTTTGCTTCCGTTTTAAACATAAGTTCTGATTTCAAACCATCTCTTTGTGAACTCATATAAATGAACACTTTCAGAACAAACCAGGTCACCTCTTGAATGTTTTGCTGCTTAGAAATTTCTTCTGCCTGATACCCTAAATCATCTCTCACAAGTTCAAAGTTCCACAGATCTCTAGGGCAGGGGCAAAATGCTGCCAGTCTCTTTGCTAAGGCATAGCAAAAGTGACCTTGCTCTAGTTCCCAGGAAGTTCCTCATCACCACCTGAGACAACCTCGGCATCAGCCTGGACTTCATGGTCCGTATCACTCTCAGCATGTTGGTCAAAACCATTCAGCAAGGCTCTAGGAAGTTTCAAACTTTCCCACATCTTCTGAGCCCTCCAAACTGTTCCAACCTCTGCCTACTACCCAGTTCCAAAGTCGCTTCCACATTTCCAGGTTATCTTTATAGCAGTACCCCACTCTGCTCATACCAATTCTCTGTATTAGTCTTTTCTTACACCGCTACAAAGGTACTACCTGAGACTGCGTAATTTGTAAAGAAAGGAGGTTTAAGTAACTCGCAGTTCCACATGGCTGGGAGGTCTCAGGAAACTTGCGATCATGGTGGAAGGTAAAGGGGAAGTAAGGTATGTCTTATATGGTGACAGGAGAGAGACAGAGAAGGGAGAAGCTCCAGACACCTACCAAACAACCAGATCTCATGAGACTCACTATCATGAGAACAGCAAGGGGGAACTCCACCCTCATTATCCAATCACCTCCCACCAGCTCCCTCCCTCAACACCTGGGGATTACAATTTGAAATGAGATTTGGGTGAGGACACAGAGCCAAACCATATCATAGATTCGAAGGGTAGAATTATAGTTTCCAGGAGCTAGAGGGGAGAAGAAAATGGGCTGTTTGTTGTTAATCAGTGTTATGCCTATAAAGTTCCAGGTAAACAAGATGATAAGCTCTAAAGAGATGCTGTATGTCCTTGTATGTATCATCAATGATAATGTATTATATGCTTAAAAACTTGTTGAAAGTAAATCTCATATAAGTGTTCTTACTTTAAAAAGCCCACAAAAGTCAAAAAAAAAAAAAAAAAAAGGAACCTCAGGGTCTCTTACTAAGGAGAGGCTGATCTCCCTGGCCAAAAATGAGATGGCTAGCTAAAAAGGGAATAGTCACAAGTGAAGCAAATGGAGGGCAGCAAGGGTATGAAGTTAAGCAACACTACACCCAGCAATAGTCACTTCGAGGAATTCATCTTGAGGAAATCACAAAACTGGAAGTGCACACACAGAATAGGCATACTGGCCAAAAAGTATAAACTAACAGTAAGCAAAGAAGGGAAATGGCCTACCAGCCATGGTGGCTCACATCTGTAATCTCAGTGCTTTAGGAGGCTGAAGCAGGAGGACTGCTTGAGGCCAGGAGTTCAAAACCAGCCTGGGCAACACAGCAAGACACCTATGTCTGCAAAAACTAAAAAAAATAAATAAATAAGCAAGGTATAGCAGGACATGCCTGTAGTCCTACCTCTCCTGAGGCTGAGGCAGGAGGATCATTTGAGCCCAGGAGTTCGAGGTTACAGTGAGCTCTGATCACACAAGTCACTCTAGCTTGAGTGATAGAGTGAGATTCTGTCTCTAAAAGAATAAAAACAAATAATAAAAAAGAAATTATATAAATTATGGCATAACTATAGAATGAAATATAGGGGAAAATGTTCAGAGAACACTGCTAAGAACAAAAGGCTAAAGAACAGCAAGCACAAAATTTTTACACAAATAAATGCACATATAGGAATAGTAGATTGTGGGTAATTTAGAGAGGCTTTCTTACTTATCTGAATATTCTATTTTGCCTAAAAGAAATAAGAATTCGCTGGGTGTGGTGGCTCACGCCTGTAATCCCAGTACTTTGGGAGGCTGAGGCAAGTGGATCACGAGGTCAAGAGATCGAGACCATCCTGGCCAACATGGTGAAACCCATCTCTACTAAAAATACAAAAATTAGCTGGGCGTGGTGGTGCACACCTGCAGTCCCAGCTACATGGGAGGCTGAGGCAGCAGAATCCTTGAACCCGGGAGGTGGAGGTTGCAGTGAGCTGAGATCATGCCACTGCACTTCAGCCTGGCGAAAAAGTGAGACTCTGTCTCAAAAAAAAAAAGAAAAAAAGAAGAATTATTTTAATAAAAGCAAATAAACATATTTTTCTTCAGCACAAATATATTGGTTTTAGAGTTATATCCCTAAAATTAAGATCTTAACCACATTTCTTTGTATGTAAATTAGTTTCCTCACCTATAAAGATGGAATGAGGCCAGGTGCAGTGGCTGACGCCTGTAATCCCAGCACTTTAGAAGGCTGAGGCAGGTGGATCACCTAAGGTCAGGAGTTCGAGACCTGATCAACATGGTGAAACCCTGTCGCTACTAAAAATGCAAAAAAGATTAGTTGGGCATGATGGTGGGTGCCTGTAATCCCAGTTACTCAGGAGGCTGAGGCAGGAGAATCGCTTGAACCCAGGAGGTGGAGGTTGCAGTGATCCGATATTGTGCCACTGCACTCCAGCCTGGGCGACAAGAGTGAGACTCAGTCTCCCAAAAAAAGAAGATGGGATAATAGTGCCACCTTCATAGAGTGGTTGTAAGGAAGAATATGAAGCAACAGATATAAAGTGCTTACAATGGAACCTGGAATACAGTAAGCTTTATTTAAGAATTGGCTAAGAGGTTTTTTTTCTCTCTCTCTCTCATGATTAAACTGGTATCTGGCTAATGCCATGTCTGATGGGATGTTATTGTTCTAATTCTGCTTAGGTCCTGACTCTACTAGTGCTAGGACCTTTGAAGGTAACTAGCCATATGGAAGAGGACAAATCAGAGCAAGAATACTCTGAAGTGGTCAACCAGGAGGCAAATCAGAACTTTGTACCCAGCTACCCATTATTTTAAAACATGCAGTAAAATGGCTTTCCATAAATTGCTGGTAGGAAGGTAAAGTGGTTCAGTCTTTCTGGGATAGAATCTGACAATATGTCAATAACCAAGACTTTAACAATTCTGCTTCTAGGAAATTAGCTAAAGGAAAGTAGAGATATTCAGAACATATTGATTTATATTTAAAGATCCAATTTATAACTAAATTAGGAAACAATCTAAGTTTTCAACAATGAGATATGGCTGTGAAAACATTTAATGTATTCACATACTGCAATCTTATTTGGAGAACATTTAGTGACAAAGAAAATGCTCTAGAATGTTAAATTTAAAAAAACTGAACACAGAACTGAAGTTAGAATAGGACCACAATGTTCTTTAAAGACTGAATATAAAATGCATAGAATAGTTTATGGAATGTCAATATTTTAAAAGAAAAATAATATTTAAATGAAAATTCTGTGTCAGATGTATTTCCCACATATGAGTGTTCTGGGGGACATAGTTTATACTCCAAAACGAAGGATATAAATGAAATTGAGTGTATTATTTGAGTCTTTATTCAGACAGCTCATTCATAAACTATGAAAATACATCTAAAAATCACGTTGTTACATTTCTTCACAAGTAGTGTAAGTGGCTTCCTCTTAAAATAACATATTTTTCTCAAAAGTGACAGTTTAATGCTTTTCAGGAATTTTTCTCCTTCATCAGATCTGCCTAACATTTATTTAGTTTCTTATAGGGGCCAGGTAAAAATACGAATGAGAAATAAATGGTCAATGCCTTCAAGGAGCTTGTAGTAAAGCTGCCACTAAATAATAAATGAGTTTCTCTTGTGGTTGCTCAGACCAAGCATGTGTATTTGGACAAGGGAGAAAATGTCAAGTGGTACTTTTATTTGCTTTTATAAAACAAACAAAAACCCTTTTTACGTATACTCTACAATAACACAAACTAAATTTACCTTCTACATTTAAACTTTAAAACACAAATGGAGCAAAAATATTTTAACATAAATTGAATTCCAATAGTAGACTTTATGATCTTAAGTTATAAATTACTCATCTAATAATTTGATTTTTGTCATATAAACGAGGAATATACTTAGGTATATACCTCCCCTTAACAGTTCTTCTCTTAGATACAATCCCTCAGAAGTATGACAGATTTAGTATCCCTTATCTGAAATGCTTAGAAGCAGAAGGGTTTTACATTTCAGATTTTTTTGAATTATTGAATTTTTACATGTACATAATTAGGTATCTTGGTGATAGAACTCAAGTCTACACACAAAATTCATTTATGTTTCATGAACACTTTACACTCACATAACCTGAAGGTAATTTTATACAATATTTTAAATAATTTTGTGCATGAAACAAAGTTTTGACTGTGACCTTTCACATGTGGTCCAGTGTGAAACTTTCCACTTATGGAAGCATGTCAGCACTGAAAAAGTTCTAGATTTTGGAACATTTTGGAATCTGGATTTTCAGATTAGAAATGCTCAGCCTATATCACATTGTTAAAGAAAGGTATTAAGGACAAATTCCTTCTAATGCTTGCTCTCAGACAATAAAAAACAATTACTTAGTAAAAAGTCTTAGAGAAAAAATATTGAGAGATACATTTCATTTAGCATTTATATTGGTTTGCTTACATTATTACAGTTTATGGATTATATTATATTGGCTAGCTATTGTTACTAATGCTAACTTTTATTAAGTGTTTTGGTTAGATGTTGGTGAGACTGTGGAGAAAAGGGAATGCTTACACACTACTGGTAGGAAGGCAAGTAAATTCAGCCCCTGTGGAAAGCAGTTTATATATTTCTCAAAAAACTAAAAATAGTACTACCATTTGACCCAGCAATCACATTATTGGGGATATGCCAGAAGGAAAGTAAATCATTCTACCAAAAAGACACCTGCACTCGTATGGTCTTCACAGCAAACAGGGAAGTACAGTAGCGAAGACACAGAATCAACCCAAGTGCCCACCCATCAATAGAGAATGTGGTACAGATACACCATGGAATACTACACAGTCATAAAAAAGAACAAAATCTGGCCTTTGCACCAACATGGATGCAGCTGGAGGCCATTATCCTAAGTGAATTCATGCAGAAACAGAAAATCTAATACCACGTGTGCTCATTTATAACTGAAAGCTAAACATTGGGCATACATGGACACAAAGATGGGAACAATAAACACTGGGACTACTAGAGCAAGGAGAGAGAGAAGGGAGGGCAAGGGCTTAAAAATTACTTATCAGGTACCATGTTCACTACTTGGGCAACGACATCATTAGAAGCCCAAACTTCAGCATCATGCAATATACCCATGTAACAAACCTTCACATGTATCCCCTTAATCAAAATAAATGTTTTAAATGTTTCCTTATATGTTTACTCTAAGTAGTTTATTAGCTCATTGAATTCACAGCCATCATATAAGGTAGACAGTAGTGACCTTATTCTAGCAAAGAAACTGAGGCACAGAGATTTTAAATGTATTACAGTTATTTAAGTCATAGACAATAAGGCTAAGATTAAAATCCACAGTCTGAGTCCAGAATCCATGCTTATCAGCATGAAAAATTAGAACTACAGGTAAATTAGAACTGAAAGATAAATTAAGGCCTGAATGGACTCGTGTGCTCAGAGGGTTAACAAGCATATGGAACCGTAAAGAGTAAAACAGATAAGCTTAAAATATTTAGGTAAATAAATAGGTACTTGCTTAAAAAGTGAATTGTTAGGAAAAAAACTAGGATCTATTGAACAAAGTCCAGCTTTGATTTGTTCACAATGAATTAGAGAGAATCATGAAGTCCTCTGGGGTGAAACACTGGGCTTTAATAAACAAGCAATCTTCTATTTATTGTAGCTTCTGTTGCCAATACTGTATGAGCTATTCTAACCCAAAGGTAGATCCATTTAAATGACTTCCTACCTATGAAGAATTCAGTAGAGGGACTGGCACAGAACTGCTCAGATGTTAACAGTTATCATAATTATTGCCATTTAAATATACTTACGAATATCATGGTACACCAAACACATAACATGAATTGTACAAGGACTGCTTTTATTTGGGATTTCTTCCACATACTCTTCATGATCTTTTTATGTGAAAATCAACTGAAAGAGACCCGTGAATTTTCCCCTTTGGGTCTAGTGAATTAGATTCAGTGTGTTTCCAAAGCCTTCAAAGTTGCTGAGATGATAAAATCCAAAATAATGTGTCCAGATGCTGGAGGAACAATTTACATTGTTTGGTGTTACTTGGAGACAGGACAAATGTAAGAGGTGAAACAAAAGAAAACTTAATATCTTGCTGTTCAACCTCAATTCCTAGTATTCTACACCCCTCTGCATTCTCAGGAGCTTACTAAATTTATTATTTTTGCTTTCCTTTTCAACAGCAGCAGTAACTATTGAGGTCCTCTAATGCCAGCTGCATGTGTCATTTAATCATTTCAACAGCACAGTGAGGTAGTTTTCTCTGTAAGAAACACAGACCTTGAAATTGGACAGATTTGACTTGGAACCACAGCTTTGCCATATCCTAATAGCAGGATACTAGGCAACTTTTTAACCTTGTTGTATCCCAGTTGTTTCACATGTAAAAGAGAAGTACATGTAGAATACTCTAAAATTAGAATTATAGTTTATAAAGAAAGCACTCTATGCCACATATTTTTACATTCATAATGTTGCCAAAATATCGCCAATCTCTAAAGTATTTGAAGAGATATATTCTAAGCCAAATGTGAGGATTATGACCCATGACACAGCCCCAGAAGGTCCTGAGAACATGTGCCCAAGGTGGTTGGGCTACAGCTTGACTTTATACATTTCAGGGGGACAGATGTTGCAGGCAGACATCAATAATACATGTAAGATGTACACTGGTTTGGTCTGGAAAGGCAGGACATCTTGACGCAAGGGTGCTTCCAGGTCACAGGTGGATTCAAAGATTTCCTAACTGGCAATTGGTTGAAAAAGTTAAGTTTTGCTTAAACAGTTCAAATCAGCAGAAAGAAATGCTTGGGGTTAAGATAACGTGAGCTGTGGAAGCCAAAGTTCTTGTTATATAGAAGCAGTCTCCAGGTAGCAGCTTCAGAGAGAACAGGTGGCAAATATCTCTTATCAGACCTTAAAACATGTTACTCTCAGTTAAATCTCTCCTGGATCAGGAAAAGATGTGGAAAGAGAAGAGGCTTCTCTACAGAATGCAGACTTTCTCCACAAGAGACAGCTTTGCCAGGCCATTTCAAAATAAAGAAATATATTTTGGAGTAAAGTATTTCAATTTCTTTTAGGGCCTATTATCTGTCATGTGATGCTATATTAGAGTCAGGTTGGAATTTGATATCTTATTGTTGCAAGAGTCTGTTTTTTCAGTCTTAAAATCTCTTTTTCTCTGTTTTAATGTTAATGCTAGTCAATTGTGTCTGAATTCCAAAGAGAGGAAAGTATGAAAAGGCATGTCTCACTGTCTTCCCATCATGGCCTGAATGACTTGGGGTTTTTGGGTTTATGTGTAGTATGTTTTGGGGTGTTTTTTTTGGATTCTTTGAAATCTCATTGACAGGATGGGTCCTTAAACTTGGGGGGCTGAGAATTTTATTTTTGGTTTATAAGAAGAATCCTGATCTATAATGCCCTTTTAAAGATTTTTGATAACTTAACCCTATTTAGCTTTACTAATATTATCTCATAACAGCACTGCTTCACCAAGTTGGAAAAGTTAATATGTTTTTCATAAGCCACTGTACATAAAAATACTTGTTAGTTAGACAGCATATGACTGACAGTCTTTTCACAAGGCAATTTTGCAATAAGAAGCAGCAGAATTAAAATTCTGCATATCCTTTGATAAAACATTTTACTTCTAGAAGTTATTCTAATAAAACAGTCCTGGATACACACACAAATTTTAGCTGTAATGATGTTCACTTAAACATGTTCAACAACTGCCCAACAATTGAACATATTTTGACACAACAATTCATCTTGATACTATTTGGCTATTTAAATTTTTATAAGTATATGCACAACAATTATTGAGAGAAAAGTAGATTTCAAAACATTTGGTTCAATTTTTTTAAAAAGGAGTGACAGAAAATGTACACAGTGTGTAATAATAGGAAATTAATAAAGATGTTAACAGTAGTTACTACTGGTGAAATTACAGTTGATTTATATTTTTTACTTCCTGGTTTTTTTACCCAAAGGGTATATACATTTTTATTTTTTAAAACTTACATTAGGTTCAGGGGTACACGTGAAGGTTTGTTATACAAGTAAACTCATGTCATGGGAGTTTTTTGTATAGCTTATTTCATCACCCAGTTATTAAGCCCAGTACCTAATAGTTGTCTTTTCTGATCATCTCCCTCTTCCCACCTTCCACGCTCAAGTAGAACCCAGTGTCTGCTGTTTCCTTCTTAGTGTTCAAAAGTTCTCATCATTTACCTCCCACATATAATATCCTCTAGCTCCAGCCATGTTCCCTCAAAAGACATGATCGCATTCTTTTTCATGGCTGCATAGTATTCCATGGTGTACCTGTATTACATTTTCTTTATCCAATCTGTCACTGATTGGATAGGTTAATTCTATGTGTTTGCTATTGTGAACAGCACTGCAATTAACATTTGGGTGCATGTGTTTTTATGGTAGAATGATTTATATTCCTCTGCATATATACCCACCAATGGGACTGCTGGGTTGAACAGTAGTTCTGCTTTTAGCTCTTTGAGGAATTGTCATACTGCTTTCCACAATGACTGAACTACTTTACACACTCACCAACAACATATAAGTGTTCCCTTTTCTCCATAACCTTTCCAGCATGTTATTTTTTGACTTTTCAATAATAGCCATTCTGACTGGTGTAAGATGGTATCTCATTGTGTTTTTGATTTGTATTTCTCTAATGATTAATGATGCTGAGCTTTTTTCATATGCTTGTAGTCCGTGTGTATGTCTTCTTTTGAGAAGTGTCTGTTCATGTCCTTTGCCACATTTTAATAAGGTTTTTTTTTCTTGCAAATTTAAGTTCCTTATAGATGCTGGATATTAGATCTTTGTCAGATGCATAGTTTACAAAAATTTTCTCCCATTCTGTAGACTGTCTGCTTACTCTGTTGATAGTTTCTTTAGCTGTGCAGAAGCTCTTAAGTTTACTTAGATACGATGCCTCAATTTTTGCTTTTGTTGTGATTGCTTTTGGTGTCTTTGTCATGAAATCTTTGCCTGGTCCTATGTTTGGAATACTATTGCCTAGGTTGTATTCCAGGGTTCTATTAGTTTTGAGTTTTACATTTAGTCTTTAATCTATTTTGCGTTGATTTTTGTATATGGTATAAGGAAGGGGTCCAGCTTTGATGTCTACATATGGCTAGCCACTTATCTCAGCACCATTTATTGAATCAGGGAGTCTTTTCCTCATTGCTTGTTTCTGTCAGTTTTGTCAAAGAACAGGTGGTTATAGGTATGTGACCTCATTTTTGGGCTATTCTGCTCCTTTGGTCTATGTGCCTATTTTTGTCCCAGTATCATGCTGTCTTGGTTATTGCAGCCCTGTAGTATAGTTTGAAGTTGGGTAACATGATGCCTCCAGCTTTGTTCTTTTTGCTTAGTGTTGCCTTGGCTATATGGGCTTGTTTTTGTTTCCATATGAATTTTGAAATAGTTTTTTTCTAGTTCTGGGAAGAATGTCATTGGTAATTTGATAAGAACAGCACTGAATCTGTAAAGTGCTTTGGGCAGTATGCCCATTTTAATGATACTGATTCTTCCTATCCATGAGCATAGAATATTTTCCCATTTGTTTGTGTCTCTTCTGATTTCTTTGAGCAGTAATTCTCATTGTGGAGATATTTCACCTCCCTGCTTAGCTGTATTCCTAAGTATTTTATTCTTTCAGTGACAATTGTAAATGGGATTACCTTCCTGATTTGGCTCTTGGCTTGGCTGTTGATGGTGTATAGAAATGCTGGTGATTTTTGTACAATGATTTTGTACCCCGAAACTTTGCTGAAGATGTTTATCAGCTGAAAAAGCTTCTGCACTGAGACTGTGGGGTTTCTAGATACAGACTCTCCTGCATTTTTTAATAATAAGCCTGCCTTTTGCTGTATTGGACCAAAAGTAATAAGGACCAAACAGTTAACTATCATAGAAATTCAGTTACATAAATCTAGTATATTACATATGTAGACTAGATTTGTAAATAATATATAATTAACCTATATATTTATATATTTTTATTATATAAATCTATAAATATGTGTACATCTGGTTATATTAATATAAATCTAGTTATAAAGATATATATAAACATATAGCTAGAGACAGAAGCTAAGAGTGAAAAGGTGTGAGTAGATTCTTAAGGCACACTGGTAGCAGATATAAGCACAAATTGCTATAGAGAGAAGGAAGAAGAAAGGGAGGAGAAAGTGCCATCAAAGAGAAAAACATTAACACAGTAAAGCAGTGTGGACAATGTGATGAGATAAGTGCTATATGATTAACCATTTGTGATTCATGCTTCCTGTTCTTGGTTTACTGACATGTAGATATGCTGATGAATATGTCATTTAAGCATTTATGGTCATTAGAGTAAAAGGAAATAAGGCACACCATTCTTGTATTAGTATAGCCTTAATTTTCACATCTATAAAATAAGGCCATACAGAAAGCATATTCTCAGAATAAATTTAAACACTGAAAAGTACCTTAAAAGATAAGAGTATTCAATAAAATGTTACCATTATTATTTATCATGTTTTAAACCAATCTAATTATTGTACCAGGGCCCTACCTCCAGCTTGGTTGATTGTTAAAGCCCATGGCCTTGTCCTCAATTAGTGACCAGATTATCAGCAAGAGAGAATAACCCCGAAATCCCTGCTACTCTCTGTTTAGAACATTTTCTCTGCACTCTAGTAAACACTACATCCTTCAGTACAATATCACTTCATCAGAGACTATGTTTGGGGCCCCTAAACTCCAGGGCCATATATCCTCAGGTATCCTGTGCCTCCCTTATTACAACATTCTTTACACAATGTAGTATTTACCTGTTTAATATCTTCACTAACAGACTGTGAGCTCCCTCTAAGGAAGAGGACATGTCTGTTTGCTCTCTGTTGTATTTCCAGTGTTCAGCATACAACCTCATGTAACACAGGTACTCATTTTCTAGATGAATGGTGAGAGCTAAGATACCTTGATAACACTTTGGTCCCTTGCAGATCTGGCATAATGCTATGAGCTTACATTAAAAACAGGATTCCAAAATTTATTTTTCTCCTTACTTGTAAACATTAAAGTTATTGAGAGTATATGTCACTACATCAAATGTTCTTTTTATGAGGGCTAAAGGGAGATTATCTCTTAGAAGTGCCAAAAATATTAATTTCTCAAACAACTAGTTTTTATTTCATGGACACCAATTATCAATTTGTTTTCTTTTAGTACTGGCTGTGTAAGTTTTGTATACTAATCTTACTTGTAGCTTCATCTTATTTTAGGTAATCTTGCTTGTCCTTTCTCAGATATCCTCTCTTAAAAATATAATGTCTTAAATCTTTCAAGGAACAAATCAGAAGATAAAAATAATTAGATGATAGTATCAAATTTGGCCCAAATTATAGTAATTTGTGACTGAGACAATTCTCCTGGTAATCTGATGCCTGAATAAACTGCTAAGGATGATGAATTTTTAGTTCCTAATATATTCAGTTAGCACACTTCTGAATATTTCAGATTTGAAATCAGTGTTTTTAGTAGGACATTTCTTAAATTCCACCTTGGCTTAGCTTTCCTGCCACTTCTCTTATGTTTCTCTCCATCCCTAGGGATACTATGCTACTTAAGGCCCTCACCTGACTAAATTCCACTTTCTGATCTTGTGGTCCCCAGAAAATTTGTCCTCAGTCTCCACAACATACCCAAAATAGTGATATCTCTAAAATCCAAGCCTGCAGTCAGTGCCCCACTATTGGCTAAAGGTTTCCTTAGCATGGCCTATAAATCTGCCATTGAGTTGTCCCCCCCTCCCCCACCCCCACCTGTTTACCAATCTTTAGTTATACTGAGTTCTGTGAGGTTCCAAGAAAGGACCAAGCTAATTCATGCCTCTGTATTTTTCCCCTCACATCACTCTCACTGCCTTAGCCTGCTCTTCCTGACCTTGTCTTCCTGCCAGCAACAACCTTTTCGTTTTCCAAGATGACATCTACTCATCTTACCAGACTCAGCTCCAGTACCATGTCCCCTTCTCCTTTTCAGTCCTCAGGTAGAACTAAGTAATTCCTCTTTTGTATCCTGACTGTACCTCACAAGAAAATGCTATTCATGATCATAACACTTTATTTTCATTTTTATTTACATTTGTCTCTCTTCACTTACCTAGGTTCTCCAAGAAGAGGTCATATCCTCAGTGCCTAGCACAGTGCCTGACATGTGGCAAGGGCTTGTTCAACAAGTAAGTATTAAATTGAACTGAATTCCTCACAACAGGATATTTTGCCTCCATGCTCTATCACCACCCCCCTCCCCATCATAATCTCCTTTTCTTTTCCCACTATATATATGCCAGCTTGGCCTACTGTTAGCCTTCAACCTGGTCTAATCTGTTGAAGAAATTGTTAAGATAGCCTGGTAAATTCCATGTGGATTCTGCCATACCCTTGTTTGGGCTACATTGGTGTGATACCTAGCACCCAGGAATGCCAGCTTACTCCTTGATGTGCTTCATGTAGTATGTAAACCTATTCTATGAAATTTTACAAGTGTGAAGGATAAAGATATTTACAAATTTTGGTCCTTTAGGAACTACCAAAGTATCTGTAGCAAACTGTTTCAAATATTTTAATTAAGTGGAGTATAAAGCTCTATGTTAAAATCTACAGTGATCTTTATTTTCATTATCAAACTGAGTGGTTGATAGTAGTTTGGGTGTAATGATGGTGTCAAAATACTTAGCAAATAACTCACAGAAAAACGCCACTCTTTCCTTTTTGCATTAAAAAGTACATGTACATATACATATACATATATATATATATATATCTCCACGTATATACTTATAAGCCTTTAATTTAACAAAGATTTAACTGCCCCTCAGTACTTAATTTAACAAAGATTAACTGCCCCTCAGTACTACCTTCCAAGCTCTCATTTCCAAACAGGTAATTTTTATTAAAATTTCATCTTCCTGAGACAGTTTTAACTTTATACAACATCACTAAATATTTTATTTTAAGAAGCAAAAGCACTGACTGTCAGTTTAACAACAACGAATAACTTACATCACTTCAGTTATATCTAAATATCACCTTTCATATCTGGTCACTTTGAAGTTTTTCAACCGTCTTCTTACATATACTTTCCAAAAAGAATAGACTTAGTCCTGAGAAATTTATAAAATATGAAAATAACCTGGAAAAAGGCTGATATCTTAATAAATGCCAGAAATATAAATTTTATTTGAAGGTAAAATTTTAAAAACTTATGATTCAATATACTTGCTATTTAGCAGCAGAAATAAACATGCTTGACTAAAAAATGAACAATGTAAATTTTTTTATAATACACAACCTAAAAACTAAATATTTTATAAAATTAATACATCAGAAACACATGGCCAGACATTCAAGAACTCTTACATATATACATGCTGATCCATAAAGAAATGTGGATACAAGAAAGTGCCCTTATAAAGAAAAACATCTTTGAATCCAAATATTAGAGACTCAAAAAAGACTATACACACTAGCAATCAGTAGATGGAGACCAAGCCTGTCAGGCCTCCAAGTCCAAGCCCGGCCATTATAGCCTTGGTGACACACATATAAATCTCTGGATGGTCCCCAAGAGCCTGGAAGTCTGAAGTAACCACAAGCAACCAGAAAGCAGTGAAACAACTTAGTTCCTGCCTGAACTAATTGCTCTCCCCCCTGCAACCTGCAACCATTGTTTCTGCTCAGCCTTGCAAAAACTTCCCCCCTGGACATTGGGTTTCTCAAGACCCCCACCCCTGTAACTATGCAATGTACCATACCCTCCCCTCTGCTTGCAACTGATACCCCCCACCCTTATGATCATGCCTGTTTGTAATAAATGATCCCTACCCTTGTGAACATGCATCCTGTGATGCCCTCCCCCTCCCTAACATAGATTACCACCTTTAACTGACCATTTGCCCCAACCTATAAAACCAACTCCTATCCCATCACCCTTCCTTGACTCTCTTTTCTCACTCAGCCTGCCCATACCCAGGTGAATAAACAGCCAAGTTGATCACACAAGCCTGCCTGGTGGTCTCTTTATGTGAGTAACAAGCCTGACAAAGCCCTGCTAAATGAGGCACTAACTTAAACAGAGTTGCATTGGTAAGTGCTAATTTGTATGTGGGGTGGGGAAGTGGCAGTTCCTTAGCATGGCCTATAAATCTGCCATTGATAACAATGGCAGATAACAAATAGATTGATAACAAATAGATTGATAACAAATTTATAGACAAGAATCTACTTGTATAGCCTAGATATTTAGGAACTACTGTGAAAGGAAAATGTCTTGGAGCTCTAACAAAACCACTAAGCTAAAGGGAAAAGCCAAGCTGGGAACTGCTTAGGGTCAACCTGCCTCCCATTCTATTCAAAGTCACCCCCCCTCTGCTCACTAAGATAAATGCTATCTGATTGCCTTCTTTGGAGAGGATAATCAGAAACTCAAGAGTGCAACCATTTGTCTCTTATCTACCTATGACCTGGAAATCCCCTCCCCCGCTTTGAGTCTTTCTGCCTTTGCTTTGAGGTGTCCCACCTTTCCAGACCAAACCAGCTTTCATCTTGCTGATTGATGTCTCATGTCTCCCTAGAATGTATAAAACCAAACTGTGCTCTGACCACCTTGGGCATATGTCATCAGGACCTCCTGAGACTGTATCATGGGCACGTGTCCTCAACCTTGGCAAGGTGAAGTTTCTAAATTAACTGACACCTGTCTCAGAATTTCAGGGTTCACACTACTGAGGGATACACAACTGCTTCAAATAGCCTATTTGTAAGATTATGAGTCAATAATGAATGCTCCTTTGTCAGTTAAAACAGTATTCAATTCCAACATATTATCAAACATTTCCTTTATGTGATTACTTATTTTAAAACATTAACAAATATTTCTTTTCACCTCAGCTCTACTACTTACTTGCTACATGACTTTAAAATAGTCCATCTCGCTAAACCTGTTTCCTTGTCTATAAAACAAGTGTATCTATGTGACACTGGGCAAATTAGAAATTATATATATATAATAGATATATATATATATAATTTCACTTTATATATATAAAACATATATATGTAAATTCACTTTATATATATATATAAAGTGCTTGCCACTTTTCTCTTTTTAACCATACAGCTTACAAATAGCAGTTTCAGAATTTAGGGTTCTGAATTTAGTAAAAAAGAAAACACAAAGACAAAAAAAACAAATTATCATTAGTACAAGCAACCATTCCACAGTATTACCACTAGCAATTGTAACTTACATCTTCTTGGTGAAACACAGTTAACAAAATTATTCTTTATAGTTTGTTAAAATTTTTTCTTATCTTTAATACTGGGTTTTAAATAAAGGATTTTATGTGAAAATTTTTTTGAACATCAAACAAAATTTTTTTGAACATCAAAACAAACAGTAAATATTCTATTTGAGAAGGCTCTTCCGCAGACCTCAACACCCATACACTCAACTAAACTTGTTCTCAATTATTATTTTATTTTTCATTATTTGAGGATTTAAGATTCATGAGTGATCTTTAATAAAACACTCCAACTCAGTCATGAAAGAAAAGAAGGAATGGGGATTAGAAACTACTTTACATCCAACAAACAATAATTTTGAAGCATGCACACAAAGCTTACAACATACTACACATTACAATCAGGGTGGTTACAAAGAGCCTAGGAGATATGGAGGCAGCTAAATTTGCCTGGGTAAGTTAATTAAAGTTTAATATTTGAAGGATGAGTAACTTCCTAAGGTAGAGAAATCAAATCAGAGGGACCAATTACAGATGCACTAAAGTCTATGCCATTTTCAGAGAAATAAGAGAAGCCTGGACCAAAGAGAGGTGGCAGGGAAGGCTGAGGAAGATGAAGTGGAAGAAGTGGAAAAGGAAATGTGGGGTGAGGCTTAAACGTGAATGAATTTGGACATCATTCTTCATAAATGGTGATCACAGATTTATAGGCAAAAAACTGTCATGACCAAGTATAGGTTAGCTGTCATTCAAGAAGGAGATAGTAAGCATTTTTTTAACTAGGGCCTTGAACAGTGGGAGTAAAAGAGAGACAATTTAAAAGTAAAAGGGGTAAAATTTAATAACCAATTATATGCAAATGTGATAACTAATTATATGCAGATAATGAAGGAAATAAGGTCATGAAAGATTCCCATGTTACTAGCTTTGGCAACGGGCTAAATGATGCTATAAATTTAGATAGAAAATTCAGGAAAAGTGGTAAGATTTCAACACTAGGGTTATCTATCCTAGAAAACTTTGGAATTATAGGTAGATCCAGTATCACTATAAGAATAGGTATTTTCAAAAAATGAGTATGTAAAACCTGTCTCAGAGTATGGCTACCTTGGCATATGTATATATTTATCTTAAGGGGGAAACAGTGTTGTTTATTTATTGTAATAAAAGAAATTCAGGCTTATTTTAAGTATTCGGTAGAAAAAAAACTTTGTAAATCTTTGATATGTTTTCTTGCAATTTTTTTGATTATAATCAGTGACTGTGATAGAATTATCCGTAAAGACTTATAGCCTGTTTTGGTGTTTTATGTTTGTTTGTTTGTTTGAGACAGGGTTTCGCCCTGTTGCTCAGGCTGGAGTGTAGTGGCACGACCATGGCTCACTGCAATCTTGACCTCCCAGGCTCAAGTGACCCTCCCACCTGAGACTTCAGAGTAACTCGGACTACAGTGCATGCCAACGCACCCAGCTAATTTTTTTATTTTTGTTTTTTGTAGAGACTGGGTCTGGCAGTGTTGCCAGGGCTGGTCTCAAACTCCTGAGATAAAGCAGTCCTCCTGTCCTGGCTTCCCAAAGTACTGTGATTACAAGTGTGAGCCACTGCACCCGCCCCTTGCTTTGTTGCTTAACATTATGGCATAGACCTTTAAAGGAATACCTTAAACAAAAACATTATGTAGAATTAAGGTTAAATAAGAAGGGGTAACTGCCAATTGGAAAGCCCAACCACGTAAGATTATGAATTAGAAAACCTACGGTCACAGTATTGTCACTGACCATGTTAGTAAACTTTATTCACTTATTTATTTTTGAGACGAAGTCTCACTCTGTTACTCAGGCTGGAGTGCAGTGGCGCGATCTGGGCTCACTGCAACCTCCACCTCCCAGGTTTAAGCAAATCTCCTGCCTCAGCCTCATGAGTAGCTGGGACTATAGGCGCAAGCCACCACATCTGGCTAATTTTTGTATTTTTTTAATTAGAGACAGGGTTTCACCAAGTTGGCCAGGCTGGTCTTAAACTCCTGACATCAAGTGATCTGCCCACCTAAGCCTCCCAAAATGCTGGGATTACAGGCGTGAGCCACCACACTTGGCCGGTAAACTTTAATTAGTCTTTAATTAACAGGAAAAAAAAATCCTTGCTAATAGAATAACAAATGAGATTTATTTCTTAGTTTCTGTGGACAAGGTAGTAAACACATAGAAGAAACCAAGACAGCTGAATTAAGCATGTTGCACAAGAGCATATAACTAAATTACCAGGGGAGTTAGGACTCCAATCTCAAACTACTGACACTTCTAATTCTCTTTCCAATATACTATACCGCCTCTCTCCAATTACAAGCCATGCGGGATGGTAAGTTTTCTAAAACAGATCAGGGCATTCATCTGGAATGCTAGGCAATTATTTAGGGCAGTGAGTCTCAATTCTAGTGGTGGTGAAGAAGAACCAGGTATAGTGTTCCCCCTCCAGTTCTAACATTTTGTGACTCTGCAATCTTCAAAAGGTTATTTAATTTTTCTTTTTCTTTTTTTTTAAATGGACCTCGCACAATAAAGAATTCGGGGCAAGTCCACAGAGTAAGTGAAAGCAAGTTTATTAGGGAAGTAATGGAATAAAAGAATGGCTACTCCATGGGCACAGCAGACAAATTTTTGTTTTCTTTCAACTCCCAGTCCTACCAGTTTCCTTCATAGGTTTTGGCATATATTACGCAATACACATTGGTCTAAAGTTTCTTCTCGGAGGTTTGTACACAATTCTCATGATAATTAAGAAAGAATGTATGTAATAGTCCATAAGCAAAAGCTGTCCCTTTTTGTCATTTGTAATTAAGTTTCTCAATGGTAATTATTATTGATTTGTTATTACATTAATTTTTAATTTCTTTCATTTCTGGCTTCCTTAAAAATTATTTATGCTGGCTGTTGTATTTGCTATACAGCCCTATAACTGCTGAAATCTAACCTGCCAATGTATTCTAGACAGTCTTGCTTGCCAATAATTTTTCATTTTTTAGGCTTCTTGACTAATGCTTTAAAACTTATAATAATATAATAACTATAGCTACCAATGATTGAGTACTTATGTAAGATCTGTGTGTTCAACGTTTTGTAAACATTTTTTAATTTAGTCTTGCCAACAATGTGATACGTAATATACTTTACATTTCATTTTACCTAAGCCCCAGAAAGGGTAATTAATTCACCTAAATGATTCTCTTGCCAGTGCTGTGCAGTGTCTACCCAAAAAGCCCATGGCTTAAACCAACTTAACTATGTTGCTTCTCATTATGGACCTCCACAGCATAATGAAATCATGAGATAAAATGAAAAGTAGAGGGTGGAGCATATTAGTTAACAGCACAGCTTCTTAAGCCTCATGGCCAGGGTTTGATTTCAAGCTTCACCACTTACTAGTTTGGTGACCCCGACAAAATAACTAATTTCCATCTATAAAACGGCAATAATAAAGTAAGTATCTTACAGGTTTCTAAGAACATTGATCTAAAGGTATTGGAGCAGTACCTGGCACACAGTATACATTATGAAAATGTTTATTGTTTTTGTTACTACTGCTATTATCACTATTATTATTGCCATTCTTTGACTCCCAAGTAAAAATATTTTTGAAGTCAATCCTTTAGAGGTGGTATACTATTTAAGAAGGTTTATTCAGTTTCATTCATCAATATCAATCTTACGACTTTTGACAGATGTAGTCTAACAACACTAAGGAAAAAAATAATCTCCTAAACTTTAACTCAAGCTGACTTTAGAATAAACATGTAAGAGTTACCAAGTCTGGCTGCACACTTGGATTAACCAGGGTGCTTTTACTAATTGTCTGGTCACTTGAGTCCAGGAGTTCAAGGCTGCACTGAGCTATGATCACACCACTGCACTCCAGCCTCAAATCAAACAAACAAACAGAAACCTGTCTGGGGCCTATCTCAGACTCATAACACTTAGAATGTCTGCAAAAATTGTAAAAAGCTCCCCTAGTGATTCTGATGCAGCTGGTCAACGGATGAACATTTGAGAACCACTGCACAGCACATTTCTTTAGGGCATAAAGAAGCCAATCCAAAGAGTTTAAAATATCCATCTCTTCCTTAAATATGTTCCTAAGGTAAAGCTCTATCAAAAGGTTACAAATATAAACCCCTACGCTCTGGGACCCTTATAAAGGTAAAGCCATTACATTCTCAGTATTTATTACTATCTAATAGATAGGAAACTTTTGGCACTTACTTTCACAACAATTACTATTAGATGCCAATCAAGCAGTCAAAGATTTTTGACTTCTCAATTGTGTAGTCCTGAACTTTAATAAAATCCAAGTGTTATTACAAAGCAAAATATCCTAACACAAAGACTGGTCACTTAAAATAAAGGGACATTCTCCTATAATTTCAAGCGTGCTGAGATGAGCACTACTCTTTGACTCATACATATCTGCAGTGGCTGCAGAGGCTTTTTGCTCTGGAACATTGCTTTCTATCTTCCTTAGGCTTAACCCCAATAATAAACACATTCACCTAATCTCGGTGAGATGATAGCACTGCATCAAGGAGATGGCACAGAATTCTCCAGAGCTTGCTGGTAGAGCAAAATCCAGTAATTAGCTTCTGAGTAAGAAGAGAATCTTAAACATGTCACAATACATACTGTTCCCCTATTACTGATTGACTGGTTTAAAGGCTAACTCAAACTTCTAGCTTCAATAATTCACATAATGATTTGAGACCTATATAACTAGTGAATTAACTGAAAGAGAGCACAACTCTTCCTTATCAAACTCAGTAAGTGTGTGGCATTTATTTTACATTAAATTTACACCATTTGAGGAGAAATTAAGAGTGTCTTGTACACATACATAGTTTATTTCAAATAACATGAAGAAAACTGGATTTTCAGGGCATTTGGCTCATTAATAAGTGCAAAAACCTCACACACACAGGCATCCCAAATGAAATCCATTGTCTTTGTCATTAATACACCTCTGGTCTGTGGCTGTCATTATTTCTATGGACTGGAATGGACCCTAGTAGTCTGAAGGTCTTGGCATAGCTTTATGTTACTTGGATGTTATTTATGTACCAGGAAGATGTGATTTATTATCTAATGTTTCTTTACTCAGAATCCTGGCTCCAGGCAACACTGCGAGGTAGGTCAATACTATCTTTAGTGCCATACCTTTTACCTAAGCAGAACTTGCTTTTATGCGGCTTTTTCTTTTCAGAGCCCACTAAACCTTTTCAAACAATGCCTTGTGCCTTTTACCTTTCTTGATCCAACTCTGCCATCAAAACTTAATTGCCCTTTATCCTACTCAGACAAGACCCAATGGACTAGTCTGATCATTTCTGTCAAATTATGATACTAATGTGGGATACATAATTAATCAATTATACCTCCTAGAACACGTACTCACTTTCAGAATCCCAGGAAAAACTAGAGAAGCGAATAATGTGGAAATTCCAAAGAAGGTGAGAGAAAACACTAATTTTTTTAGAAGCTGTCAAGACCTGTAAGTAGTAGCTACCTCTTCTCTTTCAAGATTGGCCTGACTCAAGAATCCACCAAAACCATCTGTGGTAAGCAAAATAATACTTCACTCCCTCCCCTCAAAGGGGCTCACATCCTAATCTCTCGAACCTGTGAATATATTATGTTAGATGGCAGTGGGGAATTAAGATTGCAAATGGAATTAAGACTGCTAAGCAGTTGACATTAAAATAAGATTATCATGGATGAAGTGGGTAAGTCCAATGTAATGACAGGGTCCTTAAATGAGGAAAAAGAAGACAGAAGAGTCAGAAACAAAAAGATGACGTCACGAGAAACACTCAAGCAGCTATTGCTGGCTTTGAAGATGGAAGCTGTGCATGAGCCAAGGTTGAGACAGACTCTAGATGCTAGAAAAGGCAAGAAAACAGACTCTCCCCTGGAGCCTGCAGAAAGGAATGCGATCCTGCTAACACTTTGATTTTAGTCCAAAGAGAACCATTTCCAACTTCTTACCTACAAAACTATAATAAATCTGTGTGTTTTAAACAACTTAATTTATGGTAATTTGTGACAGTGGTGATAGCAAATGAACATACTATCAAAGTACACAGAGGGTGCTAGTACCTTCATTTCCTTAAAATAAATGCTTGGTATTTATCCCACTGGATTATGCTGCTGCTTTATAGAAGTTGCCTCATTTGTGTTTCCTACTGATTAGACAATAACCTAAACAGACTATCAATAGTGGCTACAGATAGACGGATAGAGGGGGAGAAATTCAGCAACCAGAAACAATTTAATGTACAATGCAAAAATACCTTTAAATGTTTTAACAGGAAGAAAAAAAGGTATAATTACTGAGAAGAAGTCACTGACTGGTGTGACGTTGTTCCAATCACTTTTAATGAAAAATAAAAGGATAATTTGTCAAACCAAGAAAACTCTGCTAAACTTCAATGTATATGAATGGTTCACTGTAACCTACTAGCTAACATCATTTCACTCCACTCTACCAGCACCCCAATCCACACTGAACTACAACACTTGCTACTGATTTTATCCTGAATTTAGGGGAAATGCCTACTTTCAGAAAACTGCACAAGCTACATGAAACGTAAAACCAGAACAGATGATGTGTCTAACCCTAACCTTTAAAAATTATCCCAAGCATTAACCCAGAGTAGCTGTTTTATTCCCTCTAGACAAGCATACAATAAATGTCCCTGAAAAGCAGTTTAGCAACAGCATTGACAGATTCTTAGCTACAGATTCATAGCAAGAGAAAGCCTTACTATGATTCTCAAAATCCTTTTCTCACAAAGCACAAAATCTCTTATTTTTGGTTATCAAAAGACTAAAAATATACCAATCCATATCCTATCCCAGTACATGAAATTCTTTGATGGAAAACATTATTTTGATTGTTTTGCTCTAGGAGGGAATTTGGTGCCCTCTAGTGTTGAAAAACAAGATGATCCATTTCACCTTTATAAACTAGCACTTCAGAGAGAGTCACAAAAGCACAGAATTTAAGAGCTAAATACCATATTCCAGGACAGCACAGATATGCAATTACTTTTTAGGAGAAAGTTTTAGGCCAGGTATCTCACGCCTATAATAACAGCACTTTGGGAGGCTGAGGTGGATGAGTCACTTGAGTCCAGGAATTCTAGACCAGCCTGGGCAATATAATGAGACTGCATCTCTACAAAAAATACAAAATAACTTAGCTGGGCTTGGTGGTGTGTGCCTACAGTCCCACCTACTTGGGGGGCAGAGGTGGGAGGATCCCCTTGAGCAAAGAAGGCAGAAGTTACTGTGACCTGAGATCACGCCACTGAACTCTAACCTGGGTGACAAAGTGAGACCTTGTCTCCAAAAAAAAAAAAAAAAAGGAAAAAATTATAGAAAGTTTTGGTCATGATTATTCAATTTTGATTCTGATAGATGATTTAAAAAGCACTGTTGTGAAACTGAGACTCTTAGGTAAATAATACATGGCTATATGATCTGTTGGAGATTTTCCCTCTAGCTTTATAAAAAGGAGAACAAAGGTAAGTAATCTAAGATTTTGCAGCAAAGTCATGAATAAAAAGGGTATAATATTAGGGTAATATGACTTATAATGATTTTTTAATGTTCTACAAAATATTAGAGACATAAAATAGAACAGAAGATAACATCTGCAATAATATTGCCCAGCTTAAGAAATAAAACATAATAGCATTCCAGATTACATTCTCCTTCCCCTTCATAGATAACCACTCTCTTAAATTTGGCATTTTATTTTATTTTTGAGACAGGGTATTGTTCTGTCATCCAGGATGGGGTGCAGTGGTACCATCATGGCTCACTGCAGCCTCAACCTCCTGGGCTCAAGCTATCCTCCCACCTCATCCTCTCCAGTAGCTGGGACTACAGGCTTGCACAACAATGCCTGGCTAAGTACAATTTTTTGTAGAGATGGAGGCCTCACTATGTTGTTCCAGCTGGCTCTGAACTCCTGTGCTCAAGCAGTCCTCTTGCATCAGCCTCCCAAAGGCTAGGATTTCAGGCAAGAGCCACCATGCCTGGCCAAATTTGGCCTTTTAATGATTGATGCTTAAATATATTTTTCAGTTTTCAGCACTCTGACACTATTATATTGCTTCTAATATTAAAAATTAACTTTAATGTATTACTTTGTAAAAAGGAATTCTAGGTGATAATTACAGTTGGTATGCTGAGCCAAGGAGAAGATTCCAGGTACCTTCCCAGTTTGGGGGCACATGGAAGCTGATATTGTGAGGTCTCCACATGTCAGAAGAGTAGGTGAGATTCGCATCTCCACGTGGGACAAATTTTATGGAGGTTTAAACAGGACAAGGAAGTGCTGCCAGCAAGTGACTGTGGTTTTAAAAATGGGTAAGGGCAGACACGGAGCAATGAGACAGAAAAACAGGTTGGCAGTGTGTATTTTGGCTGATGTGGTAAATAAAGCAAAATGTGCAGATTTAGAATGAAAAAAGATAGTCTTTCCTATGCATAAGGCCAAAAGAACTGAAGGCATCACCTAGTTCTATTCATCAAACACAACTGGCAGCACTAAGCTCAGACCAACATGGTTAGTTCGTTTTCTGTGTTACTTCTGAGACTAGCTCACTGATGATTCTGGCTTTTTTCCCCCAAACAAGCTGGCTTTACAGAAAACTTAGCATCTTATTCCTTTTGGGTTGCTAGCAACATACTGGGTAATTTATTAAAACAAAAAATTTATTTGTTCTACAGTTTGGGAGGCTGGCAGCCCAAGATCAAGGGACCAACTTTTGGCGTGGTGAGGGCCTTCTTGCTGCATCATCACAATGCAGAAGGTGGAAGTGTATGACAGCAAGCTAGCTGAAAGGTGCATACAGCCTGTTTATAAGGGCTTTACTTCCATTAATGAGGAAGGAGTGCTCAGGCCTAAACAGCTTTTAAAGCCCCATCTTTGAATACTATCACATAGGCAACATATGAATTTTGGAGGTGACATATTCAAACCACAGCACTTGGGAAAGACCGCATGCATGCATCTTTGCTGTTCTCCTACCTCCCAACTGACATTTCCCACCAGTGCCTGAGGAGGTCAGTGCTCCTTTCTCAGACCTCTCCTATTCTCCAGTGACCTAATAGCTCATGTAAATCAAGTAATACAAGTCAAATGCCTCCCACTGTACCTAGCATACTGTAAAGCTCACTAAATATTAACCTACTTTCATCTCACCACTACAACTTCTCCCTTACATTCTCTCTTCCCCTTTGCTTATAAGCAAAACTCTCATTCTCTCAATACCAGGGAAAGAAAAGCTATATGAATGAACTAAGCATTACTCGGACATAAATATTTACACCGTTTTACTAGGTGCAGGGACCTATACTAGGTGTTGGACAGCCTAAGATCAAAATTTTTTCTCTCTCCCAGTATGGTTCTTTATCTACCATTCTCTGCCTGGCAACCAATGAAGTCAGCTGTCTTTACCTCTATAACATCCATCAGAATTCTCTTTGCTGCTGTTAAGGACTCTATCAACTCAAGTCTAAACCTCTTTTAATTCCTTTTTGTTGACCTCTCTTCCTTTCACTAGTTTTTGACCCTGGATACATATTGGAATAACTTAAGATATAAATATATGTACAACACACACACACACACACACACACACACACAGCCCAGCCTAGACCACCTGAAGAATAATCTTATAGAGCCAATCATGCTTGCTCCTTTGTGACTAGTTTAGAATTCTCAGTTGCATCTCAAGGTCCTGGCCAAAGCAATCCCATATTAAGTAAACTGTTGTCCAAAATTAAAATTCTCTATGATATAGCACTTCTGAAAATACTCAAGAAAATGTTAGAGGGCAGACTCTAGAAGCTGGAAAAAGAAAGGAACAGATTTTACCATAGAGCCTCCAGAAGGAATACTGCCCTGTCGACATATTGAAATTAGCCCCACAAGGCCCATTTTCCAACTTGTGACCTCCAGAACTATTAAGTTGATAAAACTGTGTTACTTTAACATATCTTTATAGTGATTTGTTATGGCAGCAATAGAGAACTAATATGGATATGTAAGTGTGACAATTAGTTTTCCTGTTACAAAACATTCCCAAGTTAACATCAACAGTGATAACTAATGTTGATAGCATGTATTCTACTAATAAAGAATGGCATTTTATCTCTATAGTCTTCTTCTCTAAAACCCTTGTGCACAGAAGAGAAAATATAGCATATTTGTGTTCACTTACAAGGCTGGTCTTTGTCTGTCATCCAGAAACTTCAATTTTGAGAGAGCTCCCATCGTCCTAATTGACAATAGCAACTCACTGTGCCTAAACTACATTATGATTTATACTGAACACCTGTTTTCCTTCTGGAAGTCTGGAATTTTGGTATGTGCCAGATAGAAGATATCTATATGACCAGTTCCCAATAAAAACCTTCCTAGTGCACAGCATTTCACACCTGTTGTCAGAACTTACTGATGGGGGAATTTAGCACATTCTGTGTAACTACATGGGGTGAGAACTCTTGGAAGCTTGTGCCTGGTTTCCTACAGATTTCACCCATGCACCCCCTTCCCTTTGCTGATGTTGGTTTGTATCCTTTTGTTGCAATAAAACATAGCTGGAAGTATGACTTTATGCTTAGTTCTATGAGTCCTCTTAGTGAATCATCAAACACGGGAGTAGTTTTGGGAACCCATGACACAACTGATAAGCCCAGTTTAATCATGGAGAAAACATCAGGCAAATCTCAGTTGAGGGGCTTTTTACAAAATACCTAACCAGTACTCCTCAAAACTGTCAAGGTCATCAAAAACAGAGAAAGTCTAAGAAATTGACATGACAATGATACATGACAACTAACTGTAATGTGGTATCCTAGACGAGATTCTGAGACAACGAAAAAAAAGAATATTAGGTAAAAACTAAAGAAATCTGAACAAAGTATAAATATTAATCATAATGTATTGATATTGGTTATAAATTGTGACAAATGTATCATACTAATGTAAGATATTAACAAACCAGGAGACTACGTGTGGAGCATTTGGGAACTCCCTGTGCTACCTTCACATATTTTCTATAAATCTAAAACTATCCTAAAATAAAAAAGACTATTTAAAAATACTTGAGCGTCTATTACGTACAAAGTACTGTGCTAAGCATCAGAAAATTCAGATCTATATAATTATTTCAGGTAAAGGCATTATCAATCATATGTTATTTGTTCCACACCTACTCATTTACCTGTATGTTAGCAGAAAGAACTAATTAAGATACTTAGTTTTATTTATTTAACTTGACTGCACATTTATATCTTATTATTCTACTAGAAGATGACTTCTTAGAAGATAGAAACAAATTGGAATTATTAACTTATTGAGCATGCCCTAGATATTTTTACATTCATAAAATGAAGAGAGTAATAAACTTACACTAAAATAATAATTTGTCACAAAGTAGAGTGAGCAATAAATACTGAACTGCTTCAATATATGACCAAAGGTCATGATGTTCTTTCAAGCTATTAACTGTCTTCTTTACTAAGTGACTATTTCATGACTTTCTATGTTTAACAAAGCCATGAGAAATGTGTATTACATGCTCAAAATTGTCACATTTTCTTTATTGAAGCTTTCATTTCAGTAACCATTAATTTTCTGCTTGAGAAAGAGAATGAATGGGGAATAATCCTTCAGTATTTGGATTACTATTACAATTTTACTGCATAGACAATCAAATACATATTTGGAGTGTGATTTGTATAAGATTTTAAGAAATGAAATATTAAATGGGCTCCTTTAAAAACTGTAAAACTTTCAAAATGATCTCTATATGCAGATCCATGAAAATGAAATTTAGTTCCTTTGTGGAAGATATGTCTTTGCTAGATAAAACCGAATAAGCAGGTCTTTAATATAATTTATTGGCTTCTGTTATCCCAGTGGCTAAATCACACCCTTTTAATAACACAAGTCATTTTATTCATTTAGCTCACTGAAAATAATGTAACAGAATTACTGTAGATGACTCAGTGATTTATTACAAACCATGATATATAGTCAATTATTTTAAATTTTCAAGTACAATACTTCACAGACACATAAGGCAAACTCCCTCTTTTCACAACAGCTTCCTGTGGACTTAAAGAGACATTTTCTTTATTCATATTAAATAGGCCCAAAGGTAAGAAATGCAAAAACAGTAGAATAAAATGCTGCTTAAAAAGAATTATTTAGAAATATTAAGAAATACTATGCAGCTATACTAATGGTAGCTTCATTTTCTCTCAATTCAGAGGAAAAAAATATTTTGCCCTAGCATTAAATTTTTGATTAATTTCCTCAAAATGCTGATATATTGGCCATTTACTGATTACACCAATAACTAAGGTAAACTAGATGGACCAAATGAAGTCTCAAAAGAAACCAGAAAAAGTTTTAACTGCATTAAAATAAAAACACCACATAATAAAATTTATAGTACACAGCTAATGCAGTAAAGGAAATTTATAGCATTAAATGATTAGGTCAGTAAAAATCTCAAATCAATAAGTTTCTATTATAAAAATATTATAAAAGGAGGACAAATGAACTCAAAGCAAAGGAAGCAAATAAAGAGAAGAAATATATGTAAATATATATAAGGATTAATATAAATGAATTTTGAAAACAGTAAAACAATTTTAAAAACAATAAAAACTGAAACTTAAAACTGTTTCCTTGAAAACATCAATAAACTTGATAAACTTCTAGCAACACTAAAAATAAGGAGAGAAGCCATCATTATCAGTATTGAAAAGAAGTTATTACAGACCCAACAGATACTAAAATAATAATAAATAAGGAATACTATTAACAATGTTACACATATAATTTTGACAACTTAGATAATTCTTCAAAAACAACATCAAAATTTACCCTATATGAAGCAGATAACCTGGATGGTCCTATAATTATTAGAGAAACTGCATTAATAGTTAAATGTCTTTCAACAAAGAAATCTCCAGGCTCAGGTAATTTCACCATGAAACATTTAAGTAAAAAAATGTTATCCTCAGCCAGGCACAGTGGCTCACGCCTGTAATCCCAACACTTTGGGAGGCTGAAGCAGGTGGATCACGAGGTCAGGAGATCAAGACCATCATGGCCAACATGGTGAAACCCCAACTCTACTAAAAATAAAAATTAAAAAATTAGCTGGGCATGGTGGCACACACCTGTAGTCCCAGCTACTTGGGAGGCTGAAGCAGGAGAATCGCTTGGACCCAGGAGATGGAGGTTGCAGTGAGCCAAAATCGTGCCACTGCACTCCAGCCTGGTGACACAGTGAAACTCCATCTCAAAAAAGAAAAAAATGTTATCCTCAATATTTTCCAGAAAATAAAAAAGAGACAACTATCTCATTTCATAAGGCCATCATTACCCTGGTACCTAAACCAGACAAAGACATTACAAAATTAGAGACAATTTCAGACTAACATTCTTTATCAACAGAGGCATAAAATATTCCTCAGAAATGATTAGCAAACAGCATTTAGTAATACACAGAAAGAATAATATAACAAAGTGGAGTTTATGATGGGAATGCAAGACTGTCTCCGTATTTGATAGTGAATTATTATTGACACTGAAAACACGTGATCATATCAACTCACACAGAAAAAGTATTCTACAAAATTCAACATCCATATATGAGAATACTATCAGCAAACCAGAAATAGAAGAAAATACCCTCAACCTGAAAAAGAGTACCTACAAAAACCATACAACTAACATTATATTTACTAGTTAATAAACGGTTTCCTGCTAATATCAGGAAAAAGACAAGGATTTCTGCTCTCAACACTTCCATTCAGCATTATACTATAATGAAGAATTGTAAACTAAAATTTAATAAAACATTAGCATTTAGCAACAGCATTAAAAAGAATATTTAAGAATAAATCTGACAAGAGATGTCAAGAACGTATACTCTTAATAACATAAGATACTAAGTCAAAACAAAAATAGTATTTTTAAACATTAGCAATGTACAAATGTAAGTCACAGATTTTTAAAATAACTCCTCTCAAAAGAAAAAATACTTGGGTATAAATCTAACTAAACATGCACAGGTTCTAAACTGTAAAATACTGATGGAAGAAATCAAAGACTTAAATAAAAAGAAAGACATACCATGTTCAAGTTACTACGAGAGTCAACATAGTAAAGATTTCAATTTTCCCTAAGTTTATAGCTTCAATATAATTCCAATCAAAATCTCAACATGATGTTTTAGAAATATAAACAGATTGATTTTAAGTTTTATATGGAAAGTCAAAAAATTAAAATAACTAAATCAATTTTGTAAAAGAATAATAAAGTCACAGAAAAAAAGGGGGTACTAACAAAAGCAAAGACTAAAGATGAACTGTACAGAACAGAGTCCAGAAATACACCCATACATTTTCAGACAACTGATTTTTGACAAGGCTACAAATGCATTTCAATTGAAGGAAGGACACTGTTTTCAACAACTGGTGCTGAAACAATTGAGCATCTCTATGTAAAATAATATACCCCTTAACTTAAACTTCACAACTTATTAAAAATTAATTTAAAATGGATCCTAATTCTCAAGGTAAAACTTAAAACTATAAACCTTTTTGAAAAAACCATAGGAGAAAATCTTCATAACCTAGAATGAGGCAGAGTTCTTAGATATACACCAAAAGCATGATCTATTAAAACTTTTGAGAAACTGGACATCATAAAAATTAAACAGGTTGGCTCTACAGGAAAATAATTAAGGGAATAAAAAAGAAAAGCTACAGACTGAAAGAAAACATTTACAAATCACATATCCAATGAAAGATTTGTATCCAAAATATATAAAGAACACTCAATAGGAAGAAAATAACCCAATTAAAAAGTGAGCAAAAGATTTGTTTTTGTATTTTTTGAGACAGGTTGGAGTGGCTGGAGTGCACTGGCGTGATCATAGCTCACTGTAGCCTTGGTCTGGTGAGCTCAAGCAATTCTCTCACCTCAGCCTCCCAACTAGCTAGGACTATAGGCACACACCACCATGCCCAGCTAGCTAATTTTTAAAAAATTATTATTTCTTTGTAGAGGTAAGGTCTTGCTATGTTGCCCAGGCTGGTCTTGAACTCCTGAATCAAGCAATCCTCCCACCTTTGCCTCTCAAAGTGCTGGGATTATAGGCATGAGCTGCCACACCTGGCCCAAAAGATCTGAAGACACTTAACTAAAGAATATACACAAACGAAAAATAAGTATGTATGTTTAGCATCCTTAAGGAAAAGCAAATTAAAATCATAATGTGATACAACTGTCTATACTTTTGAATGACGAAAATCTTAAAATATTAAGAATACCAGTGCTTGCTTTCAAGGATGCACAGCAAATGGAACTCTTTGCTGCTTGGAATGCAAAATGGTACAGCCATTCTGAAAAACAATTTGACAATTTCTCATATAAGTAAATATATACTTACCATATGATCCAGCAATCCCACTCCTGGGTATTTGCCCTAGAGAAATAAAAAATTAGGTTCACACAGAAATATGCACATGAATGTCTGCAAAAGTTTTATTCATAACTGCCATAACCTAGAACAACCCACTTGTCATTCAGCAGCTGAATGGATAAACTGTGGTTCATTCATACAATGGAATACTATTGAGCAATAAAAAGAACAAACTATAAATACATGCAACAACTTGCATGAATCTCATAGGCAATTTTGCTGAGTAAAAGAGACCAGCCTCAAGGTTGTATACTATAGGATTCTATATTTTAACATTATATTAATATTTTACAACACTATCAAAAAGACTAAAATAATGGAGAACACATTAGTGGTTTCAGGAATTAGGGATAGGATAAGCATATGATTATAAGGTATACAGCACAAGGGAGTTTTGGGAATGATCAAAATATTCTATATCCCCATTGTAGTGGTCATTATATAAATCTTCACATGTGTTTAAGTCACAGAGCTGTTATGCTGAGAATTTTATTGCATAATTTAAAAAATGAAAATGAAAAACAAAAGGACTTTGCTAGATAAAAAAGAGGTTTGCTGGTTAAATGTGGCTCAGTGTTATGTTTTTCCCCAAAGTAGATGCTCAATTAACTTTTACCAAACAAAAACTCTGAAATTGGCTGTAATGTCTGCTTCAATACCAATCTCATTTACATCCCTAAGATTCAAATATTTAAATAACTTTTTGTACTGTCATTAATACTTTCTATCATCATATAGATTACTGAAAGCTGTCTAGTTTACAAACATTTATTAAAAACCTAAAATGAAAATTAGAAATCCAGATATATTAACCAATTATTTTAAACTTTAAAAAAACTATGATTATTAATAGTAACTTTTACTTTACGTATTGTATGTTTAGCCTCATTTTAAAAAGGGCAAGATCGATCTGTACTGAAGTCATTACTCAAAGGCACGGTATCCCAAACAGGCATTTCATAAGTGTTTACAGAATTAATTAATCTTTATTAAATATGGAATGAGCTGCATAGCTATGCTATTAATTTATCTCAGATATTAACTCTTTCTAGGATTTGTTTTTGCTTGAATTAGCAAAACAGACTTAAAAACTGTAATTATTCTGGTTCTAACTACTATGTATACTTTTGTCACTAACACAAAATTTCTGTGCTGCTGTACAATTTTCTGTGCTAAATAAGCACTGGGTATTTGTTTGCCTGTAGCTTCTGTGCTACCAATCAAACCTAGAAGGATCCTGCCATGTCACTTCCTACACTGACCTGTGACAACAGACCTAAGACTCATTAATTCTGATCAATTAGCTAAGCTAGATCATATATATGTGAATGAATAAAAATAACTTCATCTATACAAACAAACAAACAAACCCACATTAACTTTGCACTTGCTTTGCTCTAAACTGTGTAAAAGAGTTTTCCTATGATGGAAAGCGATCAGTAATGTAGCTGAGGTTTTCAAAACTACCTAGCCAAAGAATTAAACACATTTTTAAATTCTAATGATGTTATTTGCCTATATTTACAGTACAAAGTGTAATTTTCATACTTATTTTACATTTCTATTTGCTAGAGAATTATTTTAGAGCCCTCCACATTATATTAATCATTTTGAAAATATTCTTTCTGAATATTCACTTAACATCTGATCATCTCCAATTTATCTCAATGAAAATTTTGAATTTTACAGCTTCAGTTAAGTTAAACTATGAAGTGTATGATAATGATGCTAAAGCACATTCATTTTTTACATTCTGTAATATATACTTTGATGTCACATTACACTATCACTTGCAAACAAACCAAAGTGCATTTTAGCAACCAGTCAAAATAATAAAAAATTATCTATAAAAATAATTATACTATATAACTGAAAGATGAAAAAACACTCAATCTGAAGCATTCAATGCAGTAATTTTATTTTTTTGAGTCAAAACTAGAATCATAAGCCATGAGTTTACTTAACTACTTAAGAAAAAAAAACTAATATATCAAGTTGCGGCTTTCTATATTTTAGTTCTGTTAACATACAATAAACTGATTAATAAGGACACTATTATGATAAGTAAATAATAAAGGCAATTTGTAAAAAAAAAAAAAAAGTTTATTCAGAAACATATTGGTTCAGACTTTTAAATTTTCATGAGCATCTCAACCATTGGTTTTAATTGCTTTCCACAGCACCTAACATTTACTCTTTAGTCCCTTCACACATCCTGCTCTGGAGCATATTACTATGGGTATTAAAGTAGATCAAATCATAGAGAAGCACAGTCTCCTACAAAATTACAATAAGGGTAAATTACCCTTTAGATAATTTTCACAATTTAGCATAGTTAATCATATCAAGATCATGTGAACCCATGATTAAGTCTCCTTGAAATATCCATTTAAGCTATTATAAACATGATGAAAAGTGAATGACTTTGTCACCTAATTGAATTTAGACAAACATTTTTTCAACCCAAAATTTAAAAAAAAACATTTTTTCAACCAAAAATAAAACCACTGCAAAGCAATCCTAACATGTAATACATTTAAAATATAGTAAAACACAATCCAGTATTACTTAAGAGATTAATATCCCTCTAAAATACTAGCAGAATTGGGAAATATGCACAAAAGAGCTTTTTTCTAAACATGCATGAAGCATAGACAGGGTTATACATGCCAATTATAATACGGCTGCATAATTATTGAGTACATTTAGAAAGAAATCGTATTTCAAGAATTATTAAAACCAAGTTTTTGTTATACAGGTGTTGAAAGTTAGCTCCACTACCCAAACTCCAGTATTTATAATACAGATTTTTTAAGTAAACTCTTTTGAAAAATATTACCTGCTTCTGTAGCCATCTTTCGCGCCTTCGTTGTTTCCTTCTTAGATTCTTCAACTTGCTCCTTTCTCTGTTATTGACTCTCTGATTAATGCTGCCCAGTGAAAAACTGGCTGGGTTCAGGAAGTCCAGAGGAGAGAGGTGTTCTTCTTGGTCTGCGGCCTCCAGCATGCTCCTGCCAGCTGAGGGCAGGTCCATGAGGAAAGTCAGGTTGTTAGTATTAGCATGGTCAGAGTACACTGAAGAAGCTTCTAGACCACACTGTAATTCTCCTCCTCTTTGTGTCTGGGTCTCATGGGGAGCCACCGAAAATCTTTGCAGCAGCATATTAGGATCAAAACTGGATGGATTCTGAAAGGAACAGCTATTTTTACTAGATTGTAAAGGCAAGCCTGAAAGGTCAATAGGCTGTGTTTCATTTAGTCTGGAATAGGCAGCAGTCTTACTATGTATTTCATATAAAGTGGGTAATAAAGTCAGTTTCTCACTGATGTTCAGATCCAAACTATGTGATTTTCTATGAAAAGCTCTTGTAGTGCATCTGCCAGTCACAAGCTGGGGAACAAAAAAGCTGGTATTTTGGTTCTGATGCTTTGGAGAGCAATTTTTCATTCTTCATCTCAAAATATGTTGATCGCACCTCTAGGCAGAGTGCTTCTGTTAATCTTCCAGGGTCATTATTATTTTGGGCCATGTTTAAAAGCCTGTGATTTCTGTTTTTAGAGCTACCACCTGTCAGCAGAGCTTCCTTGTCACAACCTGACTGAACTCCAGGATGTGACAAGTATTTCAGTGATGGTCTCATTAGTCTGCCTGCCTGTGCTGGCTGATAATCGGTCCGGCTCTTGGAGAGATGTACAGCTGCAAGCTGGCCGCAGGAACATTTTGGAGTGCTGACAAAATTAAAGCCCCCTAAACGGGCCCCACAGAAAGGGCAATTCAGTTTTCCAACTGTCCACTGGGCCTACAGGTAATACAGAAAAATAAAGACAATGCTTTCATTATAAAGTAACCAAAGAGAATTTTTTTTTTAAAGACGGCCACATGAAAGTTTTCTATGCCACAGAAAAGGCTAGCTTTCTGTTTTCTGATTAGTAGACTGAACAGCAAATAGAAACAAGCCTTCCAATAACTAAAGATAAGCAGCACCAAAGTTCTAAAATGATAATGTATTGCAAATCATACCAATCCAAACAATATTCCTAAGAATTCTTAAAGAGTCTTGTAAACAATAGGTTGACTATGGATACAGTGTGAACTAAAGAAAAATATGCTATGGAACCAGGAAGCAAATCAGTGGACAGAGCTTAATTTGCAAGTAAAATCTCACAGAAAAGTGTCTGTTTTGATACACTTCTTGCATACCAAGCACTGTGGGAGGGAACTTTACTCAATCAACAGAATAAAGCTCTTCCTGGCTTTTTACATACAACCAAAAGATATTGATTGCATACATCAGACAGTGCATTTTCTGTGCTTAGATTGGAAATTAATAATGAACTATCTTAAAATTACCTTTTCAACTGAGATAGTGAAATATCTGCAGTGTCCTAATATATTCTGTTAACTTAAAAACAGTGTACTGGCATTCTCCTAGAAAACTGTTACAGTGTGAGAATGAATGTAAGAGATATCTATCAAATGTTTTTTTTTAACAAAAATTAAGCTACTCAGTGGAGAAATGTAAGTATTTATTTCCAAAGTCCTATTACTTATAATTTTCTAAGACAGGTGTTTTGAATTGTGAAAAATAACTATACATACAATGTAAGCTCTTATAATATTTCATTAAAAATTCTTTAAAGTGTAGAATTTTCATTTTGATTATACCAATGAGAGTTATTAATTAACCTATTTATTTTATATGTTTGTAAATTTATGTGTATATGTATAGATATGAATAACACATACAGAATATTCCATTTATTCAACAGGACCTATTCTTGGTGCTGAGGTTATACAAATGAACAAAATAAAAAAGTCCCTGACTTCACAGTGCTTATATTCTAAGGTAGGAGTTAGGCAATTAACAAGTTAAATAAGTATATGTGTATGTAGGTAAATATGTACAGGTTTATGTACAATAATATATATACTGTCATACATATGTGTATATGCATCTGTATATTTAAAAGTAATATATATTACGTGTGTGTGTGTGTGCATGTGTATGTAAAATACAGATAGGTATATAAGGCAGAGAAGGGAGAAAAGAAGTGTGAAGAGGGGTAATGGGAGTGAGGAGCAGTAGGTTGGCCAACCAATGTATCTAAGAAAAACAGTTCTAAAAAGAGGACAAAAACATTCTGAAGGTTATGTATTCTTACTTTTACTCAGAAACTAAGAACTTACTTTTTGGATTAGGCAGTTTATCCATTCTGGAAGGGCTTCTGTATTCATGTGCCACACATGACAAATATTTTGAGCATCAACTGAATCATGTTTATCCTGTTAAATAATAATAAATGATATTACTAATTACCGGTTCAGAATTTACTTCACAGGTTTCATATTTAAGTAAAACTCAAAAATACAAATTTAATTTTAGCTAGAAAGCAAATATACACTGCCCTCCTTTCCTAACTCCCATAATAAAAAACAAATCCACAACAAAGATTCTTTAAAAATTTCTTCAGGGAATAACTACCTGTGATTTAAGACAAAGCCCTTCCATCTCATTGAGGTCATCAAATGAAATTTACAATTTAGCATTTAGTTACTGAATGAACAAATCTAGTGCCTTTTTCTGCATGTGAGACAAAATAGTGCCTTTCATGTCAACTTTCTCCAGCCCCAAATCTCTGATTCTATCTGAATTCTACTAATAACAGAATAAAGTTGCTGTATTCTCTATCAAGATGCTGGATGAATATGCAGAAAGATGGGGAAGCAGAATGATGGGATTCAGGACACACTACCCCAAAACAGGCCTCCTTGGCATACTGAAAAACAGCAGAAGCAGGAAGATCTCACTGACCTTCCCTCTGCCCTTTTCCTCTGAAGCAGGTCAATAACCTAGAAAGGGTTTTCTAACCTCCCATAAAGTATGGCATAACACCCTTACACGAGAGATGCTAAAACTGTCCTTACAAACTTTATAAAGTAACCCCGGAAGAAGAGGGGGGACAAACAAAAATTAACCAAGCTTGCAGCACATTCAGCATTAATCCCCAGGTCAGCTTGCTTTCTGACCTGCTTCCTTATAGCTATTTGGTGCCTATTGCCCCAAATCCCACAGACCCTAGTTCCCCTTAACTGCTCTATAGGTAACAACTTTAACATTATGAATCTCTAAGTTTTCCCTTTGAGATATTCCTCTAGGTCCTTCATACCAATGAAACTACTAACACCAGCTGGTCTGAAAACCCCATTGATGCCAGCTGCTCTGAATGAAGGATGTCACCAGAAGCTGACTCACCAAATAATGTAGTTTTCGCATCCTGATGATTTCATCCTTCATTCCCCGACCAATTAGCCACCCCAATTTTCTAGCTCCTCACTCTCCATGGTCTCGTTTAAAAAACCCCAGCCCAGAACTCCTTAGGGAGATAATGGATTTGAGGGTCTCTTCCCATCTTCTCACTGGACATCTTGCAATCATAACATTCTTTCTTTGCTGCGAATTCCGCTCAGTGTATTGGTCTGTTACTACGCAGTGGGCAAAATGAAACTGTTAGTCCTGAAACAGTGACATCCCCTACACCAGGAGAAAGGTATCTTCAAAACTTCATTTGAGATTGGCCCTCTAAATAAGTTTACCAATTCATCTAATAAACTGGCAGGAAGGGGCATACTTCAGTGCAAGTCTGTATATGGATAAGCATATGACAGACTAGGTCTTTTGAGAGGTAAATCTTCAATTTTAGCAAGAGAAGAGAAACTTTAAGTCACATTCTGTCTCCACTGTTCAGCAGCAAGCAAACTGCGTGGAAACACCCTAGAATCCTTTTTCATAAACTCACAACAATATGAATATGAATAGATGTTATCAGATTTTCCTCCTCAAAAGAGAAATTCTGGCATGTTCAGTCATTGATAATCCTAGGGTTCCAAACTTTAATTATTCTAAGAAATCTGTGGGTGCCAATTTCTACAGAGTCTGGGAGAGTGAAAAACCCTGGTAAGTTCAAGGTTCTCTTTTGACTAGCATTGAAGAAAGAACTTGCATCAAGATCATGAACTCTGTGAAGAGTCCCCTTAGAAGAGTATTTCACAAAATGTGGTCCCTAGGTCACCAGCACAGACCTAAGTTGAGGTACTTACTAAAAATTTATACTCCTGAGCCACACCTAAGAGTGACTATAAATAAATTCCTACTTATGATTTTCATATACACTAAAAACCCAGAGACATCTTTGTTAGTGTTTGATTTTGTGTGCTTCTGTCACCTGCCTTTTCTAAGTTCTGATAGCAATTAATTTACAATAACAGTTCAGTCATGACTAGCTTTTCTCTCCCCGCTCATATATAAAATTTTTAAAGAACCCTGGGAAACATATTGGAAGTGACTCAATAAAACTGAACAGTATAGCTTTATCTAACAATTTTGCCCCAGAAACAAACTAAAGGTATGGATACAGTTTTTGAAAAAATAGAATTAATTTTATGAAACATGTATACTCAGACACACTAGCTTCTTTCATTAGGAGCTGACAATTATGAAAATTAGTGTAACTCTAATAAATATTTTTAAAAGATCACGTAGAGAATACCAACTGGAATTGACAAATGAGATAACCTTTTCATTTTCAGATCCAGAATTTTTTTCCGACATTTCAAGATTATGTCTACATATAAAAAAGGAAAGAAAGGAGGGAGCGACAGAGGGAGGGAGGAAATTTCTACACTGGTAGAAAGAACAATAGATTATCAATGTCAAAATAAGTTAATGGCATTCAACCTATCAATATTTATTGAGTGATTACTAAATACAGTGTTGACCACACAGAGCAAGTAGAGACATACTTATTAATGTGCCAGGGATTGTGTTACATAAAGGTATATATATATATTATATCTGTATTAATGTATTAATATTTCACTATGTTCTATGTATTTTACTATGTGCATTTCATTATTTCATATAATCAGACAAATTGATCAAGATATTTAATCACATAGCATTGATCATAACACTAAAACCACTATCCACTATAAATTACAGAAATGCTTCATGAATATTCCTATGAGAATAAACACTGGAGTCACAGTTGTAGGTAGAAGAAAGTTCTATAATGTACTTATTCTTCTTATTTTCACTAAATAACAAATATTTATATTGTGCTTACTATGCACAGGCACTGTCTTAAGAGTTTTTACTGCCTTACAGATAGGAACACTGAAACAAGAGATCCCAAGCTTCCATACTGCCTCTTATGCCATATAAAATACTACAGTTCTTAGGGAAATAAACTTTCTTACATCTCTAGCCTGTGTATGTTTTAAGGCATGATACTGCTATTTTTCTCTAAGTTTATAAAACAAAACTGATACCTATCTTACTTTTAAATTAAGAAATAATTTTATGTAGGAAGAGATAGGTTTAGAAAAATTCCACAGCTGATTCTGCTTTTGTACCCCCTCAATTCAACCTCCTTCATTTGAGAAAAATTAATATAAAACAGCATATATTTTTTCTCTAAATAGCTAAAATTTAAAGTATAGTTTTATCCCCTCACAACCAAAAAAAGGAAAATCATTTGTAGCAATTGGTACAGGTAGGAAAGCATAAAAAGCTTGGTTGAATTTATAGTATTGTTTCATTTTCTGAAAACTTTACATATGGACCAGGGTAAACACAGACACCTCGATTATAAATGAAATTGCCAAGTACCCGTATTTACCAACAGTCTTAGAAAAAATATTTTTTATTTGTAATATTTATTTCCAATATTAATTCTAAAAGTAAAAAGGATGTACCAGTTTTGCTTCTAAGTTCAAAGTCAGCTAAATTTTTTAAAATCACATGAATATATAAATTATAAAACAAGTTTGATGAATGTATTTTAAGATGAATGATGAAACTGGAGGCAACCCAATTTGAGGAATTTAAAGCCTTTAAAGTATGAGCATAACAAGTTATTTCCTTGGGAAAATTTTGACTGAAAATTAGAACTATTTTACTAGGATTAAAAAAATTACTAGATAGATTTTCTTTATGTCTCAAATTTCTCACACAGAGGAAGGAGGAAGGAAAAAGAGGAGAAAGTAATAGCAATTTCACATAATGATGTCAGAAAAATGTTGATAAAATTATGTTTGTAAATGAAATAATTTGTTCAAGCAGCAGAGGGAGCCAAGGGTACTGTTATTTTAATTTTTTTCTTTAAGTGTTGGGAATATTCTCAGTTGCTATACAGAAGAATGTCACTTAATTTTAAAATTACAGATTTGATGTCTTTATCATTATGTGATCTTTAATATTTTTAATTAAGTATAACAAGTTACATGCAAAAAGTTGATATTATTACATAGTATTTTGGAAGATGTTTAACCTTTGGCGTTTCCAATGTAAGCAATAACATTCCCTCAGCTAATTCGTTAAATGTAAGCCAACTGTATTATTTGACTACTACAACTAATACCACGGGGAAAAGGTTATGTAACAAAGATGTCATTTAGATTAACATTATTAATTAAATGTCTAAAGTGTTACAAATGTAAAGAAACCAAAATTCTATTGGACTGCCTGGTTTGCCTATGTATTCTTTGAGAAGGTACTTTAAGGATAAAAACTTTATAATCAAAAGGTCACAAAGAATTGTAAAAAATGAAAAGCATCACTTAAAAGCAAACAGCCTCCCTGCCTCAATTCTTGGTACCTTCTAATTCACTCTTCACACTATTAGCAAAATGATCTTAAAATTCAAAAGCCATGTTACCTTCTCCCACAGACTTCCCAGCTCCCAGGATGAAGATCAAGGTCTTTGACTTATGAGACCATAAATGATTTGAACAGTACTCATCTTTCTGCTCTCAAATCTTGCCAAACTCCCTCTTCATCTCTGAACTCCAATCATGGCAGTCTCTTTTAGTTCCGGGCATCCACCACACGGCCTTTGAACACGCTGGTCCTGAATCTCAGAATTTTCTCCTACCTGTACTGTCCTCACTTACCTATCATGTCTCCACACAAGTCACTTCCTCAGAAAAGCCTTACCCGCTAGGTCTAGCACCCTATCTATAACCTACTCTTATGGCTTCCTATACTTTTCCTTTTTGCCACTTAAACAGCTAATAATTTATATATACATGAGTAACCAATATTTAATATTTATGTAACTGGTCAATATTGTAAGTATTAAATTATTTTGATATTGTTACGAATATCAAACTTTTAATATGATTATACTATAATTAGACTACATTTATAATTGTTGTAACATAATTAATTATATTAACATAAGATTAAACATAAGTTTTCAGGAATGACAATGTGTAAGATCTGACAAGGGTGAAGCTGCTGGTTCGCACAGCATTGAGACCTTCTGGACTGGCCATGACTGAAGAATGAATGTTGTTTTTTGTGGTTATAGATGTTGAGGAGTCACTCTGGAGTAATAGTCTTAGACCTGGATTTTTTTTCTTCTTCTCAAGGCCTGAGGGATCTTTCTTTTGCACCAAGCTGTAAACTTCAATATTTATTTCAAAGTCATTGGATACATCTTGCGAGTAAATGCAGTAGTCAATGTCAGAGCATTACCATTAAAAGAGTTTGAAGTGCTTGCTAATGGTGTGACTACCATATTTTCAGCTCCTGCCTTTAGTATAATTAAGTAACAGTAATTTGCTTCATCTGGTTTCTGAACCGTACTGCAGACAAAATCTGCTTTTAGAGGCAAGTGGATTTCTGACAAAGTAACGGATCCTTTGGATGGGATAAATTCACTTTGGGATACCGGACTAGCCTTATTCTTCCTCTGAGGTCCTTCATTCTTCAATTTATTCAATTTGTCATTCTCTTTTCAGTTGCAATTGGAAGAAGTCTTTCAGCTTCAGCTTCTTCTAGGGACCCTTTTCCATGCTCTTCATCAACACAGCAGTTAAGAGCCTGGCTAGCTGGATAGATCACTGTCTCTTGCATATTTATTTCATTATTCAGTTCCTGTATTTTCTGTTTGATATTAACTTGACAAGGAAAGGCATTATTTTTTTCATTCACTTTTGAAGTAACATCTTCCTTCTGAACAATCACCTGCTTTATTGACGGACGTTCTGTTTCTTTGAATTACTGTCCCATCACAAAGAGAAGATGACCGAGAGACTCTTGTCAGTAGGAAATACTAAGTTTGGTCTGGACAAGATCCCCTTTTTATCTTCTTTGGAAGTTCATATTTATTTAAAAATAAAATGTCAAGTGACTTCCAGTGTTGAAGAAAGAGGTTTTCTAACCATATTTGAAGATGTTAGTGGTTTTGGTGCCTGGCATCGAAGATGATGTGTTCTTTCTGGAAACTATATCTTGTTGGACTTATCCAGATTGATGAGAAATGAAAGAATCCCATAGGAAGGATAAAACTGGCTAATTGTACCAGTCATCAGATAAAACCAGCCAACAGAGAATTTTGTGCAAAACACAACACTTCTGAATTAATTACTGTCCGACCACAAAGAGAAGATGACTGAGAGGCTCTTGTCAGCCAATGCAGGGACACACTCTGTGTCACCAAGTATGTATTGGCCTATAAATATGTCTATCAACTAAGCGATTGATTGCCCACTATGTACTTGCCACTATGAGAAATATCAGAGATTGTCCTTGATTTGAAAAGGGCACAGCCTTAGTGAGAAAACAAACACACACGAAGCAATAACAGAACCATCTATCATACCTAAATTAATATAGTTAAAGAAAGCATAATACTCAGGTTGCATCTTAGCTTAGTATTTTCCAGTATGCTCATAGTGGAGGCATTTTCATGGCAGTTAGCTAATAATCTTTGGGTTAAGTTTCAAGATTTCATGTGTAGTTGAGGAGGCAAGCATTATTCAAAGAGACTTCACACATCCCTTCCTTCCATTCCCAGAATATCCTCATGTAATCAAATGACTCACAAAACCAATATCATTCTATTCTGCAAATTTCTGGATGGAGATTGACAGAATAAAACTTTGGGGAGTGCCTCTTTTAAATTAACCCTGAGCTCAACTGTAAAATACAAAGGCTTATTGCTAAGATTCAAAGATAGGTTCTTTTACTTGGATGCCTAAGAGAAGCTCGAAGACCAAATTCAATGTACAAAGTTGTCATTAGAGACAAAAGTTAGCATTTGATAAGATCTTTAGTAATTAGGCTGTTGCTGGATAATGCAGATAAGGGGAGATTGGTAGAACTAGCTTTATAAGTTTCTAATGTGAAAATATTAGAAAGCTATAGCCAGGAGACACAATACTAAAATAGAACAAAGTTTCCCAGAGACTGCCAATTTGTTTTAAAATAGCTAGACAGAGGACTCATTTGATGGAAATTTTTGATGTCTAGATTACTTCCAGATTTATGCATTTTAACTCATTCATTCTTTCAGCGGTTTTCTATGCAGTGGTACAATCAGGCAGAGAAGGACAGGCAAAATGGATTTCTAATCATTTTGTTTGATAGTGACCTGTCCATGGCCATGGTCAGTGGAGGAACCAACCAAAACGCAGTATCTACATAGTTTCTGACCACAGCAGCCTACTTCAGCCATTTTAAATATCACTTACATTTTTCGTATAACTTTATTTTTCACTGGTTGCATAAACTCTCTTTGACTTCTCTGTAGACCTTCCCCTGTGATAAAAATAGCTAGATTATATGTTCCTTTAATTACTCTTTACCTCATTTACTTGTAGTCTTTCTCACTATAAAATTATAATGTGGATGGGTACCCTTTGTCCAAGCATATGAGAGTGGTACATTCTCAGTTCAATCTTGGCTGAGTCTTCAGCTTTGCTTGTGGCCTAAAATTTATTTTGCTTTTTTGATCATGAGAATATAAACATTGTGCAGTTCTGCATTCTCCTTTGCCTCACTGATGTTTCCTTACAGGGCCTTGAGCCTTTCGGACTTATGCCTTTTACCTGAATTTAATGTACCTCATTTTCATTTCTACTAACTAAGCTTGCTGTCAATACTAAAGATATATCTTCTGATCTCTATTGCCTACTTCAAAATAGATACTACACATTGAAACTAGAATGTTTTATCACATGGGGAGGCAGTAGTTACAGTGGCTTTGAAGTCAATGGACTTAAGTTTAAATCCTCTCTGTGACTTATCAAACGTAACCATGGCACGTCACTTAACTTTGCCGGCCCTCTGAAATCTTCTGTGTCAAAAGGGAACAATGAACTCCACAGTGACAATAGAGTTTTTAAAAATTCTGTCAGCCTCTTGAACCAGAATAGATTCACAGAGACTTCAGACAATAGAGATGAATGAGTAAACACACTTAGCACAGTTTCGAGTACATGGAATGAGCTTAGTAAGTGGTGGCTATTAAAAGTGCAGTATTTTCTTCATTGACTACCAGAAGGTGATAAACTCCACTTATTCATGTTTCCTCCATTTCTGGTACCAACGGGGAGAACTTATAAAGTTGCAGAATGAATGCAATATAAAAACCTAACAAAAAAGTTTTAAATTCCTGAAAACTTCACAAGGACATATAATTTCTCTTCTGCTCATCTTTGAATTTCCAGGTCCTATTACAGGAACTGTGGGGTCTTAGTCTGCTTGGGATAACATCACAAAATACCACACACTGAATGACTTAAACAATAGCAATTTATTTTCTCTCAGTTCTAGAGGCTGAAGGTTTGAGATCAGGGTACCAGCATGTTTTGGCTCTGGCGAGAGCTCTCTTCTAGCTTGCAGATGGCTACTTACTGTGTCCTTACAGGATCTCTTTCTCTTTATGACTTTTATAGGGTCACAGTTCTATCAGATTAGGGCCCCACCTTTACATTCTTACCATAATTAACTCCTAAAGATCTTATCTCCATGTATAGTCACACTGTATCTGTAAAATATGCACTTGGAGGGCACACAATTCAACCCATAGCATAACACGTGGTAAGACTAGTAAGGAACAAATATATGCCGTCACTAAGAAAAGGGTACACAAAATATTAAAAATGTAATAAGCAATAAAAATATTTCTCTCAATATTACAGCCATTGAAAGAAAGATACCACCAGAATAATAAAACCAGAGAGAAAACAAGCAAATTATCTAACCAAAAAAGGTGAGGGAGGAGGTATATACTCTAATAATCAATTCAACATTCATTAGTCCTACTCACGTCAGCCACTGCATTGTCAGTGGTGTTATGCAGATGAAATACTTCATAGCCTGGTGATGGAAAAAGTCATAACCTAGCAATTAAAGTGTTCTACAGTAAGTGTTGGACCATCCCTCAGTTTCCAATTACCTGAACCCAGTGGAACTTGGTAACTGCCCCTAAAAGTCTCACAAACAATGAATGTTGACCAGTGATTTCTTTTAAAACCAATGCATACTTATAACTGTCATTTAGGGTCCTTACATATGGATATATATAGTTTGTATGCTAACTCTGCACAAATCCAGGGCAAACCTTTAACAAACGAACTCCCTCTAAAACTGTGCAGTATACAATCTGCACATTGAAGGAAATGTCTGATCTTCTAGATTTCATTTAACATTTAACACTAATAAACAACCCTTTTTTTTTTTTCTGGAAAATGTTTGTCCCTTAACTTCCACAATATTGTATCCTAATTTTCGGTTCTATTTTTTCAGTCTTTTTTTTCTCCTTTGTGAGAGCTTCTCTTTTTCTGTCTATCCTATAAATGTTCCTATACGACAGGAACTACTTCTCTCTCACTCCATTCATACACTGCATGGTAATCTCATCTACTCTCACAGCTTCACCTAAAACTTACAACCTGATGACTCCAAATCCAGTTTTAGTTCAGATCTCTCTTCTGAATCCCATATTCATAGAACTCAGCAGCCTCCTAAAATATTTAAGTATTCTACAGGCCACATAAACTTCCCATGTCCAAAATGATAACAAAACTAACTAAAACTAAGGACGCCACTCCCTAACACAGATTACACAAATGGAGACCATTTCTGTTATTTTATTTCTACATCTTTAAGGTCTTTGTTATTTTACTTTTGGGTTTTGCCACATTTCATCTATCTCAAGCCTGAAGGCAAGGTCGAAGACCCCTTCTCTCCTTGTTGACGTTGTAGATTGTCTCAAAACTCCATTCTAAATTCCCTTTCTCATGTTTTACTTCATGCCAGTGGCTAGATAACTGAAGCTCCAGTTTCCCTTAGAGATCAAATTCCACATCAACTTAACTTTGAAAAACCTGATACACCCGCTCAGCATTACGAAAGCAAAACTGATGGCTACATTTGTACTGTTTCTTGCAGCAAGCTTGCTTTTGGAGGTACATGATTATTCTGCAGCAAATATCACAGTGATTCTAGTGTCCAGTTCCTGGCTTTGTAAGAGCTGAGATAAAGAATGTGAGATTTCCATTTCCTCGTAATGGTCAGGGCTAAAGAAGTGTGGTGCTGGAGTCAACAGCTATTGATGTTGTTTCCCCAGTTTCCTTATCCTCTGTGTTGTTCTGAGAGCCATTTCATGTCTGCATGTGGAAGACAGGAGATAAAGCCCAGGGCTCCCTCAGGATGGAAAGAACCTAGGGAGAAACTCCCAACATAAAGCTGGTTATAACCTCAGTATGAGGATAAATGAGAAACCTGTTTCTCAGAAGGGCACAGAAGGAAACTTGTGTCTCAACTTTGGTATTCAGTAGAAGGAGTGGAAAAAACATCTTCCCCTCACAATACAGATTTTCTTAAAGAGTACAACACATAAAGGAAAGAACTAATACATTCATCAAAATTATATTATGAATTTCCGTTCAACAAAGACACCACAAGAATGAAATATAAGTTATGCAAGCTGGAAAAAGATAGTTGCAATACAATAACCAACAAAAGATTAGTATTTAGAACACATAAAGAATCTCCAAATATCAAAAACAAAACATCCTAATAGAAAAATAGGCCAGGAAAAAAAGGCATTTGCCAAAAACACATGACCTCTGCGAAGACGATGTTAAATGTTGGTGAAGATTTGAAATCACAGCAATGCTGAACTATTGCTGGTGAGACTGTCATTTGAAAACAGCATTGCCCAGTAAAGCTGAACATGCACATATCCTAAGATGCTGCAACTCCACTTCTAGTAACACTCATGCCCATTGGTGCAAAGATATGCATAAGAAAGTTCACAGCAGCACTGATTATAAGAGCAAAACAAATAGATGTAAGTCAAATGACTATCAACAAAATAAATCATGAAGTTTGATATATCAATATACTGGAAAAAGTAGACAGAAGTGAAAATGAACTATATTTACACTCAACATAGTGGTATTATTGAGTAAAAGCAGCAATTTCCAGAATAATCACAGGGTAATTTCATTTACAGGAAGTTCAGAAACAAAACACTTATATGTATAGGTTATTTTTAACTGTATACTTTAATAGGTGATAAATTTAGCAACCTTTCAGCACAGTACTGATAAAAATTACTTTTGGGTTCTAATAACTTGTTTTGTGCTTTCCTTTAAAGGATCCTTTCATGTTCATTTTAAATATTTTTATACTGTATACAGATTTACAAAATATAAAATATGTTTCATGAAGGGAATTTTAAAAAAATAAGATACCAATATGCCCACTACCAAGATTAGGAAATTTAACATTCAGATTATTTTAGAAGCCCCCTAATAGTCCCTGCTTACATACTACCCCTTCTGCTGAGACTTAACCATGATACTGAATTATCCCTTTATTTTAAAATAATTTGTGTGTATATTATACATATTTTAGTATATAATTTTTACATATTTTAAAATTACACATGTAATTTTATATAAATGAATAGATTTTTATTTTATAAGGTATATTCAATGGTTTACATATTTTATTATGTATATACATTTTATTTTACATGTAAATCTACAGAGACTGAAATAAGATTGGTATGTTCCCCTGGGGTGGGAGCAGGACAAACAGGCTTGAGGAAACTTTATGGCGTAATGAAAATAGCTCAAAACTGCAGTGTTGTGGTGGTTGCACAACTAAAAATCACTAAATTGTTATCTAACAATGGGTGAATTTTAGGATCTACAAATTATACTTTAAAATCTGGAAGAAAAAACATATCTATGTTCACATATTACCTTTTCTGTGAAGCCATCTGTGACCAGCCCAAGCAGAATTTTGTTTGCATTCCTCTGTCACAGTATTCCTCAAATCAGGCTACACTGGTTGGCCTATTTTCAACTAGAATTTAGACATCCTAAGGACCAGAGTATATTTCTTCAACTCTGTATCACTCTTCCATTGTCCATCCCAATACATCCTACAGCAGTGCTTGAACTGTTCTTGCTCATTAAATATGCTTTAATGAATGAATGAGTGGGAGTTCTCCAGGTAAATAAAAGGATCAGCCACTCTAATGAGAAATGATATTGTATGATATCCTAAAAGCAAAGGCAGCAAAGAGAGTGTGGAGGTTATGAGCACCAGCTCTGGAGCCTCACTGCCCAGTCCAATTACAGCTGTACTTCTAAGAAGCAGTGTGAACCTGGGCAAATTACTTAACCGTCTGTGCCTCAGTTTCCTTATCTATGAAATGGAGATGACAGGTTATCTTCCTCAAATAGTGACTGTAAGAAATGAATAATATTTAAAAAGCATTTAAAACAGCTCCTAACCAGTAAGTACATAAAAAGGTAGTCTACATCGTTAGTCACCAAGGAAATGAAAATTAAATCTATAATGATACACCACCATACATCTATCAGAATAGCTAAAATTATAAAGACAGAAAATACTAAGTATTGGCAAAGATGTAACTGGAATTCTCATATGTTGCTACCAGAAGTGAACATAAACTTTGAAAAACTAACAATTTCTTTAAAAAAATCAATCTATATCCCCATGACATCAAAAATCCATTCCTATGCATATGTTAACTCTTTTTTTACATGCTGTATCTTTAAAGAAAAGTAAAATTCTGTTAGAGCTAATCTGACACTTCTGTAATGAGAGGCAACCTTATCATAACTCTGAGTTGCAGTTTGACAGAACCATCAGTAAAGACATAAGCAAATAAATGTTCTTGGTGCAAAAAAAATAAAATAAAAAGAAATAATAAAACATGACCATATAAGTTAGAAAAATTTTAATAGCAGTTATATTCATAACTTAAAAGTGGAATGAAGCCAATACCCATCAGCAGAAAAAAATTCATAAATCGTGGCATATTCATAAATGGCACATGGCTCAGGAGAAAAAAAAACACATTATTGATACATGCAAAACATAAATGAATCTCTCAAACACTATGCTGATGAAAGTAAGTCAGCACAAAAGAGTTCATGCTGTCTTACTCCACTTGAACTAAGGAAAAGAACAGACAAAACTAGACTATGGTCATAGACATCAGTGAGAGGAAGACCACTGCCTGGAGAAGGGCAAGACAAAAATTGTAAATGCATATCTTGATCTAATCCATGGCAGGGCTGATAAAACTCCTGAAGTTGCACATTTAATTTTTTATTACATGTAAGTTATAGCCACCAAAATACTCTTAGCATAAAAAGTTTTGGGTTTTTTTCCCAATTAAAATGTTATTTCAAGTCATTAAAAGATATTTGGCATGTAGTAAGTATCCATCAAAGTTATCTACTATTATCAGTGAAGACTGGCTAATTTGTTAAAATGGAAGGGAAACTATCATGATCAAATATAACTTAGGTAAAACAATGAAACAAACCCAAACCAAAAAGCTGATTATGTCTCTCAAAGAAGTGGAAGAAAATAACGACAGGTGATTACAGTCACTCTCTCTGTTAAATTTAGAATTCCCTCTAAACTCCATGAATTACTTTCTAGTTCATGCCTCTTTGATATTCGTCTTACAGAAGTTCAGGAATTTTTGTTTTTGTTGTTTAAAAACATTCATTTTTAGCAGGATGACCAAACACACACTTGAATATTATTCAGGCTTTCCTGTGGGTTACTTTCATATTATACATGAACTTTCTCTTTTAGGTCCATAGTGAAAACAAACAAACAAACAAAAACTATTTAACAAGTTTCCACTTCTTACTAGGATTCTGAATTTAATTGTGCAGTGATTACTGAGGCTCACTAATAGTGGGAATAAAAACACTATTATCTTCAACTTATGCCTATAACATTGCACTTAAAACGTTAAGGTCATATTAACATTAGTAATTAAAGGTAAAATTAATTTTAACTGTGTGGGGGGGGATGCTTTTTGAATACCATTTTAGAATGTTTTCAGTGGGTCAGGTGAAATAACATAAGAGCCAAAGAGTCATGACAAAGAACTATAAATATTCTTAATAAGGTAGAGAAGAGTAAGTGTACATGTGTGTGGATACTGTGGATATGCCCACAGCATTCCTCTACCAGGAAACTGAATACTGGAGTTACCAATACTCACCTCAATTACTTGATTCTCAAGATACTCCATGAAACAACCAGAGCTTGCTATACATTTTCTGCATTTCCAACAACGAAGAATACTTGTTTCCTCTTGACTATGATCTTTAGTTACCAATTCTTCACTTCTTTTCATCTGTGGGGAACATTAATGCATTTTTAGAATATTAAACGGTCAGATAAACTGGACTTTCTAAATCCTTAGCAGAGCCTTAGCTACAAGTGGAGCGTAAAGAAGGGAACTATCATTTATTAAGGTACCCACTAGTTATCAGGTCTTAGGCTTGGGCACTCTATGCATTACATCTGAGATTGAAAATTCCAATTAATTATAATACATTATGTTAACGACTACCAGCTTATTTTCTTTGTGCACAAAGTTTATATCTACTGCTTTTCATTTGTCTCTCACTAAAAGTGGTAAACAGAATCTGAAGAGTCAATTCAATAATTACTGCAGTAGTATTTTGTTTGTTTTTAGACAGGGTCTCACTGTTGTCACGCAGGCTGAGACACAGTGGCACAATCATAGCTCACTACAGCCTTGAACTTCTGGGCTCAAGCAATCTTCTTGCCTCCATCTCCCAAGTAGCAAGGACTACAGGAGTGCACCATTACACTTGGCTAATTTTTTTTTCTTTTTTTTAACTTTCTGCAGAGAAACAATCTTGCTTGGTAGCCCAGGCTGGTATCAAATTCCTGGCTTTCCAAGCAATCCCTCTGCCTCAGCTTCCTAAAGTGCTGAGATTACAGGCATGAACCACTACATTTGGCCTACAGTGGTTTTCAAAGAATCATGACAAAGAACTACAAATATTCTTTTAGGTAGGATGTTTTGAATAGCTACAGCATTACATTTTTAAAATAATAGGATTTACTGAGTTGTTAACTCTGTGAAAATTGGTAGTGCCTACTTAAAATCGTTTAAATTAATAGCAAAAATCCTTTATCCTGAATGCAACAAAGTCTCCATTATACTGTACTCATTGGAACAGTTAACTATATGCTACATCTTGTATATAACCAAGCAAGACTCAGAGAATAGAAAAGACTTTTTAATCTATTTTTACACCTGAGATTTTATATCAATACTTTGATTTAGACCAATTTGGGATAATAGTTTCACATTAATATGTAACAATTCCAAAACAGATACAGGGTGTTAAATAACTTGTCTGGTAATTGTCCAGCATAAAGAAAGGCATTATTAATTTATCAGGCTACCCACATGGGCCTGCCTAATTTCCTGGCCACATTTCCTCATTTGTTCACTCATTTCTCATAACATAAGACCTAAAACCATAAAAACCCTAGGAAAAAAACCTAGGCAATACCATTCAGGACATAGGCATGGACAAAGACTTCATGACTATAACACCAAAAGCAATGGCAACAAAAGCCAAAATTGACAAATGGGATCTAATTAAACTAAAGAGCTTCTGCACAGCAAAAGAAACTATCATCAGAATGAACAGGCCAACTACAGAATGAGAGAAAAAATTTGCAATCTATCCATCTGACAAAGGGCTAATATCCAGAATCTACAAAGAACTTAGACAAATTTACAAGAAAACACCAAACCCGATCGAAAAGTGGGAGAAGGATATGAACAGACACTTTTCAAAAGAAGACATTTATGCAGCCAACAGACATGTGAAAAAATGCACATCATCAATGGTCATTAGAGAAATGCAATCAAAACCACAATGAGATACCATCTCACACCAGTTATAACAGCGATCATTAAAAAGTCAGAAAACAACAGATGCTGGAGAGAATGTAGAGAAAGAGGAATGCTTTTACACTGTTGGTGGGAGTGTAAATTAGTTCAACGATTGTGGAAGACAGTGTGGCAATTCCTAAAGGATCTGGAAATAGAAATACCATTTGACCCAGCAATCCCATTACTGGGTATAGACCCAAAGGATTTTAAATCACTCTACTATAAAGGCACATGCAGGGGATGGGGTTGAGGGAGGGATAGAATTAGGGGAAATACCTAATGTAGATAACGGGTTGATGGGTGCAGCAAACCACCATGGCACATGTATACCTGTGTAACAAACCTGCACATTCTGCACACGTACACCAGAACTAAAAGTATAATTTAAAAAAACACTACCTGAAGAAAATGTAAAAGAAATGCTTTATGACTTTGGTCTGAGCAACAATTTTTTGGATAAGAACTCAAAAACACAGGCAACAGAAACAAAAATAGACAAGCAGGATTATATTTAACTAAAAAGTTTCTGCACAGCAAAGGACACCATCAAAAAAAAAAAAACCTATAGAACGGGAAAAATATTTGGAAACTATGCATCTGAGTTAATATCCAGGAGATACAAGGAACTTAATAGCAAAATAATAATCTGATCAAAAATGAGCAAAAGACCTGAACAGATGTCAAAAGAAGACATATAAATGGCAAACGGGTATATGATAAAATGCTCAATGATCACTAACCGTTAGGGAAATATAAATGTAAATTAAAACTACAATGAGATATCATCTCACCCCAATTAGAATGGCTATTATCAAAAAGACAAATAACAAATGCTAGAGTGTATATGAAGAAAGGGGAATTCTTATATGGTGCTGGTAGGAATGTAAATTAGTCCAGCCATTATTGAAGACAGTATGGAGGTTCCTCAAAAAATTAAAAATGAACTACAACATGATCCAGCAATCCCACTACTAGGTATATATCCAAAGGAAATGAAATCAGTATGCTGAAGAGACATCAGCACTCCCATGTTTATTACAGTGCTATTCACAATACCTAAGATATAGAATAAATCTAAGGGTCCGCCAAAGAATGAATGGATAAAGAAAATGTGGTATGTATACACAAAGGGACACTATTCAGCCAAAAAAAAAGGGATGAAGTCCTGTCATTTGTGGCAACATGGATGAATCTGGAGGACATTATAAGTGAAATAAGCCAGGCACAGAAAGACAAAATCTGCATAATTTCACTCATTTGTGCAACCCAAAAAAGTTGATGTCATGGAAGTAAACAGGAGAACAGCAGTCACCAGAATCTGGGGGAGTAGAAACAGGGAGAGAGGGAAAGGGAAAAGGAAAAGGAGGAAGGAGAGAGATCGGTCAATAGGTACAAGGTTGCAGTTATGTAGGAGGAATAAGTTTTGCTGATCTACTGCATAGCAAAGTGACTATAATTAACAATACTATATTGTATATATTTCAAAATACCAAGAAAAGAGAATTTTGAAATGTTCTCACAATAAAGAAATGACAAATCTTTGAGGTAATACCTTGATTTAATCATTACACAATGTATTCATGTATCAGAACATCACACTGTACCCCCAAATATGCACAATTAGTATGTGTCAAAAATGTCAATTACAAATAAAAGTACAGTGAAACTAAAAGGCTCTTTACAAAAATATGACAACAAAAATGGCATATGCATTCAAGAATATGTAAAATGATTCTCATTTAAATGTTATTGGGTAGTTTCTACTTTGGCTGGGAATTTGAGTAATTAAAATTTGTATCTGTAAAAGAAAATAAAAACTTTATTAAATGGTTAATGTAAACTGTATCAAGGATATTTGGTTTTGGTTAATATGATTCGATTTTTCGTATCATTTGTTGTATAGTAGGGACAAAAACGTAACAGGCAAGGATCACAATTTATTCAAGATCTAAGAGTCATTACCAGTATAATTATTTTTCATTTCCCAATGGTTCCAAACCCAAATACTCTTTTGTCCCAGGTCCTCCATATTCTAAACAGTTCACAGTGGTAGAACTATGTTCAGCCTTCTTTAACATTTCAACTGACCATGATAGTTAATATCTATTTGCTTTCACCTAGAGTAATCAACAATGTACCTGGACAGTCATGCCTCCAGGGTTCACTGAAGCCCCCTCCTACTCTCTCAAGTGCTCCATCAAGTCACCCTCCAGTATCCTAGAGGCTCAAGTCTCCTGCAATATGTGGAGGACTCTTTGTTCATACACTGAAGGGATGTTATACTTCTACGAGTATTTCATCTACCTATTAACAGTTAACAGAGAAAGGACATAAGGTCTCCACAGAAAAATTACAGTTATTGTCAGATACTGTTTACTATTTAAGACATGATCTAAGTGCTGCTGGTATCCAGGTCTCCTAATAAACTTAGGATTATCCATGAGTTTCCCAAGCCTAGAACTAAGAGGCAACTTAGTATGTTAGAGTTGGCTGGATATTGCCATCTACAGGTTCCTAAAGTTTTACTCTTAGCATTCCAACTTAATGAATTCACTAAACATTCAGTTCCTAAATCCATTCCTTGTAGGGTGTCAGGGGGAAATGACGACCCTTTGCAGAATGAAAAAGGGTAGTACAATGACTCCCAGTTCCCTGCTTTAGAATTGCCCAATGATTCAAAAGCTTTAATCCTTTTTGTATACTAAAGAAGGCATTGGGAAATACTCCCACACTTACCTGTGCCTGCATTTTAGATAAAAATCAGTCTGTCAGTATTTACACTGACAGTCACTATGCCTTTGGAGTGGATCGTGATTTTGAAACACTTTGGAAGCAAAGGAGTTTCCTTACTTTTCAGGCATACCAATAAATAGTGGCCCACAAGTTGATAAGCTGCTTGTTGGATGCTGATGCCCAAAGAGACTGCTGTTACAAAAGCAGAGGCTCTAACAAAGAGAACTGAGGCGGAATATCAGGTAAGTGCTCCAACTGATTTTCGTGCCAAAAATGTTACCAACTCTGTGAGGTTTATTATCTAAATCCAACAGCTGGAAACAGTAAGGCATGCTCCCTGCTACTTAACTTTGCCTCCTTACACCCATAGGCTGTTAGTTATGGGGGAAAAAGTCCCCTAAAAATTAAAAATAATTTTGAGAATGAAAAGGATGTTCTTGTAATTTCCTTTTCAAGTTCTCGGAAGGCCAAGACAGCCACTTGGTACTCCAGGAGTCACTTAAGTGATATTTGTTATGGTTCTTACATTCCCTTATCCATAATGATACTGACAAGATAGATCAAACAATCAAAAAGTATTGGTGGGAATATTGTTACAAAGTAATTTCAAAGCTATTTAAAATCAATATTTAACCTGTCAAACTCATAATCCAAGAAAGTCAATTTACGTTCCCCTGGAATGACCACCCCTCACCCCAATGATTAGGCCCACTTGAACATGTACAATTAGACTGCATGTAACTCCCACCAAGCATGTACTTGTAATAGTTTGCATGTACCTGTAATAGTCTGTATGTTCTCTAAATGGGTTCAGGCCTTCCCATGTCAAAAGGCGGACAATGCCCTTATTGTAAAATGAAACTGTCAAAAGTAGTACTTCACACCTGGGGTATACTGAGTGCCATTTCAAGTAACTGAGCCACTCCTTTTACTGGACAGTAATTTATGTACTACTTAAATTTTTACAAACAGTCTGGCATTATCATTGTCCTTACCCACTCAGTCCTCTGGTAAGGCTGATAAAAACTAACGGGATACTTGACCTCGTAATTTCCAGCTTATCTGAAACCAGTAGCCTTCTTTGGCCTAAAATTCTATCTTTGGCTCTTATGACTCTTCAGAGCACTACTGCTGGAAAACACAAGTTAACTTCTTATGAAATTATTGCTGGTTACTCTGTATCTTTGGATATTACACCAAATGTAGACCCCTAATCAACCCATGTTGAAATGACCCAATAATGTACATTCTCAATGCAGTATGCTAAAAGTTATCACCAAGAGATAAAGGAAGACTTTCAAGACACAGAATCAAAAAGGCTTGCTGGAACATGGTGACTGAGTGTTCTGGAAATGTCATCAAAGAAAGACTGCTCTTGAATCCCACTGGAAAGGACCCTACCAAGTGTTCCCGACTATAGGCATTGCAGCTAAACTCAAAAGTGTTGACCCCTGGGTTCACATCTCCCTCATAAAAGACCACCTCCTGAAACCACTTGCTCCTCTTCTTAAGCCAGAGACCTTAAAAAATCAGGTTAACCAGGATGAGAAGTTGATGACTTCACACTGTGGACAGCTTTTCCCAAGACATCAGAACAAGATCCTCCATCATGATAAGACTCTTATCCCTCTTAATTTTTCCTTACATATGCCTTTTCCACTTGGCAAGATAATACTGTAATTAGAATTTCACAATTAGTTGCTTCTGTAGGTAACTTCACAGAATGTTGGATCTGTCCTGCCAAACCCAAATCTTTATATAACTTCAAAGATATTTTAGTACACTCAGTGGCTAATTTAGCAACATCCCTAATACAACTGCTTGTTCAAATTGTAGTACTGGTGCCTGTTACAGAGTCAGATTTCTAGACCCACTTGTTCTTTCTTCCTGTTTTAATCTAGTCATGGGATACAAGAACCAAGACCAAACGAGTGTGTCGTAAGACAAGATTGTACCAAAAGCCTGAATAGAGTTTCTTAAGAACTGACTTATGTGCAAGCATATTACAGTTCTTTTAACCTGTAAACTCTGCTTCAGATTCTTGGCTAGAAACTGCTAAATCCACCATTCCAAGCAATATATCCATGAACAACAGAACCAGAAAGCGGTCCTTATGTGTATGCACAGGGTATATCATTATTTGTGGATAATTCTGTGGTCAAGCTTATACACAGGCAACGTCATGCTTTGACAGGTAGAGGATGAAGGACCAATGTGGGCTAAAAATCTTAATGGCAACTTGTCACTCCATAATCACTCAGAAGTGGAGCACTGGCTCACTCCTCTTAACTAATGGCATAGGTTAAAGAGAACACTGCCAGAGAGAGATCCAAGATGGCTGATTAGCAGCAGCTCATGATTGTAGCTCTCACTGAAAGCGCAGAGAGTGAGTGGATGCCACACTTTCAGACGAATTTTTATTGCCCAGGGACCAGCAGATTCCTGGGGAGGAGCCCCACGGGTCGCCAGCGCGACTCTTTGGCCGGCACTGCCGTTATGCAGGCGCCCCTGGCGCAGCAGTTCTCAGTCCTGAGTATACTGGACTGAGTGCCCTTTTGGTTGGTGTTTGGAGCTCCGGGAAGGCAGAGTCTCCCATTCAGCTGATTGAAAAGCGGACTGAAGTGGGGGAACCAGACTGGGAGATTCCCGGGCAGAAAAGCGCCACAAATCTTAACGCCCCCCGTTTCAGCCGGCGTAGTGGGTCACCGCAGGGGAAGGCTGGTCCCCCCTCCACAAAAAAAAAAAAACAGCAGTTGGAACTGCTGAGGATTGAGAGTTTCACAGCAGGTACAGCGGAACCCGAGAAGGTCCAGCTCTGTGGGGGGAGGGGCGTCCGCTGAAGGAAAATTAAGAAATAGAAAAAACTTTACCACCACCAAGCCGGAAGTCCACTCAGAGACCCAATCTGAAAGTCAGCAATTACACAGACGACAGGTGGATAAATCCACAAAGATGGGAAGAAACCAGCGCAAAAAGGCTGAAAACACCTGAAATCAGAATGCCTTTCCTCCTACAGAGGATTGCAGTTCTTCATCACCAATTGAACAAGGCCTGATTGAGAATAAATGTGAGGAATCGACAGAATCAGGCTTCAGAAGGTGGATAATGAGAAACTTCTGTGAGTTAAAAGAACATGTTCTGGCCCAATGCAAGAAAACTAAGAACCTTGAAAAAAGGTTTGACGAAATGTTAACGAGAATGGACAATTTAGAAAGGAATATAAGTGAACTAATGGAGCTGAAAAACACAATACGAGAACTTCGCGAAGTATGCACAAGTTTTAACAGTCGAATTGATCAAGCAGAAGAAAGGATTTCAGAGGTCGAAGACCAACTTAACGAAATAAAACGAGAAGACAAGATTAGAGAAAAAAGGGTAAAAGGAATGAGCAAAGTCTCCAAGAAATATGGGACTATGTGAAAAGACCTAATTACGTTTGATAGGTGTACCTGAATGTGACGAAGAGAATGAATCCAAGCTGGAAAATATTTTTCAGGCTATTATCCATGAAAACTTTCCTAACCTAGCAAGGCAAGACAATACTCAACTCCAGGTAATACAGAGAACACCACAAAGATATTCCTCAAAAAGAGCAACCCCAAGGCACATAATCATTAGATTCATCAGGGTTGAAACAAAGGAGAAAATACTATGGGCAGCCAGAGAGAAAGGTCAGGTTACCCACAAGGGGGAAGCCTATCAGACTCACAGCAGATCTCTCAGCAGAAACCCTACAAGCTAGAAGAGAGTGGGGGCCCATATTCAACATCCTTAAAGAAAAGAACTTTCAACCCAGAATTTCATATCCAGCCAAACTAAGTTTCATAAGTGAAGGAAAACTAAAATTTTTTACGAACAAGCAAGTACTCAGAGATTTCATTACCACCAGGCCTGCTTTACAAGAGCTTCTGAAAGAGGCACTATATATAGAAAGGAACAACCAGTATCAGCCATTCCAAAAAACCCATCGGTAAGCTGCATCCAGACCCATCTCACATGCAAGGATATACAGAGACTCAAAACAAAGGGATGGAGGAAGATTTGCCAACCAAATGGAGAGCAAAAAAAAAAAAAAAAAAAGCAGGAGTTGCAATTCTCGTCTCTGATAAAATAGACTTTAAAGTAATAGAAACCAAAAGAGATAAGAAGGACATTGTATAATGGTAGAGGGATCAATGTAACGGGAAGAGCTAACAATCCTAAGTCTATGCGCACCCAATATAGGAGCACCCAGATACATAGGGCAACTTCTTGGTGACTTACAAAGAGACTTGGACTCCCACACAATAATAGTGGGAGACTTTAACACTATATTGTCAATATTGGACAGATTAATGAGACAGAAGGTTAACAAGGATACCAGGGACTTGAACTTAGACCTCGAACAAGTAAACTTAATAAACATTTACAGAACTCTCTACTCCAAATCCACAAAACATACATTTTTTTTTCAGTAACACATCACATTTATTCTAAAAGTGACCACATGGTTAGGAGTCAATCACTCCCCCAGCAATTGCATAGCATTTCATAGGTTTAAATGAAATATTGGTTGGCTGTTTGTTTGTTATTTTCCTCCCTTATTCCTTCCTGTCTCCATTGTATAACACAATTATTAGTATAAAAGAGCTTTTTAATACCCATTTTTAGACTGCATTCTAGCCTGGGCAATAGAGCAAGATTCCCGTTCTCTCTCCCTCTTTTCTTCTTCTTTTCTCTTTCATTCTCTTTTTCTTCCTTCTCTCTTTTTCTTTTCTTTTTCTTTCTTAAAAAAATAAAAATAAACCTTTTATTTACAGAGCAACATAAATTCTCAATATATGTCAACAGACACTTGGCATGGGTGCCTCAATTCTGCCATCTTGCACACAGGACAGATATCACTAGTTGATAAAGACACTTGGTCTTACTGGGCAGGATTAACCTAAGCATCCCCAATAGACACATTTTCCAGTCATCCTCTATCAAACAAATGTAGTAGGCACAGGGGGAAAAAAACCTTTGTGCCAACTCAAATACAGAAGACAGGCAATAAAGATTAGTATGATTTTGTTTTAGGCTTTTTTTTTTCCTCTTTTTAAAGATACCATCTAGTTTTCTATAATGTCAGCCACTGTTTTAATCAGTGAATACTCCCCTGACTTCAGAAATGCTTTAAGACTATCAAATAAGACATGACTTTCACCCATTAATGTATTCTGCAAGCATTTATTAAGCATGCATTTTATGCCAGATACTGTGACAACTTACTGGACAAGTGGAGATGACTCTTGTCTGATTCCACCCTCAAGGCAGAGCAATTTACCCCATTTGGAATCCACCTTGTTGAAACTCTAACATGGAGACGTGTGCTTTCATCTTTTCTTAAGTACTACTATGTAAGAATTTCACTCAGGGTATGTGCTAAATTTGATCCACTCCAGCCAGAGACAATCAGAAAATAGAAACTAAAAATAGAAGTAGAAGGAAGAGCCCAAGAAGGTGCCACTGCAACCTTCTAGAAGCATGAGGGAAAGCCCACACAGGGTTCTACAGGGAAGACAGGGGCGAAAATACATGTTTGGAAGGGCTCAGCACAAAAAAAAAAAAAAAAAAAAAAAAAAAAAAGAGAGAACACTGCCAAGAGGCATTAACCCTTTTGGACAGGCTTTGTTAGGTCCCTTTTCCTATATGGCTTAGAATAATACAAATGAAGTAATGATTAGAATTTATCCCTCACAATAGCCTCTATAGACTATTGTACTGCAATGCTATAGTTGCACAAGACTTCTCTGAATTCTCTTGTAAAAGTTATACTAGATATTAATAGAATTGCTCTAGATTTCTACTTGTCAAACAGGGAGGAGTCTTTGCAGTTGATAACACTTATTGTTGCACATGGATACATTCCAGTATTGTAGAGACTCAGTTGCAAAAAAAAAAAAATTAAAGAACAGTCTACTTGGTTAAAACGGGTGGATTCTTTGCCTCGTTCTTTGATCTGTTCAACTTTAGTTGGTTTAGTTCACAGAAACTTTAAGGAGCACATTCCAAACTCTTGGTAATATCCTTCTGATAGTCATAGTAGTCTCCCTAGTGTGCTGCATTCTCTCAAAAGTTTTAAATGACTGTATGCAGCAATCTGCTGAATGCCAATGATCTCTCTCCAGCTGGTATGATAAAAGCTCAAAGAAACCTATGATAATGAGGACACCTAACCTATTAATGACATGTTGAGACTGAAAACCCAGAATGATAGTAACTGAGAGCAGCGTTAATGCCCTAAGTTTTGGTCACACTCTCACTTAGGTGAAAGCTTACTGAAAGGACCGAATTCTTAAATAAAATTTACAAGAGGACATTGAAATCAAAGGGGGAGTCACTCGTGCTCAGTGCCACATAATCAAACTGAAACTTTAAGGAAGTTAAAGAACAAACCAACCAATTTTTCGTGAAAACAGGGGATTTGCTGCAACCAACACAAAAGGGCCTAGTAACCTGAGCCGGCATGAGAAGTCGTCCCTTCTACTTGAACACTTAAAAGAAAAGCAACCTTAAGTAATCTGATGTTAACCAACAGGCTTTTTAGAATCACTCTAAAAACATCTTACAAAAACCAACTATTCTGCCATGCCTGGGCACGGAATTCTATTTTATGGAATGAGATGCTACCCAATTTTGGAATTGCTAACAAAAGCCAATTCAATATTAAAACTAAATTTGTTGAAATTTTTTCTTTTGACATTGGTAGATGGCCAGGAAAGTCTGTTGCACACACACCTTAATACTTTTTTTTGAAAATAGCAATTGTATATTTTGAGGCTATTTTGCCTTGGCTGTATTACACTCAAAACATTCAATATGGAGCCAAATTTTATTATTCAAAATTGTTGCAAAGATTGAAATTTATGTAAAATTCAAACTTCTGTATGAAATACATTCCCAATCTAACACTGTTCCAGTATGATAAGTCATCTACTTAATGTACTGTATTAAATATGTAAGTAAAATATCTAATTTCTAAGAAATCAATGTGATGAAAAAATTGATAGGTTACAATAGATATTATCATTTTCAAAACGTTTAACAATGTGGAAACATATACATGTGCACAGAACTCCAGCCTACAGGTAAGCAGGCCCCCTTCGGAGTAGTCTTCTGGGAAGGTTGCAAACTTATTCTAATAATGTCTGTCACTGTTTTAAACTATAGTTTTAAACTGTCGCCCCCCCTTTTTTTTTTAAGAGATGGGGTTTCACCATGTTAACCAGTTCGGTCTCAAACTCCTGACCTCAGGTGATCTGCCTCGGCCTCCCAAAGTGCAGGGATTACAGGCGTGAGCCACTGCACCCAGCCTAAACGGCCCTTTTGAAACTGCCCTTCATAGCCATCAGGATAATCCTTTAAATATCTTTAATAATGGTAAAATATGGAAGGTAGAACCGAGTTTTACAACCATGCAGAAATTATTCTGCCAAATTTAGCAAAGGAAATACTCAAGCTGAATTAGTTTTTGGATTAAAAAATACAAACAAAAACAAGTGTTTATGAAAGTTATGAAATGTTTTTATTTTGCTTGTAAACTGACTAGAAATTTCAAAAAATTGTAAATAATTATGAATGGCAGCAGCACTACTGGAGTGTTTTTAACCTCCTTAGGTGACTACTTGGAATGACCAATCTTTAGAAATATAAATGATGGCATGTTTAAGGAGGGAAAATGTTTCAAGACACTACAATCACATTTTGAAGTTAACAAAGCTGCTTTCTTCCATGGAATCTAGACTACTTTCGAGATATTACTTTATTAATTCCTCAAATATCCCTATGCAGGAAAGGACAGACAACCATTCTTTTTTCAGATGATCAAACGGAGCTGGTATAAGGGAGAAGGAACTGTGTTTATTCCATGAAAACAATTCAGTCTAAGGAGTGCACTGTCCCCTTGTACTTCGTAGTACAAAATTTAAGCTAAATTTTTCATCTTTATGCTCCTTGATGAAAAGACATTGTAAGAGTAAAAAGCATTATTATTTAGGTAGACACGTCCTAAAATATTACAGAAATATGTTAAAATGATGATTAATTTATTGCATTCTTGCCTGGAAGAATTCCCGCTCCATGTGTGAAGTGCTTATTAAAGAGGCTGGTGTCAGTCCTTAGACACACTCAAAAAAGTGCTAATTAAGTCTATTTTATCAAGACAGCTTGTTTTTTCAATATATTTTTTTAATTTTAGAAGAAAAAATCTTCACTTTGAAAAACGAAACACATAAAAAATGAGAGGAACCATTGACAAAACTAAGAGCAAACCCTAGGGAAACTGGTAAGTTTTTGATGGTCCCAGAGAGAGAAAGTACAACTCAATTACGAGATAATTTTCATTAAAATAAATAATTAAAATAACTATTCTCCTACATTTTCAATTCTTTATGAGAAAAAAAATTGCAGTTCAAATATTCCGGGAAACCTTAGCAGCTCGCCTCCTCGATTCTATTCATTTATTAAATATTTATAACTCTGCTATTGTCACCAAGTATCTGGGCCGGTGGCACTACATTTATACAGGAGATGAAAGTTTGACAGATAAAAGACAAAGCAATTCTACTCATTCCTATGACTCAAATGAAAGGATTTGACTTTTTTTTTTTTTTTTTTTTGAGACAGAGTGTTGCTCTGTCACCCAGGCTGGAGTGCAGTGGTGCGATCTCGGCTCACTGCAACCTCCGCTTCCTGGGTTCAAGTGATTCTCCTGCCTCAGCCTCCTGAGTAGCTGGGATTACAGGTGCACGCCACCATGCCTGGCTAATTTTTGTAGAGACGGGGTTTCACCGTGTTGGTCAGGCTGGTCTCGAACTGCTGACCTCGTGATCTGCCCGCCTCGGCCTCCCAAAGTGCTGGGATTACAGGCGTGAATCACCGCACAGGGCTCCACTCTATTTTTTAAGAAAGATTTTAGCAATTAATGAGTAAATAAAAATACAAGGAGCATTGTCCGCCTTTGAGCGCTAAATTTTGTTAGAGGCTAAGAGACCAACTGGATCAAGGACAACTCTAGTCAGACAAGTTCTAATCACAGCTTCCACAAGGATTGACTGCTTAGTTTTGATGTAATCACTTTTCCTCCTGAGTGCTTCAGCTGTCTGGTCTATAAAATGGGATAATAGTAACCTGTCTGAATAATGCTCCTTTGAAGTTAACTAATAAACGCTCTCACAGGTGCACTTAAAACTATTAGATGCTATGAAAATAATGAGCACTACCTCGAAAACAAGGTAGTAGATACGTGTTAGTGATCGTAACAGCACTAATAATTTCTCACCAAAGAACCATCTCCCACCTCCGCCCCGATGCATTTCAGAGCTTATGACTTCTGCCTAGAATAAAGTCGTACACTCCGGACCCAAGGCTGCAACAAAAGCAACTACGACGTCGATACCGAAATGGACCAGACAAAGGAAAGTGGATCAGTGCAGAGGGAACCGTCCGTGGAAGGGGGTGGGTGCAGACTCTCCACAGAAGCTGCTAAATTAAACAGGACGCAGTTCCCCACCTCAGACCTGGAGAGTGTTCAGTACAGGACCCCTCGAAGCCATCCCACCCCACCCTCTCCGGCCTCCTCCGCCACGCCTCTGGCGCCTCGCCGCCTCGCCGCCAGGGCTCAGCTTTTTCGAGCTCGTATAATTTCAACCTCCAGGCGGGCGCGCCCGGAGGCCGCTCGGAGAACCTCAGGTGCGAAAGTTAAGCCGCCGCCGCGTCACCTGAGGCCCAAGCGAGAGGCGGCCAAGCCAGCGGCAGCCCTAGCCCAGCCCCTTGGCGCGTCCCCGCTTGGGCCAACGTGGGGGGCCAAGCCACCGCGTCTGGGCAGGGCCGGGCTTTGGCCAGGCCCCGAGGCGCCGCCGCCGCGCCCCGCCGTACTCTGAGCAGCCGGCCTTTACCTGTGTCGGCGTCCTGGAGCCGCCGGCTTCGCGCCCCGTCCCGGCGCTCCCGGCCGCCCGCAGCCAGGCTCTGAGGACTCGCCACAGCTCCGGCTGCGGCGATGCCGGTTCGGCGAGACGGGAAGCGACAGGAGCCAAACCCCGCGGAAAGCGCTCCAGCTGCGCCGGCAGTCCCGACCCCGCGGCCTCGGACGTGGCGCCCCGGCGCCCGCCGTCGCCCGCGGCCCTGCTCACACCACCTCTGCGGGTTCCCACCCGAGCGGCGCGTGGGCGGCGCCGGGCTTTGACCCCGCGCAGGCCGACAAGCTCCGCGGGCCGGGAGGAACCGTGGGAAAGTTTTTCTCCCTTGTCATTGCCTTACCAGAGCCACAGAAATGATCCCCGTGGTCTCCCTTATCCTCTCTCGGCCTTTTCTGGAGTTCAGAGCTCCAAGCCCACTGCTAGGGCTGTTCCCTGCTAAAATCTTAGGCAGGCGTCCCAGCCACCCATCTCCAAGCCTCGGACTTTCTAAGCCGGCAACACCACCTGGGTTTAGTTTTCCCTTCGAATATCACTACCTTCGTTGCTGACCTCCTTGTGCCTGAAGTTCCACCGGTGTGCAAGGAGATTAACCGCTGAAGTGCACGTGACACTACTCTTGACAAATTACAGTTGGGAGGTGAGTTGATGACTGGAGGTAAATCAAAAGGGCTTGTTTAGGGAGTGAGGGGGCCGCCTGCAGTAAATGTTCACTTGCAGGTGCCTCATAGATGATCAAACGACTATAAATAAGATTTGGAATATGAAAAGCAAGTTTTATTAGTCGGCTTGAGGAGAGGGAAGGAAGCTAGGAGAGAAACTCAAACCAATATACAGCTTTGATTTTCTGCTAGATATAGAAATTTTTATTTGCCAAAAGTGGCTTATTTGGAATCTTGTCCTAAGATTAGGGCTATATGCAGTGACTTCCCATCTGAAAATCCAAGGAAATAAAAAACAAAATGAAAGACATCACAAGAAAAATACAGACCAATACACCTTACGCATATTAGCATAAAAAATCCTCAACAAAATACTAGCAAGCCAAATCCAGCAACATTAAAAAAATATATACAACATGACGAAGTAGGATTTATCTCAGGAACGCAAGGTTGGTGTAACATACAAAATTAATCAATGTAACACACCACTTTAATAGACAAGGACAAAAACCACATGATCATCTTAATAGATGAAGAAAAAGCAGTTGACAAAAATCTAACACCCTTTCTTGATATAAACACTTCAACTAGGAATAAAAGGGAACTTCCTCAACCTAATAAAGAGCCTCTATGAAAAAATCCATAATTAACATCATACTTATTCTTGAAGGAATGAACATTTTCACCTAAGATCAGGAATAAAACAAGGTGTCAATCGTAGCTACTTCCTCTTCTTCTTTTTTTTTTTTTTGTAGGGAGAAAATTAAACCTTATTTTATTTAACTGTAGCTACTTCTATTCAACATTATACTGGAGGCACTAGCCAGGGCAATTAGGCAAGGAAAGGTGGAATATCTAACAGCTAGTACAGCAAATAGAAGAAACATAATTGCCAAAGAAAACCAGGACAACAGTTCTCAGAACTAAAAAAGAAGCACATGAGCTCTCAGCTCAATGGATAAAAATTATCTATACCAAAGTATGTTATTGTGAAATTTAGAACCACATGAGTCACAGAGATCTTAATAGCTTTCATGGAGGAAAAATTAAGAAATGATTTATAAAGATTTAGAAATCATAATGGCATTGGATTCTCAACAGAAACATAAATGAAAGATAATTTCTGAGAAAAATGATTTCAGATTTTGAAATTGATAAAGTATGAAGTTAAAAAAGACATTTTCAAATACCAAGACTTAAACAGTATCTTCATGCATCCTTTCTCAGGAAGCAATTGCAGGATGTATTCTATAACGGTGGGACAGAGAATCTGATAGAAGAGAGAAGTGTAGATGACACCCACAACAACTGTTGTAGGCAGAATGGCTCCCCCAAAATGTCCACATCCTAATCTCTGGATCCTGTAAAAATGTTATAGTATATAGAAAAGGGACTTTACTGGTGTCATAAAAGTGACTGACCCAAATAGGGAGACTATTTAGGATTACCTGGGCGAGCGCAGCCTAATCACATGAACCTTTAAAAGCAGAAAACTTTCTCTAGCTAGAGTCAGAAAAATAAGACAGCAAGAAATGTCAGAGAGCTCTGAAGCCTGAGAGAGACTTGACCTTCCTTTGTTGGAGGGGAACCACCCAGGAAACACACAAAAGGGAGAATGTGGGCAACTTCTAGAGAAAAAGATTGGCCTCCTGGCTGAATTTGCAGTGCTCCCTTTTTAAAGAAATAAACTTTTGGAGGTACAAGATTTATTATAAATAGGCCTGAAAGAAAGAAAGACAAGATGAAAGTCTTGACGCTTTCTGATTCAGGAATGTAATATAATCTCTTATTTCCTATGAAATCACAGGGATGAACTCAGAGAAATGATAAGGTTGACAAGTTTGGCAAATAAAAACATAAGATGCCCAGTTAAAATTGAACTTTGGATAAACAGTGAATTAATTTTTAGTATAAAACATACTAAAAATGTTTAGTTACTAAAAATTAAAATTTATCTGGGTGTCCCATATTTATCGAGCAACCCTCTCTGAGCAATGATTCTCAACCTTGGAAGCATGTTGGAATAACATGGAGTGCTTGTGAAAATATCAATGCCCTGTTCTTACTGCGGTACAATTAAATCAGAATTTCTTGGTGTAGGGTATCAGATGATTCTGAAGAAAGGTCAAGTGTGAGAACCCATGACCCTAGAGAGGAATTAATTTGCACAGGTCTGGTAAACTGAAAACAACTTCTCCAGTCATTTTACAACCAAAAGTGAAGAAACACTTTTTGCTTTAATAAACATCTTAACAAATATTCATCATCTCAAAGGTACAAAAGAAGAGTATGATTTTCAGTCTTTCAGGGAAGATTATTTACATTTTAGTAAAAAGACAGACAAAAACTCAGCTTTATGATTATAAGATACAAAGTGAGTACAGATTTATTTTAACTGCTAGGTAATTAGTATCTAAATATTAACTAACATTATCTCTTATCACACCAGATAAAATGGCTAGCTGAATGTTTAGTCATCCCAAAGCACCTGTATCAATAATCTCATGACCTAACTGTTGAATTTTATGAATTCTGGCATCAATTATAATTTCCAACCAAGACTGAATTAAATAATAAAAAAATTATAATTTCCTCCTGGAAACCCAACAGTTTGTGATGCAATTCATGCCATTTGAGGCCCTAGCAGGACATTTGGGTGATTTGGAGACAGCAGAAATTTCAAAATTAGAGGCTTGAGTTAATGGTGGCATTTGCACAGAGGTATGTGAGATTACCAAGAAAAGAGTAGAGAATCATTAGGAAAACCTTAGATTTAGGAGGCAGGGTGGAAGAAAACTTAAAGAAGTTCCTAACAGAAGGACTGGAAAGCTAAAACTTTCTATGCAAGTTTGAAGAGCAAATGGATAGTGTCGAACTGGGCAAAGAGGCTAAAGAGAATGAAGAAAGGAAACTGGATTTGCTGACTCTTGAGGCAGTATATAATAGCTCAGGTGTGAAACTCTTCCCTGGCTTGAGTCCCAAATCTTCCACTTATAAGTGTATAGCCTTAGGACAAGTTTCTTAATCTCTTTGTGCCTCAGTTTTTAAATCTGTAAACAGGAGATAATAATAGTAACATCATAGAGTTATTGTGAGGTTTTAATGATTTTATCCAAGCAAAGTGCTTGAAATGATACCTGGCATATAGTAAGCACTCAATAAATATCTGCTGCTGTTGTTAGTATTAATGATGATCTTTAAGAAAACAGTTCTGGAGAGCAGTACATTAGTTAGGACTCATTTCAATGAAGTGACAGAAACCTAACTCATGTTGGCCCAAGGAAAATATTCACTAGTTTATATGGATAAGCCTATGATAGCTTCAGACATATGTGGATCTAAGTGTTCAAATGATGCCATCGGCAATATATTTTCACCTTTTGCCTTGTATTTCTCTGTGGTGGCTTTCTTTTTAGGCAGAATCAGTTTATGTAGTGGCAAGATTTGCCACTAGTAGCTGCAGGCTTAAATTCAACCAGTTTAGCAACCACAATGCAAAAAGAATACCTCTTTAGTTCCAGCAAAGTTCTGGAACTGAGCTTCCAGTAGAGACTTGGACCACGCGCTCATTCCCACAGAGAGAAAGAACTAGCAAGTTGGTCCGTTGCATATCATTTGCTAATCTATAAAACTGTGTGTCTGGGTAGAAGGGAATCAGTTCCCTACTCAGATCACAAAGGTTGAAAGTGAGATAGGCAGTTACCCAAAGGAATATTGAGATGTTGTTATCAAAACAAATGGAAATGGGCATTTGGCAGGCAAAAATAAAAAATGTCCAGTATAACTGGTGAATGTGTAGTTAATTGAATACAAAATAAAAGATTACGAAAGATTAGAAGGAGCCAGCTGATGCTTGAATGATGGCAGAAATGTGTATGTAGGTTTTGAGACTTTCTTCAAAATGATCAGCAGCCCAAGAGGAGAAAAAAATAGTAAAATGATGTGATTTACATGTGTAAGGAATATCGCCAAGTTTAAAATGAGGAAACTGAAATCAGCCGAGGAAAATTAAATGCCAATTTATTGAGCTCCCGGGCGAGGTTCTGTGGTCCGGGAAGGGGGGGCCAGAGAAGTCGCGCTCAACTTCCCAGGGCAAGGAGTTTTATAGGGTCAGGGGCCATTGGGTGGATATTAGGAGACAAAGCATAGGGTAATTGATTGGGTATTGGGAAACCGGGCTTGGATGGGGCGAGCTGCTACTGGTAGGTAGGCGGGATTTTCGGTGCGCGGGCATTAGAGGTAATTGATTGGATATTGGGAAACAAAGCATGGGGCAATTGATTGGATATTGGGAAGCAGGGTTTTTCAAATTTCGGCGGGGTTTTTTGGCGGGCTAGATGCCGAGTGCAGATTTGGGTGGGGGGGTGCAGGAGTGGGCGCTAGGGAAGCTACGTGACGGAGCTCAGGTAAGTGTGGAATGGTGATGTAGTCTCCAGGCTTAGGGAGGGGGTGGGCGTGTCTGAGCTCCCGGTGAGGAAACCGGCCTTACAACATGATGTTCAGGATGGGAACAGTGAGCATGGTACAGGACGAAGAGCAAAGGAATGAAGGTGTCATGAAAGTACGGTTGAAAGGCAATCCGTGGGACTTAGATTGGGCAGGGATGCAATAAGGACATAGAAACATTGAAAAAGTAATCCCTGCATATTGGATGTTCCTCCAGTAGTCATGATGGCGTTGTCAATCAAAGAAAATGATGAGACAAATCTCAGTTTTTGGAGATGTATTTGCCAAAATTAAGAATGCTCCTGGGAGACAGGTCTATGCCTTTCTCTGAAGATGATTTTGAGGGCTCCAAATTTAAAAGGAAAGGGCAGGATATTGAGAAGCATACAGTTTTCACTTAAACAAAAGGGGCAAAGGAAAAATGTGGGGAATCTGCGTTTTACATAAGATAATACAGACAAAATGGGATACAGGAACAATCTGATAATGCATTTGTGTCTGGCAGGCTGGATGACTGCACCTGTAAAGATAAGCTATCAATTAGCATTGCCATGGTGAAGTTGTAACAGCTCACCAGGAATTTCCTTGTTGGCAAAATAGGGGGAAGGCTATTGGTTTTCATCCTGTAGCCATTTTAATTAGGTACCAAAAGGTGAAGACAGATTTGTATGACCCAGTTCCCAGCTTGACTTTTTCCCTTTGGCTAAATGAGTTTGGGGTCCCAAAATTGAATTTCCTTTCACAGGGGGAAGATAGTAGCTAGGAGATAGGGCTAACATGCACCTCCTATTTGGATGGACAGAACAGCATGTGGAGATTCACACTGTGAACTTTTGCTCCAAGAACCACTGCAGGACCACGCCAGGAAAACCTAAAAAATTTACAGATCCTTTGGAGGAAGCACACGTCACTGCAGATTCCATGAGACATGAAAAACTATGGGTTCCCCAAGGTCTGAAAGAGGGAAAACCTGCCTTCAAACACACAGTCCCACTGGGGAATCTGAAAATACAGATCTGAGATGGATTTAACCTTATCTAGAGCTGGAATGGATTTAGGGAACTAAATCCAGTGCAAAATATAAAAGTAAAAGCAACAGTGGGAAAAGCCTTGTAGGCACTCCCATTCTTCAGCTTGAGCACAAAGAAGCCATCCCTGATTGTATCTCACAACAGCCCTTGAAGAAGGCACTCAGCAGAATTAGGAAGGGGTCACAGGGCATAAGAAGCTTCCAACTGAATTTTGCAATAGTATTAACTGGGCACTAACTTTTTTGATAGAATCTAGGGGTGAATGGGAACTGTTGCAGATAACAAGGGCAGGAGCCACAGCCAATATTGTTGGCGGATGGGGAGGGGCAAGGCCTGAAAGCAGAGCTAGCTTGCTAAGTGGGTTAACTTATGGCCTGAGGCAAGGTCTGAGTTTCACAAGAGCAAGCTGCTTGAATCTAAACTTGTTACTGTTAGTGGGACACTGCAGGAACAAGACCAGCCTTGCCAACTGCATGGGAGCTGGGTGAGACCTTTTGCTACTGGCTATTCCCCACTTTTCTGGTGAATAATACTGCTAAGCAGAGGCAGCCATACTCCCCCTCTGGATCATGACCTCATTGGCCTGAGAACCACCCTCCCAACCCTGACAGTGGCATGGCAAGCCCACCCAAGGAGAGTCTGAGTTCAGACCCTCTTAACCCTGCCTCTGCCTGATGGTATTTCTCTTCCCGTCCTGGTAGGTGAACACAAAAGCCATACATTTACGGGAGCCTTAAGGTCCCACCCATTGCCTGAGTAACCAGAATACCTCTCCTGACCAACTTAGGGGAGGCTTATATCCCACTGCTGATATCACAGCTTGTGCTCTCTTGAAAGCACCAACTCCTGGCTGAGGGCCAACCAACTTAGGCCTTTACAGCAACTCATGACAGACTAACCCTACTATCAGGAAGGAGAAAACAACAGTTAATACCACCACCTGCAATATATGACCTAACCAGAGGCCCTGAGTCTGTCCACATGACAACTTCACCACCAGCATAATGAGCATTCAAGAAAGCCAGCACACTAAGCCTATCTACAACCAAGGACACTCACAGAGTCTACTTCAGTCCCCAGCCTGGTATTCATAACTGGGAGACCTAAAGATAGATTACATCACAGGACTCTTTGCAGACATTCCTTAGCACCAGCCTTGAATCTGCAGGCCCCACTGGGTTGTTAGACCCAGAAGAGCAATAACAATCAAAGCAGTCCAGCTCTTAGGAAGCCCATCCCTTGGGGAAGGGGGAGAGCAACACATCAAAGGATCACCCCATGGAACAAAAGAATCTGAACAGCAGGGCTTAAGTTTCAAATATTTCCAATAGTGGGTAGTTTCTCATAGCAGAGATGCTATTGCAGTGCCAGATGCAGTAGGGAAAGTCTGCACTGCTACTTCAACAGGCAGGCAGCCTCTGTGATATTGAAGGGTCTTGGAGAAGGGGTCCTTGTTCCCCTCTGGTACTCCACCACAGACACAGCTACACAACTGTGCACCTAGGCACATAGTCATCAGATTATCTAAAGTCAAGATGAAGGAAAGAATCTTAAGAGCTGTGAGACAAAAGCATTGGGTAACCTATAAAGAAAAATCTATCAGATTAATAGCTGATTTCTCAGGAGAAACCTTACAAGCCAGAAGGGATGGAGGTCCTGATTTAGCCTCCTGAAACAAATTAATTGTCAGCCAAGACTTTTGTATCCAGCAAAACTAAATTTGTTAAGTGAAGGAAAGATAAAAGTCCTTTTTATACAAACAAATGCTGAGAGAATTCACCACTACCAATGCTACACTACAAAAAATGCTAAAAGGAGTTCTAAATCTTGAAACAAAACCTCAAAATACACCAGAATAGAACCTCCTTAAAGCATAAATTTCACAGAGCCTGTAAAAACAGTAACACAATGAAATATACAAGGTATTTAGGCAACAATTAGTATGATGAATAGAAGAGTACCTCACATCTCAATACTAAAATTGAATGTAAATGGACTAATTGTTCTACTTAAAAGGGTGATTATTAAAAAGTCAGGAAACAACAGATGCTGGAGAGAATGTGGAGAAATAGGAATGCTTTTACACTGTCAGTGGGAGTATAAATTAGTTCAACCATTGTGGAAGACAGTGTAACAGTTCCTCAAGGATCTAGAAATAGAAATACCATTTGACCCAGCAATCCCATTACTGGGTATATACCCAAAGTATTATAAATCATTCTACTGTAAAAACACATGCACATGTATGTTTATTGCAGCACTGTTTATAATAGCAAAGACTTGGAACCAACCCAAAAGCCCATTGATGATAGACTGGATAAAGAAAATGTGGCACATATACACCAAGAAATACTATGCAGCCATAAAATAGAATGAGTTTATGTCCTTTTCAGGGACATGGATGAAGCTGAAAACATCATTATCAGCAAACTAACACAGGAACAGAAAACCAACACTGCATGTTCTTACTCGTATGTGGGAGTTGAACATGAGAACACATGGACACAGGGAGGGGACCATCTCACACTGGGGCTGGTTGCAGGTGGGGGAGCAAGGGAAGGGAGAACGTTAGGACAAATGCCTAATGGATGCAGGGCTTAAAACCTAGATACCAGGTTTATAGGAGCAGCAGCCACCATGGCACTGTGTAACAAACCTGCATGTTCTGCACATGTTTCCCAGAATTAAAGTAAAATAAAAAAAAGATAAAGAATGGCAGAATGGGTAAAACTTTAACAACCAATTATCTGCTGTCTCCTAGAGATCTAACACATAAGGACTCACATCAATTTAAGATAAATGGATGGAAAAAAAAATTCCACACAAATGGAAACCAAAAGCAAGTAGGAGTAGCTATTTTTATATTGGACAAAACAAAGTTTAAAGCAATAACTGTAAAAAAAAAAAACAGACAAAGACCAAAAAACAAAAATCAGATGTTATATAATGATAAAAGGATTAGTGTAACAGGAAAATATCACAATTCTAAATATATATGCATCTAACACTACAGCTCCCAAATTCATAAAACAATTTCTACTAGACCTAAGAAAAGAGATAGATGGCCACACACTAATAGTGGAGACTGTAATCCTCCGCTGACAGCACTAGAGAGGTCATCAAGACAGAAAGTCAACCAAGAAACAATGGACTTAAAAAACTATACCCTAGAATAAGTGGACTTAACAGATATTTAACAGAACATTCTACCTAACAGCTGCAGAATATGCATTCTTTTCATCAGCAGATGGAACATTCTCCAAGATAGACCATATGATAGGCAACAAAATAAGTCTTAATAAATTTAAGAAAATAGGAATCATATGAAGCATCCTATCAGACCACAGTGGAATAAAACTGGAAACTAACTCCAAAAGGAACCCTCAAAACTATCCAAATACTTGGAAAATAAATAATTTTGAATGAGTCCACAATGAAATCAAGATGGAAATTAAAAAACTACTTGAACTGAATGATTATAGTGACACAACTTACAAAAACTCTAGGGTACAGTAAAAAAATGGTGCTAAGAGAAAAGCTCATAGCATTAAATGCCTACATAAGCCTGAAAGAGCACAGGTAGACAATCAAATGCCCCACCTACAGTAACTAGAGAAACAAGAACAAACCAAAGCCAAACCCAGCAGAACAAAATAAATAACAAAGATCAGAGCAGAACTAAATAAAATTGAAACAAAAAATAAATGAAAAAATAAGCTGGTTCTTCAAAAAGATAAACAACATTGATAGACTAATAGTGAGATTAATCAAGAAGAGAGAAGATTCAAATAAGCTCAATTAGAAATGAAGTGTAAGATATTACAACTGATACCACAGAAATACAAAGGATCATCCAAGACTACTATGAACACCTTTATGCACACAAACTAGAAAATCTAGAGTAGGTGGATAAATTCCTGGAAATACACAACCCGCCTAGATTGAATCAGGAAGAACAGAAACTCTGAGTAGACTAAAAACAAGTAGTGAGGTTGAAACTGTAATTTAAAAATTGCCAACAAAAAAGTCCAGGACCAGATGGATTCACAGCTGATTTCTATCAGACATCCAAAGAAGAATTGGTATCATCAATCTTACTGAAACTATTCCTAAAGAAAGAGAAAAAGGAAATCCTCTCTAAATTATTCTATGAAGCCAGTGCCACCTTAACACCAAAACCAGGAAAGGACATATAAACAACAACAACAAAAGACAGACAAATATCCTAAACATAGATGCAAAAATCCTCTACAAAATACTAACTAACTAAATCCAACAGTATGTCAAACATATAATACATCATGATCAAGTGGGTTTCATACCAGGGATGCAAGGATGGTTTAACATACACAAGTCAATAAATGTGATATATCACATAAACAGAATTAAAAACAAAAATCATATCATGTCAGATGCAGAAAAAGCATTTGACAAAATCTAGCACCCCTTTATGATAAAAACCATCAGCAAAATTGGCATAGAAGAAATATACCTCTAGGAAATAAAAAGCTATCTATGACAAACCCATAGCCAACGTTATGCAGAATGGAAAAAGTTTAAAGCATTCTCCTGAGAACTGGAACAAGTCAAGGATTTTCACTTTCACCACTTCTATTCAATGTAATACTGGAAGTCCTAGCTAGAGCAATTAGAGAAGAGAAAGAAATAAAGGGCATCCAAACTGGTAAAGAGGAAGGCAAACTGTTGCTGTTTGCCAGCGACATGACTGCATACCTAGAAAACCCTAAAGACTCATTCAAAAAGCTCTTAAATCTGATAAAGGAATTCAGTAAAGTATCAGATACAAAATGAATGTACACAAAACAGTAGCACTGTTATACACCAAGAATGACAAACCTTAGAATTGAAGAAAGAAATCAGTCCTTTTTTACAACAGCTACAAAAACAATAAAATACTTAGATATATACCTCACCAAGGAGTGAAAAGTCTCTACGAGGAAAACTACAAAACACTCCTGAAAGAAATGATTGATAACCACAAACAAAAGGAAAAGCATCCCATACTCATGGATGGGTAGGGTCAATATTGTGAAAATGAACATGCTACCAAAAGCAATCTACAGATGCAGTGCAATTCGCATTAAAATACCATCATCATTCTTCATAGAACTAGAAAAAACAAACCTAAAATTTATATGGAAACAGAAATAAGCCCACATAGCCAAAGCAAGACTAAGCATAAAGAACAAATCTGGAGACATCACATTACCTAACTTCAAACTATACTACAAGGCTATAGTTACCCAAACAGCATGGTACTTATATAACAATAGGCATGTAGACCAACGGAAATAGAAAACCCAGAAATCAAGCCAAATATTTACAGCCAACGATCTTCAACTAAGCAAACAAAAACACAAAGTGGGGAAAGAACACCCTATTTAACAAATGGTGCTGGGATAATTGGCAAGCCACATGTAGGAGAATAAAACTGGATCCTCATCTCTCACCTTATACAAAAGTCAACAGAAGATGGATCAAAGTCTTAAATTTAAGTCCTGAAACCATAAAAACTCTAGAAGATAACTTCAGAAAAACTCTTCAAGACATTGGCTTAAGCAAAGAGTTTATGACCAAGAACCTGCAATCAAATGCAACAAAAACAAAAATAAATATGGGACCTAATTAAAGTAAAATGCTTCTGCACAGCAAAAGAAATAATCAGCAGAGTAAACAGACAACCCACAGAGTGGGAGAAAGTATTTGGAAACTATGTGTTTGACAAAGGGCTAATGTCCAGAATCTATAAGGAACTAAAACAAAGAAGAAAAAACAAATAATCCCATCAAAAAGTGGGCTATGGACATGAATAGACAATTCTCAAAAGAAGATATACAAATGGCCAACAAAGATGAAAAAAATGTTCAGTATCAGTAATGATCAGGGAAATGAAAATTAAAACTACAATGAGAACCACCTTATCCTGCAAGAGTGGCCATAGTTAAAAAATAAAAAAAATAATAGGTGTTGGCATGCATGTGGTGAAAAGGGAACTTTTACACTGCTGGTGGGAATGTAAACTAGTATCACCAAAACAGTATGGAGATTCATTAAAGAGCTAGAAGCAGAAAGCAATCCCACTACTGGGTATCTGCCCAGAGGAAAAGAAGTCATATGAAAAAGACATTTGCACCTGCATGTTTATAGTAGCACAATTTGCAGTTGCAAAAATATGGAACCAGCCTAAATACTCATCAACCAATTGTGTGGATAAAGAAAATGTATGTGTACATCATGGAATACTACTCTGCTATAAAAAGGAATGAAATAATGGCATTTGCTGCAACCTGTATGGAGTTGGAGACCATTATTCTAAGTAACTCAGGAATGGAAAACCAAATATTGTTATGTTCTTAATTATAAGTGGGAGTTAAGCTTTGAGAACACAACAACCTAAGAATGATATAATGGACTCTGGGAACTTGGGGGAGAGGGCGGGAGGTGGTGAGGGTTGAAAGACTACACATTGGGTACAGTTTATACTGCTTGGGTGATGGGTACACCAAAGTCTCAGAAATCACCACTGAAGAACTTATCCATGTAACTAAAATCTACCTGTTCCCCAAAAACAATTGAAATAGAATTTTTAAAAATAAATACTAGGTAACAACAAGAGCAAAAAAGAAAAATTATAATACCAGATCCAAAATTTCTAAGAAAGGTAGCAATGATCCTGGAGATTTGTAGGTAACAGGATGGGAGATGGGGGAGAGATCTCAGGAGAAGGTAATTTATTTTCACTTTTCACTCTCTCGTCAATAAGTGTAAGACTAAATGGACATATTTTTTAAATATGCAAATTTCAAATGTAAATGTCACATAACATCTGAAAAAGATGAAAAGATCTGATCTTGTATTTGCAGTTAACCAATACATGCTAATATTTGTTTTATTACCATTGGAATGAATATAATTCACTCAAAATACTGTAGTAAATCAGGAAGGTATTAACATCATATTGTTATCATATAAACTTATATATAGTATAGTTACATAAACTGATAAATATTTTACGTATTTATAATAAATATATATTGTATAAATTAATATTAACAAAATTAAAGCCATTTTTAACCAGCTGTTATCATTCTCCAATTCCTTAAAATACATAATAGGAAAAACCTTTTTTCAAAGGTAAAAAAGGCATGACACTGAAAACACAAAAGAAGACTTGAGAATCATGATTTTTCAGCCACATGATCTTAGGCAAATCACATAATAACTTTGACTCCAAGTTTTTTTAACTGTAAAAATAGTTTATCTTAAATGGTATGTTTTAATAAATTGTTGTGTTTATAAAATGAGATAAGTATGCAAAAGTGTTTTGGAAACAATAAAATCATTTAAATATGTCATTTTCTATTAGCAACTGTTTTATAATATAGATGGCTATTATAATAATCATTAAGCTAGTTAACATTAATTTACTCACCCAATTTTAAAGGATATAGATTTTTAATACTAACTTTACATTAAGTAGTTTCTCCCAGATTATTCATGTTAACTTTCTAATAAATTAAGGTCTGTTGCCTCTCACCTTAGAGTTGTCTTTTCTAAATTAATAATTCAAAGCAATCTTGTACAACCAATCTATTTGAGACTGGTTATAGCATTCTATGAGTCTATCATTATGAGATGAGAAATAAAGGTAGACTTAAGACTAGGTTATGGACAGCGAAAAGAAAGGAAAGGCTGGAATAGGCAGGAGCAGCAATTTCTTTAACCATGACTGTTTGGCAGATAGCTTGGTTAGGGTCTAGTACACCAACCATTTGAGGGGGAATGGGAAGTGTGTAATGAGAAGCTGAAAAATTGGTTTAAAATTAAATATTATTGATTGAGAAGCTTCTGTGTGCCAAAAATATAGACAAAGAGTGGGTGAGTCATTATTAGTGTCAGTAGTTTAGATGACTGCATCTCAAACTGTAACGGACAAAAAAAAATTATCTGAGACTTTTAAAAAAGCACAGATTATTAGTCTGCTTTTCTAAGCTCTCATGTGACCTATAGGGCTGGTGCGCAGACTACGGTTTGAGTGATAGGCTCTAGAGCATAGTGGTACGATAGATACATAATGTAAGACATATGTACAATTCAAAATTTTCTAGCAGCTGCATTAAAAAGGTAGAAAAACTGGTGAATTAATTTTGTAATGTATTTTGTTGGACCCAATATATTCATAATATTTCAATATACAATCAATATGAAAATTATTGATGAGATATTTTATATGCTTTTTTGTACCAACTCTTTAAAATCCAGTGTATTTTATACTTAATAGAATATCCCAATTCAGATGATAAATTTTCATTGGAAATATATATATATATTTGTATTTCATAATACTTACAGTTAAAAGTACATTCGTATATTCAATTTATTCCAGACATTCTTAAAAGTTTTCTAGTCATGGAATCAAATATGAGTTTGTAAGTGTAAATAAATTAAAATGAAATAAAATTTAAAATGTAGTTTCTCAGTTGCCTGCACTAGCCACATCTGCATTGCTGTAGAGCTATATGTGGCCAGTGGCTACCATAGTAAAAAGAGTAACTCTAAATCAGGCAAGATAGACAAGAAGAATGCTGAGTGGAACATGAGGAAAACCAAAATTGAGAACTGGTTTGAAGAGATTAAGAACAGAGGTTTGAAAAGACTATGGTGTAATTATTACGATTTTAAAATTGTACGAACGATGACTTCTTAGGGAATAAATGATAAAGTGAGTGAATAATGGGGGGAAAAAAACCCTTCCTGTCTTTTTCTTACCAATTGTGGCTGGAATTATTTTAACTTGTTTTAATAATTCAAAGGCCCTACATCTGGTTTTCTTCTGCAGCAGCCTAGACCTAAGCACTTGCCATCTTTATTTTTATTTAACGAGGTATGAAATGTGGCACTGCAATGATGAAAAGAAACATGGCCCTCAGGGAAAGCTAATTAGTGGCTTTCATATCTTTTCTGCTGTGGATGGTAATCCTCAAGAGGATAGGGATTGGACTTTACTTATTTTTGTCTGCTTGGTGACACACTTGTTGGGACCAGCATAATTCTTCTCCTGTCTTAATAGGGGTAGGTGTATTTTGGCTTCCAGATTCTAGCTACAATAATAAACAGACTTGTTTTCTGAAAGGAAAACCTCTCTGTGGACATTGCCAATAGGTTTGCCTGAGTTTGTTGACATAATACGCCAAATTTTCTGGCACCTGATGAAGTTCCCTGACAACCTGAAAGTTCATTCTGTGAACCCCATAATGTGAGTCTCATTCTCCTGGACAAGCCTTGCCTTTCTCTCTCTTCCTATCTTTCTCCTTGCTCTTTGGCCAGGGTGCAGGCCTAACCAGCTCAGCTCTCTGGCCTCGCCTCCTTCAGTTCGCTCCCTGGTGAAACCGCTTTTGCGTAATTTTCCGTTAGTTCTCTCTCTGAATTGCTGACCCAGCATAATGGCCGGTTGCTGGGCTGATGAAGCTTTGCTGCCCCCTTCTGGCCGGAATGTTTAGCAAATGTTTAGCAAATGTTTGTTTAATGAATTTTGGAAATAGAATTGCATGCCTTTCCAGATGCTAGTGTGTAATGAAAAGCTGCCTTTAAAAAATTAAATACTATTTATTGAGCACATTTCGTGTGGAATAAATACGAGGCACTGCAGATACAGCAGTGAGTGAAACAGACAAAAATCTGTGCCCTCAATGAACAGTAGGGAGGAGACATACATAAACAGAAAAAGGTAAATCCAAGATTACGAAAGCAATAGAGCTGGGAATGGAGATATGGGGGGAGGGGGAAGAATTTAAATTTTAGATAGGGCCAGACAGGACCTCCCTGAGGTGTAAGGCACATGAAGGAAGTGGCAAAGAGAACAATAAACACTGAGGCAAGAGGCTGTTGGGATGTTTGAGGAACATCAAGGAGGCCATGTGGCTGCAGCACAGCAGCAGAGTAACTGAGAGGGAGAGTAGGGCACAGGCCAGAGAGCTGAGTGTGGGCAGGAGGGGGTACAGCGCACAGGACAAGATGGGCAATTTTATACATACGTATACATGCGTATGTACATATACACATACATATATGTATGTATACACAGACACAGAGATTCACATAGAGACACACACAGACACATACATGCAGTCACACAAAGACACACAGATACATAGACAGAGACACACACAGAGACCAATACAGAAAATAGAGACAGACATACACAGGTACATATGTACAGTCATAGACAGGCACAGACACAGACATATACAAAGACATACGCAAAGAACAGAAACATACAGAAACAGAGACATATGTAGAGTCATGCACAGAGACAGGAGCACATACACAGACAAACACAGAGACAAATATATCTGAATCATATTGGAAGCTATTGGAGAGTTTCGAATAGAGGGGAGACATGGCAATGTATATTTACATTGATCACTCTGAAGACTGCATGAATAATAAACCATAGGTGTGGCAAGGGACAAGCAGAGAGACATGTTAGGAGGTAAGGAGTAACAATGATTTGGACCAGCATGGTAAGATGGAGGTAGTGAAATATGGTCAAGTTCTGGGTACATTTTGAAAATAGATTTGTTGATGGATTGGATGAGGGGTATAAAAGAGAGGATTCAAGGATAACTGGATGGCTGAAGTCATTTATTGAGATGGAGAAGTCTGTGGGAAGGGCAGGTGGGAGAAATGAAGGTAGAGAGAACAAGAATTATTATTTGGAAATGTTTTGTTTGAGATGCCTGTTGCACATATACCAAAAAGGAGATCAGAGGAGAAATCTCCGGAGGGGGATGCAATGATGCAATGCTTGGCGACATACCCTATAAATGGTACTTAAAGTCATGCAACTGGATGAGGTCAGATGAGGAACATTAATTCAATGTGGCAGAAGTTCTTATCACTTGCAACCTGAACATGTTTCTACTTAAATGCAGCTTCGAGATTTAAATGCCCATTTTGCCATGGGATGACTTTATTCCCCTATTACTTTTCTCTGTTTGAAATGTTGTAAGACATATAGCTCAAGCTGTATTTATGTTTTTCACATTATGAATTACTTGTTTTTTCTCCTTCATCACAATTACAATAGCTGCTAGCAGCAACAATTGTGAGCACAATTGCAAATAAGCACAGTTGCAAATACTGGCAGTGTTAGGGTTTGCTTGCCATGCCTTCCCGTATCCTCTTGTTAAACTGAAAATATTTCTACGTACCTTTTAATACTCAGTTTAAATGTCATCCCCTCTGTGAAGCCCTTCTTGTCTTTGGGCAGTGCCTACTGCTCCGTTTACTGTATTTTCATCGTGTCTTGTTTATACCTTTCTTATAGCCTTTGTCATGAAACCAATTATTAGCTTTCATATCTTTTCTGCCATGGATTGTAATCTTCAAGAGGGCAGGGATTGTACTTATTTTTGTCTGCTTAGTGACACAGTTACTGTCACATAGCATTGCTTGATAAATATGAAATAACTAAATAAATACCACTTATGCTAAATGCAGTAATTAACTTTTCATTTGGGTCACTTTTATGTTGGATAAATTAAAATTATATAATTTTATAAGTGTCTCAATTTCTAGATGCTGCCACATAAAGCAAGAAAAGGGCTCTTTATTCCTCTCTGGGCTACATAAATAGCTGCCTAGGTTTTTATTTTGTTTGACCTTAATTTAGTTGGCCAATGCCGATTCTATCTGAAGAGATGTCGGACTTCATTCTTCACTGCTGCCGTTTGGCAAGGCTCACAGCAAAGGGCTTTTGGAAGTTTATTTGTATTGAGGCTTTCTGGCTTCTTGTACTAGTTTGGAATGAAAATCTATTTGGGAGATTTACTGTGTGGCTCCCTTGCATGGGTTGAATCTTTTTATCAAGAATTATTCTCATGATTTTCCTTGGCTTAACCCCAGGCCTATTTCTAAGCAAACGTTGGTGCAGGAATTTTGGTCCTTTATGCATTTTGTTCTAATCCAGTTTAAATGTTGCTCTCGTTAGCTACTTTATAAATCTTTATTTAGCTGTTAAATAATTTTCCATATAGGAAAGTATTTTGGAGCCTCCCCATTCCAAGAAGTTTAGATAGAAAATGACAGCCATTCAAACTTCCACTTAGGCAAAAGATCTTTAAAGAAATATCTACTAAATATTTCCTATGTGCCATTGTTTTGAGTGCTAGAGACACAGTAGTGTGTCTAATAAAGTTCTTGTCTCATGGAGCATACTCTCTAGTCAATAGATGACCAGTAATAAACATTAAACAAACAAACAAGTATGGTAATTTCATGTAATAATATGCTATGAAGTAAATACAACTGGATGTGAGAAAAAAAGGTGTGAAAAGATGACTCACAACTGAGTATATGGGTGCCAAAGCACTGTGCATACTTAATGTGTCAGCAGAGGCATGTGTCTCCAGCTGTTGAATTCTTCTCTGAGGTCCCAGTGTTTTTGTTCTCTGTTTACCACCACACTACTCCTGTATTTATTCTCTGAAATTTTTCTGTGTTCTATGTTGAGTTCTGTACCCTGGAAAGCTGATGTCTATAGACCATTACCTGGGTTCTCTGTCCTATGGCTTCCGGTTGGATTCTGCAAGCATTGGCTGGTGATCAGAGGGTGAAAGGAAAAAGAGGTTGAGATATTTTCTCCTCTCTCTCTCTTCATGACTACAGCATAGCATGGCAGTCTGCATCGGTTGACAGCCACAGCTCCTGGCAGATGGCACATCTTTGCTGCTTCAGGACTAAGGGTGATAATAGCGTGGAGCTATAATAATCACACTACTTACACCTCTATAAATAGGACTTTCATTTAAGTTTCTTCCCTTAAACCCTTTCGGGTGTGGGTTCTGTTTCCTGCCAGAAACATGAATGATATAGCAGGAATGTTAAAGAATAATCAGCCATGTAGATAGACCCTCCCTTGGTCCATTTCTATGGAGGAAACAGTTTCTCCGATATTCTAGCACTGTCTCTTGCACATTAGAGGTATTTATAAATATTTTGTTTTTCACGATGAAAATCTTGGAAAAATATATTCAGGGGGCTCCAGAGCCTCGAAAAATAGTATCATACAGACTGACCCCTTCTTTAAGGTTGTTTTTACCTATAATTTGGTTTCATGAGCCCACGCTATTATTGCTATACATAGCAGTCTTTTCAGGTGATACTGTATAAACTAAATCAAAAGGTTTATACTGCAAGGTATTGGAAAATCTCTTTATATTAAATGGAGAAGCAATATTTTAGGGGGGAAATAAGGCTTAATGATTTAAACAATATGACTTTTACTATAACTCTTAATGGTGAAAGTGTATTTGCTATATTATTTACTCAGTGGGGTAAGAGGACATCTAATTTAATCTCCGAGTATGTTGAACTCTGGCTCACCTTGATGGTTATTGAAAATTATGTCTTCTTACATCCAAGAAGTTAAAAGTAATATAATACAATATTCTAAATAATAAAAGATTAGTCTCTATCATAAAATCCTCAATAAATGGCTTTCCAGTTTTTGCTATAATATTTTCAGTTTGTGAGATCTCATCATGCCAGCATAACAGGTTGTCCATTCCGTTTACATCACCTTTAAGTATTAGAAAGTATTATTATTATTATTATTTATTTTTGAGACAGAGTCTTGCTTGTCACCCAAGCTGGAGTGCAGTGGCGCGATCTCAGCTCACTGCAACCTCTGCCTCCCGGGTTCAAGCAGTTATCTGCCTCAGCCTTCCCAAGTAGCTGGGATTACAGGTGTCTACCACCATGCCCAGCTAATTTTTGTATTTTTAGTAGATATGGGGTTTCACCATCTTGGCCAGGCTGGTATTGAACTCTTGACCTTATGATCCACCTGCCTTGGCCTCCCAAAGTGCTGGGATTACAGGTATGAGCCACTGCACCCGATGCTAGAAAGTATTACTGATCTCAAATCAACCTCTCCATAACTTCCCTTTTCTCCCACTTTTTCTTATTGTGATAAAATATGCGTAACATAAAATTTACTATCTTAACCATCTTAAGTGTACAGGACAGTAGTATCAAGTATGTTCATATTGTTGTGCAGTCATCACCAGCATCTATCTCTAGAACTCTTTTTAACTTGCAGAACTGAAACTATTTACCTGTTAAATAATAACTCCTGTTTCCCCTCCTACTCCAAGGCTCTGGAAACCAACATTCTATTTTCTGTTTTTTTTTCTATTATTTTGACTACTCAAAATATTTCAGATAAGTAGAATCATATAGTATTTGTGTTTTAGTAACTGGCATACTTTCCTTAGCATAATGTCCTCAAGGTTCATCCACATTGTAGCACATGCCAAAATTTCCTTCATTTTTAAGGCTGAAAAAACTCGTGTGTGTGTGTGTGTGTGTGTGTGTGTGTGTGTGTGTGTGTTGTGACACACATTATACTTGGACTGCTTCCATTTGTAAAAGAAAAACTTCAGCTGGAATAAATTTGAAGGAGTTTAATTGAGCAATGAACGATTCACAAATTGGGCAGCCTCCAGAATCACAGCAGATTCAGAGAGACTTCATGATGCCTTGTGGTCAGAATAAATTCATAGACAAAAAAAAAAAAAGAGAGAGAGAGATAAGTAATGTACAGAAATCGGAGGTGAGGTACAGAAACAGCTGGATTGGTTACAGATTGCCATTTACCTTATTTCAATACAGTTTGAACACTCAGCAGTGTAGTACTGGTTGAAGTATGGCTGCTGGGATTGGCCAAGACTCAGCCACTGTTATGAGTACATACTCCTGAGTTAGGAGTTGTCTACCCACTAAGTTAGCTTGCAGTTCATCCACAAGGACACAAATATAGAAGTATGAAGTTCTTCCCAGGCCATATTTAGTTTGCTTTAACACCATATTTTAGCTATTGTGAATAATGCTGCTATGAACATGGATATACAAATATCCCTTTGAAACCTTGTTTTCAGTTATTTTAAGTGTATATTCAGAACTGGAATTGCTGGAGGCTGTACTAGTTTACATTCCCACTAACAGTACACAAGTGTTCCAATTTCTCCACGTCTTTACCAACACTTATTTTTTTTTCTGTTAGTAGCCATCCTAATGGGTGTGAGGTAGTATCTTATTGTAGTTTTGATTTACATTTTCCTAGTGATATTGAGCGTCTTTTCATGTGCTTATTGGCTATTTGTGTATCTTCTTTGGAGAATGTCTATTGAAGTCCTGTGCCCATTTTTGAATCAGGTAATTTTTTGTTGTAGAATTTAAGAAATTCTCTATGTATTCTGGATACTAATCCCTTAAAAGATATGTAATTTGCAGATGTCTTCTTGCAAATCTTTTCTCCCATTGTGTAGGTTGACACTCTTTTCCATTGATAGTGTTTTTGATGCGTAAACATTTTAACATTTATGAAGTCCAATTTATTTTTTCTTTTGTTACGTGTGTCTTTGGTGTCATATCTAAGAAATAATTGTCAAATTCAATGTCATGAATCATTTGCCCTATATTTTGTTCTAAGACTTTGTTTTAGGTCTCACATTTAGGACATTGATATGGTTTGGCTGTGTCCCCACCCAAATCTTATCTTGAATTATAATCCCCATAATTTCTATCTGTTGTGAGATGAAACTGGTGAGATGAAATTGAATCATGTGAGCAGTTTCCCCCATGCTGCTCTGCTGATAGTGAGTGAGCTCTCACAAGAGCTCATGGTTTTATAAGCATCTGGCATTTCCCCTGCTGTACCTATTTTCTCTCCTGTCACCTTGTGAAGAGGTGCCTTCTGCCATGTTTGTAAGTTTCCTGAGGCCTTCCCAGCCATGCAGAACTGTCAGTCAATTAAACCTCTTTTCGTTATAAATTACACAGTCACAGGTATTTGCTTCTAGCAATGTGGGAACAGACTAATACAGTCATGGATGCATTTTGACATTTTTTTTGTATATGGTGTTAGGTAAGGGTCCAACTTCATTTTTTGGCATGAGGATATCTAGTTTGGCCAACACCCTTTGTTAAAAAATTGACTTTTTCTCCATTAAATGGTCTTGACACTTCTGTTGAAAAGAATTTGTTTATATATGTAAGGGTTTGTTACTGGACTCTGTATTCTGTTCCATTGGTCTATGTCTGTTATGCCAGGTCTACACTGCTTTGATTGCTGTAGCATTGTAATAAATTTTGAAATGAGGAGATGTGATTCCTGTAGCTTTGTTCTTTTTTTCCTTGAATGTTTTGGCTATTTGGGGCCCTTTGAGATAAAATGTGAATTTTAGGATGGGTTTTCTTATTTCTGTAACAAAGGTCACTGGGATTTTGATACTGATTGAATTAAATATGTAGATTCCTTTGGGTAGTATTGAGATCTTAACAATACTCAGTGTGGGTCTCTTTGAGTTCACCCTACTTATATTTCTTTAAGCCTCTTGTTTGTTTATATTCATGACTCTCATGTATGGAAAGTTTTGGTCAATTTTTATTCAAATATTCTCTCTGCCTCTTTTTCTCCTTCTTCTTCTCCAACTCCTCAATGCAGATAGTGGTCTGCTTGATGGTGTTCCACATGTTCCTTAGGCTCTGTTTACTTTTCTTCAACCTTTTCTTTTCATGTTGCTCCGCCTTCATCATTTCCATTGTCCTATCTTCAAGTATACTGACTCTTTCTTTTACCTGCTAAAATCTACCTTTAAATACCTCCAATAATTTAAAATTTTCATTTGTTGCATTTTTTCAGATGGAGAATTTTTTTTTTGGTTTCTTTATAGGTGTTTGTTTCTTTAGTTACATTTAAATTTGTTCATATATAATATTCTTAACTTTCTCCCTGTCTTCCTTTAGTTCTTTGAGACTTTTTAAATGACAGTCGTTCTTTTGATTTTTTTTTTGAAAACTGGAGATTTGAATCTAATAATAGTGTAATAACTCTAGAAATCAGAATCTCTCCCACTTCCTAGAATTTGCTGTGTTTTGTTTTTGTTTTTGATTATTTAGGATATCTTTGTGCCAACGATCAGCCTTAGTGGAAATTTAAGGTCTTTGCAGGCATTTTCTGAGCCTGTGCCTTCCCCTGAATATTTATGGTTATTTCTAATTTCCCTCATATATGTTATTGCTTTTGAATGTTCTACTTGTCAGTGTATGGCTCTCAAAAAGTGAAAAAAGAGAAAATGAAGGAAAGGAGAGGAAGGCACCAGCTTTTAAATTTCCTGAAAGTCACTTTAGCTAAAGGAGGATGGGCTTGCAGCAATAAGGTAGGTGCAAGATTAATGGCTGCTACCTCTTTGTACACACCTCTGTGGTCAAAAGTGGCAATCAGTGATAGAGCCCAGATCCCTGATATTTTCAGAACAGGATCCTTTTTGCCTATCCTGGCTCCCTTAACCTATGTGCAAATTGCTTGAGAAACACACACACAGCTGCCTGCCATGAGGATGAAGGATGGCAGATGGTAACTACTACTGTGTTCAAAGCTGAAATTGACCAAAAGTAACCACATTTTACCATCTAAGTCTTCCCCTGAACAGAGTTCCAAAATAGTTACATCAGACAGATCCTGCCAATATAATTGTTGTTTAGCTGGGGAGACAGATTCCTACTATGCCATCTTCTCAGAATGTTTTCTGTAACTACCTTTTATTGATTCTAGTGCAAGTTGCTCAAGGTTGTGGTAAAAAAATAATAGACCTGAAAGAATTAGAGGTAACAGTGCCTGGCACTTACACAGGGCTAGGAATAACTATTACTACCACCAGCCAAACTAGAAAACCTCCAACTTTAGAAGACAATAGGTAGAGTATACAGAACAATTTGGCTTCAGTGGTGGGGAATAATTAGCTCTAAACTAAATACTGCTCCATTTCACCTAATAAGTCTTTTTTTTTAATACTCTTTTTTTTTTTAATTGTACTTTAGGTTCTGGGTACATGTGCAGATCATGCAGGATTGTTGCATAGGTACATACATGGCAAAGTGGTTTGCTGCCTCTATCCCCCATCACCTATATCTTGATAAATCTTAAAGTAAGATCTGAATAAATCAAATTGTTTCCAAGTACCTTAACTGATTCATAGGAAAAAATCCTCAATAATATTTATATAAAAACAAAAATATCAAAAGTACTCAATGAAGTAAAATTTTCAGTGTTTGGGATTCAGCCAAAAATTACCTGGTATATGAAGAAGTAAAAAAATACAACCCATAATGGAGACACAAATCAGTCAACAGGGACTAAAAAATTGTTAGCAAACAAGAATTAGCAAACCAGGACACTAAAATAGTTACTATAACTAGATTGAAAAGTTAAGTATAAAGATGGAAGATTTTTAAAAGACCAAAGCCTAACTTCTAGAGATGAAAACTGCATGCTTGAAATAAATTATATATGTAGGTAATGATATTATATATGTAATATATATGTAAATATATATATAATTACATATTTAATATATTTATGTAAAGATAGGAAGATAGATCATTGAGGTAGAATAGAGAGTTTAGAGACAGACCTACACGGGAATGGGCAACTTATTTTAAACAAAGGTGCAAAGACAATTTTATGGAGAATGTATATATGTACACACACTGGATTGGATGATAGATTATTCATTGCCGGAAGACCTGTACACTGAAGATTACAAATCATTGCTAAGAAAAATTTAAGACTTGAATAAATAAATGTCCATGAAGTGGAAATCTCAAAATTGTTAACATTAATTTCTCCCAAAATTAACTGATCTACAAGTTTTAATGCAATCTCAGTCACACTTAAAAAAAAAAAAAAAGAAATTTACAAACAGATTCTAACATTCACACGGAAGTGAACAGTTCCTAGAATGGCTAAATCAACTTTGAAAAATGAACAAATTAGAGGACTAATACTACCTTGTTTCAAGACTTATTTTAAAATTACAGTAATCAAGACAATGTAATATCATTGTAAAGAAAGAAAGATAGATCTATGAGGTAGAATAGAGAGTTAGAGATAGATCTACACAAGAAAGAGCAACTCATTTTAGACAAAGGTGCAAAGACAATTTAATGGAGAATGGGTAGTTGTTTTTTTTTTTCCAACAAATAGTACTAGAACAATTGGATAGCAATATACTAAAAAATAAACTTTGATCCTTACTTTGGATGATAGAAATATTGTGATGGCTAATTTTATGTGTCAACTTGACTAGGCTAAATGATGACCAGATGGTTAGTAAAACATTATTCCTAGGTGTGTCTATGAGAGTACTTCTGAAAGAGATTGCATTTGAATTGGTAGACTAAATAAAGATCACCCTCACTAATTTGAGTGAGCATCAGCTAATCTGTTGTGGGCTTGAATAGAACAAAAAGGCAGAGGAAAGGTGCATTTGCTCCTTCTCTTTGAGTGGGCATTCATCTTTTTCTGCCTTTGAACGTGGGGGTCCTCATTCTTGAGCCTTTGAACTAGGACCAGGACTTATACCATTACCCTCCCCACCATCCCCAACCACCAAACCTTCAAACTCAGACTGAATCACACTACTGGCTTCCTGGTTCTCTCTCTCTCTTTCTCTCTCTCTCTCTATATATAGATATAGATATAAAGGTGTGCGTGTATACATATAATTATATATGCATACATGTATTATATGCATATACAATGTATAAGTATATACATATATGTGTAGATATATGTATACATATATGTATATATACATAGAATTGTATGTATACAGGAAAATTTGTATATGTGTCTGTACACATATATATATATATTACCATACACATATAATACACATATTATATACATATAATACCTACAATGAATTCTGTTTCTCTGGAGATCCCCTAACTAGTGCAGATTTATATCCTAAATTTCTGAAACTTACACAGTATTTTAACCTGGGTTAGGCAAAGATTTCTTAGATACAACATGAAAAGTACAATCAACATAAGAATGCATTGATAAATAAAACTTCAAAGTTAAAAACCTCTGCTCTGTTAAGAGAATAAAAAGCATAGTTAAGCTCATCATTAAGAGAATAAAAAGGCAAGTCATAGACTGGAAAAAAATATTTTCACATCTTATACTAATAAAGGATTTTTATACAGAATATATAAAGAATTCTCAAAACTCAATAATAAGAAAACAAACCCCTATAAAAAGCTGGGCAAATTATTTGAAGACTCTTCAGCAAAGAAGATACACAAATGACAAATAAGCTCATAAAAAGATGTTCAACATCATTAGTCACTGGGAAAATTCAATTACAACCACTATACACCTACTGGAATAGTTAAAAGTGTAAAGACTGACCATACTAAGTGTTGGTGAGAATGTGGAGAAACTGCAACCCTCATACATCTAGTTTGAGTGTAAAATAATATAACCAGTTGGGAAAACAAATTGACAGTGTTATGAAAAGTTAAACACATGTGAGCCATATGATTCAGCCATTCTACTCTTTGATATTCAATCAATAGAAATGAAAATACATCAATACAAAAACTTGAAATAAATGTTCATATCACCTTTATTTGTAATAGCCCCAAACTAGAAGCAGCTAAAATGGCAGTCTATAAACAAGTGAATGAATAAACAAGCTATGGTGTATCCATATACTGGACTACTATCCTGCAATTTAAAAAATGAACCACTACGGAGGTGGATCCAAGATGGCCGATTAGGAGCAGCTGAGGATTGCAGCTCCCAGTGAAAGCGCGGAGGGTGAGTGGACGCCGCATTGCCAGACAGACTTTTATTGCCCACAGACCAGGAGATTCCCAGGGGGGAGGAGCCCCACGGGCCGCCAGCGCGGCTGGTTTGGCCGGCGCAGCAGTTTTTGCGGGCGCGACTTTTTCGCCGGCGCTGCTGTTTTGGGCGGCGTCCCGGCGCAGCGGTTCCCCATACAAAATACGTGGGTCCGGGTGCCGTTTTAGCTGGCAATTGGAGCTCCGGGAAGGCAGAGCCGCCCATTCATCTGATTAAAAAAGGGGACTGAAACAGGCAGCCAGGCCGGGAGATTTCCCGGGCAAAAAAAACGCCACGATCTCCGCGCCCGCGTTTAGCCGGCGCAGTGGGTCGCCGCACGGGAAATCACACAGATCCCGGCGCCTTTTCAACAGGCGGCTGGAACACCTGGGAGACTCTGAGGCAGGGAGCCAGGTGATCAGGCTCGGCTGGTCCCACCCCCCACAAAAAACAGCCATCAGAAATGCTCTGGATCCAGAGTTTCACAGCAAGCACAGCTGAGCCCGGGACGGCACAGCTCTGTGGGGGGAGGGGCGTCCGCCATTACTGAGGCAGTCTGCCGCTACAGAGGTAGTTTGCCATTGCTGAGGCAGTTCTCACTACACCGGTATAAACAGGACTGCAGGGAAGTTCATAAGGCAGCCGGGTGGAGCCCACAGCAGCTCAGCAAAGCCTCTGTAGGCAAACAGTGACTAGGCTGCCTCATCGCTGGGCAAGGCAGCCCTGAGAAAAAGGCAGCAGCACCAGGGAAACTCATAAATAAAGCCCTAACTCCCTGGGACAGAGCACCTGGGGAAAAAAGTGGTTTATGAGTTCTGCTGCAGCAGACTTAAACGTACCTGCCCAGCAACTCTGAATGAACAACGGAGCTCACAGCTCAGCACTTGAGCTCCTATAAAGGAAACTCTGTCTCCTCAAGCAGCTCCCTGATCCCCCGTATATCCAACGAGTCACCTCACAAAGGAGTGCTCAGACGGACATCTGGCGGGTATTCTTCTGGGACAAAGATAGCAGAAGAAGAGACTGGCAGCAACCCTTACTGTTCTGCAGCTGCTGCAGGTGATCCCCCAGGCAAGCAGGGCCGGGAGTGGACCTCAGCAGCCCTACAGCAGAGGGGTCAGACTGGTAGAAGGAAAACTAAGAAACAGAAATAAATAACTTCATCATCAACAAACGGGACGTCCACTGAGAGACCCCATCTGAAAATCACCAACCACAAAGACCACACATAGATAAATCCACAAAGATGGGAAGAAACCAGCGCAAAAAGGAGGTAAACACCCGAAACCAGAACGCCTCTCCTCCTACAAGGGATCACAACTCCTCACCAGCAAGGGAACAAGGCTGGATGGACAATGAGTGTGATGAAATGACTGAATCAAGCTTCAGAAGGTGGGTAGTAAGAAAACTTCTGTGAGCTAAAAGAACATGTTCTAACCCAATGCAAACAAACTAACAACCTTGAAAAAAGATTTGACGAAATGCTAATGAGAATAACCAACTTAGAGAGGAATGTAAGTGAATTGATGGAGCTGAAAAACACAACACAAGAACTTTGCGAAGCATACACAAGTTTCAACAGCCGAATTGACCAAGCAGAAGAAAGGATATCAGAGGTCGAAGATCAACTCAATGAAATAAAACGAGAAGGAGAGAGTAGAGAAAAAAGGGTAAAAAGGAATGAACAAAGTCTCCAAGAAATATGGGACTATGTGAAAAGACCTAATCTACGTTTGATAGGTGTACCTGAATGTGAAGGAGAGAATGAATCCAAGCTGGAAAATACTCTTCAGGATATTATCCAGGAGAACTTCCCCAACATAGGAAGGCAGGCCAATATTCAAGTCCAGGAAATACAGAGAACACCACAAAGATATTCCTCAAGAAGAGCAACCCCAAGGCACATAATCGTCAGATTCACCAGGGTTGAAATGAAGGAGAAAATGCTAAGGGCAGCCAGAGAGAAAGGTCGGGTTACCCACAAAGGGAAGCCCATCAGACTCACAGCAGATCTCTCAGCAGAAACCCTACAAGCCAGAAGAGTGGGGGCCAATATTCAACATCCTTAAAGAAAAGAACTTTCAACCCAGAATTTCATATCCAGCCAAACTGAGCTTCATAAGTGAAGGAAAAATAAAATCCTTTGCGAACAAGCAAGTACTCAGAGATTTCATCACCACCAGGCCTGCTTTACAAGAGCTCCTGAAAGAGGCACTAAACATAGAAAGGAACAACCAGTACCAGCCACTCCAAAAACATACCAAACAGTAAAGACCATCAACACAATGAAGAAACTGCATCAACTAACGGGCAAAACAGCCACCTAGCATCAAAATGGCAGGATCAAATTCACACATAACAATATTAACCCTAAATGTAAATGGGCTAAATGCCCCAATTAAAAGACATAGACTGGCAAATTGGATAAAAAGCCAAAACCCGTCTGTGTGCTGTATCCAGGAAACCCATCTCACATGCAGAGATACACAAAGGCTCAAAGTAAAGGGATGGGGGAAGATTTACCAAGCAAATGGAGAGCAAAAAAAAGCAGGAGTTGCAATTCTCATCTCTGATAAAATAGACTTTAAACCAACAAAGATCAAAAGAGACAAAGAAGGACATTACATAATGGTAAAAGGATCAATGCAACAAGAAGAGCTAACGATCCTAAATATATATGCACCCAATACAGGAGCACCCAGATACATAAGGCAAGTTCTCAATGACTTACAAAGAGACTTAGACTCCCACACAATAATAGTGGGAGACTTGAACACCCCGTTGTCAATGTTAGACAGATCAACAAGACAGAAAATTAACAAGGATATCCAGGACTTGAACTCACACCTGGATCAAGCAAACCTAATAGACATTTACAGAACTCTCCACCCCAAATCCACAGAATATACATTCTTCTCAGCACCACATCGCACCTACTCTAAAATTGACCACATAATTGGAAGTAAATCACTCCTCAGCAAATGCAAAAGAACAGAAATCATAACAAACAGTCTCTCAGACCACAGTGCAATCAAGTTAGAACTCAGAATTCAGAAACTGGCTCAGACCACACAGCTTCATGGAAACTGAACAACTGGCTCTTGAATGTTGACTGGATAAACAATGAAATGAAGGCAGAAATAAAGATGTTCTTTGAAACCAACGAGAACGAAGACACAACATACCAGAATCTCTGGGACACATTTAAAGCAGTCTCTAGAGGAAAGTATATAGCAATAAATGCCCACATGAGAAGCAAGGAGAGATCTAAAATTGACACCCTATCATCAAAATTGAAAGAGCTAGAGGAGCAAGATCAAAAAAACTCAAAACCTAGCAGAAGACAAGAAATAACTAAGATCAGAGCAGAACTGAAGGAGATAGAGACACGAAAAACTCTTCAAAAAATCAACAAATCCAGGAGCTGGTTTTTTGAAAAGGTCAACAAAATAGACAGACCACTAGCCAGATTAATAAAAAAGAAAAGAGAAAATAATCAAATAAATGCAATAAAAAACGATAAAGGGGATATCACCACAGATTCCACAGAAATTCAAACCATCATCAGAGATTATTACAAACAACTCTATGCACATAAACTAGTAAACCTGGAAGAAATGGATAAATTCCTGGACACATGCATCCTCCCAAGCCTAAACCAGGAAGAAGTCGAAACCCTGAATAGACCAATAACAAGGTCTGAAGTTGAGGCAGCAATTAAGAGCCTACCACCCAAAAAAAGCCCAGGTCCAGATGGGTTCACAGCCGAATTCTACCAGACATACAAAGAGGAGCTGGTACCATTCCTTCTGAAACTATTCCAAACAATCCAAAGAGAGGGAATCCTTCCTAAATCATTTTATGAGACCAACATCATCCTGATACCAAAACCTGGCAGAGACTCAGCAAGAAAAGAAAACTTCAGGCCAATATCCATGATGAACATAGATGCAAAAATCTTCAATAAAATACTGGCAAACCGATTGCAACAGCACATCAAAAAGCTTATCCACCATGATCAAGTAGGCTTCATCCCGGGGGATGCAAGGCTGGTTCAACATATGCAAATCTATAAACATAATCCACCACATAAACAGAACCAAAGACAAAAACCACATGATAATCTCAATTGATGCAGAGAAGGCCTTTGACAAAATTCAACAGCCCTTTATGCTAAAAACTCTCAATAAACTAGGTATTGATGGAACGTATCTCAAAACGATAAAAGCTATTTACGACAAACCAACAGCCAATATCATACTGAATGGGCAAAAACTAGAAGCATTCCCTTTGAAATCTGGCACTAGACAAGGATGTCCTCTCTCACCACTCTTATTCAATATAGTACTGGAAGTTCTAGCCAGAGCAATCAGGCAAGAAAAAGAAATAAAGGGTATTCAAATAGGAAAGGAGGAAGTCAAATTGTCTTTATTTGCAGACGATATGATTGTATATCTAGAAGACCCCATCGTCTCAGCCCAAAATCTCCTGAAACTGATAAGCAACTTCAGCAAAGTCTCAGGATATAAAATCAATGTGCAAAAATCACAAGCATTCCTATACACCAATAACAGACTTAAAGACAGCCAAATCAAGAACCAACTGCCATTCACAATTGCTACAAAGAGACTAAAATACCTAGGAATACAACTAACAAGGAACGTAAAGGACCTCTTCAAGGAGAACTACAAACCACTGCTCAATGAAATAAGAGAGGACACAAACAGATGGAGAAATATTCCATGTTCATGGCTAGGAAGAATCAATATTGTCAAAATGGCCATACTGCCCAAAGTAATTTACAGATTCAACGCTATCCCTATCAAGCTACCAATGACCTTCTTTGAAGAACTGGAAAAAACCACCTTAAACTTCATATGGAACCAAAAGAGAGCCCGCATAGCCAAGTCAATTCTAAGCAAAAAGAACAAAGCTGGAGGCATCACACTCCCGGACTTCAAATTATACTACAAAGCTACAGTAATCAAAACAGCATGGTACTGGTACCAAAACAGAGATATAGACCAATGGAACAGGACAGAGACCTCCGACGCAACACAACACATCTACAACCACCTGATCTTTGACAAACCTGACAAAAACAAACAATGTGGAAGCGAGTCCCTGTTTAATAAATGGTGTTGGGAAAACTGGCTAGTCATGTGCAGAAAGCAGAAGCTGGACCCCTTCCTGACACCTTACACTAAAATTAACTCCAGATGGATTAAAGACTTAAACATAAGACCTAACACCATAAAAACCCTAGAAGAAAATCTAGGCAAAACCATTAGGACTAGGTGTAGGCAAGGACTTCATGACCAAAACACCAAAAGCAGTGGCAACAAAAGCCAAAATAGACAAATGGGACCTAATCAAACTCCATAGCTTCTGCACAGCAAAAGAAACAGTCATTAGAGTGAATCGGCAACCAACAGAATGGGAAAAAATTTTGCAGTCTACCCATCTGACAAAGGGCTGATAACCAAAATCTACAAAGAACTGAAACACATTTACAAGAAAAAAACAAACAAGCCCATTCAAAAGTGGGCGAAGGATATGAACAGACACTTTACAAAAGAAGACATACATGAAGCCAACAAACATATGAAAAAATGCTCATCATCACTGGTCATTAGAGAAATGCAAATCAAAACTACATTGAGATACCATCTCACGCCAGTTAGAATGGCGATCATTAAAAAATCTGGAGACAACAGATGCTGGAGAGGATGTGGAGAAATAGGAACGCTTTTACACTGTTGGTGGGAGTGTAAATTAGTTCAACCATTGTGGAAGACGGTGTGGCGATTCCTCAAGGACCTAGAAATAGAAATTCCATTTGATCCAGCAATCCCATTACTGGGTATATATCCAAAAGACTATAAATCGTTCTACTATAAGGACACATGCACACGAATGTTCATTGCAGCACAGTTTACAATAGCAAAGACCTGGAACCAACCCAAATGCCCATCGATGATAGACTGGACAGGGAAAATGTGGCACATATACACCATGGAATATTATGCAGCCATCAAAAACGATGAGTTCGTGTCCTTTGTAGGGACATGGATGAACCTGGAAACCATCATTCTCAGCAAACTGACACAAGAACAGAAAATCAAACACCGCATGTTCTCACTCATAGGCGGGTGTTGAACAATGTGAACACATGGACACAGGGAGGGGAGTATCACACACTGGGGTCTGTCGGGGGGGAAAAAGGGGAGGGATAGTGGGGGGGTGGGGAGTTGGGGAGGGATAGCATGGGGGGAGAAATGCCAGATATAGGTGATGGGGGAGGAAGGCAGCAAATCACACTGCCATGTGTGTACCTATGCAACAATCTTCCATGTTCTTCACATGTACCCCCAAACCTAAAATGCAATAAAAAAAAAAAGAAAAAAAAAAGAAAAAAAAAATGAACCACTGACACACAACAACATTTGTGGATCTCAAAATAATTATGCTGAGTGAAATAATCCAGATATAAAAGAATAATAGTATATGACTCCATTTATATAAAATTCTAGTAAATTCATACTAATATTTGTGACAGAAAAGCACATCAGTATTTGTCAGAATGAGGAAGGGTGTCAGGAGGAGTGGAAGAGAAGAATCACAAAGGAGTATGAGGATTTTGGAACTATTGAACATGCTCGTTTATCTAGGTTGTGGTGATAATTGTATGGGTGCTTACGTATGTCAGAACTTATCAAATTGTATGCTTTATATATGTGCAGTCTATTTTATGTCAATAACATCTCAATAAAGTTGTTAAAAATATTAAAAAACACTAAAGAGATGGTACAAATCCATTTTTACAGTTTGTTTCTTCTAACTTTAGAGAAATAAAAGAGTTAGCAAAGCAAGGTTCAGCATGGTTAAAGATAGCTTTTTTTTAAACAAAATTCATTTACTTCACTCATTTAACAAGTATTTATTGTTATACTTAAGCACTGCCCACAAATAAAACTTTGAACGAATTTCCAGATAAGTGCAACTGTTTATCTTGTCTTTATATCATTTTTAGAAACTGTCTTCAGAAAATATCATTCATTTTCATACCAATCAGGTGGTGTGTAATGAATTTCCACAGTGTTTGGCTTATATTTATTTATTCTTTTGTCATTACAAAAATATATTCCACTATGTCTCTACTTTTAAGTTTATTGATTTTCTTTCAAGTTTGTGTTATTTTGATGCACAATGCCTCTAACTTTCCTAATGATCATTTCTTTTAAACAATGTATATAATATTCTAGATATGAGTTTATTCCCACAAATTATCAGTGATGATAAAAACGTATAATTATCTTTGTTGGATAAAATCCCAACTTAACATGAGAATTGGCCTAAATTCTATGGACCAAAACCATTTTAAAAGGCTTCACTGAAGTCCACTATACAAATTAAGTGACCTAATAGTTCAAACAGAGATAAGTGATAGTAGAAGTGAATTATTACATACCTCATGGTTGTGTAGTGATGACACTTAGTATGTTTTTAAATTGTCATTCTAGACTTTCTCCTAGTGTTTTCAAATTCCAACAAATATTAATCTTCAGGATTTGAGAAAAAGGTTTTAGAATTCCTAAGAAGTTTTGCAATTGAAGTTATTATTAAAGATTAATATTCTTTACACTGCTTACTCATTATTATAGATACTAAAAATATGGTTTAATGAATAAGAAACATTGAGATTATAGCATTTATGAAGAACTGTAGTCTATTGTGAATATTCATACTCTCAGGGATATGCAAGTAAATATTGAGTAGCATTTGAACAATTAAAATTTTGGATGTCCTAGTTCTATACAGAACTGCATGCCAAAATTGCCAATTTACAGACTTAATTGCTTCCAAACTTGTTATTTCCTGGAACACTACTCATATAATTTATGTATTGTACATATGCTTATATACCTATGAATATTTATTTTATTATCAAGAATGACTCACCATTAGCTGCATACGGAATGATGAACATACACTTGTAATGTGGTGATAGCTACAACAAAATGATAGGTTGTGACTGCTTTTCCTTTAGTGCTCCTAATTCAACTTCTGGATATGTCAACCTTATCTTTGGATTCACGTCAGCATTTCCTGCTCTTGATTTAGACTTTACTGCAGTGGATTGCTTCTAATCAGTAATGCTTCTATGTTGAATCCTAAGGTTTAATTCTTGCAAAAGACTATAATGCTTTTTTCTAGTTTTTCAATCTATATGTTTTTGAAATTCAAAAAATTCTAGGCAGAGAGTCTGTGTGGAAAAGCTGCTTTCCCCACTAGGCGCAGGATATTCCAATATTAATCATGTAGATGGTTTCTGGTTTTATAATGGTAAACTTTTCTCCTTTCAATTTTGAATTTAATACCATTTTGATCAGATCTGTAAATCATTTGGCAAACACATTCTTGGAGTATTCATCTTTAACAACTCTTCAACAGTGTTTCTAACACTAAAGAACCTTAAACTGTTTGCCAGAAATTCAAATCTTATTATTTGATATCAGTTATGTATGTGTCTATTAAATTCTCCATGGGTTTTCTCTTCTAAAATCCCAACCTTTTCTAGGAAGGCTAGATTAAGGTCCATAAATGTCTCAACCCTTATATTTCCTTCCAGGACTTTATAATCCCTGGAGAAAATGTCCAGTTCCTTTCTGTGGGTATCATATGTCCCTACAGGAATCTGCAGGAAGAATGAGACTTAGCATACCTTCAGTGATTTCCCAGTAACTTTGAGCTTCATTGGCCTCATACTCCTTTTCTCAAAGAACTGTTACGATTAAATGTGCATGTGTATGAATACAGCTGTGTAGACGGTAAAGAAACCAATAATTGGTTACTATTTGTTAGTAACAAGTATCCTCATATCTGCTGTTTTTCAAACATTACTATTATTATTTGGGTGCAAATTAATACTTCTCTTCCAGAAAATCTATATTTACTACCTACTAAAAGAGCCAAAGCTGGTATCTGATAAAATTCTGATTACTCACTTTCTTCTTTTTTATCTCTTTTCTGTAACATTTCTTTTCACTTGTCATTGTCTTCATCATTTTCCAAGTGAATCCTTGGGCAAGTGATTGAATCTGTTGGTGTCTCAGTTTCTGCATCTGAAAAATGAGAATAACAATAGCACTTATGTTTGTGTTGAGATTTATAGGGGATCTAAGTAAAGTATTTTAAAAATATTTGGCACATGGTAAGTGCTCAAAAATGTTAGCTGCTATTTATTAGTATTATTATTAACACTGTTTTTAAATATTATTTGGCATTCTCAAAATCCTTAAATTGTTGTATTACTCCTGAGAGTGAGTCCTAACTTCTGTCTTGACACTTTTATCATTCTTGATAAGGCAAAACACAGAAGACGTTCAAGTCCTCTTACCTTTAATTCATACTGGCAGATGTATAATTAGGACACAGTAGGTATTTGTGATAGGAGGACAAACACTTTTATCTCTACGTCTATTCTCAGAAATAACTGCTGCCCTTGATGCTCCTCCTTGCCAGAGGACCCATGTCCTAGGTTAAGAAAAAAGACAATCTATGTTAGTTTGCCAAGATTAAGGATGGAAATAAAAAAAGACAACTTCTCTTTTGTCTGTCTTGGCTTTGAACAACATGCTTTCCTTTCTATCTAGAACTTATTCTTTTTACCGATCTTAATTTAATGCAAACAAAGACAGGACTTGAAAGATGGTCAGTTGTTACTTGGGCTAGTGTGCTTTCCATTGTTCAGTGTTGCGTTTCTTCTGAATGACATAGCACCAAACGACAGTAAGTGTAAAAATCAGAGCAATGTTTGACAATTTATTAAGATACGCAATATACTAAATAAGTACTGAAGGATGAAGGTTAAGGTAGGCCATTCAAAAATAAAATACTTAGTGCATTATTTTAGTTTTATGGGACATAAATGACATTATCTAATTGCTATCAATAAAATACTAGTGAAATGACAGTAAGTATTTAGCAGGCAAATAAATAAACAGTTCCTCATATTGGATCATTAAAAGGTGAACTGGAATAATTTGTCTTTTTGTAGGCTGATCTTTTTTTAATATCATTCGTGAACTACAAAGAAAATTATGTTCACATAGGTACCTGAAGAGTTTCCTCCATTCAGTGGATTAGAAACAATTCTTTAGAAATGCCTATTTAGCATACCCAAAAGAGTAACAGGAAGGTCATAAGCATGCAACACAAAACCAATTTGAGGTAACAAACACCAAATAAAAGTTAATAACCATAAAGGCATTTAAGGCCCTTGGTCTCGGTGCTACCATTAACAATTGACTATCTCACCTCATTGCCGAACAGTCAAAGTAATGAATTTGTAGTTGGGCTTCATTGTCCTTGGGTTTACCATACTCTGTTAACACCTCCTAAGTAGCTATCAATTCCCCTAGTGTTACACTCTTTGTTGTTTTTGTTATTTTTATTAATAGCAGCAAGATATCCTTTGTAGTTTTGATTTAAAGGTGAAACTTAGACTATAAGTTGAGGTATCAAATCCTCAGGTACGTTGCTACCCACAGTCTTTATTAAAGTTGCTTTTATAATAAGGGATATCTAATTTTAAAAAATATTCTGGATTTCTTGAATGGAATTTGTTTCAAATATGTGTGGGAACAAACCATCCTTTCTTTGACTTTTCCCCCCAATAGAACCAGAAAGTTACCGGTCAACGTACTTCCCCTTTGGACATTTTAATTGTCATAAGAATGAGATGTGACCTAGATTGGACTTACAATATTATGTACCCTTGCTAAAGTGATTGGGCCAAGGGATGGCACATGATCCAGCCAGGGCCAGTCTAGGTCCAGTATGGTGAAAGCCTTCCTGCAGTATAAGAGAATGAAGGTACACAAAGAAAAACTCAGAAAAAGAGGAAAGAAGACAGAACAAGCTGTGCTTGACAGTCACAAAGTTCATCTGACTTTCCCTGGTCCTGCAGCTCTTCCTTCATTTCTGAAAAGTATCCTCGCATCCTTCCAACAAATTATTCTATTCTATTTTATGTAACCAAGTTTGAGCTAGAATTCTGTCACTTGTAGTCTGTAAAAACCTTCACAAAGAGCTGGAATTTCATCCTCGTCATCAGATATCTTCAAGAGTATGTAATTGTGAAAAAGGTGGCCATTTGTGGGCCAAAGGGAAAATAAGTGCACTTTGAAAGAAAGCCTTTGAAAATAGCAAAGAATTCTTATTAAATAGAGGGGGTCAAATTAAAGACAGATACACATGATGGATAGAAGGGAGAAATTAGTTAACAAGTCTTTTTTTTATTGACAGAAAAATAAGATTCCCCCTGAAGTTGTGAGTTAGTCCTAATTTCAATGCCATATTTCTTAGAGTCACTGCTGTCCATCCTTTGTATCCCCAACCCTGCCCCCAACCCATGATTAATTTCTCCTAATTGTAGGGTTATGACAAAGTTAATAGCACTTGTTTAGAACCTAGCTGCCAATTTAATATGAACAACAAAGACAATTATTTAGAGGCCATTAATTGAAAAGACAGTCAATACCTACAGGGAAAATATCAGATACTATTTAATTCCCAATATCTAATCAGTAAAAAATAAAAATGTAACAATCTGGTGGTCTTAAAGAACTAATTGAAAAAGCAAGGCATTTGAGCAAAAATAGTAAGAAAATTGGAACTATGTAAAATCTTATTAAAACATTTTCTTGATGTTTCATTGCAAATGATCCCTCATGAATATTACATAGACTCTGGACACTGTTTACTATTTGCATGGTACTTTAAAATTTGTCTCACCATGGGAATCTTAGCTAATAAGATGGCATTTTTGGCAAAGAAGGATAGTTTGAGATATTTGGTAAAGAGAAAATAATACTTGGGTTATGTTTCAGATAAAAACAACCATTTAGAAAGATGCTTTAGAAAATCAGTTGTCAAAGAATTAAAAATAGAATTACCATTTAACCCAGCAATCCCATTACTGGGTATATACCCAGAAGAAGATAAATTGTTCTACCAAACAGACACCTAAAGTTGTATGTTTATTGTGGCAGTATTCACAATAGCAAAGACATGAAATAAACCCAGGCACCTATTAATGGTGAACTGAATAAAGAAAATAGGGTACATATACACCATGGGATACTGTGCAGCCATAAAACAAAAACAAAGTCATGTCATTTTCAGCAACGTGGATGTAGCTGGTGGCTGTTATCCTAAGAGAATAAATGCAGAAACAGAAAAGTGGGAGCTAAACATTGGGAATAACTGACAAAGATGGGAACGATAGACACTGGGGGATTCCAAAACAGGGGAGGGGAAGGAGACGGGCAAGTGTTGAAAACCTACCTATGGGGTGCTGTGTTCACTTCCTGAATGACAGGATCATTGGAAGCCCAAACCTCAGCATCATGCCATATATTCATGTAACAAACCTGCACATGTACGACCCAAATACAATGTTTTTTTCTGAAATTGAGCTGTTAGATGTTTAAAAATTCAGGAATTTTAGCCAACTACGTAATTTCTTCTTGTTGATATTTTATTGATAACTATCTTTCATAGGTATATGTAATTAACATGATGATTCAGCCTCTTTGTTAGAATTCTTGGTTTAACTCTTACTAATTTCCCAAGAGTCTCTTAGTCTGTTTCTTCTTCTCATTTTTACCCACGTGTATACTTAACAAGTAACTTAATAAAAAACCTTAGCAAAATATAAATAAGAAGCTAAATCATAGGATTGTAAATCTTTAGAACTGGAAGGAACTATGGTGCTCATTCGACTTGATGACCTTGTTTTACAGGTAAGAGAATAAGATTTAAGGAAATTAGTTAATTTGCAGCCTAAAGTTATGTTTACTGCTAAGAAAAATAAAAGGGTCTTAGGTTATCCATTGTTTTGGCATTTCTGTGCCTCAGTTTTTCTTTCTTACTCTTTTTAGAGTTAAATCTCTTTGAATGGCTTTATATTTCAATTATTAAGTTATAATATTTAGTGCAGTGATTATCAAAATGTAGTCCTTGGACTAGGAGTATTACCTGGAAACTTGTTAAAAATGTAAATTCTCAGGCCCTGTCCCAAAGGCAGTGAATCAGAAACTCCAGTAGTGAGGTCTAGCAATCTGTGTTTAACAATCCCTAGGTTATTCCGATGTACTAAATTTAGTGAACGGCATTTGGTCTGAGTGTTAGAAAAATGGGATCTTAGTCCAAATTCTGTAACTACCTGGCGACTATGGGAAAATCAGGCTTTAAGCAAATCTAATATTCTTTTGCCCTTTCTTAAAACCCTCTAAAGTTATTCCATAGACTTTTAGCTCTATGTAAGCAGCCCTCTACTTCTACAACTTTATCTCCCTTCAACTTCTCCCTCTAATTTTGGCTACGACAGTACCGATTTCTCTGTTCCACTGCCTTTATTGTTCCCTTGCCAGGAATGCTCCTTCCTTCCCTCTTTACCTTGCTCACCTCCAGTATGAATCAGACTAGAGGCCCAGGACTTTTAGGAAGTCTTCTTTGATTTCTATCCAGAATGGGTTGTGTGCCTTCTGTATTGTTTTCATAATATTTTATGCATGTGACATCACTGAGAGCTGAAAATATGTAGATATTAACTAGCTGAAGGCAGGCAAATTAGCTTCCTAGGAGAGGAGAATGGTTTGTGCAAAGGTCCTATGCTGGGAATGAACATGACACAAACATGGGTTCACAGAGGGACACTGTGGCTGGATAAGAGAGAGTGACAGGAGGCAAAGTGGTGCAAAGTGAGGCTAGAGAAGTAGGTTAGGACCAGATCATGCAAAGAGTTGTAGGCAATTTGTCTTTATGCTAAAAGCAACAGGAAAATATGGATATATTTTAAGAAAAAGGTGAATGTAATAAGATATGCATTTTAAGAGAAGCAGTTGGCTACTGTTAGATGGTAGCAAGAACCACTTATAGGCAACCAGTTAGGAAACCATTGCAGTAATGCAGGTGAAAGACGATGGTAGCCAGGATTTCTCTTGTTAGAAATGGAAAGAAGGAAAGGATTCATGAGATTTTTAGGACTTAGTGATGACTGAATAGGAGGGGCGAGGGAGGGGGAAGTGTAGATTTTAAGTCAGTATCTGGTTATTGAAGACGTTGGCTATATTGGTTATACCTGCCAGATTCGCGCTGCTAAGAAAGGGGAACATTCCCATTTAAGTGTTCTGAACAAATGTAACATGTATCTCAGTTTCTATATGCCCCCAAAGCATGAGCAGTTTATTATGAACATTGAATTTGAGACTACTTTTAAAAAGATGGTAAATAAAACCACATTTACCTGTAATCTGCTTCAGCTCTCACCCTCATTCACACTCACAGCAGTGGAGAGCAATCATTCAGTTAATTTTCCTGGATGGTTTCTGTAACATTCATTTTAGACATCATCCTCATCATTTTCTGTTCCCATCAATGCTCCTTGTTCTGCTTATAAATATTTCATACCATATCTTTTGCTTCATGTTGAGGTTTAATAATCCCATTTCTCCTTTGCTGTCCATTTGATATATTATTCTCATTAAAGTGGAAGGACAAGAGTTGAATGGATTTTTTTGAACCAAGTCTAAGAATTTTAAAACTTCTAAAAGTGTGCCCTATCAAAATCTGTGATTTAAAAAATATAGCTAGGAGGCTAGAGAGATGTATTTAAGAGACATCATTGATTTGAGGTCAATAATCTTTTGGTGGGGCAGCATAGAAAAGAGAACATTTTAGATTGAAAAATTCTTGGGTTCTGCATGAAATAGTTAACTAAAATGGCTCTCCAATTTAAACAATTTTAGAAGATTGACAAAAAATAAGGTAAGCATAGTATGAAATCAAGCCATTGGATGAAACATAATGGGACCTACAATACATTAGATAAAAAACAGTTACTGTTAAGGATTACTGGATAAATTTCTGCTGATTCTCTGAACACAATAAAGGACATATTGTAGTTGAAGTTTATCAAGAAAGTGAGTCAGCTGGTAGAACCATTTTCTCTTTTCAAAGTACTTGGCAGTGCTTCTTAGCAGGTATTCTGTTTGCATCAGTGGGATGTTTCCAGTGGAAGAACACTGCAGCATTATCCTTGAGTTGTGTGCTGTGAAACTGCTTTATAGATAAAAGCCTGTTATTATTGTGGAAGTTTTGATTTGTCAATAATCAAGCACTCTTTGGATGGGCTATAAGACAGACTGGCTTCTTAATGAAAATGGCTCAGTAGCAAATAGTTTTGCAGAGAGGTTTCCCTCTATTTGCGTTTGACAGATGAACATATTAGTTGCCAGAGTTTCTTGATGAAATAAAACCAAATTGTTAGCAGAATGCAGGCCAGGTTACATCTAATCAAGGTCTGAGATCTGTTTTAAATGTCTCCTCTGGCCTTCAGAAAAGGATGAAACCCGTAATCCCAGCACTTTGGGAGGCTGAGGCAGGCGGATCACTTGAGGTCAGGAGTTAAGAGACTAGTCTGACAACATGGTGAAATCCCGTCTCGACTAAAAATACAAAAATTAGCCGGGAATGGTGATGCATGCCCGTAGTCCCTGTTACTTGGGAGGCTGAGGCAGGAGGATTGCTTGAACCTGGGAGGCAGAGGTTGCAGTGAGCTGAGATCACACCACTACACTCCAGCCTGGGAGATAGACTGACACTCCATGTCAAAAAAAAGAAAAAAAAAAAAAGAATAAAACCATCCACAGTTGGATTGCTTCCACTGTCTTTCAAGTAGCTTATTTAAAGGTGTAACAATATGTGCTCTGAATCTATCACATTATGCTCCAAAGCTGTCTTCCAAATTCTGTCCTCTGGCAAAGGACCAGCTGGCCATTATTTTTTCTTTTTCTCACTTATGTTAAAAATCCTCATTGCCATCTCTTTTCTCAGTGGAACGATGGAAATTTATGGGATATTTTCACATGGCCCTTGATTTTCTCACCTGGCATCATCCTGAAACTCTCTCCAGGTTTTTCCAGTCTCATTAGATTTAACAACTTAAGAAGGTGTTCCTGATACCACAGAAGCCTTGGCTCTTTAGTCCCCAAGGCTTAGGCCACTCCTTATCCTGCAGCTTCCCACTACTCACCTTCCTAATACTGCTGTTCTCAGAACTCCTTTCTCACCTGTGCCTGGAGAGCAACGCACATAACAATTCCCTACAGGGCTGCCTTATGGATGGGGCAGAGATGTGATTCTAGGGTTAACAAAAAGGCACTCCATCTCCCACCTCCTCCCCGGAGTCTGCTCCTCCTTCCATAGGAGGCAAAGCCTTAAATCCACAATTAGATAAAGCTTGTAATGCAAATACACTCCAAGAGAGAAAATATGACAACATAGCTCTATTTGCATAACATTATAAATTCCTAATTTAAGACCCAGAAATCATGCTGTATGAAAGTTGGAAGGAGAGGGAGTGCCAAGAGGGCTAGAAAAGTGTCAAATATGACTTTGCTTGCTCCATCCCACTATCCCTTTTTATCAGAAGTTATAATGGTCCCTGAAACTACTGGGTAGTAAAGGATGCTGTATTAGTCTGTTCTCACACTACTAATAAAGACATACTCGAGACTGGGTAATTTATAAAGGAAAGAGGTTGAATTGACTCACAGTTCCACATGGCTGCGGAGGGTTCACAATCAGTGGAAGGTGAATGAGGAGCAAAGTCACATCTTACATGGTGGCAGGCAAGAAAACTTATGCAGGGGAACTCCCATTTATAAAACCATCAGCTCTCCTGAGACTTCTTCACTACCATGAGAAGAACAGTATGGGAGAAACCAACCCCATGATTCAATTATCTCCACCTGGCTTTACCCTTGACGCCTGGGGCTTATTACAATTCAAGGTGAGATTTGGGTGAGAACACAGTCAAACCATATCAGATGCCTTCTTGGACTTTCAGCAAGTATTGAACTATCCATTGCTTAGGTCTAGTACTGAGTGTATCACTTCTTGACTTATCTTCAAAACTCCCTGATTCTTTACTTGGCTATATCCATTTTACTGGTAATCCCATCAAAGGCATTCTTAATTTCTATTGCAATGTCATTGATTTCTAGCATTTCCCTTTGATTATTTCTTTTCTTTTCTTTTTTTTTTTGAGACGGAGTTTTGCTCTTGTTACCCAGGCTGGAGTGCAATGGCGCAATCTCGGCTCACCGCAACCTCCGCCTCCTGGGTTCAAGCAATTCTCCTACCTCAGCCTCCCGAGTAGCTGGGACTACAGGCGCGTGCCACCACGCCCAGCTAATTTTTGTATTTTTAGTAGAGATGGGGTTTCACCATGTTGACCAGGATGGTCTCGATCTCTTGACCACGTGATCCACCCACCTCAGCCTCCCAAAGTGCTGGGATTATAGGCGTGAGCCACCACGCCCAGCCCTCCTTTAATTATTTCTTAGAGTTTCCATCTTTCTGCTTACATTAACCATCTGTTTTTGCATATTATCTACTTTTTTTCATTACAGATTTTAACATATTAATCACAGTTATCACTCCAAATTTCATTTCTGATTATTTCAACATGTCATTTCTGAATCTGGTTTTGATGCTTGCTTTGTTTTTTCAGATTGTGCCTTTTTTCTTGCTTTTTGTCATGCCATGTGACTTTCTATTGAAAGCCTGACATGTTTGTAACAGGAATGGGAACTGAGGTAAACAGGCCTTTAGTGTGAAGACTTATGATAATCTAGCTAGGAATTGGGCTGTGCTTGCTGTTTGCCATAGCTACAGGTTTCAGGGCCTTTAAATTCCTCTAGTGTCCTTGTTTTGTCTCCTCTCTTGACTTTGAGCTTTCCCATGCACACCTCCTCGGAGAGTTTGGTCTCACAGCTCTTTAGCTATAATCTACTATTGCTATTCTGGAGCCCTGTTGGTGTGTTGGTAAGGGATAGGGGGAGAGAAAAGAATTCTGTAATATAATTATTGGACTTGTGTCTCTTATCTGTGACCTTCGCAATTATTTTTCCATTGTATAGCCTTTATTTTCCCCTTAGATGAGAAAGAAAGGCTAGAGTGTGCTGGAAGGTGAGGAATATCCTTCCCCTCCTTCCCCCAGCTGAAATAAGGCTGTGGTAATTTTTCCCTTTTTCAGTAGGCCTTCATTAGGGAGAAGACTTTGGGCTTTTTTCACATTGGTTATTATTAACCTCGCCCTGACAGAGCCATGAAGATATCTTTCTTAGATCCTCACTGTGAGAACCTGGCCAGGTTCTGGAGGTAAACCCAAGAAAGTATGGGTCTGTCCTAAGACTGTAGTTTCCAAGAGTTTCTTACTGTTATGCCAATCTACAATCAGCCCCCAGTAAATCATCAGTATTCCATTTAAGATTGTTTACCAGTTTATGGATCCAGTAGCTTCTGCTCCAGGTAAGCAGATCTTTCTGCCACTTTCTGGATTTCTGTCCCTTCAGATTTTGGATGGGTGGCTTGTCCTGTAACCTTAGTTCCTGATGGGTCTAAGAAAGTCACTGATTTTTTAGTTCTTTCAACTTTTTCTTTTAAGGACAGGAGTAATGACTTTCAAGCTCTTTATATGTCAGAGCTGAAACCAGAAGTTTATATTACTTGTTCATGCAACATCCCTTTGATGTTTCTACTCGCATAGATCTAAGTCTGTGAGAGACAGGACATATTTCTCTCAGTGCATTACTCTTGAGGATAAAGGACATTTTAAAAAGATTTTGAAGTGACTGTAGTTTATTCACAGTTACACATAAATTGGGTCTGATAATAGATGGTTGAGAGTAAAACAATGACTTTGAAAGGCAGAGCGATTAAATGGATTCTAAACTTTTATGGGACCCTCAGAATGTAGAAACATTCTTCCCCACCAAAACTACCCCTTCCTCATGAAATGCCATGTCAAACTCTCATGATATGGAGCTCAAGTTCATATAAACTAAATATTTGTAAACAATTTTGAGTTGTATAAAACATCTCTCATTTTTCCAACTCTGATTCTTTGATCTGCCTCTGTAATTATTTTTTAATTCAACTACGCATATAATCAGTTTGCAAAAATTTTACTCATCCTGTAATGGTCAGACCATATACCACTTCTGATCACTTAGAATGAAACTAACTTCTCCCACCTTACCTTTAATTATGGCAGTGGTATGCTGGCAACAGTTCATATTGGCTGAGAAGAGCTGAATGTGTGGATAAATCTCCTCAATTTCAGATTCAGTGACATCACACTGGTACATGAAATAAGCTATGATAAGAGTATTTACACCACGGAAATTGGAAAACACTATAAATCAGAGCTTATTTTCCCCTGCAGAGCCAGCTAAACATTTAATATGTACCACTATGTGTGTCTGTGTATGTAGACAGATATAGATAGATAGGTAGATTGAGAAGCATAGAGACAGAGAGAGACAAAGAGATACATTATAGTTGTTCACATACTTATATCTTACTCTATTCTGTAGCTCCTTGAGTATAGCTGCAGTGGGCAGGTAAGATTATCTCTTCTCAGGTGTCTATTCTCTCTTTTTAATTGAGGAAGCATTGGTTCACTATTTCATTCATGGTCATTTGGTTGAGGCTTACTTCTCTCTTGGTTCCAGGGGCAGACGTGAACTTGATAAATTAGTATATTGGTTCCTTCCAGTCATAGTAATTGGTTTAAGAATAGTCACATAACATAAAGTGAATCAATCACAGCCAATGGACACAAGCACTGAGACTTAAGCTGGGACTCTTGGAAAAGCACTGACTTTTCACTGAGGTCCTAAGTTGGAACTGGTGGTGGCCATTTAGCCAACACAATGGTGGAATCTAAGAATAAAGTCGTAAAGAGACAGGGGGAAATTCCCGATAACTTTGATAGATCTCTTCTTAAATTGTGTTCTTATTCAGGTATGTGAGCCTATATATATATGTGTGTATATATATATATATATATATATGTGTGTGTGTGTGTGTGTATATATATATGTGTATATATATATGTATATATATGTGTGTGTGTATATATATACATTTATTTATATTTATATATATAAAATATATAAATTGTGTTGTTATTCAAGTATATGAACCTACATATATATATCTATATATTTATATTGACTAGTTTGACTTGGGTTTCTGTCACTGGCAAGCAAAAGAGCCCTGACTAATGTAGTGAATAAAATATATTATAGTTTAAAATATCCTTATAGCCCCACAGCAGCGTGATGTCCTACCTATGCAGAGGTCAATAATTATTTTTTAATGAAAGAATGAATCTGATGTAAAATAGAGATTCAATGCTTTACGTCAATGTGGTATGTATTTATTTCTTCCCTGAAACCTTAGTAAGTATTTGAAAGGCCTGTTCATATCAGATTGCATTCATTTCTAAAGAGGAAGAAATTGTGTCTTATTATATGAGCTTTATTCCTTCTGTGCTGTTTGACTTTCATTTATTATTTGAATAAATAATTTCTTCAGATAAGTGAGATGCAATAAGTACTACTGTCTTGGGCCTTTTGAGGTTAAGAATTCCATTCTTTAAAGCATAAAATGATTTATACAAATTATTATTATTCAATGAATAAGCTATTTGAAAGAAATGTTTAGACATAAAAGAGGACATTAATCTAGGATGATAAAAAAATGCACAAGAAAGCACAGATTTTCAGAAGGAGACAAACACTATACCGAAAAACACAGAGAAAACAGAACGAATTTTTAAAATTAAGTAACTGCCTAACAGTCTTTGCAATAGTTTCTTTATCTGTTTGCATACTCTTTGGTTGCCACCTCATATAAGAATTCTGTGATATCATTTTCTGTAAAGAAAAATAGATAATTCAGTCTTTTCTCTAGAATAATTTTTCTTTTTGAGGTAATCATCAATAGTTTTTCATTCATTAAACCAAACAAAACCCATGCCTTTTGTTGGCTGGGTTTGGCCTCTTATGTGCCCTATCATTTTTTGACTACATGTGCTTAGCTTTTAAACACATTGAGGAGGAAAATGTTTCATGTTTTGTCCATAAGTGTTCAGCTCAGGGATAGGCAAAGGTCGTTTTTCTTTCCTCAGTAACTAATGGAAATTCATTATTAAAAAACCAGAAGTGTCAGTACATTTATTTCATTTTAGAAGTCTTTTGAACAATTAGGTGGGGATGCTGAGAGCAGTTTTCTTTTCATTACTTTATATCAAGTGGATTCAGCCTGCTGTTCTGTATGCATTCTGGTTTTAGTTACTTCACTGGCTAATTGGGTGGAAAGCTAACTTTCTCCTTACCATTTCATTTTCTCTTTTCAGTGATCAATTGCTGATACAGAAAACAACAGAAGACCCTGCTGGAAAACATGCCACCCAGAGCCAGTCTACAAGTTGCACCTTAGTGTCATTTTGTGCCCAAGGTATCAGTTCCAAGGACAGTCATGGAAACTGAGCCAGGTATTGGACTCAACATTGTATCATGTACTCCAATATTTTACCCCACAGCTAAATCAAGGGACAATGGAAAAGACTACCCCTGCTGTCTTAATTATTATTTTAAAGGTGGAGACCTGCACAGAAAAGGGCACACATAAACAGTGCATAAGCTCTGGCTTTAATTGATCCAATATATAAGAGTTGAAAATTGCTTTAGAAACTAAATGAAACTAGTGGAAAGCATTGCCATATGAGCGGTAGTGTACTGACTGAGGCAATGAATTAATGTTATGCCCACAATTGTTAACCCAAAGCTCTTAATAGCTTTTCTTTCATTTAGACATGTTAGCATTTAATATCTAACTAATAACAGATGACCCTCTTTTATCTTGTACATAAATGGGATGCGATAAAGCTTACTTTAGATTTTGGTGAAATGGCTTTTTCTTTTCCTTTAAGACAGAGTCTCTCTCTGTTGCCCAGGCTGGAACAGAGTGGCTGCATCATGGCTCACTGCAACCTCAGCCTCCTGGGTTCAAGCAATTCTCATACCTCAGCCTCCAAAGTAGCTGAGACTACAGGCATACGTGACCATGCCCAGCTAATTTTTGTATTTTTAGTAAAAATGGGATTTTGCCATGTTGTCCAGGCTGGTCTTGAACTCCTGGGCTCAAGTGGTCCACCCATCTTGGCCTCCCAAAGTGCTGGGATTTCTGGCATGAGCCATCATGCCTGGACAAAATGGCATTTTTGTATCTTAAAGCTATGTGACCACCCAGGGATATGGAGGGATCAGGATTGTCAAGGTTCAAGACTAAAAGTGAAATCTTTGTTAACAGTAGAATCCTTGGGATAGACAAGGAGAAAGATGGTGTTGATGCTGATGCCTCTGTTGTTTTTCTTACTAGGAAAGTTGGGCAACTAGGAAGGTAACACTGGCGATTGGTTTGGAGAAGTGCCACAGAAGGCCTTGAGATTTGCTGGGAGACTAGGTTTTACTTCTTCGTGACAGCTTCTGTGGATTACAGAAATTATTACTTAGATATACTTCAAAGGCAAAGGACAATGAAAGCTGACCTCTCTTCTTTTTGCTAGCTACAGAGTGTTTTCTGATCCTGCTTCCCAGTTCTCAGCTCTATGGTTTCTTCTTTTCTCTTATCTCTTACCAGTTAGGCATATCTTTAGTGGCTACTACATTTGGGTGCTGTTTCAAATATATGGTATCTGCTTCCAAGAAACCTAGGACCAAGTAGGAGAGATGGTCTTTTCCCAAATGACAAAGAGTGGGAAGTATCAGGTGTGAGGTACAAAATAAATGCCATAAAAATCCCGAGAAGGGCGTGAGTGCATTTACCTGCAGGATCAAAGCCTGGAAGGAAAGATAGAATTTTTATATTATGATTGAATGTTAAATTGGATTTTCCTAATCTCTCTGAATTTCAGTGAAAACCCCTCAAAGAGAAAATAGACACAAAGCACCTAAAGAGAATGCTAATAAGCTGTCACATACTATGATTACTAAGAGTTGGCCAAACTGGAACTGAAGCCCTTATTTCCTTGACCCAATTTGGAATTTTTCCTTTTTTTTTTTTTTTCTTTTTTTTATAAGAGTAAGGAAAAAGAAATTGTTATGGGTTGAATTGTGTTCCCCACCACCAAAGTGTGGCTGTATGTGGAGATAGGACATTTAAAGAAGCTGTCATCAAGGTTAAATGAGGTCACAAGGGTAGGATGCTAATTCAGTAGGACTAGTGTCTTTTTTTCTGTGGTACTATTTTATTTTATTTTATTATTTTTATTTTTTAAATTATACTTTGAGTTCTGTGATACATGTGCACAATGTTCACGTTTGTTATACATGTTCCTATCCATGAGCCATGGAGGTTTGCTGCACGCATCAACACGTCATCTACATTAGATATTTCTCCTAATGCTATCCCTCCCCTTGCCCCCCCATCTCCTGACAGGCCCTGGTGTTTGATGTTCCCCTCCCTGTGTCCATATGTTCTCATTGTTCAATTCCCACTTATGAGTGAGAACATGTGGTGTTTGGTTTTCTGTTCCTGTGTTACTTTGCTGAGAATGATGATTTCCAGCTACATCCATGTCCCTGAAAAATACATAAATTCATTCTTTTTATGGCTGCATAGTATTCCACGGTGTATATGTGCCACATTTTCTTTATCCAGTCTATCATGGATAGGCATCTGGGTTGGTTTCAAGTCTTTGCTATTTTGAATAGTGCTGCAGTAAACATACATGTGCATGTGTCTTTAAAGTAGAATGATTTATGATCTTTTGCATATATACACAGTAATGGGATTTCTGGGTAAAATGGTATTTCTGGTTCTAGATCCTTGAGGAATCACCACACTGTCTTCCACATAGTTGAACTAATTCACACTTCCACCAACAGTGTAAGTGTTCCTATCTCTCCACATCCTCTCCAGAATCTTGTTTCCTGACTTTTAAATGATTGCCATTCTAACTGGTGTGGGATGGTATCTCATTGTGGTTTTGATTTGCATTTCTCTAATGACCAGCAATGATGAGCTTTTTTTCATGTTTGTTGGCTGCATAGATGACTTCTTTTGAGAGGTGCCTATTCATATCTTTTGCCCAGTTTTTGATGGAGTTGTTTTTTTCTTGTAAATTTCTTTAAGTTCCTTATAGATTCTGTATACTAGACCTTTGTCAGATGAATAGATTACAAAAATGTTCTCCCATTCTGTAGGTTGCCTGTTCACTCTGATGACAGTTTCTTTTGCTGTGCAGAAGCTCTTAAGTTTAATTAGATCCCATTTGTCAATTTTGGCTTTGTTGTAATTCTTTTGGTGTTTTAGTCATGAAGTCTTTGCCCATGACTATGTCCTGAATGGTATTGCCTGGGTTTTCCTTTAGGGTTTTTATGATTTTAGGTCTTATGTTTAAGTCTTTAATCCATCTTGAGTTAATTTTTGTATAAGGTGAAAGGAAGATGTATGGTTTTGGCTTTCTGCATATGGCTAGCCAGTTTTCCCAACACCATTTATTAAATAGGGAATCCTTTCCCCATTGCTTGTTTTTGTCAGGTTGTCGAAGATCAGATGGTTGTAGATGTGTGGTGTTATTTCTGAAGCCTTTGTTCTGGTCTCTGTATCTGTTTTGGTACAGTACCATGCTCTTTTGGTTACTGTACCCTTGTAGTATAGTTTGAAGTCAGGTAGCATGATGCCTCCAGCTTTGTTCTTTTTGCTTAGAACTGTCATGGCTATACAGGCTCTTTTTTTGGTTCCATATGAAATTTAAATTAGTTTTTTTCTAATTCTGTGAAGAAAGTCAATAGTAGCTTGATGGGAATAGCATTGAGTCTATAAATTACTTTGGACAGTATGGCTATTTTCACGATATTGATTCTTCCTGTTCATGAGCATGGAATGTTTTTTCATCTACTTGTGTGCTCTCTTATTTCCTTGAGCAGTGATTTGTAGTTCTTCTTGAAGAAGTCATTCACATCCCTTGTAAGTTGTATTCCTAGGTATTTTATTCTCTTTGTAGCAATTGTGAATGGGAGTTCACTCATGATTTTGCTGTCTGTCTATTATTGGTGTATACGAATGCTTGTGATTTTTGCACATTGATTTTGTATCCTGAGACTTTTCTGAAGGTGCTTATCAGCTTAAGGAGATTTTGAGCTGAGATGATGGGATTTTCTAAATATACAAGCAGGTCATCTGCAAACAGAGATGATTTGACTTCCTCTCTTCCTATTTGAATATCCTTCATTTCTTTATTTCTAATTGCTCTCGCCAGAACTTCCAATACTATGTTGAATAGGAGTGGTGAGAGAGGGCATCCTTGTCTTGTGCCAGTTTTCAAAGGGAATACTTCCAGTTTTTGCCCATTCAGTATGATATTGGCTGTGGGTTTGTCATAAATAGCTCTTCTTATTTTGAGATATGTTCAATTCATACCTAGTTTATTGAGTGTTTTTAGCATGAAGAGGTGATGAATTTTATCAAAGGCCTTATTTGCATCTATTGTGTGTTTTTTGTCATTGGTTCTGTTAATGTGATGGCTTAGGTTTATTGATTTGTGTATGTTGAACCAGCCTTGCATCCTAGGGATGAAGCTGACTTGTGGATAAGCTTTTTAATGTCATGCTGGATTCTGTTTGCCAATATTTTATTGAGGATATCAGCCTGAAATTTTCTTTTCTTGTTGTGCCTCTGCCAGATTTTGGTATCGGGATGACGCTGGCCTCATAAAATGAGTTAGGAAGGAGTCACTTTTTTTTCTATTTTTTTGGAATAATTTCAGAAGAAATGATACCAGCTCCTCTTGTACCTCTGGTAGAATTCAGCTATGAATCCATCTTGTCCTGGGTTTTTTTTGGTTGGTGGGCTATTAATTACTGCCTCAATTTCAGAACTTATTATTGGTTTATTCAGGGATTCAACTTCTTCCTGGTTTAGTCTTGGGAGGGTGGATGTGTCCAGGAATTTACCTGTTTATTCTAGATTTTCTAGTTTATTTGTGTTGCTATGTTTATAGTATTCTCTGATGGTAGTTTGTATCTCTGTGGGATCAGTGGTGATATCCTTTTTATCATTTTTTTTCTTATGTCTATTTGATTCTTCTCTCCTTTCATCTTTATTAGTCTGGCTAGCATTCCATCTTTTTTGTTAATCTTTTAAAAATCCAGCTCCTGGATTCATTGATTTTTTGAGGGGCTTTTTGTGTCTCTATCTCCTTCAGTTCTTCTCTGATTTTAGTTATTTTTTTTTTCTTCTGCTAGCATTTGAATTTGTTTGCTCTTGCTTCTCTCATTCTTTTAACTGTGATGTTAGGGTGTCAATTTTAGATTTTTCCCACTTTCTCTTGTGGACATTTAGTGCTATAAATTTTCCTCTAAGAATTGCTTTAGCTGTGTCCCAAAGATTCTGGTACATTGTGTCATTGTTCTCATTGGTTTCAAAGAACTTATTTATTTCTGCCTTAATTTTGTTATTTACCCAGTAGTCATTCCAGAACAGTGGTTCAGTTTCCATGTAGTTGTGTGGTTTTGAGTGAATTTCTTAATCCTGAGTTCTAATTTGATTGCACTGTGGTCTGAGAGATTATTACTATTTTGATTCTTTTGCATTTGCTGAGGGATCAATTTTAGAATAAGTGCTATGTGGTGCTGAGAAAAATGTATATTCTGTTGACTTGGAGTGAAGAGTTCTGTAGATGTCTATTAGGTCCATTTGGTCCAGAGCTGAGTTCAAGTCCTGAATATCTTTGTTAATTTTCTGTGCTGTTGATCTATCTAATATTAACAGTGAGGTGTTAAAGTCTCCCACTATTATTGTGTGGGAGTCTAAGTCTCTTTGTAGGTCTCTAAGAACTTGCTTTGAGAAGCTGGTTTCTCCTGTATGGAGTGCATATATATTTGGAATGGTTAGCTGTTCTCATTGCACTGATCCCTTTACCATTATGTAATGCCCTTTCTTGTCTTTTTCGATCTTTGTTGGTTTAAAGTCTGTTTTATTGGAGACTAAGATTGCAACCCCTGCTTTTTTTTTCCTTCCATTTGCTTGGTAAATCTTCCTTCATACCTTTATTTTGAGCCTCTGTGTATGTCTTTGAACATGAGATGGGCTCCTGAATACAGCACGGTAATGAGTCTTGACTCTTTATCCAACTTGCCAGTCTATGTCTTTTAATTGGCATTTAGTGCATTTACATTTAAGGTTAATATTGTTATGTGTGAATTTGATCCTGTTATTATGATGCTAGTTGGTTGTTTTTCCCGTTAGTTGTTGTTGCAGTTTCTTCATGGTGTCGATGCTCTTCTCAATTTGGTATGTTTTTTTGCAGTGTCTGGTACTGGTTTTTCCTTTCCATATTTAATGCTTCCTTTAGGAGCTCTTAATTCAGGCCCGGTGGTGACAAAATACCTCCGCATTTGCTTGTCTGTAAAAGATTTCATTTCTCCTTCGCTTATGAAGCTTAGTTTGGCTAGATATGAAACTCTGGGTTGAAAATTCTTTTCTTTAAGAATGTTGAATATTGGCCTTCATTCTCTTCTGGCTTGTAGGGTTTCTGCTAAGAGATCTGCTGTGTGTCTAATGGACTTCCCTTTGTGGGTAACCTAACCTTTCTCTCTCACTGCCTTTAACATTTTTTCCTTCATTTCATCCTTGGTGAATCTGACGATTATGTGTCTTGGGGTTGCTCTTTTCAAGAAGTATCTTTGTGGTGTTCTCTCTATTTCCTGAATTTGAATGTTGGCCTGCCTTGCTAGGTTGGGGAAGTTCTCCTAGATAATATCCTGAAGAGTGTTTTCCAACTTGATTCCATTCTCTCCGTCACTTTCAGGTACACCAATCAAATGTAGATTTGATCTTTTCACTTAGTCCCCTATTTCTGGGAGGCTTTGTTCATTCCTTTTCATTCTTTTTTCTCTAATCTTGTCTTCATGCTTTATTTCATTAAGTTGATCTTTAATCTCCGATATCCTTTCTTCTGCTTAGTCAGTTTGGCTATCGATACTTGTGTATGCTTCATGAAGTTCTCATGCTGTGTTTTTCAGCTCTATCAGGTCATTTATGCTCTTCTCTAAACTGGTTATTTTAGTTAGCAGTTCCTGTAATCTTTTATCAAGGTTCTTAGCTTTCTTGTATTGGGTTATAACATGCTTCTTTAGTTTGAAGGAGTTTGTTATTACCCACTTTCTGAGGCATACTTCTGTCAGTTTGGTAAGCTCATTCTTCATCCAGTTTGTTCCCTTGCTGGCAAGGAGTTGTGATCCTTTGGAGGAGAAGAGGCATTTTGGTTTTTGGAATTTTCAGCCTGTTTACGCTGGTTCTTCCTCATCTTTGTGGATTTATCTACCTTTGGTCTTTGATGTTGGTGACCTTCGGATGGGGTTTTTGTGTGGGCATCCTTTCTGTTGATGTTGATGCTATTGCTGTCTGTTTGTTAGTTTTCCTTCAAACAGTCAGGCCCCTCTTCTGAAGGTCTGTGGGAATTTGCTGGAGGTCCACTCCAGACCCTGTTTACCTAGGTATCAGCCGCTGATGCTGCAAAACAGCAGAGATTGCTGCTGGCTCCTTCCTTTGGAAGCTTTGTCCCAGAGGGGCACCTGGCAGATGCCAGTTGGAGCTCTCCTGTATGAGGTATTTGTCCACCCCTGCTGGGAGGTGTCTCCCAGTCAGGAGTCACATGGTCAGGGACTGGAGGAGGCAGTCTGTCTCTTAGCAGAGCTTGAGCGCTGTGCTGGGAGATCTGCTGCTCTCTTCAGAGCTGGCAGGCAGGACTGTTTAAATCTGCTGAAGCTGTGCCCACAGCCACCTCGTCCCCAGGTGCTCTGTCCCAGGGAGATGGGAGTTTTATCTATAAGCCTTTTACTGGGGCTGCTGTTTTTCTTTCAGAGATGCCTTGCCCAGAGAGGAAGAATCTAGAGAGGCAATGTGGCTACAGCAGCTTTGCTGCATTGCGGTGGGTTCCGCACTTAGTTCAAACTTCCCAGCAGCTTTTTTCACACTGTGAGGGGAAAACTACCTACTCAAGCATCTGTAATGATAGATGCCCCTCCCCCAACCAAACTGGAGCATCCCAGGTTGACTTCAGACTGCTGTGCTGGCAGCAAAAATTTCAAGCCAGTGGATCTTAGCTTACTAGACTCCATGGGGATGGGATCTGCTGAGCAAGACCACTCAGCTTTCTGGCTTCAGCCCCCTTTCCAGGGATGTGAACAATTCTGTCTCACTGGTGTTCCAGGTAGCACTGCGGTAAGAAAAAAACTCCTGCAGGTAGCTCGGTGTCTGCCCAAATGGCCACCTGGTTTTGTGCTTGAAACCCAGGGCCCTGGTGGTGTAGACACCCAAGGGAATCTCCTGTCTATGGGTTGCAAAGACCATGAGAAAAGCATAGTATGTGAGCTGGATAGCACCATCTCTCATGGCACAGTCTCTCACAGCTACCCCTGGCTAGGGGAGGGAGTTCCCCAACCCCTTGTGCTTCCTGTGTAAGGCAGTGCCCCACCCTGCTTCTGTTTACCCTCTGTGGGCTGCACTGACTGTCTAACCAGTCCCATTAAGATGAACTGGGTACCTCAGTTGCAAATGCAGAAATCACCTGCTTTCTGTATTAGTCTCACTGGGAGCTACAGTTTGGAACTGTTCCTATTTGGCCATCTTGCCAGCCCCCTGTGGTACTGGGGGACTAGTGTCTTTATAAGAAAACAGAGACCCAGGGTTGTATGTGCATAGAGAGAAGGCCATGTGCAGACACAGTGGGAAGGTGGTTATCTATAAGCCAGTGAGAGAAGTCTTAGGAGAAGCCAACCCCACTGGCACCTTAATTTTGGAGTTTCAACCTCTAGAACTGTAAGAAAATAAATTAAGCCATACAATCTGTGATTTTCTATTATGGTAGCCCTGGGAAACAAATGCAGAGGGTTTTCCTATTATTGAACAATTAAGAGGGGTCACCATAGAACTTCTTACAGGAATTGTAAATGACTGTAAGAAGGTGAGACTGACATCTTAACCTCCTGGGAATGTGTTGCTGTAGGTGAAATTAGAAGATCCAATCATGGCTATAGCTAATCTCGCTCTTTCTATCTGTGCATGTGTGTGTGTATTTGTGTGTAGTGTGAGTGTATGAGAGACAGAGAGAGAGAAAGAAAGAGATTAGATATTAGAATTCCCTATATTTTGATATAAACTTTTTTGCTTAATGGAAGTATTTAATGAATTATATGGATGGCTTGAAGGAGTTCATTATCTGTTTATTCATGACTCAGATATTGTATAATTTCAATCAATGGTAATTGAATTTACAAGTCATAAACCTGATAGCAACAAATTGCCAAAATTAACTGACTTGGCTGTTTCAGTGTATTTACCATCCAGCATCATACCACCTGCCAATATTATTGGCATATTTACTAGGCGTCTCACTTGACTAGTGCTTATACTTCTTAAGAGAGAGAGTATGAGCTATGAGTTTTTCCTATGAGGTTGTCTCCTTTAGAGACTGTAGAGTGAGGAAAGAAGGTTAGATTGTTTTTAGCACTGGGATAGTGCTGGAACAGTGCAGAGAAAAAAAAATCAGAATTAAAGTGAAGAAAGCATTTATGGTAATTATCTGAGGGTGTTGATCATCAAAAGTCAGAAAATGGCTAAATACCAACCAATATGTTGCTAGTGTAAGCAATTTGTGGGGGAATTCCAAAGTAGAAGTATAAAAGTCACATGTATTATTAGATAAAATTAACCTTGTTAATATTCATGTTATCCTTAATTGAGCTTGATTCTAATTCATTTACAAAAACTAATTCAGCCTGCATTTCTTCCTTTTTTTAAATTTGCATTTATTTTGTTTTTTGGACAGCATCTTTCTCTGCTGCTCAGGCCAGAGAGCAATGGTGAGATCATGGCTGACTACAACTTCAAAATACTGGGCTCAAGCAATGCTCCCACCTCAACCTCCCAAGTAGCTGGGACTATGAGTGTAAGCTATCATGCCCAACTAATATTTTAGTTTTTTTGTAGAGACGAGGTCTTACTAATATTGCTCAAGCTAGTCTTGCATTCCTGGCCTCAATGATCCTCCCACCTTGGCCTCTCAAGCTGCTGGAATTACAGGTATAAATATCACACCTAGACCAACCTACATTTCTCTCACACTTATGTATGTAGTCAAGGGGCTCAATAACAGACTAGAATGCAGATCCAGAGTGTATTCAAAACTTGGTCATCAATCTTATGAAAAGAACTCACACTGCAGAATAAACTACCATCTATTTTTGAAACTCTATGCAATGAACTGACTCACTTGCTTTCTAATTATCAGTTTTGTTTACTTAAATTCTATAACCTTAAGTTAATAGGAACTCCCTTCCATTGCTCCTATTCCCACACCTATTGTGGTACACCAAAAAATGCCCTCCCCACCAAAGATGCTGATATCAAATCCCCAGAACCTGAGAACGTTACCTTATTTGGGAAAAGTGTCTTTGCAGATATATTTAAGGATCTTGAGATGAGGAGATCATTCAGATTATTTGGGTAGAGAGAGATAGAGACATATGTGCAGAGAATAGGACACACACACAAGAGAAGGCAACATGAAGATGGAAGCAGAGATTGGTGTGATGCAGCCAGTAGCCAAGGAAGTCAAGGAATACAGACAGCCACCAGAAGCTAGAAGAGGCGAGGAGGGATTCTCCCCTAGATCCTCTGGAGGAAGCATGGCCCTGTCTACAGGCACCTTGATCCCAGATTTATGACATCAAAAACTGGGAGACTGAATTTCTGTTATTTTGAAACCAGCGGTCTGTGGTAATTTCTTAAGACACCCCTAGGGAGCTCATATATCAATCAACACACACACAGACACACACACACACAAACACACACAAACACATGCACACACACTTTACAAACTATTTAGATCAATGTTATTAATATTAGTTTAATATACCCTTAATCTTAAAGTTATTCTTGGCTACTGTGTATTTTCTACACAGTTAACATTGAAATAACTCAAGATCAGTTTGAGGAGAAAAGAGCAGATTCATACAATCTGGTTCCATTTGACATGTTATTCTGTTGATATCTTATTGCTTAACAAATCACCCTAAACCTTAGTGGTTTAAAGCAAAATTGTTTTTTCTCTCAGGGTTCTGTGAATTGACTGAGCTCTGCTCGTGGTCTTACTTTGGGTCTCTGATGTAATTATGATCATATGGCTGCTGGGGCATGAGTTATCTAAAAATTTTATTGGACTGGATATTTCAGATGACTTGTAACTGACAGTTGATTATAGCTTTCTCCTGGGCGCTTTTCTGGGATTGTTGCCTTGGGACAACTACATGAAGACTTATTTTAGGTTGAGCTTCTCATAGGATGGCAACTGAAATCTAAGAGTGAGCATCCAAAGATAAAGTTTTCCAAGAAATAAGAAATGGAAGTGCCAGGAAAGAAAAAGCTATATCTTAACAGTTCCATTCTGCTTTGTTTTGTTGGTTGAGAAGTGCAATTCTATCCAGATTCAAGAAAGTGAAGAAGCTGACTCCTTCATTCTTTTTTTAAAACTTGTATTTTAAGTTCAGGGGTACATATGCAGGCTTGTTAATGCAGGCAAACTCATGTTATGAGGGTTTAGTGTGCACGCCATATTGTCACTCAGGTACTAAGTATAGTACCTGATAGTTGCTTTTCCTGATCCTCTCTGTCTTCTGTCCCTCCTTCCTTAAGTAGGCCACAGTATCTGTTGTTCCCCTCTTTGTGTTCATTGGTTCTATTATTTCGCTCCCACTTATAAGTGAGAATGTGCAGTAATTTATTTTCTGTTCCTGTGTTAGTTTGCTAAGGATAATGACCTCCAGCTCCATCCATGTTCCTGCAAAGGACACAATCTCATTTCTTTTTTATGGCTGTAGAGTATTCTATGGTGCATATATATCACATTTTCTTTATCCAGTCTACCTTTGATGAGCATTTAGTTTGATTTCATGTCTTTGATATTGTGAATAGTGCTACAATGAACATACGCATGCAAATGTCTTTATGGTAGGACAATTTATCTTTCTTTGGGTATATACCCAATAATGGAATTGCTGTGTTGAATGGTAAATCTATTTTTAATTCTCTGAGGAATTTCCACACTGCTTTCCACAATTGTTGAACTAATTTATATCCCCATTAGCAGAGTAAAAGCATTCCCTTTTCCTGCATTCCTTTTTGACTTTTTAATAACAGCCATTCCAACTGGTGTGAGACAGTATCTCACTGTGGGTTTGATTTGCATTTCTCTAATCATTAGTGATATTAAGCATTTTTTTTTCGTGCGTTTTTGGCCACATGGATGCCTTTTTTTGAAAAGTGCTTGTGCCTTGTTTTTTTCTTGTAAATTTACGTTCCTTATAGATTCTGGATATTAGGCCTTTGTTAGATGCATAGTTTGAAAATATTTTCTTCCATTCTGAAGATTGTCTGTTTATTATATTGATAGTTTCTTTTGCTATGCAAAAGCTCTTTAGTTTAATTAGATCCCATTTGTCAATATTTGCCTTTGTTGCAATTACTTTTGGTGCCTTCGTCATGAAATCTTTGTCAATTCCCATGTCCAGAATGGTACTTCCTAGGTTATCTTCCAGAGGTTTCGTAGTTTTGGGTTTTACATGTAAGTCTTTACTCCATCTTGAGTTGATTTGTGTATATGGTGTAAGGAAGGGGTTCAGTTTCAATTTTCTGCATATGGCTAACCAGTTATCCTAGCATCATTTGTTGAATAGGGAGTCTTCACCCCATTGCTTGTTTTTGTCATCTTTGTTGAAGATCAGATGGTTATAGGTGTGCAGCATTATTTCTGGATTTCCTATTCCCTTCCATTGATTGCTATGTCTGCTTTTGTACCAGTACCGTTGCTATTTTGTTTACTGTAGCCCTGTACTATAGTTTGAAGTTGGATAATGTGATGCCTTCAGCTTTGTTCTTTCTGCTTAGGATTGCTTTGGCTATTTGAGCTCTTTTTTGGTTTCATGTGAATTTTAAAATAGTGTTTTTTGTTGGGCACAGTGGCTCACATCTCTAATCCCAGCACTTTGTGAGGCTGAGTTGGGCAGATTACTTGAGTCCAGGAGTTTGAGATCAACCTGGGAAACACGACAAAATCCCATCTTTACAAAAAATTAGCTGGGCATGTGGTGCATGCCTGTGGTCCCAACTGCTACTCAGGAGGCTGAGGTGGGAGGATTCCTTGAGCCTGAGAGGTGGAAGTTGCAGTGAGCTAAGATTGTGACACTGCACTCCAGCCTGGGCAACAGAGCAAGACCATATCTCAAATGAATAAATGAATAGTGTTTCCTAGTTCTGTGAAGAATGTCATTGTTAGTTTGATAGAAACAGCATTGAATGTATAAATTGCTTTGGGCAGTATAGCCATTTTAATGATACTGATTTTTTCTATCCGTGAGCATAGAATGCTTTTTCATTTGTTTTTGCCATCTCTTATTTCTTTCAGAAGTTTTTAAAAATTGTCATTATAGAGATTTTTCACCTCCCTGATTAACTGTATTCCTAGGTATTTTATTATGTTTAGTGCCAATCATGAGTGGGATTACATTCTTGATTAGGCTTTTGGCTTGACTAGTGTTGGTGTAAAGAAATGGTAGTGATTTTTGTACATTGATCTTGTATCCTGAAATTTTGTTGAAGTTGTTTATCAGCTCATAGAGCTTTTAAGCAGAGAGTAGGTGGTGTTCCAGATAGAGAATCATGTCATCACAAACAGGGATAGTTTGACTTCTTCTCTTCCTATTTGGATGGCTTTTATTTCTTTCTCTTGCTTGATTGCTCTGGCCAGGACTTCCAATACTATGTTGAATAGGAGTGCTGAGAGAGAGCATCTTTGACTTGTGCTGGTTTTCAAGGGGAATGCTTCCAGCTTTTGCTTATTCAGTTGATGTTGACTATGGGTTTTTCATAGATGACTCTTATTATTTTGATGTATCATCCTTCTATGCCTAGTTGATTGAAGGTTTTCATCATGAATAGATGTTGAATTTTATTGAAAGCATTTTCTTTTTATTTTATTATTATTACTTTTATTATACTTTAAGTTCTGGGGTACATGTGCAGATTGTGCAGGATTGTTACATAGGTATATTCATGCCATGGTGGTTTGCTGCATCCATTCCGCTGTCTCCTACATTAGGTATTTCTCCTAATGTTATCCCTCCCCAACCCCCCTACCCCCCCAATAGGCCCTGGTTTGTGATGTTCTCCTCCCTGTGTCCATATGTTCTCATTGTTCAACACCCACTTACGAGTGAGAAGATGTGGTGTTTGGTTTTCTGTTCTTGTGTCAGTTTGCTGAGAATGATGGTTTCCAGATTCATCCATGTCCCTGAAAAGAACATGAACTCATCCTTTTTTATGGCTGCATGGTACTCCATGGTGCATATGTGCCACATTTTCTTTATCCAGTCTATCATTGATAGGCATTTGGGTTGGTTCCAAGTCTTTGCTATTGTAAACAATGCTGCAATGAATGTACATGTGCATGTGTCTTTATAATAGAACGATTTATAATCCTTTGGGTATATACCCAGTAATAGGATTGCTGCGTCAAATGGTATTTCTAGTTCTAGGTCCTTAAGGAATAACCACACTGTCTTCCACAATGGTTGAACTAATTTACACTCCCACCAACAGTGTAAAAGTGTTCCGATTTCTCCACATCCTCTACAGCATCTGTTGTCTCCATATTTTTTAATGATTGCCATTCTAACTGGCATGAGATGGTATCTTATTGTGGTTTTGATTTGCATTTCTCTAATGACCAGTGATGATGAGCATTTTTTCATATGTTTGTTGGCCTTGTAAATGTCTTCTTTTGAAAAATGTCTGTTCATATCTTTTGCCCACTTTTTTGTGGGGTTGTTTGTTTTTTTCTTGTAAATTTGTTTAAGTTCTTTGTAGATTCTGGATATTAGCCCTTTGTCAGATGGGTAGATTGCAAAATTTTTTCCCATTCTGTCGGTTGCTATTTCAGTCTAATGATTGTTTCTTTTGCTATGCAGAAGCTCTTAAGTTTAATTAGATTCAATTTGTCTATTTTGGCTTTTGTTGCCATTGCTTTTGGTATTTTAGTCATGAAGTCCTTGCCTATGCCTATGTCCTGAATGGTATTGCCTAGGTTTTCTTCCAGGATTTTTATGGTGTTAGGTCTTATGTTTAAATCTTTAATCCATCTGGAGTTAATTTTTGTGTAAGGTATAAGGAAGGGGTCCAGTTTCAGCTTTCTGCACCCAGTTTTCCCAACACCATTTATTAAACAGGGAATCCTTTCCCCCATTGCTTGTTTTTGTCAGGTTTGTCAAAGATCAGATGGTTGTAGATGTGTGGCATTACTTCCAAGGACTCCATTCTGTTCCATTGGTCTATATCTCTGTTTTGGTAACAGTACCATGCTGTTTTGATTACTGTAGCCTTGTAGTATAATTTGAAGTCAGGTATCGTGATGCCTCCAGCTATTGAAAGCATTTTCTGCATCTCTTGAGATAATCAAGTGGTTTTTATCTACAGTTCTGTTTATTTGATGAGTCACATTTATTGATTTGCATATGTTAAAGCAACCTTGCATCCCAAGGATAAAACCTACTTGATTGTTGTGGATTGTTAGCTTTTTGATATGCTGTTGAATTCAGTTTGCTAATATTTTGTTGAGGATTTTTGCATCTGTGTTCATCAAGGATATTGGCCTAAAGTGTGTTGTGTGTGTGTGTGTGTGTGTGTGTGTGTGTGTGTGTATCTCTGTCAGGTTTTGGTATCAGGATGATCATGGCCTCATAGAATGAATTGGGGGAGGAGTTTCTCCTTGTCAATTTTTTGGAACAGTTTTAGTAGGAATGATACTAGCTTTTCTTTGTACATCTGGTAGATTTTAGCTATGAATCTGTCTGGTCAAGGGATTTTTTTTGGTTGGTAGGCTATTTATTACTCATTCAACTTCACAGCTTGTTATTAGTCTGCTCATGGATTCAGTTTCTTCTTGGTTCAGACTTGGGAGGATGTATGTGTTCAGAAATGTATCTGTTTCTTCTAGATTTTCTAGTTTGTGTGAATAGACATGTTCATAGTAGTCTCTGATGGTTGTTTGTAATTCTGTGGGGTCAGTGGTAATGTCCCTTTGTCATTTCTAATTATGCTTACTTGGATGTTCTCTCTTTTCTTATTTAGTAGTCTAGCTAGTGGTCTATTTACCTTATTAATTTTTTTAAAGAACCAATTTTTGTCTTTGTTGATCTTTGGAATGGTTTTTGGCATCTCAATTTTATTCAGTTGAGCTCTGATTTAGGTTATTTATTGTCTTCTACTAGCTTTTGGGTTGGTTAGCTCTTGCTTCTCTAGTTCAAGTTGTGATGTTTGATTGTTAATTTGAGATCTTTCTAACTTTCTTATGTGGGTTCTTAGTGCTATAAATCCCTATTAACACTGCCTTAGCTGTGTTTGAGAGATTCTGATATATCTCTGTTCTCATTTTCAAAATCAAGTTTCAAGTAACTTTGTGATTTCTGCTTTAATTTGATGATTTGCCCAAATGTCATTCAGGAGAGCAGATTGCTTAATTACCATGTAAATGTATGGTTTTGAGTGATTTTCTTTGTATTGAATTCTATCTTTAGTGCACTTTGGTCTGAGAGTGTGGTTGGTTTAATTTCAGTTGTCATTAATTTACTAAGGAATATTTTATGTCTGATTGTGTGGTCAATTTTAGAGTATGTGCTATGTGGCAATGAGAAGAATGTATATTCTGTTGTTTTGGGGTGGAGAGTTATGTAGATGTCTATTAGGTCCATTTGGTCAAGTGTCGAGTTCAGGTCCTTAATAACTTTGTTATTTTCTGCCTTGATGATCCACTCTCAATGGGGTGTTGAAGTCTCTCACTATTTTTGTGTGGGAGTTTAAGTCTCTTCACAGGTCTCTAAAAACTTGCTTTATGAACGTGGGTTTTCCTGTGTCTAGTGTACGTATATTTACTCTCCTCTATTCTTGATGAAGGAATGTCAAGGTCAGATTGCAGAAAAGCATGTGAGATGAGATATTGTTGTGACCATCTTTGGAAAATACAATCTGTTATGAATAGTAATCAGGCTCATGAGTAATACCAAATTCAGGAAAATTATTTGTACTTGAGATAAAATTTTTTGTACTTGAGAAAAAAAGTATTTGTACTTGAGATAAAAGATTAAAATTTCAAGAGATTTTGAGAAGGTAAGCTTCTACGGGAAAAGCTCCTTATTTAATATAGTATCTGTCTACAGCCTCATTTACAGCCTATCTCATTTTCTCCACCGAAAAAAGAAAATTTTCACCAAGAGAGAGAACCAAGAAAAAGGATAAACTCACATTACCTTCCAAAACTAAGACCAATATAATATTAAGAATTCTTTTCATGGTATGTCTTTACTCTGAGTCATGAAATAGAGTATATCTAAAAAATAAGTAGGAAGACAAAAATGAATAAAATACTCATCTAAAAGATGGGAAATAATTGGTGGCATAAAGGGACTAGTGACCTTGGGCAATTCTAAACATTTCATTATTTTATTACTAAATCAAATGTATCAGCAATGGTGTACAGATTTAAGGACTTTAAAACACCCTATCATAACATTTTTATTGATCAGCTTCAGCTGGTTCAGAATTTAACATTTTAGGATGAAAGTTTGGCAAAAAATTGAAAGGAAGAATAATAAAAGATGAAAGCAGTTGGAAATAGTCTAGAGAATGCAATGTTAAACATTAATTGAATAACTGCAGAGGTGTTTGAAGTGGGGGACAGGCAGATTTTCAATACACTTAGAAAATCTGGCCTAGGAAGAAGTAGGGTAGTCTCAGAGTGGCAAGGGAAAGAAAGGACATCCTGACTCTCTTTAGGAACTGAAGCCTCAGAGGTAGTAGTGTTAATAGTTGGCTGGTGCCTTGGGGGGAGGCAGAGAAGCTCCAGCCAGCTGTAGAATGCTAGGGGTTGAGATTTTAGCAATAAACATACATTTAGAATGGGATTAAGTTCAGTCATAGCTGTAGGCATGAGGGCAATTCATATTCTAAAATTTACTGGAAAATATTTTGGTGGAGGTAATCACATGGCATACAGGAAATGTCTGTCCACAGGTCTTTTGAAAAGGTGTTGCTGAGCCATGCAGAAACAGATAACTCATTTTCAGAAGCATGTGTGCTCAATATTCATAGGCATCAGAAACATTTTTTTCCTGTGACACTTTTAATATCTTGCTTAATGACACAACATTTTCATTCTCAGCTGTTTTCTTAAGCAGAAGCACTGATGTAATTTGAAAAGAAGATAACTTTAGCTTCAGAGAACTTAGCAAAATTCCATAAATCTAAAAAAATTTTTGTCGTTTTTCATTTCCAATATTTAGACAATTCTGCCTTTATTTACCTTTATCTATCTGTTCTTCTGAACTTTAATAAGCTAATTCAGAGATACATTCCCACATTATTTTTATTAATTTATGTAATGGGAAGACATCTGCCTTCCTCTTATGCCTTCTTGAATATGTTAGGAATGCCCTTCCAAACTTGAATACTTGAAGTGACCCCTAATGGTGAGTGGTGGTCCAGTGACAAAGCTTTTCCTATGAGCTCAGTGTAAAAGGGAAATCTAATCTGTTTGTACCAGCTGCAAGTGTGTAAAAACTCTGTTATAACCCATGAATCACTTCTCGACCTCATTTTAGCAACTAGTTTGAAGTATAGTTTCCTTTTCTTATAAGTTTTACAAAAATATTAAAGTTAGCACAAGATTCAGGGTATAAATTTCTGAAGCTAATGGGACCAGCTTCAGATCCCATGAAGTGTAATGGGATCCGAAGTGCTCTTAATGGGTCACTGTTTCTTTAAAAAATCTGATGGGAATTATGGGCCATCTTCCCTAAGCAAAAGCAAATAGACATCAATTTTGTATACAGTTTTAGAAAGTTCAGAAATTTCTCTGCCCAGCCATGAAATAGTTCCAAATTTAGATCCCTTCCTTATTTTGTATTTAGAAAACAGTTAAGCATATGGATAAAGGTTTATTCGAGGAGAGTTTATTAATAATTATGTTGAAATAAGTTTAATTAAGTTTTTATTAAAATAGTTTCATCTTTCATCCAGATGACTATTGACTCATTTAGATGATTGCTTGGTTTTCATTGTATTTTATCTTGACCACTATATATGTTTGACTAAAATTAGATGAGGAATTTGTGCAGATGAGAGAGTTTCAATATCCATTTATGCTGCATCATCCAAGCATCCATATTTGTATTTCCAAAAAGCTCCTGAAGTCACACTCAACTCATTTAAATATTCGTTTAACTGGAAATGAATGATGTTTATAAATCATTGTGTTAAAAAAAGTATACTTACTGATTCAGAACAACCTAACCCTAATTTTGCACCAGTACTTATTTATAGTGCTTTGTATCTTTGTTCCTTTTGCTTAGGTAAGCATTTATATTTAAAATTTCCGTCATATTTTGTGATTGTATACCGAATCCTGATTTTTTTCTCTTAACATGATGGGTCAACCACACTGCTCCGCTATTGTTATTACATACTGTCAACTTTTTCCTCATTTGCAGTAATTGCTCTTTAATGACTCTCTAATCACTAGCCAATCTGTTCACTATGCCCCTTTCTCTGGTTGCCATAGTAACTGATAAGCTGGTCAAAATTTCATATCCAGTTTCCTTATAAGCCAGACCGTGGCCTTTCAGAAATACTAGTAAATCTTTAAAAGTTACCTAAAAAACAGCAACAGCAACAACACATTATTTTCACCTAGAATGTTTATAGAATGTACCATAGACTTCGAGTTGGAAAGGACCTTAGATTTCATCTGCTCCTCCTTTCTGCCCAGTATAGGAAATACCCTGTATTAGGTCACTGGCAAGTATTTATCTAACCTTGGAAACTGCAATAGGACAGCCTCACTTTTTGGTGCAGTCTGTTCATTGTCAACAACTGTAATAATGATAAAGTTCTTTCTTATGCTTATTAGGAATATGCTTCCCAGTAATTCCTATACACTAACTCTTGTTATTTTGTGTGAGATTTCACAAAATAAACTGGGTTTATTTTTCATTTGCCAAACATTCAGATATTTGAAGACAGGTATTACTGAAGTGGTCATCTCAATTTTGCCTTCCCAGGATCCATTTCCATTTCTTTCTATCATAAGTATGGGACATTATCTTCATCTTATTTCACAAAGGAGGAATCTGAGTTGCTAAGAGGTAAAATGGCTTGCTTAGGGCCATGCAACTGGCATACAAAGGTAATAAAGTTCATATCTATCTTTATATAACCCCTGCTAATGGTACCACCACACATGAACAACAGTACAATCCCAGGAAATGGTCATGATTATAATTCAGAAATACAGCCAGTACCTAAAATGCTCTCTCTCATATACATATCTATCTTCATTACGGTTTTTAAATGTTGTACATTTTAGTATGTTTTAGTTCTTTGGAGATTGGTTAACAAGCCAAAGTATATGTAGCAACCTTTATTTGTCAGTGTTTAGTGAACTACTATACCAAATAGGGTCATCATGATGGATAACAGAGCTATTATACATGGAAAAGTATATTTTAACATTTTATTGTCTATGTAATATTTTAGTAAATAGAGTAGATATATCTGCAAATGTTTGCAAAAACTTTTGCAGAGTTTCAAAACTGATGTGTTGGAATCTGAAAAAAATAGTCATGGATGGCAACTGTGAACAAAGGAATTGGTATTATGCTAATTAAACTCAATATCTAAACACTGTCATGATTCTGCCCTATGTGTTATAAACAAGTAATATTTCAATGATTAATCTTTAAGTGACTAAAGATCCTGGCTAACTGAAATTTTCTTTATTTGATGTTGAAGACAATCCTCAATGTACTTTGGGGCCTTTGGCTCTGTTTTCATGACTTTTCTGTGTTTGGCCTCTGATTGAACTTATTTTATCTCTTGATCATTAGCTTGTTCTTTAAGACTTGGCTGGGAGACTTGCATCTCTGGGCAGGAAAACGAATCAGGACTTTGTGAACTCCCCAGCTCTAACTGGCCATGAATTTTCGCAAATCTAGGGCAGCTTGGCAGACTGGTTAGGCATAGCTCTTTGGCTGTCATTTCTGTTTCTGTCACATTGTGTTAGGTCTGTTGCACCAGCAGGTGTCATACTGGTCTGCACTTTTTCACAGAAATACCTCAGGTAAAAATTTAGAATCATTTTCTGTTCCATACACTCTGAAAAATAGAATGCTACCCTCAAGCATTCTACCATACAGAGTGGTAAGTTGCTCTATTTTAATGAATGTATCAAATATGAAGGCCTTTCCCCCCTCCTATGTCTTTCATGGAAAGTGCACACAGTATTAGGGTTATCAGTGTAGGAAGTTAGTCTGCCTTCTTTAGGCAGGGGTCAAAGCCTTTGCCATGCTAGGGTTGAGACTGCATTCCCAGAAAGACATGCGTTTCACTCAGTAGTTTTCAGACTACATTACAGTCACTTGGAGGGCTGCTTGCAACAAGGATTGCTGGGCTTTACCCCCAGAATTTCCAAATCTATATTTTCTACAAGTTCCAAGATGGTACTGATACTGGGATCAGTTTTTTAGAGCCCCAGCTTTAATTTAAGGGTTTGTTTGCACTTGGCAGACTTATTTAATTGGATGAATTAGGATTATTTTGTTTTCTTCTTCACCATTTAATAGAATAGCCCAGCACTTGAAAATCTAGGGAGTAGCTCACATTATGAAGGCTTCTTAAAAATAAGGGCATGAGATAAAACCACACTTTAGGTATTCTGTTACATGGTAAAGTTTCTGGATGCAAGTTACAAAAATGATTTTAGCTAACTTAGGTATGCTATAATGAACACTGTAGGATTCCCACCCATATATCCTTTTCCAGCCACTCCACTACCCATTCCCTAAGAACTGAAAATGCTGTGGAGAATGTCTTATAGTTGTGATCTTCAGAAATTACCATTCATTGGTGAGAGATGCCTCTCCCAGAGATGTCTAGGAACTTTCACACCCACTTCCTTTTCCTGGGGTACTCACTGACTGACATATGAAGATACTAAAGTCCAAATTTGGTCTTTCAGTCCACTTCAATGAAAGTGGGACATTCTGTGGTGCATCTTACAGTCTGCGATGGTAATGTCCAATATAGAGCAAACCACATGTGGCTACTGAGACTTTGGGATGTGGCTAGTCTAAACTGAGATATGTCAGAACTATAAAATACACAGTGACTTTGAAGATTTACTAAGAAGGAAAGAATGTAAAATGTTTTATGAAAAATTTGTTATATTGATTACATGTTACAATGATAATATTTCATATGTTTTTGGTTAAATTATTTTAAAAATAATTTACCTATTTATTTGTACATATGTGGCTCACACTATATTTCTATTGGGCAGCACTGGTCTAGAGCCTCCAAAGCCACAGGGGTCAGGTCAAGTTTTAACTTTATCTGAGACCAAATAGAGCTCCAGAAAAAAAATCAAGATTGGATAAGCAGAGGGCTGAGGTTAGCTTCCCAATGAAAAGTCATAATGCCTTAGCAGTTTCTACATCTGAACTAATTCCTGTACTCAGAATTCATCAACTAAAGGAAAGTCTGGATCCACAAGGAAGGACCCTCCAACACTATGGCAAAGATATACAGTATATATGCATTTGACTGTCCCATTGCTCCCCCAAAGACACTTGTAGATGTTTACTAGGTTGAAAATAAATTAGGGGGAAAGAGAATACCCACACCTGTTGAGGGCTACTAGATACAGGGTTTGATTTGACACTGACACTAGGGAACTCAGACCACCATTATTGACCCCCTATTAGAATAAGGACATATCAATTCCAGTAATAAATGGAGCTCTATCTTACATTCATCTCATGGTGGGTCAATTAGGTCCATAGTGATCCATTAGGTGGCCATTTCTTTAGTTTGTAAATACATATTTATAATGGAACACTCACATTTGTTCTTTGATCTGTAAATACAGCTATTTTAGCAGGTAAAGCCAAGTAGAATCCTTGAAGCTGTTCACTCCCTATCCCTGCCAATGCAGTAAGTCAAATTATAATGCATCCCAAGGAAAATGACAGAAATTAGTGCCATATTCAATGCAGAGTTGGTGGTCTCAGTCATATCTGCATTTAATTCACTAGTATAAAACTTTCAATAACTTGATAAATTGTGACATACCAAAGTGGATTACCAGGCACTTACACCAAGTACTAGCCCTAAATGAAGTCTCTACTACATAGTTTGCAGCTGTCAATCTTGTGAATGCATTCTTTCCATACCGCCAGGGGAGAATAGGTGATTCGCCTTCACATTAAATAGTCAAATGTGTCTATCACAGTCTGTCTCCAGGTCAATGTCAACTATTCTACCTGCTGCACAACATAATCTAAATGGACCTGGATAGGATGGAAATTCTTCTGCATATTACTTTCATCCAATATATTGATGGCAATATGTTTAATCCACCTGGAGAGCAAGAAGCTCTTAGTCTTCAGAATGCCTTAGTAAACCCACGTACACCAGAAAATGAGAGATAAATACCACAAAAATTCAGAGGGCTGCCACACTGGTGAAGAGGTTAGGGGTGCAGAAAAGCTGAAGCATGCTGAGACATTCTCTCCAAAGCAAAGAATATGACACTGTATCCTGTACCTCCTACCAAGAGAAGCAAAATACTTGGTATTACTTTTGTTGTTTTTGAGGTAGCACTTCAGAATACTGCCATGACCATTTATTGCGTGAGGTGAACTTCTCCTAGTTTTGAGTGGGATATAGAACAAGAAAAGACTGTATAGCACATCCAAAATGCAGTATAAATATGTCTGCCACTTAGGTCATATAAACCATGGTATCAGAGATATCTCTGGTCGAAAAAGATGACACTAGAAAAGTTCCAGTTGAAGAGTGGCAGAGCAGAACCCTAGAATTCTAAAACAGGCTATTCAATCTTCCACAAAGAGCCGTACACCATTTTTAAAACACTCTTGGCCGGGCACAATGGCTCACACCTATAATCCCAGCACTTTGGGAGGCCGAGGCGGATGGATCACATGCCCCTAGGACTTAGCAGAGGCTAAGCATCTAAGCATGGGACATGAAGTGACCGTATAGCTAGAGTTGCCCATCATGAGTTGGGAGATTGTCAAATCCTCTCATTCACAAGGTTAGGAGGGTCCAGCAGCAATCTACTGTAAGTAAGATGGTTAGATCCATTGTAAGGAAAGTAATACTTTTGAGAGTTTTGAGCAAGGCTAAAAGCATAGTCAAGCTGCACAAAGAGGTACTCCACATTGCCCTATTATGTAAGTTGCTCAGATACATATACCTTAGCTCGGAACATATGACTTTGATGGGCATTCCATCCATCCAGTGGATAGAAGTGCTAAAAAAGATATATATAAACAGGGCTTGGTTCATGGATTGGCTGAGTTGCTATGTTGATGCAAACACAAAATTGACTGATTTTGAACTATAGCTGCACTCAGAGATGTCTCAGAAAGACTGTGGTATGGGGGAAATCCTCCTAAAGGGAGAGCTTTGGATAGTGAACCTCACCAATTCTGGATGTAAGAGAAGAAACCTCAGGCAGGACATGCATGGCAGTGGCAAATGGCTTAGCTGGTTGGTCAGAGATCTGGGCAAGGAGAAAGATTAGATTAAGAGGCATTAGGAAGATTAGAGTCAAAGAAATAAAGGAAGAGCCATATGGATAGACATATGGGAGTAGACACAATATGTAAAGATTTTGCATGCACACCAGATAGTATCCATTCCAGAAGAGGCAATAAAAGTCCACATAGACAGGATAGTTTTGAAACATGAGTTTATTTGAAAAATAAAGGAACTACACATGCAATATCTAGACAATTTTGATAGCTTTTCTGATTCAGGGATATAGTGGGGGAAAAGAAAATATAGGTCCAGTGTTTAGAATGTAGAGACTAGAAAAAAGTATTTTCAGACTTCTCAATACGGTGAAATTAAGAACTCTTTTATTATTTTGGATACGAAATTAGCCTATGACTTTGAAAGATTTTACATTTTGTAGACAGAAGACCTTAAGAAGTGTTTAGGATATGTTTTCTGGCTTCCAGGGTCTTAGTATACTTTAAAAAAATATTATAACATTATTAGAATGTTATTTTTGTTATTTAAATCATGTTGAAAAGAGATTCTTGCAAGTTTTGGGCCTGAGAGGAACTCTGAGACCTAAATTAGCCTTCACTGACTATAGTAGGCATAATAATGGCACCTCCAAAAATGTTTATGCCCTAATACCCAGAACCTGTGACTGTGTTATCTTATATGGCAAAAGGGACTTTGGAGGCATGATTAAGGTTACAGGCCTTGAGATGGAGAGGGTAGCCTCTACTATCCAGGTGGGTGCAATTTAATAACATGGGTCCTGAAAAGCAGAAAATGCTTCCCAACTTGGTTAGAGAGATGAGACAGTAGAAGGAGGAGTAATTCAAAATGTGAAAGGACAAATCTTTCATTGCTTGCTTTGAAGATGGAGGAAAGGGACTATGAGTCAAGGAATGTGGCTGGAATGGGCCTCAGCTGACAGCCAGCAAGAAAATGGAGATCTCAGTCTTTAAAGGATCTGAATTCTACCAACAACCTAGATGAGTAAGAAAATTGATTTTGCCTTTGATCTTTCAGAAAGAAATGCAGCCCGGTTAACACTTTGCTTTTAGCCTGGTGAAGCCAGGTTGGACTTGTCACCTATAGAAACGTAAAATAAATTTATGTTGTTTAGACCACAATATTGTGGTAATTTGTTGCTGTAGCTCACAGATAACTAGTGCACTGGAATTTCTTGGCCTTTATCTTCTCATTTGCAAATAGAAATAGGATTATCTCCCTCTCCCACTGAAGACAACATGAGATGCTACATAGGACAGTGCCTGGAAAACTTTAAAATGCTGTAGAAACAATCCCATATTATTAGACTTAGAATCAACTGATGGGAGTACTCTCAAGGAAGGTGTTTTTGGTACAAATAGCCAATTACATTATTGTGTGATTTTTCCACACAGTTGTTTCCACAGTCACACAGTAGTATCTGGGAAATGCAATAAAGCAAAGGAAATAAATTATTTCAAATTCTGCTTTGGCACATTAACATTTGACAATATTTAGATCTAATGAGGTCACAAGAGTAAACATAGAAATTCCTATTAGTGAAGATTGTATACTTGTTACAACAGGAATAGAAGACAGAAAAGCAGAACCACTATAATTTTAATGTAACTATTGGTTAATAGAAAGAAAAAGTTAATGAACTTGTCTCTAGCAAGAATCAAATAGCAGATACATCTCCATTTTAATTCACTGAGTTGATTTTATCATGCCAATCTCAAGCACCAATAGCTGCTTGGTATGATCAGTTCCTTTGTCCTGATTTCTTAATCAGTGAAGCAATGTGAAATAGCTGCTTATTTCTTGCACATGGTCAATTATGTTGGATCATTTATTTTGTAAGGGAACACAAAGCTCAATTAGGTAGGTGGATAGGCTACCTCTTTGCTTTGGGGATAATCACTTCCAAAGAAACTTTTAAAATTTAGGCCAGTTTGTACTCATTTTTTTTAAAGGACAATCAGAACTAGGCGCTTAAGTATCTTAGGAAATACTTACTGCAAGGAAGGCATACAAACTAGTTCCAGTTAAGGGAGATTAATTTTAAGAATTTAACAGGCAGCTTTCTGTGTATAAAAACTGAAATACAGGTAGGCTTGTGAAACCAGGAATTGGAAAAGTCAGAGACCAAGACTTCCTCATCCACCTTTTATGAAGCTTTTAGTCTTTTGCTTTTGCTTGTCTCTAAGTACCTGCTCCACCTTCTGCGTCTGACTTCAGACCACCTGCTTAGTTGTTGGCATACATGCAGCTAAAAATGCCTGCCTCAGGTTGGCTCTATGTACATCAAATTCAATCACATATCTCACTTCTACATCCTACAACTTGTGTCTCTTAGTTTAAGTATAGACAATATGATTGATCATTAGCTGGTTAAAGCATTGGATGCTTTCAGTCCAATTCATACCCCTAATTCAACGAGCTGTGGTGTTGAGACCATAATTTGACTGAAGGGGTCTGCAATTTTCACAGGCAGTTCCTAGAGAAGAGAGCTGTGGGGGAGGCAGACACCTCAAGACATGTTGCTTTTATTTAGTCACACTAAAGCTTTAATGTCTTGCACCTGAAGAGTGAGTCAATTTTTTATTAGGTTTATGACCTGGACCAAGGGTTTTCGCTGTTTGATTTTTAAGTATTACATACCTCCTCTTTTTATATAAAGCTAATGATTAAAGCAAATGAGCACAATAGCTTATCTGCAATACACATCTCATATTGTTCAAAGTAATACAATTTTTGTTATTTGTGAGTTTATAATTATGATTTTTCTACAGTTATTCCCATCAAGGCTAGGAATACTATGTATTCATAGTTTGGATTATACCAAGGTTGTTTGTTTTGTTTTCTTTAAGAAAGGGTTGATATAATGTGCATTGTCTTGTGTTATCTTGAAGCTTATACAGAAGTCTTTTTTCTGCTTCTTGAGGGCAGCTTCTGGGACATATAATATCTCCTTCATATATATATTGATTTATAAATAGTGAATCAAGGGAAGGACCTGCAATTTAACAAGAAAAATCTGAGTTCATGGAGTCTAAAAATGTAATGCTAAAATAAAAATGTAAATTTTCCATTATAGAGGAAACTTTGTCCTATTTTACCTGTGATGTTTCATTAAAAGAACACTGAATGGTATTGCAAGTAGTGAAACTAGAAATTTTTCTAAGCCTAGTATATTATGGAAAATATCTCTAAGGCTAAGTTCTAGAATTCTAATTAATTTGCAGTTTTTAGAGAAATTACAAAATAATTTAATGATGTAATTTTGAATTTATATGTATTAGACAAGACTACAAAGGACTGATCCAGTAAAAGAGGCTGACAACAATGACAACACCTGGCCCGAAATTGCTTTCACTGTGATTTATTTTTGGACTAGAGAACAGAATAAGTGGCAAGGACACAAATGAATCAATTGATATAGCTTCTCATAGTATCTCTCTAGTTTTTCATGGAAATGACTTGAGTTTTGGTGCTCATAGTAGAAAGCATAAAACTGAGCAAGCCACAAAGTCACAAAAACAAAACAATTATGTATCTTTTTCCTTTTTATCTGTATTACCATGATTATATAATCCCATGCTCTGTTTCTCACTTGGTGTATAGTACACCTATCCATGTCATACCACATTAAAGTAATTTTTTTTTTCATTTTAAAATTGAAGTGATAAAAAAGAATCCCAAAACACTATTGCCAGTCTCTCAATTAGACCACACATTTTGGAGCCAGATTGAATGAATTCATATTCTGACTTTACCATGTTGTAGGAGCTTTGGTAAATTATTAAACCTCTCTTTGTCTCAGTTTCTTCAATTGTAAAATTTAAATAAAAGAACTTTCTATTCTAAATAGGATCAAATAGTGGGTAGCAGACTACCCTCCCACAATAGATAACGGTAATACTGGAAAATGTATGAAACATCTCTGTTTGTGCATTAGACAACAGCTCCCTCAGATGAGAAGGAATCAGTGCAAGAACTCTGGCAATATAAAAAAGAGAGAATGTTTTGTTACTTCCAAAGCATTGTACTAGCTCCCTAGCAATGTATGCTAGCCAGATTGAAATATCTGAAATGACAGATGTAGAATTCAGAATATGGGTGGCAAAGAAACTCAATAAAATCCAAGAAAAGTTAAAATTAAAATCCAGTACAAAGAAACCAGATAAATGATCCAGAATATAAAACAGCTACAGCTATGTTAAGAAAGAACCAAACAAAACACTGGAAACCAAAAATTTCACTAGAAAAATTTAAAAATACAATTAGAAGCCTTAATAATGGATTAGGTCAAGCAGAAGAAAGAATTTCAGGGTTTAAAGAGCAGTCTTTTGAATTAACCCAGTTAGACAAAAATAAAGAAAAATAAATTTTAAAAAGTGAATGAAGCCTTTGAGAAATATGGAATTATGTGAAGTGAAAAAATGTATTAATTATTGGCATTGCTGAGAAAGAAGAAAAAAATGTAAGCAACTTGGAAAATATATTTGAAGATATAATTTAGGGGAAACTCCCCCCAATTTTGCTAGAGGTTGACAGGCAGATACAACAAATCAGAGAACTCTCCTGCAAGATATTATACAAGATGACCATCCTCAAGACATATAGTCATCAGACTATCCAAGATAAATGAGAAAAGAAAAAATCTTAAAGGCAGCTAGAAAAAAGGGACCAAATTACCTATTAAATGAATCCCCTTAGACTAACAGCAGACTTCTAAACAGAAACCATACAAGCTAGAAGCTACAAGCTAGAAGTGATTGGTGACCTATTTTTAGCTTTCTTAAGGAAAAAAAAATCAGCCAAGAATTTTATATCTTGCAAAACTAGGCTTCATAAACAAAGGACAAATAAAGTCTTTCCCAAACAAATGGTAAAGGTATAATCACTGCAAGAGAAGCCCTAGAGGAAATACTTAAAGAAGTTCTAAACATGAAAGCAAAAGAATGATACTTGCTACTACAAAAGCACACATAAGTACAAACTTACAGACCCTAAAAGGCAACCACACAATCAAGACTACAAAACAACTAGCTAACAACACTATGACAAAAACAAAACTTCATATATCAATATTTATCTTGAACCTAAATGGTCTAATTGCTCCACTTAAAATGTATAGAGTGGCAAATAGGACAAAAACAAGACTTGCCCTTCTGCTGTCTTCAAGAGACCTATCTCACATGTAATAACATCCATAGACTGAAAGTAAATGGATAGAGAAACATCTGTCATGCAAACAGAAAACAAAAAAGAACAGGGGTTACTATTCTTGTGTCACATAGAATAGGCCTTAAATGAACAATGGTTAAAAAAGGGCAAAGAAACGAGAAAAGGTGGAACAAGATGGCTGAACAGAAGCCTCCACTGATCATCCTCCCCACAGGAACCACAAATTTAACAACTGTCTGCACAAAAAGCACCTTCATAAGAACCAAAATCAGATGAGTAATCATATTACTTGCTTGTAACTTCATATCACTGAAAGAGGCACTGAAGAGGGTAGGAATTATAATCTTGGACTGCCAACACCACCCCTCCCTTATTCCCTGGCACATCAGATGAGTAATCATAGTACTTGCTTGTAACTTCATATCACTGAAAGAGGCACTGAAGAGGGTGGGAATTATAATCTTGGACTGCCAACACCACCCCTCCCTTATCCCCTGGCACTGGCTACATTGCATGAAGAGAGATTATAAATTTGGGGAGAGGGAGAGTGCAGTGATTGTGGGACTTTACATTGGAATTAAGTGCTGACAACACCAGGCAGAAATCAGCTGGTGACTACAGAGGGAGTATTTAGACTAGCCCTAGCCAAAGGGGGAACTGCCCATTCCAGTGGCTGCAACTTGGGTTTCAGCAAGCCCCACCACGATGGGTTAAAATGCTCTAGGGTCCTAGGTAAACTTGAAAGGCAGTCTATGCTACAAGAACTGCAACTCCTAGGCAAGTCCTAGTGCTGTGCTGGGCTAGAAGCCACTGGACTTGGGAGGCACAAGATCTACTAAGACACCAGACAGGGTGGCTAAGGAACTGCTTATGTCATCTTTCACCAAACCTCAGGTATCACAGCTCACAGCTCCAAAAGAAACCCCTTCCTTCTTGTCAGAAGACAGAGTAGTAAAGAGAACTTTGTCTTGGATCTTGGATGCCAGCTTAGCTACAGTAAGATAGGACACAAGGCAGAGTCATGAGGCTCCCCATTCTAGCTCAGCCCTAGCTCCTAGATGATATTTGTAGACATACCCTGGGCCAGAAGGGAACCTCTTGCCTTGAAGGGAAGTCCCCAGTCCGGGCAGGATTCATCACTTGCTAATGAAAGAGCTCGTGGACCATGAATAATCAGCAGCAGTAACAAGGTGATATGTGCTGTGGGCCTTTTGGGAGACTCAGACATGCTAGCTGCAGGTGTGACCAGTGTATTCACAGTTGTGGTGGCTATGAGAAGGGACTCCTTATACTTCAGAAAAACAGAAGGAAGAATAAAGGGACTTTCTCTTGTAGCTTAGGTACCAGCTTGGCCACAGTGAGGAAAAGCACTGGGTGAACTTTTTGGGTCCTCGTTATCAGGCTTTGACTCTTGGATGGCATTTCTAGATCTACCCTGAATTAGATGGGGAGCCTGCTGCCAGGAAGGGTGAGTCTCAGGCCTGGCAGCATTTACCACAAGCTGACTGAAGCATCTGTGGGCCTTAAGTGAACATTGGTGGTACCCTGGCAGTGCTTCTCATGGGCTTATGGTAGTGATGGATATGGGGAAAGACTCCTCTGCCTGGAGAAATAGTAGGAAGAGCATTGTCTTGTGGTTTTGGTACCTGCTTAGCCACAGTGGAATATAGAGCACCAGGTGGTTCTAAGGTTTCTGACTTCAGGCCCTGGCTCCTGAATAGCATTTCTGAATCTATCCCAGGTATGGGGAAACTTACCACCCTGAAGGGAAGGACACAGGCCTGGATGACTTTGCATCTGCTGATTTTAGAACCCAGGGCTTTGAGTGAATATAGGATGTAGCCAGGTAATAGATATAGTGAGCCTTGGGTGAGTCTGAGTGTTGTACTAACTTCAAGTCTGACCCAGCACAATCTCAGTGGTGGTGACCACATGAGTGGATGTTTTACCCCTTCCCCAACTTCAGGCAGCTCAGCACAGACAAGGAGAGAATCGATTTGTTTGAGAGAAGTAAAGGAAGGAGAGAACAAGAGTCTTTGCCTGATAATCCAGAGAATTCTTCTGGATCTTGTTCAAGACCATCAGGGCAGTACCTCTATGTGTCTGCAAGAACCACAATGCTACTGGTTTTGGGACTCACCTTAACATATACAGCTTAGATCACAACACCCAAGTTATTTCAAATATTTTGAGAGCCTTAACAAGAAGGATGGATACAAACAAGCCAGGATCATGCAGACTACAATAATTGCCTAATACTTTAATGCCCAGACACTAACAAATATCCACAAACAACAAAATCATCCAGGAAAACATGACCTTACCAAATGAACAAAATAAAGCACTGGGGGCCAGTCATGGAAAGACAGACATATGTGGCAGACTGAAAATTCAAAATAGCTGTTTTGAGGAAACTCAAAGAAATTCAAGATAACAGAGAGAAGGAATTCAGAATCCTATCAGATAAATTTAACAAGGAAATTGAAATAATTAAAAAGAATTAAGCAGAAATTCTGAAGTTTGAAAAATGCAACAGGCATGCTAAATGTATTGGTCCATTCTCACACTGCTATGAAGAACTGCCTGAGACTGAGGAATTTATAAAGGAAAAAAGGTTTAATTGACTCACAGCTTCACATAGCTGGGGAGGCCTCAGGAAACTTACAATCCTGGTGAAAGGGGAAGCAAACACATCCTTAACATGGTGGCGGGAGAGAGAAGTGTTGAGCAAAGGCAGGGAAAGGCCCCTAATTAAGTGATCAGATCTCATGAGAACTCAGTCACTATAATGAGAACAGCATGGAGGAGAGCCGCCCCATGATTCAATTACCTCCTACTGGGTCCCTCCCACAACACATGGGGATTATGGGATTACAATTCAAGATTAGATTTGAGTGGGGACACAGAGCCAAACCATATCAATAAAGAATGCATCAGGGTTTCATACTAGAAGAATAGATCAAAAAGAAGAAATAATTAGTGAGCCTGAAGACAGGCTTTTTGAAAATACACAGTCAGAGAAGAAAGGAAAAATAGTGTACAAGAATGGAGATGCCTATAGGATCTATAAAATAGCTTCAAAAGGTCAAATTTGAGAATTGTTGGCTTTAAAGAAGAGGTAGAGAAAGAGATAGTGGTAGAAGGTTTATTCAAAGAAATAATAATAGATAACTTCTAAAACCCAAAGAAAGACATTAATATCCAAGTATGAGAAGCTTATAGAACGCCAAGCAAATTTAAACCAAAGAAGATGGGACTTCAAGGAATCTAATAATCTAATTCCCAAAGGTCAAGTCTAAAGATTCCTAAAATAAGCAAGGTAAAAGAAACAAATAATATACAATAGAGCTCCAATATATCTGACAGCAGACTTTTCAGTGGAAATGTTACAGGTCAAGAGAGTATGGCATTACATATTTTAAGTGCTGAAAGAAAAAAACTTATACCATAGAATAGAACATCTGCCAGAAATGTCCTTCAAACATAACAGAGAAATAGACTTTCTCCGCAACAACAACAACAAAAAGCTGAGGGATTCTTCAACACCAGAATTGTTTTATAAGAAATACTAGAGGGGAGTAGAAGAATGGTTTCCAGAGGCTGGGAATAGTAGTTGGGGGATGTGGACAAGATAAGGATAATTAATGGATACCCAAAACAGAAAGAATAGTAAGACTAGTATTTGCTAGTAAAATAGAGTATTCACAGTCAATAATAATTTAATTGTACATTTAAAAATAATGAGAGAGACTATAATTGGATTCTTTTCTACCACAAAGGATAAATGCTTGAGGGGATGGATACCCCATAAACCTGATTTCATTATTACTCATTGCATGCCTGTTTTAAAATATCTCATGTAACACATAAATATATTCACCTACTATGTACCCACAATTTTTTTAAAAAAGCAAATGAAACTGGCTCCTGTCTCTTGCCATATATAAAAATTAAGATAGATTAATGACTTATGTGTAAAATCTCAAGCTATGAAAATCTTAGAAGAAAACCTAGGAAAAACTTTTCTGGACATTGGCCTAGGCAAATAATGTATGACTAAGACCTCAAAAGCAAATGCAACAAAAATGAAATTGACAATTGGGACTTAATTAAAGTAAAGAGCTTTTGCATAATGAAAGAAATTATTAGTAAAGAGACAATGTACAGAATAGGAGAAAATATTTGCGAACTATGCATCTGACAAAAGACTAATAGATAGAATACATAAGAAGCTTAAATCAAGAAGAGAAAAACAAAAAATCACATTAAAAAGTGGGCAAAGGGCACAAACAAACATGTCTCAAGAGAAGACATACAAGTATTGAACAAACATATAAAAAAATGCTCAACATTAGTCATCAGAGAAATGCAGAGTAAAACCACAACGAGACACTGTTTCACAGCAATCTCTGATGTAACATCTTTAGTAATATGGCCATTTGTTTAAAGTCAAGAAATAACAGATACTGGTGAGAATAAGTGGTGAAAGGAATGCTTATACACAGTTGGTGGTAATTAGTTCAGCCCCTGTGCAAAGCAGTTTGGAGATCCCCCAAAGAACTAAAAATAGCACTGTGATTTGACCCAGCAGTCCCATTACTGGGTATCTATCCAAAGGAAAATAAATTGTTCTGTCAAAAAGACACCTGCTCTCCTATATTGCAGCACTGTTCACAATAGCAAAGATGTGGAGTCAACCCAAGTGCCCATCTGTGGTGGATTGGGTAAAGAAAATGTGGCATATATACACTATGGAATTCTATGCAGCCACAAAAAGAATGAAATTAATTCTCCTGCAGCACCATGAATGCAGCTGGAGGCCATTATCTTAAGTGAATTAACACAGAAACAGAAATTCAAATACCACATATTCTCACTTATAAGTGAGAGTTAGACAATGGCTACATATTGAAATAAAGATAGAAGCAATAGATACTACGGACTCCAAAAGGAGGATGGATGAAGGGAGGTAAAGCTTGAAAAACCACCTTTTAGGTACCATGTTCACTATTTGGGTGAGAGTTTGAGTAGAAGCCCAAACCTTAGCATTATGCGATATATCCATGTAGCAAACCTGCACATGTACTCTCTGAATTGAATATATAAATAAATAACTAAAAAACTGGAAAAAACTGTACCTGGGGGGAGAACAACAATAAGAACAATCTCTACTTCTCATCAGAAATAATGAAAGCCAGATGAAAATAAAACTAGACTGTAAAGTTCTAAAAGAAAAATAAAACTAACACAGACTAAAGATAGACAAATGGAATAGAATAGAAAACCCAGAAATAGACTCACACCACAGTTAAATTTCCAGTTAATTTTTGACAAAGGCATGAAAGCAATGTGATGAATGAAACCCTTTTTTTCCCTAAAAAATGCTAGAACTGAAAAATATGCAAAAAAAAAGAACTTTGACAGCTACCTGAAACTATACATTAAAAAAAAATCAATTTAGTTGGATCATAAACCAAGACATAAAAGTTCAATCTGTAAAGTTTCTAAAATAAAACATAATATAGAAGTATATCTTCATTACCTTGGTGTAGGCAATATTTTTGGATACAAGAACACTGAAAACATTCGCCCAAAAGAAAAAAGAGGATAAACTTGGCCTCATCAAAATAAAATACTTCTACTCATTCAAATACTCCACTAATGTAATGAATAGCTGAGCTACACACAGGAAGAAAATATTCACGTTACGTATCTCTGACAAAGGATTTGTATCTACAATATACAAATAACTCTTAGCATTCAATATTCATAATACAAACAGCCTCTAATAACCCTTAGCATTCAATACTAATAATACAAACAGCCTCAATAAAAATAGGTGAAGGACTTTAACAGACTCTTCACAATGAAAGAATACCAATGATCATAAGCAAATTAAAATATGATCAGTATTATTAATCATAAAGAAAATATAAATTCAAAGAAAAATGAGATACCAAAATAAACCCTTAAGTATGAATAAATTTAAAAAGGGTCACAATACCAAGTATTTATGAAGATACGGAACAACTGGAATTCTTATACATACTTGATGGAAATGTTAAATGATACAACTGTTTTGGGAAAATGTCTCACAATTTGATATGATACCAGATAAACACCTAAACTATGGCACAATAACTCTAATCCTAGATCAAGAGAAATGAAATCATGTATCCAAAAAAAAATTTGTATCAGAGTATTGCCAGCAGTTTTCATATTAGCTCAAAACTGGAAATAACACGAATGTTCATCAATTGGAAAATAGGAACATAAATTGTGGTATATTCATAAAACAGTTTACTATTGATATATGCTCTAACATGGATGAATCTTAAAAATATCAATTCAGTACAAAAGAAGCCAGACACAAAAGAGTACCTACTGTATCATTTCATTTACATGTGCTTCTCTAACAGAGTAAACTGAAGTCCAGTGATAGAAATTAGAAAGATGGGTATCACTGGAAATGGTGGTTCAGGGATGAGGCATGATGTGATTTTTCAGGATGGTGAATTGTTCTGTTCTATATCTTGTATTCCCTTGTCCAAACTCATTTTTCTGTGTGTACATCATATGTCAAATTGTTTAAAATGAAAGAAATCGAGATAACAATAGAAATGTTTATTATTATTGTTTTTGAGACAGGATCTCACTGTTGCCCAGGCTGGAGTGCACTGGTGCTATCATGGCTCACTGTAGACTCAATTTCCCGGGCTTCAGTGATCTTCCCACCTTGGCCTCCTTGGTAGCTTGGACTACAAGGGCATACTACCATGCCTGGCCAGTTTTTGTTTTTTTAGTAGAGGTAGGGTTTTGACATGTTGCTCAGGCTGATTTCGAACTCCTGAGCTCAAGTGATCTGCCTACCTCGGCCTTCCAAAGTTCTGGGATTACAGGTGTGAGCCACTGCATCTGACCATAAAATTATTTCATAAGAGTATTGTGAGAATTAAATGAACTAAAACATGTATATGTAAAATGCTCACAATAGCGCCTGATAAATAGCATGTAACATGTAAGCTTTAGAAATTGCTATTATAATTCATGTTTTCATTTCTAATGCTCCATTCATTTAATGTACTACTATGTGGTTCTGCACAAATATTTAAACCACTATATATATATATATATATTTCAGAATGTTAAAAATAATACCTTACATTGCATAGAGCGAAACTTTTCTAGGTATTATTTAGTTCTGCTGCTAAAAAGGCATTGCAGCTGTTTCTGCTCATAAAAACCTCTTTACACTCTTTAATTTCTCCATCGGTAGTTTCCCCACCAGCTGATTTCTAAATGGTTGCAAGTTTTCCTAATTATCTAGAATTTAAGATACAAGTAGTTAATCCCTTGATCAAATGATATAGAATTAGACTGCTCTGATTTTTTTCTTTCCCTCAAGGGATTGTAAGCTTCCACAGAATATAACATTTAAAGCACAGAACGTAAGGTGGTTTAGAAAATGATTTTGTGGGAATATCCTCAAAATCCATAGCCCAAAGCACTCATCTGATGAAATCAAACAGAAATAAACTTTTGCCTGAATTCTGTAGGGAATTGCCTTATCTATACAGTGCCTGAGTGTGAATGCTTCAGCTAAATGGCAGGGTGAAAATACCTGGGAATTATCTTCTTCAGGTGACAAATAAAAGCCAAACATTATAGTTTTGGTGAGACTGAATGCAAGGGATAATTTATCTTTCAAAAGGAATTTCGTTTTTTACCACTCTGGTTTGGAAAGAAAACATTCATTGACAGATGCCAAAGAGTGAAATGTAAATGGTAAAATCAGAGGCTTGAAGATAACTTGTTTTTGACCTGTCTTTGACACTGAGAGTCAGCCTGAACTTAACATCATTACTCAGGTCTTAACTGTGTTATAGAGGCTGCAAAGTTGGAAAAGCATCTCCTGTACAAAGTGTGGTACAATTTCTGAGATAGAGCATATACTGTAGACAGTAACTCAGAATAAAAATCACAGGAGACTAAAAGACCAAAATAACTTATTAAATAAGAAAAAAAATGATAAAGCCATATTCAAACTCTCATTTGCTTTGATATATTAGTTCTACCTCTTTGAAAACTAGATGTAATAAAATATGCCCCAGTTGGCTGGCAGCAGCCTCATTACCCCAATTTCACATAATTGCTATGTTTGATCAAAGAAGGCTGAACAACAGCTGGCCCAGATATTAGTCTGTGCTCCCATTTCAGATAGAGAAGTTTGCAGGGTGCACAGGAAGTTTTTTTCTCCACTGCCTGGAATATGAAGATTCCATACTCTGTGTATGGCAAAGAACTTTTAATGTTAGACATCATATCAGATAAGCCATGCTATAAAAGACTGTCAAGAGACAAAGTTAGCAAAGTTTTCAACTACTGTGCCTTTTAGCACTTGGCATTGCTCTTCTTATATATGTATAAAAAGATTTAGATTAAAAAACTAATTTCTTAATAGACCCCAATGGTTGAATGAAATCCTCTTGTCTTTTTACTTTTTCTAGGACTACCTAATGAGAAGGCCTGAGGTCTATTAGATGATAAAAAGCCAATTCTTAACAAAATCAGGTTTAGAAGTATTAAATAGGAGACGATTATCGTGTCCTCAGAATAAAGGAGGATACTGGAAAAGTAATCTATAAAATAAATTTGATCTTAAAAAATGTACGTGTACATGTTTATTCACTGAAAAGTCTTAGTGTTTTTTTTTGTTTTTTGTTTTTTTTGTCTTTGGAATGCTTTTGCTGGTAGTTGCCTTTTCGTACATAAAATAATTTCAAGCAATAGTTTACTAGGCCTATTTATCATTCAATTAGAGTAGTTCCAGAAATCCTTCCCTCAAAATGTTACACATAATTGGTTCATTCAAAATATTACTTGTAAACCCAGAAACTGATTTCAGAAAAATATCAATCTATATAAAATCGTGTTTATAAATCAGCCTGTCAAACTTTCATACAGCCAACTGCAATTATGTTTAACACTAAATTATAAAGGAACTATTAGGCAAGGCAACAAACACGTAACAAAACAAAATAAAAAAACAACAAAAAATCCCTCTAAACATCCCTAAAGAAGTTTGTTGTTATAGATGCCATACATCTATGAACAATTCTAATCCCACAGATTAGAAAAACCGGAATTTACCTTTATATGTATATGTGTGTATATGTGTGTATATAGATGTATTTGAAAATATATATATGTATAAGATATATATATATTTGAGACAGGGTCTTGCTCTGTCGCCCAGGCTGGAGTGCAGTGGTGTGATCTTGGCTCAGTGCAATATCCACCTCCTGGGTTTAAGCAATTCTCCTGCCTTCGCCTCTTAATAGCTGGGATTACAGGCATGCACCACCATGCTCAGCTAATTTTTTGTATTTTTAGTAGAGATGGGGTCTCACTATGTTGGCCAAGCTAGTCTTGAACTCTGGGCCTCAAGTGATTTGGCTGCCTCAGCCTCCCAAAGTGCTGGGATTACAGGCATGAACCACCAAGCCCAGCCAAAATGTATTTTATTTTAAAGCTAATCTCTGGAAGTACAGTGTGTTTGGGGGTACCTGATTGCATTTCTATTCTCTTTTAATTTATACATATATTATTAATTATAAAAATAATGTAAGCACATTTCAAAAATTTGAGATCAGGGAAACCAAAACACGTTAATAATTGTTTCACTCAACTCAGTGACTGTATCTCATATCTCAAAGAAAAGGAAACCTCTTTCCTTAGGGAAAGTGAGGTAAGTCACATTTCCTGGAGCATAATTGGAGGTATGTTTAGGAGGTACCACATTGCTGATCTGTTAACATCTCACTCCTACATGTTGGTGATGATGACAAGCCACTGTTATGATAGCCGTCCTCTTTTGTAATATCATCCCCACCTGCTGGTACTTCAGGAAACTGCCCACAAAAGCCTTTGAAGGCAGGAAACACCATATTGTGTTTATTATTATTATTATTGTTATTATTTTGAGACAGGGTCTTGCTCTGTCACCCACGCTCACTGCAGCTTTGACCTTCTGGGCTCAAGCAGTCCTCCTATCTCAGCCTCCTGAGTATCTGGGGCCATAGGCACTCACCACCAAGCTCAGCTAATTTTTTATTTTATAGAGATGAGATCTGTGTTGCCCAGGCAGGTTTCACACTCCTGGGCTCAAGCGATTCTCCTACTTAGGCCTCTCAAAGAGCTGGGATTACAATCGTGAGCCACTGCACCTGGCCTGTGTTTTTATTATTAGTTTGAATTGCAGACTATTCCTACTTTATTTCAGATAACACACACCAGACATTTATAGGGCCTGATAGTCTTCATTTCATTTTAGGCACTGTTTAGAATCTTTTAACCTTCCCTGTATACAATTTGGAGACCTTCTTCTGTCACTTTTGGGTGTGGAACATTTTGCCTTATTTCCTTCCTTAGAATTCAAATTCTTTGAAAGAAAAGTATACACTTGAAAAAATATACTTAATATATAACCTTGACTGACTCATTGGTCCAAGTAATATTTTTACAACATAAAGGAAGCACTTATTTAAAAGACAAAAAAAAAATAACAGATGTTGGCAAGGATGCAGAGTAAAGGGAATGCTTACACACTGTTGGAATGTGAACTGCTGCAACCTCTATGGAAAACAGTAGGGGGGGGTTTTGGTAAAGAACTAAAAATAGAACTACTATTCTATCTAGCAGTCCCACTACTGGGTATCTACCTAAAGGAAAAGAAATCATTATATCAAAAAGATACCTGTACTTGTATGTTTACTGCAGCACTATTCATAATAGCAAAGATATGCAATCAACTTGAGTGTCCATTAGTGGATGGTTGAATTAAAAATATGGCATATTATCAACAATGGACTACTATCCAATAATAAAAAAAGAATAAAATCGTATCTTTTGCAGTAATATATGTGGAACTGGAAGCCATTATCTCAAGTGAAACAACTCAGACACTGAAAGTCAAATACCATGTGTTCTCACTTATAAGTGGGAGCTAAATAATATGTATACATGGACATAGAATGTGGAATAATAGACATTGGACACTTGAAGGGGGAAAGGGTGGGAGGGGCATGAGAGATGAGAAATTACTTTATGGGTACAATATGAATTATTTGGTTGATGATTACACTAACAGCCCAGACTTTACTGTATGTAATATATCCATGTAACAAAACTAAACCTGTACTCCTTAAATTTATAAAAAAGCAATAACATGAAATGCAAAAACGTATAAAGGAAGCATTAAAGTTTCAATGCAACATGATAACTGATATGGCTCTTTAGAGATAAATATTCTCTATCATTTCTCTGTGACTTGGTTTCCTCCCATGTAAAGGGAGTCACCAAACTTGATCTACCAGCAACCTGCAAACTTCATTAGCCTCTTGGAATCAGCACCTAGCCTTTCTTCCTCTTTGTCAAAACTGAAGCTTCTGCTCCTTGGTTTCCCCCTCCCTTTCACTATTCAACCCACAGCAATCTGACTTCTCTCTTCCTACTACTCCACTAAATCTGCTTTTGCTAGGGTGACTAGCGAACATTTTCTTACCATATCCAATGAACAATGCTCAATTCTTATTTAATGTGACCTTTTGGAAACAATCTATACCATGGACTATTCGCTTTTCCCTGGAACACTGTATCTCCAGTTTTCAGGTGCAATATCTTCCAGGTTTTCCTCTTATCTCTCTGGCACTTTCTTCTTCATGTCTTTTAAGTCTCCTTCTCTGCCAGATGTTCCTTAGATTGTTTTTCAGGGCTGTCTGACTTCATCCTGCAGCCCTGACACCTTATACATCTTTCCTGGGAAATATCATTTACTCCCATGCCTTTGTAGACTGATTTCCACAGAGGAATCTCTAGCCCAGTTTTCCTTTCTGAGTTATAGACATTTTTACTTATCTACCTCTCAGAGAAATTGAATTCACCATACGTGAAATGAAATGTATTTCCTTTCAAAACTGCCTTCTGTTGTCCTCATCTCAGTAAATGGTTTCAGTATCCATCCTGATGCTCTAGCCAAAAACCTGACCTTCATCCTTCCCTTTTCCACACTCTTCTATTCAATTATCAAACCAATTCTATTTTCCAACCCTATTTTCATCTACTCAGTATTTTCTGTTCTTACTATTACTTCCTAGTTTCAGCACCAATCTTTTTTGCCTGGGTTACTTTTCTCAGTTCTGTGACCTCTAATCCAGCCCAAGATTGTTGACAGAGTGAATTGCTAAAAGAAAAATATGACTATGTTACCAACCCGTTTACTTCTTTGAAGTTTTATGCCACCCTCAGGATAAAGTCTAATATCTTTAACACAGTTTACAAAGTTGCAAATAATTTTCAGCCTTAGCTCACTATGTCTTCCAGCACACTCTGTGTTGTCACCACTGTGAAATGACATTCCTGTAGTGGGCTATGCTCTGTAACCTCTAGTAGTTAAACTTTCATTTCGTAGTAGCACATGTTGACCCCTGCATTTTTTTTTTTTTTGAGTTTCAACCTAGGTGTTACTTTCTTTAGGAGAAACCGTCCCTAAAAATTTTCATCTGCTGTGACTGTTCTCCTATCTCCTACTATTCGTATCCCTGCCATAGCACTGTATTCTCTACTAGATTGTAAGCATCTTAAATAAAGGACTCTATCTTGTTTACTCTTGTATCCTAAGCCTCAATCACAGTGCCTAGCAGTAGAGGGGGGTACACATTAAATAGTTATATCCAGTTAAGCTAAACCAGAATATAATCTTTACGATAATTTTAAATAATAACATTATGTGATGCTGAATATATAGAATCATTGTTTTGGGAATACATTTCTTGAAGATCTTTTATTTTTCTAATATGAGCTAAAAAATGAAGATTTACAAAGAACTGTCTTATGTAGAGTTTCCAATAAGAATTTTCTTTTCTTTTTTTTTTTAAGACAGAGTCTCGGTCTGGTTGCCCAGGATGGAGTGCAGTGGTGCAATCTTGCCTCACCACAACCTCGGCCTCCCAGGTTCAAGCGATTCTCCTGCCTCAGCCTCCTCAGTAGCTGGGATTACTGGCATGCACCACCACACCTGGCCAATTTTTGTATTTTTAGTAGAGACAGAGTTTCTTCATGTTGGTCAGGTTGGTCTTGAACTCTCAACCTCAGGTGATCTGCCCACCTCGGCCTCCCAAAGTGCTTGGGTTACAGGCATGAGCCACTGTGCCCAGCTCCAATGAGAATTTTCAAAGCAAGCCACTGAGAATCTTTGTTTCTAGAAACAACTTTTATTCCTTGAATTTAAAGAAAATCCATTGATCATGCTTCTCATATGCATTAAAATATGCTGGTAGTTAATGTGAAGCAGAAATAAACAATTACCCATTGTATTTGTTTCTTAGCACTACCATAACGAAGTGCCACAAACCAGGTTTAAAATAACAGAAATGTATTCTTCTACAATTTGGATGCTGGACATTCAAAATCAGGATGTAAGCAGGGTTGATTTTTCCTGAGAGTTCTAAGAGGGAGATTCTCTGTTCCACGGCTTCTGGTGATGGCTAGCAATCCTTGACTTATAGGGAACACAGCTGACATCACTCCAGTCTCTGCCTCCATTTCCACATGCTGTTCTTTCAGTTTCTATTTCTTGACATGGCTATCTTCCAATAAAGCCAGTAGTAATATTGGATTAGGGACCCCCCTCCTTCTCCAATATGACCTCTTCTTAATTATACCTGCAATGACTCAATTTCCAAATAAAGACACATGCTGAGGTACTGGGGGGTTGGGATTTCAACATATATTTTTAGAGGGACGTAATTCAACCTATAAAACCAATTTTAGGGTACAAACGATGGGTGAAAAAAATATGTTTAGCTCTTTCTGTAGGAAAAATAAAATTATTATTTGACAAAACTTTATTGCTTTGGTGACACGGGCAGTCAAATCATGAATATTTTTTAAATCCCAAAAGTAATATATGTCCATTGAAGAAAGTAAAAACGATCCAAAGATGAATACACAAAATATCAACTTTTCTGCCTTCTATCCTATCTCTAGCTCCACTCCTATGAAATCTTTGCTGTAAACAAGATGGTTTGTGTCCTTCCCCATCATTCATCTTGTCTGAACAAATACACCAAACACAAATACAATATGTGGGATGATTTTTCTTCCCTTTTTAAAAAAACCATAATGGGAATAGTTTATATATCTTACTCTGAAACTTACTTTCAATCTCATGCATTTTTTAGCTGTTGCATGATAATTTATAATATGGAGGTAATGACATTTATTTAACAATGTGCCTGTTAACATTCACATTGTTTTCAGTTTTTGACACTATGAACAACACTGGAACTTCCATTGTTGTCTTCTAACATATTCTTCTATACTGATGTTTTAAAAGTGAGCATGCTTAGTCAAAGAGTATATATATGTATAATTTTAATAGGTTTTTCTATATTGCATCCCAAAAAGAAAAGATATAACACTTTAGCCCCACGAGCTATAATGAGAATGTCTACTGCCTCACCAACACAAAAGGATTTTGCATACTTTAATCAAGACTAATCTGGAAGGCAGAAAATACATTTCATTTATTTATTTTTTATCTCTCTGACATCTAATTTTCAGTTGATAGTTTCTTTTACATGTATTTATTGGCCATTTGAATTTCTTCTTACATGAATTGTCTGTTTTTAATTCCTTGCTTATTTTTATATTGTTGTTGTTTGCGATTTTCTTATAATTTTGTAGGAGCTTTGGATATTTTAGAAATACTAACCCTGTGTTTCTCACGTGTGCTATAATTTATTTTTTCAAGTCTATTGATCATCTTTAGAGTTTGTCTATGGCCTCTTTTGCCATATAGATTTTTCATTTTTCATTAATTCAAATTGTGTAATGTTCACGTTTCCTTTTCTGCTTAGGAAGCATTCCCACTCTAAAAATTATTTATTTTCTAAATTCCTTCCTGTTTATTTTTGCATTTAAATCTGAAAGCTATTAGTAATTTATTTTTATATGTTACGTAAAATGGGTGTTTAACTTTGTTTTCCTCCAGAGAGGCCAATTATGCCAGCACCATTCATGTATTAAATAAAACATCTTTCCACTCTAAGCTGACATATAATATCTAATTTGATTCCCATATATACTTGTATGTATTCCAAGACTGCTACTCTGTTCTACCCAGCTATTTCTCTGTTGCTATGCTAATACTGTGCTATATTTGTTACAGTCGAATGGCAAAACGTCAAGCTGCCTATCCAATGTATTGTATTAATTTCTTCCTTACTAAAAGAACCCTAATTTTACCTGGGGTGGAGGGAGGCCAGCTATAATAGAAAATTATATTTCCTTTCCTTGCTTTCAGTTAGGTATGGCCAAGTGACTCAGATCTAGTCAGTGAAATGCAAATAGAATTGTTGGGTGGGACTTTTATATATATTTTTTTTAAAGTGAGGACAGATAACTAAGGGAGGTTCCTTTGTCCTTATTCCCATCAGATATCACAGAGCTACCATATTGGCTTTGTACCATCTACTCTGCAAATCTCCTAGATGAGAGAGCACATCTCTTAACACTCTAATTGGCTAACACTATTCCTAAGAGATATATGTGATATTGTGCTAACAACCATATAAAATTTATCTTAACCATATTTAAGTGTTCACTTCTGTAGTTGAAATAAATTTTAATATTTGGAAAAGCAAATATCTCTTTCATTATTCCTGTTTCTTAAATTTCTTGATTATTTTCAGAAATTTTTATTTCCATAGCACTTCACAACAATGCCAGTTACAAAAAGCCTGTGCAGTCAACTGGCTGAGGGATATGAGGTCTGGCTATGAGATCTAAACCTATGCAGGTCCTACCTGTGGCTGGTGCCTCCTGGTGGTGGCAGACCATTATGTTCTGGGATGACAGGCTGTCAAGAGAATCCTGTTTGTACAATGAGGCTGTCTGACCTCCCATCCTGTCATGGCTGCTGGGGAACACAGCTTCCAAGCTTTCCCTGGGATCCCTTTGGCAAGAGGGGATCTGTTCAATTGGTTGGGGATGTAGGATTTTATTTTTATTTGTTGCTTATATAAATTGATTATTTCAACTCTGGTTTTAGTGCTTTAGCTTGAAACTTCTAAAACCATATTTAAAAAATGATGGCAATGAGGTTGTTTCTGATTTGTTCTTGATTTTAACATTTTGTTTTTAGTATAATGTTGGCTCTCGTTTTTTGGGTAAATATATAATTTCTTAAACTTCTTTCTTTATTTTTTACCAAATACTCAGACTTCAAGGAGAGCAAACTTCTCTCTTGGAGGGGTAAACAGCTTTCTAAAATAATGTGTTTAGTTTTTCTATATCTATTTATCCTTTGAATGTCATCAAATAATATTTTCAATATATAATCATATAGGATTTATCCTTTCGTTGGTGCCAGAATTATGTTACTGGATTTCTTGCTGTTGATTCAATCTTACTCTACTGGAATAAACTCTGTCATGGCTCATTTTCTTTAAATACACACTTACATGTTGATGTAATGAATTATATTGATAGATATAATTAACACTTTTTCATGGTATATTTTTCTTTTTATGTACTCATGGATTTAATTTGTTAATATTTTATTTAGAATTTTTGCATCAATGTTTATAAATAAAATTAGTATCATTTGGTATACTGAAAAAATATGGGGAATAATTATATAACAACTATGTAGCTACTACTTAGCTTAAACTTTGAGTGGCCAAGGTGGGCAAATCACGAGATCAGGAGTTCAAGAGCAGTCTGGCCAACATAGTGAAACCCCATTTCTAGTGAAAATACAAAAAATTAGCTGGGTGTGGTGGTGTGCATCTGTAATCTCAGCTACTCAGAAGGCTGGGGCAGGAGAATCGCTTGAACCCAGGAAGCAGAGGTGGCAGTGAACTGAGATCGTGCCATTGCACTCTAGCCCAGGTTACAGTGTGAGACTCCATCTCAAAACAAACAAGCAAACAAAAAGCAAAAAAATAAAAAACTTGTACATCCTTCATTGAAGTCCTTTATATAGTCTGAGTCACATTTTCCTACCTCTTCCAGAGGTAACCACCACACTGAGATCATGTTTTTAATTCCTTTGCATGAATTTATGTAATAAAAATATAGAATTGCTTTGGATGTTTTGCCCACTGCCTAGACAGAGCAGATTTATCAAACCTGGAGAACTGCGATAGAGAAAGAGTAATTCATACAGAACCAGCTGTGTGGGAGACCAGTTTTATTATTAGTCAAATAAGTCTCCCTGAGCACTTGGGGTTAGAGTTTTTAAGGATGATTTGGTAGGTAAGGACCAGTGAGTTGGGAGTGCTGATTGGTTGGGTTGGAGATAAAATCATAGGGGAGTCAAAGCTGTCCTCTTGCACCGAGTGAGTTCCTGAGAGGAGGCCACAAGATCAGTTGAGCTAATTCATTGATCTAAGTGGTGCCAGCTGATCCATCAAGTGCGGAGTCTGCAAAATATCTCAAGCACTGATCTTAGGTTTTACAATAATAATGTTATCCCCCAGGACCAATTTGAGGAGGGTCAGAATCCTGTAGTCTCCAGTTGCATGACTCCTATACCATAATTTCTAATCTCTTGGCTAATTTGTTAGTCCTCCAAGGTAGTCTAGTCCCCAGGCAATAAGGGGATTTGTTTTGGGAAGGGCCATTATTATTTTTGCTTTATTGCTCTAGAAGATGGGGTTTACCTTTCCTCCACCTTTTCTGTTCTATTTGGGTGGGTCTCCAATGAATTGGTGAGGGTAGATCTTCTTTACTTAGTATACTGATTTAAATGCTAATTTATTCCAGAAATACCCTCCCAGACACACCCAGTATGCATCCCTTAGCCCAGGCAAATTGACACATAAAATTAACCATCACAGACAGTGAAAAAGTAAGGAGCAACCGAGGGATTCTTCACAGAGCCTTTGCCTTGCAGTGACCCTCCCAACCTCCTCTGTGGTCCTCTAGCCAGAAAGAAGATTTCTCTTGGCACTTTTTCTGCTCATACCCTCTGTGCAGTTCCAGCATTCTGGCTGCTCTAGAGTTAAGCCCAGAGGCCTGGGAGAAGAAAACAGCCCAAAGAAAAACTCTGCCATATTGCTTATTCTTTGTGTTTTATATTTCTCTTCAGTATGCTTGGTATGTATGTATGTATGTATGTATGTATGTATGTATGTATTTATTTGAGATGGAGTCTCACTGTGTCACCCAGGCTGGAGTGCAGTAGTGGGATCTTGGCTCACCACAACCATCACCCTCTGGTTTCAAGCATTCTCCTGCGTTAATCTCCGGAGTTACTGGGATTACAGGTACCTGCCACCGTGCCTGGCTAATTTTTGTATTTTTAGTAGAAATGGGGTTTCACCCTCTTGGCCAGGCTGGTCTTGAACTCCTGAACTCGTGATCCACCTGCCTTGCCCTCCCAAAGTGCTGAAATTATAGGCGTGAGCCACTGCACCCAGCCTGCTTGTTCTTATTTACTTTTCAGGGTCCTCAGTCTTTTTATGCCTCCTGTCTAGGGTTTTTAGTTATAATCAGTGAGAGAGAGAGAGAGGATGTGATATGCTTACTAGGTCCTAGCTGGAAGTAGAAAATCCACATTGAACTGCCTCTTCACAACTGGGAGAGGGACAGCACAGCCTTAGTCACTAAGCCCTCTCAGGCTCAAGAATGTTTAGGTACCAAGAGGTTGCTGCTAAAGAATTTTTTTTTTTTTTTTTTTTTTTGAGACAGAGTCTCACTCAGTCACCAGGCGCCAGGCTGGAGTGCAGTGGCGCGACCTCGGCTCACTGCAACCTCCGCCGCCCGGGTTCAAGCCATTCTCCTGCCTCAGCCTCCCGAGTAGCTGGGACTACAGGCGCGCGCCACCACGCCCAGCTAATTTTTTTGTATTTTTAGTAGAGACGGGGTTTCACCGTGTTGACCAGGACGGTCTCGATCTCTTGACCTCGTGATCCGCCCGCCTCGGCCTCCCAAAGTGCTGGGATTACAGGCGTGAGCCACCGCGCCCGGCCAAGAATTTTTATCTGTTTGTTTTTCTATTGCTTCCCTATTTATTCTTTTTTTTCTGGATCTGCCCTTACTGTTGAAACAGGATAGTTCCCTGTTCCTTTTGCAGGACTCACAAAGAAGTTAGCTCATTTACTCAGCTCACAGCTCTCAACCTCTTGCAGAAGGGGGAAGCACTCAGGTGAGTGGGTGCAGGAGCCAAGATGAGTGCTTCTGGGCAACCAGCAGGAGCAGAACTGTGTCTGAGACCAGTGTCTAGGGCATGTGCTACAGTGTGCTCTTTTAGCTTTGCCATTCATGGACTGCTTAAGTCTTAAACAGCTGAGTAGAGGTTAGTTTGACAACCTCTTGTGCCTGCACCCAGGTCCTTGTCTAGTGTCCAGGAAGAATCAGGTTGCACAAATTAATTGAAGGGTGGTGAATGTGGAGGATTTTACTGAGTGGTGGAAGTGGCTCTCAGTGGGATAGGGATCTGGAAAGGTGATGAAGTGGGAAGGTGGTCCTCCCCTGGAATTCAGCTACTCCCAGCTCGAACTCTTCTCCAAGGTCTTGCCATCTAAACATCCCTCTGAAGTCAAACTGCTTCTCTCCACTGTCTGGCTGCTGCTTCTCTTCTCCCCTTCTCTTCTGCTCTGCCACTCTGCTGCTCAGGTGGGGCCTGGGGTTTTTATGGTTATAGGATAGGGGGCAGGGTGGGTCAGGATGGTTTTGGAAAAGGCAACATTCAGGTGGGAAAACAGGAGTGCATGTTCTCACTTTGGACGGTGGGTCCAGGCTTGAGGATGTGGCCTTCACCAGGGACTGCCCTCTTGTACCCAGTATTTTTCCCTGCTTCCTGTCCATATTCTATCTGCCCTTTCAGAGTCTTGCATTATCCTTCATAATTAAAATATTTTTATGTTTATATATTAGGAACTATTTTTTTTATTCTGTCTTCCAGAGTACAAATTTGGTTCTCATCTGTCAATGTGTTTTGTTTTTTGACTTTTAAAGTTAACATGTTATAATTTTAACACTTAGAAAATCTTGTGTTTCAAATTATCTTCTTGAATCTTCTCATATATCTTTTCCATCAATTTTTCTTTAGTGGAAAAACTCTTCTAGATGTTAGCTTGGTCTTCTTCCATCAGCTTTTGGATTTCCTGCAGTGAATTTTAATTTTCATTAACTGTTCATAATTTTCTGAAAACAGTTTAGGCTAGTAGTGTCTCTAGAGCCAGGACAGTAATACCCTAGTAAGGAGTGTGTGCAGTGTGAGAGCAACCTTCAGGACTCTGCACAGCACCAAGCCTGAGATCAATTCCGCTCACCATGGCAGGTATCCTTCAGGTATACTGGGCTTACCTTCCCAGACAATACACAAACATCAGCAATTGGAGATACAGCTTCTTTCTCTAGTGAATTGCAGGCTTCTATCACCTGAATGGCCCAAAGGAAACACAGAACCCATTTTTTCCCCTTTGTTACCACTCTTCTTTTTCTCCTCTCTCTGTTTCTCTCGTTCCCATGCCTGCTTTCCCTAGAGGTTATGGGAGACTACCTTAATCTAAAGTGATCTCTTTATCCATACCCCTTCCCACCTGCCATCTTTATTTTTCTGGTTTTGTATTACACCCTAAAGAGAGTTGGGAGGGAGATAGAGATGTGCACTAAGGACTCTCTTTCTCGAATGAACTGTGATTGCATTCTCATTCTTCAACCCTAAATGAAAACCATCAAATGTCTAGTGAACTGTGTTGCCACTGATTGAAAGTTAACAAACTTGGTTTATTTAATTTTTCCTATACTTGTTTTATCTCTGTTACTTTCTTGATTTATGTCACAATCTTTTTTTTTAATTATAAATTATATACATATTCTCTGCAGAATAGGTTTAAAAGCTTCTGAAAGTATAAATATATTTTATAATCAGGAGGACAGAGGAAAAGCATATTAATCCTTACTAGGCCAATCTCCAAGATTATCTGTAAATAGATAATCCCTAAATACATTAGTTTGAGAGCATATGAGCCAGCAGGATTCCCAAGCAGCCCAAATAGACCTTGTACATGTATTTTATCTGTCATCAGTGCAAAAGTGGAAGCATCTTGTGGAGAAAGGTTATAGTCTTCTGGGATATTTTTCTTTGAAAAGTGGTCAAAATTTATTCTCTCTTAAAGTAATTATGGTGCTAAGAAGTAATACATCCCTCAATAGAGTGAAAAGGCAACTTACAGAATGTGAGAAAGTATTTGCAAACTATGTGTCTGAAAGAGATTAATATCTAAAATATATAAGGAACTCACACAAATTAATAGCATTATGCATACACACATACAAACATTACAAACATATATATATAGCTGTTGAATTGTGTGAGTTCCTGTGTGTGTGTGTGATATAAAATGCTATTGCATTCTGTGAGTTTCTTGAATATTTTAGATATTAATTTTTCCAAAGACAATATGCAAATGGCCAATGGGCATTTGAAAAGATGCTCAGGATCACTAATCAGGGAAATGCAAATTAAAAGGCCAATGAGACATACCTGTTAGGATGGCTATTACCAAAAAGACGAAGTGTAACAAGTGTTGGTGAGGATGCAGAAAAGCTGGAACCCTTCTATACTGTTTATGGACTGTAAAATGGTGTAGCTGCTATGAAAAACAGTATAAAGATTCCTCAAAAAATTAAAAATAGAACTACCATAAGATCTAGCAATCTCACTTCTGGATATTTACCCAAAAGAATTAAAATCAGTATCTCAAAGAGATTTGAGCACTATTCACAACAGCCAAGCTATTCACAACAACCTAAATGTCTAGCAATGGATGAATGAATTTTTAAAAATGTTCTATGTACATATAAGGGAATATTAAGCCTTAAAAAAGGAGATTCTGCAATATGTGATAGCATGGATGAACCTTGATGACATTATGTTAAATGAAATAAGACAGTCATAGAACATACACTACATGATTCCACTTATATGAGGTATATAAAACAGTCAAACTCATAGAGACTACATACTCTATGGTGGTGTTATTTTGCTAACAATAGCAATAACCAAAACAAAATACATTAAAAGACAGTAAAAGTAAGAAAGAGAATGAAGAGTTCTTAAACTCTCTTCATTATCAAAATATATCCTAAGGAGTGGGTCTGATACCAGGCACTACTTTTGTGAACTTAAGCTAAAATGTTGCTGGGTTTTTGTCTTTTTTTTTTTGAGACAGAGTCTTGCTCTGTCACCCAGGCTAGAGTACAGTGGTGCGATCTTAGCTTACTGAAACCTCTGCCTCCTGGGTTCAAGGATTCTCCTGTCTCAGCCTCCCAAGTAGCTGGGATTACAGGTGCCTGCCACTATGCCCGGCTTTTTTTTTTTTTTTTTTTTTTTTTTTTTTTTTTTTTTGTAGTTTTAGTAGATGTGGTTTTTTACCATCTTGGCCAGGCTGGTCTCAAACTCCTGACCTCATGATCCACCTGCCTCAGCCTCCCAAAGTGCTGGGATTAGAGGCATGAGCTACTGCACCTGGCCAATGTAGCTGTTCTTAAGCATATGTTTCTGAGAAGCTTTATGTTTAATGGTGGAAGAAAGGGTTTGTTTCTACTGATGAAAGTTATGACAGAAGCCAATAAGTTGAACAGTTATTTTGAGAATACCTTGTGAATTGATTACAGACAGTCTCTGACTTATGGATGGTTCAACATAATGCATTTTTGACTTAATGATATTGTGAAAGGGAAACACATTCAGTAGAAACTTTACTTCAAGTACCCATACAACTATTCTGTTTTTCGCTTTCAGTACAGTATTCAAAAAATTACATAAGATATTCAATACTTTGTTGTAAAATAGGCTTCATGTTAGATAATTTTGCCTAAGTGTAGGCTAATGGGGGTGTTCTGGGCACTTTTGAGGTAGGCTAGGCTAAGTATTATGTTCAGTAGATTAGGTATATTAAATGGATTTTCAACTTACAGTATTTTCAAACTCATGATGGGTTTATCAGGATGTAACTCTATTGATGAGCATCTGTCTATTCTTCCCTACTTATACCCACCCACTGGAAAGATAATTCATAACTAATGGTATCATTGCATTTATACTTAGATGTAGAATCTTTGTAGCCTCTTGCTATGATGACTAAACTAGCTGCAGGTGAAGCCATAGCCCTCAATAGACACTACATATTGAATGACAGCATTCTTTTCATTAGATATACAAGTAAATTATAAAGTCATATACATGCATGTTTTCTGCTGATGTATTTGCCTTTAACATGAAAATAAAATACTTATAAGAATAGCTGTTGAAAGACTATTTTCATGATAATTGCCTAGTCTTATTTTACTGGGAGGTACCATAACTACTTTTGCCAATAGTTGCATTTTATGGCCAATTTAATGCTTGAAATCACTGTAAAGATGATTTTTCTGCCTGGAATTGCTCATAAAGAATGATAACCCTGGTGCCTGGAGCTTATTGGGATCTTATGAGATTTGGTCTAGTTAGGTGGTTTGTATTTATGCCAGTGATAATTCAAGGGTTGTATGGTTTTATTTTGACCTGATTGGGCAATCATTCCTGTTTTCAAACAAGTATTCTTCTTGATAATGTACCTATTTAGTGGTATAAATCAGACACACTTATGGACATCCCTGCATGGTTTCAAAAAAATTTTACCTCCTGATGTCTTTGAAGAAGAGGAAAGAGATCAGTGATCCTTTACCAAGGAGGTGTTCAGAGTTCTTGAAACTGTTATATCTAGGTGGTTTCACATCAAGTTGCAAGTGCTTCCTTTATGGCCTCCCCAGCTGTAGCCGGCTATGCTATTTATTCATTCACTCAACAAAAAGTTATTGAATGTATGCCATGTGCTAGGCTCTGTTCTAGCTCTTAAGGCTATAGTGGTGAACAGAACAGGTGAAAAAAAAAAAACTTTTAAGAAACTTACTTTTAGCAGGGATAGAAATTATGAGCAAGCTAAATAGCATATTAGATACTGACCAGAGTTAGAAGAAAAATAAAATTGGGAAGCATTGGGAAAAGTTTGTAGTTTATATCATGTGACCAGGGAAGGGCAATGGGAGAAAGTGACTTCTGCACAAAGACTTGTGAGAAAAAGGTGCATGGATGGTTCATAGAGTGTTATTCCTGGCAGAGGGAATAGCTAGTGAAAAAGCTTTTAGGCAGGAGCAGGACTGGAATGTGTGAGGAACAGTGAAGATGAGGCCAGGGGTGCTGGAACTGAGCAAATAAACAAAAGTAGGAGCTGAGGTAATGATAGGGGCTGGGGACAGATTAGGTACAGCCTTATAAGCAATGGTTCAATCTCCTTTTCAATCCAAGAGGAGAAACATTGTTGAGGGCCAACAAGGAATTCAATTTCCACTTTCAAAAAATATTACTGATGCCAGGCATGTTTTCTGCATACCAAAACATATGTCTTCCCATTAGCTCTGTGGGATACTTTCCTTTTCTTTTCTTAGTGGGAATAAAGATTAATGTTTGTTTGGTGTTGCATCTAAATTTCCTAACAAAGAGTAATTTTTGAGCAGTTATAATTTTCTTGTTTCTTCGCTATTTCCTTCATATTCACAAAGCAGAAAGCCTTTCCTTCTGCCTCCTGGGGAGTATTACACAGCAGTTATTATTCCTATATTATGTTGTTAAATCTTGAGATATACCATTGAAATGTCAAATAACTGACTCAGAATCAGGGATTATAACTTTGATTAGTTTAATCTCAGTTTTGTATTTGAGATTATTCAAATACTGAGCCCTCAATAAATTACAGGGCATCAAATGGAATTAATTCAGTCCTAAGTATAGATGGCCTAATTCTCCTTGAACTAGTACTTTATTTAACTTGAATGCCAAATATATAAGTGGTTGCTCAAGCAGTTTCTATAATGTATGGATGCATGAGGAGGATATTTCTGAAATGAAAAGCTAGAAAAGATGGAGAAAGTCTATCTGCTCAAGCTCCTCTTTTAAGACATCCACCTACCTCTCCTGATATCTTCCCACTATCACTTAATTACTGTATATGTTATGAATGCACTGTTTTTCTACAGAAATATAAGCACCACAAAGAAAAAAATACTGTGACTGATTTATAATTAATCATGTATCCTTGAGCTTCATATGGTGACAGGTCCATTGTGGGAATTTGTATTAGTCTGTTCTCATGCTGTTATGAAGAAATACCTGAGAATGGGTAATTTACAAAGAAAAGAGGTTTAATTGACTCACAGTTATGCATGACTGGGGAAATCTCAGGAAACTTACAATCGTGGTAGAGAGCACCTTTTCACAGGGCAGCAGGAGAGAGAATGAGAGACAAGCAAAGGGGGGAAAAACCCCATTCTAAAACCATAATTTACCCATGAATCATGAATCACTCCCATGATTCAATTACCTCCCACTAGGTCCCTCCCATGACACATGGGGGTTTGGGAACTACAATTCAAGAGGAAATTTGGGTGGAGACACAGTCAAATCATATTGTTCCAGCCATGGCCCCTCACAGATCTCATGTCCTCACATTTCAAAACACAATCATGCCTTTCCTATAGTCCTTCAAAGTCTAACCTCATTCTAGCATTAACCCAAAAGTTCAAGTCCAAAATCTCATCAGAGACAAGTCAAATCCCTTCCACCTAGGAGACTGTAAAATCAGAAGCAAGTTAGTTACTTCCTAGAAACAATGGTGATATACCCATTCCAAATGGGAGAAATTGGCCAAAATGAAGGGGCTACAGGTCCCATGTAAGTCTGAAATCCAGCAGTATTCTTAAAGCTCCAAAATGATCTCCTTTGACTGCATGTCTCACATCCAGGTCATGCTGATACAAGAGGTGGGCTTCCATGGCCTTGGGCAGCTCCACCCCCTGTGGCAGTACAGGGTACAGTGCCCCTCCTGGCTGCTTTCACTGGCTGGCATTGAGTGTCTGCAGCTTTTCCAGGCCCACAGTGCAAGCTGTTGGTGAATCTACCATTCTGGGTTCTAGAGGATGGTGGCCCTCTTCTTACAGCTTCACTAGGCAGAATCCAGTGGGGACTCTGTGTGGGGTGCTGACCTCACATTTCTCTTCCACACTTTCCTAGCAGAGGCTCTCAACGAGGGCTCCATCCCCCACAGAAGACTTCTGCCTGGAACATCCAGGCATTTTCATATATCCTCTGAAATCTAGGTGGAGGTTTCCAAATCTTGATTCTTGATTTCTGTGTACCTGCAGGCCCAACACCACATGGAAGCTGCCAAGGCTTAGTGCTTGTACCCTCTGAAGCAACAGCCTGAGTTCTGCATTGGCCCCTTTTAGCCATGGCTGGGAGGCAGTGCACCAAATCCTGAGATTGCACAAAGCAGCAAGGTGCTGGGCCTGGCCCACAAAACCTTTTTTTCCTGCTAGACCTCTGGGCCTGTGATGAAAGGGGCTTCCATGAAGACCTCTGACTTGCCCTGGCGCCTTTTTTCCCATTGTCTTGGTGATTAACATTTGGCTCCTCATTATTATGTAAATTTATGCAGCTGGTTTGAATTTCTCGTCAGAAAATGAGTTTTTCTTTTCTATCGCATCATCAGGCTGCAAATTTTCCATACTTTTATAGCGTGCTTCCTTTAAACATAAGTTCTATACCAAACCATATTTTGTGAATACAGAAAACTGAATGCTTTTAACAGCACCCAAGTCACACCGTGAATGCTTTGCTGCTTGGAAATTTCTTCTACCACGCTAAATAATCTCTCTTAAGTTCAAAGTTTCACAGATCTCTAGGTCAGGGGCAAAATGCCTCCAGTCTCTTTGTTAAAACATAGAAAGCATCATCTTTATTACAGTTCCCAACAAGTTCCTCATCTCCATCTGAAACCACCTCAGCCTAGACTTCATTGTCCATATTACTATCAGCATTTTGGTCAAAGCCATTCAACAAGTCTCTAGGAAGTTCTAAACTTTCCCACATCTTTCTGTCTTTGGAGCCCTCCAAACTGTTCCAACCTCTGCCTATTACTTGGTTCCAAAGTTGCTTTCACATTTTTGGGTATCTTTACAACAGCACCCCCCTCCTAGTACCAAATTACTGTATTAGTTCATTCTCAATCTGCTATGAAGAAATACTTGAGACTGGGTAATTTATAAAGAAAAGAGGTTTAATTGACTCACAGTTCCACATGGCTGGCCTCAGGAGCTTACATTCATGGCAGTGGACACGTCTTCACAGGGTGGCAGGAGAGAGAATTAGTGACAAGCAAAGAGGAAAAAGCCTGCCACCTAAGTCTCCCAAAGTGCTAGAATTATAAGTGTGAGGCACTGTGCTTGGCTTTAAGAAAATTAGAGAATTCTTAAAACAGCATAAACCTGGGATAAATAAGAAATTGGCAAGCACTAATGCTGTCAACATATAGACTTTGGGTTATGATTTCTTGTCCCATGGAGAAAGTTGATTCATTCACCTCAGACCAATCTCCTACATGTGGCTTGGTAAAAAAAGATATCAACAGCAACATTAAAAAACAAAACAAAACAAAACAAAAACTAGGCAGCACCTGTGGCTTACAATATTATTATTATTATTTTTTTTAATGCCTAAATCTCTCTTTCCAACCGTTATGCTCACAGCAAAGGCCTCATTCTACCCATTTTTCCTTTACTACTTAGTACAAATATGGTACAGATGCATAGATTTGGTGTCAAGTAGACCTGGATGTAAATTCGTGTCTCACCAACAAAGCCTCAGATTAAAAAATTAGGTCAGGGGTCCCTAACTCATAGGCATGTTAAGATTAAGTGAATTAAGATATGTCAAGTGCCAGCTTAGAGCTTGGAATGTGGAAGCCCATTGAAAGCTTTGCTTCCTCCTCTCTTCAAATGATAGTTCAGCAGTCATAAATGGCCTTTGTTCCTTCTTTTTCTACTATTCCCTATGCCATATGAACCTACTGGACGTTTAGTATGAAAAGGCATGGAGGTATATAGAGAAATAAGGTGGAACAATGGGAGTGGGGGGAGGAATAAAGGAAAAGGGATAGAATGAGGGAGAGGCAAAGAATGAAAAACAAAGAAAGGACAGTGCTCTTAGGGAAGCCATGATTCAGGTATGATGGGATTATTTAAATAACTTTCTAATATGATTTCTTGCCTCTAATCTTCTATCTTTTTAATGCAATCTTTACAATGCAACCATAGATATTTTCTTTATTGGTCTATGCCGTTTCTTATTCCTTTACCTCCATCCCAAATCCCCGTTTACAGCCCTCTAGCAATTCTTATGCAGATTGTTCATGATTTTCTAAAAATAACATGACCTCTTCTGCCTTTATTAATTTGAGAATGCTTGTGTCTTGTATAAATCCTACTCAATTTGTCATTTTTAGCTCAAAGATACTGGCTTTCTCCTTAAGTAGGCTCAATTCTTCCAGGCCGAACAAATTGTTTTTTATTGCTTACTCCTATAGAACTTGGTACATACTTTGATTATTATACTTATTTTGTCTGACTTTATTAATATGAAAAGTATGATTACTAATCATCTTAGTTTCTGAAGTTATGAGTCTATAAGGTGAAACAAAAATTATAAAACACGAATAGAGTCACTAATTAGCTGACAATTTATAATAACCCCAACTGTTCTAAAACTTCATTTATCATAAATAATATCTGCCCATCACTATAATATCTTTGATATTTTCCCTCTGGTTGTTGGATGCTGTAAACATTCCATAATATGATTTAGATATAATGTTAATGAACTGCTGTGAAATTTTATGAACCACAAAAAATAGGCAGTTATGGAGTCCAGATAAATGCTAAAATCAACACAAAATTATTGATAAGATAAAAAGAGAGAAAATTAACAAGAATGACGACAAGAGCATCAAAGGAGAATAATTTGCATACCCAGGCATTAGAAAATTGGTGAAGCTGGCCATTCTTACAAATGAGATCCTCTTTACAAAAATGTTATGAAAATTCAAATGGGAAGTGAAGGTTGCCATACTATACATTTTGTAGAAAAAATTACCCATAAAAACCTAACACAAAATGTATCCTTTGTTGCAATTATAACCTACCTTTTGTTAAACATAAGATAAAATAACATTTTATCATGACTCTGAGTTTTCTTTTTTAAAGATTAAATCCAGGCCAAAACTTTTTTTTTTTTTCTTTACTGTATTCAATCCCATGAAGTTTTGTTCCCTCCGTTAAGAGGTCTCTTTCCAGGTAACAATTGTCTTGGGAAAACAAACTCTTCCTGTAGTTAGTTATTTGTAGACCATTGGAAACCATTAGAATGTCAGCTCCATGAAAACAAGTACTATGTGTTCAGCCAACATAATGCCTGGCATATAAACACTAAAATTCCATTTTGCGTGAGCCAGACACTATCTCAGCAGTTTATAAAGATGAGCTCACTAAATCATCAATATAATTACTGGAGGTGGGTATTATTATCTTTATTTTGCTAAGGCACAGAGAGATTAAGTAACTTGTCCAAGGTCACACATCTTGTAAGTGGTAAAGCTTAAAATTAAACCCAGATAGTTTGGTTCCAAAATCTGTTCTCCTAGCCATTACATTATGTTGTCACTGCTGCCTGTAGATGTTTGTGGAATAAGTTAAACTTTGAATGTTTAACAGCCTCTCTGAGTATAATAATGTAGTTTTCAGGTCAGACTCAAATGAGCTCTGAGGAGGAGAGAGATCCATTAAGGAGGGTTATGATAGGTTGTAAGAAATGCCAGAAGAAAAGTGCAAACACAAAAAAAAAATTTCCAAAACTTCTCCAATGAATCTAAGACCATCTGGCCCCTTTCAACATATTATTTTATTCAATTTATATCGTCATTATTTTTAAAAAATATTGATAGGAACATTTATTTTCTTAAATAGAGATAGGGTCTCACTATGTTGCCCAGGCTGGCCTTGAACTCCTGGGCTCAAGCAGTCTTCCCACCTCAGCCTCCCAAAGTGCTGGGATTACAGGCCTGAGCCACCACACGTGGCCCTCATTTTTTTTTAATTATAAATTAGAATGTATAAAATGTAAGTATTACTGAAATACCTTATGCATATTTCACCAATTATATTTTCTACTACGTATAGATACATCTTGCATTATAGCCTGAATTGCTTCGCCATAAGTCCTCTATTGACAGTACTGTTTGGTTTCACAGTGGGAATGGTATGCGCTAAAAAAAGATCAAGACTTTGTTTACTTTCTCTGTGTGGCACTTGGCCTGGGAACCAGCAGCAGGCCAATGCTGGAATCCCCCTTTTCATTCTCATACTCCACCTAGGGTGCACTTGAGGTTTTTTGCTCCTACGGTTTCCTCCAGCAGCCCCGTCCTTATCTCACTTTATAGCAATCTATTCTTTTCTAGATCTTTGTTTAGTTTTTACTTCTGTGCCTCAATCTTTTAGGAATCTGCTCTCTGCTGGCTGACAGACAGACACCTAATTTGATGGACTATCCAGGACTCCTAGGTTTCCTGAGTTGTGTCAGCAATTAGAGGTAGGATGATTTGTGAGTAGGACTGGAGCTGGAGAAAAGTGGGCAGGGTCCAGGTCCAACATACTTCTGTCAAGGAAAATTCCTCACTGTTTATTTTTCTATATGTACTATAGATGGTAAATGAAGATGGTATCCTCAACAGATTACAGTGGAATTCCTCTTAGGGAAGGGAGTATAAAGAAGCCGCCTACATTGGGAAAATACCTTGATATATTCCACAGAGACAGAAAGTTAGGGATGCCACAGCCTGAACAACAAAAACAGATGGCAGAGCACGAACAAGAGCAAAAACTGCTTTGAATGAGAAAGTGAACAATTTTTATTTATTATTATTTTGTTCTAAAAAGCAGGGGGAGGAAAAGAGAGAAGAGAAAAGGGTGGGGTTATATTAGTCAAGCTTCTCCAGAGAAATATAACCAATAGGATATCTAGCTAGCTACCTAGCTAGCTATCTCTATCTGTATTTATTTATATCTAGGATATATATGTATGTATTTATTATAAGAAATTGGTTCATATGTTTAAGTCCCAAGAGCCACATTTCAAAGGCCTTACAACTGATGGTTCCAGTCTGAGTCAAAAGGCAGGAGAAGATCCGTGCTCCAGTTTGAAGAGCATTAGGCAGAGAGAGAGAATATTCTCTCTTACTCAGCTTTTTGTCCCATTTAGGTCCTCAATGGATTGAGTAAGGCCCACTTGTGTTAGGGAAGGCAAACGACTTTACTCAGCTTAGCAATTAAAATGTTAATCTCATCTGGAAATACCCTCTTGAGAGACATACTCAGAATAATGTTTAACCAAATATCTGGGTGCTCCATGAGCTGGTCAAGTTGCCACCTAAGATGAACTATCATAGGGGGTAAAGAAAGGTGCCAGCAAAACAGTATGAGATTGGAAACTGTTGTGGCGAAAGAACAGTGGTAAGTTCCCCTGTGAAGGGGCAGAAGAAAGAACTTTCTAGAAGGAACAATTTCTGAAGTTGAACTTTTATGTTTCCTCAATAATTAGAAGAAAATTCAACCCCAAATGATTTGTGTGAGTATGGTGAGTGCTAAAAATCATGAGAAGAATGTTTTCACATCTGCAAAACCAGAACAGAAGCAGCATGTACGCAGGAGGTGTCTGTCTCCAAGCAAGGTACCACGCCCCACCCAGTCCCAAGAGTCACAGGTATCTTTGCACTGCCACAGGGTGGGGAATTCAGGGGTTCAAATTAAACTTACATATCTTGCAAAGATATTGAAGGGGCTGGCTTATATGTATATTTTGTTTGAAAAAGAGTTCCTCTGATGAAAAGTGTGTGTGTGTGTGTGTGTGTGTGTGTGTGTGTGTGTGTGTCTAAAACCACAGAACCCTAATCCATGCTACTCAAAAGAGTTCATTTGCTCAAGTTATTTTCCAGCCAGGAGCATACTTAAGGATGATAAAGAGACTTTGTGATGATGAACTCAGACAAATAGTGGGAGCTCCGGAGGACAAAGACTGTCTCAGCACCAAGCATATGCCTAGAATATAGTAGAGGTGCCAATTAATAGTCATTGGATAGAATCCAGCATTTGAGACAGTCCTGCTGGCTAGTACAGTCTTACTCTTGGTAAAATCTCCTTCTGGCACGAATTGAGTCTGCTTTTAATACCAACCTCAGTGGAAAATGAAATATTTGCTGCTGATGTCTCCTCACTGGCTCATGGGGAAGCTTCCCTCCTGCTGATTTTAATGATGTTTATGCTATGCAACATTAACACTTTGGTAATTAGTGCCATACATAGAACTCTATAGGAAATGTTTCATTTTTGCAGCTCCCAGGTATTGAGATCTTCCCTAATGAGCTTTATTGTAGAGCTTTTATTTGTTTTTGTTCAGTGATTCCTTTTTGGGGGGAGTTTCCCTCATATACCCTTATAAGCATATAGTTGAGAAAGAAAAGGTGGCAAAACTCCCCATCATTCTCTTTGCCTCTGCCTGAAAATCATCCAGTTTATTAACTGTTGGGATAAAAGTATCAGAGGATGAGGACAGGGGAAGGAAGATGCTGCCTCTCCAGTGTTTTGGGTCTCACTGGGTTCCCTGCTCTCACTTTCCTCTTCTCCCCACAAATATGCCCAATGTTTTCACTTGTAGGCTCATTGCAACCAGGGCCAACCTGGTCAGTCAGAGCTGGGTGGGGTATGGAGTAGTCCTCTAGATCAATACTTACTTTTTTTCCTTTTAAAAAACACCCTCCATTTTTCTCTCTATTACTACGAAGTGTGGATTTATTTTTTTGTAACTTGATGTGTTATAATCACTACTTACAGATTCAGCCAGCTCTTAAAACATACCCCATGGCTTGTTCAGGGATCATGTTTCCTTGTTTGGGAACCAAATCATTGTGTTGTTTCTTGGGCTTGTCTTGTTAATTTTTATTGTACATCTAGTCATCCAGCTCTTCCTCTTTCTAACCTTTATTCTCCACTCTCAATTTGGCTAATCTACATTCCACTTCCCACACTTGATCTCAACAGGTGAGAGCCCCTGACAGCTCCAGGCTGAGCTCCAGTGAACTATGCTTTGGGTGGGTTGAGTGAGCATGACAGGCCCACAGGTGCTCTGAAAAGTGATTTTTAGGAGCAAAACAGAAACTAAAGCTAAGAATTCCTAAAGCATTTTCCCATTTTTTTCTATATAAACAGTTACATTGAATTTGAATCTAAAATTTTTTTTGATTAATAGTATTATGGAATATTATCAAAAATGCAAATTTCCCCAGTTGTCCCCCAAGTTTAAAATTTATTCTTTTATTCCAGGGTCCACTTAAAAATTGCTCATTCTATTTAGTTATTATTTCTCTTTTGTTTCTTTTTTTGTGAGGTTTACTTGTTTTTCATGACACCCACTTTCTACTGACTGTCTTTTTAGTTCATTATCTCCAGAAAACAGATCATATGCTCCTTTTCTACTCCTGCTCCTTTTGTTTCTTATCTGTTTCTCCTCTAGAGTCTTCATCATCCACATTCATATTCCCTAGACCTGTTCCAGTACCTGGTAATATAACTGTGCAGACTTTATACTGTAACTGCCACTGTCTTCTGAAAACATGGTGTAGAAGAGAAGATTTGGGTATAAACACACAAACACACAGACAAACACATATACAGATGCATGAGATCTTTCTTCCCTCTGGGATTTTTCTTCTAGAGTTGTTAATTATCAGACCAATGATGCAGGAGTTTTTCAGTGCTGCTGTGCCAGCCGGACCTTATTGTCCAGGGCCTCATGGTCCAGGGCTTCCAGCTGTCCAGGGCCTTACTCAGCTCTGGGATCACCACCTCTGTATGCCACCCACTTGTCCAGGTAGGCTACACTTGACTTGTGCTCCAGCCCGTGGCTAGGCTGGGCATGCCACAACTTGCTTCCACCTTGGGCACTGGAATCTGGATGAGGGGGAATGCAGTAGCACCTAAAAAACATGAAGATGTCAGCAACCCTGGAGCCCCAAAGGAAGTGTATTCCAAGTGTCTGCAGCTCAGCAGATGGGGGCATGTTAAGAGCTCTTTCATTCCCATTGCCCCACTCTGGCCCACTGTTCCTGGGCTGGTCTGGCCCCACTGCTGCTTCCTGTTGCATGGGGGCATCTGCTAGGTGCAGCAGAGGGCAGAGGGCTACAGTATCACAGCCTTTTTTATACCCATGTTCAATGGGTCCTGAGTTCTTGTCCCATGTCCAAGAAGAATGAGGTTATGCTGACAACCAGAGGTTGAGCAGGGCAGAGAGTTTTACTGAGTGATGGAACAGTTTTTAGTGGAAAGGGGACTTGAAGGGGATAGCCCTCTACCCGAAGTTGGGTAGCTCTCCCAGGTGTGGCTGAGTCCAGGGCTTTTATAGGCTCAGAATGGGGGAGTGTGTGCTGATTGGTTTGTGAGTATGCAAAAAAGCGTAATAAAAGGCACCATTCAAAGATGTGCATGACAGTGTAAAAAACCAATTAGGGAAGAGTAGGTATATGTAAAATAGGTGAATGGTGGGGATCAATCGGAAGAAAGCATGCTAAATGGGAAGAGAGGTTTTCAATCTGGTCTGTAGGTTTATCCAAGACTTCTAGCTTGGTTTTGGGGCTTTAGCCTGTCTTTGGTTTGAAGGTTGGGTTTCATTGGGGGACCCTCCCCTGTATGCCTAGGTTTTGTTTGCCTCCTGCTGCTATCACCAGGAGCTCAGGACAACAGAAACTGAGAATCCTCTCTGGTTGCCAAGGGTTACACTTATATCCCACTTGGAATTTTAAGTAATAACTGTCGCTTCTGGGTGATGAGCAGATGCTGGCCTGGCAAATGTCTGTAAGACTTTGATGTAGCGTCTTTCCAGAAGATAATCATTAAATACAGTGATGGCTCAGAAAGGCTGAAGGCATTTTTATTATAGAAAGAGATTTTTAAATTTTCAGAAAAATAATTCTTTTCAAGAGAAAGACAATAAATTAATGGATGATAAAAGCTTGTCATAACTCTTTCCCAGAGCCTGGAAGAGATGTTGTCAGGCCATATATTGATAGGAAAGCAAGGATCTGCAGTGAAAGCTATTCCAGGCCTGAGTCTAGTTTGGCTTTCTACAGTCAAAGATTACCCACTGCATTCTCCTGCTGTTGAGGTTGGCTCAGGGGCCTCAGGATGGCTGAAATAGCCTATGCCAGTTCTGCACTGGGTGATGGGTTACTCCATAAGTTGTTTCTTCTCTGTAGGTTTTTCTTCTTTATAGGGGTTTCTGCTCTGCCTCCCTTCCTTTTCTCAACAGATGAGTGCTGATTGTCACAGGCATCATGTTGAGAAGTACAGAGTCATTGTATTCTGCCTTCAATAATTCAGTCAAGTAGGGAGGGCAGGGCTGTGCCTTTTATAAATCTGCTCTAGTCTTAGCCAGAGCTCAGCAAGTCTTTCTCAATTCACAAAGGGGATTGATCCTTTATCTCTTTTCCAATTTGCATACACTGAACTCACTGAACTATTTGGAGACACCCAGGTGAGTATCTCTGAATTCTGAGGGTTTTTAAAATAAAATGCAGGTATGCTTCTGTATTCCAAAGTTCCCTGCCCTTTCTTTGAAAAGCAAGAGATTTTTCTATTTTTTATTTCTAATTTTTATGGGTACATAATAGGTGTATATATTTATGGGGTACATGAGATGTTTTGATACAGGCATACAATGCAAAATAAGAACATCATGGGGGGGATGGAGTATCCATCCCCTCAAGCATTTATCCTTTGAGTTACAAATGATTCCGTTATACCCTTAAAGCCATTTTTAAATGTACAATTGAGTTATTATTGACTGTCCTCGCGCTATTGTGCCATTGAATAGTAGGTCTTACTCATTCTATTTTTTTGGTACCCGTTAACAAACCCCACCTCCCCGCCCAACCCCACTATCCTTCCCAGCTTCTGGTAACCATCCTTTTATTCTTTATGTTCATGAGTTCAATTGTTTTGATATTTAGATCCTACAAATAAGTGAGAATGTGAAAGCTTATCTTTCTGTGCCAGGCTTATTTCACTTAACATAATAATGATCTCCAGGTTGTTGCAAATGACTGGATCTCATTCTATTTTATGACTGAATAGTACTCCATTATGTATATGGACCAAATTTTCTTTATTCATTGATCTGGTGATGAACATTTAGGTTGCTTCCAAATCTTAGTTATTGTGGGCAGTGCTGCAATAAACATTGGAGCGCAGATATCTTTCTGATATACTAATTTCCTTTCTTTTGGATACACTTAGCAGTGGGATTGCTGGGTCATATGGTAGCTCAATTTGTAGTTTTTTTGTGGAACCTCCAAACTGTTCTCCATAGTGGCTGTACTAATTTACATTTCAACCAATAGTGTAGAAGGGTTTCCTTTTTACATCCCACCAGCATTTGTTATTGCCTGTCTTCTTCTACCTGGACAGAGTGAGGTCCAGCTGCTTGTTCTCATGGTCCACGCAGACTGGGAAAGAATGGAGTTTATTTCTGCAACTAGTTACAGGGGAGAAGGTTGGAGTAACTCACCAGACCAACTCAAAGTTATAATTTTTTTCCAGTGCTTATATATATTCTAGGTTCTATGCCTATGTCTGGAGTGTACCTACAAGTGGGAGTGTCTCATCCAATCTATATCTAATGTTTAACTAGGGTCTAGGGTCTGGAAAGTTTTCTTGAGAGTCTTGGAAACTTTCTTAATCTTAAGTGGTCCCTGGTATGAGATGTATATGTAACAAATATTTTATTATTTGATTAGACTTTAAGGTCTGAAAAACCCAGGCTGAGTCATAATGGGGTTGTTTTAGCATTCCAACCCTTGTACTCAGGTATCAGTTTCTCTAGTTCTTTTATGTTTAATTTGTACATTCATCAGAATTATAGTAAAGGGTTAATGGAAACTGAGTATTCTAGTTGCTAATGGAAACCTGGCCTGCCACATTTTGGATATAAGCCTTTTTAATTGGGGTAAAATGATATCTCATTGTAGTTTTGATTTGCATTTCTCTGATGATCAACGATGTTGGCACCTTTTAAAATGCCTGTTTGCTATTTGTTATGTCTTTTGAAAAATGTCTGTTAGATCTTCTGCCCATTTTTCATCAGATTATTAGACGTTTTTACTATAGAGTTGTTTGAACTCCTTATATATTCTAATTATTAATACCTTGTCAGATAGATACTTTGCAAATATTTCCCATTTGTTCATTTTTGCTTTGATTGCCTGTGCTTATGAGATTTGCTTAAGAAATTTTTACTTAGACCAATGTCCTGGAGATTTTTCCCAATGTTTTCTTGTAGTAGTTTTATAGTTTGAAGTCTTAAATTTAAGTCTTTAGTGTATCTTAATTTTATTTTTCTATGTGGTGAGATATAGGGTTCCAGCTTAATTCTTCTGCATATGGATATCTAGTTTTCCCAGCACCATTTATTGAAGAGACTGTCTTTCCCCCAACATGTGTTCTTCATACCTCTGTCAAAAATAAGTTTACCGTAGGTATACAGATTTGTTTCTGGGTTCTCTGTTCTGTTACATTGACATACATGTCTGTATTTATGCCAGTACCATGCTGTTTTGGTCACTGTAGCTCTGTAATATAATTTGAAGTCAAGTAATGTGATTCCTCCAGTTTTGTTCTTTTTACTTAGGATAGCTTTGGTTATTCTTGATCTTTTGTGGTTCCATATAAATTTTAAATTTGTTTTTTCTATTTATGTGAAGAATGTCATTGGTATTTTAATACAAATAACATTGAATCTTTTTAAAGATTGCTTTGGGCACTCTAAACGTTTTAACAATATTGATTCTTCCAATCCGTGAACCTGGAATATTTTTTCATTCTTGGTGTCCTCTTCAATTTCTTTCATCAGTGATTTATAATTTTCATTATAGAGATCTTTCACTTATTTGGTTAAGTTAATTTCTAGGTATTTAATTTTATGTGTGGCTACTGTAAATGGGATTACTGTTTAATTTCTTTTTCATGTTGTTCATTGTTGGCCTATAGAAATGCTACTGATTTTTGTATGTTGATTTTGTATCCTGCAACTTTACTCAATTTATCAGTTCTAATAGTTTTCTTGGGGAGTCTGTAGGTTTTTCCAAATATAACACCATGTCATCTGCAAACAAGGATAATTTGGCTTCTTCCTTTCCAATTTGAATGTCCTTTATATCTTTATCTTGTCTGATTTCTCTAGCTAGGACTTCCAGTAGTATATTGGATAACAGTGGTGAAAGTGGGCATCCTTTTGTGTTCCAGATCTTATAGAAAAGGCTTTCAGTTTTTCCCCCATTCAGTATGATACTAGTTGTGGGTCTGTTAATGGCTTTTAATATGTTGAGGTATATTCCTTCTATCCCCAGTTATTTGAAGGTTTTTCCCATGAAGGGATGTTGAATTTTATCAAATGGTTTTTCAGCATCAATTGAAATAATTACATGGTATTTGTCTTTTATTCTGTTGGTATGATGTATCACATTATTTGATTTTTGAATGTTGAACCATCCTTGCATCCCAGAGATACATCCCACTTAGTCATGATGAATGATTTTTCTAATGTATTGTTTAATTCTGTTTGCTAGTATTTTGTTGAGGATTTTTGCATCAATATTTATCAAAGATATTGGTTTGTAGTTTTTATTTTTGCTGTCTTTGACTGGTATTGATATCAGGGCAATACTGGCCACATAGAATGAGTTTGGAAGTATTCCCTTCTTCTCTATTTTTTTGAATAGTTCTTATTGATTTTTTTCAGATGGAGTTTCACTCTGTCACCCAGGCTGGAGTGCAATGGTGTGATCTTGGCTCACTGCAACCTCTGCCTCCCGAGTTCAAGTGATTCTTCTGCCTCAGTTTCCCTAGTATCTGGGATTACAGGTGCCTCCCACCATGCCTGGCTAATTTTGTATTTTTAGTAGATACGGGGTTTCACCATGTTGGCCAGGTTGGTATCAAACTCTTGACCTTAAGTGATCCACCCACCTCAGCCTCCCAAAGTGCTGGGATTACAGGCATGAGCCACCATGTCCAGCCTTTGGAATAGTTTGAGTAGGATTGCTGTTAGTTCTTCTTTAAATATTTGGTAAAATTCAGCAGTGAAGCCATCAGGTCCTGGGCTTTTCTATTTATTTATTTATTATTGTCCTTTGGGCTCTGGGGTACATGTGCACATCGTTGCATAGGTATATACATGCCACGGTGCTTTGCTTTTTCCATCCCCCCCCATCACCTACATCAGGCATTTCTCCTGCTGTTATCCCTCCCCATCCTCTCTGCTCCCCCGCACTGTCCCTCCCCTTCCCTCACCTCCACCCCCCACTCCCCCCAACTTAGCCCAGTGAGTGTTGTTCTCTTCCCTGTGCTGGGCTTTTCTTCACCAGAGAATTCTTATTCCACCTTTGATCTTATTATTTGTTATTAGTCTGTTCAGGTTTTGGATTTCTTCATGATTCAATCTTGGTAGGTTGTATAGGTTTAGGAATTTATTCATTTATTCTAGATTTTCCAATTTATTGGCATTTACTTGCTTATAGTAGCCCTAATGACTCTTTGAATTTCTGCAGTTGTAATGTCTCTTTTTTCATTTTGATTTTATTTATTTGGATCTTCTCTCTGTTTTTCTTAGTCAGTCTTAAGGCTGGCCAATATTGTTTATTCAAAAAAATCAACCTTTTCATGCATAGTCCTTTTGTGTGTGTGTGTGTATTTTGTTTCAATTTTGTTTGTATCTTCTCCAATTTTTATTATTTCTTTTCTTCTACTAATTTTGTATTTGGTTTGCTCTTGCTTTTCTAGTTATTTAGGAGGCATTATTAGATTGTTCATTTGAAATTTTTCCTCTTTTTTGACATATGCACTTATAACTATAAACTTCCCTTTGAGTACTGCTTTTGCTGTATCCCATAGGTTTGGTATGTTTTATTTCCATTATCATTTGTTTCAAAAAATTTTTCAGTTTTCTTCTTAATTGCTTTATTGATCCACTGGACATTCAGGAGCATATTAATTTCCATGTATTCGTATAGTTTCATTTATTTCTAGTTTTATTCCATTTTAATCAGAGAAAGTACTAGATATTTATTTCAATTTTTAAAAAATGTTTTAAGATTTGTTTTGTTAAATAATATATGGTCTATCCCTGAGAATTATCCATGCACTAAGGAACAGAATGTTTATTCTGCAGCTCTTGGATAAAATGTTCTGTAAATATCTATTAGATATATTTGTTATATAGTGAAGATTAAGTTTAATGTTTCTTTGTTGATTTTCTGTCTGGAAGATCTGTCCAATGCTGAAAGTGGGGTGTTGGCTATTATTATATTGGGACCTGTCTCTCTATTTAGCTCTAATAATATTTGCTTTCTATATATAGGTGCTCCAGTGTTGGGCACATATGTATTTACAATTATTATATCCTCTTGCTGAATTGACCATCTTATCATTATATAGTGACTTTCTTTGTCTCTTCATGTAGTTTTTGTCTTGAAATCTGTTTTGTCTGAGATAAGCATAATGACTCCTGCTCTTTTTCAGTTTCCATTAGCATAGAATCTTTTTCCTGTCCCTTTATTTTCAGTCTATGTGTGTCTTTATAGGTGAAGGGTGTTTCTTGTAGGCAACAAATCAATGGGTTTTGTCTTTTTATCCATTCAACAGTCTATGTCTTGTGATTGGAGGGTTTAGCCTATTTACATTCAATGCTGTTACTGATAAGTCAACTTACTCCTGCCATTTTGTTGTCAAATGCCATTTTGTTGTGAAATGGCAGAAGACCAGGTTATTTTCTGGTCTTCTCTCTGTCTTTCCTTTCTGTCTTCCTCTAGTAAAGATAATTTTCACCTCTGGTGTGATTTAGTTTCTTGTTTTGTATTTTTGTGTCTCCATTGTATGTTTTTTGGTTTGAGGTTACTATGAGGCTTGCAAATACTGTCTTATAACCCATTATTTTAACCTGATAACAACACTGTTTGCATAAACAAACAAACAAGCAAAAATAAAACTAATAAAAACTCTACACCTTATCTTCATCTCCCAAATTATTAACTGTATGTTGCTTCTACTTATGTCTTATTTTACTGTGTCTTGAAAAGTTGCTATAGTTATTTTTGATTTGTTCGTCATGTATTCTTTCTACTTAGGATAAGAGTAGTTTATACAACATGGCTACAGTGTTATAATATTCTGTGTTTTTCTATGTAGTTACCATTACTAGTGAGTTTTGAAACTTCAAATGATTTTTCCTGGCTCATTAATGTCCTTTTTTTTTCTAATTGAAGTGCTCCCTATAGCATTTCTTATAGAACATATCTGGTATTGAAATCCCTCAACTGTAAAAGATATTTACAGGATCATGGATGAAATTAAATTAGTCTAAAACTATGGATAATTTGCAAGATTTTCTTGAAAAAAAAAAAAACACCTCAACTCTCCAATGATGTCTGCTAATGAAGTTATGAGTATTTAAAAACCATACTGGTTAGAGGTAGAAATCCCAGAAGCTTTCCCTTTTTGCTTCTTGGTGGTGAGTATGCTATTTAATCTTTGTCTTCTTACAGATAAATCTTATTTATTTAAGCAAATACATTTTCTCTGCATCTAGAATTAGCTATTAAGCTAATGGAAGGCAAGACTACTATTAGCTATTCTGTAAGAAGAGCAACTCATTTTAAAAAGGGGGTTTTCACACACTTCATGGAATTCTGTTGCCCCTGATGTATTCATAGCTTGATTTCTCAGAGTCAGGTCTCCACTCAATTGTCAAGCTCATCCAAGAGAACTTCCTTCAGAACTTAAGTAGTATCTGCATTAGACCATTTTTGCATTGCTATTCAGAAAGACCTGGGTATTTTATATGAATAAAAAAAAAGTTTAACTGGTTCATAGTTCTGCAGGTTGTATGAAAAGCATTGTGGCTTCTGCCTCTGGAGAGGCCTCAGGGAACTTATAATCATGACAGAAGTGAAGGGGGAGCCAGCACCTCATATGGTCTGACCAGGAGGAAGAAAAGGAGACAGGGGAGGTGCCACATACCTTTTAAACAACCAGATCTGATCTCCGCAAGATGGCCAAATAGGAGCAGTTCTGGTTTGCAGTTCCCAGCAAGAGTGATCCAGAAGACAAGTGATCTCCACATTTCCAACCAAGGTACCAGGTTCATCTCATTGGGACTGGTTAGACAGTGGGGAGTAGCCCAAGGAGGGCAAACCAAAGCAGGGTGAGATGTTGCCTCACCCAGGAAGTGCAAGGAGTGGAGAACTCCCTTTCCTAGCCAAGGGGAAGCCATTAGGGACTTTTCTGGACACTCTGGCACTCTGGCTCAGATGCTGTGATTTTTCCCACAGTCTTCACAACTCACAGAACAGGAGATTCCCTTTGGTGCCTATAACAGCAGTGCCCAGGGTTTCCAGGACAAAACTGGGCAGCTGTTGTAGCCACCAAATGTGAGCCAGAGCTGACATCTCTTTTTTTTTCTTTCTCATATTCCAGTAGCTCCTGAAATGCCAGCGAGACAGAATGGCTCATTCCTCTGAAAAAAAGGGGCCTGAAACCAGGGAGCCAAGTGGTCTGGCTCAATGGGTCCCACCTCCACAAAAACCAGCAAGCTAAGATCCACTGGCTTGAAATTTTTGCAGCCAGCACAGCAGCCTGAGCTTGACCTGGGACATTTGAGCTTGGTGGGGCGAGGGGCATCCACCATTACTGAGGCTTGGGTAGGTGGTTATAAACTCACCTGCATAAACAAAATTGCTGGAAAGTTCACACAGCAATTGAGAGGAGCCCATGGCAGCTCAGCGAAGCCTCTTCAGGCAGACTGTGACTAGACTCCCTTCTTGCTGAGCAGGGCATCTCTGAAAAAAGGCAACAGCCTGTCAGGGACTTATAAATAAAGCCCCCACCTTCCTGAACAGAGCACCTAGGAAAAGGGGCAGTGTGGGTCCTGCTTCAGCAGACTTAAACATCCCTACCCAGCAGCTTTGAAGGGAACAACAGAGCTCCCAGCACAGCACTTGAGCTCTGATAAGGGACAGACTGCCTGCTCAAGGGCTCCCTGACCCCCGTTTATCCTGACTAGGAGTCACTTATACAGGAGAGCTCTGGCTGACATCTGGCGGGTACCCTTCTGGTACAAAGATAACAGAAGAAGGAACAGGCAGCAATCTTCACTGTTCTGCAGTCCCCATGGGTGATTCCCAGACAAGCAGGGTCAGGAGTAGACCTCTGGCAGACCTGCAGCAGAGGGGCCTGACTGTTAGAAGGAAAACTAAAAAACAGAAAGAAATAGCTTCAACATCAACAGAAAGGATTTCCACTTAAAGACCTCAACCAAAAGTCACCAACTTCAAAGACCAAAAGTAGATAAATCCACAAAGATGGGAAGAAACCAGCACAAAATGGCTGAAATCACCAAAAACAAGAATGCCTCTTCTCCTCCAAGGAATCACAACTCCTCACCAGCAAGGGAACAAAACTGGATAGAGAATGAGTTTAACAAATTGCCAGAAGCAGGCTTCAGAAAGTGGGCAATAACAAACTTCTCTGAGCTAAAGGAGCATGTTCTAACCCAATGCAAGGAAACTAAGAACGTTGAGAAAAGATTAAACTAAATGCTAACTAGAATAACCAGTGTAGAGAAGAATGTAAATGACTTGATGGAGATGAAAAACACAGCACAAGAACTTGGTGAAGCATACACAAGTTTCAATAGCCAAATTGATCAAGTGGAAGAAAGGATATCAGAGATTGAAGATCAACTCAATGAAAAAAATGAGAAGGCAAAATTAGAGAAAAAAAGAATGAAAAGAAATGAACAAAGCCTCCAAGAAATATGAGATTATGTGAAAAGACCAAATCTATGTTTGCTTGGTGTACCTGAATGTGATGGGGAGAATGAAAGCAAGTTGGAAAACACTCTTCAGGATATTATCCAGGAGAACTTCCCCAACCCTGCAAGGCAGGCCAACATTCAAATTCAGGAAATACAGAGACACTGCATATATATTCCTCAAGAACAACCCCAAGAAACATAATCATCAGATTCACCAGGGTTGAAATGAAGGAAAAAATGCTAAAGGCAGCCAGAGAGAAAGGTTGGGTTACCCACAAAGAGAAGCCAATCAGACTCACAGCAGATCTCTCATAAACCCTACAAGCCAGAAGAGAGTGGGAGCCAATATTCAACACCCTTAAAGAAAAGAATTTTCAACCCAGAATTTCATATCAAGCCAAAATAAGCTTCATAAGTGAAGAAGAAATAAAATCCTTTACAGACAAGCAACTGCTGAGAGATTTCATCACCACCAGGCTTGCCTTACAGAAGGCAACTCTTGTTCCTGAAGGAAGCACTAAACATAGAAAGGAACAACCAGTACCAGCCACTGCAAAAGCATACCAAATGGTAAAGACCATTGACACTATGAAGAAACTGCATCAACGAATGGGCAAAACAAACAGCTGGCATCAAAATGGCAGGATCAAATTCACACATAACAATATTAACCTTAAATATAAATGGGCTAATTGCCCAGTCAAAGAAACAGATTGGCAAATTGGATAAAGAGTCAAAACCCATCAATGTTCTGTATTCAGGAGACCCATCTCATGTGCCAAGGCACACATAGGCTGAAAAGGGATGGAAGAAGATTTACCAAGCAAATGGGGGAGCAAAAAAAGCAGGGATTGCAATCCTAGCCTCTAATAAAACAGACTTTAAACCAACAAAGATCAAAAGAGACAACAAAGGGTATTACATAATGGTAAAGGGATCAATGCAACAAGAAGAGATAACTATTCCAAATATATATGCACCCAATACAGAAGCACCTAGATACATAAAGCAAGTTCTTAATGATCTACAAAGAGACTTAGACTCCCACACAATAATAGTCGGAGACATTAACACTCTACTGTCAATATTAGACAGATCAATGAGACAGAAAATTAACAAGGATATCCAGGACTTGAATTCAGATCTGGACCAAGCAGACCTAACAGACATCTACAGAACTCTCCACCCCAAACCCACAGAATATACATCCTTTTCAGCATCGCATCATACTTACTCTAAAATTGACCACATAATTGGAAGTAAATCACTCCTGAGCAAATGCAAAATAAGATAAATCATAACAAACAGTCTCTCAGACCACAGTGCAATCAAATTAGAACTCAGGATTAAGAAACTCACTTAAAACTGCACAACTACATGAAAACTGAATGACCTGCTCCTGAATGAATACTGGATAAATAATGAAATGAAGGCAGAAATAAAGATATTCTTTGAAACCAATGAGAGTGAATTCACGATGTACCAGAATCTCTGGGACACATTTAAAGTAGTGGCTAGAGAGAAATTTATAGCGTTAAATGCCCACATGAGAAGTGAGGAAAGATCTAAAATTCACACCCTATTGGCATAATTAAAATAACTAGAGAAGCAAGATCAAACAAACTTAAAAGCTAGCAGAAGACAAGAAATAACTAAGATCAGAGCAGAACTGAAGAAAACAGAGACACAGAAAACCCTTCAAAAATCAATAAATCAAGGAGGGTTTTTTTTTTTTTTGAGACAGAGTCTCACTCCGTCACCAGGCACCAGGCTGGAGTGCAGTGGCGTGACCTCAGCTCACTGTAACCTCCGCCGCCCGGGTTCAAGGAGGGGTTTTTTGAAAATATCAACAAAATAGATAGACCACTAGCCAGACTAATAAAAAAGAAGAGAGAGCAGAATTGAGTAGATGCAATAAAATATGATAAATGGGGTATCACCACCGATTCCACAGAAATACAAACTACCATCAGAGATTACTACAAACACCTCTATGCACATAAACCAGTAAATCAAGAAAAAATGGATAAATTCCTGGACACTTACACCCCCCCCAAGACTAAACCAGTAAGAAGTTGAATCCCTGAACAGACCAAGAACAAGGTCTGAAGTTGAAGAAGCAACTAATAGCCTAACAACCAAAAAACGTCCAAGACCAGACAGGTTCACAGCTGAATTCTACCGGAGGTACACAGAGAAGCTGGTACCATTCCTTCTGAAATTATTCCAAAGAATACAAAAGAGAGAATCCTTCCTAACTCATTTTATGAGACCAGCATCATCCTGATACCAAAACCTGGCAGAGACATCACTAAAAAAGAAAATTTGAGGCCAATATCCATGATTAACATTGATGCCAAAATCTTCAATAAAATACTGGCAAATGAAATCCAAGAACACATCAAAACGCTATCCATCACAATCAAGTCAGCTTCATCCCGGGGATGCAAGCTGGTTGAACTAACGCTATCTATAAACATAATCCATGACACAAACAGAACAAAACAACATGATTATCTCAATAGATGCAAAGAAGGCCTTCGACAAAATTCATCAGCCCTTTATACTAAAAACTCTCACTAAACTAGGTATCGACAGAACGTATCTCAAAATAATAAAAGCTATTTATGCGAAACCCACAGCCAATGTCATACTGAATGGGCAAAAACTGGAGGCATTCACTTTGAAAACTGGCACAAGACAAGGATGCCCTCTCTCACCACACCTATTCAACATAGTATTGGAAGTTCTGGCCAGGGCAATCAGGCAAGAAAAAGATATAAAGGGTATTTGATTAGGAAAAGAGGAAGTCAAATTGTCTCTGTTTGCAGATGACATGATTGTATATTTAGAAGACTCTCAGCCCAAAATCTCCTTAAGCTGTTAAGTAACTTCAGCAAAATCTCAGGATACGAAATCAATGTGCAAAAATTGCAAGCATACCTATACACCAATAACAGACAAACAGAGCCAAATCATGAGTGAACGCCCATTCACAGTTGCTACAAAGGGAATAAAATACCTAGATACAACTAACAAGGGATGTGAAGGACCTCTTCAAGGAGAATTTCAACTGCTCAAGGAAATAGGAGAGGACACGAACAGATGGAAAAACGTTCCATGCTCATGGTTAGGAAGAATTAATATTGTGAAAATGGCCATACTGCCCAAAGTAATTTATAGATTGAGTGCAATCCCCATCAAGCTACCACTGAATTTCTTCACAGAATTGGAAACAAAACAAAACAAAACAAAAAAACACCTTAAACTTCGTATGGGACCAAAAGAGAGCCTGCATAGCCAAGACAATCCTAAACAAAAAACAAAACAAAAACAAACAAACAAAAAACAAAGCTGGAGGCATGAGACTACCTGACTTCAAACTATATTACAAATCGACAGTAACCAGAACAGCATGCTACTGCTACCAAAACAGAGATACAGACCAATGGAACAGAACAGAGACCTCAGAAGTAGCACCACACGTCTACAACCATCTGATCTTTGACAAACCTGACAAAAACTAGCAACGAGGAAAGGATTCCCTGTTTAATAAATGGTGTTGGGAAAATTGGCTAGCCATGTGCAGAAAGCTGAAATTGGATTCCTTCCTTACATGTTATACAAAAATTAACTCCAGACGGATTAGAGATTTAAGCATAACATCTAACACCATAAATAGTCTAGAGGAAAACCTAGGCAATACCATTCAGGACATAGACATGGACAAACACTTCATGACTGAACTTCAAAAGCAATGGCAGTGAAAGCCAAAGTAGACAAATGAGATCTAATTAAATTTAAGAGTTTCTACACAGCGAAAGACAGTATCATTAGAGTGAACTGGCAACCAACAGAATGGGAAAAATTTTTTTGCAATCTAACCATCTGACAAAGGACTAATAACCAGAATCTACAAAGAACTGAAACAAATTTAAAAGCAGAAAAAGAAACAATCACATCAAAAAGTGGGTGAAGGATATGAATAGACACTTGTCAAAAGAAGACATCTATGTAGTCAACAAACACATAAAAAGGAAAGTTTATTCATCACTGATCATTAGAGAAATGCAAATCAAAACCACATTATGATACCATCTCATGCCAATTAGAATGGCAATCATTAAAAAATCAGGAGACAACTGATGCTGGGGAGAATGTGGAGAAATAGGAACATTTTTACACTGTTGGTGGGGAGTATAAATTAGTTCAACCATTTTGGAAGACAGTGTGGTAATTCCTCAAGTATGTAGAACTAGAAACACCGTTTGACCCAGCAATCCCATTAATGGGTATTATCCCAAGGGATTATAAAACATTTAATTTTATAAACATTTAATTATAAAGACACATATATTTATTGCAGCACTGTTTACAATAGCAACGACTTGAGACCAACCCAAATGCCCATCAATGATAGACTGAACAATGAAAATGTGGCACATATACAGCATGGAAAACTATGCAGCCATAAAAAAGGATGAGTTCTTGTCTTCTTTTGAGCCCTTCAAACTGTTCCAAACTCTGCCCGTTACCCGGTTCCAGAGCTACTTCCACATTTCAGGTATCTTTATAGCAATGGCCCACTTCTCAGTACAAATTTTCTGTAGTAGTTTGCTCTAGCATTGCTGTAATGAAACACCTGGGAATGGGTATTTTATAAAGAAAGAGGTTTAATTGGCTCATGGTTCCACAGGATGTACAGGAAGCATAGTGGCTTCTGCCTCTTGGGAGGCCTCAGGAAACTTATAATCATGGTGGAAGGCAAAGGCAGACCTGGCATCTCAAGTGGCCGGAGCAGGAGAAAAGAGAGGGAGAGGGGAGAGGTGCCAGATTTCATGAGCACTCACTCACTATACAGTACCAATGGGGATGGTCCTAAACCATTCATGAGAAATCCACCCATGATTCAATTACCTCCCATCAGGCCCCTTTTCCAACACTCGATTACAATTCAATATGAGATTTGGGCAGGGACACAGATCCAGACCATATCAGCATCTCTCATCACTTTATCTACTCTAACCCAGATTCGTTTTTCACAGCACTATCCTTTCCCTGAGATATAACAAATTAACTTTTAGTTGTTATTTCTCTCTCTTCAACTTCCTGCCAGGGATCACAAGATATGAGAGGGAAGGGATTTTGTTTTTCTGTTATCTTTACCCATTGTGGACTAGTATTTACAACAATCCCTGGCTTACACTGATGTTCAATAAATTTTTCTGTAAACAAACAAACAAATAAATTTACCAAGAGGCACAGTGCCATGGTCTGTGCTTAAAAGTCTGAACTTAAAACTAAGGTACAGTTTTGACTCCTGGCTATGTTTGTTCCAGAGCTGCTTGTCTATGAGTGAGCCGACTAACTTTTTGAGCTTCAGTTTTCTCACTTTTAAAAAATAAGAATAATAAAATCTACCTTGTAGGGGTGTTATGACATTCAAATGAAATGGTATATATGAAAATAGTTTACACATAGCTTATAAACAATATTAATTTAAAAATATTTGCTACTATTGCTCATAGACCAATAATTATGATTATTGAACTATTCTCTTTATATTCAGAAAACATGACAACACTTTATGCTTGGAAGTTAGCCAGCTTAACCTTATCTCATCACAGATATTTTCTCTCCTCAGAAAACACAGGTGGCTGTACTGCAGTCTGATTATTTTAGTCACTTAGATTTCACTCTTATTTTTAACCCAAGTATTCATGGAGTCTATCTATCACCCAAAAAGTCCTTGCTCATGGAAGAAAGACCTTGTTGTTTGGGTTTCTGGGTGAGGAAATTTCAAATAGATACCCAGCCGGATATCATTAAAACACCTTTATGAAAAAGCCCAGAAATTAAATAAGTGGAGGAGGTATTATTTTGAAGTTGCTAGTTTACAGGTACACTTGAATTATGTATTATATATTATATTTATTTTTAATTATTTTAATAAATGATTACTTTGAACTTGATTGTAAGTTTGAATTTTAATTTGACATTGAATGTTTTCTTTAGCTAAATGCTGTACAACACAAGTTTTGGTATGTAGAATATTCTATTTTTGACTTTTAATTTTGACAAAATGCATATAAATTTAGCAGAATTTGAAAAGCTATTGATATAAATATTAATTAAAGATACATTTATTAAATTATCCATTTTGAAATTTGGCAATATATATCCAGGTCTTTACAAATGTGTATACCCATTGATCCAGTAATTTCACTTTGAGAGATTTGTGTCAAAGAATGAATCATGGTTACAGGCAAAGCTTTACATACAAAATTATTTATTACAGCATTGTTTGTAATAGCAAACTTAAGGGAAATAATATAAATGTCCAATAATAAGGAATCAGTAAAATATAGTACAGTGTATTTTTAAAAAGGAATATTACAAAGCCAGAAAAAGTATGTGGATATTTAATTTCATGAGAATTATTCGTGATATAGTAATAAATTTAAAAAATCAGTAAGAATACTATGTGTATGTGTGCATGTGAATGTTCCTTTTTTAATGGAACAATCTGGGTTTGGTGGGGTTCCGACAAAAAAAATGGCTTTATCTGCTGCCTTCAAATCTCCTTTCCCTGCCACTAATGATATATTGGAAAGATACCTTAGCTTTTCTGTTATTTTCTGTTATGAGTATGGTTTCCATAAGTACAGTTAATTTTCAGACGTTAAAAGGTCTTCTCCATTTTAAATGAAAATGTTAAGCTCACACTCAATTCAAAATTCTTCCTCTCTTCATGACTTTCAACCCTTGACTAGGACTTGCTACAGGGAAATAGGGGTGTGTGGCCTGGTTTTTTTTCCTCCCCCACTCTTCCTCTCATTGTTTCTTTGCTGCTTTTGGCTCTCTTGAGGCTGCGAGAGAAAAGGAGTATTAGAGGAAGAAGAGTAGCAGTCTTATTGGTGCTGTTGTAATCTGCCTACATAGCAGGCATCCAAAGTCTGGCTATTAAATTGGTTGAAGACATGGATTCTATGGATATTCTGAAAAATTCCCATGGTAGATAGTTCCTTGATAGAAGCAACGTATTCCAGTGAACTCTTAAAACAACTCTTCTCATGAAATGCATTGGTGATACATTTCATGGCTTATTACACCGGGTTCTCCGAAATCTGTTGGCTGCCCTCTTGTGCAAAATATATTCAAAATAGCTTGAGCCTAGCTACTCTCTATGAGCTTTACTTGGACCACAGAAAACTCGTACATTTTAGCTACACAAAATAATCATAGTGTAAGATTCCCCACCACTCCCTCTCTGTTTTTCCATTGAGAGGGCATACTGGCCAACCTCCAGCCTTTAGCATTTTCCAGATGAGATGCTGTTGTCAGTCTTTTTGTTCATGTATGACCCCAGATGCCAGAGATATCTCAAGTTCTCCCAAGAACTCTGTTTTTTGGCAAAGCTGGGTTTCTACAATTTAGCACAGACAGACAAAGCCATTAGAAAGTAAAGACTAGGTCACAGATGAGTAAGATAGGACAGCATAGGGGAGATGGAATTCCTAAGGCAGGAGCAAGTTTGTAGGTGAATAAAGGGGGTTACAGAGTCTTTGTTCTGTTTCTAGGCTAGGTTGATGAACTTGTAGCTTTATAAGGAAACAAAAACGTTTAGGGTTGGAACTAAGGGGATCCATTATGAGATAGTTGCTATATCCAGGTACTTTCAAGGTGAGAGAATTGAGGTTCAGCACCTTTTCTACTTATTCTTAATCTGACATGTAATAATTTACATCTAATTATCAAACTGGAGATACCTTGTTTTAGAGATAAAAAGTATGTGTCAAAGCTCAACATGAACAAATATTAAAAATGTCTTCATGGTTCTAAATAATAAATAATTTGTAATTAATAATTTCCTTCTGGCAGGAAGATAGTATAATTTTAACAGGATTTATTATTCTCTTAGGATATTCATGAGCAATTTGACTTAGACCTAAGGTATTTGTTGCATTATTTTTAGTATGTATATTGAATTTCATTCTTTATACAACAATTTAGCAGCTTTCTGCTTATGGCACTTAAAATATTCAAGGAGACTACCTCTTCTGTTTTAACTTTACTGGGTATTTGCTTATTCCTTTGCTTAATTTTAATTAAGGTTTTTAAACTAACATGTATACTAACGGAGAAAATATGCAACAGCAAAGTTAGAATCTCTAGGGAAAGGCCAGCTGATTATCTCCCAGGTAGTATTCATCATCTTCATGAATTTACTAGTAGCAGAGTATCAGTCTTAGAGGCTCAGTTTCCAGAATTATAAGCACTGAAAACAAATTAATTTTTCAGATATTGTTTCACATTAATCAAGCTCATAGAAATTAATGTGTGAAGCAGAAGGCCAATTTATTAATTTTCCACCAGAAACATAATGGTTCATTTTCTAGTGGAAAATTTTAATTGCTAACTCAGCAACCAGGTATTTCGTCTTCATAGTAATACCTGAAGTTTGGTTGAGAAGCCATACCTTGCCTATGGAGTCCAGAAGATCAGTTCTCGGTGTAGACCATGATTGGCCTAATGAGAAAATAACATATTCCATTAAGTCATTTGAAAAGTGAGAGGTACTAATAATAATTTCAGGCTAATGGGAAATTGAAATGGTCTGAGGAATTAGAACATATGATTCCCTTACCTAAGCAGTCCAGTTAGGAAGAATTTCTGAATCCTTCTTGGAATCTTAGAAATATGTTTCCTTCCACTGAACATGTGCAATGGAACACATAGCCCCAAATGTACTTAGAATGAAACAGTCTTTGAAGAAGGGAGTATGTAGAAATGAAAAGAAAACAGGTCCTCAGTGACACATTAAACTCTTGGGTCAGCCAAACTTGAAGCCCGCACTATGTTTGGATTTCCATTCACTTGAACTAATAACTCTATTTATTTACCTATGGGGCCCAAATTTCTCATTCAATTCAATTTTTCTATTGACATAGTAATAATAAATCAATGAGAAGAAAGAAACATAGATTTTTAATTAGTATTTCATTTACTTTATATTTTGAAATAATTATAGATTTATAGCAAGATACAAAGAAATGAATAAAAATGCCCCACGTACTGTTCACTCAGTCTCTCACAATGTTAATGTTATTTTGCATAATTATTGTGTGATATTAAAACCAGGCAATTGACATTGGTATAATCCACGAATGCATTCTGATTTTATGTTGTACATACATCACACATGTGTTTGTGTGCATGTGTGAGTGTGCAGTTTGATGCACTTCAATTACACAGGTAGCTTTATGTAACTGCCACCACAGTTAATACACATAACTGTACCATCCCTACCAGGCTTCTTTGTGTTACTTCTTGTAGCCATCCCGACTCCCATCCTTCATCCTGAGCTATTCACAACCACTAATCTGTTCTCTATTACCATACTTTAAATTCAAGAGTATTATATAAATGGAATCATACAGTATATAACCAGTTGAGAATGCCTTTTTTCACTCAGACTAGTTGTCTTAAAGCTCATCTAAATTGTTGCATGCATTAATAATTCATTCCTTATTAATTTTGAATAGTATTCTGTGTATGATCTCACCACAGTTTATGTAATCACTTACTCATTGAAGAGCATTTGAGTAGTTTCCACTTTTGGGCTCCTACTAATAAGTTGTCGTAAACATTTGCATACAAAGTTCTGTGTGAACATGTTTTCATTTCTCTAGAATAAATGCTTAATGGTGTAGTTGCTGGGTCATATGGTAAGTCCACTTTTAGTTTTAAAAGAAACTTCCAATCTGTATTCCAGAGTTGCTATGCCATTTACATTCCCACCAGTAATAGATTACCGATTTGGTTTCTCTGCATTCCTTGCCAACATTTTGTGTCACTAAAATTTTTAATTTTAGCCAATCTGATATGTGTGTTCCCTTTAGTCTTTAAACAACTTTGACTTGGGTTTTCTGTTGCTTCTAAAATGAGAAATTCTAATTGAGGTACCATAGGACAGGACAATTGAGAACCCTTGGCAGGATATAAAATATTGTTTTGTGAGAACGGAACCAGAACAAAGGTGATTATTTACAGGATTTAAATGTGAATGGCATCACACTGTCATAATCCAAATTACTAGGTCGTCAAAAGCAGTAATCTATTCCAGGAACTGGAGAGGGCAGCCCTTGGGCCAAGGCTCTTTTCTTAGACAGACCTTGTAGCAGGCTTTATAGGCACCATTCTTGGAGAGTCTCCTTTTTAGATTCATATGTTTTCATACCTGACTAGTGCTACTTTTTAAAGTCCTACTTCTGATAAGCTTTACATTAAAAAGTAATCTTTCCTTACATATATTAATATATTTAATCAGATTATAGTTATAAAAATTTCTTTTGGTCTCAGGTGGCTCATTATATGCATATAGTCACCTTTACAAATATCTCCTTTGAAAATATCATTACTTTGTCTGTATCTCTCACAGAACAGTAATAGGACACAAACTAAAACTCAGAAAAAACACTTTTCAAAACTCCCTGTCTTTCTTTTGCAGTTCTTTAGCGTCCTTCAATTTTCGCAGACTCTCATGTGATATCCCCAAACTTTTGTCAAATCTGACATTTTAGCCCATCTGCAAGATCTTAACTTCTTCTCCTTTTTTATTCAAAGTTTTTTTCCAATATTTTAATCCCACATGCAAATTATTCATATGAAATGGAGAGTGGGAGCTTGAGCATTCATCTAGCAAGCAAGGATCCTTCCCATTTTATTCTTGGCCTTACTTCCCTGGGCTTTTGTTTGCATTCTCCCTTTGCTGTAATGCTGTAAGCCTAGAATAGGTCTGGCTAAGTCACCTAGAGGGTGAGCTTTACCTATGGGGAACCTGAGACAGAAGGCTGAAAATTCTCTTGTTGGAAGGTTGAAAACATTCCCTTGATCTCAGCACATAGTGAGATCCTGCAGTTCCAAAGGCCATCCTATCTCAAAAGTAACTTGGCATCTCTCTGCTCAGTGCAACTGTGTGTTAATATTAGAGCTGAACTCTCAAAGGACGATGTTATTTCCCTGATTTCCAAGTCTTCGGGGTGGCAATGAAATGGAGGTAAGTTCAGGGGTGAAAAAATTGCTAGTGTCTCACTGTAACCTCCATAAGCTTAATTTCTGGTTAGGTTGATTTGTTTTGTTTCGATTATTTTGCAAATCTATCAGTGCCACTGGGGGAGCTGGCCTCAAGTGTGTTTCCTAATAATGCAGGGTCAGCAGCAATATGTTTAGATATGAAAGAAAGTACATCCATTGCCATATTTTTACATCTTAATTTAGGCTAAAAATTCAGGGCAATTTGCATTCATTTTAGGATGGAAACATTATACTTGATAGGCATATCACTTAGCGGGAGCTATGTATAGCATGTCTGTTCACCCTTGCATGCTGCTGCACAGTTATCTGCAGGGGGGTGGAACTCTCATTTTGTAAACACTAACCTGTCATGATTAGCATTTTTGCATACCTTGATTGATAACCTGTATGTAGCTTTGGCTGAATCTCAGGTACAGGACCAACTGACATCTTCACATTGTACATAAGACTGATTTTTGTGTAACTGAAGACATGATTTTGAGAGGTCTGTTGTCATTTATAATCCTGTTTTAGGATGGAAAAAGATTGAATGCATCCTTTTTGTCACTTGAAAAGAGAAACCTGATAATTTCAGCTGCATAGATCATACTCTGTTGAAAAGCACTGAGTAAAATTTCGGTATTCTGGGGCCATATATTAATTGCTTAATATTCCACACAGATGCCGTTGGCCTAAGATGTTTTTCAGCTCTTTGTGATGACCACACATAATTGATTTCTGCTTTTCTGTTTTACCCCCCACATCTATTCATATGTCTGATTTCTATTGATGTCTCACTACTGTTTGAATCTTGTTGATTTCTTTAGCATATAATTTATGTCAGAGATTCTTAGGTAAAGTGTGGGGTATCAGAATTACCTGTGCTAGATCCTCCCCACATGCACTTCTATCTCCCAGGGATTCTGATACATTCCCAACCTCTTGATTCAGAACAACAAATTTTGGTGTTTTTATTCATAAATGTTTTTAAGGCAGGAAGTAGTTTTGGAGAGTTTAAGGACCCTGGCAGGCAAATGCACTTGGAAGGGGGATTGGGTAAAGCTGACTGAGATGAGATGAAAGCCCTCTGGAGATGTGTCTGACAAGCAGATGGTGTCTGGTACTGCTGCTCCCTGAAGCTAAGCTTTGGGTTGGCTGGATTGTGCCATGAAGATGGAGGGCAAATTCAGATCTATTGTTCTTGTGGCTTGAAAAAGGCTCCTCCTTCCCATTCAAATATCCAATCCTGCTTGGTACATCAGGATCTTCCTTAGGTCCTATCTGCTCTTGAAGCCTTATAGTTAAACACAATTTATGCCTTCTTCGATTTCTCTATTTTTTGAACAGTTAGTACTTATATCTGTCACTTTTGCACATATGTTACCCATAATCTTTAACTGTTCCCAGAGCATATATCTCATCATTCTAACAAGGCTACAAGCTCCTCTATAACTTTTACCACATTTCCAATTTTCCAGAGGAAAGAACTTGAACAGAAAGTTCTTTCTGGAGGAAGATAACTAAAATTTGTTTAGCATTACTATGTGGCAGGCATTGTGGGAAAGCCCTTGATATTTTACTTCGATTTATTTCTGCATGCTATTATCACTTTTCTTTTTATAGATTATTAAAATGAAGTTTGGAGTTTTAAGTAGCTAGCTGGCAAGAACATCAATCATAGTGGAGAATGTAGAGATTTAATTTAGACTTATAGGACTCCAATTTCAGTTGCCACAATAACAGTTAAGTATTGGCCTTCCTATGTGTCTAATATCCATTTTATTTGGAGATTCTACTGTCTTCTTTTTATACTCTGAAATATAGGTGATGTTTATACTTTCATGTAATTTTTCAATGCTAGCTTTCATTGTTACTATATCTTATTTTATAATTTCAGTTAAATGATGATTGTATAATGATACTATGACCAATTAATTGTCCAAAAGTCTTGATACAACTTCTTTTGGGAGCATCATGCTTATAAATATATACATAATTATTGCTATCAAAATCATCTATTTTTCACCTAGTGCAACAATGCTTTTAGTAGTGAAAATTGAAAAATTTACCTTGAGGATGCTATTTGTAGTAACAGTGGTATTTATTTATCATAGGAAATAATCTTCACATAGATTCAGGAAGTCACTGAACTGCAATTATATTTTTATTATCTAATATTTCCACAAAATTTCAGTTCTTTTTCATAGGTGTTTGAATACCAAGATATTTAATCTTTCCATTTTATTTTATTGATACTTTGAGTAAATCAGCAAATGTGCTTACCAATTATTCTGCCTTTATAATGCTAGTCAGAAAATGTTATTAATTGTGACAGTTTCCAATATACCAGCTATTCTTCATCAGCTACTTCAAGTGTTGAATTCTTGGAAGATTTTACAACCATTACCGCTTTTCAGATACTTTTTTATTGCTTCCTGACTACCAAAATCTTTTTATTTTTTTCAGTAACAATTTAATTTTTGAGAATTGTGCTTAATAGCCTCTAGCTTTAAAAATTATCTCTCTGAGTGTGTATATGTATGTGTGTATGTGTATGTTTTTCCCAATGTCAGCTTTTATTTTTATCTTCGCAGGGAATATTTACATTTCATTTGTCTCAATCACTTTGCAAGCATTAACATCTTCAGGCTTATAAATACTTACATGGCTCAATAAGCTTCAGGTTTTATCCAGTGTATATCTGCAGCTTGCCACCCAGCTTTCTATTGAAGTCTCATGGTATGTTAAATATGCCTTTTGATTATTTGCACCTGGGGGACTAAATCTCAGGTGAAGAAACTATTATAAATGCATCTTATCCTTTGGTTTGTTTCATATTCTTTTTATACTTGTGGTGAAACAGGTGCAGAACTCTGCATCTGTCTCTGTTAATTAGGCAAATAGATAGTGACACTCAGGTTTAGGGGAATTAAGTGCATATTCTAGAATCAGACAGCCCTAGACTTGAAATCTGGCTCTGCTATTTGCTAGTAGCAACTTTGAGCAAATTTTGTAACCATATTGTGCTTTAATTTCCTCGTCAACAAAACAGGTAATCGTAGTCACTACCTCATTCATGTAGGGAGGACTAAATGAGATGATATAAAATTGTGCATATACATATACTTATGGGTGTATGTGTGTCTATAGAAATACTCTAACAAGGCTTTATATAAAATGCAGTTGTCTTGATTTCATGGCCACACATATAGAAATAGCCCATGACACTCCACTTTTATTACTCATAGCATAATGTAGTAAATTTTGGTATTCCACAGTAGCATTCTTGTTAACCAGAAAAAGACATGATTTTTTGTTTTGAGTAGCATATGCTGATTTTTATACAAAATACTAGCACTCTTTTCAAGTCATTGTCTGCCAAGAGATATTGGCAGCTCCATGTCTTGCCTGTGACTGCCACAAGAAGGAAAATCAATACAACAACCAATTAATATGAAGCTGTCTAAGGTCATGATTATCTCTGCTCTTTAGAAAAAAAATTAAGACTTTCACAAAGGGCCGTGGTAAATTTTTATGCCCATGATAAACCTATAACTGTATTTACACATAAAAATAGTTATGTGAATTCAAATTTTCAAAGAAAAGGGCTCGGGCTAAATTGGAGGGAAATATATTACTTTGTTATGTGCACTCACCTATGGTCTGCATATGCTAAATAATTACTCCTTCCTGATTCGATTTCTGTGTGTTCAAGCCCCTTCTCTTCTTAAAGGTTTTTCAACTCAACTGTCCCTTTCTCCATGAAATTTTTGAAAGCACCCCCTTAGAATGAAGTCAGCCATGCTCTTTATTTTTTCAACCTTGGTTACATCTCTTTCATGAGAATTCATATACTGCATCATAGACTTTATGAGATCAGACTCTCATTTTATCTATCTTGTGTTTAGTCTATAAACCACCCATGTTACTTTACCTCTTGCCTAGTGCACTGGCTAAAGTGGATCAGTTCTCAAAAAATTGTCCCTGAATGAATGAATTTATGAATAATTAGAACCAGTATGGAACTTATAAATCATTTAGCTTAATTCCTCATTTTATGTATGAAAAAATTGAGGTCTAGAAAGGTATCTAATTTTGTCTAAGGTCACACAGCAAGCACAATAAAAGGAAAAAATATGACCTCACTTCTGATGGTGTACATTTTTAATTAAAATGATTAGAAACTTAAAAGCAGTGGTACTTGAGAATTATAAATCTCTAGAATATCTAAGACATTGTTTTGAAAGTAGTTGTGGCAGATCAGGTATTTATCTATAAATATTGTTGATGAGATTCCTATTTAGTCAAACTGCTCACTTTACAAACAGCTATATAGAGAAACAGATAAAGTCTATATTGCATTGTGCTCATCTTGTATGATGCAATACAGAATTGTGCAATGCAGAATTGTACAATATAGAATTATAGAGTAATCTTGCACCATACCTTATTTGATGTATTGTAAATTGAGTTGACCAATCGACTGTTCATAATTGTCATATTACTTTGGAAAAATAGCAGCCTCTGGCAACTAAAGATAGATAGAAACTGAGTCTCCTACTCTACAACACTGCTATCACAAGAACTGTAAAAGTGAAATATTTTGTTAGCCAAATACTGCCACAGAAATGCATTTTTTTGTTAGCCAGCAGGCACAAAACATTAAAACACTCTTTTCCTATAAACCCAGTAAAAACCCTGCTTTAAAAAAAATATTTTCAGCTGCTCTGAAAAGGACCTTGCATGAATCAATCATTTGGAGAAAATGACAATATTCTTTCAGCAGCATTAGCTAACTCGTTGGATCAGGAAACAGATTCGCTATTGAATGTATGGACACAGGATGAAACAGAGCTTGATATGGCTGTTACTTTGAAGATATCCTACTGGGTTCACCAGAGGGGTGTGTGTGTGTGTCTGTGTGGTTTTACTTTTTTGGTATAAAATGTCTTAAACATTAAAGTAAGAATAATATACAATTTCTTTTCCCATAAAATTGACCAATATTTTTGTCTTTTTATTTTATTTTAGTTGGGGGATGAGGTATTCAAAAAGTGCATGCCTAATTTTTTTAACAATAGCTTTTTTGAGATATTGTTAACATAGCTTCCAGTTCATAAAGTATATAATTCGATGGTTTGCAGTGTATTCACAGTTGCACAAACATCACAATCAATTTTGGAACTTTTTTATTGTTCCCATTAAAAACACTGTACCCATTAGCAGTCATCCTCCATTTTCCAACTCTTCTCTCCTCACTGACCTCCCACCAGCCTTAGGCAACCAATAACATACTTTCTCTCTATATAGATTTGCCTATGTGGGCACTACGTGATTTTTTTGTGATCAACTTCTTTCACTTAGCCAAATGTTTTCAAGGTTCATTCATGTTGTAGAATGTATACAAGTCCCTTATGAGATACAAGATTTGAAAATATTTTCTGTCATTCTATAAGTTGTCTTTTCACTTTCCTCATGGTGCCTTTGAACACAACAGTTTTAGGTTTTGATAAAATTTATTTTATCCAGTCTTTTCTTTTGTTGCTTATGTTTTTGATATGATATATAAGAAACCATAATGTAATTAAAGACCATGAAAAGTAATACCTATTTTTTTATTCTAAAAGTTTTATAGTTTTAGCTCTTAAATTTGGGTCTGTATACATTCACATGTATGTTTATTGCGGCACTGTTCACAATAGCAAAGACTTGGAACCAACCCAAATGCCCATCGATGATAGACTGGATAAAGAAAATGTGGCACATATACACTATAGAATACTATGCAGCCATACAAAAGGATGACTTCATGTCCTTTGCAGGGATATGGATGAAACTGGAAACCATCATTCTGAGCAAAATGAAACAAGAACAGAAAAGCGAACACCACATGTTCTCACTCATAAGTGGGTATTGAACAATGAGAACACACAGACACAGGGAGGGTAACATCACACACCCCAGGGCCTGGGGTTGGGGGGGCTAGGGGAGGAATTGCAGTTGGTGTGAGGACGGGGGGAGCGATAGCATTAGGAGAAACACCTAATGTACATGATGGGGCGATGGATGCAGTAAACCACCACCATGGCACATGTATACCTATGTAACAAACCTGCACAATCTGCACAGGTACCCCAGAACTTAATGTGTAATAAAACAATTTGGATCTTCAAACACTTTGAATTCACCTCTGCCTGTGGTGTGAGGTAGTTGTTCAACCTCATTTTTTTTTCTGTATGGATATCTAGTTGTCCCAGCACTATTTGTTGTAAAGACTATTCTTTCCACATCAATTGTCTTGACACCTATGTTGAAAACAAATTGCCTAAAAAAGTAACAGTTTCTTTCTAGACTCTCAATTCTATTTTTTCATATATATACATATACATCTATGCAAGTACCACACCATTTTGATTGTTGTAGCTTTGTAGCAAATTTTAAAATTGGGAAATGTGAGGTCTCCAACTTTGCTCTTTTTCAATATTATTTTGACTCTTTGGGTCCCCTGAATTTCTATATGAATTTTGGGGTAAGCTTTTCAATTTCTTTGAAAAGCCAACTTAGAATTTTGATAGAGAGTGCACTGAATTTGTAGATCATTTTGAGGAGTATTGCCATTTTAACAATATTAAGTCATCTGATTTATGAGCGTGAAATATCTTTCCATTTATTTAGGTATTCTTTAACTAATTTCAACAGTGTTGTGTGGAGAAAACTACTCCAACCTCATCAGATGACTCCACTGGATGACAAACATATTCTTATCCATGATTTGAAAGCAAAAAAGAAACATAAGATGATGTTCAATAATTTCATATCTATCCCCGACAAGGAAGAAGGAGAATGGATGTGCAGGTGCTCTGGAGTTTTCAGAGAAATATCAGGTTTCACACTACAACTGTGAAGCTGTAAAGGGAAGCACTGGGTAGTTTCACGGGTTTGAGCCCTTAGAGTTTAGGGACATTAGAATGTGTGAAATCCCTTTAGTAGACATTAAATGTGGGCAGTTGAAAATAGAAAATACTAATTATCTACAGAAATAATTAGCAAGATCCAAACAAGGATATGGAGAGAAATAGCTCATATAGCTCAGAGTTTGACCTCATTCATGAAGGGCAGAGGTGCCTGTATAAAATTTGAAGCCAAATACATATCTTGAACATTACTAATTTCAGCAGTGAAAATATACTTGTAAGGTTCTTTGTAATACTATGCAAACTCTCTAACGCAGATTCAGATATTGATATTTGAAGGTCTTGTTGCAGCCACAGTCCTGGAGGGTGAACTCCTGATTACTTCAAATGCTGATGATGTGTATTAGTCTGTTTCACAGTGCTGTAAAGAACTTCCCAAGACTAGGTAGTTTATAGAGGAAAGAGGTTGAATTGATTTGCAGTTCAGCATGGCTGCAAAGGGCTCAGGAAACTTAAAATGATGGCAGAAGGTGAAGGGGAAGCAAGACACCTTCTTCACAAAGTGGCAGTCCTTTTTGTGAATGAAGGAAGAACTACCACACACTTATAAAACAGTCAGATCTCATGAGAACTTACTATCATGAGAATAGCATGGAGGAAACCGCTCTCATGATTCAATTACCTCCATCTGGTCTCTCCCTTGACATGGGGGGATTATGGGAATTATGGGGATTACAATTCAAGATGAGATTTTCTGTGGGGGACACAATCAAACCATATCACAGTGCCTTCGGTTGTAGTTTAGGTTTGATTCACACACTTTATAACACTGTTTGTACTGAATTATTTTAAAGTAAATTACATATAGTATTATAGCAGTATGCTCATCTTGGAGTCCTGAGCTCTCAAAAGTTCATTCATGTGGTCCTGGGAGCTATTTCCTGTCCTTTCAACACCCTGATAGAAACAGTCCCTATTGTAAGGATTCACAGGTTAACTAAAACCACATTTTTTTGGCTTTTGTATTATTGCAGTGTGTTAATACTAATTGCCTCATGCCTAATAGAAATTGTTATTGGCAGTCATACATGTTTTTGAATACTAATAGTAAGGGAAGCGTATTTTTAACAGTTATTACTTGTTTGATGTACAAGGTCATCATACATAGGGCAACTATAAGATTAAACTATACTAAAAAGGCCTAAATAGTGATGTGAGTTAATTATGTGAAACAGAAGCAATGCTTTCAATGAGTTTCTGAACTGTTGCCTTGGAGATTAGAATTCTAGGTTGTCTGTATTAGTACTTGAATCTATATGATCAATTTTAAGTGTCATGATTATACTAATAGAACATTGTATTGTAATAAATCAATACTTTGATATCTTGAGATTTACTCTCTCTAGAGATTCATATTTGGTTTTTATTTATGTAGGAAAGAATATTACAGTCAGCTTGTTCAAAAGCTGTAAACTAAAGACACTCAACTAATTGTGGGCACTTGAATTTCCAGAAGCTGTATTTTCATGAGCTATAGATGATTTCATGTGTGTCCCATCCAAGGGAGGGTATTAATGGAAAGGGGCTCATCTATGTTAACCATCCTGCCTTCTGCCTTGCCAAGTCATCTCTTTTCTATTGCTATTAATAAGATACATGGCTGTACCAAAAAACCCGATGAGATATGTTTAGATGACAGCCACCATTTCAGCTTGTGGTTGGAAAACCTGCAACTGTTTCTTTCTTCACCCAAACTGTGTACTAACCCTTGTTCTCCAACTCAAACTGAACACAATAAATACCTTTGATGGCAATAACATTTTGCTGTCTTGATGTATACTGGTTCTAAGCTACTATTTTATTACAGCAGTGCCTTTTATTTCTTGGCCTGTCAGTGCTGCTTGATTTAAAGTTCTGGATATTGTGTGATTAGGGTATCATTTGGATCAAAAGACCTACATAGTCACATAAAACGGACAACCTGGTACTGGCTTGAAAGAAGGCATAGGAGTTTATCTCACACTGAAAAAGAGAGAGAATAGAAGGTAGGTTATGGAGGTCTGTACTGAATATTCCAATGTAAGAAATCTGGAGGAAATAAGGGTTTTTAGCAGAGATAGCCAGAGACTTTTTGCTCTGTCCTGTGGGTAGTGGTAGTAGTAGTGGTAATCAGTTATGATTATATTTGTTGCTTAGTAATAGAAGCTTGGAATACCAACAGCTTAAATAAGATAAAGTATATTTCTCTCTTTGATAAGCAAAGATAGAAGATAAGCAGTAAAGCTCGTATGATGTCACATTGAAAATTCAGAACTCGGATCATTCTATTTTGTTGTTATTTCACCTTCAATATGTGGCTTCCACATTATGGTTCAATATGGCTGCTTGAATTAAAACCATCACTCCGCAGTTTAACAAGCAGGAAGTTTGGAAAGTATAATCTTTATTCCATACTCAGACAGAACTCATCTTAGCTCTGTAACCAGCTAAGAGTCATAATTTATATTACTAAGAAAGAAAAAGCAAATAAACAAATCAACATTAATAGCACCAGCTTTAGGGAGCTGAAGGTACTCAATAGTTGGGAACATTTAGAAGACTGAAGTAGGTTGAAGGTATATCATTAGCTAGCTTAGTTAAAATCCAAAATCTGAGGTTGTTTTCTACAATGGGCCATCCTAGATCTTCAGAGTCTTTTGAAGTCACATGGTCAATGAAAGAGAAACTACAAAGGCTGCCCAGTAACAGGTCTTTCTGTCAATTTTCAGATACATTTCTAAGGTATATGTTGTCCTGTTGTGACTTTTCCTTGCTTTTGAAGGTTTCTATATTTCCCTTATAAAATCTCTTCTGTTGATGGTCCAAGTGTACGACACTATTGAGTCTGTCAATAGAAGCTGCTTAATGTTCATTCAAAACATATATTACTTTCACATAAATAGTATGGGATCAGTAGAACTTAACAGATGAATTAGAAACAAACAGAATACGTAAAAATTTAGATTATAAAAGGTATGTCATAAATTAAGAAAGGATTTATTAAATAATTAAACATTCAACATAAAATACATATATTAATAATATGAGAGATGAAATGAAAAAAGCTAATACCCTACCACATACTAGATACCTAAATAAATTCTAGGTGGATTAAAATGTTAACTGCTTAAAATCAAACCATAAGAAAACTAGAAGGAAATACAGATGAATTTGGAAGGATTATTTTTTAAAATGATAAATATTCAGAGGTGGTAAAGGTAGAGTAAAACAACTCATATATAGCAAAGTGTAAATTGTCACACCTTTATAGAAGAAAATTTGGTAATGTACATGGAGTCAAAGTATTGAAATTCTTTGTCTTAGTAATTGTATGTCTAGAAATAAATCTTAGAGAAATAATTTGAGGCCAGATGTGATGGCTCAAGCCTGTAATTCCAGCACCTTGGGAGGCTGAGGCAGAGAGATCACTTGAGGTTAGGAGTTTGAGACCAGCCTGGCCAGCATGGCAAACCCCATCTCTACTAAAAATACAAAAATCAGCCAGGTGTGGTGGTGCATGCTTGTAATCCCAGCTACTTGGGAGGCTGAGGCAGGAGGATCGCTTGAATCTAGGAGGTGGAGGTTGAATTGAGCCGAAATCACATCACTGCACTCCAGCCTGGGTGACAGAGTGAGACTCTGTCTCAAAAGAAAAAAAAGAAAAGAAAAAGGAATAATCTGAGATATGCATAGGAATTAGTGCATAAAGGTATTGTATTAGTTATCTATTGCTGTATAACAAATTACCAATAATTTAGCAGCTTAAAACAACACTCATTTATCAGCTCACAGTTCTGTAGGTCAGAAGCCTGCCACAACATGACTGGATTCTCTCCTCAGGGTATTGGAAAGCTGAAATCAAGGTATCAACCAGGATGATTTCTGGTCTGGAGACTCTGGGAAAGAACTTCCAGGATCATTCAGTTTGTTGGCATAATTCAGTTCCTTGTGGCTGCAGTTTGAGGTCTGTGTTTCTTTGCAGGCTGTCAGCTGCGATCTGCTCTCAGCCCCTAGAGACCACCTACATTCTTTGCCATGCAGCATTTCCTACCTCCAGCCACACAGAACTTCTTGTGTGTCAAATCCCCTTTGTACGTTGAATCTCTGATTTCCCCTATCTTTGACCTCTAGATCCAGGTTTAAAGGGCTAATGTTATTGTCAGGCCGAATAGGATAATCTCCCTATCTTACAGTCAACTGCTTTGAGACCTTAATTATATCTGCAAAATCCATTACAACAGTACCTACATTAGAGTTTGACTGGAAAACTGTGTGTACCTCAGGGACTGGGACTTTTGGAGACCATCTTAGATTTCTGTCTGCCATGGTTTATCCTGTGTTACTTGCAAAATTAGGAACAATCCAAATTTCTAAGAATAAAATATTGATTAAATTAGTTGTGGTAAATTCATATAATAAAAGAGTGCTATTCAAAACTCCTTATATAAGGTCATATGAAAATGCCGAAGCTGATAAGTTAAAATGAAAATATTAAACTATGTATATGCATAGAAAAAGTCTAGAAAGAAATAAGCATAAATATTGACTGCAAGGCTCTATTATTGGTTCAAACCCTGAAAGCACGCCAACCAACACCACGCGGCGGTGTGGAGCAACACGCCGTTTTAATGAGCACCTGGGTGCAGACGGGCTGACGCCTAAAATGGCGTCAGCTCCAAGTGAGGCCGAGGCAGGAGTTTTATAATCTCCTGTAAACGGGAAGTGTCCCAGTCTGAGGTAACTGCTGTGTCGTACCCAGATGGCCTCTCTCTGGATCTTCAGATGGTACTTGTCTTCGGCCGGCCCTCTTCCGGCCTCTGCTCTCTTGCTGAGGCACGCTGCTGGCGCAAGTGGTCTTGCGCCGTGGGACCCGACCTGAGGAGGAAGGAGTTATTCCCCCAAGCTTTCAGGCCCCAGGGAGAATCTTCGTTGACAATGGAAGACAGTATAATAGGTAATTAAAATATCTTTATATTTTTTCATATTTCTATATGTTTTATAAGCATGTACTAATTTTGTAATAAGAAAAAATAATTTATTTAAAAAACACTTGAGCATTTTCATGGGTCACACAGTGTTCGTCTATTTTAGTCTTCTCCCCCAAACCATGACTGTAGCTTTCATACAAACTTAGCAATTCTCTCACCTTGTCATCTTCAGTCTCTTTAACCTGCAGGGGAGGAATACTGCTGCACCTTTTCTCCTTGACTTGTGCGTAGCTCTAACGACAGAGATTTATCGTTACCATTCTTTTCCTCCTGTGCCTTTGGCAGACAATATTAGCTGATCAAGGAACTCTTCCTCCTGATCCTGGACTCTGCTCTAGGTTACTCCAGTCGGTTATGCTTCATCAGTTGGAATTGGCATGAAATACGAAATCAGCAAAGCCTAAACTAATCTGAGGATTGAGAGTGTCTGGCCATGCTTGGACAGGCTGTGAGGCAAGCCAGCTGGGTTTCTGTTCACATGGAGAGTAAAGAGCTTCTTGGAAAGAAGTTCCTCCTAAAGTATCAGGGGTCAATATACAAGAACATGGCTGTAGGGCAAGCAGCTGTTAAAGGTGAAAAGTGATTTTGAAAGCAGAATGGCCTTTGCGAGTCTAGTCTGATTTCTCTTTGTCACAGCCCCATGGCTGAGTCCTAGAGAGCACAAGGCAACATTCCTTATGAATGGATTGAACTGATAGAGATGGCTGGTGGTGTTCCCACTTGAGCAAAGTGACATCATCCTAAGACATCACATTCAGGAACTGTAAAGAAGGAAACACACTATAGGACAGTGCATGCCAGTCAGGCCCCTGGAATTTTTCAAACTAATGCAGTGATTTCAATTAGGTTGGACTTTCTAAAATTCTACAAATGGCATCGGAGACAAAGAGAATATGGTTTTGCTACCATTTTAGGTTTACTATTGTAGCTCCAAATTTGTGTGAGACATGAATACATGAGTTATTCTTATAAATTATGTGATATAGGAAAGAGAGCTAATATGGTCTTCCTTTTACAGATTAGTAAAAGCATGGAGAGGTTAAACCTGTTCACACAACAACTTATGTTTGAGAAGGAATAGAACCTAGCTGCGCCACATTTTTCTAACTAAACAGCATGTGACAAGGCCTGCCAAGCAAACACTTTGAATAAAGCCCTGTATCAGATGCTGAGGGCTACCACACATATAATGAGAAGTACAAACCCAATATAACTCACTAATGTCTGTAAATGTGATGTGATTTGTAGATTTCAACTGAGTGCATTTTGATTTCAAATTGTAAGAATCAGTATGTAGCGGATTATATTTTCAGAAGATCGAAAATCTCACATGTTCTTTTTCCAATGTGATATTGACACTTTATTGAGAGAATGGGGGTCTTTGTCCCTCACCTTCTACTTTGGCAGTTCCTTTTTACTGCCTTGCCAAATAGAACGTGGAGAAAGGTTTGCTACATGATTTCTGAGGTTTGTTTATAACACGTGATATGACTTTTGGTTTTCTTGGAGGGCATAAACCTTTACATTCCTAGCTGTCATGTTACAATCCTGGCTACCTTGAAGCTGCCATCCTAGAGACACTATGAGAAGGGACCACAAAGAGACACAGAGAGATGTCTGAGAAGTCCGATTTCTTCCAGATTCTGCTCTGCTCTTCCCAGTTCAGGCCTCAGCTATGACAATGAATAAATCTTTGAGAGCCCCAGTTGTGACCACCACCTGCCTGGAGCCTCATGAGAGATCCCAAGCCAGAACCACACCAACACACTGCTCCCAAATTCCTGATATGCAGGACCTATGAAACAAATTAATAGTTTTTCATTCTCCTAAGTCAAGGGGTGGTTTTTAAGACAGCAATAGTTATCTGATGAACAACAGGACAAACATTAAAAAGTCTTAGCTGCAACTCCTGCTTTAGTGAACTGAGAAACCAACAATGTTTAATACAAAATAGTTCTTTAGAAAAATAAAACTGATTAATCCAGCCATTTCTTCTTTATTGCACAAGCATTTATCTTTGAGTGTGGTTTTTACTCCTGACAATGCTTTTCACGATAGGTTTTTTTTTTTTTTTTTTTGACCGGAAACCATCTTTTATAGTTCTGTAAAGGCTGCGGTAAAAATCTCAATTTATTGAATGATGGCATTTCTAGATTCGTTCTTTAGGATAACATGAAAAGAGAGAGGGAGCTCAAGCCAATTGACATTTCCTCTTTACTTCAGTTTCTATTTCTTGGAGCTTGCACCTTCTTTTATGTATATGTGTGTTTGTATATATATACATATATATATATATATATATATATATATATTATTTTTTTTTTGAGACAGAGTCTCACTCTGTCACCAGGCGCCAGGCTGGAGTACAGTGGTGCGATCTCGGCTCACTGCAACCTTCTCCTCCCAGGTTCAAGCAATTCTCCTGCCTCAGCCTCCCGAGTAGCTGGAACTACAGGCACGTGCCACCATGCCCAGCTAATTTTTTGCATTTTTTAGTAGAGACGGGGTTTCACCATGTTGGCCTGGATGATCTCAATTTCTTGACCTTGTGATCCGCCCACCTCGGCTTCCCAAAGTGCTGGGATTACAGGCGTGAGCCACCGTGCCCGGCCGGAGCTTGCACCTTCTAAGCAGCACTGGTTCCATCCTGGGATGAGCTGACTGAGGATATAAGACAAACAACAAAAGCAGAATCTGACAAGGCTTACCTCATTTTAAGGCCTGGATAACACTAAGTTGACTTAAGTGAATTTACTAGAAGTATTCATAAAGAAAGCACTTTCAGATGATTCAAATTCGTTCTCACACTTTAGCATGGTAGTATGTTGAGAGATTTTAGGAAATATTACATGACATCAACGAGTTCATCAAAAGAGCCCTTGCACCGTTTTCTTATCTCTCAACTCCTCTTCTTCCTCTTCTTTTCCCTTAATGAAAGCCTCTCTAATCTATATTTATCTTCTAAATCAATTACTTGAACCTATAACTTAAACTCTCTAAATCTTTCTATTCAGTTGTAAAATGGGGTTCATAACAGTAATCAGTTTTATTTGTCCGATTAGTCTGTCATTGGATCAATATATAATGTCCTACCTCTGTAACATTTATTTCTGCTATTGCAGCATCCTATAGCTTTTGGATTTAAATAGGGAACTGTGAGTTGATGGGGGATGGCTACTCTACTAGACAGGTTTGGAATGATCTGGGCACCAAGGATGTGATCCTTTGAGAAGAACTTCTAGTCTCCTAACCTAGGGGTTACAGAAAGTTACTTAAGCAGCATGGAACAGCTGAGTGGCCTTTGTCTTCAGGTTTCTTCCTATCTTTACAGAGTCCTCAGCATTTAGAAGGACACTCATTTTTGTTCTGCTTAGTGCATAAGAGAGAATTAGGCTCATTATTTTCAGGAATTCCAGGGAGGCCTTGCCTTTCAAATGAACACAGGATGGTTTGGGGTCACTTAAAGCCAATGTTTTTTTCTTTGTGGAGGGGAATTAGATAATGCAACCCTAGGGGGAAAACGAGATAGAATGAGTTTTGTTTTGTTTTGTTTTGTTTTGTTTTTAATAGGAAAATAACTGGAAGGCCAGAGAAGGAGGAGGCATGCACTATTAAATACACTTTATATTGTTTGGGGAAGCACAGCTTATTTACAGAATCCCTCTATGACAGTGAATTTAATCGTTTATTTTTTTTTTGTAGCATTAGATTGTAAAGTGTTTTGAAATGCTTCCAAATCTCTTATTCTAATGAAAGGCCTTCTTTCCAGAAAAGAAAGTGAGTTACAGATATGGTAAGTAATGTGCGCTAGGACTAGGTCAGCCAAGAGAGCTGTGTCCCCTTTCTTCAGGGTTCTTTTGAGTGACTGTCTCACCCACTTGGTAAACTCACTAAGCTAATCTCAGCAATGAAATGTGTCACCTCTCTTAGGCAGCCTGCTGGAGGTGCAGCGTGACTAACTGAAATGGGTCACTCTAATGACGGGAATTTGAAGTACTGTGGATGGCTTGTGGGGGAGGCAGATCTCGTTTCCTAGGGCTGTGAGGACACTGTCATCTACTTCTTGTATACATAAGGGTGACTTAACCCTGTCCTCGGTGAAGTTAGCCATTTAAAGATCTCAAAGTTGTAAGATCTGTGTTGTATCCCTGGCTGTGGGAATTGGGCTAACCCTGGGATCGCAAGACAGCCAAACTCTATCAGAAACTTGAGATAGCATTATTGACCCATTTTACAAAGAGCAGAGAGTTGTGGTGTGTACATCGTTTATTCACATCTAGGCCATAAACAAGATCAAAGTCAGAAATGATAAAAGTAGGAAATTCATGACCATCTCTGCTACAGTTCTCTCTAATAGGACTATAACTTGATGAGAAATTGTGTGCACCAATGTCAAATAAAGTATCATGTGATCATTGAAAAACAAGAGCATTTGACTTGTTTTTTCATGCTTGAGTTCATAATGCCCCTCAAAAACAACAATTTTTACAATGCTGTTGGGCTTCTTTAAATTATGATTGCTTTAGTCTGTTTTCCCTGGAATTGTTTTACTGCTTGCTTTTCCTCTCCCTTACTAGTAGTAATATGATAGTTTGTGCTTTGAAAGGAAGTTGAACCCTAAACCCTAAAGTAATATATTTGATTTTTCTGTGGAAACTGGCAATACTCATGAACTGGTCCTACTAGCAATCCAACTGCATTATTTCACATAGCACATTAAAGCCAGAATTTTGGTCCTTTTCCTACCTTCTATTGATCTTCCTCCAACAGCTTGCAAGCTACCAGTCTTTTTACATTTGTTCTTATAGTTCTACACTCTTGTTGAAATGAGAAGCTAAAATTTGCTTGTCGCAAAAGCCTTCTTTCTCTAACCTAGAAGACTGAGGAAGTTTTTGCTTTCTATTATTTTCCTTATAGAAAATAACCTTCTTAAAGTTAGATGTTATATTTTATTCATTTCTGGGTCTTCCATCATACCATACAGGTCAGACATTAAGTAAGGGCTAGATGTACACTGTGGTCTGAATATTTGTGTCTTCTGTAACTTCCTATGTTGAAATCCTAACCCCAAGGTTATGATATTTGCAAGTGCAGCCTTCAGCAGGCGATGAGGTTATGAGGGTGGAGATTAGCGAGCTTATAAAAAAGACCCTAGAGGACTCTCTTATCTTTCCCCCATGTGAGGTTACAGTAAAAAGATGGGTATCTATGAAGAAGGAAGAGGGTCCTCACCAGGCACCAAATCTGCCAGCACTTTGATCTTGGACTTCCTAGCCTCCAGTTATGTGATGGATAAATTTCTATGGTTTATAAGTCACTCAGCCTATGGTAGTTTTATCAGGCAAAATGGACTAACACAACATATTTGTTGAATTAAGTTTCTTATGAGAGTAGTCACCCAGAAAGAAAAATGGAAGTAGATAGAACAAAATTCAGGGTAAACTCAGTTTCTTCTGCTTGTACATATACACATACACATAAACATATTCATTATACATAACACTAAACATCTATTAAACCAGGACATGATACACCTTCACTATAGAGCCCATACTGCATTTAGATTCTCCCGGTGTGTGTGTGTGTGTGTGTGTGTGTGTGTGTGTGTGTGTGTGTCTTGTTTGTGTGCCGACTCTGTTCTGCCAGCAGAGACTATTCTTACCATGCACATGGATGGCATAAATTTCTTACTGCCAGGGAGAGCATCTGGCTTTTTTGGAGGACTTTATGTCATTGCAATTTGGGGAGGTTGTGCTAAATCAAACTATGGTTAAGTCATTGGCAGGACTGTCTAAGGACATAACGAGAAAATAGAGACGGATGCAGGCAATCATAGGAATGCGAGTATGCTTGAAGATGAAAAAAATCACCAATTGATACTGCAGGCTCAGATAAGGGCAAGGGTCAGATGATTAGGAGAACAGAATGATTAACAAGAGGATAAACAGGGAATGCCAGGTGTGGCCCCTGTTAGAAAAATGCCAAAAGTGAAATGTGAAGTGGAGGATTGCTTTCACTTTATCTGAATGGTCTTGGAATTAATAGCCTATTGAGAAGAAGACAAACAAGATTGAAAATGAAAATGAGTAAAACACAAGTAAGAAACTACACGGCTTTAGGGAGTATGTGTACTTTGGGAGGAAATTGTCTTAGAAATAATCATTGCACTATTTGGAATTAAAGAATGGAGTAATGGCTAATAAAAACATTTTTGAGCTAAGGTGATTAACTCAGGTAGGTAGCCTGGGCACATGGAACATAAAAATGAGTAAATTCTTCTTAATTCTTGAGCCATGTGTCTTCTATGATTGAGATAATTAGAGGACAAGCGTGGCTTTTCGGAAGCTGGGGGGAACTGGGAGCTCAAGGGTGTTGACTCCTCGAAACACCGAGCTGTAGGGGAAGTCACACTTGCCAACAGTGCCTTTTCAAGTCCTTTTAATGTGGCCCTCTTCTCCCCCAGGGACCTCCTCTGTAGACTTGTGCCTTTGTGATACCTCCTCAGGGTACAGAGTCCCCCAGTGAGGTTTCTTTGGAGGGTATGGTGGCAGGCTCTAAAATTTTTCATCTCTCATCCTTGTGTCCCTCACAGTTTCTTCTCCTAATCTTGTTGAAATACAGTTGACAGTTTGGTTGGAGACAGGGATGGTGGATTATTTTAGGGGCTAATTTTTGCATAGAATATAGACAGTCATGACTACTGATGTACTCGTTCTAACAGGCTATCATAGACAAATGGAGCAAACTTCACTTTTCCGTCTTGATGTTAGCTCACCATTCTGTGTAAGCACATGTCAACAGGCTTCTGCATAAGCAAGGAAGAGAATTATCTCTGGGGAAATTTCTAGGAGAGTCAGTTGAACTTCTTTGCGCAGGTGTATTACTCCATGAATCTGTCACAGCATTTGAAATTCTACCATTAAACTGTCTTCCTTTGAATTAAAGCTCTATAGCCTCAAGTATTGTTTTCCATTTTTATGATAGTTTCAGTCTTGATTAAACAGGGTAACCCATGCAGACAAAACAAAACATTTTCGTAAGACCAGCTTCAAGGAGAGCACAAGAGTATGAATGCATTTGTTGTGTTTGCATACATCCAGAACTCACAGTCACAGCTGCCATTGACATCCTCCCAAGGTTGGGAGAGCCAGTCTTAAGGACACTGCATCTAGGCCATGGACAATGGTGGCTGGAGCCAGCTGGTGAACAGTAAACAGGAATAGAGACGGAGGTACAGGTGCAGACGGACAGGATGGAGGTGTCACATTCTTATGAAAGAAGTAGCTATTTTACTAAAACTGAACTGAGTGGGCCACCTTCCCTTTTGGAACTCCAGGCAGCACTGGATGAGGCTGGTGCTGTATCAGGCTGCAGGTTTATCTCTTGCTATGACCATTCAGACTTCTATTTCAACATTTCTGGCCTGTATAGAAAATTTGCTTCCTCTTAGATTCAGATGTTTAGCTCATACCCTGTTGAGTCTAATTTTATTTCTTGTTTATGGATCTTTCCTTCCTGAAATTTCTCTTACTTTTTTTTTTAATTAAGTGACTTCAGATTTACCTTATCTTCTATAAATTTTGAAACCTCAATTTCTATTCTTGCTTATTATTCTTTAATGAGGTTATTAAATAAGATTGCAATGGTAGCACATTAAAATCCTCTTTGGAACTCAGTGTATTTCCATTTTAGACTTTTTTCCTCAGTGCTTCAGGCTGTCTTTTTTTATTCAGGATCTTGCTCACATCTAAACTAATTTGAATTAATTTGATCATTCAGTTACCATGAGCTTTGTGATATGTAATAGCCTAATTCCTCCATCTCATAAAGTGACAATGCCTCTGAAGCCTGGAGGAAGTGTTATCTAAAAGCAGTTGAAATTGCCTACAGAGTTGAGAGGCCACAAAACGTTCACCTAAAGTCAGATTGCTCTGTTGAGTTGACTAAATGCTTGGGAGAAACTGTGGGTCTGGCCTAAGAGTAACATTATTGCAGCCTATGACTTGGTGGAATTCATTTAAACTCTCCCTACTTGAGCCTTCTGTCACAATACGAGTAACATTTTCCAGTTATTGTGTATAAACTTTTGAGGAGTATATATTGAGGAATATACATAATGGTATATATTATCTGTTAAATTATGTATTATCTGTTACTAATAAACATAATTCTTGATATCATCTTTCTTTAATCTCCTTATTCAGGAAGCTGATTGACAGACATCGACTCTAATTCTTCTAGTTGTTCTCTTGCCAGCCCACCTTGTTGTACAACCAGAGGGCACCATCCTATGGACAGTAGTAATGCCCCTGCAGCTGTGCAATAAACAGCCCTGCTCTAAGTCTAATAAGTTGCTTACAATTCTTTTTCTCTACGATAATTTTGCTTTTCTTATTGCTATAGAGATGATATGACTGCCTTGGAAAATAATTGTATACTCAGGGAAAAATCATGTGACATAGGTTTTTCCCCCAACTTGTCCTGTACACTTTTCCATCCTCCTTTATAATTTTTTTTGTATTAAATTCTACAATATAGTCTATATTACTATAGAGCTTTTTAAAAATTTACTTTTCTTTTTACTAGAAGCAGTAAGAAGCACAGTTAACCTTTTCTTTTCCTCACATCTTTCCTGTTGATCAAGAAAGATTGGCTACTAGTATTAATGAAATAATTGGACTGGTATTTTGGCTCCGTTCTCATGGACAATGTGCACAGGTCCCTACACTCTACACATTTGACCTTTCTGCTTCCTCATTATGTGAATGTGACAGCTTCATACCACATGCAATTTTGATAGTATGCACAATGTTAATTCATTGCAGCCATTTGATGCCTTTTTTTCTTATGGGTTTATTCACTTTTTTTTTTTTATTGCATTTTAGGTTTGGGGGTACATGTGAAGAACATGGAAGATTGTTGCATAGGTTTATTCATTGGTCTGTCTGTAGGTAAGAGCTAAAGTGTAGAAAACAAAAATGAATTTAAAGAAAAAGACACTATCCATCACTTTTCCAACTCTTCTAGGCCTTCTCTGCCTGATACAATGAAGGGCTCACTTCCATGGGATGAGAGAGGGAGGCAGAAGGAAAAATAAAGCAAATCTGAGTAAAGTATGCCAAACCTAACTTAGCAGACCATATTAGTCTGTTCTCACACTGCCAATAAAGATGTACCTGAGACTGGGTAATTTATAAAGAAAAAGAGGTTTAATGGACTCACAGTTCCACTTGGCTGGGGGAGGCCTCACAATCATGGCTGAAGGCAAAGGAGGAACAAAGTAATGTTTTACATGGTGGCAGTCAAGAGAGAGAGCATGTACAGGAAAACTCCCCTTCATAAAACCATCAGATCTTGTGAGACTTATTCACTATCATGAGAATAGCATGGTAATAACCCACCCTCATGATTCAGTTACCTCCCATTGGGTCCCTCTCATGACACATGGGAATTATGGGAGCTACAATTTGAGATTTGGGTGGGGACACAGCCAAACCATATCACTGACTACCTAAATGAATGATAAGAGGGAAAGAAAATGGCTCAAGCTAATTGCTTCTTTATAAAATATAGTAGTTGCAAGGGTATGCAGTTCTTAAGAGCTGTGTGCCTCTAGATCACCTTTATGTTTTCTTTTTTCTCCCCAAATCATTGAGTAGTGTTGACTAGGAGAGAGAAAACTCGTTTACAAAATAATTTTTTTACAAAAAAATTTTGCAAAAATTATTTATTTATTTTACAAAATTATTAGATTTTACCAGTGGAAATAGAACGTGTGATGTCAGTGAATTCAGGGGAATGTGTACATTTTAGTAAGATACTGGGTAAAGTACATTGTTAGCATTTGAGGGGGTAGTGGCAAGAGTTGAAATGAAGATGTCAAAAGACAAAATTGCACCAAATTTAATTTCAAGATATAATTGGCTTTTATTTGTGATTCTAGAATTAGATGATCTCTCATTCTATAAAATAGAATGCGTGTTCTGCTAGGAATGACAGAATGGTTGGTTTTTGTAAGGTGGGAACAAGGAAAGAGAATGCTTTTTAAAAAGCAGATTGGTTAACATCAGGCTACTACAGTTCACCTTTTTTTGTAAGGGTTAAAGCAGAGGGGGACTTCCTTATTGCACTGACTCAGACAGACTGGCTCTTTCTGATTGATTGCTGTGAATCTCTCATTTTCAGGAAAAACTGGACTGTTTGGGGGTCTGCTTGCTTCCTTAAAGTTTCATGAGTCCTTCAGACTGTTTGGGGGTCTACTTGCTTCCTTAAAGCACTTAGCATGAGTCACTCCAGTTTTGGTTTCATTTGGTTTGCTTGGACCTAGTATAGGAGGCGAGTCCAAAACAATAACTTTTCATAAGCTTTGCTTAACAGAGGCTATTTGCCACGCTCCTCTTCTTGTTGATACTTTGTCCCACATCTAGCAGTATATCAAATATGTGTGGGTGGACATCTCAGCTCTCATTTAAGCTCTGGACACACAGCCTCAAAAGTGAATCATTTGATTTAGGGACGTATGTATCAGTAGCATGGTCAATCTGTGGAGTCATAGGTCCTGGAAATGAGCTGAGGCATCTTGGCCAGTAACTCTGGTGTCCTAGGTATCTGGAGAATTATCTAGAGGGCTCACACACTTAGCTTCACGGACTCCTTGACTGGTGAAGAGGACCATGACCAGAGGAGGGTCATAAGGGTAACCCTCTAAAGTATATGGGTATATGGGTGGTATTGTTCAATTTGTGAGACCCTAGGAAAAAAAGTCAGAGGACAAGATAACCTCCTTCAATAGTGCTTGTACCATTTCTGGTTGCTTTGGTTATAAGGCCAGATGTCATATAAAGTATATTCAAATAAACACAATCATATGCAAATAAGGCTAATTAGTAATCAGGAGCAGAGGGATTTACAATCAACCAATGTCATCCTGGGGAATGTTATAGGGAGTAGTTTGGGAGGATTTTGAATCATGAATAAGGGGTAACATTCAAGACCACTGATTTTTAAACATCTCTCTGAGGTAAACTAAACTTCTCATACCTTATAACATAAATTAGCAGGACAATGCACTTAGCCTTTAGCTGTTACTGTTTTAGATTACTGGCTAATTTTCCTGGTCATTCATTACATTTTCTTGATGGAACCAGGACTATCACATATGCTGTATACATTTAAAAACCAAATGCCCATCGATGATAGACTGGACAGGGAAAACGTGGCACATATACACCATGGAATATTATGCAGCCACAAAAACGATGAGTTCGTGTCCTTTGTAGGGACATGGATGAACCTGGAAACCATCATTCTCAGCAAACTGACACAAGAACAGAAACTCAAACACCGCATGTTCTCACTCATAGGCGGGTGTTGAACAATGGGAACACATGGACACAGGGAGGGGGAGTATCACACACTGGGGTCTGTCGGGGGGGGAAAAAGGGGAGGGATAGTGGGGGGGTGGGGAGTTGGGGAGGGATAGCATGGGGAGAAATGCCAGATATAGGTGATGGGGAGGAAGGCAGCAAATCACACTGCCATGTGTGTACCTATGCAACAATCTTCCATGTTCTTCACATGTACCCCAAAACCTAAAATGCAATAAAAAAAAAAAAACTGTGGGCTGGAAGGGGAGAGGTTACTGGTCCCAGCTTCCTTGATGGCTGCAGAATAAAAAAACTGTGGCACAGTGGTTTAGGAAGGAGTTATTCATAGTGGACAGTTTAGAAATTATGGATGCAAGCAGTTGTCGATTTTTAACAGTAGTGAATTTCATTATGGGCATGTTAAGGTGTCTCATTTCTGTAAAGATGTTGTAGAAAAAAAGCAGGTTCTTGCCACATGACAAATAATACTTAGGCACGCACACACTTTGAAGGGTGAAGGGAAATGGAATTTACTGGGCCAATAGGAAAAAGGAAAAATAACTCTCGGCAAAGCAAGAGAGCGTCCTGGTAGCAGGTTTCTTGCCTACAGATTGAATCTCAGGTCACTGCACAGGAATGGGAGAGGCCAGACTCCTCCCATCTGCAAATGGTGGGAACTTCCCATGGCTCCACCCCATCCTCCCAGTGCACAGACTGGTCAAACATTCTCTGGGGTACCTTCCCTCTTATCCTCCTCCTGCATCTATCAAAGAGATAGATAACATTGTCACTACTAAGTCATGACTCAGAAAATACCCCCTTTCAGGGCACTACTTAGAAAATACCCCTCCTTATTCAATGGTATTTAGAAACCAGTGAACACTGAGGAAGCATGAGAGAGATAATTCCCCACTAGATGTTTCTAAACTGGGAGTGTTATCAATGTCTCGTGTGTGTGTGTGTGTGTGTGTGTGTGTTTGTGTGTGTGTGTGTATGTTATTGGGAGGCAGGAGAAAGAAGGTCAGGAAGATACATTCTCACTCTTTGTCAAAAACCCCAGGAGAACTTCCCTTTGTGGGTTTACCCGACCATAGTCCGACAGACTGAATTCAATGTAGTCAGAGACATTCCTGAGGAGTCTGAGCCACGCCGACCATAAGCAACATTCATGGAGGAATTTAATATTAATTGAAAATGACAAATTACAAAAAGCTCGAGGGACCAATTCCCTCACTGTCTAGGAGGGGAGTAGGGCAATTTACCTAGATGCAAATGCACCATAAATAACTGCATAGCTGCAATCCAGCTGAATTAATTTACATCTAAAAATCTGAGAGGTGGTCAAAGCTACCTCTGGGAAAACAGAATAGCAGTATTAAAACTTGTAGTGTGTTCTGTACTTTGGAAAGTAGGATATCTTTGAGCATGAAGATTATTGAAGAAAACAGGGCCAGTCATTGTTTACCTCAGAGAGAGGGCCAGTGCAATGGACTTGTGGACAGAAAAGATACATTTTACAGAGTTTGGCCTCCTGTGTGTGTGTGTGTGTGTGTGTGTGTGTGTGTGTGTGTGTGAATGTGTGTAGAGAGAGAGGGAGAACGAGAGAGAACATATATAGAAAGACCGAGAGAGAGAGAGAATATATATGGAGAGAGAGAGAGTATATATGGAGAGAGAGAGTATATATGGAGAGAGTATATTTGGAGAGAGAGAGAGAGAAAGAGTATATATGGAGAGAGAGAGGCGAAACTCTGTAAAATGTTTAAAAGGTTTATTTTGAGCAAATTATGAGTGATCATCACCTGGGGTACAGTCTCAAGAAATCCTGAGAACTTGTGGTTGGGTTACAACTTGATTTTATACATTTTACGGAGACAGAAGTTACAGGCAAAGACATACATCAATACATGTAGGTATACATTGGTTTGGCCAGAAAGGCTGGATATCTTGGGGGTAGGATGGAGGGGCTGCAGTCTGGGGGAAGTCACAGGTGGATTGGTAGATTTAAAGTTTAAAGATTTTCTGATGGGCAGTTGGTTGAAAGAGTTAAGCTTTGCCTAAGGTTAAAATCAGTAGAAAGAAATGCTTGAGTTAAAATTAGGGGAGTTGTAGAAACCAAGGATCTTGTTATGCAGAGGACGCCTCTAAGTAGCAGGCTTCAGAGAGAATACATGGTAAACCTGACCTTAAAAGGTATCAGACTCTTAGTTAAAACCCTCCTAGATCTAGAAAAGACCTAGAAAGGGGAGGAGATTTTCTACAGATCCACAGATACAAATTTCCCCCATAAGAGATGGTTTTGCAGGTTTGTTTCAAAAAATGTCAAAGACATATATTTTGGGGTAAAATACTTTCCTTGAGGGCCTGCTAGCTGTCATATGCTATTATAACAGAGTCAGGTTGGCACTTGGTATCTTATTGCCACAAAAAGTCTATTTTTTGAGTCTTATAATCTCTATTTTAATGTTAATGCTGGTCAGTTTTGCCTAAACTCCAAAAAGGAGGGAAGATAATGAGGCACCTCTGACCTCTCTTTCTGTCATGGTCGGAAATTCAGTTTCTCAGGTTTCCCTTGGCTCAGAAAAGGTCTGTTCAGTTGGTTGGGGCCTTTGGATTTTATTTTTGGTTGACATTCGTGTGTGTGTGTGTGTGTGTGTGTGTGTGTGTGTATTTATATGTACCAGAAGTCTCCAACTTTTACCATTTCTTGCCAAACTTCAACCCCAACCTCTCACCTTATAGTCTGGTGTGTCATGGGAGCTGATGGAGTCAATAACTTGCTCTTGTCTTTTGCCTGCATTCCTCTGTTTCTGTCGTCTCCACCTCCTTGAGGTTGAACCCTCTGATGACTGTAACTTGTTGGTTCATAACATTCCTAGTCCTTGAGTCAGAGCTGGCAGAAGGAGAATGTATCTTAATTGCCTGTGCCATCTTTTCTTCTACTGTCTGTTGAAAATATTTCTGGACAAAGTGGAGCTTCATCCTAGGAATTAGAAGCAGGACAGTCTATCAGAGTTAATGTTGAGGGGTCAACTCAACCAGTGTAATGAGCATGAACCATACAAATGAAGTGGGAAGAAGACAATGGGTGGTGGATCTGAAAGCTGACATAAGAACCAAGTTTGTCCTGTCTGAAGGAAGCCTAGGAGTTGGAGGTAGGGAGATAGTTGCTTTGAAGCATATGTCAGTGAACAAGTGATGTCTTATGTCTGGAGCTTGAGCGTTTCAAAGCATGACATTTAGAGATACACCATACTATTTCCTCATTTTTTCAGATCTAACTCCCTCATCTACTCCCATTTAATCTGAAATGTGGCTACTCATCCCCACCTGTGGCCACTCTCCTAAACTTCTAATTCTAGTTGTGTGCCCTCCAGGCCATGGTGGATACTGCCTTAATTTTAAAATAATGTTATTTTAGCTTCCTGGACAATTGGCCTCCATTGTATTATACTATTTTGGTAGCCGGCCCTTCCAGGCTGTGTTCTCCACCTGCTGTACAGTTAAATTTCCAAGTGTTTTTGTGTTTCTTGAGTTTCTCATTTGGAGCCTGACATTTAATAACTAATATTTCTTGACATGGCTTACATGTTTGTACCTCCTTTATACACTTGCTGAATCAGCATGAATATATGACTCTGCTTCACTTTTTATTCTTAAATTTAACACATTTTTCTCCTTATAGTGATTGATCTCCTGGCTGTATCCACATCCAGATTCTTAAAGCCACTTTGGTTCCATCCTTGTTACTTAGGCCTACTACTATACTATATCCCTGGTACAGAAGACAGTTATTCTACTTTTCCGTACATAGAGTGGGGAGGTGATAGAAAGGACAGAAGAAACTCACAAAGTATCCATCTACTAGAAATAGAGCAAAGCCTCATGGAACCACAAAAGTGAGAGGTACTGTTTGTCTTTTATTGTGGCCATATGATCTATTATTTCTACTTCTCTCTGCATGCCTTCACCATTTGTTTTCACATTAGCTTTTTTATGAGTCTGTATTTCCTGTCATAACTTTGGTCTATCATAGAGTGGCCAATGGTTTGGTTCCCCACTGGAGGAATTGTCCACTCCTGATCCAACAAGAGATGGCCAAGAAGGAACTCTCTGGTAAAATATGGCTGCTCAAGCCCACCACTTCAGCAGAAGCCATGAGTAGAAGTCATGAGTAAGGCTGACTTCTAAAAAAGGGCCAGGGATTGAGCATGTTCCCCAAGCCTGTCTAATACAATTAACTCTAAGAATTTGAGTAAAAACCAATCAATTCAATGGTCATGCATGAATGGGTCGATAATATTTTTAAAAAGCAAACAAGATACTGTCAAGTTATGGAGGTGGTGTTAAATAATCAGAGACAAGTGATTGAACCAAATCAGGTATGAGAGGTTGGCAGAGAAGTATATGCTAAAAGGAGGTAAGACTTTAATGAAATTTAAACAGAGTGGAAAATGTGGATAAACTTGATTTGATGACTCAATTAGTACTAAAAATATCCTGCAGGAATATGTAAGGGCAAGCGAGCCATTTTGAGTTTCTTTGGAAAAATATTTGTAACTGTTGAAAAGTATGTCCAAGGTTTTGTACTGTTCTATTAAAATTTCATTAAGAAACTAATTAGATAATTATAATTACTATTGATTAATTCCCCTTTATTGAGAGCAGAAAAGCATATTGGATATGATTATGTGGAAAAGATTAATAGAACCATATGTGGGTAAGCAGATCTGGAGAAGGGCAGCCTGTACTAAAACACTGATTCTCCCAACCGCCTATGTCTTCCATGGACAGTATATCTACATAAGGTATAGTTAGTCCCTCATATTTCCTGTATAGTTATCTCTGAGAAGCTGAGAGCTTCTCTAAGGTGCTGTCAGTGACAGATTGTTGGCAGCCATGGCACAGAGCAAGTGAGGAATGCCATGCAGGATTGGTGTCTGTCACCTGAAAGCCAGACCAGCGAGGAAGGTAGGAACAAATGGGACTCTAAGTATGTTAGACTGTCAGGAGGCAATAAGCTTAGTCAAGAAGAGGATAGATGTTAGACTAGGATTTGAATTCTAGCCAGCACTTTTAGGGTGGACTTAGGCATACTGCTTCATCTCTCTAATCTGCTTCCTCAACTATCAAATATGGGACACTAATTCTCACTAAATAGGATAGTTGTTAGGTTATTGATAATATATAGATAAAATGCCTAGCCCTGTGCTTGACATGATGGGCTTGTAAGTGGTAGTTATTATTATTACTCAACACAGATGAAAGAAACAGGCAGGAAATGGGATCTGGGGTTGAATATGGCACACTGTTAATTATCCGAAAGGGATTCAGTATTTTCCTGGTACATGTTTATAAAGCATGGCAAAATGATTCAGGGAACTATAAGTATATGGAGCTAGTTTATTGTAACAAAAAGAGAGCTAGGTCATTTGGGGAGACTTCAAATTTTTGCAGTCGGCAAAAATAATGCTGCACTATTTTCTCTATGCCTTCACTTAGTCATCATCTAAAAAAAAATTGAGACCCCTTTGAGCCCTTTCTTTTCCTTTCAACATGAAAAAGCATCTCATAAATAGATTCTATTGTGACTTTCCCTAGACTGGCCCCTCTCTCTTCAACATTTTCCTTTTATCATGAATGCAAAATGTTAGTGTAAAACTTTCTTCTTTAAATTATCTTTTAAATCCTTCATTTCAAATTTCTGTATCAAGATTCTGTTACTCTTGGTATGAGATTCCAGTTTCTTTCAAAGTACCAAAATGCCTGAGCTTTCAAAAGTATTGCTATTTCAAAAGAAATTATAAGCAGGATCATTTGAATGTAAATCGTAGACAACCTGACAGTTTAACCAAATCCCCAATAATTAAAAATCTGTTATCTAAGAACAATATTATGCTACTTTACTATAATACTATCTTCCACTTAAGAAATTTAATATTAATACAATCATATTTTCTAATGTAAAGTTCATATTCAAATTTTCTTAATCATTCCTAGAGTATTCTTTATGGTTTTGTTTGTCTGCTTTCCATCCTGGATGCAGTCAAGAATCACTCATTGCATTTGGTTTTCCTGGCATTGGTACAGCACTTGTAACAACCCGTAACATGATGTTGCTTTCTTCTCTTACCTTCCTTTTGAAAGCCAGCAAGACGGAAGCCTACTCTACTTGCTCACAAGTGTGACCCTTAAATTTTTATTTTATAAATTCTATAAATATATAATAAGAAATACTGTACACTAAGTTTATTTTTTTTTAAGATTAGAAATGCTTCTCAGGAGGTTGGGTCATTCTAGAAACCTCAAGGCCCAAGACTCCTTTGGAGGAGAATATTTCTAAATCATTTGATCACCAAGAGGCATTCCAATTGGGCTTGTAGGAAAAGGGTAAAGAGAGTTCCCACATCACAGAGGATGGTCTTTTCTTGAGAACTGTTTATTTTCCTAGGAGTCTGGATTATTGAGGATTTAGTACCTGCTTGATATTAAGCAATCCTCATATAGACCTCTAAGATAAACTAATATTTTTAGTCAAAGATGGCAGCCTAACCAATAAAAGAACTAGAACTCACTAGTATTATCAGCAATGTTGTAATTATAAAATGATAAATGTCAATATATAATATGAAAAAAATCCATGATTAATAATTACTTACAGGATTCTTGTTTAGGTCCACATTGTAGTATCCTTTTTAGTCTTTCAAAGAATGCTGTCATTATTTCCACTGTTTCATCACTCTAGGTTGTAATGAGACATATTTTTCTTCTTGCCTGACTTAAGGGCTATGAGAGAAACTCTGGAGTGCTCAACATTGCTTTAGGGTTTAATAAATATTCAAAATCATTGCAAATGAGTTCAACACTGGACAGTAGAAAGTTACATAAAGCTATTATTTAAATACATCAGCTACAATTAGTTGACTGACAAATTGTTTCTTAAGTGATGCACTTTTAAGAACAGCTTCAAGAGCTATCAGTTTCTCTGTAGCAGCAGCCTCTGACATAAAATGTTAAGGTTTCTTTTTTGAGACAGAGTCTTGGTCTGTCGCCAGGCGCCAGGCTGGGGTGCAGTGGCGCAATCTCGGCTCACTGCAATCTCCGCCTCCTGGGTTCAAGCAATTCTCCTGCCTCAGCCTCCCGAGTAGCTAGGACTACAGGTGCACGCCACCATGCCCAGTTAATTTTTGTATTTTTTAGTAGAGACGGGGTTTCATCATGTTGGCCAGGATGGTCTCTATCTCTTGACCTCGTGATCCACCCGACTCGGTCTCCCAAAGTGCTGGGATTACAGGCATGAGCCACCGTAGGTTATATAGAAAGTAGAAGAGTTACTATTGTTTTTTTATCTTGACATGGCCTTCCCCCTAGGATTAATTATTTTTCTTTTTGTATTAAGGGTTTTATCTCAGTTGCTTTCACTTCCAGGGTAGCAATCCTAGAATAAACAGACGAATAAGGCAACGTTGGTTGATTTGACTTCATACTGATATCAAGCTTTGAACTTTTTCGTTGTTGGAGTAACATTTTCATGAAATTGACAATACTGACCCTGTTCCCCTTCCTTCCCAGTATGGTGGACAGAGAATATGAAAGAAACAAAGAACAAGAACACGCTGTCACTCTTGTGCTTTGGATTCAGGTTGTTTCAGCTTAATTCCAGAACATATCAGAAAATAATGCCTTTATGGCCCAAATTTGTAAGGTGACATTGTGATTCTTTGTGTGACATTGTTTACTATCTTCCTTTCATTTTCTACATTGTCTCTGTCTCTCCCACTCCAGTGTTGTCAAGAAATTTCAATTTTTTGTTTTTGAGTAGAACACAATGGTAAGATGGTATGCAAAAACTACCAGGCAAGTTTTCCTGGGGGATGCCATTGATTTTACTTAAAGATTTTGGGGAAAAGTTAATAAATTAGTAATATTATTTAAATTGTGTAACATTACAACAAATAAATGTATGTTAACAAGATGCAAAATTCAATGATTCCTAAAAAGAAGAACAAGACTTTATACTTTTTGTTTGTTTGTTTGCTTCTGATAGAACTATTCTTTGCTATTTGGGGTTGTAGGTAGCAATTGTAAGAGCTTTAGGTCCAAATCTAAATAAAAGCCAGCTTTTAATTGTCAAGGAAATTTTTTCATTAACACGTCTAACTTTTATCCATATATAATAAAGCTTCTTTTTGGGCTTCCCAGTAAGCAGATTCTAAGATGGAGTAGCTTTGTCTTGCTTCATTTAATTCCAGCCACACTTTTGCATTTAAGGTTCCTTGAGGCAGTGACTTGTATAAGGCCACATGGTAAGTAAGGCTGTACCTCCACAGGCTGTAGGTGACACAGGTTCTCAGAGAAGGGCTGTGGATGGAAAGGAAATAATTGACACCTTCAATCTAGGCAGCCTTGTGAAATTAGCTTAGAGTGTCCCAAAGTAAGTGTTTTGGAGAAGAAAACATTCATTTAGATATAAAAATTCAAACATGCTTATTAAAATTCAGTCTTACAACTCATATTTCTGTATATCTCCCTGGGATGACAGTGGAGTTTGAGTAATATCCTTTTATGAAAGCAAGGAAAATCTCCTTTCTGTTTGAGCCTTCAAATTAGAACTTTGTGCTAACTCATCACCAGTAAGGGCATACCTTAATTAGGCTATGATTTTTCTTTTCAGTATATTTGGAAAACTGAGTTGTGCCATGTTATACATTGCAGGTTTGAAATGTTTATTTTTTTTTCCCATCATGAATAGCCAGATAGCATCCAAATACTTATAAGTCGATGTAAACTATGCAGCCTAAAGTTCTATATTCTAGAATATGATTACAGAGTAAAATGTTTCCTTCTCCTCACCATTATATAACAAGCAAAATTAGAAAGTATAAGATGTACCTGACTGCACAAATGAGCCATGTTTAGCTTAATGTCAGTCTTTGCTTTGGCTTTGCTCCATCTCAACTGTTGTGTTGAGCATTCAGATGGCTGTGAGTTATACCTTCTATTTTTTGGAATCAGGGACAGGGCACCTTTGTGTATCATGTTTCTTTTCCTCCCAGACTGAGACTGCAAGTCTCTATTCTTTTCACAACTCTCTGGGCAACACTCCCATGTTTCCTTGAATAATACTGAGGTACAGAGTAAATGTCACATGATTGGCTCTAATTTTTCAGCTCATCATTGTACTCTCTCCAGCAGGATGAGGCCTGCTTGCCAGTTTCATTACATGTAGCCTTGTATCCCAGGGATTGGGCTAGTTCCTGTTCTTACTTTCAGACAAATTCCCCTGGACAGTCTGACCCTCAAATGATTCTCCTATTGTTCCCATTACCAAAGAGGGTTCCATGACCCGCTTTGTCCATTTTGGGCCACTTTATTTGATATTCTGTCTTCCTGGAATGGAGCTTGAATTGCCATAATCCTTTTGCGGATTATTCATTATTTGTCAGCCACTATTGAGGTCAGTATTCTGCCTACTCCTGTTCCCCATCCCACAAGCTAAATAGCCATAAATCTGAACAGTATAGACTGAGATCCCTTCCATAGACCTTGATATCCCAGAAGGTAAAAATTATTGTCTTTGGTCTTTGCTGTTGGATAACAGGTTTTAGAAAAGGAACATAGAATATAATTTTTTATGGGACTCATGAAGATATGTCTTAGGATGGGTTCTCCCATAAGCAGATCCTGAGATAATGATATCAATGAAAATCATTTCTTTGAGCGATGATTTCAGGAAGCACTGGTTGGAAAAGGAAGATATGAGCTGAGGAAGAATATCACTACAGGAAGAAGAATCACTACAGGCAACTATGGCTCAGTGCTTGATGGGGAACTCTGAAAGGTATTGTAGAATATACCTCAGAGTTGTTCCACCATAGGGAAACAAGTGTACTTATTTATTAACATCTGTATGTGATTGAGAGCTTCTCCTGGGAGTGAGCTGTCTGGATCTGCCCTGGCAAAGGGCTGCATTCTAGTTTCTGTGGCCACAAAAAGCCATCAGTCAGAGAATTGTGGACAATTACATTAAGAAACCATTGGTGTGCATTGGTATGGTAAGTATTGAGGGGGATGAGGGTGGGTATGGATATTGACTCCTACACAGGAGAAATAAACAGTGGTGGGAATGGAGGATGAATCATATAAACTCAATGTATTGGATCAACCAAATGCATTTTGAATCTATTATATTTTCCTCATAATTCAAGCTTGGGTTTTGTAGTTAGTCTATAAAACTGGCTTATCTTGATAATGGAGATTTTGTGAATTTTCTGTAGAATTTATTTATATAATACTGAAGCTGACTGTTACCCTCCCTGGGCATCCTTATAGGGTATCCCCAAATATTAATAGCAAATGTTTGGTAAGAACTTGTGCAGAGTTTCTTCTCTGAGAAACATTACAGGTCTGAGAAGTAAAGGGTCAGAAGAGGTATGATTGGGAACTGACAAAGGGATGTCTAGAGAGACTGACAACTGAAAATCACTGAGTATTTTGGTTATATTGGATTATATTTATTAATATTGGAGTTGAAGTTAACAAATAAATGTTAAAAGGCTGTACAGTCTACTGGAAAATAATATTTTGAGAAATTCCTTGGCATGGTTAGTATTTCAGAAACTTATTTTTCTATCAGTATGGGGATTTGAAGGCATCCTGAGCAGATAGCGGAGCAGATAGGGAAGCAAAACAATGCAGGGTCTGAAGAACAATTTGAGAACTAAGTAGATGTAAGTACTCAGAGCAGCAGTATATTAAATTACAGCAAATTATCTTTTTATTTTTTTATTTTTCTTAGATACATGGAGGAAAAGAAAGATGTGGTATTCTCCACAGCACATTTTTGAAGTATTTTATCATAATATTTTCCTGGGCTTATGTAGTGTTAAATGACTGCATCATATCTGCTTCGAGTATGTTGAAATTCATGTTTGTTTAACTGTGTGGTCATAGATAACGTAAAGTAGACACCCAAGGCAACTGAATGTATAATTCAAATGTCACAGTCATTTATTTCATCAATGTAAAGACGGTAGAGAAAATGTGTACACATAACTTAATATTAAAAATAATTCTGATCTATGAAAAGAGAATGCAGGGAGATAGCCAAGGAATGGTGGCTACTTAAATCTGAATGTTTCAACATATCCTCTAAAAGCTATGCAAGTCAACAAAAATAATAGCTAAAGCCACACAAATCCTATTCTTCCACATGACTATAAACTAGAATACAATACACAGTTCAATTTCTTATAAGTAGAGAAATAGCTACCAATTTTCAGTAGAGCTATTTCTCAATTTCCCACCCCAAGACTTCCATAGAACAAAGTGCCGAAAACTGAAGAAGAGAGAATAGAGAGAACTTTAAGGCAATACTTATGGGGAGATGAGAGTAAAAGGCAAGGCAAAAGAGCTCTTTGGAAACTGCACAGTGAAAGGAAAAAGAAGGAAAAGGGAAAAACTTAGAATACAGGGGTAAATAATAGTTAAATAAGAAAAACATGCAGCCTTTCCCCATTTTGTCCCTACACTAAAAAGCCATCTGCTTTGCTTCACTGACGAACAGAATGATCTGCAAGTAGGAATCTGTAAGCCTCCCAAATTGTCCTTCCTGACTACTAAATGCAGCGATGTACTAAGATTTTACAGAGAATTAGAATCAAAACATTTTATCTGATGAGAATTGACTCTAAAAGAAAAATAAACCACAAAACAGAAAATTGTCATGTAACTCTACAAACTAAATTAAATAATATCAAATAAATATTTGGCAATATAAAAAATGTGTCTTAAATTAATTTTCTAAGAGTAGATGTGGGGGAAAAAGGGATAAAATGAAATGAGAATTTATTCCATTCAGAAAAGAAATACAAAAAAAGAGACTAAATAATGTGTCAATGAAGAATAAATGAAATAAAATGTAATAAGCGTCAATGCAGAATAGCAGGGAGATAACGAAAAGAATGAAAACACAATAAAGAAGGAAGGAAAAAGAGTCAGAAGAAAGTGTTTGAAATGAAAAATAGGCAAAGATCCAATATATGATTAACTGAAGTCTCCAAAGATGAAAAACAAAGCAATGAAACAGAACTAACATTTAAAACAATAAGATAATATTCCAGAAATAAAGGAAAACCTGTATCTACATATTGAAAGGGCCTACTTGGAAAAACTGACATGGAAAGAGTACTCGGAAAAATTGACATCAAATGATTCGATCTGAAGCATAGTCTAGTAAAACATTTGGCTTTAAAGTCCCAGTGTCCTCAGACAAAAAAGATCTGACTTACAAAGGCAAGAGACTTAAAGAAAAGAAACAAAGAAGCAGTAATTTCAAGAAACTTAAGTAAGGAAAGTATGAGCCAAGGATTTTCTATCTAGTCAAGATAACCTTCAAATATCAAGAGGAAAATAAAAAGCCATTTTAAACATACAAGAACTCAAAAAATTCTTAGCAATGCTGAGAAAATATACAGTAAATACTACATAGAGTATTTAGAACATAAAGTGTTATGACAGTGTTGAGACCAAATATATGTCACATCAATAAATATGAATGAGCTTAATTCATTTATTAAAATAAAAATTATTTTTAACTTTGCTCACAAAGCAAGATCGAACTAAATACTTTATAAAAGGGACAAATATAAACCAAAGTGATTCAGAAATGCTGAAATAAAGGGATGAGCGCATGCATAACAGGAGACAGGAAACAATGTGAAAACTGTTGGGCTATAAATATTCTGCCAAAGGTTTAAGACCTCAATGTTTTCACAAGGAAACATCAGATAAACTGAAATTGAGAAAGATTTTACCAAATAACTGGCCTGTAGTTTTCAAAATTTTCTAAAACGTTAAGGTAATGGAAAACAACAAACACAGAGTCAGGAATTGTCCAGATTAAAGAAAACTAAAGAGACTTGATAACTAAATGGAATGTGGGATCCTGGATTGCACTCTGTACCAGAGAGTCCAATGTATAAGTAAATATAAATATATACTTACTACAGATGACATTATTGTGGTAATTGGCAAAATATTAAGGATTATAGATTAATAACATTGGATAAATGCTAATTTCTTGATATTCATATTTTTAGTATGATTATATCAGTGAAGTCCTTGTTCTTAGAAAATGTACATTATTTAGGGTTAAAAAGGCATAATATCTGTAACTTACTGTTAAATGGCTCTGAAAAATTAAAAGTGTGTATACGTGTGTGTGTGTGTGTGTGTGTGTGTGTAGGTAAATGTCTGACGGTTTTTTGTACTCTTCTTGCAATATTTTATAAATCAGAAATGATTTCAAAATAAAAACTTACAATGGTAACATTCAAGGGAGGGCTACAAATTAATTATGTTAGAGATTTGTTGCCCATGGAAGAATTTGAGAAAATTATCTGCAGACTTTGCTGGATTATAAACTTTATTGTTTTGGGGGGATCCTATTTCAAGGGCTTGCTCTGCCGTGGTTATTGAGATGTGACTGGCTGCAAATGCCAAGCATAACGTAGTGTTATTCTTAAAGAGAAAGTGTACCTTCACATTTCTTCTAAGTGACTTTGCCTTACCTGGAAAGAATCTTGGTTAAAGAGAAAAAGGGAAAAAAGATGGAAAGAGTGAGGGCCTCTTTGGGCATAGAGGCTTTAGAGAGTTTTTTGAGAGGCTATTTTTATCTGCTAAATATAAGCATTTGAAAAAATCAGAGGCATCCTGGGATTTCTAAAATTAACAAGTACATGTCTACTGCATCATAGAACTCAGTCTTAATAATATATTAAACAAATAATAAATTAAACAAAAGCAGAGATAATGGGTCTTGGAAGTAATAGTTTGCAAAGCAATGGTTCTTAGGCTGTTTGCACACTTTGATAACAACAGATACTTTGTTTTACATTGACTTTGGGAAGAATCAAGGCATTATATGATAGATGCAAATGTAAAGGTTTATAAGCCTGCAGATCCAACATGAGATTATGTTCAAACTCTATTAACAGAGTTACTTCACTCATTCATCTCTGAGGGAAAAAGGAATGCAAAATATATAGACATTTCTTTTTTGGCCTTTTACTTTGCTTTAGCTTATAATTATCATCCTGGTTAAAATATTTGGCACTTTAAAAAATTTTTTGGAAGCTATAGAAATACAGAGAAGTACAGAAACTAGCTTAAGAGATATCCATGATTCCACCACCCAAAATAATAAATACTAACATTTTCTTACTTTTGCTTCAGAAATGTTCTTAATAAAAGAAACAGAATACTAAGAACTTGATTACATTTATCCCCCTTCACGCCCATTTCCCTCCTTCCTTCCCCCAAAACAACTATTAGCTTGAATTTGGTATGTATTCCTTAAGTCCGTGTTTATTATAGAAATGTAATTTATTTACAGTATGTTTATAAATAGTATGTAGATAAATAATATATATTTTGGTTGTGTGAATATTGAAAATTTCGTAAATTGTGCCATGATAGTTACAATTTTTCAGTGTTTTTATTTGAAACATGTTCAATATGACTATATTTCAATCTAGTTATTTTATTTTCATTACAGTATAGTATTATAATACATAAACTACAATTTATTTTTCATTATTCTTCATGAGTGGAGATTAATTCTTCCATTTTATGTGTTGGTATTACAATTAATGTTGTAATTTGCAATTTTGTACCTGCCTCTGGGAATACATGAGTAAGATTTTTCTCTGCAATTTATTCCTAGAAGCAAGCTTGTCAAGTTCATTAGATGTTATTGCTTTTCAAAGCAGTTTAAAAACATAATGCTTCTTCAAACCAGTTATACAAATGTACTCACCACTTATGATTTATGAGCCCATTTCCCTAGAAATTTGCCAATATTTGGTATTGTCAAAATTGACATTTTTGCCAATTTTATGACTATGCCTTATTTCATTATTGCTTTATTTTTGCATTTTCTCAATCATTAAAGACATTGAGCATTTTTTCATAAGTTAATCAGTCATTTATGTTTTATAATCTAGGCACTGCCTGTTCATATTCTTTCCTTTTTTCCAGGGATTATGAGTGTTATTTTTCTTTCTTCCATTGATTTGTAAGATTTTTGTCATGTTTTTGGATACTAAACTTTGACAGATACATATGTGCCAGATATAGTCTCTCTATTTGTAGCTTGGCTTTAACTTTTGTGATGACTTTTGTTCTTATAAATTTCAGTGTCAGTTTAGTTTATGCCTCGGTTTGTTGAGATTTAAAAATTGATATTCTACTGGATTTAGAACTTGGAGATACGTTGACCTCTGTAACGTCGTTACTTTTCATCTGACGTCATATGTATAATTTATATCTTCATTAATTTATCTTTTATGTTTTTTTCATAATACTCTGAATTTGTTTTGCCATATAATTTATTAAAGTTGTTTCTAAGTACAATATTTGATATTATGAATATTTTCTTTTACATTTCTTAATTATGCTAGTGTATATTAATGCTCTTATTTTTTTCTGTGTAAGTGTAAATTCATAACTCTTTCTTCTTCTTTTATTTGTTTAATGGTTTATGGATGTTGTTACACAATTTCTGTGTAGATAATATTTTCTGCAAATAATTTCACGTTTGCCTTTAACTTTTCAATTCTTAGGCCTGTTTTTTTTATTTTTCTTATTACATGCTGTGAGCTTTCAGTAAAATATTTGATTTTTTAGAAAGCTCCTGTAGTTTCACCAGTAGGAATCGTTATTGGTTACTAATATAAATTTTGTCTAGATTCATTTTATCAGGCAAAGGAAATGCTTTCTATGACTAAAACCCTAAGATTTTGGATTTTTTCAGATTTTTTTGGGGGGATCGATTGAGAAGATCGTATGCTGTTTTTCTTCCCAGGGTGGGCACATGACTAAAGCTGGCCCATTAGAGTGAAGGAAAGACATTAGCACATACTTGAGGAAGTATTCTGTTTTGTTTTTTGTTTTTTTTTTTTTTTTGCTTTGGAATACAAAAAAAAGAGTATTTTCCTGGTTTCTGCAGGAAGCAGTTCTGATCAATTAGCTAATATAAAGAGAACCCAAAAGTGAATTAAAAGTAAAAAAGTGGATCCTAACCCTTAATGTGTTGTACCTGGAGCCAACCCTACCTCCATCCTTTTTATTAGGAGAATTGATAAGTATTCTTAACTTTTAATCTAGTTTTAGTGAAAGTTATCTATAACTTGCTGCCCAAAGCTGAAAGAATGATGGTAGATCTCAATACAACTACTAGTAATATTCAGAAAACATATATAGCAAGTTCAGCAGTCGACAAGGATGAAGAATGTCTATGAAATACAATGGTGAAATTCCACAGAACTAAGATTACATTGTAAAAACTGAAAATGTTGTTTTCTTTTTCAAGTTATTTCTTTATATTCAATACATGTTGAGGTAGATTAATTAATGGCCCAAATAATGGAAGAACATGATTTGTATATTATCTTGTGCCTAGGTGAGGTATATAGACTCTGGAACAACTACCATTGTGATTTTGAATAAGCCTCTTGACTTCGCTAAGCCTCAGTTTCCTCATCTCTAAAATAAAATAATGTGTAAAAAACACTTAACAATGGCTGGCATGAAGTAAGCATTCAATAAATGTTAGTGATTGCTGTTATTATTGGCAGAAAAAGAATTCTTTTTTGCTAGCCCTCAGATGCAGAGGTTTGAAATAGTGTATTTTTGTTATAGCTGTTGACTGATTTTCTTTTGAAAAGAATTAAATTCCAGTTAGCACTGAAACTTTTCTAAATGTTGGAAAATCTTTAATAATTTGTTAATGTAAGTACAAAATGAAAATATAAGTTTGAAGTAAAGACAAAAAGAAGGTAGAGTGGTTATCTTTTTTTTTTTATTTTTACTTTAGGTGTATACTATATCCAGCATTTTTCCCCCATGTTATCCCCTCCCCACCCTTCCCATCTTCCCCACCCTCTGCTGTCCCTCCCCTACCCCCCCCCCCCCCCAACTGCCCCCAGTGTGTGATGCTCCTCTCCCTGAGTCCTCGTGTTCTCTTTAAAGTTAAAACAGAAAATTTGAGAGTAATTTGACACTGTCCCTAGCTGTGACAAACTAGCTGTAACGGCCAAATGATGGTGAAAGAGAAATGAAATAATGCCTTAATGTCTTACCCTTTCAATTTAATTAAAGACGATGACTCAATGATTATGCTTTTTTTAAAATACCAGGAAAGTCTAGAAAGATCCTGCCTTAGGAGTAAAACGCTATTGCAGGTTGGTAAAATAGAGACCACAACTGGAAACTGTAAAGTTGCTTTGACCAGGAGGTAGGGACTAGGTGAAGAAAGATATGAGGATTGCTACATGGACTGTTAAAACTATAGTTATGACCTGATTCTTGAAAATAACTTAATCAGTAAAATTTCCAGATGGATGGAAATTTCTTTCTGTGAGGAAGTATCTAGGGAAGTGAGTTTAGCCTTGGTACAAGAAAAAAGATGAAGTGGTGATTTAAATATGGAAGTTGCAGTTAGGTAGATGTACCTTCTAGAGCAGCGGTGTCCAATCTTTTGGCTTCTCTAGGGCACAGTGTAAGAAGAAGAATTGTCTTGGGCCACATATAAAATACACTAACATTAACGATAACTGATGAGCTAAAAAAAAAAAAAAAGCCTGTTCATAAATATCATAATGTTTTAAGAAAGCTTACAAATTTGTGTTGGTGCATTCAAAACCATCCTGGGCTACATGCAGCCTACAGGGCCATGGATTGGACAAGCTTTTTCTAGAGTGTCAGGGGTATGCTGAATGGACCTCAGATGGAAACCTGAGAGCCAGCAGAGCACAGTGATCAATAGTTCAGCCTCTGGAGCCAGGCTTCTTGGGGCTCAGGACCTCGTTCTACTGCTTCTTATGTGACTGACCTTGGTAACTTATGTAACTTAGGACCTCAGTTTCCCCTCTCTTTAAAATGGAAGTAAAATATTACCTACCTTATAAAGTTGTTGAAAGTAGAAAAAGAATTAATATGTGCAAAGACACTTAAGACAGTGCTTGGTGCATGGTATTTAATATAAATTGGTTACTATTATTATCATTATTAAAAAACAGGACCATAATCTGATGTTTTGGATTTTTTCTTTGCAGAGGTGAGGGCTAGACTAGCTGTTTCAAATAATTCAAACCAAGCCTGACTTCTAAGAAGCCAACTTCTGTGGAAATAGAACATAGTAAAAGAAGCTCATGGGGATGGTGGTTGTTGGGGAGTGCCTGACTGTGAAGTTTGGTCTGTTGTTTTAGGTAGAACTGAATGTATCTTGCTGTCTTGGGCACCAACTCCCTGACAGGAAGTTTGGTCTAAGGGGGCAAAGCCCAAAAGGAAAATATTTGGATAATCAAGGTCATGCCCTTGACTCAAGGACTACTTTAAATCTGTGACAAAGAGAGAGAGAGAGAGAGAGAGAGAGAGGTCTTGTAAATATGAAGTAGATATTCTATATATTTTTCCTTTCCTCTTTAGCAGCACAAAATGAATCAGCTACAAAGCCAGAATAGTATTATAGAGCATGCACAGGACAGCCACATTTCTGCCCTTACCACAGTTAGAAGCTTAGAAGACCTAAGTTTGGTTTGCTTATATGCATTTTTCTTTCTAGGCTACTAAGAAAATATTAAATAATTTATGAATGTATTTGGACCTTTAGGTTGTACCTTCTAAACCTGAGGGGCCAAAGAAAGCTTCCAGGAAGAAACAAAACTCAAAAACTGAAGGCTGAGTAAGCTGCCAGGTGACATGATGAGACAGAATATGTCAGAGGAGTATAGGAAAATATTATTAACCACAAGCATTGTACTTGGATACTGTCTCCCCCATACCACTATCATTTCTTTCATGTTGCTTCTCCCCCGCCCCCGACCAGAGACACTGCCTCCTTAGGCATGCTTTCTTGGAATGCCATAGGCCAGGCAATCTAGCCCTCTAACTTTTAAATTTATGAACACTGCTAATTACCCAGAAAGTTTTCAGGGATCCCAAAGGCTGGGTGAGGAGGCCTTCCCATGTGCTCCCATAGCCACCTCAGTGCAGGGGGCTATGGGAGCACATGGGAAGCACATACAATAGCATCAATTGTACTCTATTATAAAAGTTCTCTCTCTCCCACTACCAAACACTGAGCTACTTGATGATAAGGACCATATCTTATTTGCCAGTTTGTGCTTGGCACATGGTAGAGTCCCTGGTACATACTGTGTTCATCATAGATGTTTGTTGAACGAACAGATCTCCAGGATTGACAGTTCTGTGATCTTTTCTGAAAGCTTGCCAAGAATAGAGACAACTCCCTTGAGTTACTCCTCTGCTTAAACTTCAATGGCCCTCCCTATGTCTTTAGGATAAAGATGTGTCTGGCTTTATTTCCTTTGCTGCTTTCATATAAATGCCATGTTCAGCCATACTTTACTCAATACCACTTCCAGAATGTACCTTGCTTTTCTATACGAACACATATTTCTTTAATTGTTCTTTTGCTCACATAGAAGATTCATTCTCCAAGCGTCAGCTTACATTTTGGTGAAGCTCTCTCAACTCTCCTTTCTCCAGTGCGTCTTTCCTTTCTCCAAATCTCGCTTCTACCAACTAAGCTTTTCTTCTCCTTTTCCTGCTAAAGCTGTCTGGATATGATTCCTGTAGCGGTTTTTATATTGAATGTTACTTTTTCTTTATGTTTCTCTCCTTTACAAGACCAAGAACTCTTAGCGGGCAGAGAGCAACACTTGTTCATCTTTCTGGCTTAGTAGGAGCCTGACATATCATACAAACACATGCAAAGCTCCAACTAACACCCCCTTGGCCTTCCCTCTGAGTTTAGCTTCATTAGGGCAAAGAAGCCTATACAGCCTTCAACTCCCTCCAGCTGACAGCCTCTTGCTTCCCGCGTTGGACTTCTCTGGTAATTTAGACACTGGAGAGGGGATCTCTGGGCTATGTCCTGGCTTCCTTAGCCTATATGCAGGTGGAGCTTAGAAGAGTGGAAGAATTTAGCAGACACAGGTTAAGCTTTCCACCACTGGGTGACTGAAGCCTTCAGATCATTGCTCCTTCTTCCCTTCCCTTTAGGGAGGACAATTCCAGGGAAGAATCTGATGCTTCCCCTCAGAGTTCCAGCGAGATTGCCTCCACTTTGTTCACAGTGATGTCGTCAGTAGTGTACTCTTATGTTCATTGGCTTTCTTTCATTCCTTTCATTCTGTCTCCACTCCCTCACTTCTGCTCCTTTGGATCACCTCTCGAAGATACTAATTGTACCCAATTCTTTGTCTTAAATTTGCTTTTGAGGAAGCTAAGCAAAAACACTATAGTGTTTAAAAATATTTTTGGAATGAGAGAATGAATGATGAATAAACAAATGAGGTAATGAATGAAAGAATAAATGGTTATTGTGTATTTGACACTCCTGCGATTTATTACACTTTGAACTCTGTGGCTTTTTCTTGACTCCAGTGGAGAAAGTGGGTGATGGAAATCCAAAGCCTATTGCATGGCTTTACTAGAGAAGGCAGGCTGCTGGTTTCTCCCCCTTTCCTCTCTCTGCCTCCCAGAGAGGCCAGTGAGTGTTTCTAAGTGAATTTCCTGTGGCTTTCATTTCCTAAATTGAAGCAGTTTGTTTCTGATAGGGATGTGAGAATTGAAGCCCCAGGATACGACCAAATTAGCCTTAGGCCCACAATAGCAGACCAAAGTTAGTATATTTTTCACAGCTTGATTAGAAGAGCTTGCATCTAGGAAGGGCAGGATTATTACATCTGACTTCTAGGAGAGCAGCTGGGGTATTATTCTCTAGCAATCTCACAACAGAGAATCTGCTCCGTTTGACAGCAGATTTCTTTACTCCACCCAGATCTGGCCTCCCTGCCTGAGTACCTTTCTAATATCAGAGCCCGTAGCTCTCCAGCTGTCTTCAGTTGCTGACCTTTACCTTCAGCTGTCATAACTCTGCTGTGATCTTTGAAATGTGCCTGCAAACATGTATTTTCTTAATTCTATTTTCTCCCCCAATGTGGTCAAAGGGCATTTGCATTTGTATGGAGAAGGAACATTGATACATTACATACACACAAGGGGCAGCTTTTTGTAAACTTCAACTTTCCATTGGCTGGTGGGCCATTGGTCTCAGAATCATGTGGTAGGCTTGATAAATATACACATCCCTGACCCACCCTAGAACTGCTCACTCGAAGTCACTAGAAGTTGAGGCCTGGGAGTCTGCGTTTTTAACAAGCTTATCAAGTGATTTTTATGCACAGTCAGGTTTGAACACCACATTAATTTGTTCCCTTGTATAATTTTTCTATAATGTTTTCTCCTTTCGTTCTCAATGAGAAGGTGGAAAGGACTCACTGAAATATCTATTTCTGTATGACTTTTGAGTGAAGCCAGAACTAAAGCAGATTTGCTATGCAGTGTTTCTCATTAAATACAAGGTCAAGGAGAAAATAACTCATTTACTTTTCATGGTAGATGATAACAAAGACTTTCTTGTTTGTGGCATATTCTGTTGTAGTTGGTTGGTTAACTTTGAGGGGGGGGGCTTCCTGGGGAACTTCTAATAGGAGAACCACCGTATAAGGGATTTTTTTCAGGTAGGATTTTCTTTGTTGGAAAAGATTAGAGATGGATATATCAGGCTAAGGGAACTATAAGTAATGAGGTTAAGGGATGAATATATGGTGAGTTCTAGAAAGTAAGTTTATTCAAATTTGATAAGGTTTCATCATCAGAAAACAAAGTACATGGATGTATGTACCAGATAGTTTCTGATGAAAGGACTTCACTATGATAAAACTTTAGCTTTTATAAAATGACATTTGAAAAATATTTCTAAACTTATGTAAATGGCAGGAAATACGTAATTTACTAAATTACTTGTTAATGAGCCTTCCAATACATTTATTCCATTTTTGCTATCAAGAAAAAAACCTATATCTCCTATGCAATTTCTTTTTTCCTTTATCTAGACAAAAAAAAAATTATATGGCCCATGGTATTTTATGTTAGACTTTGGCCATTAAGAAATTCAGTGTTAATTTTAGTGCTTGATTACAGAAACTCACAGCAGGCTTCAGATAAAATTTTCTTTCTCTACTCTTCATGTTATTTTCAGTCCTTCTTTTTAATCCATATTCTGGTAACCTGTTTGATATGTGCTTTGACATAGAAATGTATTGAATTCCTTTTTGGAATTAGAGAACTATAACTTTTACAATCTTTCATCCATGTATTCATCCATCCATCTCTCAGCAATGAGGCTCCATACGACCTGGTTCCTGCTTACTCTCTGACCTCATTCCCTGCTAATTTCTCTGTTGTGCACTATACTCGTGATCTTACCCAGCACACCAGTCTTGATCTTATTTACTTTCTTTCTGCTTGGATTTTCTCTTCAACTAAAGCAGTGCTTTACAATGCTTTTCAGGTCATGGAACACACAGAAAATGGTAATGTTTGTATAACACACTACGGTGAAGAGGGAAAGCTACTGATTACCAGAGGCTACTAGTATCGGGCTTTGACTGCCCTAGTCTCTGCCCTGCTGGCCCAAAGGCTAAGATGATCACTGTGTCATTGTGGCATACCACCAATTAGATATTTGAATGACTGTCTCCTTTATATTAGTTGGATCTCAACTTAAATCTCTTTTTTCCAGAGAAGGTTCCCCTCACCACTTTCACAAGAGTAGACCCCTCCAGCCTCTCCATCATGTTTTCTCAACTTTATCTTCCTTACAGCATGATCAGCACCTGAACTTACCTCACTTATTTATTTATTGATTTACTTATTTATAGTTTCTCTTTATTAATCTCAACATATGCTCCTTGAGTGCAGGGATACTTCTATGTTTTGTTCATGCACCAAAAGACTAGAAAAAGTTATAAGTACTCAAAAAATGTATCAGTTCGATGGAAACAGTGATTGACTGGGCCAGGATATTCCCCATTCCTGATGAAGCCTCCCTTAGTCTGGTTGGGGAACATACTTCAACGAGTTAAGGCAGGGACTTTGTCTTCCCATCTTTATAGTCTTAATGGATGGCATGCTGCCTGGCTAATAGTACACACGTATCAAGTGCTTGTTAAAGAAATGAGTGAAAGAAGGGATGAAGGATGGAAATAAATAGATCCTTGAACACAGACTTGACATTCTTTGGTCTGTGTCAAGTTCTTTGAGTGCTGTCAACTGGAGCTGGGCAGTTTAATCTGAAACCTGGACAATATTGCCAGGTGTTTTTTGATGCATTAGGCTAAAATGTAGTCAGGTTAATGTGAGACGCCCATTGTGTGATCTAGGGAATATCATTTAACTGTGAGGATTCAGTTTTCTTTGTACAAGTTGAATATATTTGGAATAGAAAAGCTCTGCAGCCCATTACTGTCTTTAAATATCTGCTGTTTCAACAGACAGAAATTCAGAAAGAGAATGTTGAGGAAGTTGTCATGGAGGTAATCCAGGTAATAGCCAAGATCCTCCTAGGGGGCCAGGGGCTATTTTTTAAAAACATAATGAGTGAAAATTATCCAGGTGGCCCTATGTGCATGTTTTTAGGAGTCTGGGTTTGTACTTAGGACATTTATATCTAAAAGACCTGAGCATCCTTAGATTCTAATCCCCTGCAAATCCAGTACCCCAGGACATAGAAAGCCAGCTGGATTGCCCTCCCTCTTTGCTTGTCTACTGCTGAGCAACACCTTCTCTTTAGTTGGTGATGTTGAATGAATGAGCAACAACAGCTGCAAGGTAGCTGCATATATGAAATAGTTTTCCAGGGTTGGGAATTCTGTTTTCTCAGTGTACTCCAGCATTTAAGAAACAAACAAGCAAAAGGCCTTTCTAAGCCTCTGTTTATTAATTTGAAAACTTGAATATGTCTAAGCTATTGTGAAGATTAAATATGATAGTGCACAGAAAGGGCCTTGCATAGTGCCAGGCATATAAATAAACACTCAATCATGCTGGCTACAACTGTTATTACATTATGCAAGTCATGAGCCAGAAGCCAAAATATTTAATCCCCCAAATACTGGAATTTAATTTAAATTCTTTCTACTGAAGATAGAGCAGTTGGCTATGATGTCCAAGGAATGAAATCCAGTACTGCACACAATGACAATCATCTTCTTCAATTAGAAAGCCTCAGAATATTAATATGCCCAGCTGTGTTTCCCAAACAATTTGAAAAAGCTGCAAAATCTAAAAATAAGCTAAAACAAAGAGATACTGAGTCTAGAGGAAAATTTCAATTTTAGATTTCTTATAGAAAAAGTTGTTATCATTGTGTTTGGCATTAAAACTGTATCAATACTGTATTTAGTGACAATCAGATACTCTGGCACAGTCATCTCCCTTTCTTTGTGACAGGATGAACATTTATCTCTTTGGAAAATCATTGTTTATTTGTTCTTGTTTTGTTTCCTGTTAAGTGATGGTCCTGGAATAACAACTTCCCATTCACAGTCAAAAGTATTTAAAGGTGTGGTTCATGCTTAAAGATGCTATTTATGTGTTTTTAGTTTTCAAGATGGCATTGGAAATTAAGAATAAAAAAGTTTTAGAAAATGGATATTATCAACTTTAAAAATGGATACAGACTGCTAATGATGGCCTCTAAACAATTTTTCAAAATCTTAGTTCTTGAATAATTTCCCATAAGAAATTGATAAAACATTAACAGCAATTTTTGATTAATTATAGTTTAAAGAGGTGCTTTTCTGTAGAATTTCTAAGTCATTGATTATAAACTCAAATAACATAATTTATCATAATTTCCCTATATCACAATCTTATCCTAAAAATGTTAATGTATATATAACTGTATATCAAACAAAAAATTATAGCTACTATTTATGCAGAAGAGTAGACATGTATTTTCCTTCTGGAGAACAAATATATTTCACATAAATGGAAATGATAAAGCACAATATAGAAAATATTTTGTAAAACTAAGATTTTTATTTTACTAACATTTGTTGAGTACATGATGCAAATAACTCTGCTAAATTTAGTTACCTTTTCTTATTTAATCTTGATGCAACCTGATAAGGTTGAAATTTTTAAATCTTCTGCTTCTGATAAATATTGCAGATTCTCTGTTCTAAACTTTTTCTCACTACAAAATATCAAAAAATGAGAGATTAAATTACAACTAGTAGGTATAACTGAGCTTCCTAGAACTTAAAGAAAATCGTTATTAGTCTCAAAATGATGGAAACAAAAAACAGAGTAATAAGCCAGTACTGAAGCTATAAATATATTGGAGGACATCTGCTGATCCAAGGGGCCTAAATCCTGAAGTTTTAATGTCTCTTCAATGAACCAGACCAAATCCTTGATCAGATAAGCTATGGGGATTGTAATGGAAGCAGCTGCATAAAACAAAAACTGTAAAAGAGCTTCAGTGAAAAGGGTAGGCCAGAAAAACAATGGATCTCTCTGGCGTGAATCCTACTTGGGGGATAAAATCTCCTCTGATAATACCTCGTCAGAGAAGATATCTTTACACAGTTTAGTAGCATACTGTTGTATGTAACGTAAGGAAAAGCACATCTTCCTGGAAGAATTTTCTGTTAAACCACATCTTCAGGATTTTCATAAACAGAGACTGGCCAAATATGAGCTAATGATATAAAATAACCACATACAATAGAAAACAAGCTGCCACGAGTGAGACTCAGGAGAAACAATCACCACACAAATAGTCATCCAGGGACACAAACATTGGAATAATTAGAGACTAAATATAAAATCAGCATGTTTAAAATATTAACAGAAATAATAGAATCATACACTTGAGAAAGAAACAAAAGTCTACTACAATAACTAGGTATATTTGAAAAAATTAAACAAATCACACTTAATATATAGTTAAAATTGAAAACCTAGAGGATTGATTAAATAGATCAGCTATAATTGAAGATAGAATTAATAGGTTGAAAGATAAATATGAAGGAATAAACCGGAATGCAGCACAGAAATAAAAATGAAAAATATGACAGAAATAGCCTGGACAACAGCAATACTCTGTCTCTACTACAAATAAAAAAAAAGTATCAGCTTAAGGAGTTTTTGGGCTGAGATGATGGGGTTTTCTAAATATAGGATCATGTCGTCTGCAGAGACAATTTGACTTCCTCTCGTGCTATTTGAGTACCCCTTATTTCTTTCTCCTGCCTGATTGCCCTGGTCAGAACTTCCAGTGCTATGTTGAATAGGAGTGGTGAGAGAGGGCATCCTTGTCTTGTGCCTGTTTTTAAAGGGAACGCTTCCAACTTTTGCACATTCAGTATGATATTGGCCGTGGGTTTGTCATAAATAGCTCTTATTATTTTGAGATATGTTCCATCATATCTACTTTATTGAGAACTTTTAACACGAAGGGATGTTGAATTTTATCGAAGGCCTTTTCTGTATCTATTGAGATAATCGTATGTTTTTTGCCATTGGTTCTGTTTATGTGATGGATTACGTTTACTGATTTGCATGTGTTGAACCAGCCTTGTATTCCAAGGATGAAGCTGACTTGATCGTGGCAGATAAGCTTTTTGATGTGTTGCTGGATTCAGTTTGCAGTATTATATTGAGGAGTTTTGCATCAATGTTCATAAGGGATATTGGCCTGAAGTTTTTTTGTTGTGTCTCTGCCAGGTTTTGGTAATAGGATAATGCTCACCTCATAAAATGAGTTAGGGAAAATTCCCTCCTTTTCAATTGTTTGGAATAGTTTCAGAAGGAATAGTACCAGTTCCTCTTTGTACCTCTGGTAGAATTTGGCTGTGAATCCATCCAAGCTTTACTTGGTTGGTAGACTATTTATTACTATCTCAATTTTAGAACTTGTTATTGGCCTACTGAGGGATTCAACTTCTTCCAAAGTTTAGTCTTGGGAGGGTGTATGTGTCCAGGAATTTATCTACTTCTTCTAGATTTTCTATTTTATTTGCATAGAGGTGTTCATAGTAGTCTCTGACAGTAGTTTGTATTTCTGTGGGGTCAGTGGTGATATCCCCCCTTATCATTTTTAATTATGTCTATTTGATTCTTCTCTCTTTTCTTTATTAGTCTAACTAGGGTTCTATTTTATTAATTAAAAAAAAAAAAACAGCTCCTGGATTCATTGAGTTTTTGAAGGGTTTTTCATGTCTCTATCTCCTTCAGTTCCACCGTGATCTTAATTATTTCTTGTCTTCTGCTTGCTTTTGGATTTGTTTGCTCTCACTTCTCTCTTTCATTTAATTGTGATGTTAGGGTTTGAGATTTGAGATCTTTCTAACTTTCTGATGTGGGCATTTTAGTCTTATAAATGTCCCCTCTTCACACTGCTTTAACTGCATCCCAGCAATTCTGGTACATTGCCTCTTTTTCTCATTGGTTTCAGAGAACTTCTTGATTTCTGCCTTAATTTTATTATTTACCCAGGAGTCATTCAGGAGCAGGTTGTTCAATTTCCTTGTAGTTATGTAGTTTTGAGTGAGTTTCTTAGTCCTGAGTTCTAATTAGATTGCACTATGGTCTGAGAGACTGTTTGTTATAATTTTAGTTCTTTTGCATTTGCTGAGGAGTGTTTTACTTCCAAATTATGTAGTCAATTTTAGAATAACTGCCATGTGGCACTGAATAGAATATATATTCTGTTGTTGTGGGGTGGAGAGATTGGTAGATATTTATTAGGTTCCCCTGATCTAGAGCTGAGTTCATGTCCTGAATATCCTTGTTAATTTTCTGTCTCATTGATTTGTCTAATATTGACAGTGGGCTGTCAAAGTCTCCTACTATTATTGTATAGGAGTCTAAGTCTCTTTGTAGGTCTCTATGAACTTGCTTTATAAATCTGGGTGCTACTATATTGAGTGCATATGTAAAGCTCTTCTTGTTGAATTGATCCCTTTACCATTATGTAATGTTCTTCATTGTTTGTTTGTTTTGATCTTTGTTGGTTTAAAGTCTATTTTGTCAGAGACTAGGATTGTCTCTGACAAAACCCCTGCTTTTCTCTGCTTTCCATTTGCTTGGTAAATTTTCCTCCATTCCTTTATTTTCATCCTATATGTGTCTTTGCACATGAGATGGGTCTCTTGAATACAGCAGGACATAGGCAAGAGCAAAGATTTTATGATGATATCACCAAAAGCAATTGCAACAAAAGCTAATATTGACAAATGGGATCTAATTAATAAAGAGCTTCTGGACAGTAAAAGAAACCATTATTAGAGGGAACAGGCAACCTACAGAATGGGAGAATTTTTTTGCAATCTACCCATCTGAAAAAGGGCTAATATCCAGAATCTACAAGGGACTTAAAGAAATTTACCAGAAAGAAAAAACCATCAAAATGTGGGCAAAGGGTATGAATAGACACTTCTCAAAAGAAGACATTTATGCAGCCAAAAAGCATATGATAAAAAAGCTCAACATCACTGGTTGTTAAGAAACGCAAATCAAAAACCACAATGAGATACTATCTCACGCCAGTCAGAGTGGTGACTATTAAAAAGTCAAGAAACAATAGACGCTGGTGAGGCTGTGGAGAAATAGGAATGCTTTTACATTGTTGATGGGAATGTAAATTAGTTCAACCATTGTGGAAGACAGTATGGCGATTCCTCAAGGATGTAGAAATAGAAATACCATTTGACCCAGCAATTCTATTATTAGATATATACCCAAAGGATTATAAATTATTCTGTTATAAAGACACATGCAAATGTATGTTTATTGTGGCACTGTTTACAATAGCAAAGACTCGGAACCAACCCAATTGCTCATCAATGATAGACTGGTTAAAGAAAATGTGGGACATATACACCATGGAATACTATGCAGCCACAAAGAAGAATGAGACCATGTCCTTAGCAGGGACATGGATGAAGCTAGAAGCCATCATCCTCAGCAAACTAACATAGGAACAGAAAACCAAACACCGCATGTTCTCACTCATCAGTGGGAGTTGAACAGTGAGAACACATGGACACAGGAGGGGAACAACACAAACTGGGGGACTGTCAGGGGTGGGGACAAGAAGAGGGAGAGCATCAGGACTAATAGCTAATGCATGCAGGGCTTAAAACCTAGATGACGGGTTGATAGGTGCAGCAAACACCATGGCACATGTATAGCTATGTAATAAACTTGCATGTTCTGCACATGTATCCCAGAACCTAAAGTAAAAACATATAAAAATTGGCCAGGCACAGTGGCCCATGCCTGTAATCCTAACCCTGTCTCTACTAAAATACAAAAAATTAACCAGGCATAGTGGTACATACCTGTAGTCCCAGCTACTCGGGAGGCCGAGGAAGGAAAATCGCTTGAATTTAGGAGGCAGAAGTTGCAATGAGTCAAGATTGTGCCCCTGCACTCCAGCCTGGGTAAGAGTGTGAGACTCCATCTCCAAAAAAAAAAAAAAAAAAAAAATTAGCCAGATCTGGTGGCATATGCCTGTGTTCCCCAGCTACTCAGGAGGCTGAAGTGGGAAGATCGCTTGAGCCTGGCAGGTGGAGGCTGCAGTGAGCTGTGATCACACCACTGCTCTCCAGCCTGGTTGATAGGGTGAGACACTCTCTCAGAAAAAAAATATATATATAATAAAGAAAAAGAAAACAAAATATAAGCGACATGGAGGACAGGAGAGTTTTCTTTTTCTTCGTATATTTAGAATTGCATAAGCAGATAACAGAAGAATGAGACAAAGGCAATACCTGTTGATTAATTGCAAATGAATGAATCAGTATTTATGAAAGTTATAAATCCTCAGTTTCAACAAGCAAAATGAATCCCAGGAAAACTAAGAAAAAAAATCCGCATCTTGACATATTATGGTGAAATATCAAAACAATAAATACCAGAGAAGGTGATTAAATGTGGCTGGAATAAAAGGAAGATTTCTTAAACATAACTCATGACTGAGAGTTGATTTCTTATCAATGACAAAAATACAAGGCCAAGAATAGTCATATAAAAATATTTTCCAGTTCTGAGAAGCATATATATATATATATACACACAAGCTATCAATCTAAAATTTTGTACTTAGTTAAATGAGGGTGAAATAAAAATGCCAGTCAATAAAAAATAGATGAGTTATTAATATTTGTAACAGACCCTTATAAAAGGAATTCCAAAAGATATTCTTAAGGCAGAAGGAAAATAATTTCAGAAGAAATGTCTGAGATACAAGAAGAAATGATGATCAAATAAATTAGTAAACGTGTGGGCAAGGATAAGCAAATATTCATAATGAAATGAATAAGGAAATAATCATATTTAATTAAGGGAGTAAAAATCAAGATAACTAATTATTTCACAATATCCTAGAAGATAGGGGTAATCTGAGTTAAAATACTTAAATGAATTGGTATAGTTTTATAGGTAGTGAAAAGCATAAATAATCTTTATCCTTTAAGTTGTTTATGCATGTTAAAATTTTAAGAGAATCCAGAAATAGAGTGTAGAATTTCTATAATAATACAATAGAAGAAGAAAATTAATTTGAAAACTTAGTGGGTAGAATTATAGTAAGTGTAATAGAAGCACCAAATATACAGTATGTTTATGTCTTTAAACATAAAATAACGTGGTTAAAAGTATTTCTTGAACTCCTGGACTCAAGTTATCCACCCACCTTGGCCTCCCAAAGTGTTAGGATTACAGGTGTGAGCCACTGTGCCTGGCCCAATAGGAATAGTCATAATAAAATTAAAACTAAACTTAGCAGTTAAAAAGTAAGATTTTCAGATTTGAAAAGAAAGTCACTATCATATTTGCATAAGAGATTCACCTAAAACTTGAAGATACTGAAAAGATGAAATTTAAAATATAGTAAGCAAAAAATTACAAAAAATAATTAGTAGAAACAAAGTAGACTTTAAGACAACAAATGTTATTAGGGATAAAGAGGATAACTATTTAAATCATCAGGATAATAGACTACTTCTAACATGGTATGTACCTACTACTTGTCCTCAAAGTATGTTAAACAAACATAGAACTACAGGGAGAAGTTATTAATATCCATAATAGATAATGGACTTCAGTAAGTTAAGATAAACAAAACAAAATAAACCAAAAGACTCAATTTAAAAATAATAAGTATAGAATAGAAGAATAAAAATATATGATCAAATATATATATGATCAAAAAATATATATTTTGGTATATGATAATTCACTGTGAAGAAACACGAAAAAACACTAAACCCTGATGAAACAATAGGAATGTAAACCATTTTCTAGTGGTTGTATTAGTTTCCAAGGGCTAGGAACATAGCAAAGTACCACAAGCCATATGGCTTAAGTCAACAGGAATGCACTGTTTTACAGTTCTGGAAGTTGTAAGTCTGAGATGAAAGTACTACAGCACAAACTGATGGCTCTAAGGGAGAATCCATCCTATGCATCTCTCCTAGCTTCTGGTGGTTGCCAACAGTCCCTGGCCTAACTCTAATCTTTGCCCCTGTTTTCAACATGGCAGTCTTTCCTTTGTGTCTGTGTGTCTCTGTGTCTTCACATGGTATTTTTTCTCTGTCTATGTTCAAATTTCCCCTCATTTTATAAGGACACCCGCCACTGGATTAGAACACATGCTGATCCAGTAAGACCTCATTTTAACTTGACTACATCTGCAAAGACCCTATTTCTAAATAAGATCACATTCACAGGCAATGTGAAGACTTTATCCTCTTGGGTGACACAATTCAACCCAAAGCAGTGGTTATGAAACTTTATACAACCAGTTTGGAGAAGAATTAGGTTCTATCTAGTCAAGTAGAATTTGGCCATACCTTAGGACTTGACATTCCACTTGGTATATTTAGATCCTTGCTACTCTAAATATAGTCTATAAAGCAGCAATATCAGTGTCATGAGGAGCTTAGTAGAAATGCAGAGTCTTGGGTTGCACGGGAGACCTACCGTGTCAAAATCTGCATTTCAAACAAGATCCCCAGGTGATTTATTTGAAAAGCGCTAATCTAGTCTAAGATACATGGATGCAAAAAGATATACACAAATATGTGCATAGAAGTATTATTTATAAGAGCAAAATCTAACCAGAGAATGGTTAAGTAATTTGTGGCACTATTCATACAATTTAAACCTACAGAACAGTGACAATAAATGAACTAGAGAAGCTTGTATCAACACAGACAAATTTCACAAGGGTAATGTTGAACAAAAAAAAAAGTTGCAGAAAATGTATATAGAATACCATTTCTCTATTGCTTAGAGACACATACATATGGTATAAAAGTACAAAGTCATTCATGGAAATAATAAACACTAAATTCAAGAGTAAACAGGAACTTCAGTTGAATCAATACTATTTTTAAAAGTTTTCTTAAGCACATAGGCATTTATTATTATATTCTTTATGTTTTTAGTAAATCATATGTAATATGTAATAAAATGTAAAAATTTAAGAAAACAATTCAAGGCTAGTACATTGCAGAGTAGTTATTTGACTCTCGAACTGTGGCCATGAGTGGCTATATTCAACTAACACATTACTGCTTCAATACACCAAATGACACAGTTTTAGACTGGTATTTTGTAATCACAATTATTGCATTTATATAAATAGCATGTTGTATAGAAACATTAAAATAATGTATAATATTAAGCACTGATTTTAGTTTTACAACAAAAATGTCACTTGCCAAAGAAAAGAAAAATGTGGGCATTTTCACCCATTGTTAAACAGAGTAACTGCATTTTGTTTAAGAATTGTTAGACTGAATTTAATTTTCAGCTATCCTTAGATTAATAGGAAAATTTGAACTGACATTCCAAACATTTTTTCTTACCCCCAACTATGCTCTTATTCTTTCAAAAGTGAACAATAAAAAATATTGACAGGACAGCATTGTAAAAATACATTTATTAATGCTTATCACTATGAATCTGATAATTTCTCAGAACAAAAATACTGTCTTTTGGTTTTTACTGAATTTTTAAACATTTTGTTATGACCTATAAATTTCAAATACTTGTTTTATGCTTTTGAACAAATGGATAAGCTCCCGAGAGAGGGTAGAGTCCTTTTCAATACTGATCATTAAACTTTTGTTGGCATGTTGTTTTATTTCCTTCACTAACTTCTGATTATGTAAGGAAGTTTCAGAATGCAGCAATCACATCTTGTTTTCTACTTGTCTTTTACTCAAAATTTCCCAGAGAATTTGGAAGCTTACCAAATACTTTAAAGAATGGGGGAGAACGTAACATCCACATGCAAATTGCTTTAAATCTTCCCCTGAAAGAGACTTTTTTTCAATCTTCACTCTCTTACTAAGGCCACCCAGCTCTTTTTTCCACACTTTAGAGCAATTATCAGTAGAGAGACACTTAATGTTTTTACTTTCCATCAGTATTATTACTATTTAATCTTTACTGTGTGTATATTATGAGCTAGTGAAATCTATTAAATGGTTTAATCTTCACAAGTCTATTATTACACTCATTTTATTACTGAGGAAACGCGGGTTAATTAATTTGTTCAAGTCACATGCATAGTGAATACATGTTATATTTTGTTCACTCTTTATATACTGTGCTTTTAGTATTGTGTACTCAATGCATTAAGCCAACCTTACAATTCTCAGCAGAGACTCAGGCTTCCACTGCTTGTGTTTTGTCATTGAAAATACAGCACAATTCCAGGTCTGCAAGTGCCCGACAGGGAGAAAGAGCAGTAAAGAAATGATATTATTTGAGGAAGGTAGATGGTGAGGATTAGATTAAAAAAAAAAAAAAAAAAAAAAAAAAGCAAAACACAGGCCTGATGCGGTGGCTTATGCCTGTAATCCCAGCACTTTGGGAGGCCAAGGTGAGTGGATCACAAGGTTGCGAGATAGAGATCATCCTGGCCAACATGATGAAACCTTGTCTCTACTACAATACAAAAAATTAGCCAGGCATGGTGGTGCATGCCTGTAGTCCCAGCTACTCAGGAGGCTGAGGCAGGGGAATCGCTTGAACCTGGGAGGCAGAGATTGCAGTGAGCCTGAGATTGCACCACTGCACTGCAGCCTGGTGACAGATCAAGACTCCCTCTCAAAAAAAAAAAAAAAAGAAACACAACAAAAAAAGTCAAGAAAACACCATACAAAAACAAACTGTGCTGTTTTAAAGAAAAATTTATTTTCTTGGCATTTTGGTTTCATTTCTTGTATATTTTCACTGATAATCAGAAGACCACATTTCCCAAATTATCTAAGGAAAAGTTTTCTACAAGTTGTTTCTCCTAGTCAATTTCAATCAAAATTCACAGTTCTGAAAAAAATACAATTGCCCTACTGCTTTAGTATTTGGGGATTGGGAAGAATTAAATTTAGAATAATATTTTTAACCTAACAGAATAATTGATTCTAGTTTTAATAGGAGCTTTTAGAAACAACTTTTATAATCTCATAAGCAAATATTTAGCTTTTTAGTAGAGTCTTTCTTCATTAATAAAAACAAATCAGCTGTAATTTGGGGATAATGGACAAACTTATCAATCTACTGAGAAACTCCTACCATCAACCTTCAGTAATGATAGGGCTTCAAGGTTCACAGCAAAACTTCAACTTAACATCTTTTTATTTTGTGTCCCTGATCAAGGAATTACATTGAAATGCTGGGTGTGTATCAAATTTCCTGTGAAAATGTTAAAAATATTTATCTCTTTTAAACTATTTTAGAGAAATTTCACATGATGGATGAGGTATCATATCCCAAATTCATAACCTGACAAGTTTATGCTTGCATCTACTAAATTCAAAAGAAATAAAGGCAGAATGACTAGAAATTTTTCTTTTCAAATGATATCATCAATAATATCCGTTATAAAGCTTGCTTTTCTTTAGGTTAACTTTAGAGGCCTTGAAGAATAAGAGCTTATCTCCTTATACAGGAGCTTTGGTTTGTAGCATTTACTTCAGAAATATTTGGTATTATGTAACTTTAAGAGTTAAACATAGAAGAATTGGCTAAGTGAAAATGAAGAAATGCAATATCATTCTGCATATATCATTTATTATATATCACAGTATTATTAGTTTTAAAAAAGGTAAATATCTATTAGTCACTTGCAGGCTATGGAACCATAGTCAGTGCTGCATACTTCCATACTTCTATTTCCTTCCTAGTATTCATAAGTGTGCCTTTAAAAACTTCTAAATTATAAGAAATAAAATATTTAATATATTATGTGTATTACTTCTGAGGGAAAACTTGAATTACTTGGGTTTTTAAAGACTTTGTTAAAAATGCTGCATGAGAGCATATTAAAGCAGAATAACAAATGCTAGACCTCGGGAATATTAATTCCAGATTTTACAGCATTTTAAATTTCTTGATGAGAAAAAATAAATTTATCAGTTATTAAACTATTAGGGATCCAACAGATGAAAGCACAATTCTAACGAACATATTTATTGATTTACTTGTGATTTACATATTTACATGTGTTAAGTCTGACACAATTCTTAATTATGTTCTTGATATGCATATATTTGCTTCTTAAATTTTAAACTTCCTTTATTTTACTTTGTTTATATTCTCAACTATAATTTCAGATTTTAAATATTTTCCCATTATAAGTTTTGGACCTCCAACTCTATTTTTACTGTAAATATAGTTCTATATTTTGTGAAGAGACTTTAGAAGTGAAAATGGAAATAGATACCTTCACAAATCTTAAAAAGACTTTTTCAGAGTCTGTAAACAGTATTACCATGTATACTTATCTCTTTCTTTTCATTGCCATGAATCATCACAAATGGCAGGCTCATTGTTGTGGCATGCTGAAATGATTGAGTGGGAACTGTGCCCAGCACTGAATTGTAAAAAAAACAAAAAAAAAAACCCTTCTCCAAACACACTGTCCTGTACTGTAATGCATTGGCCCAACTAGATTTTTTTTTTTTTGATGCTTTGGTGATTGCTCTTGTATTTGGCCTTGGAGAATTCAGAGCTATGAAATTCAGAGCTCAAATTTGAACACAGTATTAATATTATTGCAATGTATAGTGATCTGTGCATGTTATCCAGAGTCAACTGCTTTTGAGATTGCATTCTGCACTTTCCTTTCGCTTCAGGCATGTAATCAGGATGTATAAGTGAAATGTTGTATTGTATGTTTACTGTAGTTGCTTAAAAGTCCCATTCTTTCCTGATTCTCAAATGAGATTAAATTTGTTTTTCTTGTTAAGGAAACAGCTTAGAACAAACCCATATAAGTATCTTTATTTTCAATTATTTAACATTTGGGAATGGAAAATAAAATACTATTATTTTCTCCAACAAAAGGTAAATTTATGTAAATGTGTCAGTTCCAAAGTTCAGATTATGGCAGCACAAAACCAACACATGTGAAGGTTTTTGTCTAGCTTTATTACAATGGCATTCCCAGATAGAACTTGTGAATGATAGATGTTTAAGGCTTTAAAGGGAGCTAAAACATATAATAGACTTGATATATAAGATTCAGAGCAAAAGAGGGCACTAAAATAAATTTTTAAAGAAAATAGGAAAAAGATAAAACTCAGTGCTACCTTGTCTTTTAATAACCGTCTTCTCTTTCTAGAAGTTGTTGGATTTCCTCAATACTTGCTTAATTTCTGCATGACAAGGGTTTCTAGGTGGCACTCTAAAACATTTGCCGGAAGGTGGCGACATAAACCCTCATTGCTTAGAGCTGTCCCAGGTGCTGAACCCAGTTTCTGTGATTAACAGAGGCTAGGCGGTTAGCGAACAGGCGGTTAGCGAACAGGGATTCCGCCAGAGTTTCCCCCAGAGGTTTGCAGGCTCTGGTGAGAAGTGCAAAAGGCCATATAAAATGCCAGACTCAACTCAGAACATATATGCAAAATATTTCCATCTCTGAATTTACTAGCCACAAAGCTATGTTCTCATAGCTGTGTTCCCATGGTGTCACTGAAATTGAAAGTGTAGTAGTGATGGAAAAGTGTGTGTGTGTGTGTGTGTGTGTGTGTGTGTGTACAATACATATCACACTGAGTTTTGTTCATTATTTAGAGATGCAGTGGTTTACCTCTCCTTGTCCCTTGTCCTTTGTCACGTCCTTTATAATTTCGTTCTCTCCCCAGTTCCCCAAGGTTAAAAAAAAAAAGTCACAGGCAATATCCTCCTGAGGGAGTCAGGCTGGACTGTTAGATGATAAACGGAAGTAGTTTTTTGTTTGTTTGTTTGTTTGTTTGAGACGGAGTCTCGCTCTGTTGCCAAGGCTGGAGTGCAGTGGCGCGAGAACGGAGGTAGCTTTTTAAAAACGAAGACACACTCTGTCTTCTTCCATCAATTAGCAATAATTGAGAGACTGACCCAGGACTGTTCACCTTCCCATTCAGGCTCCCTGTGCTTCCTTTTCTCATCTCCTATCGCCACTCTGGGCTGCTGACACTATTTAAGAATTTGACAGGTAGTATGTGGCAACGAGTAGTTAGAATTTCCTCCCCTAAATACCCCCTCCCCAGTTTGGGTTGGAGGTGGAGTTTATTTGTTACAGCCTTGGTCTGACCGGCAGGGATCCGGTGTGTGTAAGTGAGTTCTGAGTCTCTTTTGACAAAAAGGGACTCGAATGCAAAGACGCAGAGCTAGAGGTATAGGAGGGGGGGACCCAGAGAAAAGAGGCACTCCTCGGGGTTGGGGAAGTGTTAGGAGGAGAGGGTTAGAGTGGGAAGGAGGGAGCCTGGCTTTCGAAGCGACTCACAGGGGGATAAATAATGGGGAGTGAGGAGGAAGAGGCAGACTGAAAAGGGAAGGCAAGTGGGGAGAAGGGGGAAGAAAGAGGCTGAAGAGAAAGATAGAAGAGAGAGGAGGAGGGAGGCGGAGAGGGGGAGAGAGGAAGGAAACCGGGAGAGAAGGGTCACTCAGTGACCGTGGAGGATGGGGCTTCTCGGTTCTAGATATATGTGGGATTGGAGACTGTTTACTCGTGGGGAGACTCCAGCTCCAGCAGCCAGTTGGGCAGCGGCAAAGTAAAAATGGACAGCGACAGACAGACGTTCCAGCCACCTCTCCGCCGCCCATAGATCCCGGAGCTGCTTTCGGGCCAACTCCAGTTTCCCAGCTGGAACGTCTGAACGCGCTAGACTGCGCGAGCCCAAGAAGCGCCTGAAAGCTGCTCCTCGGAGATACCTTCGCCGGAGCAGTAAGAACTTCCTGCTTGGGTCCCTGCACCCCTTCCTCCGAAACTTCTGGAGACGGGGCGGAAGACCCCAGGGGAAGGGGGCGAGGGGGATCTTCGCGCTGTTTTTCTTCCTTCCGCCTTCCCGCGCGGGGCGCACAGGCATGGATGTGCTCAGCCCTAGTCAGGGCAACAACACCACATCATCTCCGGGTCCCTTTGAGACCGGCGGCAACACTACTGGTATCTCCGACGTGACTTTCAGCTACCAAGTGATCACCTCTCTGCTGCTGGGCACGCTCATCTTCTGCGCGGTGCTGGGCAATGCGTGCGTGGTGGCTGCCATCGCCCTGGAGCGCTCCCTTCAGAACGTGGCCAATTATCTTATTGGCTCTTTGGCGGTCACCGACCTCATGGTGTCGGTGTTGGTGCTGCCCATGGCCGCGCTGTATCAGGTGCTCAACAAGTGGACTCTGGGCCAGGTCACCTGCGACCTGTTTATCGCCCTCGACGTGCTGTGCTGTACCTCATCTATCCTGCACCTGTGCGCCATCGCGCTGGACAGGTACTGGGCCATCACTGACCCCATCGACTACGTGAACAAGAGGACGCCCCGGCGCGCTGCTGCGCTCATCTCGCTCACTTGGCTTATTGGCTTCCTCATCTCCATCCCGCCCATGCTGGGCTGGCGCACCCCGGAAGACCGCTCGGACCCCGACGCATGCACCATTAGCAAGGACCATGGCTACACTATCTATTCCACCTTCGGCGCTTTCTACATCCCGCTGCTGCTCATGCTGGTTCTCTATGGGCGCATATTCCGAGCTGCGCGCTTCCGCATCCGCAAGACAGTGAAAAAGGTGGAGAAGACCGGAGCGGACACCCGCCGTGGGAGCATCTCCGGCCCCGCAGCCCAAGAAAAGCGTGAATGGAGAGTCGGGGAGCAGGAACTGGAGGCTGAGCGTGGAGAGCAAGGCAGAGGGGTGCTCTGTGCGCCAATGGCGCGGTGAGGCAAGGTGACGACGGCGCCGCCCTGGAGGTGATCGAGGTGCACCGAGTGGGAAACTCAAAGAGCACTTGCCTCTGCCCAACGAGGCTGGTGCTACCCCCTGTGCCCTCGCCTCTTCGAGAGGAAAATGAGCGCAACGCCGAGGCGAAGCGCAAGATGGCCCTGGCCCGAGAGAGGAAGACAGTGAAGACGCTGGGCATCATCATGGGTACTTTCATCCTCTGCTGGCTGCCCTTCTTCATTGTGGCTCTTGTTCTGCCTTTCTGTGAGAGCAGTTGCCACATGCCCACCCTGTTGGGCGCCATAATCAATTGGCTGGGCTACTCCAACTCTCTGCTTAATCCCGTCATTTACGCGTACTTCAACAAGGACTTTCAAAACGCATTTAAGAAGATCATTAAGTGTAAGTTCTGCCGCCAATGATGAGGGAGGAGTAGCCGGCCAGTGGGGGGGCTACAGGATCCGCCCCATTCACTATGCTTCGCCCAACCCTAGGGAATCAACACCTAAGATAACTTGCTACTTCTCCTCTTTCTCAGCTACTCTGCCCGCGGCTTGCGGACCTGGTCCCCTCCCCCATTTCCCGCACCAGGGCAGGGCGCTTTGTGCAAAGGAGACGCAGCGACGGGGCGTGAGAGACCAGGAAATTCAGAGAGTCTGTGAGAAGCGACATTGGCCCAGACTTTGCCCTTAGCATCAGTTTTGATCTCAGCAATTGCCTCTTTTCGACTCTGTCCCCCTGAATCTTTGCGATGGATGTTTAATCCTTAGCTGTTCAAGGTAGAAAAATCCAATAAATAAATAAATAACTAAATAAACTGTACACACAGCCGCCGCGCCCACTAGGGGCTCCACCCGGATTACCCAACTCCTAGAACTTGGACTTGAGGTTCGGGAATTTGCTCCATCTCTCTCGCCCTCTGGCCCTTGAAATATTCACCTTTTTCTCCCCCGTTTTTATCATTTCTTTTCTTTCATTGCTTCCTTCTCTGCCCTCGCCTGTCCTGATGCACTAATTTACTGGTCCGCAGAGGCGGAAGAGTCTGCTTTTCCCTGTGCCCCTGGGATTCCCGTCTTCACGCAGACTTGAGACAACTGTCGTGCAGTGCACAACCCCTGCTTCCTTTGTTTCCTTGGAATCAAAACGAGTGGCCAGAAGGTGTCTCTCAGAGTGGACTTGTAAGTACAGCACGGGCCAGTGGGAAAGAGCGAGGAGGAGGAGGAGAGTGTGCAGACCATTTTGTCTATTCTTGCCTTGGTGTCAGCACTCACCAAAGAAACTGACAGTCGTACAGTGAAGAGAGCGGACTGCTGTTTGTACAGGTAGCTGGTTAGTTTGGAGGTCCTGGCATCGCCACTTACGTACTGCGGGAGGCGCCCGATGGCCGCTGTTTGTGCGCTGGGGACGCTGAGAGGCCTGGGATCCGCGCGCCTCCCCAGCCATCTGTGATTTGGTAGCGCGCTAGGCGCGCCCGGCTGCTGACTTAGCGGGTTTGGGTTCCTCCGCCTACGCTCTGGGGCGCCCTGAAGCGCGGGTAGACACATTAAGGTTTTTTGCCTTAGCTGGCGGCGCAAGGTCCTGCGGAACTCTTGGGATTGGAAGACCAAAAAGGCTTTAAGGGGCGGCGTGGAGGGGGCGGCAAAGAGGAAAGTTTCCCCAGGGCACGCGTGCCGGAAGCTACAGCTGGCTCCCCCAGTAAAGCCTGAAAGGGCAATTTTATCCTTACGATGTAGACTTTTTCCTCCTAATTCACGCTCTTGTCCTTTTTGGATCGGGGAATAATTCTGTTTAGCGCGTCCCAACACTCACTGCATTTGTTCCACAGTACATCCAGGACACAAAGTTAGCAGAACTTTTCCAAACAGGAATTCAGGGCTTTCAATGGAATGCCCAGATAGTCCATAGGTTAGCACTCTGTGACAGCAGGCAGATAGTTTAAATAGCAGGACCCTAAAGGACTAGGAGGTGGTCTTCCTGGGGAGGCTAAGAATCTTTTATGGGGGGGAGTATTTGCTTCTTGGCCTGACCATTCTGCTGTGCCAAGGGTCTACGGAAACCACATTTTTGCCCTTTGAACTGTGCAGCGCTCCAGGCTTTCTCTCCCTCAGTTATTCTTTAAGGTTTGCCACTCCTGCCGAGAAACTGGTTAAAAATCTTTGCTGCCCCAGAAAGGGAAGTTATTTAGCTACCCTGTTTGCATGTAAATTTCCAGCTACACGACGGGGATCTAGAGGTTTGTCATTGTTTGATCTAGCCTCTAATTTTCTTATGAATAATGGTTTTGTTTTCCAGAAATTGCACAAAGTAATTTGATCCCTACTCCCCTTTCCCTTCAACTGTACCTTTTGAATGTTTGCATTTGCTGTTTTGAGAACCCGTATTACATTTATAAATTGCAAAAATTGCCAGTGGAAAGATCACTTGTTTATAATTGTGAAGGTGAAAGGACAGCTCTGTCACTTAAAGCCGTTTTATTGTTTGTCAGACTAAACAAAGCTTTCCTTTGGTGTCTCTTTCTGTATACTAAACTGGAAGTAGACATCATATCCCAGCTAAATAGGGAAAGTTTTAGAACTCTGGGAATAGTTTGTCTATGTATGTATAATGCTGAGAAGGGTCTGCAGTGAAGAAGATAAGACAGATTTCTCCAGCACAACTATTACTCATTTGAAAATTCAGTTTTGTTTTTGCTCACATAATCTCAGTAGAGCTATATCAGAAACCAAGTGTTTCTGTATGTTATACTAAATTTTTAGAACAAAATCTTTATTTAAAATAATCCAAACCCCAAATTTGCTCATCTAAATTATGTCTTGGCCAACAAATATTACATTAAAAGTTTGGAGATTTCCATTTATTTGTGTCTTTTACAGAATTGTGTGACAGTCATTTTTTGGACATTTGCTTTTTCTGCTTTGGAAGATTTATACAAGAATGGAGAAGGAATATCCAACTGGAGCACAATTGTCAAGGCAATAGAGAATTTAGAGAAATAAAATAACTGCATATCTCTAAAGAGTGCCTGAGACTTTCTTTCTCTTTCAAGTATTTGTACGAAGGTAAAATACTGATGCATCAAAATTGGCCTTCGCTTTTCCTTGTGACAATAAAATACTTTAATAATGGTAATGCTACAATAAACTGTATCAGTAACACATGCATCTTTATTTCAATCAAAATCTGTATCTACTTGTATTTATTTGCATAATTTAAAATTAAAGTTAAAAATACACTTACTAAAAGGAGATCTTTCTGTACAGGTCAGGGATCTGACAGAGAAATAAGTGTAGTTTTCAACAGTAAAACGTATTCTAGATGGGTGATTTCTTTTTAAAAAATTCTGTCTCTGGAAAAAGAAAGTCACATATCATTTAGGCATACAACTGTGCATTTTCCATGACTGGCACCTGCAGGTAACATATAAATTTCTGTCTAATTAACATGGACAGAATGGAACATATGTAGAGGACTGTAGTCTTTGGGGAAAACAGCAGGGATCCAACCTGCTTTTTTAAAACAGTGGATGGTGCTAAGATCCTCCCTCTGTCTTTTCTGCAACATTCAGCTGGAAGAAAATGACCTCCCCCTGCTTTCAAAAGGAAGAATTGTTTTGGGGTTTGTCACTCAATTAAAAGTAGAGGGGGTATTTTATTTTCTGGCTGGGTCTTCTTCCATAGTAGGCTTTTGTGTATAAGGTGCATTACTATGTTAAAATTAATTGTCATGCTCTATTCTTTCCCTACTCGTGTGATCAGGAACACCTGTTGTTGCTATTGTTATATTCGTTGATTCTATTGCTTTCTGGTGTCACAATGATGGCTGCAGGGCAAAGTGAGCATGGGTAAACCCCAAGAGTAAACAAAGGTCAGGGTCATTATTGCCAGGGCAGAGAGCACTCTGAAGCTCATGAAGCTTGGTTCAGGCGATGTATGTCCATACACATATTATCCCAATAGTGAAAAATAAAATCAGGCTACTACTGGTGGCTCTCACCTGTAACGCAACACTTTTTGAGGCCTAGAGGAGGCAGGAGGATGGCTTGAGGCCAGGAGTTCAGGGTTATGGTAACCTATGATCATGCCATTGCACTCTACCTTGGGTGACAGAGTGAGACTCTATCTCCATTACACTCTAGCTTGGGTGACAGAGTGAGACTCTATCTCCAAAAAAGAAAAAAAAAAGTAAAATTAGAAGAATTGATGGAATAAGGACCATCTGAAGTTTGTCATTTGAAAAATGTTATATAAATGTATCCCTGACGTTGAGTAAAATGCTGAATTGGACATACTTGTCATTTGGATTTTGGATATTACTGTTGTCGACGCTTGCTCCCTCCTCTGGCATCTCTTCCTCCTGGGACAATGGCTTTCTGTTTTCTATAGGCCTTCTTGTGAGCTCTATCAACACCTCAACTAAAAGAGGGAATTATTGGTTATTGGTCACTTCCAGTGTGACTACGAAGCCCCACTAACCCATTTTCAGTGATCGTGTGTCAGCTACTGCTTAATAATATTGAAATATAAAACTACAAATTAATACAGGATGCTCTTGTCACCTTGAAGAAGTTTTCCACCATTTTGAATCTATAAGAATAAACTACTAAGGCCAAGTAACGTCTCATGGCAGGGTCAAAGTGTTATATAAACAGGATGAATCACAGTAGTTTGGCTCTATAAGAATTCAGAGGACAAAGCTCACTGTGGGCTGGTAGTGGGAAGGGGAAGGGTAGGTAGAGAACACTGTATAGAGTATGTAGGATTGAGCTCTGGACTGATGAGGGGTGATATGAAAGGCCTTAAGAGGTAACAGAAAACAGCCAAATACCTTCTTCCTGGCAAGTGGGGGCCTAGTATGAAATATTTGTCTGATTGCTGGATGTCGATTAAATAACTGGGTTGATTATGCAAATGGTGACCCTTTAGAAAGATGCAGACTCAAAACCTCCCAAGTGTTGTGTTAACTTGAAAGGGTCTGGGAATAGAGAGGAAAATATGGCTCTAAAGCCCAAGGAATGGGGGTTTGGGGTAACTAGATGAGAAGAAGAATGTTTTGAGCAGAGTAAGGAGGACAGCATAAGAATGAAGAGAGAATCATTAACCATTAAAGGGTTGCAACAGGGTGGCCAGGGGGTGGTACAAGACAAAATGTACTGCAACATTCAGCTGGAAGAAACATACTTATGTAATGTTTGTGATTTTTGCCAAGTGGTTTTGACACATAATGTGCCATTTAAATATGAAGTAGCAGATCCTGTTAGAAATGCCAGTTAGAACATTTTAGCTAAAGCAGAAGTTTCACAGAGTAGTGGTAAGTACAGACAAAGGTGCTAGAGATTGTATATGGCAGTACTTATGCCAGGTTAAAAAGCTGGAACTGTAGTTTTAGTCAGTGGAGACCACTAATAACAAAAGCAGATGTGTTCTCTTTGAGGGTGATTTCAATGAGGTAGGTGTGAAGCAATAAAGACATGAATGTGAGAAGCTGGCAAAAGGAATGGAAAACAAATAAGATGATGGCAAATACATCAAAGAAGGAACTGGCAGGACTTGGTGTCTGGATGTGAAGAGAGAGAGCAGAAGATGCTGATGAGGTTTTGAGCCAGGGAGATTTGGGCAAATGACAGAAAAAGAAAGTCAGGGATTGCTTTTCCTGTGGGTCTTTCCTTTTGGAGCTTCATCTGTAAATGTGAAAAGGCTTTGTCCTCTGCTAAAAGAATTCCCAACCCAGATGGCAGGGGCCTACTGGAAAAGGTATTAATACATATCACAGCATTAAAACAATCTGCCATTTGGATGAGTATATGAGGAATGCTACTACATAAAGTCGTGATTGGATTAATTCCCTGATTAATATTAATTTCTTTTTTAATAGGAGATGTTCATTGTTTTTTGGAGAGGGAACAATTCTAAGAGACAACAGCCTTTCATGAAGAGCAACCCAAAAATACTATGTTAAGTAGTGTATTCAGAATGGTACATGAAGCCTAAAGGTTTTATGTTTCCAGTTCAGTAAGTGGAGAGCAGAACAAATCTGTTTTGCTCTTTGAGTTCACTTATTAAGAGCCATAAAAGACCTATTTGATCTTTATATTACTAGAAAACCTAGATCCATTAGTGTTTTAGTTTGTTCAGGCTGCTATAACAAAATACCATAAATTGAGTAGTTTACGGACAATAGAAATTTATTTCTGATAGTAGAGGTTGGGAAGTCCAATATTAAGGCCCCAGCAGGTTTGCTGTCTGGTGAGGGACTGCTAACTGGGTCATAGATGGCTCTCTTTTCTTTGTAACTTCACATGGCAGGAGGGACAAAGGACCTCTCTGAAGCCTCTTTTATGAGAACATGAATCTCATTCATGAAGGCTCTTTCCTCATGACCTAATCACCTCCCAAATACTGCACCTGCTAATACTATTGCATTGGTGATTAGGTTTTAATATATACATTTTAGAGGGACACAAACTTTCAGCCAATAGCAGTGAGGCTAACATATCCAGTGAATTTCTTTTATTTTTCAATCTATTTTGCTTATGTGGCAATGGCAAGAATAGGGAAATGAGTAGAAGCCACTGACATTTCCATATCTGACCACACCCCAGGCATCATCGTGCTAACTGTGTAATAGCTAACTTGTGTAATAGCCCAGCCTTTCAGAAAGTTTTCCAGGCCACTAATTCAAGGAGCTGTTTTGTATTGCAAAGTGGTTGTTCTGTTGTGTCTACGCTAGTTTCATCTTTGAAGAAATGAAAGGAAAAAAGCTGGCTGGGGGAAGAAGGGGAGAGGAAAAGGCAGGGGAGATAATGGGACATACTTATCTTGTAATATCGCTGTGGAGATTGATGAGAAAGTGTTTTGAAACTCCTCCAAGGTTCTTGGAGAGGAATCATCCTATGAAATATAGTGTGCTTCATAGTCTCTGGAAACAATTAGTCTGACTTTGCAAAAACTAAAGAAGATAGAAATCAAATGATGAAAGCTGATTTTAACTTTAAAAGAACAGTTGATACAGGACTTCAATTGTAAATATTCACCAAAAATATAGTTTATTATAAGCATCTATTGTATTTTAAGTATTTACAGCAGAGAAGGAGCAATTTATGGGAGAGGCTCTGGCTCAGGAGTAATGGGCATAAAATTCATTTGTTCATTGAACTAAGATTTCTGGAGTTCTGTTGGGACAGGGACTATTTTACATACTCAGGATACATCAGTGAAAAAACTTGGTAAAGTCTTTTGGCAGATTGTTTGCAAAAATGGTCACCATTATTTTTCTCTGTGTTCACCTCTTTTGCAATGTAATTGAAAATTGCTAAGAGAATAGATTTTAAGTGTCCCCAACACAAAAAAATGATAAGTATGTGAAGTAATGAATATGTTTTAAAAATATATGGAGGCTATTTTCTTGTACCTTGAATCTGGGCTAGCCTTGTGCCTTGCTTTGTTGAATAAAATGGGGCAGCATTGATGTGGTACCAGTTCTGAACATGGACCTCAAGAGGCTCTGTCCTCTTCCACTTGCTTCCTTGTAACCCTGCCCAACTGTCATGTGAACAATCCTGTGCTCACTTGCTGGAGATGAAGAGACCAGATGGAGCAGAGGAGTCATCCCAGCTGAGGCCATTCTGGATCAGCTAGAGCCTGATTGACTTGGCAGCTGACTGCAGACACAAGCGTGAGGGCAGCCTAGACCAGAAGAACCTCTCAGCTTCATTCAGTCTAAATTGGCAAAGCATAGACTTTTGAACTAAATGAATGATTGTTACTTTAAGGCACTAAAGTTTTGGATAATTTATTATACCGGAAAAGCTAACTAATATAGTCTCAGATCTTAAGGAATTTACAATAGAGAGAACAGAGAAAGAGGCAACAATAACAAAATCATATACATATGTAGTACATAAGATGGCAATCTGGAAAATAAAACAAGCTAAAGTAAGATGTATAGGGAGTGCTAAGGTGAAGGGGAAGAATGTTGCTATTTTTTATTGGTGTTTAGGTGACAGCTCACTGATAAAGTGACATTTGGATAGCGGTCTCGGAAGAGTTATCAGAGGCATGTGTTTGGAGCTTGGTGAAAATGAGCCCTCAGATAAAGTCATCTTAAGAAATCTTAGGCAATTTACTGTGAAACTACAAAGGATGTATTTCCAGCAAAGGAAATGCCAGAAAATTGCAGATTTGGAAATTTGTGCACTCAAATTCTAGGGCCTTCCTACTTCCTATCTGGAGACCTATTAGGTGGAAGGTATTAATATTAAACTTGTTCAGGATAAGACTCAGCCAGCTAATGGGAAACCCCAAGTGGGATCTTACCAAATCATATGTATTGCTATGACCCTGAAACTCTGGGATATACCGTACATCGGGGTCCCCAACCCCCAGGCCACAGATCTGTACCCATCCATGGCCTGGTAGGAACCAGGCTTCACAGCAGGGCAAATGAGCCAGCATTCCCACCTGAGCCTTGTCTCCTGTCAGATCAGCTGTGGCATCAGATTCTCATAGGAGCGTGAACCCTATTGTGAACAGTGCCTGTGAAGGATCTAGGTTGCACGCTCCTTATGGGAATGTCATGATAAATGTAATGTGCTTGAATCATCCCAAAACCATACCCCTACTCACTGCACTCCATGGAAAAACTGTCTTCCACAAAACCAGTCCCTCGTTTTTGAAAGGTTGGGGACTGCTGCTCTACATGGTGAAAAAAGCTGCCTTGGCAAGCCAGGTCACCTGAATTTTACTTCTGACTATGCCACCACTGTCATCTTGGTATATTGTATAGTTTTATTTTGAAAATAGCTTTACGGAGGTTTCATCTACATACTTTACAATTAACCATTTAAAGTGTGTAATTCAAAGGTTGTAAGTACATTCACAGAAATCTGCAGTCATTACAACCAATTTTTAGAACATATTTATCACTCCCAGAATAAATCCTGTACTCTTTATGTTTCCGTGTTCTTCCTCCTTATTTCCCACTAATACTTGAGCCCTAGGCAATCACCAATCTACTTTCTATCTTTATAAATGTGCCCATTCTGGACATTTTACCTAAATAGAATCAATTAACACGTCATCTTTTGTAACCAGATCCTTTTTCCTAGCATAATGTTTTGAAGGTTCATTTATGTTGTAGCATGTATCAATACTTCATTTCTTTTTATTGCCAAATAATATTCAGTTTTGAGGCTCTATCATATTTTACTTATCTACTAATTAATTGATCATCATGGTTGTTTCCACTTTTTGGCTATTATAAATAATGCTGTTGTGAACACTTGTGTACACATTTCTGCCTGAGTGTATATTTTCATTAATCTAAGGTATAAAACTAGAGATGGAATTGCTGGATGATATGATAACTGTATGTTTAAGTTTTTGAGGGACTTCCAAGCTGTTTTCCATAATGGTTATACCATTTGAAATTCCCACCAACAATGTTAGAGGGTGTCAAATTTTCCACATCCTCCCCAGCACTTGTTGTTATCTGTCTTCTTCATTATAGCTATCCTAGTGAGTCTGAAGTGGTATCTCATTGTGGTTTTGAATTGCATTTTTCTAATCATTAATGATGTTGAACATCTTGTTATATGCTTATTGACTGTTTGCATATCTTCTTTAGAGAAATATCTATTTCAATTCTTTGCTCATTTTTAAACTAAGTGGTTTTTTTATTATTGAGTTGTAAGAGTCCTTTATATATTCTGGATGCTAGATTCTTATCAGTTTTATGATTTACAAATCTTTTCTCTAAATCTGTTACCTTTCTGCTTTCTTGACATTATCATTTGCATCACAGCAATGTGTGTGTATGTGTATATATATACACATACACACACATATATGTGTATATTTTGTTGTTGTTGTTGTTTTCTTTTGCATGTGTTTTGGTGTTGTATCTAAGAATGTCATGGAAGATTAACTCCCATGTTTTCTTTTAAGGGTTTTACAGTTTTAGCCTTTAGATTTAGGTAGTTGATTCATTTATCAGTTATTTTATGTACGTTTTATGGAAGGGGCTCAAATTCAGTTTTTTGCCAATACCATTTTCAATACCATTTGTTGAAGAGAATATTCTTTCCCCACTGAAATTTGTTATGCCCTTGATGAAGATCATTTGAGTGTAAATGTAAGGGATTATTTCTGGATTCTCAATTCGGTTCCTCTAAACTATGTGTCAATTGTTGCAGCTGTACCACAGTCTTGATTATTGTACCTTTGTAGTAAGTTTTGAAATCAGGCAATTTGATTCCTCCAACTTTGTTCTTTTTTTCAAGAGCAATTCAGGTATTCTATATCCCTTGCATTTTCATATAAATTTCAACATCAGCTTGTCAATTTCAGAAAAAACATAACTAAGATTTTAATAGGGATTGTGTTGAATCTGTGTATCGACATGGAAAGTATTATCTGTATCATCTTACCAATATTAAATAATTTGATTCAGGGATATGGAATGCCTTTCCATTTATTTAAGTGTGATATAATTTATTTTAACACCATTTCGTGGATTTCAGGGTGCTGCAAGTTTTACACTTATTTTGTTAAATTTATTTGTAGGAATTTTCTTCTTTTTGTTGCTATTGTAAATGCTACTGCTTAATTTAAAATTTCATTTTTGAATAGTTCATTATTAGTGTATAGAAATACAATTAATTCTTGTATATTGATCTTGTACTCTGCAATCTTACTAAAATTATTTTAATAGGTTTTAAGGTGAGTTTCTTAAGATATTTTATATACATTATGCCATCTGCAAATATAGTTTTACTTTTAAAAAATTGATGTCTGATATTATTTTCTTGACCAATTCCCTTGCTACAACTTCAAAAGTGATGAGAGTGGACATCTGTCTTGTTCCTGATTTTATGTGAAAAACATTCAGTTCTTTAAGTATGAAATTAATGGTGGGTTTTTCACAGCTCTCTTTATCAGATTGAGGAAGTCTCTTTATTTTCCTTGTTGAGTGTTTTCATCGTGAAAGATGTTGAAGTTGATCAAGTGTTTTCTGTATGTCAGTTGAGATGATTATGTGGTTTTTTTGTGATTTTTTTTTAAGATTAAATAAAATAATTTCAAAAAATAACAAAAACTCTACTATATACTAACTACTTAGCAAATGTTATTTAATATTTACTAAAGGAAACACCTGTAACTGGATTTTCATTAGTTGTGTAGTTGTAGAGCAAGGAAGAAAGTTACATCAAATGTTAGATGTCATTCCTGATTTTTTAATCATATAAAACAGAAGATAAATGTATTAGTCTGTTATCATGCTGCTAATAAAGACATACTGGAGACTGGGTAATTTATAAAGGAAGAAGTTTAATTGATTCCCAGTTCAGCATGGTTGGGGAGGCCTCAGGAAACTTACAATCAGGCAGAAGGGGGAAGCAAACATATCTTTTTTCATATGGTGGCAGGAAAGAGAAGTACAGAGAAAAGCAGAGGGAAAAGCCCCTTATAAAACCATCAAATTTTGTGAGAACTCACTCAGTTTTATGAGAATAGCATGGGGGAAACTACCCCTATGATTCAATTACCTCCCACCAGGTCTCTGCCATAACACATGGGGATTATGGGACCTACTAATCAAGATGAGATTTGGGTGGAGACACAGCCAAACCATTTCAACACAGTTAAGCAGAATGCCTCAGGGAGAAATAAGAGGACATTTACAAACTAGCATTGTCCACATGATCAAACTTTAATTTTAAGGAAATTAAAATAACACATAAGAATGAGAAATGGACTTGATAAGTGGTAAAATACTAAAAAATGTAGCATCCATTCACCTTCCTCTCTTCTTGTCTTTGCTTTACCTTTCACTGGTATGACTCTTTCTCTGTCTCTCTCTCTGTCTCTCTTTCTTTCAGTCAAGTGTGTGTGCACACCCACTCACACCCACTAATCTATGACTCTAGTGTGTGAGGGAGAGCTTATCAATGCTTTCAGCTCATTGATTTCAGTTTGTAATGGTTTTCACAGTGGACCACTCTGTTTACCACTCTTAGGCCTTACCAGGAACCAGATGGCTGGTATACTTGAGTTGCCAAAACAGCAGCAATAAAACTCATAAAATATGGAGAAAAGATATATTTTTTATTGTATTTCAATCCTGACAGTGTGATTAAATAATGAGAACTTCAAAAGCTGACTGTGAAATTCACAAATTATCGAGAGTCTGGGCTGTTGTTCTCATCCTTTATTATTAAATAATTAAGCCTTGATCATTTCAAACACACACACTTGATTGGTGTCATTTGATGGCATTACAATTTTTGCTTTAACAAATTAGAAAGATATTAATGTTAAATTGGCTTTATCTGTTTCTTATCTTGCATTTATGTTTTGATGATACGGTATCTGATCATATTTGTTTATTCAATTGGTGTGAATTTTTAATAATGTGTTCTTACCATGTTGGTTTTCTGATGTGTAACTTTTGATGATGCTTGGTTTTAATATGACTCTTACCCATTTAATCATACTTTATTAACATCTAATGTGCTAATAATGGGATTTGTAGTTTTATTTCTGATTTTTCACAAACATTTACATATATGTATATACAATATGACATTATTTTATATATTTATGTGTATCTTTATAAAATTTAATGCACTCTTAGCAAAATAGTTTTTATGTTCACATGTATAAAATAAGTGATATATATCAGTAGTTCTCAAATAGGGATGATTTTGTATCTTCCCCCAAGGGATATTGGCAATGTCTGGAATCATTTTTCATCATCACAGTTGGACAGATGCTACTGGCATCCAGTGGGTAGATGCCAGAGATGTCATTCAACATCTTCAATGCACAGGACAACCCCCAACAACAAATAATTATCTGACCCAAAATATCAATAGTGTTGAGGTTAAAAAATCCTCTAGATAAATTGCCTTCTTATGTTTTGGAATGAAAATTTTTTGATGTACTTTTATGTCTAGCAAAGGAATAATGCATGCATTTAGGAAGACTCCAAAAACAAAAATTGCTATAAATTCCATTTTGTTTTTGTAATGTTTGTTAACTTCTCCAGGGGCTTTCACACATGGAATTTAATATACTTCTTATATTATTTCTGTGATATAGATATGGAAGATTTTCCAAACAAATATGGTTTTTTTTAAACAGGTGCAAAACAGATACAGAATTTAAGTGATTATCCTAAGGTTACATGGTTGATTACTGATCACAGTTCCTTGTCTGATGGTAAAAGCATAAAAGACTGACTCTTATGTTGCTGGGAGAAAAACAAGATGATAATGCCAGTGTTAAAAAAGGCTTGCTCCATCTTTTCTCCTTGTTTTCTACCTCCTCAGTAATATAAAAAATCCCAGGGGAATAATTTCACCTTTGTATTAATAAACACTGAATAATCTCATATCATCATTTCAATTAAAATGTATTTCTTTATTGATGTAGAATTAAATTTACTTATGTTAACTTGAAATTTACATTTAGCATTAATCACAATATGGAAGTAAATTAAAGCTATTGATCATATAAATTCTGCTAATGAAGTTGTGAAACCGAAACATGTCAAGCAATGTAGAGTTTCCATGTTCTTCCTCTGCAAGTTCTAAGTCGTGCCTCCTCTTATAGCTGTTGAATGGTAAATGAGTTTATGAGAGCATGCCCATAACCCCGATTGAGATTTAAATTAGAAATGGGACAAATATTAGTACTTAGTTACTGCGAGTGTTAATCTTGGTGTCAGTGATTTTCAGAATAGGTAACTTAGAGGAGAAATTTGCTGGTATTTCCATCCCCAAATTTCTTTCTACTATGCTACTATTTTGGCCAAGAACTAAGATCCTTAAGCTCTAACTTAGAGACTATTAATATTATGAAATAATTTATTCTGTTTTAATAGTTGACGAAATTTAATAAAGTGATAGTTTAAGCTATCTTTGTATGAATAAATTCTATTTAAATGTCTTCCAACAACTTGTACAAACCTTTGAAAGTGAATACATAAGGACAATTTACAGAGCCATCCATCCTACCTTAATATTTTCCTCATCTGTCAATCAAGGGTTTCTGAAATTGTAGTGTTCAAGGATTATAGTTTAGATTGTTTTCTCAATATACTTACCGAGTTGCTGATAACCGTCTAGCACTGGGAATATACCAAAGAGGGACAGTGGCTTCATACATGTTTTCTGCAGTTAAACCTTCTATTAGGTAGTTAGTGGATAGTGGTAAATTCTGGAGTAACTCTGGGAGATAAAGATGGCACAGCAGCAGAGTGAGGGGATTGTCATTTATCAGTAACCAAATATAAAGAAGAGAGTCTTAGGAATTTACAGCTTAGTGGTAGGTGGACAGAAAGCTGAGAGAGTGATCAGGGGGTGAAATGATCCCAAAGCAGTATTTCAAAGTTTTTTATTTAGTTTAATGCCTAGGAAGTGAGTTGTGATCAAAACTCCCACATTACCTACTGAAGTAGTGTATTGAAAATGGAGGAATTATTTGTAAATACTTATATTCTTTTTTTAATTGCATTTTAGGTTTTGGGGTACATGTGAATAACAAGCAAGATTGTTGCATAAGTACACACATGGCAGTGTGATTTGCTGCCTTCCTCCCCCATCACCTATATCTGGCATTTCTCCCCATGGATCTCTCCCCAACTCCCCACCCCCCGCTGTCCAGTCCCTGTTTCCCCCCCCACATGCAGACCCTGGTGTGTGATGCTCCCCTCCCTGTGTCCACGTGTTCTCATTGTTCAACACCCACCTACGAGTGAGAACATGCGGTGTTTGATTTTCTGTTCTTGTGTCAGTAAATACTTATATTCTAACAATTGTTCTCAATCCTGGTTGCACATTTAAATTACCAGGGAAGCCTTTAAACATGTGGAAGACTGTATCCCCATCTGATTAATTGAGTCTAGAGCCTAAGAAATTGCTAACAATGCAAACAAAGAAAACTCCATGAGTGATTCTAAAATACAGAAGACTAGGGATCTAAAGGGTTTAGAATATATCTGATGGCATCTCATTAACCTTATCATAGGAAAATGTGGTATATGCTTGATGGTAATAACTATATGGGTCTGAGACTATACAACAGAGAGATATGACATTTGGGCTATAGTCTACTCTGTGGGAAAGATAAGAAAAAGCCAATCAAACTTTACTCTTGGTCTCCTACTTATCCCAGGGGAGCCCTACAGGACCTAGTGATTAAGAAAGACATACAGTGTTAACAATAAAGAGCCATTCTCATTGTTCCCTAATTTACTGCATCACCTATTGGGAATACTCTTGACTAAGATATTTTTGAGGCAACAAGTTAGAACTCATTGTAAATAGAAACTAACTGCAAATGGACTTAAAAGGCAATGGTAGATGTTGTCCTAGGCAATGACAGAACATTCACTGTTCAGGAAGGATACACACACACACACACACACACACACACACACACACACACACCCGAGGAGAGAGAGAGAACAGAGGTTACATTTATAGCAAGGTAAAAAAAGTTTTAAAATCTGAGTTTATAACGGATAAACTACAATCCTGGGAGTATGGAATAAAGAGGGTGATTGATCTATGTAATAACTCAAGAACACAAAGGAAATATTCACAAGTAGCTGGAAGATAAGCCAGTCATTATTTTGGCAAGTTTAATTTTGATCTCTTGCTGTCCTAAATCTTTGGTAAATATATCTTTAATCACTGAGCTAACATAAGTGAGACAATTTATTTAGTCTGCCATCATTTTAATAGGAATATACTTAGATATGTGAACTATTTGACAAAGCTGTATTTTTTGAAAAAGCTTGAAGACTAGTTTTAAAGGAGATAGATGATTAGACCAAGAACTGTATCATCATGATGTTAATTTTGTTGAAGTATAACTGCCCTTGCTGTCTTATCCACATGAATACATTTTCTGTTAAGTTTTTATAGATTGTTTCTATCTTGCCTAAATTCTAACTTGTTAAAATTGAAATGGAAAACCTTAAAACTGTACAAGAATTTTCTAGTTTCCAATGGCCATTTGAGTTCCCGCATTTAATTCTCACCTTTCAAAATTGCTAAGAAATAGGAAAATTGAAGAAAATAAAAGACAGGCAAAGATTATTATTTTAGCAGTGGAGGTGGAATGAAGGGGATCTGTGAAAAACTCACCTAAACTGCAGCTCTAAAAAATAGCTTTCCACATCCAAACTGAAGGGTTGGGTAAGAAGTGGGCAAAGTAGAAGTGAAATCTTAGTCCTCCTTATGACTCTGAAAAATGCATCAGTGAATGAAACCACAACATAAAAGGCTAATAAGATTTTTAAAAAAGAATGATAACATTCTTTATTAGTGAAAGTGTTATAGCAATGAAAATTCATACATACAGTTGATAAATGTAAATTGGTACAAAATTTCCTTAAAGAAAATTGTTTCCATGTATCATGGACTTTCAAATTGATGCCATGTTTGATATTTTTGGTTTACTAATTTGATTTTCAGAAATTCTGTGGAAGTAATCACACCACTTATCAATGATGCATTTATGGAGATGTTCATTACAGCACATTTAATACAGAAAAACTGGTAGAGGTCAAATGTTCAATACTAGGGCTCTGGGCAAATTTATTGTGGCAATCCATACAGTGGAATAGTATGTAGTATTTCAAAATGATTTATAAGCACATATGTTTTGTCTTTGAATGATAGTAGAAATATATTGTTAATGAGAAAGGCAAGTTAGAAAACATTCGTATGTAAAGAAATATTTGTCCATATGTAAAGAAGAAGTCTTGAATATCTACCTACACATTAGTAGTGTTTATCTCTCTGTGGTGAACTAAGGATAATGTTTTTTATTTTTTAAAATTATCCCATGAATTTTAATAACATGTGATAAAACGTGAAAAATTTAATTCGTGGTATGAAATCTCTTATTTCTATAGAAAATTTATATTGTGTTTCTTTTAGCCTCTGAGAATCTGAAGCAAATATTTTTGCCATGTGGGATACATTTTATATGCAGCTATTTAATTCATTAAAATTTTATTTTCATAATATGTTAGTTGTAGAGAGAAGAGTACACCCAGGAAATGATTAGAAGGAATGAAATGAAAATAAATCACCCAATATAAGTAGCATAGGTGTTGTAATTTGCATCAGGAGATTAGTAGAGGGATACTCATTCTGCATTCTTGAATGAAGTGAAATGAGCTTAGCCTTTGAGGCTGGTAAGATTGGATTCAACAGACAAGAGGAGTTGCTTAGATGTGGAGATTAATGATTCATGAGGGGACAAGTAGAGCAGTGGATATAATTAGACCTTGTTTTCATAGTAAGAAGAAGAAAAATGCAAGGTTAGACCTACAGTAAGCTACGAGGAAGCGTTTACAAATTCCGCTATGAATTCATTATCTATAATGCAATAGGTATCTGGAAATTATTGTGGCTTCTTGAACAGTAGGGATATGAGATACAAGTAACATTTTAGTGAAGTTATTGCACTCAAGAGGGACTAAGTGAAGAGATCAGTCACAGCAGAGCAGAAACGAAGCTACTGGCCCATGCTACAGAGTGAAGGAAGTCTTGCCAGGATGGTGGCTGTTGGCCATCCAGAAAAGCACCAGCAGTACTTAATACACCAGAGGGGGAGAGACAGGAGAGACTCCTGTGTTTCCAAACTGGGAGGATGAGGCAATGGGAAAGTAGCCTGGAGAAAAGGGGAGATGGAGATTATAAAGAAAAAGTGTTTTTTTTGTTTTTTTTTCTAGAAAATGTGAGAAGAAGTAAAATCCACGGTCGTTTTCAGCTGACACAGTCAAGTTCTGAGTTACTAATGTGGCCCATTAATCTATTATGACTGCCTGTGATACTTGCTATGATCACAGCAGGGTGATACACATGAAAGGACACACTGACATACATTTTGTGTTACTAGGTTAAATCCCAGATCCCTCACCTTCTCATTGTCCCTCATTCCCTATGCCTTAGTTTGGTGATCTGAGTCACAGAATTTGCTATACATTATTTGATATCCTTCTTTAACTTGGCCCTCATTTTTCATAAACAAGGTTATCTAGCAACATGCAAATGTGGCTACTGTGACTGAAGATGCTGTCTACTTTCTGGATTCAGGGCCCAGGCTACCTAGGATCATTTCCTTCCCAGTTTTATTGGATTGGTGCAAAAGTAATTGCAGTTTTGGACCATGAATTTTAAATCATTATAACTAGACTCAAACACATCTTTATTAATCAAAGGAAGAACCATTACAATCAACACATTTTTGCCAATGAGAAATAAGTTTGTTTATTCCTGTAGTATAAAAATTCATGTTTCGGGATTAGACAACTCTTAGAAAGCATTTTCTGCATTCGGCTGGTTGTGGAGGCATTTCGATGAGATTGCAAAAAGTTGATAACATCTTTGAAGAAGTAAAGAAATGGTAGTCAGTTGGTGAGAGGTCAGGTGAACATGGTAGATGAAGCAAAACAGTAGCTCAATCTGTTCAACTTTTGAAACATTGGTGGTGTGACGTGTGGTCGGGTGTTGTCATGGAGAAGAATTCAGCCTTTTCTGTTGACCGATGACAGCTGCAGAGGTTGTAGTTTTTGGTTGATTTCATCAATTTTCTGAGCATACTTAGATATAATGGTTTTGCTGGGATTCTGAAAGGTATAGTGGGTCAGACCAGCAGCAGACCACCAAACAGTGACCATGACCTTTTTGGGTGCAAGTTCAGATTTGGGAAGTGTTTTGGAGCTTCTTCTCCAAACAGCCACTGAGCTGGTTGTCACTGGTTCTTGTAGAAATCCACTTTTTGTTACGTGTTATAATCCAATAGAGACATGGTTTGTTGTTGTGTAGAATAAGAGAAGATGACTCTTCATGACGGTGATTTTTTTCGTTTTTGGTCAGGTCATGAGGCACAAACTTATCTAGCTTTTTCACCTTTCCAATTTGCTTCATGCTGAATGGCCACAAAACGGTCAACACTGAATTCTATGGCAACTATTTATGTAGTTGTAAGAGGATCAGCTTCGATGATTGCTCTCAATTTGTTGTCAACTTCTGATGGCTAGCCACCATGCTCCTCATCTTCAAGGCTCTTGTCTCCTTTGCAAAACTTCTTGAACCACCACTGCATGGTATGTTTGTTAGCAGTTCCTGGGCCAGATGTGTTGCTGATGTAGCAAGTTGTCTCTGGTGCTTATGACACGTTTGAACTTGAACGAGAAAATTGCTGAAATTTGCTTTTTGTATAACATCATTTCCACAGTCTAAAATAAACATAAATAGCAAGTAATAAATCAGCAAAAAAAAACATAAAGTGAGGAATGCCCATTAAAATTATGTAGAGCATAAGCACATTTATTTAAGAATATATTTCAATATCAAACGGCAAATTCCAACAATGCAAAAACCACAATTACTTTCACATTCCCCTCAATATATATATTCCTAAATAGCTTGACTTATGGAAAAGTTGCAAAAATAATACAGAGAGTTCTCTTAAAACTTAAAACTTTTACCCAGCATCCCCTAAGGTTGGCATCTCTTATAAACGTAACAGCAAAATAAAGAAATTAACATTGGTACAATACTATTAATTAAACTACAGACTCTATTCCCATTTCATCAGTATTTCCACTGCTTTCTGTTACAGGATCTAATACAGAATTCCATTTGCACTTGGCTGTCATTTCTCCTGAGTCTCCTTCATTCTGTGATACTTTCTCAGTCTTTCCATGTAGTTTATGATCATGACATTTTCAAAGAATTATCAGTTATTTTGTTAAATGTCCCTCTATTTAAATTTGTCTCATGTATTGGTATATACTTATGATATGAACTAGCAATCCCCCAATCTAGGGCATTCACCCAAGAGACATGAAAATTTATGTTCAAGCAAGAATCTGTAAATAAATATTTATATCCATTCTATTCACAACTGTAACAAACTAGAAACAATTTAGATGTTGATTAAATCAAATTATCAAGTTTTGGCCAGAATACCACAAAAGTGTTGTTTTACCTTTCTCAGTGTAGGTCAGGATGCATATGTTATTGAAATGGGAAAAATTTTCTTGTCCCCCTTGCAGGGCGAGCAATGGGGGTGTGGCTTTCTCCAGTTAGCAAAATTTATTTAAAATGCATCCATGCTGTTTCAGGAATCAATAAGTTGTTTCTTTATATTACTTGGTAGCATTCCATTGAATGTGTGAACCAGTTTGTTGACCCATTCACTGGTGGAGGAACATCTAAATTGTTTCTAGTTTGTTATAGTTGTGAATAGAACTGATATAAATATGTATTTACAGATTCTTGCTTGAACATAAATTTTCATGTCTCTTGGGTAAATGCCCTAGATTGGGGATTGCTAGTTCATATAAGTATAAAGTGAACTTTATTATAAAAAATTGCCAAAGTGTTTTTAAAAAGATGTTTCACATTTTACTTCTTATCAGCAGTATATTAGAGTTCTAGTTTCTTTGTAGCCTGCTACAGCTTAGTGTAGTCAGAATTTTTGTTTGTTTATTTACTATTCTAATAAATGTGAAGTTGCATCTTATTGTGGTTTTAATTTGCATTTTCCTGATGATTAATGATGTGAAGCACCTTTTCACAAATGGTGTCAAAATTTATCATGTTTTTTCCTGCATCTATTGAGATGCTCATGTAGCTTTTCCTTTTTAGTCTAGTAATATACCTAATTAAGTTACTTGATTTTTCAAATATTGAAACAATTATGTATTACTGGGATAAATTCCACTTGGTCATTGAGTTGCTCTTTTTATACATTTCTTGATTCAAGTTTTTACTATTTTTATTGAGGATTTTGCACTTATGATTATGAAAGACGTAGGTCTATAGTTTTCATTTTTACTCTCTTTGGTTTTGGTATCAGGATAATACTAACTTCATAAAATAAGTTGAAAAGTCTCTTTTAAAATATTTTCTGGAAGAGATTGTATAGAATTTGTATTAATATTTTTATTATACTTAAACATTTGTAGGAATTCACCAGGAAAATCATCGAGGCCTGCGTTTTTCTTTGTTAAAAGGTTTTAAACAACGACTCCAATTTATTTAATGGCTACTGACTTATTCAGGTTATCTATTTTTTTTTTTTTTTTGGCAGATTGTGTCTTTCAACAAATTGGTTACTTTCAACTAGGTTGCTTCATTTGTGGTGACAGTGTTCACAGTTTTTCATTACTTCTTTTTTTTTTTTTTTTTTTTTTTTTTGAGACACAGTCTCGCTCTGTCGCCAGGCGTCAGGCTGGAGTGCAGTGGCGCAATCTCGGCTCACTGGAACCTCCGCCTCCTGGGTTCAAGCAGTTCTCCTACCTCAGCCTCCCGAGTAGCTGGGACCACAAGCACCATGCCCAGCTAATTTTTGTATTTTTTTGGTAGAGACGGGTTTCACCATGTTGGTCAGGATGGTCTCGATCTCTTGACGTCGTGATCTGCCCACCTCGGCCTCCCAAAGTGCTGGGATTATACATTATTTCTCTTTTTAATGTCTGTGGGGTCTGCATTGAGGTCCCCTGTTTCATTTCTAATATTAGCAATTTGTTTCTTCTTTTTCTTTATTAATCTTGTTAGAGATATACCAATTTTATGGATCTTTTTAATGAATTAGTTCTATTTTAATTGATTTTTTCCTATAGATTTGTGTTTTTAATTTCATTAGTTTCTGTTCTTTATTGTTTCCTTCTTTCTGCTTGATTTGTGTTATTTGTTCTTGTTTGTCTAGTTTCTTAAGGAAGTAGCTTAGATTACCGATTTGGTACTATTCTCTTATAATATAAACATATAATACCATACTTTTCCCTCTAGAGACTGGTAGAATTTTATCCCGCAAATTTTGATGTGTTTTACTTTATTTCATTCAGTTAAAAGTACCTATAAATTTCCTTTGATTTTTTTCCCACCCATGGGTTTTTATAAGTATCTTGTTTCGTTTCATACTATCTCAAGACTTTTGAGATATTTTTCTGTTATTGATTTCTAATTTAATTTTATTATATTCTGAGAAAATATTTTGTACTATTTCTATTCTTTTGAATCTGTTGACATTTGATGTATTGCCCTTAATATCATATATCTTGGTGGCTGTTTCATGTGCGCTTAAAAAGAATGTGTATGTTGCTGTTAGAGAGTGAAATATTCTATAAATGTCAATTACGTTGAGTTATTTGATAGTGTTGTTCAGGTCTTGTGTATCCTTACTGATTTTCTACCTGCCTATTCTATCAATTACTAAAAGAGTAATCTTGAAGTTTCCATCTATAATTGTTGACTTGTCAGTTTTGTCACTATTTGCTTTATGTAATTTGAAATTCTGTTACATGCATACACAGGATTGCTATATCTTTTTTTAAGAATTAAAGTTTTCATTTTTATTTGATATCTGTCTTTATTCCTGATCATATTATTTGTTCTGTAGGAATATTTTGTCTCGGATTAATAAAACTCTTGCATCTTTATTTTGGCTAGTCATAGTAATATGTATCATTTTCCATCCTTTTACTGTACTTTACATTTAAAATAGGTTTACTGAACACAGCTGCTGGGTCTTATTTATTCCCAATCTAAAGTTTTCTTTTAATTAATGTTTTCAGACCATTTGTATTTTTGTGTTTCTTGAAATAGTTAAATTAAAATTTATCATCTCTGTAGCTGTTTTCTATTTGTTCCACCTGTACTTTATTTCTTTTTTCCTTTTTTTCTCCTTTCTCTAGGGTTAATTGAGCTTTTCATTAATGATTATAGTTTACCTTCTCTATTCAGTTATTTATAACTCCTTGTTAAAGTGTTTTAGTTGAGTGCCTGGGATTTATAATATGCAAATATAGTTGATCACTTGCTTGCAAATAATACTCTGTTTTTTGTGTAGTGGGAGAACATTACAACAGTTTATTTCCAATTCCTTCATGTCATCCTTCATGCCATTGTTTTCATAATTTTACTTTTGCATATGCTATAAACACATAATACATTGTTAATATCTTTGCTTTACATAATCAGTTATCTTCTATAATAATTAAAAAATAAGAACAAGTAAATTTTCTATATTTTATTCCATTACTAGCATCTTTCATTTTTCGTGTAGATCCAAGTTTCTGACAAGCATTATATTTCTTCTGACTGAGAAACTTCTTTAACATTTCTTCTAAGTATACTGACAATGAATTATTTCTGGTTTTGTTTTTCTCAGAAAGTTTTATTTCTCTTTTATTTTTGAAATTTATTGCTGGATATAGAATTCTGTTTGAAAGTTCTTTTCTTTTGGTCACCTTATTTTCTTCTGTCAAAAGTCTGTTGTGATTTTCATCTTTGTTACTATGTGTATCTTTTTTATTCTCACCACCTTGAAGATTTTTTCCTTGGATTTAGCAGTTTATATATGATACATTTAGGTTTATTTTGCCTCCCTTTATTCCTTCTCCTTCTCTGCTTCCTCCTATTCTCCCTGTTTTCTCTCCACCTTTTTCCTCTCCTACATTCTACCCCCTCCTCCTCCTTCATTTATCTTGCTTGGCGTTTTTTGTTTCTTGCATCTGTGGTCTTGTCTGTCATAAATTTGGGAATATTCTTGGCCATTATTTCTTCAAATATTTCTTCTATTTCCTCTTCTCTATTTTTTGTTGGATTTTGAATATAGGTATGTCAAAAGTTTGATATTGTTTGACAACTCTTGGGTTCTCTGGCTTTTTACTCTCCAATTTTTTTCCTCTTTGTGTTTCAGTGTGGTTAATTTCCATTGCCCTGTCTTCCAAGTTTATAAGTTATAGTATCACCTGTGTAGCATCTACTTATGATCCCATTGATTGCATTTACATTTATATAACTGTGTCTTTTATTTTTTGCATCTTCATTTGATTGTTTTCCTCTCACTGCTGAAATTTGATTTCATGTTTTCTGCATTTTCCATTGGATCAGTAGTTCTCAACTGGGAATGATTTTGCCCTTTCTCCCTGGGGATATTTGCCAATGTCAGGAGTCATTTTTGGTTGTCATGATTAGAGAAAATGCTATTGGCATCTAATGGGTATATGTTAGGGTTGCTGCCAACCATCTTACAATGCATGGAACATCCCCCTACAACATAGAATAATCCCTCCCAAAATGTCAATATTGTTGAGAAACCCTGTTTTAGGATAGTTAACATCTGAGTTATTTTAAATTCCCTGCATGATAATTCCAGAATCTGTGTCTGAGTCTAAGTCTGGTTCTGTTGATGGCTTTGTCTCTTGTTAGCATGATTTTAAAAGGTCATGATTTTCCCTCTTGCGTGGCTTTAGCAGGAGGATTTTTGTTAATCAAATTACAAATTAAATTAGTTTCAGGTTTGTTGTTGCTTTAGTTATTCTTTATGCACCACAGGCTTCAAATGTCTCTAACAAAGCAATACCTTGTGTTTAGGGGGGGAGTTCATTTGCCAATGGGTTTGTTTCAACGCTGCTTAACTGAGAAGCTTTGGGGCTTTGCTTTGTTTCAGTGCCACTTAGCTGAGAAGCTTTGGGTCTGCCCATTGTGCTGTTCCTCGGAGAGGCTCTGTCTTGCAGTGCTTGCACTGTAGGGCTACTTTCTCTATAGTCTCACTATTTAAAAAAAAAATACGTGTTTGTTGAAGTCTGTGTATAACGAGTCTGCAACATGGTAGAAAATTTTCCCAAATTTGTGGCCTCCGTGAGTTGTACATACTCTTGCCAGATCACACTCTGCCTCCAACAATTTATTAACCATTCTAGCTACTTTTTTATATAGGTGTTCAGCTGCACCTGCTCCAGGTAATAAAATATTTATGTTCTCTCTTTCCCTTCAGGCGCTTGTCTCTCCTTAGGTTTTAGGCTAGTTGACTGCCTTGTGACTTCAGCTTTTTTATGGATTTAAGAAAGAACATGTGATTACAGTTTGCCTTACTTTTTGTTGCTGTTGTGAGTGTGAGGGAAATGCTCTTTCTGGCTATCTATATCTTCAGGTGGAGTGGGAAGAGTTTCCTTCCAGGATAATCTTGCTATAATGGAGCCAGCTCGCTGTGCTCCCAACTTGGTTCACTCTGGCCTCAGAGTCAGGTTAGAGAGGCTGCCTCAGTGCCATAGCATAGCAAGAGAGCAGAGTAGTCAGTCCCCCACAGCTGATTTTGGTTTGAGTGATGGGGATGGACTCCTGAAGTTGGAAGCTAGTGACTTCTTTAGTGGTGTAGAGAAAATCTAGGATTTAAAACTGAGTCTGAATCTAAACGGGCTTCCCTGCCCAACGCACGGTGGTTAGTGGCTAAGTAGGGCTTAGTGAACAAGAAAGAAAAACAATGTTGCTTGCAGAAGCCAGTGTTTGTTTCTCATCTTAGGCTGGTGTAGTGTACAAGGCTTACTTTTCAGGCCATTTGGGAAATGGATAATGAAGCAGGAGGGTTATTGAAGATGGTTAATATTCATAAATCAAAAATTGACTACAAACTGGATTCAGGGTTGAAAATGCTTCCCCGATGGTTAAAAAACATGAGATTCAATCCCCTTTAGAACTAGCTGTTTATATGTGTGTATATGTGTGAAGGTAAATATGTGTGTCAGTGTGTGTGTATCTCTATTGTAGAAAATTTGAAATACCAGAAAGCATAAGGAAAGGGTACATTTCACTCATAATATTACCATCCAGAGATAACAGATCTTAACATTTTAATATCTTTTTCTCCTAGGTAATGTTTTATATTCTTAGAATCATATGTTCATAGTTTGTGACATGATTTTTTTCACTTTCTGAGCATTTTTTAATATCCTTAAATATTTTCAAGATAACTCTTTTATATGCCTATACTATAATTTATGCAGCCATTTCTACAACTTTGAATATTTAAGTTGCCTTAAATTTATTTTGCTGTTATAAATTTCATTATAATAAACATCTTTCATCAAACTCTTTAAGTTTGTGATTATTTCTCTAGATAAATTCCTAGAAAGTAGATTTATCAGACCAGATGCTTTGCTCAGTTTTAGACTTTTTATGCTTATTGCTAAATAATCTTTCAGAAAGATCATGTTATTTACTTTTCCACTGGGATGGTGCAAAGTTTCTGTTTCTGAAAGAAAAGTTTCTCTACCTAATTCTTCACCATCATAAAGGAGGCTAGAGGAAGAAGTAACTGAGAGAAATACCACTTTTTTATGATAAAAGAATATTGAGGAATAGTTTTATGGGTTTTGAGTTTATCAGATAACTCCTGGTTGAAAACACAGCTGACAGCATCTTTATGAGTAAAATGATAGATAAGATTTGAGAGTCTGCATTATTTTTAGACATTCACTTAAAAATAAAACTAAACTAAGCACTTTTGCTCCTCTTAAGAGTTCCTGGAATTTCTTAAATTTTCAAACATCTTCTCACTTTCTAATGTGACTTTGGAGTTTCCCTTTTTCTCTTTACCTGTCAGTGTCCTTTATCTTCCTTGGGTCCTGGCTAAAGTGCTTACACCTCCTGAAGTTATTTCTGTTTTCCCTGATCTGGCAATTGTGCAATCACTCTGGGATTGTGTATAGACACTATTATTTGTACTTTTGGTTTTTAGCATGAGGCATGATGTTTAATCATTTTATATGCATATTCTTTCTTGGCTATGTTTAAGTACCCTTCAAATACAGGGCTAGAGTTTTGTGCCTTTCCTGTTTCTTCAGGGGTGAGGGCAGTAGTATGCACCATTGTAGTTTGTTGATCACTTTTTGTTGTTGATGACCAAACTGTGAATGCCATAAGAGCAGGGGCAGTACATTTTTTCCTCATTATTCCATCTCTAATGATTTTTGAACTGCTTGAGACAGCTGGAACTCAAAAATACTTTTTGAATTAATACATGAACAGATAATTTTGTTACACATTTTTGTATATGAGGGTCACCTTCTGAGAAGTTATGTGCTTCATTTTCCTTTATAGCAACCTCAATGGAAAAGAAGGAAATGGAATTTTTCCTCTCTCAGAAGATATCTAGGCTGAGGTTTTCTTACCCTTAGAGGTATTCTACTTTGATAATATTGGCAGGCTGATGTGGAACCTTTTAAAAGAAAAAGCCATTAAAAAACTTATGTGCCTTTTTGTTGTGTGTGTGTGTGTGTGTGTGTGTGTGTGTGTGCCCATTTAAGGCAATTGAAGCAATTAGATCTAATTTTCTCAAAAGAGAGAAGAAGGAGCCAATCTGAGTTTACAGTGTTGAAAGGAGAATAAATGTGTAACCTGGGTTTTATCCACAAAGAGTGGGAAGAGGAAAGGGTTGTAAGTCTCTTGGGAGGTAGAGGTCTGAACTCACTTAGACGCTGCAATTTGGAGCCTGATGACATGTCTGTGAGGACAGAGCTGTGGCCTTGGGGCAGGAAAAGCCTCTCCATTGGCAGACTTTGCCCAAAAATGAGTGAAGCTTCCAGGGAGCTGCCCATCAACAAATAGTGCTTGTTGGCTTAGACCACAGATGGCACAACAGCTTGGACAGATGGTGAGAGACGAGTGCTCCACAGTAGCTTGGTATGGCCCCAAAGAGCAAATGGCAGTGGTGGTAGCCACAGACTGAGGCTCTTCCCTGCTCAAGAACTGGAAAGCTGGAAAGTCAGTTTTTAGTAATCTATCTATCTATCTATCATCTCAGTGTAGGAGTATGCAGAGCACAAACTGACTAATATCAGTCTTCTTGCCAGTATTAGTGGGAAGGGACTTGAGCTACTTCTAATTAATTTGAAGAAAATTAAAGGATTATAATATAACCTGGCCCTTGTATGTCACAGGGCAATCTAAGCCTCATGTAATTACGATTTTGTTTTCTGCAGTTACATCCACCAGGACTTCCCAGGGTGAAGAGGTTCTTATACAGATCATAGGGTATTCTTATTTAATAAGCTATCTGCTGGCAAGTGGAACATTCCAGCTTCCAGTCCAAATTTCAGTCTGGGAATGCCAAAGTTTGTGGAATAATTCAGAAACTTTAAATTATTGTTGATGACCTTAGTTTCCCTTTTCTTTGTATGGAGCTGTATTGAGTGAATGCATGCTATGCTATGTCACCATTTTCATTGCAAGGTATAATTTTCACAAACAATGTGTGTCGTGGGAGTGTTCTAGGAAGTATTCTTCCAAGCTTTACCTTTAACATTAAAAAAGCTTGATGTCTCTATTTTGACTTAGACCAGGTGTTTAGCTTAAGATTAAATTACCTTTTGAAACATTTACTTGTTGAATATGTGCAAATTACATTTAAGATGTGAAAATAGCCATATGTGAAGAGTCTTGCTAGCACTATGCCGTCAAGCTTCTCTTTCCTTTGTTTTTATATTCTCTCCCACAATTAGGAAATGAGATTCTCTGTGCATCGTCAATTATAAAGGAGTTGAAACTTGAGTCTATAATGAAGATCACAGCTGGATTAAATATACCCAGCCTGGGCAACATGGTGAAACCATGCCTCTACAGAAAAATGCAACAATTAGCTGGGTGTGGTGGTTCTGTGCCTGTAGTCGCATCTACTAGAGAGGCTGAGTTTGGGAGGATTGCTTGAGCCCAGAAGGTTGAGGCAGCAGTGAGCTATGATCATGCCACTTGCAGTCCAGCCTGGGTGACAGAAAAAGACCCTGTCTCAAAAAAAAAAATGTGTTTCTTCCTTTCTCTTCCATAAGCACAGGGTTGCGGGGCACAATGCTGGATATCCACACATCTCCATTATCTCCACATAATGCTCTGTCATTCTAGGAGAAAATAAAAATGCTGCCTTTAGAAATGCAATTGACCAGGCAAAATTTTATGAAATCAGCAAATATTTTTTGAAAACCTAAGTGAAAAGTTCTATTTGTTTGATAGTATAAAGGTATTTTTTTTCCCTTGAGAGAGGATGAAAACAAGTATGATTATGAGCTTATCTCACGGAGAGACCTGCCTCTACACAGCACCAGTTACCTGTGTGCCTCAGACCCCACAATAATTGCATTCAAGTGAGTTCCAAGATGGCCATTAGTACTTTATGGAAGGATCAGAAATGCCACTGTTTTGCAGAGTTTTGCAAGGTCATTGCACTGGTTATTCTCCACCCTCTGCCTCATTTTTCTTTCTTCTCTGTTCTGGGCTATGCCAGCAGGCTCCCTTGCCTTGACTTCTACTTAGCTTTAGCCAAAGGGTGGTTTCCACAGTAGGTGAGAGAGCCAGAGGAGAAAGAGGTCCTAGTGCTTCTTGGTCTCCTCTACTCCGCTTTGACTTCTGTGTCGTGATTGCAAAAGTAGCTTTTTCCTTTTCCGATTACAGCTCTGGTCAGTTCCTGACATGACTTTGGTTACAGTGCTTTGCTCCCCTTGTCTCTTTTAGGCCTGAAGGTGGAAACTGTTTCTTGCTGGTTTGGTCCCTCGCTGCTTCTTCATCCCTTGTTGATTTTCTTAATTCTTGCCTCATCTCTGTAAACTGATAGTCTCTCTATAAATTTAACTTCAAAATCCAAGCAGTGGGTGTTTTCTCTGTTTCCCCATTGCCCAGTGAGTTTAGGCCTAATTATTTGTACTGGGTCAAATTAGCATCTACACTTAGGTCTGCAAGAAAGTCCAAGACATAATAGTAGCCCACTGTAGGAGCTGTTGATGAGTAGAGCTTCTGTTGCTGTCTGTAGAAAGATCAAATGTTGGGCAGCCCATTGAACACCAGGCTAATTCCAAGTGCTTTCTACTAATTTGCAAAACAATCGTGCCCTTACCATCTGGCCTCAGAGCTTTGTGAACTATTATATATGACAGGTCTGGCACCAAACAACTGGGAGACGTAGGAATAGTGGAGGTTAGCACTTTAGTCTATGGTGTTGCTTTTCTCTTAATTTGTGGACTAATTCCAAATTAAAAAATGAGAGCTTTGTTTGTTTTGTATTAATGTTTCAGGAAGTCTTTTCTTTCTTGTTAATGTGAAGGATGGGAAAGGGAATAAATTAGGAATTAAAAACCATGTCATTTCACACACCTGGGGTGAACAGAGAGTGGTGGAGGGGCCCATTTAAGGTCTTTAATCTGGTAACACTTGAGAAGAACCTCAGTTATATCTAGGGAAGCTTTAGAGAAATAGGAACTTTAAATAAAGTCCAGATACATATCCACGGAGAAACTGTGATTTTTCATTTTTTTACTTGGAAAGTAACACTTTGAATTTACAGCCACTCAATATTTCTTAAAAGTCTATAAAGTATTGCCTGAAGGATATACAGTTCAAGTACTCTTCCAGATCCTCTAAAATATCTTCAATGGATTGTTAGGCAAGAGGGAGCTACTGCCTTATACTGCATCATTTTAGCATCTTTCTTTCATTCAACTGGATTTTTGCTTTTGATTTTGTTTTTGCAATGTGTTTTTGCTGACCTGCATTGAGAGACATTGGTAGAAACAACCCCTGAATGTCTCATTTTTGTATTTACTACAGAGATGCTGTTGAGAATGCTGTTATTTCGCATAATCTTTCACATGAAGACTCATGGGAAGAATGTCTCTCAGGCCTTAGTTTTAGGAATGCTTGTGTGTGTTTGAGTAACTAGATTTTTGTTTTTTAAATCTATGGACACTGTGGGTCATATAGGTGATCATTTCTCTTCTTTTTGTTTTGGCTGATAGAAAGATCAGAACCTAGTTTATGATCCATCTCTGAGCAATGATGCTTCTATTTTAACTTTACTTCATGACTTTATCTCTTTTCTTGATTTTATTTTTCTGTCTTCTTGAATTACTGTATTCAACATTTTTTCTTTATATTCTATTATGTATATATTTAAAAGCTGCTTCAAATTTATCTTTGAACACAGTAAGGGTGTAAACAAAATAAATGAGATAACAAAACAATTTTTTAAATGTTTACTGTGAGAATCATTTTTATGTCTATACAGCCTCAAAAATAAAATAAAGTAAAATAAAACTCCTCAAATTCAAAAAACAGTGATGGCCAAAATATAAAATATTAAATTTATTTGTTATTTTCTATGATTATATAATATAAAAATAATAATTGTTATATACAATAAAATTGCCCATAACTAACTTAGTTTATTTAAACTGATTTATGTGATTTGATTTGGACTGTATAAGGCAGAATCTTCTAAATATCTAGCATTGTATACTAATTGAAAAAACATGGGCATTGGGTTAGTTAGAAGGAGAAATGTGGCTCATAAAGAAAATTACTGGGGCTAGTGCAAAATGTGGGTTGACTAGAATTTTTACTAAAATCTTCATTTCTGGGAACAGTTAATATGGTAACACAGTTATTAAAATATTAACCAACATATATACAATTAGACTTTTCATATTTGAAATACTCGTTCAACACAGAAATGTGTTTTATTAATCCTAATCGAGTATTTTGAATCACCGGAAGGTAAGGTATTTTGATACTTTAGACTTTTTCGATTGAAATTCAAATTTCCAACAGGCACACTTTTAAGGTCTTAACTGTTTGATCCTCAGAAGTGTAAGATGAGGCAAACTGTGGATAATTAACTGACAAAGGGCTAAATGGTTTTATTATCATACAGAATTTATGAGTTAAACATTCAATTGGGAATTATATTTAGTAGGATAATTAAAGATAAAAAACTATGATTTTTAAAAATCTCTAATTGTCCTACTAAATATAAATGATTTATTTAATTGTGTAATTCATTTGTTTCACAGCTTTTTGTGAAGACTAAAGTTTTTATATTTTAAATTTTAACAGGGTCCAACAAAAGACACACCCACAAGGCTAAAGAGAGAGAGTAAGCCTTCAAGGAAACAAAATGAACTTCAACTCTCTGTGAATAATGAGGCAACATTAACATACATTGGTGTCTTCACATCCCACATGCATAAAGAAAAGTTAGCAGTGCTGCTTTCACTTTGTTTTCTCTCTCTGGACCATTCGCATTATTTGTTCTCACAAACATCTGCTCTACTACAGGGTAGGAAACATGACTAGGATACCAAAAATAATAACACATTCATCCTGTCTACATCCAAAAGGGTCGGTGGACCAAACAAACAATTAGACAAGAGAGCCAAACCCCAAAGACAGGAAATTCGGAGGGAATGGTAATGTGGAGCATGTGTTCTAGCCAGCATAATAATAAAATTCTGTGCATCTTTATTTATTTATTTTGTCTAGGATTGGAAAAGCTTTTATCATGATTTCCCACCTAAGCTGTAGTTCCAAACTACAGAGAAAATTTTGACTTCCAAAAAATATGTCTTGTAAAAAGTTAAGAAAAGCAGAGTCTAAAATTAGAAAGCAGGAATCTTTAAAAAATAGTAACAAACCTGCCAGTTAATTTGCTGCCATGGCCTTAGCTGTCCTTCTATTTTCCTCCAGTGATGAGGGGTAGGATGGGGTGGAGCTCAGGGTCTGCAGCATAAATGGCAGTTTGGCAAAGAGACCACATACCTGAGTGTTGGTCTCCCCAGACACCAGACATTGCAGATCTGAAAACATCTGGAAGATAATACTAATGAAATGGGGAAGTGGGGGAATATGCTTACAAATTTGGGCACAACACTGAACATGCTGGAGAATTATGTGTGTAGCTGCTTTTACCTCATTGTTATTATAATTATTATTGTTTTGAGACAGAGTATCACTCTGTCACCCAGGCTGGAGTGTCCTGGCGCAATCTTGGCTCACTGCAACCTCTGCCTCCCGGTTCAAGTGATTCTCCTCCCTTAGCCTCCCAAGTAGCTGGGATTACAGGGGCCCACCACCATGGTCAGCTAATTTTTGCATTTTTAGTAGAGACAAGTGTTTTACCATGTTGACCAGCTGGTCTTGAACTCCTGACCTCAGGCAATGTGCCCAACTAGGCCTCCCAAAGTGCTAGGATTACAGGTGTGAGCCACCATGCCCAACCACAATTATAATTTTTTTTAATAGCTTAATGACTGCCTGGTAATATACAATTCTGACATTTCTCTCTATGCCTAGGGTAGAGTAGGACAGGAAGTCTTTGTATTTGCTCTTAGGATTGAAGGCTTTATTACTTGGTCTGGGCTCCTCTCTGTGGGTTTCAGATAAACTCTTGACTCACCGAGAGTTTGGAAAACCAGAGAAAGCACATCACCTGTATAGAGGATCTTGAACGTCTTCACAGATTCCCTTTCAAAAACACCATTAGCTTAGAATTCTTATGAGAAAAAAAGGTTTTGCTCATTAGCATTGTAACCGCAGATATTTTCTTATTCTTCACCAATTTAGATAAATCGATACAAGGTTTATTAGTGCTGGTGGATTAATGTGTTTTATTGTCAAGAAGATGCAAAATGAACGGGGCCCTGTCTGAGACATTGCCTATGATTTATGCTGTCAGCAACTGATCAATCATCTTCCCTTTGGAAACTTCTACCTTTGAGGGAAACATAGGTATAGCTAAATGATAAAATTAGGACCAAATCTTTGAAAAAAGGAAATAGAAATGATCTGAAACTTGCCTTACTGTGAAATTAGCAAATGAACATTTGACTATTAAATTGAAGATCAGGGTTCTTGCTTTGCCAAAAGGTAGCCTCAGGTAAGACACATAATGTTTGTCTTCAGTTGTCCATTTGTGAAAGGGGGACAACAATACCCACATGTGTTAGTCTGTTTTCACGCTGCTCATAAAGGCATAGCCAAGACTGGGAAGAAAAGAGGTTTAATTGGACTTACAGTTCCACATGGCTGGGGAAGACTTAGAATCATGGCGGGAGGCTAAAGGCACTTCTTATATGGCAGCAGCAAGAGAAAATGAGGAAAAAGCAAAGGCAGAAACCAGTAATAAATTCATCAGATTCATGAGACTTATTTACAATCATGAGAATAGCACAGGAAGGATTGGCCCCCATGATTCAATTACCTTTCCCTGGGTCCCCCCTCACAACAGGTGGGAATTCTTGGAGCTACAAGTCAAGTAGAGATTTTGGTGGGGACACAGCCAAACCATATCACCAAATTTTTATTCTTTCTTTCCTGAGATGTTGAGAATTTCATGACAAATAAAACTAGCAGAATACTTACTGAATGTCTACTGTCTAGGCCTCAAATGGAACTCTAGGGAGAATATAAGAAATTATGTTTACAAATCTCTGGGACTTAGTGTTGTCATCTGTAAAATGGGAAATTGGATTCCACAACTAATTCTGTCAAGCTCTAAATTTGGTGACAATAGCCACTTATTAAGCATTTACTAGATGCCAGCACTGTATGAGGAACTTTATATACATCATCTCATGTAATCTTCACAACCACCCTGGGAAGAGTGTCCTGTTTTTACAACCTTAATTTAGATCTGATGAAACCAGGACTTAGGAAGATGATTGCTACTTCTCAAGGACACATAGGCTAGGAGCATATGAACACAATCCCTCAGACTATAGCCAATGCCCCATACATCCTCCTGGGGGGTGTTTCCTCAGCTGGGTTGTTACACTGGCCTTATGGAATGCATTTGTTCTATTCCCAGATAGCTGTCCACCACTCTTCCCTTTTCAGTTCTTATGAAGCAACACCATTACCTGTAGCCAGTGATGGAGGGGTTTTGTTTTGTTTTTGTTTTGAGACAGGATATCACTCGGTTGCCCAGGCTGGAGTGCATTGGCATGTTCAGGGCTTACTGTAGCCTCAAAATCCTGGGTGCAAACTATCCTCCACCTCGGCCTCCCTAGTAAATGGGGACTACAGGCATGCACCACCATATCCAGCTAATTTTTAAATTTTTTGTAGTGATAGAGTCTCGCTATATTGCCCAGGCTGGTCTCAGATTCCTGGGCTCAGGCAATCCTTCTGCCTTGCCCTCCCAAAGTGCTGGGATTATAGGCATAAGCTACTGCACCTGGCCTGGAGGGGGTTTGAGGTACTGTTTGCAAAATCAATAGAGACCAAAGTTTCTCTACTTCAGCACTCTCACCATTTTGGTCTGGATAATTCTCTTTGTGCAGGCTGCCACAGGCATTATGACATGTTTAAAAGCATCCTGGCCTCTACTTGCAAGATGCCAGTAGCAACTCTCCAGTTGTGACAACTAAAAATGTCTCCAGACATTATGAAATGTCTTCGAGGGGCAAAATTGTCCTTGGCTGAGAACCATTAAGCTACATTTTGACTGTGGGTTGATAATAAGACTTTTTTTTTTTTTTTTTGGTATTATGTGAAGCACTTTGGACATTTAGTAATACTGACAGGGCCAGCTGGCCAATGAATTTGTGGTTGCAGGAACCTCTTGTTTTCATATTATTAAATTGATTATTGCATTATTAGGAACACAGATACAATAGGAAATTAATTGGATGTACTGTTAGCTTTCCAGGTTCTTTGTGGTGGATTCTGTAGGTTAGCCTATGAGTTATTTCATGGAGAAGTGTGTAGTTTAGTAGTAAAAGCACAGGCCTAGAGTTAGGTGACTTTGCTCCTACACACACCACTGTCATTTCTCAACAAAGCATTGCCATTACTCAATGACACATTAAGACTGTTTGGGCCTCAGTTTCATTATTTGCCAAATGAGGAAATTGGGTCAGATAATCTGCAAGTCTCTTTTTCTTTAATAACTAATGATTTTAAGGTCCAAATACTGAATAAATCATATGGCACATTATTTCTTTCTGAGAACATTGTAGTTTGTGACAGTGTAGCTGCTTATTCAATTACAATGTGGCAATAAATGTCACCTCTTTCCCAGTTAATTCCTGGACTTTTTGATTTCCTTTCCATACATAAATCTCAAATATCACTAATCAGAGCCTGGTTGTTTTAAATGCAGCCTCAGGGAGGTCTGAAAAAGAAATTAGGGAAATTTGCCAATTTGGCCACAGCTGGCCTAACAGAGTGGAGAAATCCTGCTGAAAACCAGATTTGTGTTTGGGATTCACAAATTTTATCCATAAAAACCCTATTTTTATTAAAAAAACAAACCCAATATATTTGCTTTTCCTTCCAGTATCCAAATATGAATGTTCTGGTTAGTTTTATTTCCTCCACCACAAAGATGTAAAGAAGAGCGCAGCAAGAGCAGGGAGACACTACACAGATTCTGTCTTACGGCCTCAGAGGTCTCCTGGTTGGAAATACCATTAAATGTAATTCTTTTAAAGACAGAAAGGTACATTGTGGCAACAAGACTGTAATGTCTCTAGGAGTTATGCAATGTGGAGGTTCGCTTAGTAGCCAGTATTTCTGTACAGTATTAGTTCTGGTAACAGTGGTGGGGGTGCTTTAAGTTCTGAGACCAGCACCTATGCTCCTGTTCAATTCAGGAGGAAAGACCACTGCCGAGAATGCTATTGGTTAGGCTAGAGCAAGCTTTGCCACAGGCCTTGCAGTTGCTCTTTAAAGGCATTTCAGACTAAAAAAATACCACAAACTCAAGTGGCCATGGGCTTTCATATGCACTATTTCTTTTTTGGGTGCCTTAACTTAATAAATGAGACCATTATTTACCTGGCTTTCTGAGCCAGAAAACTGGGCAAATTCCTTGATTTTTCTCTCTTTTCCTTTCTTTACATGAAACATAATAACAAGATCCTTTCAATTTTTCCTGCTTATTTGTCTCAAACCAGCTCACCTCTATCCATCCCCACTGTTAATACTTAGTTTAGGCCCCCATTACCACTTGTGTGGCCTCCTTATATCACCTCCTAATAGGCTTCCTAGCCACAGTTCTTCCCTCTCCAATCTAGACTTTGTACTTTTAAAGCACAGTGATCTTTCCCAGATTCAAAGATTATCATGATATTCTCACACTGGCAATCCCTTAGTGGCTTTACATTGTCCGCAGGCTTTCTCTACTGGTTTTCAGGTCTATCATAATTTGGTCCCACTTTCCCCTCTAACATCACCTCTTACCACTTTCACCTTCTACTCCGTGCTCTGGCTCTACTGAAATTTCAGTTCCTCCGTAATACTGTGTTCCTTCTTTTCTCCAGAACATTTTCCACATTGTTCCCCACATCTCAGACACTGTAAAGGAAACTTAACAGTGTGTAGTCAGGAAGGTAGGAATATGTAGTCACTGGAAAAATTGCAATTTACAAAGCATTTCCTAACAGGGTGTTTATCATTGAGGAATTTTTGGTTGAAAGTATAGAGAGATATTATGGTTAATTTCTGAAATTTGCAGCTCAGAGTCTTTTCTTACTTTGTGTGTTTCTACTTTTACCTTTTATTTTCCCTAATCCAAGCATGTAAAAACAAAAAGTGCCTTTGTAAAGGTGGGGTGTGTGTGTGTTTGTGTGTGTGTGTGAGATAATCAGGCTAAGAGGAGATTCTGAAATAGAAGGCCTGATCTAAGTGTCCACACTTTATACCATCTATGGACTAGGCAAACTTTTATGCTTATACTACAGGGAAGAGGGTTGGAAAGTTGTGAAATGTATGAAAATTAAAGACTAGAATAAAGCTAGGAAAAGAAGAAAGCAAAGCAGGTTAGTGGTGAAATTGGGACATCACTGTGGCCAGCAGAATGTGAATTTCTCAGAACATTTTAGACCTTCTCCATTAAGGTTTCTTTGGCAGTGGGGTGAACATTTATTGGTATTCTGTGAATTAATGTGGTATGCCAGAGAGTACAAGGGATATGTGATCTGGAAGTAGTGACTTTTTTTTTTTAAATTTTACTTTAGGTTCTGGAGTACATGTGCAGATCATGCAGGATTGTTGCATAGGTACGTACATGGCAAGGTGTTTTCCTGCCTTTATTTCCCCCATCACCTATATCTGGTATTTCTCCCCATGTTATCCCTCCCCATTCTCCCCCACCCCCCATTGTCCCTCCCCTACCCCCCCAACTGACCCCAGTGTGTGATGCTCCCTCCCTGTGTCCACGTGTTCTCATTGTTCAACACTCGCCTACGAGTGAGAATATGTGGTGTTTGATTTTCTGTTCTTGTGTCAGTTTGCTGAGAATGATCGTTTTCAGATTCATCCATGTCCCTATGAAGGACACGAACTCATCTTTTTTTTATGGCTGTGTAGTATTCCATGGTGTATATGTGCCATATTTTCTTAATCCAGTTTATTGTTGATGGACATTTGGGTTGGTTCCAAGTCTTTGCTATTGTAAACAGTACCACAATGAACATAGATGTGCGTGTGTCTTTATAAATAGAACAATTTACAATCCTTTGGGTATATATATCCCAGTAATGGGATTGCTGGATCAAATGGTATTTCTATTTCTAGGTCCTTGAGGAATCGCCACACTGTCTTCCATAATGGTTGAAATAATTTACACTCCCACCACCAGTGTAAAAGTGGTCCTATTTCTCCACATCTTCTCCAGCATCTGTTGTCTCCAGATTTTTAATGATTGCCATTCCAACTGGCGTGAGATGGTATCTCAATGTGGTTTTGATTTGCATTTTTTGTAATGACCCCAATGATGATGAGCATTTTTTCATATGTTTGTTGGCCTCATATATGTCTTCTTTTGAAAAGTGTCTGTTCATATCCTTCACCCACTTTTGAATGGGTTTGTTTGTTTTTTTCTTTTAAATCTGTTTTAGTTCTTTGTACATTCTGGATATTAGCCCTTTGTCAGATGGGTAGCTTCCAAAATTTTTTTCCCATTCTGTTTGTTGCCAGTTCACTCTAATGATTGTTTCTTTTGCTGTACATAAGCTCTGAAGTTTGATTAGATCCCATTTGTCTGTCTTGGCTTTTGTTGCCATTGCTTTTGGTGTTTTAGTCATGAAGTCTTTGCCTATGCCTATGTTCTGAGTGGTTTTACCTAGGTTTTCTTCTAGGGTTTTTATGGTGTTAGGTCTTGTGCTTAGATCTTTAATCCATCTGGAGTTAATTTTAGTGTAAGGTGTCAGGAAGGAGTCCAGTTTCTGCTTTCTGCACAGTGCTAGCCAGTTTTCCTAACGTCATTTATTAAACAAGGAATCCTTTCCTCATTGCTTGTTTTCTTCAGGTTTGTCAAAGATCAGATGGTTGTAGATGTGCGGTGTTGCTTCCGAGGCCTCTGTTCTGTTCCTTTGGTTTATGTCTCTCTTTTGGTACCAGTACCATACTGTTTTGATTACTGTAGCCTTGTAGTATAGTTTGAAGTCAGGTAGCATGATGCCTCCAGCTTTGTTCTTTTGGCTTAGGATTGTTTTGGCTACACGGGCTCTCTTTTGGTTCCATATGAAGTTTAAGGTGATTTTTTCCAGTTCTGTGAAGAAGGTCATTAGTAGCTTGAAGGGGACAGCGTTGAATCTATAAATTACTTTGGGCATTGTGGCCATTTTCACGATATTGATTCTTCCTAACCATGAGCATGGAATGTTTTTCCATCTGTGTGTGTCCTCTCTTATTTCCTTGAGTAGTGGTTTGTAGTTCTCCTTAAAGAGATCCTTTACATCCTTTGTTAGTTGTATTCCTAGGTATTGTATTCTCTTTGTAGCAATTGTGAATGGCAGTTCGTTCTTGATTTGGCTGTCTGTTGTCTGTTATTGGTGTATAGGAATGCTTGTAATTTCTGCACATTGATTTTTTATCCTGAGACTTTGTTGAAGTTGCTTATTGGTTTCTGGATATTTTGGGCTGAGATGATGGGGTCTTCTAAATATATAATCAGGTCGTCTGCAAATAGAGACAGTTTGACTTCCTCCTTTCCTAACTGAATACCCTTTATTTCTTTTTCTTGCCTGATTGCTCTGGCTAGAACTTCCAATACTATATTGAATAGGAGTGGTGAGAGAGTGAGTTTTTATCAAAGAGATCAATAGCAGTACAGCAGTGCTAAGGCTGCATTGCCACTTACCTTCAGCTGCTGAAGGACTGAGTGCTGGGCTTTAGTGAGGAGAGAATATGCACCTCCCCTAAGTCAGGCAGATTTGGTGCTTCATGCCCATAGGTGATGCTGAAGGAAATTAAAATATGCTCAGAGCTTGAGTTCTGAGATGGATAGTGAGGATGGGCAGAGTAAAAAGCAGAGGAAGCAATTCCAACGCAACCATCATTTTCTTTATGTGTGAGATAATTACATCTGAATAATTCTGATGTCAGAAATGACTTTGGCATGAAAGACCCAGATCTTTTCACCAAAACTGAAGAAGAAGTCATGCCTTAATGTAGCCTGAAGCTCCATCCAGAAGCCCCCTGGTAGAGTGGGAAATAAGCATTTCTGGACTGCCCCAAATTCCCAACTGGCAAGCAGCTTTAGAACAATCATCTAGAAAATAATTTATGGACAAGTAAATAATATCTGCATTATTAATTGGTTGAGAAATTTTGAAGAATATCTGCAGGAACCCCACAGGATTCAATGTACCCCAACCCCAGCCTCATGTTGGTATTCCAGAGAGAGTAACACCAAGGTTACTCACAGCTTGGCGGCCAAATCTTTGCAGGTGACATTCATAAGGCCTCTTGCACCAGCCCCTGCAGAGTGTACTAGCAAGTAACTGTTGGCTCATTTCCCCTGTTCACTACCTTGCCTTTTTCACTGTGACTGTGGTACTAGTTTGTGCCAGTTCTTAATCATCAAAATACCAGCAATGGCCTAAGCTTCCTCTTTGTCTTCATGCACCTGCCTCTATGTCCTCACTCTATCCCTTGAGATATTTCCAGTGTCCTCTTTGGAAGGCCTACCCTGTCTCTAAGTAGGAAAATAAATGTCCTTTCCCTTAGGCATTCCTAGGTAATCTTATTGTTTTCCCCCACTCTCAGAGATGGCCACTTCCCACAAACCACTGTCATCATCCTGCCTCAAGCTTGCTGCATTTAAAAAGGGAAAGGGTGGGTGGCAGACACAGGGGGAGATGGTCTTCAATTCTCTTCTAAATTGAATTGGTTCAGATAGGGCCCAATGTCTTTTTTTTTCCTCTGAGAGATTTCTCCCCTAGAGATTAGTAAATATTAGTTAAACTAATTACAGATAAGCTTGTGAGAAATAAAAGTTTCTCTTGAGAAAGCTTTGGGTTTGCCAATGTTGTTCCTCCAGATTTCCTTGTCTGCACCACGATTACTGCAAATCAGAAAAGCAGCAGCACCAGCTCAATGTCACAGGGACTATACTGGCAACATTAGGAAGGAATTAGAGACCTTGGCTGGGGCAAAGAACAAATAACAAAGGCAAGGTTGTTGGTCAGATACTGAGAATTTTCTCCTTCCTCACATTCCTACTTTTATACCCCTGAGGTTGGGTCGCTGTAAAGAAGAGGGAAAAAAGTATCTAGGACAATGCCATGATAGACATATAGGATGTATGTATAATTTGTCTGGTAAGGGCATAGTGGTCAAATCCAGAATGAGGCATGGGTGAACCCTGAAATACATGCCATCTCTAAAACCTACCAGGAAAGGCACTTGACAGAAGACTGGTCTTTAAACCATTCCTTTGTTAGATATTATTAATGAAAGTTTCTAATATTCTCAAAATTAGCACACACAGAACAAAAAAAATCTGAACAGCACAGCTGCTTTTTATCTTCTAGGATATTGACTGTGTGCATTATACATGCTTGAGATTATATAAGTTATAAGTTTTATAATGAATGTAGTCAGTATCCTGGAAGATATGAAAGTGAAGACTGGTAAAGTTAAGCAGAAATAGGTATTTGTAAGAAACAGCCAAGAGGAAGCATGGGAATGACAAAGGTAATAGTAAAAATAAAGAATTCATAGGATAGAATAAATAGCAGAATGAATATAACTGAGAAAACATTTTGGGGAATTACATATGTAATATATCTAATGCTAAGATAATGCTAAGAGAATAGAAGATTGGAAGATCTCAAAGGCTGTAAAGCAGGAGAGCTAAGGGAAAGGCCACAGCTGAACACACTATTCATTTAAGTAGTAAAATTTGAGAACACAGAAACACACTAAAACATACTACAGGTTTCCAGAAGGAAAGTGCAGACCAGCTTAAAAAATGTAAGAATTGCGACAATAGCTGACTTCTCAACATGATAGCAAGACACCATAAAGTAATAATCTAAAATTTTGAAGAAAAACAAATTTGAATCTACAATTTTATATTCAGCAAAAATAATTAAAATTTGATGGCACAACAGATATATTCACAGGTATATAAGACCTCAGAAGACCTACCATGCTAAATAACTTCTCTGGAAACACACTTCAAAGAACTATTCTAACAACTGGGAAAATACATGTAGAGTGATCTAGGCACCCACAAAAGTAAATAGTTTTGTATATTTGATTGTTTAATAAAGTAAAACACCCCAGAAATTCTACTTCTAGACATTTATTCAAGATAAATAAAAATATGTTTCTCAGAACGACTTGCGCACATTCATACCAGCATTATTCCTGATAACCAAAAATATAATAGCCAGATGTTCATCAACAGGTGAATGGATGAACAATTTATGGCATAGTCACAGAGTGAAATTCTACTCAGCAATTAAAAGGATCAAACTACTGATGCATGCTATAGCATTGACAAATATCAAAAACATTATGCCAAACCAAAGAAGACAGACACAAAATACTATAAACTGTATAATCCATTTATATAATATTCTAGAAAGGGGAAATCTAATCTATGATGATAGAAAGCAGACCATCCTGTCTGGGGCTGAGTATGTATGGGTATAGATAGAATAATGTTTACTAAGTCAGGAAATGGAATCATCCTCCATCCCCAAATGTCTTGTATTTATAGATCTTAGATTCAAAGAATAAATAGAAAAAAACAAAACAAAACAGAATATGGCCCTAACTAACGTGTAAATATGAAGATGTCCAAAAGTTTTAAAAGTCTTACAGCTAGGGTTTTGCAGGATGTACACATTTCTATTTGTGACAGGTAATATTAAGCTCACGTTTAGAGTTTGTCCTGACTGTAGTTTTTTAAAAGAATGTATGAGCATACCATCAAAGTCCTGTTCTTCTGTTTTATGGGGTTGATCTCCTACTGGTCTATCTATTAGCAGTACTTTCATCTGCAACAGTAAGATCTAAATGACTACAAATTATGTACTTCAGTGCTTACAGAGCCATTCAGAAAAAGACCTTCATAAACTGCAAATCAAAGCAAAAATGCCAACAGGAGATCAAAACAAAAAACATAAATTCCTAGTGGAAGGAAGAGCTTTGACTGAACAGAACTTTTTATTCTTTCTTGTGTCACTTGGATGACTAATATCTTTAAAGGATAGTTTACAGGGAAGAAATTCTAACATAAGTCTCATTAACTTGGTATACCATCCAAGTCAGAGGTGAAACTTCAAAATTTCAAGCGCAACAGATTTAAAGCTTAAAATAAGTAAAAATCTAGATTAAAAACAAAATAAATACAAAACTATTAGTATTTTCAAGTGTTCATTTAGGTCCTCCAAGAAGAAGACATGCATTAGACATACAGTAGATTTATTGAAAGAACATCTGTGAAGGATAGAGAGGAGAAGGAGAAGGAGGAGACAGTGGAGAGCCTTCAGACTACAAAAATAGGTGTCTAATACCAGAAGGAGAGTAGGAAGGATGAGGATGGGGAAGGAAGGGCCTTGGTCTGTGTATAGCTCTGAGAAACTCATGTCCAGTGGAGTCTCAGAGGAAAGGTAGTAGAGAACAGTGTTGGTCAGGAAAAGTCTGACTTTAGTATCCTGATGTGCTTAGGATACTAGATTCTTAGTCATTGGCTGAGCATAGCTTTGGGGAGTAAGCTTTAGCATGAATGTGGCAATGAATCCAAAGGTGTGGTTGCTGTTGGTTACTGTCATTCAGCTACATTCCTTATGACAGGACTTCTTGATGGGAGATCTGAGCAATGCATCTCCATGGCTGCCAACAATACAGAAGATATTTTAAAAGTGGCTATTGTAGATGCTTTAAGAAATGCTTTCATTTCAAATCAAAACCTATTGTATTAGTCTGTTTTCATGCTCCTGAAAAAGACATACTCAAAACTGGGTAATTTACAAAAGAAGGAGGTTTAATGGATTCACAGTTCCATGTGGCTGGGGAAGTGTCACATGGTGGAAGGTGAAAGGCACATCTCACATGGTGGCAGACAAGAGAACAGAGCTTGCAAGGAAATTCACCTTTATAAAACCATCAGAGATCATGAGACTTATTCACTATCACGAGAATAGCATGGGAAAGACCCACCCCCATGATTCAATTACCTCCCCACCAGGTCCCTCCCACAACACGTGGGAATTGTGAAAGCTACAATTCAAGATGAGATCTGGGTGGAGACACAACCAAACCATATTACCTATGAAACTCTTATTAAGTCATATAGTGCTACTTGGCAAGACTTTTTAAAAAAGCCAATGAGAAGAAAATCGCACATTATAAATTAACATCATTGGAAACTTCATCAGGAAACAGGATTCTACTTTCAATTACTGTCCATAGAAAACATGTTTGTAATCTAGTAGAGGTGATAGAGGTTCACTCAAGATGTCCACATCCTCTTGCTTGATTCTCTTGTTACCAAAAATATGCATTTTTAATGTGTGGCTAAGCTATGGGTGCAGTAATACCCTTTACATCAACATTACCATGATCTAACCCCCAAAACATGAAAGAAACTGGGATTATGATTACCATCATTGAGGGCATAAAGTTTAGCATCCCCTTCTCTAAAACCTGATGTCTTCATAAAGTGAAGTAATTCTTGGAGATGCAAAACCATTAGTCAATTTGTTTATCATCGAGTCACTATGAAGCCTTATTAATTGTCATTACTAGATTTCAGCTTTTTGCCAATATCTATGAAACTTCATTTTTGTTTTCAATTACTCTCTTATTGGGAAGGTTAATCTGTATCTTTCCATCTGAGACTGTCAGTTATGTCTTTAATAGCTGGAGGCAATGGAACAAGAGGCCTGCAGTTGGAATCAGTATTAAAACCTGGTTTAATTCCTGTTTTCATTACCATAGTTCTCTTTTGTAAAAAAAAAAAAAAAATACTCTCTTGCTTTAATTGATTGTTTTGAATACTGAATACAGTAATACATACAGATTTCATGGTACAAGGTGAACATTCGATTAATGTCTTCTTGTTTTAGCAAATGAACAAAAATATTTGCCCCAATCTTTAGATGCAAATTATCCCTCTGTACCATCCCCCTGGCTTCTCTTTCATCACCTAAGGTGGGTGTCTGGCTGCTCTTAAAGGGGTGTACGTATGTGTCTGAGATGCCCACATGGCAAAACTAAGATGATGAGCATTCTGAGAGAAGTGGTGAGTTACAACTTTGTATATGTTGAAAAATTACTATTTATTAATACGTGTAAATTGTTTGAATAACTTTGCTGAATAACTTGTTTGCTCACTATGCTGATTTATGAGGGGAGAAATGGTGACAAATTCTTCTCAAAGTTTTGAGCTGCAACATCCATTTAACTTTCAAGCTTATTAAATTTGTCTTTTTGTTTTCTATTGGGAAAACATTGGAGTCCCTTTTGCAGGCAACTTTGGGATACTAGCCTGTAGTGAGAAGTGCTCTTAGTATCGCTGCATCTCCCAGTACCAAGTCCTAAATTTAGTTAAGAAAGATAGCAATTGGGAGAGGTTTTAATAAATCTTGCACAGTTTCAACTCAGACTTAACTTAAACAGTACTTTCCTTACTGTCACCACAAACAAGTCAGTGCAGTAGGAGAACACAAATACAATGTAGACTAGTGATGTTGTAGGGTTTTTTTTACATTTGATAGTACTCTAATAGGAAAAAATATTTTACCTTGCTATTGTTTTTCTATTAGGTTGTGTATCATTTTGGAAAATTAAACTTAACATTCTGTTTATGAATAGTGGTTTAGAGTAGTTACAAAAACTGGAACGTAATTGTTAGGAAGTAGGAGTTTGGCTTTGCATGGAAAGCTACATTCATTTTATGTATGAAACAACTCTCTAACTATATTAGTATTAATTGTGTTAATTCTTGAAATTATTTTTTCTTTCTTAGTTCATAATGACACGAGAACATGCTCCTAAAATTTATTTATATTTTCTTTGCTGTACCTAGAAATTACATTGATTTGAATTATAATACACTAATTTCTTTCTCTCTCATAAAATAAGAGGAAAATCATAGGTGAAATAAATCACAAAATTTGTACCCATAGATATTAACTCCTAATTTTGGATTGTGTTGATTAATTAATTCTTTTTTGCACTTACCCTGTTTGCTTCAAAATCTACTATTTTAATTTCTGTTTTCTTATCAGTTAACATAGGTTTCTGGAGCTAGAAAAGATGGGCTGAAGGTGAAGGGTTTTCCTACCACAGGGGCATTGAATGGTAGGGATTCTGTAGAGGGGATTCAAGCATGAGATGGTTGGTTGGCATGAACAAAACTCAAGGTCCTTAATTTATGATTGCCAGTGATTATATAAAACTTACTTATGCTAATCATCAGAATATATCTCACTTCTTACTCTTAGCCCTGTCCAATGAACTGTACCTCAATCCTTCTAAACTTTTTTTTAGAATTAAGCCTAACAAACATTTGTTAGATAGTTTTATGTGCAAGACTATATATTAGCCACTCTGAAGAATCAAATTAGCTGTAATGTATATATAAAGCAAAACTATAAATTTAAAAAATTTCCAAGTTTTTAACAATTACAATAGAATAAAGCAAAAAAAAAGTGAATAAAGTGAATGATACACGGTTCCAGACTTCAAAGAGCTTATAATTACAAATTTCGTAAAGTCCATGAAGCTTTGGTCATTTCAGATCATTCCAGCAGCCCTCTAACAATTTTCTATATTGCACAAAATTTTTAGTGCATATATTTGAAGCATGGGTTAGAAATAATTAATATTTTAAAATCATATACTAAATAACAAAATGACCCAATTAAAATGGCTTTTATATTTTACTCAAGAAAATAAGTTTATAAATTAAAAACAAACACTAATTTACCATGTACAAAATACTGTGTAAAAATGAAAGCTTTTTTTAAAGTACAAGTTTCAGGAAATAGGAAATCAATATACATTCAGCTCAATCTTCTACATTTTCTATATGATGCAATTAATACTTCTGTTAGAATAATGACTATGAGTCACTTAATAAGCATCCATTACCAAAGTCAGGAAGTTTGACTAAAACAAAATTAAAAGTTCTCAGGACATACACCCAGCCAACAAACACATGAGGAAGCATTTAACCTCACTAATCGTTAGAGAATTGCAAATCAAAATCACAATTACATACCCTTTTACAACAATCAGATGGCTATTATTAATACATTAAAAAATAAGATGCTGTCAAGGTTGTGGAGAAAAGTGAATGCTTATATCCTGCTGATGGGAATGTAAATTGTTTCAGTCATTATGGAAAGCACTAGAGTGATTTCTCAAAGATCTTAAAATAGATTACCATTCAACCCAGCAATCCCATTATTGGGTATATACCCAAAAGACTATAAGTCATTGTTCCATAAAGACACATGCACTTATATACTTATTGCAGCACTATTCACAATATCAAAGACATAGAATCAACCTAAATGCCTGTCAAAGGTAGACTAGGCAAAGAAAATGTGGTATATCTATACCATGGAATACTACGCAGTCATAACAAAGAAATGAAATTATGTATTTTGCAGCAATATGGATGGAGCTGGAGGCCATTATTTTTAGCAAATTAATGCAGGGACAAAAACAAAAACCACATATTCTCATTTATAAGTGGGAGCTAAGCATTGGGAATATATCCACACAAAAGTGAGAATGACAGACATTGGGGCCTACATGAAAATGGAAGCTAGGAGAAAGGAGAGGATCATAAAACTACTTATTGGGTAACATGCTTACTACCTAGGTGATGAAATAATCCGTACAGCAAACTCCTGCAACATGCAAATTGCCTATATTACAAACCTGGACTCCTGAAGCTAAAATAAAAGTAGAAAAAAACTTGATCATGGAAAAAATAACTATAAAATATATTTTAAAAATTTTAATGTAATAGATAATACTGAAAAATTATCTACATACAAATGATTAAAAATTATAACTCTATACCATGGATTACTACATATCAATTCAAAAGAACATTATATCTATATAAGAAACAAAAGAAGTTCTTCTAAAGTAATAGGTAAAATAAATGAACTTTATGTTTAAAACTTAGTTTACTAAAAGTTAAATTTATTAGAATATTTTATTCCTTTACTATTCTAAATAATCATGGTTGCAGTAGGTGCTTTTTGTTCTATTTACATCTATTCATCTGTATCTGCATCTATATGTACTGTTAGCAACTTGAGGTCAGAGAATAAGTTTTGCAAATAATACATGTAGTTGGATACATTAACTTTTTATACCCCTGTAATTATTGTACACATTGAATATAAGTCTTTTATTGAATGAAGTCTTCACTACTCATTCAGCATTTATTGAGCACATGGTGTACACCAACATGTCAATAATAACACTGTTCTTTTCGGAATGGAGAAAATTGTAAGGGTCTATGGTGGTCTTTAGTGATGTCTATAAATTAGGTTATTGACTTTCTGGCAATATGGTGGGATTGCCCTTCCTTACCTCCTTTAACATGAGGTATAGCCACATGATTTTTTTTGGCCAATGAAATATGAGCAGAAATGTCGTGTGTCACTTTAAGAGCCTACAGATGATTTGTTACACCATCTTTCCAACAGTTCAAAGGAGTACTCCATTGGGTAGCATTGAAGTGAATACTGCATTAATTCTATGTCCCTCAGGGTTCACATGAACAGAGCTACCTTGTCATCCCATGTTGGATACAAATTGTGAGCCTCAAATAAATTTTTGTTGTGATAAGCCTATAAGATTGTGATTATTCATTATTTTACCGTAACCTGGCCTTTGTCATACTGAAGTTGTGCAAACAGAAAGTCTAACAATATGATATTGACTTAGGGACTGAGTAGTGAGAAAATGTTATTGGAGGCTGGAAAGATAAGGAATCCCAAAATATTTGGTAAAACTCTTGCCTGTGGTGATGTGGAAGGCAAATCATACCTGGTGAACTTACAACTCTAGGAAAAGAGTATGGAAAACAGAACAATAACAGTTAATTTGTTACTGTTGGCTACAGTTAACAAGGCACTGCAAGAAAGAGATGAGATTACAAAAGGATTCGACTTTTTAAAAAAATACAAGGAAATAAAGAGTCTAAAAATTAAGAAACTTTCAGGTATGGACTATGAAATTTCTTCACAATCCCAACCAGTAAAATGTAAATGAAAGGTCTTTGAACAACAGTCTGATTGAAACAGCCGTAAGGTAGAAATCAAATGAATGTTTTGGCTGTGACAGCCATTGTTTAAACCTCTGTGTGGACCAAGGTATTTCAGAACAAAGATCCAATTCCCAGAAATTCTTTTCAATGAGACAGATTTGCTCAAGTAAAAGACATGAAAGATATGTCTCTCCCTCTAAGGCCTAGTTGATCTGTGTTTTGATTAGTTAGAAAGAGAAAGAGGGAGAGAGGCATAAGAGAGAGGACATAAAAATAGCACATTTAAGAATTATGTCTAGAAAAGAACTGTATGTGTGCCTAGTGGCACCTGAATCTGTCTTGAATCAAACTAAAAAATTACAAAGTGTTTAATGTTAAAAAGTCATTAATATGGATGAAAAGCAACCAACCATCTACAGGCTAGAAGCTGTATGAGAAAGTGGTTATCTCCTAAAGGACATATTCTCCAGTGCTACTTCACTCTAGCTAAGGAGGGCAAAGGAAGAAGAAAATCTTCCAGAGAGTGGAGTCATGAACCACAGAGAATAATGAACCCTACCATGGATCAGAACTGGGCTTGATCTAGAAGCATTTCTTTCCTTCAGAATAAGAAGTTCTCAAAAATATCTACACAGTGCGATTCTGGATTTTTTTTAAGGGCAAATATTTCCTGTATGTTTACTATTTTGTCTCTGTATAGAAATGCTTATTGGGGCTTTTCTGTCCCCTTTATACTATCATATTTTGATTGCATTGGGACAGATAAATTTTCTTCTATGTCTCTAGATCAAGAGGAGTCACATATGGACCTGTTGTAAATGATGTCACCCTAGATCTTAAATTTTGAGCTTGATGCTAGTTGTAGATGTCACGCCAGACCCCTCCTGACTCCAATAGGGATGACACTGTCTCTGAAAGGCCAAAGAGGAGATCAGAGACAGATAGCAACACATAGGGTTTATTAAGGGAACTTACATACAGGGATAGTCCACGTGGTGGGATGGACAGGAGAACCACTACTGGTTCTAAAAAGCATAGTACCTTCACTTAGCACATCTACCTAGCAATCTCCATTTAACGCCCCCAAAAAGGTCCTCAAGCCCCTGTATGGCCTGCATTCCAAGGTATGAGTTAGGAGTTCAGATTTCCTTCATAGATAAGAAGTGAATCTCTGGGTTGGCCACTCTTGGATTCCTCAGCTTGGAACTCTGAACACACATTCTTCTTAGACCATATGGTCATCCTCAAGATATCCTTAAGTTATTGTTGTCAGGTGCACCTGCTGTGCAATGTACTGGACTATGAGACTATCCTTTGGGGGCAAGATAAATATATTTTATGAGTGGGAAGAGAGTTAACCAAATTGGTGTCCAGAAATATAGAATGTGGTATGCACTAGTGATGTTCGTAAAATCTTCTTTTCATCTTCCAGGCACATGATAGGATTGTATTTTCTCATTGATTATGAAATTAAGAATGACGATATGATGTATTTTGACCAATGAAATGTGAATAGAATTGGCACCTGCAACTTCTTAGTACGAGATTTACATGCTAACGTGGGATTGGCTACATTCTTTCTTCATGGCTGGCATGATTGTGGAAACACATATTGAAATTAAGCTTTAATCAACTCATCCCCTGAGTACTATGCACTGAAATGTGACCCCGCCCCCAATTCACATATTATAGCCCTAATCTCCAATGTGCCTGTATTTGGAGTAAGTAATTAAAGTAAATGAGGTTATAGTGTGGGGTCCTGATCTGACAAGATTAGTGTGTTTATAAGACACACTAGAGAATTTACTTCTCTCTCTCTCTCTCTACCATGCATGTGAAGATACAGTAAGAAGGCAGCCATCTGCAACTAGGAAGGAAGCCCTCACTAGAATCCAACCTTGCTGGCACCCTGATCTTGAACATTCAGCCTCCAGAACGGTGAGAAAATACGTTTCTGTTGTTTAAGCCACTCAGTCCATGGTATTTTGTTATGGCAGCCTTAGTTGACTAATACTTGGAGTGAACACAATGAGCAAAGTCTCTGCCATCTCACATTAGATATACACTATGAGGATGAAGTCAACCCGTTGTGATCATACACTAAGATTTATACATCCCATTAAGTTGTTAACGTCTCCATTTGGATGCCTCATAAGCAACTCAAAAGTTAAAATGTCCAAGGCTGAAAACTTGACTTCACCCCCAGAGCCTCTTATTCCCATTCTTTCCTATCTCAATAGGACTTAATAGTACAACAGTACACATTCACAGGATAATCCACCTGATGGCTCAACTAGAGGACTCAGCATTCTTGATTCCCTAGTGTCTGTCGCCTCCATATTAAATCCATTGGCAAGTTTTGTTGACTCTCTCTCTTACAAATACCTTGAATTCACACAGTTTTGTCTATCTCTGCAGCTCCCACCCTAGAACATCATCATTACTTCTTGCATGGACTACTGGAGTAACTTGCTAATTGGCTTTTCCACTTCAACTCCTGTCTTTTCCCAGTGTATTCTCCACAAGCAACCAGGAGTTCTCTGTAAACCATAAATATCAATCACGATCAGGCCAAAATAGCTTCAGTGACTTCCCATTATGCTTTAAAAAAAGTACAATTTACTATGAACCGTGTCTATTTTCTCTACCCTATCTCTTGTCACTCTTTCTTGTCTGCTTCAGTCAGTACTATTTTTCCTTTATTTCTTCCTTGAACATGCCAAGATATTTTTAGTCACAGGGTTTTGAAATAATTATAATAGCAATAACAAAATTAACAACAATGTTAATAACTAACATTTATTGAATGTTTATACCTGGCCCTGTGCTAACTGCTGTACACATATTAGTTCATTTAGTGTTCATAGTGAAATACAGACATAAATACTATATCCGTTGTGTAGATGAGAAAACCAGAGCACAAAGAGATGCCTGAGGTGATTTCCTAGTAACTGCTGGAACAGGATTGGAACCCAGGTGATCTGCTCCAGAGCACTTGCCTGTTTAAACATCATGGTCCTAATGATCAGCTCTTATCTGTTGTGTTTCATGTTGTCAGCCCTCCCACCACTTACTCCCAGCTTAAACATCCCTCTAAGAAAGATCACTGTATCCACTCAGCCCTTGCTGTCTTTCATTATAGCAGTTTGTTTTCTTCATAGTGCATACCTCACCATTTGCAATTATATATTGTTTATTTCCTATCTAAAAGGTTGGTAAACATTTTCTGTTAAGGGCCACAGAGAAGAAATTTTAGGCACTGTATTTTGGTAACTTTAACTTCTTCTGTTACAGATGAAATTAAGCTGAAGAATGTCAAATTAAGAAGTGATAGGGTGTTTTGGATAATTTGTTAGATCCGTATGGAAGGGATGTGAGTAACATGAATCTCTGAACTTCTGAAGAAGATTTGGGCTTGGCCTGATTTGTTCTCTTCTCTTACCTCCTTCTTCAAAAAGGGACTTTTTTGGCTTACCAGATTAGATCTTAGGAGTTTTTGTTTGTACAGACATAATCAGGAGAAAAGCAGTGAAGAAGAATAAATGTGTGGGTGATAACTTGCAAAATTAATTTAGGGAAGAGTAGGAGAGAAGGATGAGGGAGAAGCTGAGCCAGGTTATTTGTGCAATGTGGGTGGGCAAAAAAAAAAAAAAAAAGAAAGGGGTTTTTAAAGTGTGGGCCTGATCAATGCGTATCTATAATTTTTTGAGAAATGACAGTAAAGTTTTGAGTTATTGAAAAATGATTATTATTTTTGCTTGCTGGATTTTTCTTTCTTTGACTAAGATGTTGCTAGGTGTCTTGGTATAATATCATGTACATGAAGGTCATAAGCATTGTAGATCCACAGGCTTCACACGCATCATGCCTTCAGAAGCATAAGGCTACCTCCTCTTTTCATATCATCTCTATCACCTATGTTGGAGAAATATGTTAATCACTTGACATATGCACAGTCTTTTCGTGCATAACATACCTGTTACAGCTCTATTCCTTTTTGATCTTTATGCATACTCATAAGTTTTTAACACTCTCTGGAATGGCAACAAAAAGCTTTTATGTGGGAGAAATCTTCACAAATTGCAAAATGTATTTCACACAGCTCTTCACTTTACTTAGTAGAAGTCAGATCAAGTGACTGTGATGTTTTCAAGTTTCTGAAATTATGATTTCTTCTAATGAGAAATTCTTGGTTCATAGAATCCCAACTATAAATTTGGACTATTACTTTGAACTCTAATTATATAGAAAGATCTCTAATATATGCCCAGAAATTAAAATAGGTTTAGGAATACTGAGAATGTATTCCTGCTAATCTCTTATCAATACTTTCTCCATCACCATTTTAATTTTCCTCTTAGAAAACTTCCCTTTATATTAAAAGGCCAATTAGACTCAAAAGCAACAATAAACAATGGTCACTGGCCCAAGAACCATTATCATTGGTTTCATGGATATCAACAATAATTGTCCTGGCCAGAAAGGAACTTAGTGGGCAAAGAAAATATCCTTTCAATCATGGTGGTTTTCAGACACTGATGTTATTTCACTAGGCTCTTCTGAACTGGTAGAATTGGCATTAGACTGTGTCAATAAAATCACTGTGAAACTGAAAACTCTAAATGCTTGTAGCAGGAAATAAAACCCTTGCCAACTTCCATATTTACATGAGACAGAATGAAAGGAAGTGACACTAATCATTGAGTTTAGCACTGGTTTCTTTTTAGTTACAAAATAAAATGTCCCTCTTTCAGTATATTTAGTATTGGTTGGTCAGCTGCTCATAAGAGTTATTCTGTCCAAATTGTGGTTATCTTAAAAAAGGATCATGGAAAGATTAGTTTCAATGGAGAAATTAAGATGTCATAAGTGCTCTTCTAATTCTGACTTTATGTGGATCTCAGATTTGGGTCATAGTTATTTATGTGTTGGGCAAATGACCTTTGATTTAGATACCACATTTTTCAAATGGAAAATTAAAACAATAGCTCAGAAAACTTTAAGTCCTTTTCGTAGATGACTTAATATGTCTAGGATATGTTTTATATGACAGAATGTTAAAATTGATAACTTAAGGGAACAGTGGAAAGAATTCTGAAATTAGAACTGTCCCAGGTAGTTTAGGATACATGATCAATGCATCTGTATGCAAGGGGCTTTATCTGTATTCCGCTGACATGACGTTATCCAAAAGTTTATGCTTGGAGCTCCAAATATTCCCCACTTGTCTAGCATGCTATTATACTATCAACTTTTCTGCCTTGAGAACTTGAAATTTTAATTTGCTGGTTCATGGATGGATTAACAGAGGAGCAGAAACTGTTCTTTCAGAAGGTCTTTCTTAAAGTATACATATGATTGAGAAGCTTCCTGTGGCCTTTTCCTTTTGGCCCCGTTCAGTATATCCGATTAGCTGATCCAGCTTTAGTTCCTGAAGGCAAGGAGTGAGATACAAGAACGAACTGCAAGGAGGGGAGAATCAGTGGAACCATAAGTCTATGAGTGTGTATTAGTTATTACACTACTTGTCCAGGCTGAGGAGAGTAACCATAGTCTTTGGCACCTAAGGGATTTTGAGAGGCTTCAAAAATAACTACGATATTGATGGTGCCTGAAGAACAGGATAATTGATGAAGTGAGGTGAGAGTTAAGCTCCAAAAGTTAGGCCAGAGCTAGGTAATAAAAGCCCTTAAAAACCAGGCCAGGGAATTTGGGTTGTCCTATAGACAAAAGAACAGGGAAGAACAATGAATTACATTTATGTTTAGATACATTATTCTGATTATCAGGTAGTGGGGGGGGGATAAAGGAGAAAGGGCTTAGATTAGTTGGTGGGGATGAACATTTGGATAAGTTAGTAAAGGCATGAATTAGGTCAGTGTTAGCAAAGATAAAAATGACAGAGTCTCCTCAGTTTTCAAGAAAGAAATAACAAGGATCGACTGGACAATATGGTTTCAATAGTTACATTTCTTCTAACAAGAAGGGGAATATGGAGAAAGAAGATGGTATTCAAGCACAGTCATTTATAAAATACAGTCTCTATGTACCTTCAGTCCCCACTTTAGGCTAAAGCCAAAAACGAAACCAACTGAAAACCAGAAAAGTGATTTAGATCTTTGTAGACCTTTGGTTCTCAACTTTAGGGAATATCAGAATCACCTTGAGAGTGTATTGAAACACCAATTGGTAGGCTCTACCTCCAGAATTTCTGACTTAGTGAATGTATGGTGGGGCCTGAGAATTTGCATTTCAAGCAAGGGTCAAGGTGAAACTGGTGCTGCTTATCCCCGGCCACAACTTTGAGAACCACTGTACTTAGTCATTGTTTTCAACAGTTGTTTTCAATATGTTTGTTTTGAGCAGAGGCATTCTATCATGATCTACAGTGACTAAGGGAATTACACAATTAAATTGATGGATCTTATTACCATTTGCTCAAGACATTTTTTTCCCCAATACATTTTAACTTGGCCTAGACCATGATTTATTTGAGCTTGAATATTCTGGTTCTGTTTCTGTAAGATCACCCTTGATTCTTTTTATCTAAATCCTAAGTCATTGCCTCTGTGATTCTCAAGAAGTCTTTAATCTTTGCCTTATAAGGTATCAGGCAACCTTTTAAAACCACAGATCCAAGTAATTCTTTAAATTTGTCTAGCACATTTATATTTGTAACCCTTTAAGAACTATACTGCATCTGTTATCATCTGCTTTTAAACTTGTCATCATCATAAGTCACAAGCCTAGAAATTCACCACTCCCATTTAATGTGGTTTTCCTTTTCTGAACCTCGGTATTGATGATACAATTCCATTAATTTAGTGTTCATTATAGGGAACTTCAATAAAATAAAAAAAAATACTGTCCTATGGGGATTTGAGAAAATAACTAAACTAAGTATGGAAGTAAAGACTGTGAATGTTGGAGCATATTTCGTCATTGAAAAGCACAAATTGTCTTGATACTCATGACTTAGGTGGAACTAACACAGAAAAACTTGTGTGTGGTGGGATAATTACGGTGTTTATTAAACCAATCAGAGAAACTTGAGGAAGAGGGAGAGAGAGGAAATTTACAAAGAAATGGAATAGAAGTTGATTCAGAGAGATTTATTTGTTATGGAGGAACAAAAATTCAAGCTTGACTGCGACCTTTGATGTTTCCTTATACAGAAAGAATATATGTTGCTTGGGGATCCAAAATATTTTGTAAATTTCTCCTCTTGTGAATTTTATGGGCAAAAAGCACAGTATTTCTAAAAATATAACATGTTCATATTTTCCTTTCAAAGCCAGATTAGCTTTTTCAAGTTTCTTCCAAAATCCTTAAGTTTTCATTTTCTCACTAGCTGATCATCTCTGTGGTCTTTCCAGCCCTCATGTTCCTCCTATATGTATTTGTCTCTGATGCCCCCTGAGCTTAGTGGAATCAGAGCAACCTACTTTATAATTACTTCATAATCCTTCTCATTGAATTATATTTTCCATTTGCTTGAGAGCGGAATTAGCCCTGTGGGAAAAATGACTGAAAAAGGCTTTTAGAACACTTGCTCCCTTAAAATTACCCAGAAAAGTTCCAATTTTGTGACTCCTGCCTTTCATCCAAATACGGCAGCCAAGAACTATACATAGGGGGTACTCAGTAAGAATAGCTGATGATCTGTCATCATCCCTCTAATATACCTTGCCATTGAGGAAGAAAGATTTGCCAATATATTAAATAGAACTCATACAAGTAGGTAATGAGAGCTGTTCAGTAGGTTTGGTTAACATTGCAGTCAATTTTCTATAAAAGCACTCTTGTGACCTGAGACCCAAACCTCCACACAGTTTTCTCATTGGAGAGTATAGTCCAGTGGATAAAAATATGCTTAGATATGTTTGTTTTGAGTTAATTGCTCTTTATCTTTTTAGATCAGCAACCTCTTTCTATAAAAACTCTGTCCTCTTTATTTACAAAATTTACATATGCACGCAATGTAAAGTTGTCTGTAATTTTCTGAAGGCCAGCCATAGACCACAGAGAGAAAGTCTCTGGTAACCTTTTTGATGTCTTAGGAGCATTTATCATCATTCAAAATTCCAAGGTTTTTAAATAGAAGGTATCTGTACATGTACATTGGCTTCTGCAAATATATGACCATGTTTGTAGCAGAAGAAAAAGAGAAGTAAAAATGCTTGCTTTTTGCAATGATTTTTTAATTGAAAAATTAAGAGCCGTGGCAACTTGAGTTATGTGATGGAACTACTTTAATCTTAAACTGTGATTTTCCTTTCTTGTAAGAGTTCCATGGGAAAACCTAAAATAAAAACAAAGTGTATGTATGTGTATGTTTCCCCACTTGGAAAATTTGTTATAGAACCTAAGTCATCCATCACCATGTCAGAGTCAATAGAATCCTCCCCTTTAGAGTCTTGCCTAAAGGTTTTCTATGTAATTCTCCAAACAAAGGATTAGTTAAACCCCCGAGTAGCTAATGTAGATCACATAGTGGCTCAAACTTTTTTTTACATATGTCTTATCTTTCTAAGATCAATATTAATTTCTTCCTAAAGTGATTATGTGGATTCTTCTTAGTTTCCCATTGCTTGGCTTCTCTAGTACATAGTACACAGCAGATTACATTCTCCCTTTAATAATTCCCAAAGCCTTTCATTATTTTAGTGCTTCTGAACATTGGACACATGTTAGACTCCCTTAGGGAGCTTTAAAAAATATTAATGCTTGGGACTGCTTAGATGGGTCTCATTTCTAAACATCCTAATTAAATTTGTCTGAGTTGTGGCCATAATATTGTGATTTTGTTTTGGGCAGTATTTTTTAAAACAGCTTTACTGAAGTCAAACTGACATACAATAAATAGTACATATTAAAATGTGCAATTTAATAAATTCAACAAATATGTGCACACATGAAACCATCAACAAAGACAAAATAGCAAATGTATACATCAGCACAAAAATTTTGCTCATACCCCTTCATCCATTCTCTCTTTCTCCCTTTCCACTTCTCATTACTCCTTCTCTAAGCAACCATGACGTTCTTTCTCTCATTATAGATTAGTTGCATTTTATAGTTTTATATTAATGGAATAGTACAGTTTGTACTCTTTTTTGTCTACTGTGTTCACTGAGCATTGCAATGTTTAGATTTATCTATATTGTTCCATGTAGTTCATTCTTTTTTGTTGCAAATTAGTATCCCCTGGGATGGAAATGCCACAAAATGTTTATACATTCATTTGAGTTGTTTCAAGTTTTTGGCTGTTACAAATAAAGCTGCCATGACAATTCATGCACAAGTCTTTGTATGGATGCATACTTTCATTCCTTTATGAATGGGATGGCTAGATCAAATATTAGATGGATGATTAACATTTTAAGAAACTGACTAATTGCTTTCCAAAGTGGTGGTACCATTTTATATTCCCACCAACAACGTAGAGAGTTCTAGTTCCTCCACATCTTTATTATGCTTCATTGACCTATTTGTCTATTTTTATGTCAATATCACAATGTCTTAATTGCTGAAGAGTAATAAGCTTTAAAATCAGGTAGTAAATTAGTGCAACAACTTTGTTTTTAAACAAAGTTGTTTTCTTGGAGGCTGAGGCAGGTAAATCACTTGAGACCAGGAGTTCCAGACCAGCCTAGCCAACATAGCAAAACCCTGTCTCTACTAAAAATATAGACATTAGCTGGGTGTGGTGGCTTGTGCCTGTAATCCCAGCTACTCAGGGGTCTAGACACCAGAATCACTTGAGCCTGGGAAGCGGAGGTTGCAGTGAGCTAAGATTGCGCCATTACGCTCCAGCGTGGGCGACAGAGGTAGACTCTGGGAAAAAAAAAAGATATTTTCCTATTCTAGACCCTTTTATTTTCATATGAATTTTAGAATCAACTGCTGATTTAAAAAAACTCACTGTGGTTTTGATTGGGATTGCATTGAATATATAGATAAATTTGAGAAGAATTGATATCTTAAAAATATTGAGTCTTTCGACTTATGAAAACTCTTCATTCACTTAGGTCTTTAATTTCTCTCAGTAATGTTTTACAGTTTTAGTGTTCAGATATTGAGCATGTATTATCAAATTAATTCCTAAGGATTTCATATTTTCTAATGCCATTCTAAGTGTTGTTTTTCTAAAGTTTTTATGTTTGATTATTTTTTGCCAGTAAATAAAAATAAAATTAATTTTTCTGTGTTGATTTTGTATCCTGTAACCTGGATAAACTCATTTAACTTTTCTTGTAGTTTATTTGTAGATGCTATCACATTTTCTGCATAGATGATCAAATGAGAGAGAGACAGTTTTGTCTCTTTCTGGGTTCTTTTTATATCATTTTCTTACCTGATTGCTCTAAACTAGAATGTTGACCAGAAATGATAGCAGAGATCCTTGTCATATTACTGATATTAGGGAACCACATTCAATTTGGTATTAGCTGTTAGCTTTTCATCATTGCCCTTCAAGATGTGGGGCATTTTCCCTTCTTAACTTTCTAGTTAAAGCCTGATCCTGAGGGAAGGGAAGGTTCATGGGCCATATGAATTTTTCTAGTTATCTAATTATTCCTTTATGAAGTGAAACTTGTTTAAAGTTGTACCATTATCCATGAATATTGAACATAATCCCCGCTCTCTCACTCTCAATAGAGTTATCTGTACTGACTACAGTGCCTGGTACTTAGTAAAGTCTTAATTAATGTTTGATAAATGATCAAAGTAAGTATTTATACTGAGCACTATAGAAGATGTGAGAAGCATGCAACATATTTCTCTGTCCTCAATCAATGGGTTATCTTCTTAGGAGAATACACCCTTTTCCAGATTAGGGAGAGAGAATCATCTAAAAGTTATCTTTATATTGACAAGGGAGTTAATCTCAGTTCAAGGCAAATAAATGAAAATTAAGTTTTATAGAAATGGAGAGATGAGATTTATCACTGTGTACCCTAAAGCTAGGGGCTGGCTTCCAGAAGAAGATGGAAATTAAACTGGTTTTGAAAAGGACCAGGATTGGCATGTCTGGAGAGGGGTTGGGGGCAGGCATTTCAGTTTGGGAAACAATGAAGCAAGGTCAGAAGAAGACCTAAGATGAGTCTGAGGGATAGTATTTTGAAGTTATAAGATATCAAGCAGGATCTCTGTCTCTTTCTCTCTGCTTTGTAGTGTGTGTGTGTGTGTGTGTGTGTGTGTGTGTGTGTGTGTGTGTAGGACTGAGAGAGCGAGAAAGAATTTGTATGTGTGTATGTTTGAAAGAAGCACACTAGGTGGGATTGAATGACAGCAAAAGGATAGCAAAATTAAATACTGAACACATGTATATATTTTCGTGTTTATTAATTAAGCTTTTTATTTTAAGGTAATTATAGACTCACATGAAGTTATAAAAAATAATATAGAGAGATGCTGTGTATTTTTTTTCCCAGTTTTCTCTCCTATGGTAACATCTTGCAAACCCATAGTTCAAAATCACAACCAGTATACTCACATTGGTAGTCAAGATATAGAACATCTTCATTACCAAAATTATCTCTCATGTTTCCTTTTTGTGGCCACATCACTTCACTCCTGTCTTCAGTCGTCAACCCCTGGGAACTACTATAAGTTCTTCATCTCTATAATATTACCAATGTTGTAAAAAATGTCATATAATGGGTTCGTATATTATTTAATTTTTGAGATTTTTAAAATTCTCCTTCAGCATAATTCTCTGTAGATTCATCCAGGTCATTGCTTGATTCAATAGTTTGTTCCTTTTTATTGCTAATTAGTATTCCATGGGATGAATGTTACTGCAGTGTAACTATTTACACATTGAAGAATATCTGTGTTATTTCTTGATTTTGGAAATGCATAAAGTTTACAAATTATGAATAAGTAACTTATAAGTTACTTATGAATAAGTAATTATGAATAAGTAACTTCCACATTAGAAATACATTTATGAGTAAAGCTGTTATAAACATTTTTTGTATAGGATTTTGTGTGCACATAAATTTCCATATCTTTGGGATAAATGTCTTGGAGTGTAATTGTTGAGTTACATATTAGTTACATGTTCAGTGTTCTGAAAGCTGTAAAGCTGTAACATTTTAGATTCCAACCAGCAATGCATGTATGAGCCAGTTTCTTCACATTCTTGCAAATATTTCGTGTTATCATATTTTTAACTTTAGACATTCTTATAGGTGCATAGTGGAATCTTGCTGAGGTTTTAATTTCCATTTCCCTAATGGCTAAAGATATTGAATAGTTATTTGCTTTTTCTTTCTCCATTCTCTTTGGTAAAATGTCTCTTCACGCCTTTGCCCATTTCTAATTGGATCATTACTTCTTTTATTACTGAGTTTTTAGAGTTCTTTATATTTTTTTGATATCAGCTCTACATCAGCTATGTGGTTTGAAAATAGTTTTTCCCAGTTCATAGCTTGTCTTTCAACCTCTTAACAAGATATTTGGCAGAGGAAAACTTTTTTATTTTGTTGACGTTCAGTTAGTCATTTTTCTTTTTTTGAATTATACTTTTGGCATCAAATCTAAGAACTCTTTGTCTAGCCCTAGATCCTGAAGTTTTCCCCTATGATATTTCCAAAAGTTCTATAGATTTTTTTGTTTTAGACTTAAATCTGTTATTTATTTTGAGTTAATGTTTGGAAAAGTGTAAAGTTTAGGTTGAACTTCCTTTTTTACAATTCCCCCACAGATGTTCATTTGTTTCAGCATCACTTAATAAAAAGGCTTCCCCCAACAACCATTGAATTTACTTTTGTTCCTTTGTCCAAAACTATTTGGGCATAATTACATGGTCTTTTTCTGGGCTATTCTATTCCATTGATCTGTGTGTATTTCTTCACTAATAACAACAACTAATTACACAGTGTAAATTACTGTCACTAGGTAAAAAATCTCAAACTAAAGTAGAATGATTCCTCCTGCTTTATTCTTCTATTTCAAAATTATTTCACTATTCTATTTCCTTTTTTCCTGACATACATTTTGGAGTATTCTTGTCTATATCCACAAAAATTCCTTCTGGGATTTTGTTAAAAATATGTTAAAACTGTATATCAGTTTGGAAAGAATTGACATCTTTTCTGATTTTTTTTCAATTTATGAACATAGTCTATATCTCCATTCATTTAGATATTCTTTATTTCTTTTTTCAGCATTTTACAATTTTCAGCATACAAGTCTTATATATATTTCATTAAATTTATAGACAAGAATTTCAGATTGGTTTCAGTGATTGTAAATGGTATGATGTTTTAAATTGTATAGGTTATAACTTCACAGCTTGTATATAGAAATACCGTTGATTTTTGTATCTTTATCTTTTAAATCACAAACTTACTAAACTCACTTTTTGGTTCTAGGAATTTGATGTTTTCTAAATAAGCTTTTTTTTTCTTTTGGTTATTTTATCTATAGACAATTGTGTCATCTGCAAATAAAGACAGTTTTATTTCTTGGTTTTTGGTTTATATGCCTTTTTTTCATTGCCTTATTGTATTGGCTAAAACTTCCAGCACTAAGTTTACTAGGTGGTGGGAGTGGGTGTCCTTGCCTTGTTCCCAGTCTGAGGGGGAAAGCATTCAGTCTTCATTAAATAAAATGTTAGCTGTAGGTTTCTTCATTTTTTTTATGTGGATGATCTATATCAATTCAAGAGAGGTCCCCATTCCTATTTTTTGAGAGTTTTTAAAAGTTATGAACATGTTTTGAATTTTATCAAATGCTTCTGTATCAATTTATATTATCACATAATTTTTCTTCATAAACTTCAATTGGTCTTATCACATAATTATTTTTAAATATTGCTGACTATCTGCCAATAATTTGTTTAAAGATTTTGTGGCTGTATTCATTAATGATATTGGTTCCTAGATTTTTATTTGGACTTTCTTTTTTCTGATTTTGAGAGCACAATAACATAAGCTTTATAAAATAAATTGGGAGATGTTCCCTCCTCTTCTGTTTTCTGGAAAATATTGTGTAGAATTAACGTTACTTCTTCTTTAAATATTTTGTAGCGCCATCTGGACCAGGAGATCTCTTTTTTTAAAAGAGTCTTTAAATTATGATTCAAATTCCCTAATAACAATAGGGCTATCCCGATTCTTTATTTTATATTGGGTGAATTGTAGTTAGAATTTTGGGGGAAATTGATCCATTTTATGTAACTTCTCAAATTTATGTGTGTAGAACTGTTTATAATATTCTTTTATTATTCTTTTGATGTCTGCAGGGTCTATTGTGATTTCCCGTTTTATTCCTGATAGTGATAATTTGTGTCTTCTGTCTTTATATATCAGGGATGCTAGAGATTTATTAATTGCATTAATGTTTTCAAATAATGGGCTCATCAGCCCTTTGTTTCATTTATTTTTCCTGAATGTTTTTCTGTTTTCAATTATTTAATTGATTTTTGCTTTTGTTTTTAATATGTTCTTGCTTCTGTTTGATTGAATTTGCTGCTGTTGTTTTTCTTTTTCTAGGTTCCTGTGATGGCAGTTTGGTTTAATGGTTTGAGACATTTACAATTTTGTACCGTATGCATTTAGTGCCATAAATTTGCCTCCTCGCATTGTTTTAGCTGTGTTCCATAAACTTTGATATGTCATGATTTATTTTCATTCAGTTCAATATGTTTTTTTATTTCCCCTTGGAAATTTTATTTGATCCATTTATTATGAAAAAATATGTTGCTCAATTTCCAAATGTTTAAAGATTTTTCTATTCCTATGATTGATTTCTAATTTGATTCCATTGTGGGCAGTTGGAACACACTTTATTTCAATTCTTTCAAACTTTTTAAGATTTATTTTAAAGTTTAGAATATGGTTTATCTTGGTTCATGTTCTGTGGGCAGTTGGAAAAAATGAATACTCTGCTGTTCTGGGGTGGGATCTTCTGTAAATGTTAATTAGATCTTTTTGGATAGTGTAGTTGAGTTGTTTATTAGTATATCCTTTCTGACTGTCTTTCTATTTCTATCAATTGTTGAGAGAGGAGTATTGAAGTTTCCAATTATAATTATGAATTTGCTTTTGCCTTAATTTCAATAACTTTTGGTTCATTTATTTTGCATCTCTGTTGTTTGACATTTACGATTACTATTCTTCTTGGTGGAATAACACTTTTATTTTTATATAATGTCCTTTTCTGTATCTGGTAAATTGTTTTGGTCTGAAATGAAATCTACTTTGACTGATATTAATGTAACCACTCTTTTCTTTTGATTAATGTTTGCACAATATAACCTTTTACATCCTTTTACTTTCACTCTGCCTATGTCATATATTTAAACTGAGTTCTTGTAGCAGCATATAGTTGAGTCATATTTTTATAAACTCTATCAATTTCTGCCTTTTATTTGGTATGTTTAGACCATGTACAAAAGATTTTTTTATTTTATTTATTTTTTATTTTTTTATTGCCTTTTAGGGGGGGGGGCGGGGGGGGGGGGGGGGGGGAGGGGGGGGGGGGAATAATGTAATTCTTAATATGTTAGATTTAAGTCTGTCATTGGATTTTTTTGTTTTCTGACTTTTTTCTTTTTTTAGGTTTGTCTGTTTTCTTTTTTCTGACATTTTGTGGGTTACTTAAATTTTTTTTCTTTAGAATTCTACTTTGATTTATTTTTAGTGATTTGGGTGTATTTCCTTGTATAGGTTTTTCAGTTTTTGCTATAGGTACTATATTATATATACATAACCTACCACAATATGCTAGTGGTATCATTTTCCCAGCTTGAGTGAGTGTAGAACTCTTCTTCCCTTCAGGCACTTTTATACTTGCCATTTTGTAATATAATTGTCTTAAATATTCCCTTAACGTACCTTTAGAACCATATCAGACATTGTTATAACTTTTGATTCAGCCATCAAATGCATTTAAAAAAACTTTAGATGAGAAAGGTCATATATTATATTTATCTGTGTATTTATTATTATTATTTGCTTGCTTACTATGTTTCTTCTTTCCTGGTGTTCTAAGATTCCTTCTTTTATTGTTTTCACTCTGGTTAGAGAATTTCATTTATCCACTCTTTAAGAGTAAATCTTTTGGTGAAGGATGCTTTTAGAGTTCCTTCATCTGAGAATGTTTTGATTTTCCTTGCATCTTTTTAGAATATTTACACTTGATATAACATTCTGGCATTTTATCAAATGCTTCTGCATCAGTTTATGTTATCACATAATTTTTCTTCATAAACTTCATGTAGTCATATTGCATAATTATTTTTAAATATTGCTGACTATCTGCTAATAATTTGTTTAAAGATTTTATGACCATGAGGTGGGTTTTGGGATTATTTTCCTAATAAAATAATTGAACTTCAGAGGAACTAAATAATTGCCAAAAATCACATAGTAAGCAAGTCACAGAATCAAGTATGGAACCCAGTCTACCAGGCTGAAGTTGGCATCAGTTGCAAGATAATGAAGGACAGTGTATTAGTCAGGGTTCTCTAGAGGCACAAGACAAACAGGATAGACGTATGTATGAAGGGGTGTTTATTAAGAAGAACTGACTCACACAATCACAAGGTGAAGTCCCACAATAGACCATCTGCAATTTGAGGAGCAAGGAAGCCAGTCCAAGTCCTAAACCTCAAAAGTGCAGCCTTCAGTCCTGGCAAACTACTGGTGTAAGTCCAAGAGTCCAAAAGCTGAAGAATTTGGAGTCTGATGTTCAAGGTCAGGAAGCATCCAGTGTGGGAAAAAGATGAAGATTAGAAGACTCAGCCAGTCTAGTCTTTCCATGTTCCTCTGCCTGCTTTTATCCTAGCTGCACTGGCCACTGATTAGATGGTGCCCACCCAGCTTGAGGTGCGCACCCTGTCCCTCCCAGTCCACCGACTCAAATGTTAATCTTCTTTGGCAACACCCTCACAGACACACCCAGGAACAATAGTTTGCATCCTTCAATCCAATCAAGTTGACACTCAGTATTAACCATCACAGACAGTTTTATGAGATGTTGAGAAGATATATCAACATTACTGACTCTGTAAGTTCAGAGGTGTTTGGTAGCCTAAGTACAGAGTGTGTGCACCTTTGGTCATGATTTCCTCAACCTCAGCCATCTGAATATCATCTTATATGTATGCTGTACTTAAAAGCCACCTGAATTATTTACTTAATATTTTTTATTCACTTATGTTACTTAAAGACATGTTTATCTTAAACAACAGTATTGATATGACCATGTGCTAGTTATATCTATTTTTCTATTACAGATTGAAATAAATATTAACTATTTAAATAGCAGCTGATCTGTGTCTCAGCCAAAAGCTTGTCAGGAATCACCTTGCTATGGAAGTCTGATTTCAGTGCTTGAAAGAGGTCTGATGGAAGATGGTTGTACACACAGATCTAGCACTGGGGCAAATGTATGAGAGATTGCTTTCCCACTATTATTGCCACTGGAGTGATTAGAAGTTTTGGTTGGAGGATTATACTTATCTTTACTTTTCAGTGACAGCTCCTTCTGTGTTCCAGGTGATTGTGTACTGACTTTCAGTAAGGCCTGTTATTAACTAAGGGTTAGGCTGTAAGAAAAATTACCTTATTAAGTGGATACCCATCTGTTGTTGGTATCTGACTGGATACATTGGATTCAAGACTTAGAGAAAACAAACTCTCTTTTAGTACTTACTAAGTACAATAAATCAAGACTGTGTCTTTAAAAAGATATCTAGACTTCAGTGAAAATTTACACTTAAAATATTTTGTTGTATCCTGGTTTTTACTTTCAGCACTTCCTAGATGAATTCAGATTTTCCCCAGTGATAAGTTCATCACATGTTGAAAATAGGATATTAAGCTTTACAAATCTTGAAATAATGCCAGCAGAACAGAATAAAAGCCTGAGCTTTGCTCCACAACACAGAGAAAGAAATTTTACTTATTAGGAAAAAAATATAAATAATTTTTCTTTTAAAAAAGGATCCACTTCACTCATAGGCGGGTGTTGAACAATGAGAACACATGGACACAGGGAGGGGGAGCGTCACACACTGAGGTCTGTCGATGGGGGGAATGGGGAGGGACAGCAGGGGGTGGGGAATTGGGGAGAGATAGCATGGGGAGAAATGCCAGATATAGGTGATGGGGGAGGAAGGCAGCAAATCACACTGCCATGTGTGTACCTATGCAACAATCTTGCATGCTCTTCACATGTACCCCCAAACCTAAAAGACAATTAAAAAAATTAAAAAAAAAAGGATCCACTAATGGTCATGTCACCCAACAGCTGAACTGTTGCAGAGGAATGGCATAGCAGGTTTTTATTTATTCATTCATTCAGACTTCAGTTTCACTGGGTTATACCCAGGGAATACCAATCCAAGAAAACTCATTTCACATCTGTTCTCCTGCTGAAAAAGCATAATTGGTGGCTGATTGCATATAAAACATTTTCTTTGTTCCCTGACCTTTTTGTTCTAATAACCTGGTCATTTGCTGCCAGGGATTGGAACAGGATGCATTTAGGTGGAAAGTGCTTTTTCTTTACAGAGACGAAGCACTCACTATCATCTTGAAATGTTTCCCATTTGTAATATGAAATGAATCGCTTTATGATGGAGGTATTTGGGAAGGAGAAAAAAAGCATTTTTAGACCAGCTTTTAGTAATAGATAATCAGCCATATACTCAGCTGGGATATCACCATCTATATATGGGTTGCTTCTAGCCACAGTATCTGAGATCTCCCCCTCTTGTTTTTACTGCTGTACTAATAATCAATATCAAACAAATCTCAGCTATTAAAACTGAAGCTAAAGCCAAATATAACCTGTTCAGTACTTAGGAAGAAGAAGGTAGCTGTTGTCTGCACTGATTCACCTGAGATGTATATCTATGGGATTTTACTTTCATTTGAGGGATAATGTAGTTGTTCCTGTCTCTGGAATTGGATAATGAGATTTCAGGGAAGAGTGGCTTTCTACCTTTTATACTAATGTTAGTTCTTATTTGAAATTATTGTGTTAGACTTAAGCATCAAAAATAATGGCTCTGTTACTGGTTAATGCCTTTGTCAAAAGGAGAAAGTCTAGAGGGTGAAGAAGGGGATTGAGCACAAAGTTGGAAGTCAAGAAAGAACATCTTGAGGCATATTTGGAAATCACTTGCAAAAGCTTAGATTTTTAATTTAATTGGTAGCAGGTTGATTCTGCATTTGTTGAAGACTGTTAGTATGCTGCCAATAATCTTGTTTATGTCTTTGAGTTAAAGCATGCATTTTCTTTATATACAGAGAGCTTAGAACGTGCATGCTAACATTTCTTCTTGTCTCTTGAACAGTTCTAAATGGATGTTTGAAATTCATTTGTCATTTAGTTGTAACATTTTTTTGCTGATTAAACACATTTAATACATTTCTTTATTAGCTATTTTAAAATAAAAATGTATCATATGCGTTTTAGAAAAATTTTTTAAAATTGCAAACAAAAATGTATAAAAGTAAGTAATCTCCCCCACCCATACCCCTGTTCCCACCTTTTGAGGTAACTAATATTTATAACCTCATATGTGTCTTTCCATATATATCTCTAGACTCTTCTAAAAGTACAGATATATAACACATGGTTCTCTCTCTCTGTCTCTCTCTATATATTTCTCTTTCTCTTTCTCAAATTGTCATGACACTCCATTCATGTAATAAATGTAGTTGCCTATTGAATGTCTATTTTCAAGCAGCATCCTATAACACGCTTTAGTAAATTGTTATACATCCATGAAGTCACTCATTCTTTCTCTCAAAGGAGAAAAAAAAAAAGACCCCTCACTTATTTACCACATTATACATGATGTCTAATGTCTCCAAGTTATGTGCAATCTTCTCCATCAAGTCTCCATAAACTTCTTCATGGTCTAGGAACTAATGGATAATTAATTGTCCCAATACAATTTTTGAAAAAACAAGTATTTTACCATTGAACTTCCTTGAAACTTTTGCCAGAAAAATCAATTCATTAAAAATGTCTGTTCTAGAAAACCAAACACTGCATGTTCTCACTCATAAATGGGAGTTGAACAATGAGAACACATGGACACAGGGAGGGAAACATCACACACCGAGATGTGTCGGGAGTGGGAGGCAAGGGGAGGGAGAGCATTAGTACAAATACCTAATGTATGCAGAGCTTAAAACCTAGATGGTGGGTTGACAGGTGCAGCAAAACACCATGGCACAAGTATACCTATGTAACAAACCTGTGCATTCTGCCCATGTATCCCAGAACTTAAAGTAAAATTAAGATTAAAAAGTTTGATCTTCTGATCTATTTCTGTTCTTATGACAATATTGCACTGTCTTGATTTGAAATAGATGGACCAGAACTCAAGATTTGATTCAAATGTCAAGATGATAATGACACACACATACACCACAAAGAATATAAATGTTTATTACTTACATAAGGAGGCTTTCTGGGGAGAACAAGACTGGCCTAAGATTGTCTAAAAATCCTTTGATAGAACAACAAAAGGAGACTGGCCTTGGATTTTTATTGTAGTTAGGGGATGGGATTAGCAAGGACTGGCTGGTTTGAATCTCCTGGTGGTGCCCTCCAAATGAGGGGAGCTCAGATTTTCTTTTTATTTATTTATTTATTTATTTATTTTTTTATTGCATTTTAGGTTTGGGGGTACATGTGAAGAACGTGGAAGATTGTTCATAGGTACACACATGGCAGTGTGATTTGCTGCCTTCCTCCCCATAGATTTTCTTATCAGCTTGCCCAGATGTGAAGCAGAAGAGAAAGAGGTTTAAACAATGTCAGCAGTCAAACATCAAAAAAATTTAGTTAAACTCTTTATTAAGTAAGTTTTGAACTGAGAAGTGTAAGGCCTCTACTGTTTTTTTCTAAAAATTGTTTTCAAAGCTGTTCTAGTTTTCTTTTTTGTGCTAGGTTAATTGGTTATGATATTAAGGACTTAATTAGCTTCATAAAATACAGTTAAAAATTTTCTATCTTTCATAATAATGAAAAATTATTTTCGTTTAAAAGTTAGGTAACAATTTTACAAAACTATCAGTATATAGTATTTAAAAATATTATTGTTGGAGCTTAATTACCATATGAATTTATCCTGTGGATATTGTTCTGTTAATATATTGTCTCTTATTAGAGAATATTGGAAAAATACAATTTGATAGAAATTATTCTTTAGATTTTCCAATTTATTATGGAAATATGTTGTGTAACTACTGCAGTTTTCTGGTGTGTAAAATGGTTATCTATTTCAAGTGGTTTACTTTATTGATAATTAAATGAATAATATGCTAAGGCCTTAGAATGGTAAGTACACAGTAAACACTCAAATGTTGGTTAATATTGCAATAGAATTGCCGATATCACTTTGTTTTGATATACTTTAATTCATCTCTTTTGGCATGGTTTTTATTTTTGGTGTTTTGCTAGTAAGTTTGCTATAAATCAGCTATTTTAAAGTTTCCTTTGGTTAATTTGTACTTCCTTCTAGTTTTGAAACTTTCTTTAATTTAAGCTTTTATCTTCAAGTATGTCTTCTTTCTTTTGGTATATTTTGCTCTTCAAATTCTATTTTCTTAAATACTCAGCTTATTTATTTTCAGTTTTTATTGTAAATGATAAAAACATTTTTTGGTGTCTGTAATTGTCTAAACTATTCTCTTTTAACATTACTTTCTAGATTATTTTAAATTTGTTTTAATTTTCTCTTTTTATCCAGGAGTTTTAAGAGACAATGTGATAATTTTCAAATGATTAAGTTGGCAAATTTTGAGTGCCTTTTTGTTGTATATTTATAATTTCTTTGAGTGATAATCAGAAAATACAACTTTAAATCTAGAATTTTGAAGAATATATCAGTTTTTTGTTACAAGAGAAATTTTATAAATGTTTTATCAATACAAGGAAACAATGTATATTATCTGAAAAATACAAAACTCTCTTTCACACACACACGTATATATATATATCTTCCACTGAAATGTAATCATTAAGAAATTTAATTTCTGTGAGAGAGTAGGAGCCTATTTTGGATCAATACTCATTAGTAAACACAGACGGCCTGATCACGTTGACTAACCTTCTGTTTAATGTCCCCTAGCCCTTTTCCACTAGCCCATTCCAGTTCATAAAACCTCTCCTGTTTTTGGTTTCAGTGGAGTTGAGTTCAGTCTTGCTCCCCCTATTGCAATAGTGTTGAATAAAGTTTTCCTTGTTATTTTAACAAGTATCAGGTGCAATTTCTCTTTGCACCTGACATTTGTTTAAATGTAATATATTACAGCTTGCTTACTTTATTATTCAGATTCTCTATTTCCCTTCTTATTGCTGATTTTTATCCCTTTTTGACTAGTTGGAGCCCTTATAGTTTCTATGGAATGTGACAAAATGCCTATGTATCCTTACAAATGATAGAAACTGGTCCTGTTTTTTTTTTTTTTTTTTTTTTTTTTAAGTAATTAGTGTAGAGACTTGATTTTCGCTGCATTTTGTGAAATGGAACAGATGCATCTCATATCCAAAAAATGTTTGGAATGGAAGAGTTCACAGATCAATCAAACCCAACCCATTTTCTGTTGATATAAAATGAATAAGAACTTGCAGAGTACTTTTCATAGGTCTCACAATAAATTAATGTCAGCAATATGGCCTTAAAACTTTAAAACTCGAATTTTAATGTTAGCTATCCTTTTTACTCTTATAAGAACTAAGTGAATCTTCTTTGAGAAACAGTAGAGAGGAAAGCCTATTGACCTGTACCCTCTAATGGAAAGGAAGGGAGACTAGGTAGTGGAAAGACATGTGTTTTGCATTATATCTGCTAAGAGGCAGGTGCAGACCAAAGGCTATGAAACTATTGAGACAGGAACTTACTCAATTGTAGGTATCCAGATTTAGCCAATAAAACTACAGATGTCTAGTTCAACTTCAATTCATGATAATTTTTAAGTATAAATATATCTCAGACAATATTGAGGGCACATTACAAGAAAATTCATTGTTTATCTGAAATTCAAATTTAACTGGGCATTCTGTAGGACTTGGGGGGGATAATAGAGACAGGTGAGTACAAAACAATTCCAAATTCCTATATATATTTAAGCAAAAAGAGGAGATACACTCTATCCTCATACCTATCAAGTTCTGTAATAAGTCACATGTAACACTTACTGGGTATATAGAAGCTTGGATATCTTAGGTATGTGATACTTGTGAAGCCTTATTACAGGTTTACTTTCCCTAAGTTTCATACTAAGAAAAGAAGCCTAATTAATAGGCAAAAAAAAGTAAAAACAGGTGCATTGGAAATGGAAAATATAACACTGGGATCAGATCATCAGTGGAAGCTTTATCAAGTTTTTCCGATAATTCATGAGATTTAGTCAGTTTATGATTCAGGTGGTTGATGAAGACATTGAAAGAAGTTTCCCTAAAGAGGATATTTTTCTTGATAAGTTCTTTATTGTAGTTAGGAGTTTGTATGCAAAGGATAAAAAAATAAATAAAACATGTCTCAGTAACCATTGAAAATTACAAAAGCAATTGATTTTATCAAATTTGTTAAAGGCGTTGTTTTAGAGCCTAAGATAATGCTTTATACACATAGATCAATTTGTGCTGAGCATTCCTGCTATGCCAGAAACAAATTGAATTTGTTGCTCAGGTAAAGATTTTAAAAAGCAATGCTATTTCATGATAATGTCCCAATGTAAATTTGGCTATACTATGATTGGCAATTTGGCTTCTAACCTCTGCCCTAATTGAGTGGGATTGAAAAGTATCCTGTTTCCGGCTGCAGAAGTTTGAAGAAGTTGGTAGCTATGGGCAAAAGAACCATTCACCAACAGCTCTAATGTCCTCTGTCTAAGGCAGTGATCCCCAGCCTTTTGGGCTCCAGGAACTGGTTTTGTGAAAGACAATTTTTGCACAGATGGGGTGTGCAGGGATGGTTTCATGATGGAACTATTTGACCTTAGATCATCAGGCATTAGAGTCATAAGGAGTGTGCAACCTCAGTCTCTCTCATGCACTGTTCATAACAGAGTTCACACTCCTGTGATATTCTAATGGTGCCGTTGATCTGACAGGAGGAGCTCAGGTGGTAATGCTTATCGCCCCTACACTCACCTCCTGTTGTGCAGCTCATTTCCTAACAGGCCAGGGACCAGTACCAGTCCTCAGCCCCGGAGGTTGGGGACCCCTAGCTTAAGGCACTATGGTGTAGTGAAGCAGAAAGGGCACAGGCAGGGAAGTCCATGGATTCTCATTCCTGCAACTTACTTACAAACTAACTTGCCCAAGTCACTGAGCCACCTTAATTTTATAAACCTCAATTTTCCTGTTAGCAAATGGAGATAACAATGCCTGTTGAAGTCTCTGAATTACTGTTGAACTCACATTGCTTACAATGAGTGTGCTACATGTATATATGTTCTATTTTCTATTTTATATGTTCTATGTTCTATTTTCTGAGATATTGATATTCTGTGCCTAAATCAGAGTCCTACTAGCTTTCCTGAACCAAAAACTAAGAGGCAAAGATATTTCCTACTGCAGTAAAGATATAAAAGACCATAAAGCCTAGAAACCCAGCCTCCCATTCTTTATCCCACATAAGGTAATGTATAATGGGCCATGTTCTAGGTAAGCAGAAATGGATGGCTATTTCTCCAGGCCAACTCACATTTGGAAATAAAATCTATGAGACTCTTAACAGTCAAAAGTGTAACAGAAAAAACTAAGTCTGGAAAATGATTGACTACTATTCGGGATGAGTTTGAAAACTCAGTTGAGACTCTGGGGTAGTGCTTCCTAAATTCTTGTGATCTATTAGAATTGTGAATAATAGCCATATGAATTCTTTTCCTGAAAGGGCAAAGACCCGTCCTTCTCTTGCCAAAACCGTTCACGTTAACATTGTCCAAAAAAGCAGCTATAAAAATGTGAACCTCTTAAATGTTATTTCTTTTATCAGTATTCAGAAGGAAAATGCTACTAAATCTGTTCAGCCTCTAGCCCCATCTCACCAGAGGCGCCAAAAGAGCAAGGAAACACAATCAGAGACCCAAGCTGTCTTCCTAGGGAAGCCCTGGAGGTAGGCTTCTGCCTTTAATACTGTTTTTCCAGTGGCTTATCATATTGCCAGAGAAAAGAGCCACGAGACTCCTTCTCCCATAGTTTGTCATTGTCAGCAGGCATTTGGTTGTCAGCAATAAGGAGCTTCACTCCTTTCTCTATTTAATTCTTAACACAGTTCAGCAATGCACCTTCTACCTAGGGACTTTGAGGCAAGCACAACAATCTTACCAATAAATCCCAAGATTTCTACCCCCTACTCCATTTTCCAATCTAGATTTTCAAAAATAAAACTTTGCACCATTAAGGGTTAGTTAGTTGTGCAAATTAAGTTACTTAGATTCCATTCAGAACATGTAAGTTTATAGTTCTTGAACTAAGGAAAATAGCAGTTCCTCAAGCCTTGTAGATTTCCCTTTTCCTTAGCTGCCGCGGCCAGTAGTGTTTCTTAACTGAAGACTTGGGGCATGGGCTAGACCAGATCATCAGGTTTTTGCTACTGTTGCCATCCATGGGTGATCAAACTGAGTTTTGATGAGCTCTTATGAAAAATCGATGACCTCCATTATCTCTATTACCATTAAGACACATACATTCTGTGAGAAGAAGCAGAGCTTGGGTTGAAAGCATGGACTCTGGAGTTTGAACTACCTCATTGTTACACTGAATTACTTGTTGATTTAAGGCAAGTAACTTACTTCTTTCTGTGCACATTTCCTCATATTACTACATCCGTAGAGTAAATATAATAATAGGTCCTACCTTATAGAAAGAAAACATGTAACGCATACCACACAGTGCCTAGTACTTAACACAGTGATCAAAACAACAGCAATTATCACCATCATTGTTGTCATCACCCTTACTATTGCTAACTACAGAGATGGATAGAATGAAATATTATTTTTATTTATCAGTGATAAAGGATTATTTAATAATGTTCAAAATATGAGATTTTGGAAAAGGCCACAGGTATGCTTGCACATGTAAAAGCAAATACAAATTAAAAATAAGAGGTTTGATTCTTTCTGTTGAAAACTTGGGAAGAAACTTCTTCCTTTTCTTCAAGCAATTACTTTAGAAAACTTCTAAGTTCTTCTCTATTTTTTTTGAAATGTAGACAAATCTTTCAAAAGCTCAATCATCTCTTAGTACCTTTACAAACCAGGAATGTCTTTCTCAGAGACCGGGTAACTATCTCTTTGAAATGTAATTGTGATATTGTGATTTATAACAATAAATGTATATTTGATCCTCCTCTTCCCTGGTACATAACTCCTGAAACCCTTGGGATTTCCAAAGGAATGTCTTTTTGTGTGCTACTGAGCTGCCCTATGACTGTGGGCTGCTGGATAGCCTCAGGATGGGAACTAGTTGCCAAGGGAATCAACAATGTGATCAGAGGGTTGCAACTTTCAGCACCACTCCCTGACCTCCAGGGAGGAGGGGTTGAAGGGTAAGTTGATCACCAATGGCCAGTAATTTAATTAATCATTCATATGTAATGCAGATTCCATAAACATTCAAAATGACAGAGTTCAGAGAGCCTCTGGGTTGATGAACACATCTATGTGCTCAGAAGATAGCGCACCTCAACTCCACTCCACAGGACAAAGCTCTTGCGGCTGGGACTCCTCTCAGCCTCACGCTATATACCTCTTTATCTGTATCCTTTATCATAGCCTTTATTATATAGTAACCCAGAAACTATAAATAAGCATCTTCCTGAATTCTGTGAGCCATTTTAGCAAATTTTCAAACCCCAGGGGGGTCGTCATGGAAACTTCTGATTTGTTGCCAAGTCACATGAAAGTTGTAGGTAACTTGAGAATTCACCAGTTACAAAAAACATCTGAGTTTGTTTCATTTTCTTTATCGATGTATTGCTTTATTGAGTTGGTTGAATCCTAAAGTAATAGATACATTCCATCTTTTATAAATAAAAGAACTGATTTTGTTCTCAAGAAACAGATTATTAGAAAAATATTTCAAATATACAGGTAAATATCTATTGAAAAGCTATCAGCCTGACTTCATATTGAAAAGAGATCATGTGTGTATCAGCCTTACTTCATATTGAAAAGAGACCATGTGTGTGTCCAGTACCAAAGACAGCATAGATGAGGCAGAAATCTAGAGCAATGGTTCTTAAATTTTAACGTACATCCAAATCACCTGAATGGCTTGTTAAAACACAGATTTCTGGGTGCCACTTCTAGAGTTTCTGACTCAGTAGGTCTAGGTGAGGCTTAACGGTTTGCATTTCTAACAAGTTCCCAGGGATGCCAGTGTTCCTGGTTTGGCTACCACACCACTGAGTAGAGCATTTCCCCATCTATACATGCATTCTACAATTATTTACTTAGTGCCTACTGTGTGCCAGGGACTCTGCTAGGAGCTAGGAACACAGCATTCAACAAAGTCGACACATCTGTATTCTCAAACATTTACACTGAAGAAGACAAACAGGAAACAATATAAATAAATAAAATATATAATATATTGGTGATAAGTGCTAAAGAGAAAAAAAAAATCCAGATGTGAAGGATACGTCCTGTGTTCGGTATAATATCAAAATTTTGATAGAAGATCAGTCAGAGAAGTTTGCCCTGACAAGATACTTTTTGAATAAACCCTAAAGGAAGTGAGAGACTTTTTCATAAAATGTCTGAGGGAAAAGCATTTAAAGCAAAGAAAAAAAAAAAGAAATACCCAAGCTTCAGGCCAGAGAGAGCCTGGCATGGTCAAGAATTCCAGCATGGCTTTAGCAAAGTGATGAAGAAGAGAATAATAAGAAATAAGGCCCCATTGGGCACAGTGACTCACGCCTGTAATCCCAGCACTTTGAAAAGCCAAGGTGAGTGGATTGCCTGAGCTCAGGAGTTTGAAATTAGTCTGGGCAAAATGGTGAAACCCCGTCTCTACTAAAAATACAAAAGATAGCCGGGCATGGTGGTGGGCACCTGTAGTCCCAGCTACTCGGGAGGCTGAGGCAAGAGAATCACTTGAACCTAGGAGGCAGAGGTTGCTGTGAGCTGAGACTGTGCCACTGCACTCCAGCTTGGGTGACAGAGGGAGACTCTGTCTCAAAAAAAAGAAAAAAAAAAAAGAAAAATAAGGCCCCAGAGATGGGGTAGAGGTGGTCATCACAGAAGACTTTGCAGGTACTGTGTGATTATCATCATGTGAGTGATATGAGATGCCTTTAGAGCGTTTTAAGCAGATTATATCTAATTGATATTTTAACAGAATTGCCTTGAATGCTTGTTAAGAATAAAAGAGAGGCAAGAGCAGATGCAGACAGACCAATGGAAGGCTAGTGCACCAATCATCTGATGAAGTTTACTAGTCACCATAGGCATACAGTGTACTTCAGTGGTCTAGTCTTTCTAGCATGTGTGTCATGATACAGTTGAACCTCCACATAAACCTTAAAATGGGGCCCAAAATATCAATTACATAAAACATGTAGTCTTGTTATTGTGAAGTTAATGGAAAAACAAAGAGCAAAAATACTATTGAAGCTTAGGTAGAAGACTGTGCACAGAATTGAGAGCAAGTTCCAATAATCACAAGACAATTATTTCCTAAGCCTCCTCTGGCTTCCTACCAAAGATAAGAGCTTTAGCTCATCCCCATCCCTGCCCCTATGACCACCAACTAATCCTTCAAGGTGGATGATGGCTGTTAATGTCTATACCAAAGGTGAGTTGCCACTGGTGCTGACTCAAATTGGTACAGAAGCTACCTGTTCATGGTCCTTAAATTTTAAGTTAAGGTTCTGAGGCTGATTCATCTATGTCTAGGCATAGAAGGATTTAACACATTTAACAATACACAGGCATACCTTGTTTTATTGTGGTTTGCAGATATTATGGTTTTGTTTGTTTTGTATAGGTTGAAGGTTTCTGGCAACCCTGCATTAAGCAAGCAAGGCTATTGCTGCCATTTTTTTCAACAGCATGTGCTCACTTAATGTCTCTGTATCACATTTTGGTAATTCTCTCAATATTTAAAACATTTTCATTAATATTAGGTCTGTTCTGGTGATCTGTGATCAATGCTATTTGAAGTTATTGTTGTAATTGTTTTGGGGCACCACAAACTGTGCCCATGTAAGATGGAAAACTTAACTGATAAGTGCTGTGTGAGTTCTGACAGCTCCACTCATGCCCTGCTTCATCATCTTTTTCCCCCCCTCCTTAGGCTTCTTATTTCCCGAGACACACAATATTGAGATCAGACCAATTAATAACCCTAAAATGGTCTCTAAGTGTTCAAGTGAAAGCAGGAATAACATATCTCTCACTTTAAATCCAAAGCTAGGAAATTAAGCTTTGCGAGGAAGGCATATTGAAAGCTGTGACAGAACAAAAGCTAGGGCTCTTGTAACAAACAATTAGCCAAGTTGTGAATGCCCAAGAAAACTTCTTAAAGGAAATTACAAGTGTTACTCCAGTAAAAACATGAATTATCAGAAACAGTCTTATTTCTGATACAGAGAAAGGTTTAGTGGTCTGCATAGATCAAACCAGCTACAACATTCCTTTAAACAAAGTCTGGTTCATAGCAAGGATCTGACTGTCTTCATGCTGTGAAGGCTAAGAGACATGAAGAGGCTGTAGATGAAAAGTTTGAAGGTAGCAGAGGTTCTTTCATAAGGTTTAAGGAAAGAATCCATCTCCATAACTTAAAAGTTTAAGATAAAGCAGCAAATGTTGATGTAGAAGTTGCAAATTATCCATAAGATCTAGCTAACTGATGGATAAAGACGGCTACACTAATCAATGCATTTTCAATGTAGATGAAACAACCTTTTCTTGGAAGAAGATACCATTTAGATTGACCATCTCTAGAAAAGGGAAGTCAATGCTTGGCTTCAAGTATCAATGGACAGGCTGACTCTCTTGTGAGAAGATAATGCAGCTGCTGACTCTATTTAAAGCCAATGCTCATTTACCGTTTCAAAAATTTTAGGGCCCTTAAGAAATATGCTGAATATACTCTGCCTATACTTTATAAATGGAATAACAAAACGTGGATGATACCCTATCTGTTTACAGCATGGTTTATTGAATATTTTAATCCCACTGTGAGACCTGCTTCTCAGAAAAAGAGATTTCTTTCAAAACATTACTGCTCACTGACGATGAACCTAGTCACAAGAGCACTGATGGAGATGTTCAAGAAGATTAACATTGCTTTTATTACTGCTGGCATATCTATTCTGCAGCCCATAGATCAAAGAGTAAGTTTGACTTTCATGTATTATTATTTAAGAAATATGCTTAATAAGTTTATAGCTGTCAAAGATAGTGATATCTCTGATGGATCTGTGCAAAGTAAATTGAAAATCTTTTCTAAAAGATTTATTATTCTAGATGCCATTAAAAACATTTTTGATTTATGGGAGGAATTGAAAAATCAACATTAACAGGAATTTAGAAGAAGATGATTCCAACTCTCATGTATGACCTTAAGGGGTTGAAGACTTCAGTCAAGAAAATAACAGTAGATGTGGTAGAAAAAGCAACATAACTAGAATTAGAAGTAAAGCCTGAAGATGTGACTGCATTGCTGAAATCTCATGATAAAACTTGAATGAATGAGAAGTTGCTTCTTATGGGTGAGCAAAGAAAGTGGTTTCTTGAGATGGAATCTACTTTAGGTGAAGATGTTATGAATATTGTTAAATGACAAGACAGGATTTAGAATACTTCTTAAATTTGGTTGGTAAAACAGCAGCAGGATTTTAGAATATTGACTGAAATCTTAAAAGAAGTTGTACTGTGGGTAAAATCCCTTCAAACAGTATCACATGCTGCAGAGAAATCTTTCATGAAAAGAACAGTCAATGTCACCAATTAACATTTTGGTCTTAAGAAATTGCCACAGACACCCCAACTTTCAGCAACCATAACCGCTGATCAATCAGCAGCCATCAAGGCAAGTCCCTCCATCGGCAAACATTTTTAAGACTTTCTGAAGGCTCAGATGATTGTTAGCCTTTTTCAATAATAAAATATTTTTGAATAAGGTGTATACACTTTTTAGACATAATGCTATTACACTCTTTGACTACAGTATAGTGTAAACATAACTTATATTCAGGGGGAAATCATGTGACTTACTTCACTGTGATACTTGCTTTATTATTATATTCTGGAACAAAAGTGACAATATCTCCAAGGTATGCCTATATGGAGAATCATATTTTTATATCTATAATTTAAAAACCCACCTTTATAAAGAAGACTTTCTTTATAGTGGTAGTATAACAGCATGTGCTAACATGCCTGGAGTAGATTTTAAATGTTCTTACCACAAATCAATGATAATTATGTGATGTGATGGATATGTTATTAATAATTAGCCTGAGTTAATGATTCCACAATGCAAAACATGTATTATACTATCACATTGTATTGCATAAATATATACAATTTTTATTTTTCAATTAAAAATAAAATGTAAAAATCTATCAAAAGACAAATATTAAAAAATGCCTATTTGAAGTGACTGAGTACCAACAAATATTTTGTTACCAAAAAAGAAAATGTCTTTGTTTTATAAACGTAGGCCACTTTAAAATTTTATGTGATAAAATGTCTCCAGTTTTCAGCTTTGCAGGGTTACTACTGTTATTCTTGTCCAAACCTGTTTGGTCACTGTTGGGCAGATGACTCTGATGTTTTACGTGCCAAAATGGGGGGGATATTAACTTTCTTGGATGAGGCTGGAGATTTTGAATCCCTTGAGGCCAGTCTCTATAGATGCATCCTACATCTTTCCCTTGTTAGGCCCTGGTATTTCCCTAAGAATCAACAAGGCAATAGGATATAGGTCTCTGCCACTCTTAGGACCCTCAGAAATCCATGTTTTTTCCAAATTTGAAGCAATTTCCTCTGTATCGCTTTCTGTTTCCATTTCTTTGCCCCCATCAAACTGTGCCTGCCCTGCCTATTTCTTTCTGATTCCCATCAGTGAAATCAGGCTCACTCAGAAGAGAGCCAGAAAGGGGGGTACACTTCACATCACTGACATAAGAGCAAGACTTACCTACCTACCTGAAATGCAAGGAAAAAAATATAAAGTAAAACCATAGGTAGCTTTATTCATTGTCCTTTTTCAGTGATGTAAAGAAAATACAAATTTCTTCATAAATATTTCTGCCACTGAAGTCATATATATGGAACAGGACATAGAATGAGACTTTTCCCTATTGACTTTGGCTGAATTTTTATTGAAGTTCCAACTGAGAAAAGGAGTTAGATACATCCGTACAGGTTTTGCTGAGAAAAACCAGATTGATCCAGGGCACATCATTTCTAGAAGTCTGTATAGAAGAGCATTTTAAACTCATTCTCTGAGGGGGAAATCATAAGAGAAGAGAGAGTAGCGGCATTCTACTATTCAACATCTCCTCTCCCTCCCACCCCTACTTGGATTTAGTGAGCAAACCCATTGGAGAGACAGCACTTGCAAAAAAAAGGGGCTGGCCTCAGATTCTCCTGGTGGCTGCTTGGTGGGCTGCAGTTTTAGGCCTTGCTTGTGCTGCTAGCCATGTAAGTACTTGGAGGGCTTGACTTGCGTCCACTGAGGACAGAGAGGAAAGGGGACAGTCAGATGGCTCTTGATGGGCAAGGTCAAAAAGGAGCCTTTGATGGCAGAGTGAGGCAAGGGCAATTTTGAAGACAGCCTGTTCAGCTGCAACTGTTTCCTCTGACGAAGTGGTTAGTGCAGAAGAGAGCCAGAAATGAATATGGTAATCATGAAGTGGTTTTGAAATTTTTTTTTTATTTGGAAACAATTTAAAAGTTACCCCAAAATTGCAGTCTAACTTAAAGAACTTCTGTGTTCCCTTTACTAGATTAATCAACTACTAACATTTGCCACATATGCCTTATGTTTTTGGGATTTTTTTCTTTATCGTTCTCCCCATTTCCTGCTCTCTATATATACAGTTTTTTTTTCCAGACCATTTGAGAGTAAGTTATAGTTATCATGTCTCTTACGTCTTATTGCTTCGTTATTTATTTTTATGAACAAGGACATTGGCCTACATAACCTCAATAAAATTATCAAAATCAAGAAATTTAACACTGATAGATGACTACTATTGACAAACATAACTTAGATGTTACCAATTGTTAATTATATAAATCATTATTTAAATCAGGGCAATTTTGAAAGTGAAAGGGTGATATTAATAATTATGCCAGGACAACGGGTATAAAACTGAGGCCATACTAAGAAAACTAGAATGAATGATTGGTCGTTCTGGGCTTGAATGGTCTGTTAAAGATCTCATTCAGGAGAGCTCTTCCTGCAGGAGTGAGGAAAATCAGCAGAAAGGGGCCAGAAGTGCACACTGAGAGCTGAGGCTCAGGGTGGCTCCCGAGGACCAGCCAGGGTTCGGTGCCAAGGGCAGTCTGGCGGCCCTTGCCTTGTGAGGGTGTAAGGAATGCACAAATGCACTCAGTGTGATAGAGCAGCATTCCAATGCCTGCTGTGGCAGAGTACAGGAGAGCTGAGAGAGGGAGACAGCCTGTGCCAGCTAGAGAAAACTGTTTTGTCCCTTTTTTGCCTCAGCCTTCTACCCACCTTGGTAGTCCTGGAGGAAAAGAGAGGCAGTTCAGGGAATAGAGGGAAAGAGGTAGGACAAGGGGAATGAAAAGGCAGACTAGGTCCCTTCTTTGTCACTTCTCTTCCCCACCATTGAGATTAGAATTGCGCCAGGGGAGGGGGAGAGGCTTTATTAGGATGAGAGATTAAGGTTTGCAATTATACTGAAGTGAAATTTTAAAAATTAAAAAAAAAATTATTCAAATACATGAAAGTGATGGGATAAATAATGGGATTGACCCTATTTCTCTCATGGGGAAGAAAATCCCATAGGTCCAGTTTGAAGGATGTGATGGGAGAAAAATGATACAACTTTTAAAATCCAGCATGTCTAGTAAGCTGGCTGCACATGGTTTAGCAAAGTTAAACATTGCCTAAGTAACATAGAACCAAAATTCACGAGTTCCTCCCTCCCCAGCCCCATGGAAAGCTGTGCTTTACTTGTTTATATTATTCTTCTGTTCTCCCTAACATTTATTTTTTTTAAAAATGCATTATATATGCACACATATACACATGTATATATACACATACATATGTGTGCATATATATGCATATATATACATGTGTGTGTACATACATACATATATATAAAATACTACACATCCTAGTCTAAATTTGCTTTGTTCACTACTTTACAATGTGCTATAGATATCAACTCTTCATGTTACAAGATGTAAAGACCTATCTCATTGTAGGGACATACCATTGTGTGAATGTATGATGATTTACTTAACCAGATTCACTACTGATGACAGTTTGTTTTCCATTATTAGTGATAATAAATAATTCATTACATTATATCTTTAGGATAAATTCTCAGTCAACTTGTATCCAAAGTGTAGACTTAAAAGATTTTGTGATATACAATGTCACATTTCCTTTCTCAAAATTTCTGCTAATTACACTAGCAATAAAACGAGGGCCTTTCCCCCCCACATTATTGTCAAAACTCTAGTGAATATTATTTGTCTATCAAGTACTTATTCATTCACAAAAGGATATACTTCAGTTTAGTTTCCATGGTTTTAACTAGAAATAAGACAGTCCAATAGTATGGAATGGAATAATAATTTTCTTTACTTTCTTTTTCTCTTTCCCCTTTTCTTTCTTTCCAAATAGATCTTCAAATTGAAAACCTAAGAATTAATGGGAGAAGCAAACAAAATAATTCCACAGCACTGCCAATGTTGAATATATCCACAGCTTTCCAAAATTTGATAGCTGGATCTGAAATTGTTTTTTTGCATTAATACAGTTTTGTTTCTGGCTGATCATATGGTTCACCACAGAACCCACCTCCACTTGTTGACTGGTTACTTTCAGTGACATCTGTGTGAGTGGGATGTTAGTACATTCTGCAAAAACTGCAGAATTGTGCTTCATAGGATTATTAAAATTATGCTTCATTTGATACCATTTCAATTTTTTGCTGCTGTTTTTCCCTTATGCTACCTCTCTAAAAACTAAAAAACTAATAATAGCAGTAAGGCTTAAACCATGAAATCATGACCCTTTGTGTGGCTGAGCACTTAAGAGCATCTCAACTATGAATTTGCACTCCATCTGCTTTGCTTTTAATAGTGAAAATTCAGATAATTTCTTTTCTTCATGAAGATGCATTGTTCACAAATGGCATGTTTCTTGCTTACTCCTGTGCTGAAGCCATGCTTAAGTTCCCAAGGAGAGATTGTTTCATTGAAAAGAAACGTGAATCAGGTGGCTGTGTAGGACTGAAAAAGACCTGGCCTGCTGCTTCCATGAATAGCTGCCAGTGGGTCTCAGCTGTAGCTTTAAAAGAAATCAATTGCTTTGCTTTAGGAGTTACTTTAATTCTTTATGCCTGCCAAAGTCCATTTAGACCATCTAAAATATTATTTTTTAAATGAAGTGGTACTCTATTAGAAGGTTGAAACTTCTCCAAAAGAGTCATCATTCCTTCCCACCAGGTTATGTATTTCTAAAATTTGCATTGCTGGAGCATCTTGGCTGTTCTTAGGAAGTTCCCACAAATATGGAAAAGATGAGTAATTTTTTATAGTTCAGAGCTTTTATGACAGAAACACTCTACAAATAACAAACAGTGCATGAGCTCTTATCCATTTGTCACCTGATAAACTAGAGGTTGCACACCAGCGGCCAGCAGGCTGATCTGTCCCATACGCATTTCCTTTGTCTAACACAAGGTATTACGGACTGAATGTTTGTGTCTCCTCAAAACTTAAGTGTTGAAATCCTAAACCCCCAATGTGATGGTGTTAGGTAGGAGATGGGACATTTGGGAGGTAATTTAGGCCATGCGGATGGAACCCTCATAAATGGGTTTACTGCTGTCACAAAGGAAACCCCAGAGAGCTCTCTCCCACCCTTTCCACTATGTGAAGGCACAGTGAGGAGTGGGCAGTCTGCCACCTGGAAGAGGACTCACCAGAACCTGACGGTGCTGGCACCCTGATCTCAGACTACCAGCCTCCAGAGCTGTGACAAACAAATTTCTATTATTTATAAGACAACCAGTATATAGTTATAGCAGCCTGAACTAAAATAGGGCTTTTCAAAATATTGATCGCTAGCCAATATTTAAAAATCTGGATTTCAAGTTTCTTTTGGAAAATTGAAAGATCTAGTATTGCTTGGGTGGCATTCTTAAACAATAATTGTATCACTGCCCCTTCAGGACAGAATACGGTCTTCACTCATTTATATTACTCGCTGACTGTAGAACCTTGAATTTATAAACCCTGTTAAGTTCTAAAGAGGCACAACATTTGAGAGGGAATTCTTTAAGACAGCTCAATTTGCTATCCTCTTCAAAGTCTCACATTCCCAGTAAGTAAATGATTCTGCGTTCCCACAGCACTTTGTACATATTTGGATGAAGGGACTTTTCATAATACGTTGTTGCTTTTTCCCCCAAGCCTGCCTTCTCCCATAGACTTTGCGGGGTAGAAACTGTTTCCTGAATGCCATTTTAATACCCCAGTGCCTATCACTACATGTAGGTCCTTGAGAGCTGCTTTCTGAATGAATGAATAAATGCTTGAATGAACAAATGACCCATTCTATTAATGATGACTTGAGTTTTCAAACTAAGGGGGATAGAGGTGACTTAGGATGGATTTCTCTCAACATTTTGTACTTTTTGAGTAGTTTGCATCATATAGATCTTCGAATCATGTCATTTGAAGCTTGAGCTATAAACTAGAGCAACACTATTGCCATGGAGCAGCTTTATTTTTCTCTGAATACTGGGAATAACAATTCTTCTTTGATTATCCTATTAAAATTAACACAAAACCTAACACAAACTCATTATTCCTGTCAAGTTTTTAATCATTACCTGACAAAAGAAGAAGCTGAAATCATCCAAAAATATAATAATCCTCCTTTTAAAAGAATAACGTATTCAAGTTTTGTCTCATTGTAATTTCAGTTCTGTTTTTAGTTAGCCCTTTATAAAAGAATGTAAAATCTTTCCAATCTCATCTTTGTAAAGAATGTAAATAAAAATGTTCAGTGTTTTGGAACAGTTTTAATATATTTCTCCTTTAAATTAGGATCATAAATGCTCAAAAGTTCCATGGCTATTTAATCAAAGGGTACATATTTTAGTGACTGCAATGAAAGGGAAGCGATTGAACAAATGGTATCTGAGAGTGGTTATTGTAATTAGAATTGTTGCCTAAGAAAGCAAGAGCAATTTTCTGTATGGAGAAGGCAAAGCTGATTTAATCCAGTCTTATTAAGGACAGTTCTATTGTAAACGAGATTTTAATCAATCATTTTACCCCAAACCAGAAATTAAGTTTTATATTTGTTTCTTACCTAGAGACTGCAATATTTCTATCACTCTCATCTCATTTAGTTACCAATCACTTTATATTTCAGAAGTTAAATTTAAATTGTATGTAGTTACATATATGAAATTCAATTTTGTATTATAGTTACGTTATCAAATTAACAGAGTTCCATTTCTATGCGGGAAAAATCACCAGAAAATTAATTAAAGCACTTTTTAAATAGGAAAGGGTAAATAGGAAGTCTGGCTGTGAGAAATTCTGAGATTCTATCTGCTAGGAGTAGTGTCCACTACAAGAACATTGATATCTTGATAAAACTGGATCATGCCTGGAGAAATAGAAATGCATGGCTATAACTCGATTTTTAATTGCATATCTCGGAAAGCATATTTTATGTCATATATTTAGTAAAGAAAAGACTGCATATTTGGTATGTTAATTTAAAAACTTTTAACTAGATATTATTTTAGAATATAATTAATATAAAAAGAACATGCTCAACAGTATTATTTGGTGTTTCTTGACTATGGAAAACCACATACTTCTCTGCAAATGTAATTCGTGACAAAGATTTGTCTCCATTCTGGACATTTGAAATTTCTTTCCCAGTTTAGAATGATAGTGTCCAAGCTTACACCTGAAATACTATTTTTTGACTGTTTAGTGAAGAGGGAGTGCAAAGGAAATTCACCCGACTCTCCACTGGAAATGAAATCCCCATCATTTTTACTGTGAGTTCCTGTAGTATTAAAGCATTGTAAATGTGCAGCAATTACTGAACCTGTGGTGTAACAATTTTCCTCACATAAATATAATTTTATATTTCTTTAAAGAAGATTGTAAAAATATCGAACAAAGAGAAAGCCTGCCAAGCTAATCTTAAGCAAATACTTGTTTGATGTGCAGCAGTGGGTGGGAAAATAGGACCAGTGGACCTGCTGGGATGTTCTGTCCAGCATTGAACATCTCCTCAAAAAACCTTTGTCAAACACAAGTTCCTTTGTCCTCAGAACATCGGTAAAGTTACCTCACGGTTCTCGGGAGGCCACCTGCTGCGGAAGAGAAAGAAAGAGTATGAAGCTCACCTAGAAGGGTGGAGCTGTGACTTCTTCCAGCCCGTGTTTATAGAATAAGGTACCAGAAAGGTCTGCAAAGAGGACTTCCTAAGAGCCTTGGATTCTCTGCTACTCCTGTAGTGTCCAGGGAGTCCTATGTTTCTAAAATTAAAACTTGAAAGGATTTCTCATTTACCTCAAATTTCAAGTGTACCTTCTGACTGGTAGTGGAAAGGCCGGTGCAGTTCAAGGCTGAATGGAGATTTTTTTCAGGTCTTATTGTGATGGAAAGAAAGCAGTCCTTTTGTAGGTTCTGATGCAGTTACCTTTTGCTCTTCATTAAGCTGTTCTTACTCATGAAGTAATTTCACTAAGTCCCCTTACTCCTGAATTGTGGACTCACATTTCTCTGACATGGAAGAGGTGTACTGGATCCACAGAAATCTAACTTATTCTGCCACCCATTTCAACTTCCCCTAGTCCATTTCCACACCCAAACAACATCAATATTAGTACATATGTAGATGAAAAATTTACTCCATACCCTTGGACTTGCTGTGACAAACTGATGTCGTTATAGGAAATAATATGTGTTTCATTTAAGTATATTACCTTAAACCTCCTCAATTATCAGAATCACATTTTAACAAGTTGACTCTAAAACACAGTGCCAAACAGTTATATAAGCTTCTAAAGAAAAACTAATTATCTATTTCCTGAATCTTCATCCTTTATTCTTTTAAAAAATATTTCATTTTCAGTGCTTAATTTTGACCATTATCACCCCACTCTTAGACTATCAAAATAGCTTTTCAATTGATTTTCTTATTTCTAGATTCTTCTCTACAACTTGAAACCATCCTGCACAATGTTGTCAGGTGAATTTTCCTAAGAACTAGCTACTTGCATGCTGAAAAACGTTCAGTAATTCTCACTCTTCAGCAGTTAACAACTTATAAACTTATTAAAAGGTAAAATTTCATTATCACAGTCCCCCTGTTTAGCAACATTTGTTGGCTCCCCAAGACCCTTAGAATAAGGTCCCAGTGCCTTAAAACATGGCCATCTAGCTCTCTCTGACCTATCCCTGACTACCATTCTGTGTATGTCTCTATTCTTCTCATACATTCCAGCTGCCCTGGATTTTGTTATAGTGCTATGACCTTCTCCACAATTTTCCATGATTAAAACTGAGGATCCTAAGGAAATGTAGAGAAGACAGAGCCAGTTCATGGTAACTTGGGGACTTGTATCCTCCTCAAAAGCCAAGGGATTTGATTAGAGAGAGAACTGTTCATAATCTGACTGCTTCTCTGCATCCTGACTCCACCAACACCCCAGTCCAAATCACCATTATTTTTTATCTTAACTACATGCCTTCCCTTTGGTCTACCCACATCCACTCCTACCTTACTTAGTTTTCTTTCAGTCCTAAGCATTTGTCATGCTTGTTCATACCATGCAGACTTTGTCCTTATTGATCACTCTGTCTCAAGGGCTGCTTCCTCCCCTTCATGCCTACTTAACCTAATTTTTATCCTTTATATTTCAAGTGACTTAGGGCTTCCTCAGGAAGGTCTTCCTTGAACTCTCTGACTACATCAAATGCCCTTCCTGTATTGTCTTTCAGCTTTGTGTGCATCTTCTTCATGGCACTTTTTCACAGTAACACCTTTTATGTGCATTTTTCTGTTTGGATAATATCTGTCTCCTCCATGGTTCTGTAAGCTTTGTTAGAGAAAGCACTAGATCTATTTTTTTTAAATTACTCTCTTTCTGGGGTCCTGTGCAGGTCTTGGTCAAAAATAGGCATGTTTAATAAATATTTTTAGAATGAATTTGAATAATAGATCAAAGTCATCTCTTAAGCTTATTTCAAAGTAATACATTTTGATCCAGATTTATGACTTCTCTTTCCCCCCCTAATGTGCATCAGAATAAGATATTTTATTAATGTTCAGCTTTTCCCGAATATTACATTCTTTCTGTTTCTTGAGAAAACCCTGCAGCTAGGTCAGATTTTTTCATGTCCTACTATCTTAGCCTTTCTAGAGACATGATGGGTTTCTTGCTTGCTGGATTGCTGATTTTTTCTCTCTGAGATTCTAGTTACCAAACTTTCATAATAAAGTTTCCTATCAGTTTCTAAAAAGTTATAAGCAAGGAAAATATGGGCATTGTTAAACAAAAAAAGTTAGAAGAAAAAAATGTGATAAATAGGTAAAGTGAAAAACTTTATTTTATTTTACTTTAATATTGAACCTCTATAATCTTTTATTTATTTATTTTATTATTATTATTTTTTTGTTTCAACTTTCTTTTTTTAATATGTAATTGATTTTTAAAACTTTCCAAATGGGTAAATATTTTTAAATTAATTTTTTATTTTATTTTATTTTATTTTACATTTTTTTTATTGCATTTTAGGTTTGGGGTACATGTGAAGAACATGGAAGATTGTTGCATAGGTACACACATGGCAGTGTGATTTGCTGCCTTCCTCCCCATTACCTATATCTGGCATTTCTCCCCATGCTATCCCTCCCCCAACTCCCCCCCCACCCCCCCCCACTGTTCCTCCCCTTTTCCCCCAACAGACCCCAGTGTGTGATATTCCCCTCCCTGTGTCCATGTGTTCGCATTGTTCAACACCCGCCTATGAGTGAGAACATGAGGTGTTTGATTTTCTTTTCTTGTGTCAGTTTGCTGAGAATGATGGTTTCCAGGTTCATCCATGTCCCTACAAAGGACACGAACTCATCGTTTTTGATGGCTGCATAATATTCCATGGTGTATATGTGCCACATTTTCCCTGTCCAGTCTATCATCGATGAACATTTGGGTTGGTTCCAAGTCTTTGCTATTGTAAACTGTGCTGCAATGAACATTCGTGTGCATGTGTCCTTATAGTAGAACGATTTATAGTCTTTTGGATATATACCCAGTAATGGGATTGCTGGATCAAATGGAATTTCTATTTCTAGGTCCTTGAGGAATCGCCACACCATCCTCCAAAATGGTTGAACTAATTTACACTCCCACCAACAGTGTAAAAGCGTTCCTATTTCTCCACATCCTCTCCAGCATCTGTTGTCTCCAGACTTTTTAAGGATAGCCATTGTAACTGGCGTGAGATGGTATCTCAATGTAGTTTTGATTTGCATTTCTCTAATGACCAGTGATGATGAGCATTTTTTCATATGTTTGTTGGCTTCATGTATGTCTTCTTTTGTAAAGTGTCTGTTCATATCCTTCGCCCACTTTTGAATGGGCTTGTTTGTTTTTTTCTTGTAAATGTGTTTCAGTTCTTTGTAGATTCTGGTTATCAGCCCTTTGTCAGATGGGTAGACTGCAAAATCTTTTCCCATTCTGTTGGCTGCCGATTCACTCTAATGACTGTTTCCTTTGCTGTCAGAAACTGTGGAGTTTGATTAGGTCCCATTTGTCTATTTTGGCTTTTGTTGCCACTGCTTTTGGTGTTTTGGTCATGAAGTCCTTGCCTACGCCTATGTCCTGAATGGTTTTGCCTAGATTTTCTTCTAGGGTTTTTATGGTGTTAGGTCTTATGTTTAAGTCTTTAATCCATCTGGAGTTAATTTTAGTGTAAGGTGTCAGGAAGGGGTCCAGTTTCTGCTTTCTGCACATGACTAGCCAGTTTTCCCAACACCATTTATTAAACAGGGACTCGCTTCCACATTGTTTGTTTTTGTCAGGTTTGTCAAAGATTGGGTGGTTGTAGATGTGTTGTGTTGCGTCGGAGGTCTCTGTCCTGTTCCATTGGTCTATATCTCTGTTTTGGTACCAGTACCATGCTGTTTTGATTACTGTAGCTTTGTAGTATAGTTTGAAGTCCGGGAGTGTGATGCCTCCAGCTTTGTTCTTTTTGCTTAGAATTGACTTGGCTATGCGGGCTCTCTTTTGGTTCCATATGAAGTTTGAGGTGGTTTTTTCCAGTTCTTCGAAGAAGGTCATTGGTAGCTTGATAGGGATAGTGTTGAATCTGTAAATTACTTTGGCCAGTATGGCCATTTTGACAATATTGATTCTTCCTAGCAATGAACATGGAATATTTCTCCAACTGTTTGTGTCCTCTCTTATTTCATTGAGCAGTGGTTTGTAGTTCTCCTTGAAGAGGTCCTTTACGTTCCTTGTTAGTCATATTCCTAGGTATTTTATTGTCTTTGTAGCGATTGTGAATGGCAGTTGGTTCTTGATTTGGCTGTCTTTTAGTCTGTTATTGGTGTATAGGAATGCTTGTGATTTTTGCATATTGATTTTATATCCTGAGACTTTGCTGAAGTTGCTTATCAGTTTCAGGAGATTTTGGGCCGAGACGATGGGGTCTTCTAGATATACAATCATGTCATCTGCAAATAGAGACAATTTGACTTCCTCCTTTCCTATTTGAATACCCTTTATTTCTTTTTCTTGCCTGATTGCTCTGGCTAGAACTTCCAGTACTATATTGAATAGGAGTGGTGAGAGAGGACAACCTTATCTAGTGCCAGATTTCAAAGGGAATGCTTCCAGTTTTTGCCCATTCAGTATGATATTGGCTGTTGGTTTGTCGTAAATAGCTTTTATCATTTTGAGATATGTTCCGTCAATACATTATTGAGAGTTTTTAGCATAAAGGGCTGTTGAATTTTGTCAAAGGCCTTCTCTGCATCAATTGAGATTATCATGTGGTTTTTGTCTTTGGTTCTGTTTATGTGGTGGATTATGTTTATAGATTTGCATATGTTGAACCAGCCATGCATCCCCGGGATGAAGCCTACTTGATCATGGTGGATAAGCTTTTTGATGTGCTGTTGCAATCGGTTTGCCAGTATTTTATTGAAGATTTTTGCATCTATGTTCATCATGGATATTGGCCTGAAGTTTTCTTTTCTTGCTGAGTCTCTGCCAGGTTTTGGTATCAGGATGATGTTGGTCTCATAAAATGATTTAGGAAGGATTCCCCTCTTTTTGGATTGTTTGGAATAGTTTCAGAAGGAATGGTACCAGCTCCTCTTTGTATGTCTGGTAGAATTCGGCTGTGAACCCATCTGGACCTGGGCTTTTTTTGGGTGGTAGGCTCTTAATTGCTGCCTCAACTTCAGACCTTGTTATTGGTCTATTCAGGGTTTCGACTTCTTCCTGGTTTAGGCTTGGGAGGATGCATGTGTCCAGGAATTTATCCATTTCTTCCAGGTTTACTAGTTTATGTGCATAGAGTTGTTTGTAATAATCTCTGATGATGGTTTGAATTTCTGTGGAATCTGTGGTGATATGCCCTTTATCATTTTTTATTGCATTTATTTGATTATTTTCTCTTTTCTTTTTTATTAATCTGGCTAGTGGTCTATTTTGTTGACCTTTTCAAAAACCAGCTCCTGGATTTATTGATTTTTTGAAGAGTTTTTCGTGTCTCTATCTCCTTCAGTTCAGCTCCGATCTTAGTTATTTCTTGTCTTCTGCTAGGTTTTGAGTTTTTTTGATCTTGCTCCTCTCTAGCTCTTTCAATTTTGATGATAGGGTGTCAATTTTAGATCTCTCCTTGCTTCTCATGTGGGCATTTATTGCTATATACTTTCCTCTAGAGACTGCTTTAAATGTGTCCCAGAGATTCTGGTATGTTGTGTCTTCGTTCTCGTTGGTTTCAAAGAACATCTTTATTTCTGCCTTCATTTCATTGTTTATCCAGTCAACATTCAAGAGCCAGTTGTCCAGTTTCCATGAAGCTGTGCGGTTCTGAGTTAGTTTCTGAATTCTGAGTTCTAACTTGATTGCACTGTGGTCTGAGAGACTGTTTGTTATGATTTCTGTTCTTTTGCATTTGCTGAGGAGTGATTTACTTCCAATTATGTGGTCAATTTTAGAGTAGGTGCGATGTGGTGCTGAGAAGAATGTATATTCTGTGGATTTGGGGTGGAGAGTTCTGTAAATGTCTCTTAGGTTTGCTTGATCCAGGTCTGAGTTCAAGTCCTGGATATCCTTGTAAATCTTCTGTCTTGTTGATCTGTCTAACATTGACAACGGGGTGTTCAAGTCTCCCACTATTATTGTGTGGGAGTCTAAGTCTCTTTATAAGTCATTAAGAACTTGCCTTATGTATCTGGGTGCTCCTGTATTGGGTGCGTATATATTTAGGATCGTTAGCTCTTCTTGTTGCATTGATCCTTTTACCGTTATGTAATGTCCTTCTTTGTCTCTTTTGATCTTTGTTGGTTTAAAGTCTATTTTATCAGAGATGAGAATTGCAACTCCTGCTTTTTTTTGCTCTCCATTTGCTTGGTAAATCTTCCTCCATCCCTTTATTTTGAGCCTTTGTGTATCTCTGCATGTGAGATGGGTTTCCTGGATACAGCAGACCGACAGGTTTTGGCTTTTTATCCAGTTTGCCAGTCTATGTCTTTTAATTGGGGCATTTAGCCCATTTACATTTAGGGATAATATTGTTATGTGTGAATTTGATCCTGCCATTTTGATGCTAGGTGGCTGTTTTGCCCATTAGTTGATGCAGTTTCTTCATTGTGTTGCTGTGCTTTGCTGAACCTCTATAATCTTAAATCTTATTTTAGGCCCCAAATTGTATTTAGGCTCTGGGTCCATTCCCAGGCAATTTTCACAGCCTGACATTCTCTAGTCTGTCCCCTACCCCATCCTTCCTTTGCCACACATCCTTTATGTCTAAGTAAAAATAGCATGTTCTAAGGATTGTTTGCTCTGGTTTATCAGCTCTGTGCATGGAGCCATTTAATTTTTTTTTTTGTGGTTGTATCCCCCAAGTGCAATGCCTGGTATATAAGAACTGCATAACTCATACTTCTTGAATGGATAAATGAATTAAACGAATACCCTTTGCCATTGGGGATAAGCTTTTAACCCGCACTGCCTCTGACACAAATTTTACACTACATTTGTGTGGTGTTGCTTCTGCCATTTCCAGCCTTACCATGACATTCCGTTTTCCTAAAATAGCACTATGTGTCTGTATTTTGTTCTGGCTTTGTGATAGACTTCCTTTCATCCTCATCGATCATGGCCCATCTACCACAAATCCTATCTGCTTTGCTGTACTTCTATATTTCCCTAGATAGATATAATCCCTTTCTCCTCTAAACTTTCAAAGCCATTAGTGGTCACACGTCTAAGGCAATGACACCTTGCATTACAGGAATTAATGAAGGGCTCGTATATCTCTAACTTGATTGCAAACTCTTTAAAAGAACAGGCCATTTTGTACCCATCTTTCTCCCATATTTTCCAACATAATACCTTGCACATAATACTCATGTACTCAGTCAATGTTTGTTAAAATAATTGAATAATGGCTAATCTGGTTAACCAAACGTTTTCCTATTCATATTGCTTAGTTTGCTTAATCTAAGTGTTTAAGCCTCCTGTGCAAAAGAGATTATTTTATTATAGTCTCTTTAAGCATTTTGTTTTTATAGCAGTTTTTTTGGCCATTTGATTTTAGGAACTCCATTTAGATTTAGCAGGCTAAGAATTTTTAAATGAATAAAAATAGCCCAAAATAAATCTTTTGAATGATGGACTAAGAACAGACCCATTTTCCCTGGTTTACAGAGAAAATACTAAATGAAAGAGTTGATTCTACAGTGTGCGTGCTTGGACCTTCTTCAAGAATTACTAGATTTAAACTGGGCATAGTAAGCAATTTAAAAAGTCAGCATGGCCCCAAGTCTATTCGGTTTCCAACTAGCATAGTGCAAAGCATATTTGAGAATGACCTACATATAGTTAGGAAATTAAGGGGCTTAGTAAAACTTCTGCTAAAAACATTTTTGGCGAAATTCTTGGCTAAAAATTCTTCGCTAAAAATCTCCTAGGGATTCTTGAAGAAATCAGAAATCAGAAATGATAGTTCAGACATAAAGTGCATCCATCTTTTTTCTTTTTTGCAAGAAGGAGAATATTCTAAGTGAATGCTTATAAGCAGCAGAGTTTAGAAAATTAGAAAGAGTTTTACAAGCAGCACACACTTAGGGCTTCAATCCAGGAAGCAAGAAACCCATCATGTTGCTGTAACAGAGTACCACAGATGGGGTAATTTTAAAGGTCAAAAATTTATTTCTCACAGCTTTGGATGCAGGGAAGTCCAAATCAAGGCACTGGCATCTGGGGAGACCTTCTTGCTGCATCCTCACATAACGGAAGGATAAAGAGACAAACTCATTCCCAAACTCTTTATATGGGGGCATTAATCCTTCCATTTTTCTGCCCTCATGACCTAAACATCTCCCATTAGAACCCACCTCCTGGCATTATTGCTTTGGGGGATTAGGTTTCCAACACATGAATTTTGAGGGATACATTCAGAGCATAGTAAGGATTACTATGGAAAGACCCCAAAGGGACAGAGTATACCAAATAATCTTAATGATTATACCAGAAACAGTATAGGATGTTCTTGTGTTTGCCTAGAAGTCAGCAAATGAATTTGGGGGTCTGGGACAGTAAGTAAGGAGGTCTTAGGGATTAGATTTCTCATTGCTACGGAACTAAGTATTTTTCAGTGACAAAGTTCTCTCTTCTTATGTTAGGGGAGAAGTTACAGAATTTAAGATGACCTAGGATGGGGAAAAGGGGGCATTTTCATGGGTTTAATTGGGCCCTAGTCTCTGTGAAATTGCATTTCCTGGTTAGTAAGTGAATGCCTGTTTATAGCTTAGAGTTGCCTTGAGACAGGAGGGAATGAAGTTGGACTCGTCCTGCACAGGAGACTATCTCACTATCACAGTCTGGTCTCCCCCTCTTCTTGGCTTACTGGTTAGAAGCTTATCGCTAGGGGAAAATTTCTCTCATGCCCATTAGCAAACTCCCTACCAATATCTTTCTTGCCTTCATCACATACCTCAAAAGATTCTTACTCTACATACCTGCAGAATCAAGGCAATGGGAGCATTTCCAGAGTTACTTGATTGATTTTATCGGTAGCTCAAGAGTTCTTGGATTTGGAACAAATAAACAATGAATGGGGTTGGTGTGGTGCCTCACATCTATAATGCCAGCGCTTTAGAAGAAAGGCAGGGGGATTGCTTGAGGCCAGGAGTTTGGGACCCTGTCGGTATACCAAAAAAAGAAAAGAAAAAGCCAAAAATTAACTGGGTCTGTTGGTGTGTGCCTGTATCCTTAGTTACTTGAAAGGCTGAGGTGGGAGGATTTCAGAGCTTTGATTCTATGATTGCACTACTGCTCCCCAACCTGGGCATCAGAGCCAGACTTTGTCTCTAATAAACAAAGAAACAACAAACAAACAATAAATGGGACACACTTAAGGATTCCTGAGACTAGCCATGATTTGTGTTGAACTACTTTTCAAAAATCCCAAGGGAAATATGGGCATGGTTGTAATTGATGGGAAATTCTAGCACCTAGTTTATTTTTTTTCCACTTTAAACTCCAACTTCAGATTACACACTGAAGAAGAGCACAAAGTGGATTTTAATAATGCAATCTAACATCAATAGCCATTCCTCAGTTAACAAAAATCCCAATAATCAAATGAAAATGCATCGTAAGTATATTGTGGTGGTTAAGAACTCAGACTTGGGTGCAGAGATTTATACATGTTTTCAACCATTTGTCTCTTCTCCCTCTATCTCCAACCTCAATGTTCACTTGCTGTGCAGCAAAAGCTAAGAACTAAGAAAATTCAGCATGTTAATCTATTTTTAAGTTTTGGTCTCCTCATTAGTGTGTGAAGAAAATGATAGCAGCTACCTTGTAGAGTTTATATGAGGGCTGCAAAACAAGAATACTCAATATATGTTACTTATTAGTAATTTAAGAATAATCTTTTCAATGTGATACAATTCAATATAACAAAATAAACTGAAATATAGGATATACAATTTTGTATTGGACCAGCTTCAAGTTTTGATACTTGGTTGGGAAAGTATGAAGTAGTGAAAAGAATTCCAGTTTGGAAATTAGATGACCTGCATTCCCTGAGCAAGTTTCTCAATCCTGTAGGTCTGTGGTTCTTCAACTGCAAACTGAGACTTGCAGGTTAGGTCTGTGACCACAAAAGGTGAATGCCTACCATACTGGCAATGGAGTTGATTTAAGCCTGTTTGAACCACAGATCAAATTGCATTGCACTAAAAATGTGTGTTTTCTGTTCACTTTTCTTTTAATACTTCTGTTTAAATCAAAGAGAAAGATTGAATTTAGTGCTAGTCGTTATCCCCTGCCAACATTAGTTAAACTCTCTTTTTAAGAGAAGTCTAAACCACAGGAAATAGCTAGTACCTAAGTAGACTTAAATCATTTATTTGTTTTCATTGTGCTTATTTTTGTGGTTACTTTCTATTTCTGGCAAGTAATATTGGGTAATTATTTACAGTTCCCATTTATAATATTCATATAAAAAGTAAACCTATTTAAAGAGAAGTATTAAGCCTAGGGAATATGTACATTTTGAAAAGATTGTGAAGGTGGCTAAAGAGTAAGATATTTGGGAAACATTCTAGTATCAATGTTGGATTATTTCAAGTTCATGGTTTCAAAGGTGAAATAATAGCATACCAGATTTATTTATAAAAGCTAATAAACTACATTTTGTAAATGAGAAAAAATAAATTCACAGTTATAAAATAGTAAATGCATATGAGATTAAAGAATAGGAATTTTTGAGAAAGGATTAAGAAAGATGTCCTTAGGTTAGGACTAGAAATTACTTTTGGATAGATTTTGGGTCCTAATAGGCATAAGATGAGGTCAGAGATAAGAGAGAAGGAGCTTGATCAAACCATATTATTCAAGTAGGAATACTTCAAAAAATTAATTTCCTTTTTTGAAAAAGTTCCATTTAAAAAGAGAATTAATACCAAATGTTGTGGTAAATACTAAGAAGACAATTGGACATTAGTGAAGATATGATAATATGGAAATCAGTTTCACAGAATGAATGAAAGAAATTGAATGTTCGTAGCAACTCTGCTTTAAGCACCTCTATAAGCACCATTTTTCCAAAAGCATGTGCTCACTTCATTTTTCTGGTTCACATTTTAGTAATTTTTGCAGTATTTTAAGGTTTAAAAATGATTATTATACCTTTTATGTTGATCTGTGATCAGTGATCTTTGATGTTACTATTGTAACTATTTTGACGCATGACAAACCATAAAAGATAGCAAATATAATTGATAAATGTTTTTTGTATTCTGATTGCTCCAATGACCATCTGTTGCCCATCTCTCTACCTCTTCATGGGACTCCCTCTTCCCTGAGACACAATAAAATTGAAATTAAGCCAATAGCAAGTCTACAATACCTACAATAGTCTCAAAGTGTTCAAGTGAAAGGAAGCGTCATATGTCTCTCACTTTAAATCAAAAGCTAGAAATTAGCTTTGTGAGGAGGCATGTCAATTGCTGAGACAGGTCAAAAATTAAGCCTCTTGCATCAAATAGCCAAGTTGTAAACAAAAAGGAAAAGTTTTTGAAGGAAATGAAAAGTACTACTCCAGTGAACACACAAATATTAATAAAGAGAAACAGCATTATTACTGGTATAGAGAAAGTTTTAGTGGTCTGAACAGAAAATAAAACCAGTAACAACACTCCTTTGAGTGAAAGCCTCATCCAGAGCAAGGTCCTAACTCTCTTTAATTGTGTAAAGACTAAGAGAAGTGTGGAAGCTGCAGAAGAAAAGTTTGAAGGTAGCAGAGGTTGGTTCATGAAGTTTAATGAAAGGAACCATATCCATGATGTAAAAGTGCAAGGTGAAGCAGCAAGTGCTGATGAAGAAGCTACAATAAATTTTGCAGAAGATCAAGAGAAAATTTTGGATGAAGGTGGCTACATTAAACATCACATTTTAGATGAAGACTAGGTAGCCGTTTATTGGATGACAATGCTATTTAGGACTTTCATATCTAGAAAGAAGTCAATATTGGGCTTCAAGTCTGCGAAGGACAGGCAGACTCTCTTTGGAGGGGCTAATGCAACTGGTGACTTTAAATTGAAGCCAGTGCTCATTTATCATTCCAAAAATTCTAGAACATTTAAGAAATTTGCTACTCTGCTTGTACTCTATAAATGGAACAACAAAGCCTGGCTGACTGACAGCACATCTATTTACTGCATGGTTTGCTAACTGTGTTTAAGCCCACTGTTGAGATCTAGCGCCCAGAAAAAAGGATGTCTTTCATACTATTATTGCACATTGACAATGTACCTAGTCATCTAAGAGCTCTGATGGAGAGAGGTGTAAGATTAATTGTTGTTTTTCATGCCTGCTAACACGACATCTATTCTGTAGCCCATGGATCAAGGAGTAGGTTTGACTTTCAATTATTATTTAAGAAATGTGCTTCATAAGGTTACAGCTGCCAAAGATAGTGATATCTCTGATGGTTCTGTACAAAGTAAATTGAAAACCTTTTCTAAAAGATTCATCATTCTAGATGCTATTAAGAACATTCATGATTCACAGGAGAAGGTCAAAATATCAACATTAACAGAAGTTTGGAAGATGATTCCAACCCTCATGAATGACTGAGGGATTCAAGACTTTAATGGCAAAAGTAACTGCAGATGGGGTGGAAATAGCAAAAGAAGTAGGATTAAAAGTGGAACATAAAGAGGTTACTTAATTGCTGCAATCTTATGATAAAACTTGAACTGATGAGTTGCTTCTTACGGATGAGCAAAGAAAGTGGCTTCTTGAGATGGAATGTATTCCTGATGAAGCTGCTGTGGGCATTGTTGAATGGTTGAAATGAAATCAAAGGATTTAGCATATTCCATAAACTTAGTTGAAAAAATAGTCGTAGATTTTGAGAGGATTGACTCAAATTTTAGAAGTTCTGTGGGTAAAATACTATCAAACATTACCTGCTACAAAGAAGACTTTATAAGAGGAAGAGTCAATTGATAAGATCGGCTTCATTGTTTCTTATTTTGAGAAACTGCCACCACCACCCCAAACTTCAACAACCACTACCCTGACTAACATCAATGTAAGAACCTCTGTCAGCTAAAAAATTATCACTCGCTGAAAACTAAGATGATTGTTAGCATTTTTTAGCAATAAAGCATTTAAAATTAAAATGTGTAATTTTTTTAGACATTGCTATTGCACACTTAATAGGCTACAGTATAGTATAAATATAACTTTTATTTGTACTTCTAAAGCAAAATTTTGTGTGACTGGCTTTGTTGCATTCTTCCCTTATTGAAGTAGTCTAAAACAGAGTTATGGTTGAGGTATGCCTGAATATGTTTGTAAGTATGTACATATGCATGTATCTATAATATATACACTTCTTGTATATATGTTTCCTTATGCCATTTTTTCTTGCTTAAACTTGAATGTCTTGCAGAAAGGTGGGCATCAATAATAATCAGTGGCACAATGTTGATATTTGATGCATCTTAGCTGATATAATTTACAGTTTTCCAAAGAATAACAATTATAATACATAATTATAACAATTGATATGACAGATACACAATTCTTCCAACTTATTTTATGCCCACTTTTCCAAATAAGTGTCTGGAGAAAACTTATAACACTTTCTACGTGTTTGTCTGTTAATATTCAGATTTGTCTGAGGTGTTAGAATGAAAAAATGTATTCAGTGAATGCCACTGCTTCCTTTCAGATGACATGTCAATTTAATAACCATTACACTACAACCAGGGTATTTTTCAAAAATATCTAATTTCAAATTGGTAGTGGCCTTCAGCAGCAAATGAGGATAGTTCTTTTGCTTACCACCTTTATGACCTTAAGCAAGTCACTTAATGCATCTAAACATCAATTGCCTTAGCAGTAAAATGCAAATAATTACACCTAATGCTTTGATGATTAAATATAAATCACTCAATGTAGTTACTTACACAGAATAAATGCTTAACAAACATTAGCCATGATAATAATCACAGCCAAGACTGTCACAGAATAAGTTGTAATAATAGTTTTATTTTTTTCTCAAGAGTTTCTCCATATGAATGTTAATTAACTTTTAAAAATAATATTCTGTACAGTCTTTCCTTTATATAGAAAATGCTTCATCTTAGACAGGTGACAGGTTTCTAGGGAAACCATTGCTTTCTATAATTGTTTTGACAAATTATGAATGAGATAATAACTATCAAAAGTAATAGTTTAGTGTTAAATATTTTAAGTGATAACTTTAATATATTACATTGAATTTCTGGAAAGAGTTGAATAAAAGTTTTTTCATATATCACAGTTTTTACTTTCCAATGAGATGGAGTTTTGCTAGTCAATCTTTTCCTGTTTCTAAATGTGAACAATGTAATGACTCATGGGGAATTGCATAAAGGTTGATAATACTGTTTAAACAGAAAACTTTTCTGGAAGTGAGAAATATTTAAGAGATATATAAAGAGGCTAAATACATAAAATTATGAGTCAGATAATCTAATTAATTCTTCATTTTTTAATTAAAAATATTCTGAGAAGTACTTCTGTAATGACAGAGTAAAGACTTCCAAAAACAAATTCTTCCATACAAACAATAAGAACACTAGGAAAAAGTGTCAAAATGTTTATTAGGATGCTGGAAATTAACCAAAGTCCTGTAACAATATAAAAAACATTTATATGCGAAAAACATCTGAATCTTTGTAAGAGCAGTGAGCTATGTGGCATTTTGACTTGCCTCCTTTGTATCCCCCCTCTCTGTAGCTCTTTTGTAGCCTTAAAAACCATCAGATTCAGAACCAAGGAGATGTAAAAATCAGCAATCTAATAACCACTGAAGGGACAGAAAAGATGCGAAGCTCCCTAAAAAGCCCCATCTCCAGAGAATGATTACTATTTGCTATGTGTGGTAGCTCTTGGTAAAGCCCATTTACAAAAGATAAAAGTCTTGCCTATATTTGACCTGATTCAGAGCTTAATCAGTGAGGAAAGTCTCATACCCAAGTAGTTTGTTAAAAGCAGTCAGCAGCAATTGTTTAACATTGCAGCCACTTGTGGTGGCAATGCAAGTTGGGTAAAACAAAAAGCTGCTATAAAGTGTAACATAAAAATTTGGGAATGAGGTGTCCATAGGGGACTTTGAAGAGTTCAAATATATTTCTAGAGATTTATGCAGTTGTGTGCAGGGATGTGTATATGTTCAGAGAAGTCCTGAGAAGACCCAATCTCTTCCTTCTCACTGACCTTGAAGCTACATGCAATAGACAGCAAAAATCATTTCAAAGTGCTAAATGACCAGAGTATTAAAGGCATACCCCAACATACACACAGATCCCCTTGGCAAAGGGTGGGGGGTTTATTGGTTCAACACATTTAAATAAACCTATATTCAATAATTAAATGACAGCTAAACTAAGAAGAAAGTTCTGTGTTTATTCATGACAAATAATACGGAGTCTTATTAAAGTAATCTAGGAAAATCAATAAATAAACCACAACAATAACAAACAGCAGCAGCAACAAACCCTAAGGAATGAGGAAATATGATTTCCAAACTTTCCACATTATATTATTTAAAATGTTCAATTCTCAACAAAAGTTATGAGACACATAAATAAACAGAAAAGTGTGGCACATAAACAGAAAAGAAAAGTCAATAGAAACATCCCCTAAGAAATCCCAGCTTTAGAACTTTCTAGACAGAGACTCCAAAGTAGCTATTAGAAATATGCTCAAAGAATAAAAGCAAACTGTGTCTAGGAAAATTAAAGTATGAGAAAAGACTACATACTAATAGGAAATGGTACTAAGGTGACAGAAGTTATATCTATATAAAAAAATAGATAATCTGGAATTGAAAATTACTACACTTGAAATATGCACTAGAGGGACTCAACAGCAGATTAAAACTGGCCAAAGAAAGAATCAGTTTGAAGACAAGTCTGAAAAACAAAATTAAAAAAAAAATACAGAGAAAAGAAGAACCTTTCAGAAATCTGTTGTATAAAAACATATGCATTATGGTAATCCCAGAGGACAGAAAAGAGAATAAAGAATATTTTTAAAAAGTAATGGCGAAAAACTTTCTAAATATGAGTAGTAACATTAATTTACATATATAGGCAGCCAAACAAGAGCCCTCTCTTGAAGTTTGTCTTATTTGACAAATTCTTAAAGTTTGTAAGACAAACTTTAAGAGAGGCTCGTCTAGGCACATCCTAATCAAACTATTGAAAGTCAAAGACGAAGAGAGAATTCGGAAAGCAGTAAGAGAAAAATGACTTATAACTTACAAGGTATATTTAATAAGATAAACAGCTGACTTCTCCTCAGAAACAATGGAACTCAGAGGTAGTGGGATAACAAATGCAAAGCCCTGAGAGAAAAATACTGCCAACCAAGCATTGTATTTACAGCAAAACTATCCATAAAAAATAAAAGAGAAATTAGAAAATTCCAAGAAAGATAAAAATTAGGAATTTATTAGTAGAAGGCCTGCTGTACAATAAATACTAAATAGAAGCAGTTCTTCAGGCTGAAATGAAAGCACACTACTCCATAACTTGAATACAGTTAAGTTAACTATATAGGTAAATATTAACATAAAAGACAGTAAAATCTTTTTTGTTTGTTTGTTTATGTTTTGTTTATTTGTTCTTTGGCATGTGTTTGTTCTTTGGCATGTCACCAGAAAAATAGATAAAATATACTTCAGAAAAATTAAAAACTTGTTTTTTTGCTGAAAATGACACTATTAAAAAAGTGAAAAGATGTCCCACAGAATGGGAGAAAATATTTGTAAATCATGTATCTGATACATATATACCTGTATCCAGAATATACAACTAACCATAACACCTTGATTATAAAAATGCAAATAATTCAATTAACAGGTGAACAAATGATTTGAATAGACATATCTCCAAAGAGGATGTACAAATAAATGTTCAGCAATTGCAAGAAAAGATGCTTAACATCAAAACTTGAATGAAATTCAAAACTCCAGATGAAGTAACATTCATACATGCTAGAATAGCTAAAATGAAAACAGACAATATATATTTAAGACATTAATGAATAGGCTCATGGGCTCATTGCAGTTGTTTTATGTACAACGCAAGTCCTTTACCCTGATCTTATCCTTCTCAAATTCATCCTAAATTTATTCCCCAGCTTGTCAAACTAAGTGGCTGTCAGGTAGTTTGGAAGTCACCTCACACAGGCTGCTGGCTTCAGTCTAGAACCAGGTCTTACAATGGTGGCTCAGAGCATACATTGTCTAGTGATTTTAAGGATATTGCATTTATTTAGTTTCTGATTAAGAGGATATGTCCTTGTCCTTTCATTGCTCTAGGCCTGTAGCTTCTCACAAACATTAGTGTAGACAGGAACTAGAAATAGTTTCTCCATCTTCCCTTGGGAAAAGGCAGGGAGCTTTGCCTCCAGTTGCTAACTTCAAGCAGTAAGTTTGGCCTTGCCCCTCATCTCACTTAGAACTCAGTTAGCCTGTTGTTCTGTAGCAGTGAACTCTTGGCCACCAGTTGCTGCTTCCATTTTCCAACTCTCACAGACCTTTGACTTTGTCCTTCAACTTTGTGTTTTGTTTCTGCCTCATAAAGATGTTTATTTTGCTTCAGAACTGGGCTAGGTTCAGATTGCTCTTACGATATTTTGTCTATCATTGTCAAAGATTTGCAGCTAAGGTATTAATCAAAGTCAAAACTTATAACCAACATTTTTATCAGCGCCTCCCTCCCTCATTTAGCTCTCTTAATTGGTGTATTTCTAGAAGCCATTTGCAGGATTTGCACTGTATCAACTTTGCTCACAAAAGACACTAAAATTGACTTTAATATCATTGTTTATTTATTAAAATATGAGAAAATTTTTTGGTTTGCAACTTTATATAGATAACAAAAAGGTTAAATAAAAATAGCTGAACAAACAATAGGGAATTAGCATTGTGTAATAGTTTATCAAGTGACATATTTATAGATATCATGAAATGTAATAATATATAATATTGTTCTCATGTTAAATTTCCAAACATTTCCATCAAAGAACTGGTGAAATTCTTAGCCAGTGGTGCTTCAGGAACAAGTTTCTCCTGTATGTTCAGAATCTTTTCTTCTATCACATTTTGGCTCTGACACACACTGAGCTTCTTTTGTAATCTATTCTTCCCTGCATATGACTGATCATTTCTTTGTTTCAAAGTTACAGTCTTATGACTTTGCTTGTGTACCCTGACATACTGCTGTATCTCCTAGGGATACAAGTGCCACAATCTGAGCAATAGTGATCTTAAAAAAAGATTTGGGCTACAGGTTGGGGGGGGCAACCCTAGTCATTAATAACTCTTTAATAACTTAATAGACTTTAATATATAATTGTTTATTTAATAAGTATGAGTCAGGATGAAGCTAGATAAACATTATAATAATAATAATAATAATTTATTATTATTATCTCAGTACTGCTTTCTTAATCTTTAAATCCATTATGCAGAATTGTTCATCCCAGCTGCTAAATGAAAGCTTGGGCAGAACAGCAAAAGAAACTATCATCAGAGTAAACAGGCAACCTACAGAATGGGAGGAATTTTTTGCAATCAACTCATCAGACAAAGGTCTAATATCCAGAATATACAAAGAATTTAAACATATTTATAAGAAAGAAACAAATAACCCTATCAAAAAGTGGGCCAAGGATATGAACAGACACTTCTCAAAAGAATACATTTATGTGGCCAACAAACATCTGAAAAAGAGCTTAACATCACTGATCATCAGATAAATGCAAATCATAACCACAGTGAGATACCATCTCATAGCAGTCAGAATGGTGATTATTAAAAAGTCAGGAAACAATAGATACTGGCGAAGCTGTGGAGAAACAGAAACACTTTTACACTGTTGGTGGGAATGTAAATTAGTTCAACCATGTGAAAGACAATATGGTGATTCCTCAAGGATCTAGAACCAGAAATACCATTTGACCCAGCAATCCCATTACTGGGTATATACCCAAAGGAGTATAAATCATTCTACTATAAAGACATATGCACATGTATGTTTATTGCAGCACTATTTACGATAGCAAAGATATGGCACCAACCCAAATGCCCATTAATGATAGACTGGATAAAGAAAATGTAGTACATATACACCATGGAATACTATGCAGCCATAAAAAGGAATGAGATCATGTCCTTTGGAAGGACATGGATGAAGCTGGAAACCATCATTCTCAGCAAACAAACACTGGAACAGAAAACCAAACACCACATGTTCTCACTCTTAAGTCAGAGTTGAACACTGAGAACACATGGACACATTGAGGGCAACAACACACACTATGGCCTGTTGTGGGGGGTGTGGGTGGGAACTTAGAGGATGGGTCAGTAGGTGCAGTAAGCCACCATGTCACATGTATACCTATGTAACAAATCTGCATGTTCTGCACATGTATCCCATGTTTGGGTTTTTTTTTTTTTTTTTTAAGAAGAAATAAAAAAAATATCGGGCAGAGACAATCAATTTTCTAGTCACTTTCAGGTATTAAAAAGTCCAGTCAATTTTATTAAAACTTCAATAATTTTGAATTAAAACATTCTTTAATTTTGCTTTTAACTCAGGCTTTAAAATCTGTATGAAAAGTATAGAGGGTAGATCTTTTTTCTTGCCTTATCTCCTGTTCTCTTTCCAAATGCTGGTTGTAGTCCCATTGAGGGATAGGCCTAGGGGTGAAGTTTAGAGATAAGAATCAGATGTTTTGCTCCCGTTCTTATCTGGGATACTTTTATATGATTCAGACTTGGGTATTTTTCACAGTCCCCCTTTACTGATGGAACAAAAACTTCTTGACTTTCCAACCGGAGGCAAAGTCTGTTCCCAGTATACCTACCACACATTATCATAGCCATCTTCTTACTTTCTATCTTTTTCTAGTATGGGTCAAAAACTGTCCTCAAACTTCAGGGAACATATGGCAAGCTTTCCGAATGGTTCTTTTAAATCTCCAGTCACTTAGGAAGGAAAGACCTCCTTGGTCTTCTCACCTCTTTTTACCTGCTACAGTTGGGGCAAGTGATGTGCTAAGAATTTCAAAGCCACTTTCAAATAATCAAAATAATTTATGTAATTTTTCAAAATATCACTTTAAAGTACAAAGACATGCTATTTTTAGTTTTTAGAAGGCATTTCCTTTAAAATAACTTTTTATTAAAAATGTTTTATAGGATTTCTAATGCAATAAAATAAATTTTGGAATGAATAATTACTTCTAAAATTATTTGATTTCAATTATTTCAATAACTGTTTGACGTGATTTCTCTATTTAAAGAACATGTTCGGCTTTAAACTTAAGTTGACCAAAAACTCATTTGACAATTTTTTTAAACTGTCTTGGTTTTTTCCTTTTTCTGATTTGAAGTATCAACTAAAAATATACAAGCCAATTTTATTCAGAGCTTAATAGTGCATTGTTCATCTTATCCTCCTGTGATTTTTGTGATGTTTATATTTCTTCCAGGTTTGGGTTGTCTGTCTAGGCACATCCCAATATCCTTCTCCAGATGGGTTTCATCACTGTGTAGCCCTCCTGTTGTTTTATTTTAATTTTTTGAGACAGAGTCTCACTCTGTCACTTGGGTTAGAGTGCAGTCGTGCAATTTCAGCTCACTGTAGCCTTGATCTCCCAGGCTCAGGTCATCCTCTCACCTCAGTCTCCCAAGTAGCTGGGACTACAGACATGTGTCACCACACCTGGCTAATTTTTGTATTTTTTGTAGAGGCAGGGTTTTGCCATGTTGCCCAGGCTGATCTCAAACTCATAGGTTCTAACAATCCACCCTCCTTGATCTCCCAAAGTGCTGGGATTATAGGTGTGAGCCACCATGGCCAGCCTGCTCCTGTTGTTTTAATTTTAGAATGCACATGGTGTCCCAGACACTGCGATGATTATAACCTGTCTCTTCTCTCTAAGACTATTCATAATATGTGTGTTTGCATGCCTCGTATTTACAACTGCCATTTTAAATTTTTAAAATATTCTATTATCATTTCTGCTTTCTCACACATTTTATCTTGTATATATTTAATAGAAATATTCCAGAGAATACTTCAGAGCTATAATTAAATCTGAATATTTGAAATTCTTCTACTAATTGGCAGTCTTGAGAGATGCAACTTGCTTTAAAACCTCCCAAACTATGCAATTTATACAAATGACAGAATTGGGGTTATTTTATGTTTTTAATTCCACAAAAGATTTTTTTTATTCTAAAAAGATCTCTTTAAGTAGTAGGAAATCTTCCTGAGGCATTGCAAACATAATATAATTTATACATTTTTAAAGTTACTCAGCTTTCAAAATACCCCACATCTGTTGCATACGAGTATATTCATAATTACCAAGAATAATTATACAAATAAGTGATGTTAAGAAATTAAAAGATGACTTTGGCCAAGTGAAAAACTACCTAGTAGGTTAAGTTCTGATGTTCTTCCATTGCATTAAATGATTATTTTCTCTTTTGTAACAAGAGTGGCCCATTTCTATCTCAAAGAAAAAGATTTAGTTTTAGATAAAATATTGAATTTCTGGGTCTAGACTCACATTGTTATATTTTGTTGCTATTGAGTCAATTTTAAATATTAAGTAGCTAAAGGAGGTATTTCCTTTTCTTTGTGCTGCTTGCTATGAATGTTGCTTTGTTTGTATTTTGATGAGGGTTTATTTTTTTGTTGTTGTTGTTGTTATTTTGTTTCTAAAAATACCTGTTTCAGAAAGCAGTTCTGCTTTTACTTCTAGTACATGTCATACTGGCAAGGACATTATTAAATTGTAGGCAAGTAAATATTTATTTCCTTTTCTCTACCTTTTTCTTTCTTAATAGTACAGTAAATCCAGACACATATCTGTAGAGATATCTTAGTTTTAGAATTATTCTGTTTCTTGGATATTTTTTAACTTTCAAGCCCAGCTGTCATAGGTTTAATACAAAGTCTCTGTACTGATTATTTCATATATTCCACCCTGAAGCTACTCAAAATATAGTAACCATGGAAATATATACACTCTGCACATCTCCCTTCCTTTTACTTTGTGTTATTTATTTTTATTGCTAAATGCAGTTAAACAAATGCTTTCATTTGAATTTGGCTGTTGGGAGTGCCTGAAACTCTTACATTATTATGTATTTCAGTTTGTCTTCTGGAATATTAAGATAGTTACTTTCTTTTCCTTTTTTTTTTTTTTAAATCATGGATGGTACAGGGGCAACACTGACAGAGGGTCAACACTGATGAATTCAATTTATTTGTCCTGCAAAATATGCTGGTGTCTTTTCTGAGGGCAAGTGTTTGTGTTCAGAATAGAAGGAAGCCAGGCTAAGGCATATTTGAAAAAAACAAGAGACAAGCTGGAAAAAATAGTGTTTATTGCTGCAGTCAGGGAACAAGAGCGAGCCTCTTCTTGTGGTCAGCAGCACACCAGCCTTGTCTACTTCAAATGGCAACACTGGCTTACAGCCTCATCCTGAAATCAGATGCAGCACGCCATCATGAAACAGGAGGTTGCTCTGCAGGTGTCTCCAGATCTTGTCATCAGGAAGATTTGCCCTGACTTGCTCTACAATGAAACTGTCCATAAAAATAATTCATTTCTGCTTCACCATTAGAAACATTTTGGAATTTTGAAGGCAATAAGGTTCTTATAAGATAATCTGTATTTTTTCCTTTAAAAAACTAGTACTTGTATTGAACTACATTCATTTAAAACATCTTTCTTAAGCTTTGTTTGTATGGTAGCAGCAATAGTTAACAATCATTTAAAGTATTTACTTTATGCATGGAACTCTGCTAGGTGCTTATCTCACTACATGCTCACAAGATCTAAATATTATCGACATTACATTAGATGAAGACATTTAAGTTTCAAAAGGAGTAGTAACATTCTCAGGGTCACATGGTTAGGAAGAAAAGGTGCAGGGATTGAAATGGAGAACTTTGTGTCTTCTGAGCCCATTTTCTTTTCATTGCTTCATAATGCCCCACACAGTATTATCTGAGTAGCCACTGTCCAGAGGAAAAGGAGAATATGACTTTTTCTTTAGAGAGTGTATGATATGGTTGGAGGAGAAAAATATATTTTTCTGTGAAACAACTACAGGTAAATTTAGTATGTTAGCTATAAAATGAATCTGTACCACATAACACCATGTGTTTTTGCTTCAAGGTATGATCTTTGTTCTAGAGGTTCTGTATTTAAAGTGACAAAAGACTTTCTGAAGAGAGGGATACAACTTGTATTTTAATTCCTCTATGAGATATTTTTTTCTCAAACTGCCATTATGTATTCTAAACCACATTTATGCTATTCTGGCCTAATTCTAAACTCTACACTCTTTTCTTTTTCTACCCCATGGGTGATTGATGGATTTTGGCCACATATGGGATGTAATACAACAACTGAACAGTAGGTCCACTACTTGCACCTCAACCCTCCTCCCCACCCGCCCACTTGCTGAAGCAATGGAATCATAAGATGAGTGCATCGTGGTCTTCATCATGACTCTGCACTGCTTGATTTCTAAGATATTTATCTCTTAATATCCTCTCTCCCTTGCATACCACTTCTATAACCCCCACATATTTCTTACTTATATAAATTTACTCTTTCATTTTATTTTATTTTATTCTTCCATCAATACTCTCTGAAGTATTGATGGAAGATAAAATAAAAATAAAATGAAAGAGTAAATCATCTCTGTCTCTCCCCAGGAAGGATCTTATCTTTGTTTCTAATTTGCATGGTGCTCTTACTTGTGCTCTAGAATCTTTGAGCTTCTGCAGCTACTGCCTTAACCTCCTTAATCCTAGATGACTGTAGTAGATTATTTTTTCTGCTTTCTTTCATGATGATTGAATCTGTTAAAAATTCTGGGTAAAGAACATCACAACTGGTTGCCAAATTAGTTGTTTCTGTATTTCCAATTCTGTTAGTTTCTGTATTAGTCCATTTTCACACTGCTATAAAGACATACCCGCGACTGGGTAATTTATAAAGAAAGGAGGTTTAATTGACTCACACTCCTGCAGAGCTGGGGAGGCCTCAGGAAACTTACAATCATGGTGGAAGGGGAAGAGGAACATCTTACATGGTGGCAGGTAAGAGAGAGTGGCGAGAGAAGGGGGAAGAACCTCTCATAAAACCATTAGATATTTGTGAAAACTCACTCACTATCATGAGAACAGCATGGGGGGGGAAACAGCCCACATGATCCAGTCAGCTCCCATCAGGTCTCTCCCTTGACATGTGGGAGTTTTGATTTGATATTTGGGAGGGGACACAAACCCAAACCATATCAGTCCCTCCCCATCATATTTTTCAGGGTTATTTTCCTAAAGGTCTTTCATAGTCTTCATCCACAAGCCTATATTTGTCTTCAAGACTGAGCTCAAAAGACATCTCATTATCTTGGCTCCTCGAGGAAAGGATTACTGTCTATTTTATCTTCTTTGAAGCTGGTACCACCTGCTAAAGGAATTAACAACAAATTGAAGATATTATGGGAACGTATGCTAAACAGCATGGCTTTCTGCTATAACATTATTAGTGGTTACCGCATTTAGACTGACATTGGAGAAAATGTGGTGGAAACCTTTAGTATTAATGTAGCTTTCATCAAAATAAAATAAACCATGCAAAAATTATTGAATGGCTTTGTTTACATGTAGAAATTTCAAGGTTACTATAAAGCATCCTTGTGGTTTTATGCAGTTTGGTGTAATTGATAGATCATTTTGGAGTTCAATAATGAAGTGGTAGCCCTTTAAGTAGTATAGTGGTTGATTTTTGTGATTGCATTATAATATGCCTATTAATCTAAATAGATTTGTATTGAATGTATGCTATATTTAGGCAACATGTATGAAGGAAAATATGCATGAAACATACATGATGCATAAAAATTGCATAATGTACAGTGCATTACCTTCTAGGAGCTTTCTTACAGGGTCTGTCAGTATTCCTGACTTAGGAAAATGCTTTCATCTGAACATTCATCTTTGTAGACCTACTGATATCATTGGTGAGAACATAACTGAAATCTTAAACATCAATTTTATTACCTTTAATTTTTTTAAATTGTGGATATTTATAGTCATAATTATATTATATAAAGAATGATTATGACATATTTTCAATGTTACTAATGTATTTCTACTTCTAATGGAAGTATTTTGATTAGGTGGGTTTTTTTATCCTTAGAAAGTAGGCTAACCTGCTTCTGCCACTAGTACCTGTAGTACCGTGTGAGTCAGGGGTCATATCAGGAGACAGAAACTAAATAATAATTTAAACAGGAAAGTTTAATATAGAGAATTATAAATGTTTTCTTATCTATTATCTATCTATTATCTATCATCTATTATTTATAACTAAGAGGAATTAAAAGAGGATTCTAAAGATTACTCTGGGTCTGAAGGTGACTACCTAAAGAAGAAACTAACTTGCAAAAAGAAGGATGCTCTTTAAGGCTGGAATGAAGACTTTTTATTGGAAATGTGTTTGTAGTCTACTAAATGGAGGAGAAATTCCCTGGGTTGCTGTATTGACAAGAAGTGACTCAAAGTCAATGGGCCATTCTGAAGGTGCTTTGCAATCTGTTTTGAAGGTAATAATGCTTCGAGTATTTGGACTTCACTGAGTAGTTGAGGTTCTGATAGGGGAGGATAGTTTCACAGTCTTTATATCAGAAGTTATTTATTTCCCTTTATTTTCAGAGAAGTTCAGGTTAGTAAGGCAGAGTGTTTTTTCTTTCCTCATTTTTACCATACACCTGCTCCTCCTATTTCTTCTTTTGCTCAATTCTCTGCTCCACATGTTAAAAATAATTGAGTAGAGATTTCTAAAAATATAAGATTCACATGCTAAAGTTTAATTTTTAATATAAAATAAAGGAAATAACCACTTAAAGCCACTCTATGCTTCTGTTAATCATTTATCTTTGTTTTCCCCATTATACCTATTTCTGTCTCTCTTCATTGGATTTAGTAATGCTACCTCCTTCTCTTGGTTTGTTGAGTTTATTGCTGGTTTTGGTTTGAAACAAGCAAAATTGAAATTTTTGGTTTAAAATTTATTGCTGTTTAGTTTCACTGGTGTTCTCTTATAGGCTTGGCTAATCATTTTTCATAATTATTTGATTTTCTCTTAACTCCATAAAATAGATATATGTGTGTTTATTATGTATGTATATTGCTATAAAAATTTATTTTACTACATATGCCTAGGATTCCATATTTATATCTATACATTTATATTTGTTTCTATTTTTCCATCTATTGATCTATTCATCTATCTATTGATACACATGTGCACACACATACATCCTCTGGAATACAATATTAATAAATTAGCAGTAAAAATATAATCAGCTATATTTCCTTCTATTTCTTATCATAATAACGCAAATAATTTTATCTTAAATATTTTCAAGTACATTTAGTAATCTCTAAAAGTGCAGAATCTATGTTTTGAATTATAAAAAATGTCAGAAATATTAGTTTTTATTTTTAAGCTCACTGTCACTTTGATAGTTTCACTTTATAAATTATCAAACTATAATCCAGTCCACTATTCCGATTTTGCAGAAGGGGAAGTATGAAGTAGCTTACACAGCTCGCACATGATTATGATTTTTGAGCATCTTCTGGATGAATTACCATGCTATTAATACAATAGACCAATAGCTGGACCATTTCAAAATTAAATATGTGAGGATACCTGATGAGTATTTCAATAAATGTTCATATATTTCAGTCTATATGTTACTTATCTATCTTTTATTTAGCTATGTGTTTTGGAGACAAAACACTGGAATCTGGTTCTGAAAGTGAGGTGTAGAACATGTGCATCTATGTTTTTGGATGTGTGCTGGGCATTTAATGAGAAAGAATTCTATTTGCTTCTTTTCAGCTTTTTCAGTGGGATCTGTCTTTCAAAAATTCAGCCCAAAAAGACTGGGTTTGTCTCTGAATAACCACATTATTATTTCCCATACTTAAAGGCACTGTCACAGGCATTCATATGAATTATGGAGTGACAAACAATGACAGCCGTCAGACCCCAGCTTTGCCTCTTCCATTGGGTACAGTTCAATAGCTATTTATTAACTCTCATTGCTCATTTTAAAGGTGAGACTTCACACTAGTTCACAAAAGCCAAATAAATTTGATTTCAAAGATGCACAGTAGTGTCTGGATGAATTACTTAGTGTTTACTGATGTGCCAAAAAGAGGAATAAAGAAAACATCAGCAAACACAGGCTGAACTGCCTTGGTGGTAGGAGAATGGGGAGTAATTCCATGCTCTATAAAATTTGCTTCATTGCTTTTATGTTCAAAGGTTTTATATGATGTCTGCCTTTTGTGCCAGTTGCCAATGAAGTTTATAATTTTATGTCAGATGCTTGAATTTTTCAATTAAAAAAATGTTAGCCTGAGCAAGCCAGCCAAGACTATAGAAAATAACAAGTCATGTAAAATAGATTGTATTTTTACTGGAACATGAACAAGAGTATAAATGTAATTCTAAAGGCAGCAGCCCAGGATGAGCCAAAGCTGGAGAGTTTCTGTTAAATTCCCCATTTTCCTTTTATACACCATGGTAAAGAGCATCAGTTTCTATCATCAGTGCTATAACAACTCGTTAGTGTCTATTTTCATTCAGATATAAATCTTATCTTAGTCAATGCTATCTCCTCTAGGGTTCCTTATTAAAAATGCATCAATTTCCCCTATTGAAATGACTTTTAAATGGGGAGTTGTTTGTGAGCACAAATCACTTGGTAAGATTTTTAAAAAATACATATTCATAATAGCCACCAAGTTGTTTTGCTTTAGGTGGTCTGTGGTGGCTCCCATAAATTTTTATTTTGAATGCAAAGTGCCCCAGGTGATTCAAATGTAGGTGGTTTGAGAATCACTAAAATCATAATTATAAAAGTGAGTTGATGCCAAAGAGAGAATCATTCCTTAGCAGGTACAAATTCAGATTGCCGTAACCCCATGTACCTACTTTGGGTCTCTTCCCTGAAAAATTCAGACTGAATTTATCACTGGATATGACTGTTTGATCTGAGTAATTTTCCTAGAGCATGGTTTCGTCGCAAACTCTGTCATGAATAATCAGTGAAATCCTGAAATGTAGGTGTTTTCATTTAAAAAGATGTCTCTGGCAAGCAGAATTAGGGGATCTTCTCACCATGGTCAGAGACCTGGAAGAAATGCAGAGCAAATAATCTTTGTGTTCAGTGGTTACTTTTCCCTAAAGGAGACAAACAAGAAAAGGCCGAAAAAGATGAAAACATGAGCAATCAAACAAATAGCTAAACGTTACAAGTAGTAGGTTGTGCCAGTTACAGCAACAATATTAAATAGCATTTAAAATTTACTAAACACTTTTCTAATTTATCATTATTATTTTTAAAATTTGGCTCAATAATTAATCTCCTGACTTAAATGCACATAGTAAAATGCCCTTTTACTTTGATTCAGTTGCGCAGTGGAATTAAGTCTGATATTTGTGTTGGCATATTAAGCATATCAAAATGTGGCAGTTGATTTACAAAAAAATCAACCAAAAAAGGAAAGAATGTATTGCCTCAATAAACAGATAGATAAATATGATGTATTTATTCCTAATTTTTAGTATTTCTTTATAGTATGGTGAATGTTAATATTAACTTTATCTTTCTGATGTATGTTAGATATCTGGTATGAGCTCCCAAGAATATACATAGACCATTTGAGTTTTCTTTAGCTTGAGTGAGGATATTTTAAGAAGTTGAAGGATAATTTGTTTCCAAATACAACTGAGAGTACATCTTATTTAAAAGTTCATCTAATTATTAATAAATAAACCTAAAGTTTGTTTTCAAAAGGAAAGGCCTTTTTATGAATCTTTGAGTGACAGTTTCTAAAAGCACAACTCAGACATCAACACACTGTATAAAATGGCTTTGTTTTTAGTTTTGCAAAACATGAAATACTAATTAGTATGTGTAAAGAAACATGCACATATCCTTTGATCCTCATCTGATTAAGATGTTCCTGGATTGCTGGCTCTTAAATGTTAGGAGTTGGGGGACAAAACCAGTTATCTGGCTTCTATTGTATCTGTTGCTTACATTTGTTCCTGTTGTCAAAGCTGTTCGAAAATATGGGTGACATATGGACACAATATTAAAATAAATGCATCCTTAAATATGTATTTCTGCTGTAAAGACTGACATATGCTATGGGAAATTAAAATAACACAAAATTAGAAAAAAATAAAATAATTAAAAAGTAAAAGCAACAAAAGTCTCGCTGGCATGTTTAGACAAGATTTTAGGTGGCTACGGGAGCAGTTGGGAGGACTGTTAGGAAGCTGTGTCAATCTACTATTTCTAGAATAACAGTTAAAAATCATAGAATTTCAGCAGCATACAGGGCATTTATATTTCATGCATCTATGGGTGGGCTGGGTGTCTCTGTGGATCTTGACTGTGCTCATGTTCTCATCACTCATCTGCAGTGTTTGGCTGGAGGAGCTGTCAACTTAAGCTGAACTTGCCTGTGGTGGCTGAGCTCCACATTTTTCTCATACTCCTCTTGGGACCAGCAAAGTAGGTATATTCTCTTGGCAATGTCAGAGGCACAATCTCCTTCTTTTGTTACTTTTTCTAAAATTCCATTAGCCAAAGCAAGTCATATGGCCAAGATCAAGGGGTAGGAAAATAAATTCTTTTTTAAAAAATGATCTGCAAAATTCTATGGTGATAAAAGGCATCGCTAAAGGAGAAAAGAAGTGAGGCTAGTGATTTCGTGTACCAGAAAGTCTCTTGCAGCAGTGTAGACAAGAGGTTTGGGTTCAGACCACACATAGAACTATGTTAATGAGAATAAGTAGCAGGATTCTGGATGTATTTTGAAGGGAGAGTCAGTGAGATTTACTGAGTCATGGAGCGATGTTAAGGATGATTCCAAAGTTTCTAGTATGACAACTTGGAAAGATACGCTTGTCATTACCTGAAATATGAAAGGTTACAGATGGAGCATTTTGGAGAAAAAAGAGAAAAATTTGTTTTGAATATGTTGGGTTTCAAGAGTCTTGATTTACAGAAGTACGGTGTGTGCTACCAATGTACATTTGGGAATTGTATGGTATTTAAAGCCATGAGTTCGGATGAAATCAATAATTGATAGTATGTAGAAGGAAGAGAGAGGAGGACTAGGACATTTTTAACAGTAAGAGGGTGACAGACATGAGAGTTTCGCAAAAGGGACTGAGAAGTGATCTACAAGATAGAAAATAATCAAATGAGTGAGGTGTGCTATGTAAATAAAACATAGCAAGGAGAAAAGAGTGGTCAAGTGATGTAAACATGGCTTATAGGTAAGGATGATGCAAACTAAAACTTACCATAAGATTTAACAACGTGGAGATTACTGATGCCTTTACCAACAGCAGTTTCAAAGGATTGCACCACACTGAGAAGTCATGTTTGGAATGTTCTGGGATCCCTAAATGTAAAGATGGAATTCTTTAACAAACTCTGAAGAATTCTAAAATTCTAATTCTAATTCTTTTAAATAATTACTTCTCTCCTTCCCCCTGCATTCTCTATTTGTTGTTTCTAGAAAGATTTTTTTAGAGATATAATGGACCATGCCACTATTTTCCATGTATCTTTACTAACACTTTACCTTATGTTTTTTCCATTTATGTGGGTTATTTAATTATATCTTCTGGTTGGTTATATATCCAATTGTGTCTAATCTGCTGTCAACCAACCCACTGAATTTCTTAAATTCAATAATAATTTCTCTTTATATCCTCCTGATTTTGCTTTTTCATGTTTCAGAATCATTTTTACATATTTAATCATTTTCAACACATGAGTTTATGATCTATGTTTTATAACATTCTTAGGAGTCAAATTCTGTTATTTATGTTTTATGTTGACTCATCTCACATTGACTTGTTTTCTGTGCTTACTAATTTTGGATTGGGGTGTCTGCTTGGTGTGGCCACCCTTGATAATTCTGTGAAGACTAACTTGGAATGTGATACTTTATCAAGGTTTATTTTATGACTCTCTAAGTTCCACAGAGATTATAGCAGATATGGTTGTAACCCTACAAATACTCTTTTATGCCTTATTATTTTTATGCATGTAGGACTAACTTGTATTTGTCAGCATACATATCTCTTTGCCTGAAAGTTTTGTCAGGTCACCACTCTTGCCATGTTCACAGAAGGCCAAAAGTGCAATTAATGTTTCCTACCTCAACAAATGAATGATGGGAGTTGGCGTGTAAATAGTATAGCTCTGTTGCATCTTAGATGGAATAGTTATGAAGTTAGTGATCAGTATCAGACCCCAGATTTCCCCCTGGGGATAAAATCTCTTTACCTTCAGGGGTAACACACTTGATAATGTACTCCTTATTGGCTGCCTTTACTTGCTTGACTCACATTCTCCTCTACTCACTCAAACACGTACCAACTCAGAGTCTGTTTAGGAGTACCCAAACTAAGACAGCCTTATTATGAGACCAGAACTACCATTTTTTCAAAACAGCTGATTTTCAGAACTGCTTTGTAATATTAAGGATTATCTTTGGACTCTTGACACCTAAAGATGTGAAAATTGAATCCTGAACTCGTATAAAGTAATACTCTGGTTCAGAGTCTTCAGAGAAGACTTTTCATGTTATGCCAGTAGGAACAATTTTTTCCCTAGTCTGTTTTATAGCCCCAGCTTGAAATAAGAGTATCACTCAGTATTTTATGCACTGTGCCAAGCCCAAATTGAGATTCCTGGGCTTATGATATATTCCTGGAAATGGAAGAACAGGCATACATCAGACATACTGCGGCTGGGATTCAAGATTGCTGTAATAAAAGTAAATACCACAATAAAAAAAGTCACACAAGCTTTTTGTTTTTCCAGTGCATATAAAATGTATGTTTACATTATAATACAGTTTAAATGTGCGATAGCATTATGTCTAAAACTGTACATGTACTTTATTGCTAAAAAATACTAACAGTCACCTGAGCCCTCAGTGAGTTGTATTATTTTTGCTGGTGGAGGGTCTTGCTTCTATGTTGATGGCTGCTGACTGATCAGGCTAGTGGCTGCTGAAGGCTGAAGTGACCTGGAAATTTTCTAAAATAAGATAACAATAAATTTTGACACATAGTTGAATCTTCTTTTCATAAGAAATCTCTTTGTGGCATGTAACTGTTTGATAGCATTTACCCAATTAGAACTACCTTCAAATTTGGAGTCAATCTTTCTCCAGAGCTGCTTTGCAACTAAGTTTATGGAAGATTCTAAGTTATTTGTCATTACTTCAACAATGTTCACAGAATCTTCACCAGAACTAGATTTCATCTCAGTAAACCACTTTCTTTTCTTATCTGTAAGAAAGATCGTTTCATCTGTTAAACTTTTATCATGAGACTGCAGTTATTCAGCCACATCATCAGGCTTGACTTCTAATTCTAGGTCTCTTGCTATTCTCACCACATTTGCAGTTACTTCCTTCACTGAAGTCTTGATCCCTCCAAATCAAGTCATCCATGAAGGTTAGAATCACACATTCTTCCAAACTCCTGTTAATGTTGATATTTTGACTTCTGTTTATGAATCACAAATGTTCTTGATGGCATCTAAAATGGTGAATTCTTTTCCAAAGGTTTTCAACTTAATTTACACAGATCCATCAGAGGTATCAGTCTCTAATAAAGCTATAGTCTTATAAAATGTATTTCTTACATAATAAGGCTTGAAAGTTAAAATTACTTTTTGGTTTATAGGCTTCAGAATAGATGTTATTTTAGCAGAAATGAAAACAACATTAATTTTGCTTTACATCTCTATTAATGCTCTTGGGTGCATTGTCAATGAACAGTCATATTTTGGAAGGAATCTTTTTTTCTGAGCAGTAGATCTCAACAGTGGGCTTAAATGATCAGTAAATGATGCTATAAACAGATGTGCTGTAATTCAGGCTTTTTGCTCCATTTATAGAGCACAGGAAGAGTTGATTTAGTGTAATTTTTAACATCCTTACGATTTTTGTAATGGTAAATTAGCATTCACTTCAACTTAAGGTCATTAACTGCAGTAGCTTCTAACAAAAGAGTCAGCCTGTCATTTGAAGTCAGGGATTGACTTCTCTTCTTAGATATGAAAGTCCTAGATAGCATGTTCCTCCAGGAGAAGACAGTTGATCCACATTGAAAATTTGTTGTTCAGTTTAGTCGCCATTATCAATTATCTTATTCACATCATTTGCTACAGCTTCTCCATCAGCACTTGCTGCTTCACCTTACACTTTTATGTTAGGGAGATAGATGGCTCCTTCCTTAAACTTCATGAACCAACCTCTGCTAGCTTCCAGGTTTTCTTCTGCAACTTCCTCACCTCTCTCAGCCTGCATTTAATTGAAGAGTTAGAGCATTGCTCTGGATTAGGCTTGGCTCAAGGGAATATTGTGACTGGTTTGATCTTCTATTCAGACTACTCAGACTTTCTCCGTATCATCAATAAGGCTGTTTTGCATTATCATTCCTGTGTTCACTTGAGTAACAGTTTACTTTTCTTCAAGCACTTTTCCTCTGTAGTCACAACTTGGATAACTGTTTGGTGGAAGAGGCCTTGCCTTCAGTCTGTCTTGGCTTTCAGCATGCCTTCTCACTAAGCTTAATCACTTCTAGCTTTGACTTTAAAGTGAGAGACGTGATTCTTCTTTCACTTGAACACTTAGAGGTCATCGTAGGGTTATTAATTGGTCTAATTTCAATATTGTTATGTCTTAGGGAATAGGGAGGTAGAGGAAAAGGAGAAAGATGGTGGAATGGTTGATGGAACAGTCAGAACACACACAACATATATTGATTAAATCTGTAATCTTATATGACAAGTAACATAGTAACATCAAAGACCACTGATCAGAGATCACCATAGCAGATATAATAGTAATAAAAATGTTTAAAATTCTGTGAGAAAACTAATATGTGACACAGAGACACAAAGTAAGTACATGTCATTGGAAAAATGGCAGCAACAGACCTGCTTACTGCAGGATTCCACAAATGTTCAATTTGTTAAAAACCTAGTATCTTTGAAACACAATAAAATGAAGTGCAATAAACTGTGGTATGCCTTTATCTTTTGCATTATTTAGAGACAGTTATTATCAGGGCCATAATGAAAACATTTGCCTTCTAGAAGCAGGAAACTGGAAATTTTAATCTGAATGATTTTAGCATAATCGAGGCTTATTGACACATCAAAATGTGAAGGAGCACTTCTGTTTGTTTCCTTTTGCTAATGTCACTGATCTTGGAAAGTTAATAATGGAGAATTTCTTCTCTCATTCCCCCTCTCTTCTGAGTTTTTAGGATATCAAGAATATATCCAAAGATAATATTTTTTTCCCAAGTTATTGACTTGTCCGTTTGCTGCTGTTTGAGTTTATCAGAAGAAGATGAATAAATGTCTATTGGATGTCTATATTTCTACATTCATAATTTGGCTATGCATGGATATTTGTTCCCGTGAGCATTATTTCTGTATAGATCACCATCAGTCAAGTAGACCCTGCCAGCCTGGTAAGATGATAACTCTGAAGCCTTAGTCATACTTTGCCCTTTCTCCTATGCCCAATGTTGTCATTTCACACTTTGACCATAGCTTATCTGCAAGTGCAAAATGTAATATCTCTGTTGTGTCTGATTGAGAAGTAACTTGAGTGAGTTGGTTTCTGTATCTTAAAAGAGTTTTTGTTTCTGCACATCATTTCTGTAACAAGAGCAGGGAAATATATTTTAAAAGGGCGATAAATAACCCAGGGTGTAAGTGGTAGATGTAATGGGAAGCACTAAGCTCTCAATCTTAATGGGCCCTGGAATATATGTTAACAGCAGCTTGCAAGTGGGAAAGGAGTAGCTTTTGATCAGCTAAAAATGTCTATAATAAAGCAATCCTCATAATTAAAGCCATCAATTTTGTTATTATCTCAGAAATTTTCTGTTCAACCTTTCAAAAATGCTAGAATCATACATGTGTTTTAGCTCAGCTTGAGCAACTCCCCCAGGCTGTTGGGTCCAACCCATTCCATTGTAGGATAACTGTAACTATTTAAAAAGTCTTCCGTATATTAATTCAAAGTCTGACTTCTCCTAACTTCTCAGCCCTTACTAGTTCTAATTTTTTTCTTAAGAATACCACCGTCCACAGGACTTTCTTCAATAATGGAAATGTTCTAAATCTTGCACTATCTAATATGGTAGCTGATGGCTATTGAGCATTTGAAATGTGGCTAGTATGCTAAGAAACTGAATTTTTAGTGCTACTCAAATTTAAACCTTTTTACATTTAAATTTTATTTAAAACTTCTTCTAGGAGACAACTGTTAAAGTATTTAGAGGCACTACATTGTCTGTTTCAGTCTTCTGTTTCTAAAGGACAACTTGCTCTAGAGCCTTGGGGCATACAGTATTCCCATCCTTCTCACTAACTTTATCCAGATTTATTGTTTATTAATTATCTGCTTAAAATCTGGTGTTCATATCTGGTCACAGTGGCTCAAGATGGTCTGACTAATCCAGAATGCATTGGACTTATTAACTCAGAGTGAGATTGCAATTTAAGAAATTTTATATTGTGTTTATTTATTTGAGACAGAGTTTTGCTCTTGTTGCCCAGGCTGGAGTGCAATGGGGTGATCTCAGCTCACTGTAACCTCTGCCTCCCCCACGGTCAAGTGATTCTCCTGCTTCAGCCTCCTGAGTAGCTGGGATGACAGGTGCCTGGCACCACATCTGACTAACTTTTTGTATTTTTAGTAGAGATGAAGTTTCACCATGTTGGCCATGCTGATCTCAAGCTCCTGACCTCAGGTGATTGACTCACCTAGGCCTCCCAAAGTGCTGAGATTACAGACATGAGCCACCGTGCCTGGCCTTGTGTTTATTTTTGAATGCCATGATGCACTTGACATTTTGTTGATGAGAAATCACCACTATTGATATAATTTGTATATTTGTCTCCTCCAAATGTCATGTTAAAATTTGATCCCCCAGTGCTGGAGGTTGGGCCTGATGGGAAGTATTTGGGCAATGGAGGCAGATCCCTCTTTGGCTTGGTGCTGTCCTTTCAGTAATGAGTGAGTTCTTGCTCTACTAACTCATGTAAGAGCTGATTATTTAAAAGTGAGGCACCTCCTCCTTTCTTGCTCCATCTCTTGCTATGTGAAACCCTGTCTCTCCTTCCCTTCTGCTAGGAATAAAAACTTCCTGAGGCCTCAACAAAAGCTGAGCAGATACAGACACCATGCTTCTTATATAGCCTACAGAACCGTGAGCCAGATATAGTTCTTTTTTAAAATAAATTACCCCATCTCAGATATTCTTTTATAGCAATTAAAGTGGATGAATAAAACCACCTTCAGGCAAATGATTGGATTTTAGAATTAAAAACCATTTGAGGGAACTTCTAGTTCAGTGGTTTTCACAGTTTATTTTCATCAATGGACTCATTATTAAATACAACTTTCCCAGAAGAGTGAACAGTTAATTCTTGAGCTACTTGGACTGGAGCAGGAGTGGGCTGTCCAGCCTGTAATCCCTACCTAAATAGGATAGCCCTTCATGATGGAGTGTTGATGTGAGTTCCAACCAATACAGACACAGAATCAAATCATATTCGTCAGTAATGGGACTTCCTAATGATATTATTTAAGGAGCATTGGAGGCTGCCTAAGAAACAGGCAAACTCAAGTTGGAAAACGGATGCTTAAGCAGTTATTCAGAGTGTTTAGGTTCAGACATCCTAGTAATGATTTGTACCGTGATTTTATTGAAAATATAAGATTATTCATAATAACTTTAAGATATTGGATATAGGTTATTTTTCAGCCTATGTGGTAATATTGGGAATTTGGGTGGCTACTTATTGAGCACATTTAAAAACCTTTATCTTTTGTTTTCTTTTATATACGTGAGGGATTTGTGAGATTCCAGGTTCCCTGGTCATCTCTAACAGAATTTCTCAAACTTTTGTTTGCAGAGGTATCATCTGGAGATCTTGGTGAAAATGCAGGTTTCTGGTACCCATCCCTAGAGACTCTAATCTGGGTAAAACTGGGACAGGTCTCAGGACTCTGTATTGTTAACAAGTCTCCCAAATAATTCTGATACCTTTACTCCATATTCGCACTTGAGAAACACCAGCCTACACCATAGTCATTAGCGAAGAATGGGAAATTTATGGATTTACAAGCTGTCTTGGGAATTAAGTGTAACAGTTAATTTTCTTTTTTTTAATATTGGAAGGTTTATTTTAAAAAGATTTTTGTCCCCTAATATTTTGAACCCATTTTTTTTAAGCCTTACACAACGTGTTTGTCATGTGGCTGACATTCCTAAGCTCTAAGATGAGGAACATTTAATGGGTATTCTAGTCCTATTGCCCTGCTTTTGGAAACATAATTTCTCACTATGCACCTTACCTTTTACATGCCATTATTCAGCCTTTCAAGCTTACTTGATGTGTGATCTGTCAAGAGCCTGCAAGAGGCTCTCGGCTCTGCTGTGGTCCTGATGGATGACTGCTGCGGCTGCCACATTTTTTTTCTCTTAGCTTTTGTTCCTTCTCACTTCTAGATGTGTCTACATATTTTATTGAGACATAACAGAGAAAAATTACTGTTGGGCTAATGATCCTGAAAATTAACAATTTTCTTTAATAAGCTTTCTTTCTTGTTAGTGCCCTTTAATGAATGTATTTAAGCTGTGGGAAGGCGAACCACTGTAAAGGCCATAGAGGGCTTTCTCATTATTCAAATGCTGGATTGAAGGTGAGAATTTCATGTCATCTATAATAACTTCTGAAAGTGGCATTATAACCAATATATTTTACCTGTAGAACATATTTAATAAACTTATAAAGCTTTTGTCTTTGTTCTACCTACACAGAAGATAGATGGAACACCATGAACCAAATACATTGGTTTATTGATTTTTACTATTTAGATACTATCTGAAACAGAAGATAGTTACTGTCACATGAAGGTGAAAAAGACAGATTGCTTAGAAATAGCAAGAGGTAATGATTTAATACCTGGGCTAGTTTGGCTAAGGTTCTATCTATTAGAACTGTGCTGACTAGTATGGTAGCCCACATGTGGCTACTTAAATTTAAATGTATGTGTGAAATTAAGATTTAAAAGTTAGTCTCTCATCCACACTGACCACACTTCAAGAATTCAGTAGCCACAAGTGGCTAGTTGTGGCTATATTGGGCCAAGCAAATATAGAACATTTCCATCAGAAAAACTCTGTGGGACAGTCCTACACAAGACTCTCTCAGCTTGTTGACCCTATCTAAGCAGGGCAAAAGGGAAAGTACCTTCTATGTAAAATGCTGATGTTTGCTTGGGTTAAGGTTCATTGCTACTTAGGACTGTGTGCTGTGTGGAAATAGACCTGCGCTGAGGGTGATGCATTTCTGAATTGTGAATATAGTTTTTACCTCCAATTGAGCTGGCAATTTTTCTTCCCAGAAGAGCCTATTGACTTATAGGTAGTGACTGAGTATTCAATAATTTAATAGTTTACAGATTTGCCTTATTTTTTCTTTTAATTGAAGTATAAAATAGTTATTTTAAACTATGTTTATAAATTACTGTATGGGTATTTCCTACTTAAGAAAATGTGCAAAACAAACACATATGGAAATGATTTTCTGGTTGAAAAATAATTGTTTGCTTTATAGTAAACAAATACATTTATTTTTTATTTAATTTGAATTAAAAAATAAATTCCTGCAATTGAAAGATTCTTTAGTGCAGTTAAAATCAAATCAGATGAATTTTTGTTTGGGCTTGTACATTTATATCCAAGAACATCAATTGTATTGCTATATTATTGTCAAATATTATAGATTTGCCCTCAACTCAAAGTAACTGCTTTCCAGGTCGTCAACAGAAATTTCAGTTTTCAACTGTGCTCAAATGCCTAGAGCACAGGTCTCTCAAGATTATCCTTTCACAACCATACATCTTTATAAAAGCTGGAATTACAGAACCAAAGAGTCAATCAATTAGGTAGGAAAATGATACTGAGTTAATCACTGGGATAAAATTTTTAAGCACTGAGTGCTTTGATAGTCAGTAATTGGAGAGCCAATTTGTTTGTAAGATTAAGAATTCTTGGGGGGACAGATCCAAGATGGCTGAATAGGAACAGCTCTAGAGTGCAGTTCCCAGCGAGACTGCAGAGGGTGAGTGATCACTGCATTTCCAAACGAGGATTTACGGCCTACAGGCCAGGAGATTCCAAGGTGGAAAAGCACCACAAGTCTCCAGCATGGCTGTTTCAGCTGGCACAGCAAGTCTCTGCACAAAAACTCACACAAATCTGGGCAGCCATTTCAACTGGTGCCTGGAACACCTAGGAAACAGAGTCACCCATTCAACTGAAAAAAAGTGGGCTGAAACAGGAAGCCAGGCGATCTGGCTTGGCAGATCCCACCCCCACAAAGACCAGCAATCTGAAATGCTCTGGACAGAAAGTTGTACAGCAAGCACAGCTGGACATGGAACGGTCCAGCTCTGTGGGGGGGGAAGGGCGTCTGCCATTACTGAGGCAGTCCACCACTACCGAGGCAGTCCGCCATTACAGAGACAGTCCGTCATTACTGAGGCAGACTGCCATTACCGAGGCAGTTCTAACTATACCACTGTAAACGAAACCACAAGGAAGTTCACACAGCAGGTGGGGAGAGCCCACGGCAGCTCAGCAGTGCCTCTGCTGGCAGACTGCGACTAGGCTACCTCCTTGCTGGGCAGGGCATCACTGAAAAAGGCAGCAACACATGAGGACCTTACAAATAAAGCCCCACCTTCACAGGACAGAGCACCTGGGAAAAAAGGCAGTAATGAGTTCTGCTGCAGCAGACTTAAACGTACCTGCCCAGCAGCTCTGAATGGAACAATGGAGCTCACAGAGCAGCACTTGAACTCATGTAAGGGACAGACTGTCTCCTCAAGCAGCTCCCCAACCCCTGTATATCCAAAGAGACACCTCATAAAGGAGAGCTCAGGCTGACATCTCGTGGGTATCCTTCTGGGACAAAGAAAATGGAAGAAACTGGCAGCAACCCTTACTGTTCTGCAGCTGCCACAGATGATCCCGAGACAAGCAGGGTCTGGAGTGGACAGCCAGCAGGCCTACAGCAGAGGGGTTTGACTGTTAGAAGGAAAACTAAAAAAACAGAAAGAAATATCATCATCAACAAAAAGGACATCCACTCAGAGACCTCATCCAAAAGTGACCAACTACAAAGACCGCAGGTAGATAAATCCACAAAGATGGGAAGAAACAGTGCAAAAAGGATGGAAACACCCAGAACCAGAATGCCTCTCTTCCTCCAAGGGATCACATCTCCTAACCAGCAGGGGAACAAGGCTGGATGGAGAATGAGTCTGACAAATTGATAGAAACAGGCTTCAGAAAGTGGGTAATAAACTTCTCTGAGCTAAAAGAACATGTTCTAACCCAATGCAAAGAAACTATGAACCTTGAAAAAAGGTTTGACAAAATGCTAATGAGAATAAGCAGCTTAGAGAAGAATATAAATGAATTGATGGAGCCGAAAAACACGACACGAGAACTTTGTGAAGCATACACAACTTTCAATAGGCGAAAGGATGTCAGAGATTGCAGATCAACTCAGTGAAATAAAATGAGAAGTCAAGATTAGAGAAAAAAGAGTACAAAGAAAAGAACAAAGACTCCAAGAAATATGAGATTATGTAAAAAGACCTAATCTACATTTGATTGGTGTACCTGAATGAGAATGAATCCAAGCTGGAAAACACTCTTCAGGATATTATCCAGGAGAAGTTCCCCAACCTAGCAAGACAGGCCAACATTCAAGTTCAGGAAATACAGAGAACACCACAAAGATATTCCTCAAGAAGAGCAACCCCAACGCACACAATCATCAGATTCACCAGGGTTGAAATGAAGGAAAAAATGCTAAGGGCAGCCAGAGAGAAAGGTCACGTTATTCACAAAGGGAAGCCCATCAGACTCACAGTGGATCTCTCAGCAGAAACCCTACAAGCCAGAAGAGAGTGGGGGCCAATATTCAATATCCTTAAAGAAAAGAACTTTCAACCTAGAATTTCATATCCAGCCAAACTAAGCTTCATAAGTGAAGGAGAAATAAAATCCTTAATGAACAAGCAATTGTTCAGAGATTTCATCACCACCAGGCCTACCTTCTAAGAGCTCCTGAAAGAAGCACTAAATAAGGAAAGGTACAACCAGTACCAGCCACTCCAAAAACATACCAATGGTAAAGAGCATCAACACAATGAAGAAATTGAGTCAACTAATGGGCAAAACAACCAGCTAGCATCAAAATGGCAGGATCGAATTCACACATAACAATATTAACTTTAAATGTAAATGGGCTAAATGACCCCATGAAAAGACACAGATTGGCAAATTGGATAAAAAGTCAAAACCCATTGGTGTGCTGTATCCAGGAAACCCATCTCACATGCAAGGATACACAAAGGCTCAAAATAAAGGGATGGAGGAAGATTTACCAAGCAAATGGAGAGCAAAAAGATGCAGGAGTTGCAGTCCTGGTATCTGATAAAATAGACTTTTAACAAACAAAGATCAAAATAGACAAAGGAGGGCATTACATAATGGTGAAAGGATCAATGCAACAAGAAGATCTAATGATCCTAAATATATATGCACCCAATAGAGGAGCACCCAGATACATAAAGCAACTTCTTACCAATCTACAAAGAGACTTAGACTCCCACACAATAATAGTTGGAGACTTTAACACTCCACTGTCAATATTAGACAGATCAATAAGACAGAAAATTAACAAGGATATCCAGGACTTGAACTCGGATCTGGACCCAGCAAACCTAACAGACATTTACTGAACTCTCCACCCCCAAATACACAGTTTATACATTCTTCTCAACACCACATCACACTTACTCTAAAATTGACCACATAATTGGAAGTAAATCACTTCTCAGCAATTGCAAAAGATTGGAAATCATAAAAAACAGTCTCTCAGACCACAGGGCAATAAATTTAGAACTCAGGATTAAGAACCTAACTCAGAACCACACAACTTCATGGACCTGAACAACTGGCTCTTGAATGTTGACTAGATAAACAATGAAATGAAGGCAGAAATAAAGATGTTCTTCAAAACCAATGAGAATGAAGACAAAACATACCAGAATCTCTGGGACACATTTAAAGCAGATCTAGAGGAAAACTTATAGCAATAAATGCCCACATGAGAAGCATGTAAAGATCTAAAATCAGCACCCTATCATTAAAATTGAAAGAGCTAGAGGAGCAAGATCAAAAAAACTCAAAAACTAGCAGAAGACAAGAGATTACTAAGATCAGAGCAGAAATGAAGGAGATAGAGATACAAAAATCCCTTCAAAAAATTAATAAACCCAGGAGCTGGTTTTTTGAAAAGATCAACAAAATAGACCACTAGCCAGATTAATAAAAAAGAAAAGAGAGAAGAATCAAACAGATGCAATAAGAAATGATAAAGGGGATATCACCACCGATCCCACAGAAATACAAACTATGATCAGAGATTACTACAAACAACTCTATGCACATTAACCAGTAAACCTGGAAGAAATGGATAAATTCCTGGACACTTGCATTCTCCCAAGCCTAAACCAGGAAAAATTCAAAACCCTGAATAGACCAATAACAAGGGCTGAAGGTGAGGCAGCAATTAATAGCCTACCAATCAAAAAAAGCCCAGGTCCAGATGGGTTCACAGCTGAATTCTACCAGACATTCAAAGAGGAGCTAGTACCACTCCTTCTGAAACTATTCCATACCATCCAAAAAGGGAATCCTTCCCAAATCATTTTATGAGACCAACATCATCCTGATACCAAAACCCAGCAGAGACTCAACAAGAAAAGAAACTTCAGGCCAAAATCCATGATGAACATAGATACAAAAATCTTCAATAAAATACTGGCAAACCAATTGCAACAGCACATCAAAAAGCTTATCCATCATCAAGTAGGCTTCATCCTGGGGACGCAAGCCTGGTTCAACATATGCAAGTCTATAAACTAATCCATCACATAAACAGAACCAAAGACAAAAACCACATGATTATCTCAATAGATGCAGAGAAGGCCTTCAACAAAATTCAACAGCACTTTATGCTTAAATCTCTCAATAAACTAGGTATTGATGGAGTGTATCTCAAAATAATAAAAGCTATTTACGACAAACCCACAGCCAATATCATACTGAATGGGCAAAAACTGGAAGCATTCCCTTTGAAATCTGGCACTAGACAAGGATGCCTTCTCTCACCACTCGTATTCAACATAGTATTGGAAGTTCTAGCCAGAGCAATAAGGCAAGAAAAAGAAATAAAATTTATTCATTTAGGAAAGGAGGAAGTCAAATTTTCTCTATTTGCAGATGACGTGATTGTATATTTAGAAGACCCTATCATCTCAGCCCAAAATCTCCTTAAACTGATAAGCAACTTCAGGAAGCCTCGGGATACAAAATGCTCATCATCACTGGTCATTAGACAAACGCAAATCCAAACCACATTGAGATACCATCTCACGCCGCTTAGAATTCCTCAGGGACCTAGAAATAGAAATTCCATTTGAGCCAGCAATCCCATTGCTGGGTATATATCCAAAGGATTATAAATCATTCTATTATTAAGACACATGCACACATATGTTCATTGGGGCACTGTTTACATTAGCAAAGACCTGGCACAAACCCAAATGCCCATCAATGATAGACTGGATAAGGAAAATGTGGCGCATATACACCATGGAATACTATGCAGTGGCTGGTACTAGTTGTTCTTTTCCATGTTTAATGCTTCCTTCAGGAGCTCTTCTAAGGCAGGCCTTTTGGTGACAAAATCTCTCAGCAGTTGATTGTCCAACAAGGATTTTATTTATCCTTAGTTTATGAAACTTAGTTTGGCTGGATATGAAATTCTGGGTTGAAAGTTCTTTTCTTTAAGGATGTTGAATATTGGCCCCCACTCTCTTCTGGCTTGTAGAGTTTCTGCTGAGAGATACGCTGTTGAGTCTGAAATGTGACATAATGTTGTCTCTACAAAAAAATACAAAATTAGACAGGTGTGTTGTCATGTGTCTGTAGTCCCAGCTACTCAGGAGGCTGAGGTGGAAGGATTGCTTGAGCCTGGGAGGTTGATGCTTCAGTGAACCATGATTGTGCCACTGCACTTCAGCCTGGGTGACAGAGTGAGACCTTATCTCAAAATGAAAAATTAAACTCACAGCCAACTACTAGAACTTTTGCCTGAACAAAGCTTATGTAGCACAAGTATTGTCTTCATAAAGTATATGTCTTTGACTCTTTTATGTTGCCATAAAAGAGTACGTGAGAGTGAGAAATTTATAAAGAAAACAGGTTTATTTAACTCATTGTTCTGTAGGCTGAGAAGTTCAAGGCCATGGCCCTGGCTCCTGGCAAGGACTTTTGTGCTGCATCATAATATGGTGGAGAAGGTCAAAGGGGAAGTGGGCACATGTGAAGAGAAGGAAACTTGAGGGGCATCCTGGCTTTGTAACAATTCACTCTCATAGGAAATAATTTATTCCCTCAAGTGCTAATCAAGTCTTATGAGAATGAGAACTCACTAACACAAGAACAGCACCAAGCCATTCATGAGTGTTCTGCCTCCATAGGTCCCACATTCTAATATCACTGCACTGGGGATCAAATTTCAACATGAGCTTTGGTGGAGACAAACTATATCCAAACCATAGCAGTATATCACATCCTTTTTGTACTTAGGAACACTAAATAGCACTTTAGCACTATGTTTGGGGCCATTAAACAGTGAAATCACCAACAAACAAAAAACACAAAAATGTGAAGAATGTGGTACTAAATATACTATAAAAAGGCCATCCTTTTTTTCAGTATGAGAGCTGAAACTAGAAGGCAGAGCATCACTTTCCTTTACTTCATTGGGAATGTGTGTCCCAGGCAAATTAAATTTTTCACCACTCTGTGAATGCATATGTCTACCAATGACTGAAGGTGCCACAGATAATGATTTTGGATTTTGCAAGCAAATTTGAGTAAGTAGGTGAATTCCAGAAATGTGGAATCAGCAAATAAAAAGAATGGACTCTATATGTATATGCACATGTTTATATGAACATATGTATGTGGGAGCTTGTAAAAGCTAACAGAAATTCCTGAAAATTGGCAAAGATCTCCTACGATTCTCCAAGTAGCAAATGAGATAGCCAGCCTGCTATTAAGTACAAAGAATGTAAAAGGAAGTTAGGAGAAAAGAAGTTGGAAAAAAATGAACTCAGGAGAAGAGTATGTATATTTAGGACCATATCAACCTTGGGAGGCTAACATATAGTGGTCAGTGCAAGATTGCAACTTGTGCATGTTGTTATAAATTAGGATGGTGTTTATGACATTTAGGTTTTTTAAAATAACTCTATGGAGAAATTAATATTGTAAGAGTTGTTATTATCATTTTATTATGGTGAAATCATCTTTACTACTATGTATAGTACTTTCCTGAGTATCCGTGGAAGGCTGGGGTCATAGAGAAAGAAGCAGGTAGACATTATAAATTAAAACCAGACAAAGTCCTTTTTTTCCTCAATTTGTAACTTCAACTATGTCTGCCTGTGAATTTCCTTATCCATTCATAGTTCTCCTTATTTTAGATGTATAAGGAAGAAATTTGACATTTTTGCCTTCATCCTGTACCCTCATTCTGTTTTTCAATCTCCAATGACAATTTTCAGGTACTTAAAATACTTAAACTCCATCTAATTAATAGAGAAATTGACAGGTTGTGGTATATTTATTACAAAAAATGAGGACAAAGAAGAATAAAACCTTTTAATAATGTGTGTCAGCGCAGAATTATTTACTTATGTATAAGTGAGAAAACTGAAATTTGAACTTACATTTTTCTTTCTTAACCCTTGTCTTTAATGAATACACTATTAGCTATTCTGCCTCCACATTGGTAGTCAGCTAGTATTTATTCAACTTGTACCAAGTTTCTGATCTAGTACAGTAACACCTGTACTCCACCCTCCAGAAACCTTTCATCAGACTGGGAATACAAAATGACTTGCAGGAAGAAATTGAAGAATAAAGAATTGTTGGGTTTTATGAATCCAAATACAGTGAAAATTTAGGGAAATTATTGATTGGAACTGAAGATATTAGGAATGCTTCATGGAAGAAGTAGAGCTAACAATATCTTTTAGACATTGGATGGGATTGAGAAAGACAGTGAAATGAGAAAAGGTTCTAGGCAGGCAGCACACCATGAGCAAATGCTGAGGAATGAAAATAAATTAAGTGATCTGATTGAAGGAGGGAAAACATTCACTTACATCACAGCTTTTCATTTATTTAACATAGCTAGGATGTGTCAAGCATTTGGCTAGGTACCATGTAAATGGTTATCCATTGACATGTCAATAACTGTATTGTATGTTGAGGAGATTTATCTGTATATAGTAGTTTCTCCCTATCCATGGTTTTTTCCCACAGTTTCAGTTACCGACATTGTTTGTGTTACTGTCAATTATGGTAGCTGTCTGGCTTTTCTACTTTGGTCCTTGCTGCTACTAAGGAAAGTCAAGCACACCCACAGGAGTTAGGTGGGTACAAGGGAGTCTACACCACAATAGATCTATACTATTTCATTTGAAGGATTGTCCAAATGTATTAACATAAAATTTCAGAAATAAACAATTCATACATTTTAAACTGTGTGAGTCTGAGCAGCATGAAGAAATCTTATGCCACTCTGCCGTGTCCTACCCTGTCTTGCCCGGGTGAGTCATCCCTTTGTCCAGTGTATCCAAGTTGTCTATGTTCCCTGCCCGTTAGTCACTTAGCAACAATCTTGGTTATCAGATTGAGAAAACATAGTACCTATATACTTATTCAGTTTGGTACTCTTCTTGGTTTTAGGCATCCACTGATCTTGGTTTCAGCCATTCCAGGTCTTGGAATGTACCCCTCATGGATAAGGGAACACTAATGTACCTCAGTTATGTAAGGTATGCAAGGCATTTTCTTGATTTTTGAAAGAAGACATAATGTATTATCAGTAGCAGCAGAAATAAATTTTTGGAGTCAGAATATTTGGGTTTTAGTCTCAGACTGGTCATTAATTAATTAACTGTGTAACTTTGGTTAGCTCCATTATTCCATTTAATATGGGGAGAATGGCATCCTCCAGTTCATGGAGTTGTGCAAGGACAAAATAAAAATGAAAGACTTTTGAAAACTGCAAAGTACTTAATTTATAGATATTAATTCACAGTATTTATTGTGGGAGGCATATGTGGGAGGTTGGTTTTTGGAGAGGCTATTTCTTAGCAAGCCAATGAAGAGGCTTATAGTAATCCAGGTTAGAATGGTGTGATAGCTTCAGGAATGGAAAGGACAAAGAGAATCTGGGAGTTATTCCAGAGAAAGAATCATGAAACACAGAGGTTAATGACTGGTTAGATTTGAGTGATTTAGTCATCTACTCTTTATTAAACACATTATTAAATGTCTACTCTATGTCAGATACTGAGGATTCATCGTTAAACAAGTCATTCATGCCCTGTGCCCTCACATGATGGAGTGGAGGCATTTAACAAATTATTCAACCTTTGGAGAACAGTGAAATGGAGCAGAGTCTTATAAGAGCATAAAACAAGCAAGACTGAGGGCTTAAAGAAAGTTTCTCTGGGGAAATGATGTTCAGGTTGAGACGTGAAGCAGGAGTGGGATTTAGATGAAAGGGATCAGATCATTCCAGGTAAAAGATAGCATGAAAGAATTCCCCCAAGGCAGAAAAGAACATGACACATTCTAAAAATAAGGCAAGTCTAGTGCAGACTCCCCTGTACCCACCTAACTCCTGTGGGTGTGCTTGACTTTCCTTAGTAGCAGCAAGGACCAAAGAAGAAAAGGCAGACAGCTGCCATAATTGACAGTAGCCCAAATAATTCATAAAAGCCACTGTCTTAGAAAATAGTCTCAATTCTTTTCCTGTGTTGGAGTTCTGTCCCTTGCAGCAATGACAACCAGAAAGAATAGGTGAAATAGTACAGATATTTAAAAACTGTATTGTATTTATACCAAATTATTTGCCATACTTTCTTTATTATGCAAACTAATTGCAAACTCCTTCCCTAGCCTTCCTCCTAGATAAAGTTAGATAGGCAGCCGGACGTGGTGGCTCATGCCTGTAATCCCAGCACTTTGGGAGGCAAAGGCGGGTGGATCACCTGAAATCAGGAGTTTGAGACCAACCTGGCCAACATGGCGAAATCCAAACTATACTAAAAATACAAAAAAAAAAAAAAAATTAACCAGGCATGGTAGTGTGCACCTGTAATCCCAGCTACTACAGAGGCTGAGGCAGGAAATTCGCTTGACCTGGGAGGTGGAGGCTACAGGGAACTGAGACTGTGCCACGGCACTCCAGCCTGGGCCACGGCACTCCAGCCTGGGCAACAGAACAAGACTCTGTCTCCAAAACAAACAAACAAAAAAACACAGATAGGCAGTATGTTCCTTTGTTTAATATTAATTTTATTTATTTTTTCATTTATATTATTTTGTTGTGATTATGAACTCTGTAAACATGAGGTGGTGCATTTTCAGTTTAAATCATTTTTGAATTGTTTAATCTTTGCTCATACATACTGTACTTGATGAAACTCAAAATCTGCCCTTGGCTTCTATATGCTTCTAGTCACCATACCATAAATGCAATTAGATCTTTCTGCTTTTTCTCTTACATTTGTCAACCAGCTTTATATTGTCTCCTTATTTTGCTGACTGGGACCACTTCAGTCTAGCACTGAAAACCTTTCAAGTATTTTGTATATCCATTCATATCCTTCATTTTAAAGGCTTGATAGTAGATGTGTTTTTAACTGGCAATACTACAAGAGGGTATATTAATTTTCACTTTTTAATCCTTTTCTTTTACTTCTAAAGAATGTGTTTTCTTCTTCAAACAGACAATAGTTAGAGCCAAGAGAGAGAAAAGATGACATAAGGTAAGGCCAGAGAGGTAAAGGAGGCCACATGATGGTGGGCCTTAAGGATTATATTAAGGATGCTGGACTTTTCCCAAATGGCATTTGGTACTATAATACATTTGGAAGCAAGGGGGCAATATAATTGTTAGCATTTTAAAATATTTATATTTTAGTTTTTGTAACTAGACTTTATTTTTAGAATAATTTAGAAAAATTGGGAAGATAATACAGAGTTTCCATTTATCCCATACCTAGTTTTCTTTGCTATTGACATCATGTATTAGTGTGGTTTATTTATTATAATTAATAAACCAATATTGATTCACTATTATTAACTAAAGACAATACTGCATTCAGATTTTCTTAGCTTTTACCTATTGTCCTTTTTCTGTTCCAGGATTTCATTCATAATTCCATATAATATTTAGTAGTCATGTCTCCTTAGACTCATCTTGGCTATGACAGTTTCTCGAATTTACTTATTTTATGACATTGACAGTTTTGAGGGGTACTGATCAGGTATTTTGTAGGATGCCCCTCTATTGGACATTTTCTGCTTATTTTCTCCTGATAAGACTGAGGTTATGGATTTTTGAAAAAAAAAAAAAGACTGTAGATATAAAGTATAATTCTCATTGCATCATTTCAAAGGTAAGTACTATCAACACTATTAGTCACTGTTGATGCTGGCCTTCATTACCTGACTGAGGTAGTGTTTGCCAGGTTTCTCTACTGTAAAGTTACTTTCCCTTTACTTCTTTTCACATTGTGCTGTTTGGAAGGAAGTGACTATGCAAAAAACACTTTTAAGGAGTGGGAGTTATACTTCTCCTTCTTGGGAGTGGAGCAGCTATATAAATTCTTTGGAATTATTCTGCAAGACTTTTTTTGGAGAATTTTACTAGTTCTAAAACTACAAGATGCTTCAGGTTCATCTTGTATGTTTCCTGCCCCAGTACCAAAATCAACCACTTCTTCATGAAGTCCTGGTTCCTTTTATTGGAGCATGGTATTAGCAATCACAATCTGGCAGTAGGTGTTCTCATTGCTACAGGATGTGTTGCCTTTAGGCCTTCTCAGCTGATAGACAAAAAAAATTATGTAGACTCCTACATCAAATGATCATCTCAAAATACATGTGTTTGTGCATTTAGACTCCTACATGTAAACTCCTACATTCACAAACACATATATTTTGAGACAATCATTTCATATTTGTATTTTATTATATTGACATATCTTAATTAATTTTTAGATGGATATGGAGTAAAGGGAAACCTTGCACACTGTTGATGAGAATCTAAATTAGTATAGATATCATTGAAAACATGGTGGCTCCTCAAAAAATAAAAAAAATATAGAGGAATAGTTTGTGTTCTACCCCCTATACATTGATGTATTTCAGGAGTTTAGCTTATCAGTTTTGGTCAAAGACTGCTGCTCATGTTCAAATTAGTAGATGGTTCCATTTGGTCTACCTGGGTTGTTAATAGCTCCCTCTATACTTACCTGGGATTTTAAGCCTTGATCTCTGATTTATCATTTAATTTGGCTTTCAAACATCACGCTGGGAAACAATGACCCTATCATTTTTTAATCATATTTTAATGGAAAAATAATATATATATATTCATTTTGACCACTTAAATAAAGTTACATAAAGGAAAACAGTATTACTCCCCCTCTTTTTCTTCTTTCATACTGCCACCCTCTCTACACATAGTAAAGAATATATAATAATGTGGAGTCTTCTTTCATATATTTTCCTAAGTTTAAATGCTTACTTGAATATAGAGAAATTTTGAAGGTAAAAATGGGACTATTTTTTGAAAATTATTTTCTAAAATAATAGAATATAAATAACTTTATAGGTGAATTCTGACAAATTTTAAACTACATTTTTACATATATGTATAGTATCTCATAGTATAAAGATACTATCATTTATTTAACCCTACATTTATTTTTTCTACAAATGTCTACACTATGTTAAGTTGCTCTGGGTGCTGGAATTAAAATAGTGAGCATAAACAAGTAAAGCTCCTGCTTTTCATTTAGTGCAGGAGCCAGATATGAATATTTCCAAAGCACAGTAGAAAAATGAACCCATGAGATGTGTATGCATTAGGTTAGGGAAAGTTGTGCCATATGCATCACAGAGGCATACCACAACAAAAATTTATTTTAATGCCTACATAAAGCTTTCTGTGGATCTGGATGCCTCCAGAGCAAGTTTTCTTTCTGTAGTAGCTCAGAAATCCAGGCTGTTTAAGTATCATGGTATTGCCATCCCTTAGTGATTCAGAGTTCACCACAGAAGAAAAAGGCATTAAGACATAGTATTCTGGTTCGTAAATGCTTCTGTGTCATTTTGAATACATTTTATTGGCCACAGAAACTCACATGAACATGCCCAAATTCAAGGACCCAGAGATTTGTAAAAATCTTCCATATGTTCAGAAAAACCCCGAAATATCGGTGAAGTTTCACCTACCACAATAGTGACATTATGAGTGATCATAACAGGGAGACTGGAACCAGCAGGAGGTCAGGAAAGGCTTTCATGAAAATGGGACTGCCTCTGAATGGGAAATGAATAACATTCTTTGCAGTGGAAAAATTAGGTGCACAAATGAATGGGAAGAAGCAGGGGGGTGTTCAAGTAACTGAAAAGTACCATATGGTAGGAGCAGAGAAAGGGACTAAATGAGGGGAAGTGTGGCCTAAGATGAGGTTTCAAAGGCAGGGCCTTTCAGGTCTTATCAAGGATTTTGATCTTTACCAATGGGAATCTTCAACATGTGAAGTGGCAATATGACATGCTTAGTTAGTATTTAGACATGATCATGTTTGCTGTAGTATGGAAAATAGGTAGGTAAAGGTGATGGGGCTATAAGGGCCAAGAGAGGGAGTAGGGGGACACAATGGTAGTTCAAGAAGAGAAAACACAGAGGCTCACTGTAGCGGTTGTGGTGGAAATCACGTAGGACTTGAATTCAGGAGAAATTACTAAATATTTAGAATGATTTCAAATTTCTGCTATTATACTACTACTCTAAAGTCTTACATATTTCTATTTATGGTGAATTTTTTAGTATGGTGAGGTCATAAAAAATAACCATTCATTCAAAGAGTGTTCATAATTTAATTTTAATCAATATGGACACTTTTTGATTTCCCAAATGGTCGTAATGATGAAGACCCTCACCAACAATATGTAATAGGGCTCTTTACTACACCTTCATAGAGGCAAGATGCTATCATTTAAAGACATCAGTGTTATTTTCTAACATTATCTCCCTGATATGGTTTGGCTCTATGTCTCCACCCAAATCTCATGTTGAATTGTAATCCCCACATGTCAGGGGTGGATTTCCCTCATGCTGTTTCCATGATAATGAATGAGTGAGTTCTCATGAGATCTGATAGCTTAAAAGTGTGGCACTTTCCCCTTCCCTACAACCATGTAAGAAGTGCCTTGCTTCCCCTTCACCTTCCACCATGAATGTAAGTTTCCTGTCTGCTCAGCCATGTGGAACTGTGAGTCAATTAAATCTCTTTTCTTTATAAACTACTCAGTTTCAGGTAGTTCTTTATAACAAGGTAAAAATGGACTAATATACTCTCCATAAGATATTTTAATATTTTTTAACCCCAAATTCAACTATCTGAATCAATTACTTCTTCTAAAGCAGGTCCTAATTCCCCAGGCCATAGAGTAGCACCAGTCCATGGCCTATTAGGAACATAGGAATGGGGCCTCACAGCAGGAGGGGGCAGGATCCCTGCACATGCAAGGGATCTAGGTTGCATGCTCCTTATGAGAATCTAATGTCTGATGACCTGTCTGTTTCCCATCACCCTCAGATGGGACTATCTTGTTGCAGGGAAACAAGTTCACAGCTCCCACTGATTCTATGTTATGGTGAGTTGTGTAATTATTTCATTAAATATTACAATATAAAAATAATGGAAATAAAGTACACAATAAGTGTAATGCACTTGAATCATCCCAAAACGATCTTTCCCTGATCTCTCTCATCTGTGGAAAAAGTGTCTCCCATAAAACCTGTCCCTGCTGCCAAAAAGGTGGGAATTGCTGGTCTAAAGTGTAGACACTAGGCTTGTTTTAGCAAAATTCAGAGCAAAAGAACATAAAATGTGCTGCAGCTTTATCACAGTTACTTCTTTTTTTTTTTTTAAGAAAGAAAGAAAAGAAAAAAGAGAAATAAGGAAAAAAAGAGAATGAAAGAAAGGGAGAAAGAAGAAGAAAAAGAGGGGAGAGAGAACGGGAATCTTGCTCTATTGCCCAGGCTAGAATGCAGTCTAAAAATGGGTATTGAAAAGCTCTTTTATACTAATAATTGTGTTATACAATGGAGACAGGAAGGAATAAGGGAGGAAAATAGCAAACAAATAGCCAACCAATATTTCACGTAAACCTATGAAATGCTATGCAATTGCTGGGGTGTGATTTAGTTCCAATTATGTGGTCACTTTTAGAATAGATGTGATGTGTTACTGAAAAAAATGTATGTTTTGTAGATTTGGAGTAGAGAGTTCTGTAAATGTCTATTAAGTTTACTTGTTCCAGGTCTGAGTTCAAGTCCCGGACATCCTTGTTAACCCTCTGTCTCATTGATCTGTCCAATACTGACAATGTAATGTTAAAGTCTCCCACTATTATACTGTGGGAGTCCAAGTCTCTTTGCAAGTCACCAAGAACTTGCCCTATGTATCTGAGTGCTCCTGTATTAGGTGCGCATACACTTAGGATTGTTAACTCTTCCCGTTACATTGATCCCTCTACCATTATGCAATGTCCTTCTTGTCTCTTTTGGTCTCTGTTACTTTAAAGTCTATTTTATCAGAGACGAGAATTGCAACTGCTGCTTTTTTTGTTTGTTTTTTTTGTTTTTGTTTTTTGCTCTCCATTTGGTTGGCAAATCTTCCTCCATCCCTTTGTTTTGAGTCTCTGTATATCCTTGCATGTGAGATGGGTCTGGATGCAGCTTACCGATGGGTTTTTTGGAATGGCTGATACTGGTTGTTCCTCTATATAGTGCTTCCTTCACAAGCTTTTGTAAAGCAGACCTGGTGGTAATGAAATCTCTGAGTACTTGCTGGTTGTAAAACAATTTATTTTTCCTTCACTTATGAAACTAAGTTTGGCTGGATATGAAATTCTGGGTTGAAAGTTCTTTTCTTTAAGGATGTTGAATATTGGCCCCCACTCTCTTCTGGCTTGTAGGGTTTCTGCTGAGAGATCTGCTGTGAGTCTGATAGGCTTCCCTTTGTGGGTAACCTGACCTTTCTCTCTGGCTGCCCTTAGTATTTTCTCCTTCATTTCAACCCTGGTGAATCTAATGATTATGTGCCTTGGGGTTGCTCTTTTTGAGGAATATCTTTGTGGTGTTCTCTGTATTACCTGGAGTTGAATATTGTCCTGCCTTGCTAGGTTGGGTAAGTTTTCCTGGATAATATCCTGAAGAATATTTTCCAGCTTGGATTCATTCTCTTCGTCACATTCAGGTACACCTATCAAACGTAGATTAGGTCTTTTTACATAGTCCCATATTTCTTGGAGACTTTGCTCATTCCTTTTTACCCTTTTTTCTCTAATCTTGTCTTCTCGTTTTATTTTGTTAAGTTGGTCTTCGACCTCTGAAATTCTTTCTTCTGCCTGATCAGTTCGACTATTAAAACTTGTGCATACTTTGCGAAGTTCTCATATTGTGTTTTTCAGCTCCATTAATTCACTTATATTCCTCTCTAAATTGTCTATTCTCATTAGCATTTCGTCAAACCTTTTTTCAAGGTTCTTAGTTTCGTTGCATTGGGTTAGAACATGTTCTTTTAGCTCACAGAAGTTTCTTATTATCCACCTTCTGAAGCCTGATTCTGTCAATTCCTCACATTGATTCTTGATCAGGCCTTGTTCCCTTGGTAATGAGGAACTGCAATCCTCTGTAGGAGGAGAGGCATTCTGATTTCGGGTGTTTTCAGCCTTTTTGCGCTGGTTTCTTCCCATCTTTGTGGATTTATCCACCTGTCCTCTGTGTAATTGCTGACTTTCAGATTAGATCTCTGAGTGGACGTCCAGCTTGTTGGTGATAAAGTTTTTTTCTGTTTCTTAGTTTTCCTTTGGCGGACGCCCCCCCCCCCACAGAGCTGGACCTTCTCGAGGTTCAGCTGTACTTGCTGTGAAACTCTCAATCCTCAGCAGTTGCAATTGCTGTGTTTTTTTTTTTTGTCGGTGGAGGCGGGGGACCAGCCTTCCCCTGCAGCGACCCACTACGCCGTTGAAACAGCAGCGTTGTGATTCGTGGCACTTTTCTGCCCGGGAATCTCCTGGTCTGGTTCCCCCACTTCAGACCCCTTTTAATCAGCTGAATGGGAGACTCTGCCTTCCCGGAGCTCCAACGCCAACCAAAAGGGCACTCAGTCCCGCATACTCCAGACTGAGAACCGATGTGCTGGGGCGCCAGCAAAACGGCCGCACCTGCCAAAGAGTCGCGCTGGTGACCCGTGGGGCTCCTCCTTCGGGAATCTCCTGGTCCGTGAGCAATAAAAATTCGCCTGAAAATGTGGCATCCACTCACTCTGTGTGCTTTCACTGGGAGCTACAATCCTGAGCTGCTGCTAATCGGCCATCTTGGATCTCTCTCCTTGTATCACAGTTATTTCTTTACAAAGCGATCTCTCCAACAGGTTAGTAACATTTTTTTAAGCCATTTAAAAATTGCATTTTTCTACGTACCATTTGCATTTCTTATGTATATTTGGCATATTATTCATTAATTATATCATCATTAAGTTATATTATAATATATATTTGTTGCAATGAAAAGAGAGTACTTCATACTGGATCTTTCAATACTCCATACAAACTTCCCTGATAATGAGTTAAGTGACAAATACTTAGGTAATCGCACGTAAATTATCAAATATTTTTATATTATGTAGGTATCTATGGTGGAATTAATTACATAGTGTTTAAGAGTTATTTAATGATATTGGGAATGTTTATTAGTTAATTGTTATATATATATATGTATATGCCATTTTTCACTCATTATATTGGCCATATCTATATATTGGTATATGTAGATACATCTCTATAGATACAGACATACATATATTGATAGATACATAGATACATCTCTCTTATATGTGTATATATACATATATACATATATATATACACATGAAAGAGATATATACACATATGAGAGAGATGTATCTATGTATCTATGTATGTATCTATGTATTTATGTATGTGTGTATGTATGTATGTATCTATATAGAGAGAGATGTATCTGCATATACCAATATATAGATATGGCCAGTATAATGAGTGAAAAATGGCATCTGGTTTAAAATGAATTTTTCCTTACTACATGTAAAATTAAAAGCTTTGTATTTTTTTTTTTTTTTTTTTTTTGAGATGGAGTCTTGCTCTGTTGGCCAGACTGGAGTGCAGTGGCATGATCTCAGCTCACTGCAACCTCTGCCTCTCAGGTTCAAGTGATTCTCCTGCCTCAGCCTCCCAAGTAGCTTGGACTACAGGCATGGGCCACCACACCCAGCTAATTTTTTTGTATTTTTAGTAGAAATGAGGTTTCACTATGCTGGCCAGGATGGTCTCCATCTTTTGACTTCGTGATCCACCTGCCTCGGCCTCCCAAAGTGCTGGGCCCCCAGCTTTGTATATGTTGATTGCTATTAGTGCATCTTTTTCTCTTATGTATGCTTCTTGTTTGTTTGCTTTCTCATGTTTGCATTCGGATAGGATCTTGAAAATAAGTCTGAGGTTGATAAATCAATTTTATTTTGAAACTTTTAAGGGGTCAACGTTTCTCCACTGTGTTGGTAAGAAAGTGTATAATTTTCCAGAGTTGAGTCTTTTCAGTTTTCAGCCTTTTTAACATATTTTTAGAGTTTCCTCCTTTGACATATCCATTGAGCCCTTTTCAAGAAAGATCCAGATATTTCTTTTCATTCCAGGAAAGAAACAGAAGCTATATCTATCTATCTATCTATCTAGCTATCTACCTATCTATCTACTATCTATCTATCTAATCTATCATATGTCTTTCTATCTCTAAATGTCAGAGCAGAATGGGAAACAACACACTATGGAGTATATGATACATTTTAGCATAAAGGCCACCCAGAAAGTAAGAACCCCTCCTCCCACTCTTTCACCGTCTCCACCCCATGCATCAGTGCCCACATTCATTTATTTATCATTGTAATGCCCTTTCTGCACAGTCTGCACACTCTCTGCCTCTGCGTGGAATATGCATGCTTCCCATATTCATCTTGTTGGTTCCAACTCAAACTTTATAGCCTAGCTTAAATGTCATTTATTTAGAAAAGTCTTTTCTTCAGAAAAGTTTTCTCAGATCTTCCCATTTAATTTTCCTTGTATCATTTAATTATCACCTTTATCACATTGTGAGTTTTTTTAAAAAATTACAATTATTTGGTTAATGTTTCTAACCTGCATTAGATGGTAAGCCTTTTAGAGTCAGAGACTATGTTTGTTTGTTTTGTTTTGTTTGAGATGGGGTCTTGCTCTGTTGCTCAGGTTGGAGTGCAGTGGCATGATCATGGATCACTATAGCCTTGACCTCTTGGGCTCAAGTGATCCTCTCACCTCAGCCTCCTGAGTAGCTAAGACCACAGCTATGTGCCACCATACGCAGCTGACTTATTTATTTTTTGTAGATATCGGGTCTTGCTATGTTGCCCATGTTATACTTGAACTCCTGGACTCAAATGATCCTCCTGCCTTGGCCACCCAAAGTGCTGAGATTACAGGGATAAGCCACCAAGTCTGACCATTATGTTTGTTTTTGCACACTATTTTGTTCCCCCCCACTCCCCATATAACATAGCATTCAGCGTGAAGTTGACACTTCAGTCTTAACAATTTCTTTGCCTTACTTACAAATTGGGCTTGTTTCTATTGATTCTATCTGTACATTTTACTAAGCTTATTTATGAGCCATGCTAAAGGTTTGTCTGTTTATTAATCTCACTTATCATTGGGGTTTGTGGTTTTTAGTGGAGTTATATCCATTTAAACTCACATTTAAGTAGTATAAATTTTTATACATGTCTAATGATTTGTTTGTTGTGGTTTCTTGCAAATTTGCTGTAGATACCATCTAGAATCAGTGGACTAAATTATTTATGGGCCCCTGTGGAGCATCGAACAGAAAGTTTTGTTCATGACTCAGGACTTGTAATGATTTCTTGCTCTGGGTATCTCTAAGATCTGTCACAAGTATCTCTAGATGGAGCTATTTAACCTTTTCTTTTATAAACTAAAGCCATAAGAAATACAACCAAAGGAACATGCTCATGCTGTTTGTTTGTAGGATTCTAGGCCATAACTTTTGAAGATTGCTTAATGCTGGGGGTTCCTGATAATGTGCACTGACTTCTTTATTCTTTTATCTTTTTCCTTATCAAAAAAGCCAGTTATGCTGGTAAACACCATGTATGAACAAAATAATTCTTTCTTTGGTCTGAGTCAACTGAGACCATTAACAATAATATTTTTATTTAAACCATTATTTTTTCCTAAAAAATCCAGAGTGTTTCTCTATCCAAAATAACATTGTTTTGTGAAATGGTAAGTTTAAAGAAATCTATGATAATAAATTCGCAAAAACAGAAACAAAAAATGTGCATAAGGTTGTTAAAAAATAAATTATGGTTTAATTTTAATTTTAGTGATGGAGCAAGTTGGGCTTCAGTCATAGACCAATATTTATTTTTAATAATAATGATATCATCTGATATCTCTCTATAGCTATTGATCTACCAATTTATATATCTACCTATTTATTATTATCTATTATTATATTCTAGCTGCTTTATATTTTGTCATTTAATCCTCAGAACAGAACAAGTCTGCTTTTTACATAATTACATATAAGTCAAATAGAAAGCACTGTCTTCAGCTCTTGGGCATGCTGTTAAGTGTGTGTTTTAGATGACATACAGAACACTCACTGTATGTTAAATTCATATTTTATACTGCATACTAGATCAAGTACTTCTTTTTGAATTGCATGAAGTTTTAGCTTGTCTTTTGGATGGTGAGTTCCTTGAAGGCAAAAACTGTGTCTCAATAATAGTTATATCCCTAGTTCTAAAAATTGTTTTATCCCATATCATAGCATGTGGGTAATTAGACTTAAATTTAATTAATTGAAATGGAATAAAATTAAACATTCAGTTTCTCAATGATACTAAGCACATTTCAAGTACTTCATAATTATCACTTGTGGCTAGTAGTTACTCTCTTGGATGAAGATCACATGACCATTTTCATTATTACAGAAAGTTCTACTGATGGCAATATTTAGGATACCAATTTGTCTATGAATAAATTCATTGGTTGAATTGATAAATATTTATCAAGTTGCTTATAAGATAAAGACATTAAGTGTAAGAGACAGAAAATCAAAAAGCACGATTGTTCTCCAGTTGTTTCCCTATCTTATAATTTTGTGAACAAAATAGACATTAAACAACTCAGTGTTAATGGGCATGTATTTAACAGTAGACTATTTCAGATTCACCATAGAAAGGCCTGTTTTTGAATTATCGGAGTAGGGCTTTTTATCAATCAGCAGCACATCCTAGTGAAAATATTTAACCTTTCCTTGGTTCCTGTGGCATAATTAGTATCAGAGGTACGGAAATCTATTCCTTTCTTTCTGGAACTATTAAAGGGAAAAGAGCAGCAGATGTTATAACTTTTTAAAATTTGTACAAATTTCAGTGTTAGATTAGAGATTTAACTACACTTCATGGAGAAGTGGGAGGAAAGGTAAAGCATTTAACACAGCAGGAGGACCATTAGTGCCCTGCAATAGGATGAACATAAGCAAAATTTTGTGCTGGCTTCCTGTTCTCATGATCTTGGGGGCTTTTTATTTCATTTGCTTCCATTATTTTCCTTTTGGTTTTCTGGCAAACAAGTTTTACATGTGTTCTGACATCAAAGTTAAACAGGGAATAATAAAGAAGCCTCATGAAGGCTTCTAGACCATTAGGTGATGCTAATATACTAATTATCTAAGAAGAAGCCACAGTCCTGTTGGTAAATATAGAGGACTCACTTCTGATGCCTGCTGCAATAAATAGATAACGCAGCTGTAAATTTTCTGGTAATTGATGTGATCATTAGTTTGAGTCATCCCAATTGGCTAGATTGTATTCCTTGAGCAAGTGTGGAGGGTGTTTATGTGTGATTACTGTCTCTGGGAAAACTGCACCTGGAATGGGTTTCCTCTACACCCCAAGGAGTGAGACTGCTGTAATTGCTGATGAAGGAAGCATGAAGATAAAACAGCAACAGCTGTTTAAAGAGTGGGTACATAGAATACATGGAACTCTGTGTGGCTTGAGAAAGAGAACATTTTGCTTAAAACAAGTGAAACATTTTATTTTAGGAATACCAGGATTCCAAGAAACAAGGAATGATTGCGTAATTGAAGATGAGGTGGTAGATGGTAATTGCGCTTCCCAACGTCTAGGGCAGACCAGCATTTGACTTTTGGCTTTTCCACAACTGCTGTAGAACGTGTAGAAGGCAAATTTCATAGAATTTGAAATGAGACTAGAATTCCTTCTCTGCTTCCATATAAGATTTTATTCATTCCAGACGCTGAAAATGACATCTGCTTGCAAACAATTTTTAAATGAATTAATGGCTTCCATATTTGGTAAAACTGAATGGGCTGGATTTTAACCTATGCCTAGTGTTCTATTATTGGAATGCTAAGCATGTGGGAGTTATTTATATCCTACTGCTCAAAGTCATTGCCAAGATCTGATTGCAAAAAATAAAAAATTGCAACCTCAGGCATAAATGGGTTAAAGATCCTGTACTGCTTTAGTAATTTCTAATTTCTATCTATTTATTTTAAAATGTGTATTCTTTGTAAGGTATTGAAAACAGCAACCAAAGAAACACTAATGGCAAAAAGCACTTTAATAGAAAGCATAAAATAATAATTATTTTCACCAGATCCATAAATTACATCTATCTGATTTAAATTTTTTATGTACCACCTGAAGATATCTTTAGTAAAACAAAAATAAGAGTTAAAAAGAAAAATTATATTTATTTCTACTTCATTCTTTCATTTCTTGGGAAGTAACACTTTTTATATCTTTAATGAGTTATATCCTAAGAGGGCTTTATAAATAGTATCTGAAACATTTTTTATGCCATATTTAGTGACTAAGCATGAAAATGATAAAAAGTGATACAGAAAACAAGAACTGAAAATATCATATAACAAAGAAAAGATTTTGTCTTCATTTGATTCTCAAGTTGCAGCTAGTTTTCAATCTACATTTTAATGTATGTTTGGCCTATATATACAAAAAGAGAAAAATATGACCTTTCAAGATTTACTTAAATCATAAATACTTTAAATAAATTATCTTTATATTCCTTTAAAGGGTAAAAGATTCAAAAGTAAGTAATATGTCATAAATATTATTAAAATATATTAACTAAATGATTGATACAATCTTTAAGGATTTAAGTTTTTAGATCTTTATTACAATGCAAATTGATAAAATGATTTTTTTCTTTTTTTCTTTTCCTTTTTCTTTTCTTTTTTTTGAGTCAGGTTCTTGCTCTATCACCCGGGCTGGAGTGAAGTGGCCACAATCATGACTTCACTGTAGCCTCAACTTCCTGTGCTCAGGCAATTCTCCCACTTCAGCCTCCCAAATAGCTGAGACTACTGGCACATGACACCATGCCTGGCTTATTTTTGTAGAGACAGGGTTTCACTATGTTGCTCAGGCTGGTGTCAAACTCCTGTGTTTAAGCAATCCTTCCTTGCCTCCCAAAGTGCTGTGATTATAGGCAGTAGCCACCGTGACTGCTGATAAAATGATCTTAAAAATTCTTAATGGGGTGGGCTTTCTATATCATAATTACTCTGAAATGAATCTGTGAGTCAAACAATGTTAAAATACAGTTTGGCAAATCTTAGATACTTTTCGTTGTTGGAAGTATTTGCTAACTGTGTTTTAGTTTTTTCTCCCTATGTCTCTGTCTCCCTTTCTCCTTTTTACTTTTTGCTTTTTAAAAGACATTATTTAGCCTTTCACAAAAGTCCAGAGTCACCAGGAAGTTGGATTAGATGATCAACATATTTTGAGAATATTGAACTCAAATCCTACAATCCAAAAGCCTTGACATTTCAGCTTCCCCATCTGCTGGACACTCCTAGCTCTTTCTGCATCTGTGTCTTGAAATACACCCCCCACTTCGAGAAACAAGACGTGATTTTAATTCTAACATTTCTTTTAAAATAGCCCAAACATGGTAAAATGGAAATCTAGAGCTCCCTGTAGACATTTGTTGTTGGTCCCTATTGGCTCCCAAGCATTCACACTCTTTCCTATTTGAGGAAATTTCCTAATTGTATTATGGTTGGCAGGGTCTCTTTAGAGTGAAGAGACCCTACCAACGTATGATCTATTCTTTTTTGGTTGGATATCCCTGCTCAGGGCTTACAAAGAATAGAAAAAAAAAGGAGTGATTTAGAATTTATGGACAGTAGCAAGCACTGCAGTGCAATAATTCACTGGCATGTATGCTACTCTGGGTAATATTAACCCAAGAGTTCCTGTGTTATGATGTAGGCTGCCTGCCCTCTTTTGATTCTCATTGGATTTTTGAGCCTTGGTTTTGAAGCGTCCACATAGATTGTGCAAGCTTGTCCATAGTTGTCTAATAATTATCTTTTTTCTGCTTAAAATAGCCAGAGTCAGTGTCAGTTGCTTACAGTAAAGAATCCTGTCTGGTGCAACTTTATTATCTAGAACTCAGAAGATAATTTTACTTTGATTTTTTTTCTGGTAATGAAATGCGATATTGAAATCTCATGAAGATCCCATTTTCCCGCAAACCTTCACTCTGATTAATGCAACACTTTAAGTGATCATTGTGAGAATGGCTCTGAGAAGCCATTTTTCTCAGTGGCTCTTGAAGAAAAGTTACAGAATAATGAAGAGTCAAGTGATGGAGTATGGCCTGCACATCAGACACATGACTTCTTATCCACTTCCTGCACATCATGAGCATACACAATTGATGCCTTCTTTTATTCCTTTAGACTGAAGGTGTCTAATAGCAAATGAGGAAGAGCTGCTTCCCATTCTTTCAAAGCTCTCTCTCTCAAGGGAGGAGAGATAAAGGGAGCTAGGGAGCCAGTGTTTCCTGAACATTATTTGTGAGTATATTTTCTTACATGTTTTCTAGCTACTAATTCTACACTAGTAGGGAAACAGTGAAGAGAGTTACCAACTAGTGCCAGATATTTTCCTTTGGCATTCTTAATTTTTAAATAATCCCATCACTTGATGATTTTGAGATTTTTTTTTAAACTAAATAATTTTTTTTTCCCAGAAACTGCAAACTTTTGTTGAAATCAGGTTGTCATTTTATTTCAAAAGTATTCCTGGTTTGTAATTCACTGGATTTCTGTTTTGTTGTAATCATGTATACATAGTTTTATGCAGAGTTACTGTATTAGTTTGTTCTCATACTGCTATAAAAATATTCCTGAGACTGGGTAATTTATAAGAAAAGAGGGTAAATTGGCTCATGGTTCTGCAGGCTGTACAGTCTTCTGCTTCTGAGGAGGCCTCAGGAAACTTGCAATCACGGTGGAATGGGAAGGGGAAGCAGACACATCTTCACATGGAGGGAGCAGAATGAAGAAAGAGAGAGAAGGGGGAGGTGCTACACACTTTCAAACAACCAGATCTCATGAGAACTCTAACACAAGAATAGCAAGGGAGAAGTCTGCCCCTCATGAATGAGTCGCCTCCCACCAGGCCCCTCCTCCAACACAAAATTATAATTCAACATGAGATTTGGGTGGGGACACAGAGACAAACCATATTGTTCTACTCCTGACCCCTCCCAAATCTCATGTCCTTCTCACATTTCAAAACACAATCATGCCTTCTCAACAGTCCCCCAAAGTCAATTCATTCCAGCATTAACTCAAAAATCCAAGTTCAAAGTCTCATCTGAGACAAGGCAAGTCCCTTCTGCCTATGAGCAGCCTAAAAAGTAAAAACCAAGTTAGTTAAAATACAATGAGGGTACAGGCAATGAGTAAATGCTCCCATTCTAAAAGAGAGAAATTGACCAGAACAAAGGGATTACAGGCCCCATGCAAGTTCTAAACCCAGCAGGAAAGTCATTAAATCTTGAAGCTCCAAAATAGTCTCATTTGACTCCTTATCTCACATTCAGACCACACTGATGCAAGGGGTGGGCCCACAAGCCCTTGGGAAGCTCTGTCCTTATGGCTCTGCAGCATACAGCCCCCTCAGCTGCTTTCATGGACTAGTGCCTGTGGCTTTTCTTGGTGCACAGCGAAAGCTGTTGGTGGATCTATCATTCTGGAGTCTGGAGGTTGGTAGTCCTCTTCTCACAGGTCCACTAGGCAGTGTCCCAGTGAGAACTCTGTGTGGGGACTCCAACCCCCACATTTCTCCACTGCACTGCCCTAGTAGAAGTTCTCCATGAGATCTCTGCCCCTGCAGCAGACTTCTCCCTGGTCCTGCAGGCATTTCCATACATCCTCTGAAATCTAGGCAGAGGCTCCTAGGCCTCACCTCTTGCTCTCTATGCACCCACAGGCTTAACACCATGTGAAAGCTGTCAAGGGTTGGCACTTGCACCATCTGAAACAATGGCTTGAGCTGTACCTTGGCCTCTTTAAACCATGGCTGGAGCTGGAGCAGCTGCCATGCAGGGCACCATGTCCCAAGGAAGCACAGAGTAGTGGGGCCCTGGGCCTAGCCCACAAAACCATTTTTCCCTCCTAGATCTCCAGGCCTGTGATGGGAGAAGCTGCTGTGTAGGTCTTTCAAATACCTTAGAGGCATTTTCCCCATTGTTTTGGCTATTAACATTCAGCTCCTCTTTTCTTATGCAAATTTATGTAGTAGTCTTGAATTCCTCCCCAGAAAGTGGGCTTTTCTTTTCTACCACAAAGTCAGGCTGCAAATTTTCCAAACGTTTACTCTCTACTTCCCTTTTAAATATTTTCAACCATTTATTTGCAAACACATATGAACATAACGCTGTTAGAAGCAGCCAGGTAAATTCTTGAACACTTGGTGTTTAGAAACTTCTTCCACCAGATGCCCTAAATCATCTCTCTTAATTTCAAAGTTCCATAGATCTCTAGAGCAGGGGCACAATGCCACCGGTCTCTTTGCTGAAGCATACTAAGAGTGACCTTTACTCCAGTTCCCAATAAGTTTCTCAACTCCATCTGAAACAACTTTAGCCTGGACTTTATTGTCCGTATCACTATCAGCATTTTGGTCACAACCATTCAAGTCTCTAGGTAGCTCCAAACTTTCCCATATCTTCCTACCTTCTTCTGAGCCCTCCAAACTGTTCTAACCTCTGGCCATTACTCAGTTCCAAAGTCACTTTCACATTTTCAGGTATTATAGCAATGGCCCACTCCTGGTACAAATTTTATGTATTAGTTTATTCTCACACTGCTATAAAGATATACCTGAGATTGGGTAATTCATAAGGAAAGAGGTTTAATTGGCTCACAGCTCTGTGGACTGTACAGGCTTCTGCTGCTGGGGGAGGAAATTTACAATCATAGCAGAAATTGAAGGGGAAGCAGACACATCTTCACATGGAGGGAGCAGAAGGAAGAAAGAGAAAGAAGGGGGAGGTGCTACATATTTTTCAAACAACCAGATCTCATTAGAACTCTATCACTGGAACAGCAAGGAGGAAGCCTGCCTTCAGGAATCAGTCACCTCCCACTAGGCCCCTTCTCCAACAGTGGGAATTACAATTCAACATGAGATTTGGGTGAGGACACAGAGTCAAACCATATGTTATCTCATCAGTTTCAATTGTATATTCTACTTTTTCAGAAATCTTTGATCTAGGGTAGAAATTGTTTTTGCAATAGAAGCTTTGCTCTGTGAATTGCTTTCAACTATATGCTCTACCCCATTGAAAAGTAAAGAAGTTACAGAAGAATACTTTTAAGTAGTGTACTTTGTTCAATTTGAATTTTAGTGAAGCACATAACTCTGAGTATATCTCAGAATGTAAATAATTTTTGTTTCAGATTTTCAAAGGCCTGAAAAATTACATCATACCAAGTAAAGTATGGTATTTCAGAAGGTAACAATAGTATGTTATACTAGAAAAACAAAAATTTATATTGCAGTCACTAAGCAGCACTGACTGGGAGTCTCATCAGACCATGAATAGAAGAGGTAACAGAGAGGGGTCATAGCATCATGTCTCTAGGAGAGACTTCAAAATTCTATTCATAAATTCCTAGGGCACTAGGACTAAACCACAGAAGGAATCGGCTGGATTAAAAGGCAAGGTGGGTGGGGGGGTGTTTGAAGGTAGAAAGCAAATGGCAAAAGTTTGCATTTCAAATTAACCGAAAGAAACATCAGAAGAAACAATTACCATTTTACTCCATGGACTAGCATCTATGTTATGCCTAGAACATAGCATAAATCCTAAGGATCAACCAGCATTTCCAGAAGCCCTTTTTCTCAGTCGAGTTTCACACAATTGTTTTAATATATGTATAGCAATAGCTTGAAGGAATTTTTAAGTTAGAGAAGGATTTATTGAATCTTATACTATGAAATTAGAACTATACTCCTTCCACCATGTGTATTGGGAGGGTAAGTATGAGATGCAGCTTGTAAATGGAAACACTAACTGAATTATTGCAATTCTAATGTTGATGTGTTCCCAGAATCATACCTCATTCTTCCATTCTCTTCAAATCTTTTAAAATACTGATATGTATCCAGTTGTGATTTGTTTCACTTTTTGTTCATACAAGGGTGTTTTTTTCAACTTCCAAGACTGCAGTGATGTTTATGCTTAACTTCATCATTTCAAATAACTGTTTTCAGTCCACAATTGTCTGCTGACTGTTACCTTTCTTTCCTTGACCATTGCTTGGAGGTGACTATAGCTGCTATTAAACTTGGATTTTAATATCCAGGGTGCTTCTACACATTGGAATTTTGCAGTCTCTCCAGCATATTTACATTTTCTTGTCTTTCTCACCCATTGTGGATTAACAGTTCATTAGAAAGCAAAATAATGGCAGGAAGTGAGGCTACTGTAGGGTAATCAAATGCATCAGTGAGCATCAGTTCAGCTGAGGAAAGCACAAGGTGATGGCTCAGTGTTCAGTGGCAGAGAGCATTTGCTAATATTTGCTCCACTGTACTGCCTCACTGGCCATGAGAACAATATGCGAGAGCTGTACTGCTCAATCTTAAAATAGATTTATATATGTCAATATGAAAGTATTTGAGACAAATCACATTCTAATAAATCAGCACCACACAGAAAAGTGGTCCAAGAGAAATGTATGCATAGAAAACACATCAAACATGACTTATAAATGCCACTCAGTAGGCAGCTCAAATGAATTTTTAATTCCTCTTCACAAGGACTCTTTGAAACTCAAGATTCTGTAGCATAGAAGCATTATTTCTGCTGTGATTCTAGCCTGGCTAGCCCTTTTTCTGCCCTGTCCAGTGTCTAATGCCATTTTTGGCCCAGGCTATTCAAGGTAGGAATGAACTCAGCAAATATATTCTGATCACCTGTTACGTGTAAGGCAGTATTCTAGGCTTTAAAAGCTCTTACTTCTGAAAGAAGGAATAATTTCCAAGTTAGGTCCACTTTGTGAACAGACTTCTCTGTTCATTTGGGACCCAGGAGCCATTATGCTTCCTGGGCAGCACATTCTCCCTGCCAAAGCTCAGGATTTTACTGTTTAACTCTTGTTAACAAGTAATCCACCCTCCAGTGAGGGATGACAACCTCATACTGCTTGCTAGTACATAGATGAAAGGGAGCAGATTTATAAAAAGATGTTACATCCTCAAAGTGGAATAGAGCGAGCCGAACCCACGTAACTTTAAAATGTGCCCCAGAATGTCTAAAATCTGACAACCAAAAGAATACTTGTTATTTCTTAGCCGTCTGTTAAGACATTAAAAAAGGCTTGCCAAGTGACAACCAGCATATGCACACATGACACATTAAAATTGTGAAAAATCCATGATTTGCTCAACAGGATGTGTCTCTAGCCCAACCTTGATGTTTGTGTTATTTTGTTCATGGTTTCCCTAAGTGCCACAGCAGACGAGACACCTTCAAATGGCAACACCTTGTTAAGAACATTATCGACATTATCAGGTTAGGCTGTAACATCATGTTTGAAGTGAAACCTTTCTTAAAACAAGTATTACGTCTCTACTTTAGGTATTATATTAATCTTTTGAATTTTTTTTTTTCAAGTAGAGGCGTCTCATCTTTTCACTTCCCTGAGCCACACTGGAAGAAGAATTGTCTTGGGCTACAAATAAAATACACTAACACTAATGATAGCTGATAAGCTAAAAAAAAAATCACAAAAAACCCCCCCCACTGTTTTGAGAAAGTTTACAAATTTGTGTAGGGCTGCATTCAAAGCCTAACACAAAGTCCTGGGCTGCATGTGGCCTGCAGGCTGCAGGTTGGTCAAGCTTGTTTTAAAGGAATGCGATGTTTGTAATATTAGTACAATATTAAATGGAAACTCAGTTTCAGAGACATATTGTAAGATACCATAAAACATTAACATTCCTGCATTCCTTCCTCCATAGAGCTCTTTTTAATATATTCTACTTGAATTAGCCATGTCTATGCCTAAATTGTGGAGAAAGGATGTCAAAGAGAAATGTAATTTAAAATTATCTGACCAAAACTGTGCTTATTTTTGTCCAATTTTAGTATACTCCTCTCTGTTACATATCCAGTAATGAATATCATGAGATACTGATTACTTCCTTTTTAAAATAATAATTGTAGATTAGAAATGCTGTTTATTCAGTATCTCTTTCTCAACAGGTGAATTATCTACACATTGTATGCCTTTTAGTAATTTCCCTGATCATTAACACCTCTATCAGTGGGGGGTGGGAAAATGCAAAGCTATGCGACAAAATTCTTGTTTTCCTTGTTAATAACATTGCAAGAAATCTAGAAAAGACTGTAATTAGCCTCTGACCACCATCTTATCTGGTCGAATGGAAGCAAGAGCTTCTTTGAAAATGGGACAATAAAGAAGGAAGAGCCGAGAGAAGGAAAGCAGGCAGGTACTGTTTATCAGCAGCACCCAGTTTACTTGTTTGGTGTGTACTTTGGTTGCTTATGCGGTGCAACTTTGGAGGCATTCCTCACATCTATTTCTACACCAAAAGTCTGGCCTGCTGACTGATGCTTGAAAAAAAATTTAAGGACTTTATTTCATAATCAGAAATAAGGCTAAAATTATTGGGAATAATAGCAGTGACATAAACACAGACTAAAGCATAGATTATAGTACCCCAGGATTCTTTCTAAGGATAGATATTGAAAAAGGACTGTCTTTACACTGAAGGAAGAAAAATGAAAAGACAAAAGGATGCATTTATATTAAGAAATGAGGAAGTAATACTGTGCCTAATCTGGAAAGTGAAGGAACATGTAAAAGAGACACTGGGCACAAATAATTATTTTCATCGTGTGTTAGGGCCAGTCCCACCCATCAGTTTAGGTGATCTAGAAACAAAAACACTTTCCCAAAAGTCCTGGTTGTTGTAAATGTTTGGAATGTATTTTCAACATAAATACTAAGCATATGTTTAATGTGTTGATTTTTCTTAAGTCTGTTCAATTACCTTCCTAGTTTGAAAAGAAATGAACTCACTATAAAATGTCATACCTTTAAAAAGTCTTGCTAACAAGCAGAAGTGCTTGTTTCCCCCATTACAGTTTCCTTAGAAGGTTGCTTGCATGTATCCTACTTTGTATTCCAGAGATTGGAGGCAGAACTGCAACATCAGTAAGAACATGAACTTTAGAAACACACTTAGCTTTGATTACTAACTTTGTCATCTATAAGTTATGACTTTGGACATGTTACTATCCTCTGCCTTAGTTTTCTTGTCTGTAAATTAATGAAAATAATACTGTGTCATGAAATTAAGAGCAGTGAATGAGACTGTATATGCAAAGTGCTTTACCAAGCCTGTCAGATTCTAAACACTCAGTAAATGAATGATAGCACTGCGGTTGATGGTGTAATGGTGATTATGAGATTTAAACTTTTTAACTCAGTAAGCATAAGATCCTTAAATTAAGGGACTATGATTTATCTGTTTTTATGTGCTTGAAATATAGGATCAAATTGCACAGGGTAAGTATATTTAACTCGTTAAGTAGAGAACTTTAGAGTTTTGACTTAATTGGGGATAGTTCTTTTAAGTTGGTAAAAAAAAAATAATTACAACCATGAAATGTTAGAAAACATGTAATTGGATTACTTAAAAAACATGTGATAACTTGAGTTTTAAGCCTTATCCTTAGCAAACTAATGCAGGAACAGAAAACCAAATATTGTATATTCTCAGATATAAATGGGAGGTAAATAATAAGAACACATGGACACAAAGAAGGGAACGACAGACACTAGGGCCTACTGGAGACTGGAGGCTGGAGGCTGGGAGGAGGGGAGAGGCTCAGAAAAATATCTATTGAGTACTAGGCCTAGTACCTAGGATGATGAAATAATCTGTACAACAAACCCCTGTGACACGAGTTTACCCATATAACAAACCTACACGTTTCCTTGAACCTAAATTAAAAGTTAAAAAAATAATAAGAAAAAAATATGACCACACAGAGGTCATTTGGAAATATTATTTATTGATGAACTAACAAAGATTAAAGTTGCTAACTTAAATGACATTAAACAGCATTTCTAAGGTGTTTAAAAATTATGCTTATGAAATTGAATAAAAGTTTCTTTATTTTATATGGTTTTTATGTCAACAATTTTTTTAAATTTCTATTTTTAATTTAGTAGATATTAAGGGATATAGAAACGGAATCTGAAAGAGATTTTATAAACTTATTTAATATGAGCAGAAATGAAAAGAACTGAGAATGTTTATCTAAAATAATACAAAATTCTGGAGAGGAAGTACCATCAATCTTCAAATACATATAGAACATTGATATGTGCTTTCAGTCAGGATTATTTTGGCTGCAAGTGACAGTAAAAAAAAGAATGCATTATACAACTGAAAAGTGCGGGAAATAGATCTGCTTTCCTATTTGACTGTGTATTTCAGGACCCAGTCACTCTTTCTGTTCTTCCTTAGTGTATGTTGGCTCCATTTCCAGAGAGGCTTTTGCTCCCCATGGGTAAGATGGTGGCCAGAGGATCTCTACCTCCAAGACCACTGAAACAATGAGTGTTTCTCTTGCTCAGCAATTCAAAGTAAAACTCCTAGCCTGAATTAGGTTTTGTTCTCTTTTCTGAAATATTAACTATGGTCTTGGGAGTGCTATGCGTTCATGTTTGAATCATAGGCCCACCCCCTGGAGATAGTAGCAATCAACAGTACCAGACCCAAATGTACCACAATTTGATGAGAGGTGATACTTTAGAGAAAAACTTGGGTGCTGGGTTCTGAGGAAACGAAGAGAATGGATAGCTACTACAGCATAGAAGAGGGAGCCCGCTGTATTCTGTTTCGCTAAATGGGAAGGATTTGGAATCAATTGGAAAAAAAAATAGTTGTGAGTCAGATTTCAGTTCAACAAAAAGAAGAACCTAGTATTTAGAACTCACAAAGAACTGACCCACCTGAAAATTTAGAGTAGCTTGTTTTGAATTTCTTTTGAAAAGAAAGTGCTTGTTTTGAATTTCAAACTTGCTGAGAATTTGTTGCATCAATTTCTAGGTAAAGATTTTAGAACAACTGAAAAGGAAAGTCTATTGTTGGGAAGAATGTATTACTCAACATATTGAATATTTAATTATAATATATTTCCTGGAAAGGTTAATTGGTGTTCTTTTCTACAAACAACAATAAGCCTGTGAAGCTTGTCTTCAAGCTCAGGCTTGGTGGCCATCTGTGGGAGACTGGAGTAGATAGATGATCTTTAAGATATTTTTTTAGTCTGTAGGTGGTTACTAGATTTCTTCTGTTAAGTTTGAATGTGATAAATAGATCATATGCTAAATTCTTTTAAGGGTATGTATATAAAACAATATTACCTAGGGACTTGCTTGATAGAAGCACAGAAGGTCCTAGAGGAAGAACTTTCCTCAGAAGGCAAAATGCTTCACTGAGAATTCACATATAAACAATCTTAATGTCCATATAATGGTATAATGTTTTTTTTTTAATTTTGATATTTAAACTTAGAAATGTTCCCTTTAGTTTTTCATTTTGCAGTTACCCCCACTAAAGAAGATAAACACTACATCTCTCTATTATGATAATTTTTAAAATTTATTTGTTTTTTAATTTTTTATTGTACTTTCGCTTCTGTGATGCATGTGCAGATCATGCAGGATTGTTGCATAGGTACATACATGGCAATGTGGTTTGCTACCTCCACCCCCCGTCACCTATATCTGGCATTCCTCCCCATGTTATCCCTCCCCAACCTCTCCACCCCCCACGGTCCCTCCCCTAGTCCCCCCCCCCAACAGACCCCAGTGTGTGATGCTCCCCTCCCTGTGTCCATGTGTTCTCATTGTTCAACATCTGCCTATGTGTGAGAACATGTAGTGTTTGATTTTCTATTCTTGTGTCAGTTTGCTGAGAATGATAATTAATTTTTATATGAAACTATATGATTAGAACTAACAATCTCTCTAGTCTTTTTGTGGTATGTGTGCAATGTTTGAGGCATGCAGAGTGCAATCTTTTTTTTTTTCCATAAAAGGGAGGAACTCAAAAAGGTGATATATGGTAAAGAATCCTTGATTTTTGTTTTCAAATAATTTTCTGTTCATAGAAATTTAAACAGCAAATGAGGAAAAGGAAGAAATAATTACTAAATATCAATTATATACTAGGTGCTTTATACAATTGATCTCATTTAATCTCCACATTATCTAGAGGTATAGCTATAAATAACTCCATTAATACATGAAAAACACAACTTTTATAAACGTTTGCATACCTTACCTGAATTAAGTCATTTAACAAAATATATGACCTTGTCCAAGGTCATACTCATCAGCTGGCAGAGCCTAGATTTAAATCTGAATCTATCCATTTCTTTTTTTTTCCTCAGTGTATTTCTTTTTTTTAAAAAATTATAATTTAGGTCCTGGGGTACATGTGCAGATTGTAGAGGATTGTTACATAGGTATATATGCCATGGTGGATTGCTGCATCCATCCCCCTGTCACCTAAATTAGATATTTCTTCTAATTTTACCCTTCCCCAATACCCCAACAACCTGCAATCCCTCCCCTAGCTCTCCCATCCCCCAACAGGCCCCTGTATGTGATGTTCCCCTTCCTGTGTCCATGTGTTCTCATTGTTCAACACCCACTTATGAGTGAGAACATGCGGTGTTTGGTTTTCTGTTCTTGTGTCAGTTTGCTGAGAATGATGGTTCCCAGCTTCAGCCATGTCCCTGCAAAGGACTTGAATGCATCCTTTTTTTATGGCTGTATTCCATGGTAAATATCCATCCTTTTTTATGCATAGTGTTCCATCGTATATATGTGCCACATTTTCTTTATCCAGTCTATCATTGATGGGCAATTGTGTTGGTTCCTCCAAGTCTTTGCTATTGTAAACAGTGCTGCAGTGAACATACATGTGTATGTGTCTTTATAATAGAACCGTTTATAATCCTTTGAGTATATATCCAGTAGTGAGATTGCTGGGTCAAATGATATTTCCAGTTCTATACTTGAGGAATCACCACACTTTCTACCACAGTGGTTGAACTAATTTACACTCCCACCAACAGTGTAAAAGCATTCCTGTTTCTCCACATTCTCTCCAGCATCTGTTGTCTCCAGATTTTTTAATGATAGTCATTCGAACTGGCATGAGGTGGTATCTCAATGTGGTTTTGATTTGCATTTCTCTGATAACCAGTGATGGTGAACTTTTTTCATATGTTTGTTGGCTGCATAAATTTCTTCTTTTGAAAAGTGTCTGTTCATATCCCTCACCCACTTTTTGATGGGGTCGTTTGTTTTTTTCTTGTAAATTTGTTTAAGTTCTTTGTAGATTCTGGTCATTAGCCCTTTGTCAGATAAATAGATTGCAAACATTTTTTTCCCATTCTGTTGGTTGCTGGTTCACTCTAATGATAGTCTGAATTGCTGTGCAGAAGCTCTTAAGTTTAATTAGATCCCATTTATCTATTTTGACTTTGGTTGACATTGCTTTTGGTGTTTTAGTCATGAAGTCCTTGACTGTGCCTATGTCCTGAATGGTATTGCCTAAGTTTTCTTCTAGGGTTTTTATGGAATTAGGTCTTATGTTTAAATTCTTAATCCATCTGGAGTTAATTTTTGTATAAAGTGTAAGGAAGGGGACCAGTTTCAGCTTTCTGTATATGACTAGCCAGTTTTCCCAACACCATTTATTAAACAGGGAATCCTTTCCCCATTGCTTGTTTTTGTGAGGTTTGTCAAAGATCAGATGGTTGTAGATGTGTGGTGTTGCTTCCAAGGCCTCTGTTCTGTTCCATTGGTCTATATCTCTGTTTTGGTAACAGTACCATGCTGTTTAGATTACTGTAGCCTTGTAGTATAGTTTGAAGTCAGGTAGCATGATGCCTCCAGGTTCGTTTTTTATTTTTTTTGCTTAGGATTGTCTTGGTTATGTGGGCTCTTTTTTTGGTTCCATATGAAGTTTAAGGTGGTTTTTTTCCAGTTCTGTGAAGAAGGTCAATGGTAGCTTGATGGGGATAGCATTAAATCTATAAATTACTTTTGCCAGTATGGCCATTTTCACAATATTGATTCTTCCTAGCCATGAACATGGAATGTTTTTCCATCTGTTTATGTCCCCCTCTCATTTCCTTGAACAGTGGTTTGTAGTTCTCCTTGAAGAGGTCCTTTACATCCCTTTTTAGTTGTATTCCTAGGTATTTTATTCTCTTTGTAGCAATTTTTAATGGGAGTTGGCTCAGGATTTGGCTCTCCATCTGTTATTGGTGTATAGGAATGCTTGTGATTTTTGCACACTGATTTTGTATCTTGAGACTTTGCTGAGGTTGCTTATCATCTTAAGGAGATTTTTGGCCTAAGACAATGGGATCTTCTAAATATACAATCCTGTCATCTGCAAATACAGACAATTTGATTTCCTTTTTTCCTAATTGAATATCCCTTTTTTCTTTTTCTTGCCTGATTGCCATGGCCAGAACTTCCAATACTATGTTGAATAGGAGTGGTGAAGAGGGCACCCTTGTCTTGTTGCAGTTTTCAAAGGGAATGCTTCCACTTTTTTGCCCATTAGGTATGATATTGGCTGTGGGTTTGTCATAGATAGCTTTTATTATTTTGAGATATGTTCCATCAATGCCTAGTTTACTGAGAGTTTTAGCATAAAGGGCTGATGAATTTTGTCATAGGCCTTCTCTGCATCTATTGAGATCATCATGTGGTTTTTGTCTTTGTTTCTGTTTATGTGGTGAATTACGTTTATAGATTTGTGTATGTAGAACCAGCCTTGCATCCCTGAGATGAAGCCTACTTGATGGTGATGGATATGCTTTTTGATGTGCTGTTGGATTCAGTTTGCCTTTATTTTACTGAAGATTTTTGAGTCAATGTTCATCATGAATATTGGCCTGAAACTTTCTTGTTTAGTTGTATCTCTACCAGATTTTGGTATCCGGATGATGTTGGTCTCATAAAATGAGTTAGGGAGGATTCCCTCTTTTTGTATTATTTGGAATAGTTTCAGAAGGAATGGTACCAGCTCCTCTTTTACATCTGGTAGAATTCAGCTGTGAACATGTCTGGTCCTGGACTTTTTTTGGTTGTTAGGGTATCAATTGCTGCCTCAACTTCAGACCTTGTTATTGATCTCTTCAGGGATTCAACTTCTTCCTGGTTTAGTCTTGGGAAGGTGTAAGTACCCAGGAATTTATCAATTTCTTCTAGATTTACTGGTTTATGTGCATAGAGGTGTTTGTCATAATCTCTGATGGTAGTTTGTATTTCTGTGGAATCAGCGGTGATATCCCTTTCATCATTTTTTTATTGCATCTATTTGATTCTTCTCTCTTTTTATTAGTCTGGAATATTCATTTCTAAACCCACTCTTTTTTCACCACACTATGTTGCCTTTCTAAGAAAGGAAATGAAACCAAAAAGAGTCTGTTTTCTACTGATTCCAGAGAGTACTACAAAGTTTATTGTTTCTGATTTACTTGACATTTCTGTTGATCTTCAAATTTACTTGCATATATGGGAGGTAAGGTCCTATGGGGGAAATTAATAACTTCAGATTATTAAGACAAAGATGTAAATCAGTATTGAATCCATTATTTGGTAAAAAAAATACAGAAAATTTTGGTAATTCACTATATTATTTTATATAATGGTAGTGACAATGGTTTACATTATGGCAATGATTTCTGTAGGGTTCAGCATTCACCTTTATTACCTTATATCAGCTTCACTTTTTATTGTGTTGGAATAGCCATATTTCCTTTTTATTATTCTTCTAAGAGTGAGCTTATTTAAAATTAGTATATAAATTTACAACTTTTTCTCTATTGAAATAAGAAAGAAAGTAGCTTGTTTTGAATTTCAACATTGCTGAGAATTTGCTGCATCAATTTCTAGCTAAAGATTTTTTAACAACTCCAAAGGAAAGTTCATTGTTGGGAAGTATTTACTATGCAACATATTGAAGATTTAATTGTAATACTATTTCCTGAAAGGTTAATTGGCTTTCTTTCCCACAAACAATAATTGCACTCAACTATGAACTATATGGTCTCCAACTTCTAAAATAAGAACTGACACATGGAAAGTTATAATTTCATGAAAATTATTTTCTCATGTATGAAAAAGTTGACGTAAAACTAGGTTAACAAAAGGCTTTTGAGAATTTTGAGGACATTAAACAAACAAACAAAAAAAAGGAAACATCCCAGCACCAATGAAAGGCAACAGTTAGACAGGGATCTTGTAATGTCTCCTGCTTGTCAGATGTGTTCTTTGGAGCCTGTTAGAACAATATTAATTTCACATTATATCTGATCCTCATGAAATGAATTGCTGCTGTATTATACATTTTATGGGATGTTTAAAAGAGTTTACATCTGGCTGTGGAAGTTAAACATTTTCATGAAATCTTGGTTGAACTTTTAGGAACAACCCACAGTTCTTGCCTGTTGTTAGGTGTGACTATGGGCAATAAAGAGAATATTGTGTTCCTTACTTTCTTAGTGTGGTCAACTTTTTAAAGACAGAAAGACACACATATCTTCTAAGAGCCCACAGGGATTATGACTTGGGGTAGGAATGAGCTGCAGTACTGTATCTAAGTGATATAGCAGAGTATATCACTGTCCTGTCAAGAGGACAGGAATTGCATGTAGTGTTCTACTCTACAACTTTAAGACTACAACTTTAAAACCTTAGCCAATTTACTTCCTCATCTGTAAAAGGGAAATAAAAGTAACTATATTGTGGTGTTGGTATAAGTATCAAAAGACCTAACATATATGAGTGTTCAGTAGATAGTAGGAACTCCATAAATTTTTACTGTTACTTGATTTAAGAGAATTAGAAGGACCCAGGGAATCAGTGGAGAGGACACTCAATAGGAAAAATTTAATATTTATGATGGATCATTGTTTTCCTAATTATGTGAATGTAACTATTACATACAAAATATCACAAGCGTGAGAGGTGAAAGAAGTAGGTTCTAGTAACAATAGCTACTAACTAGCTCTGTAGGTAAGTCGGTTATCATTTCTATAAAAGGAGGGTGGTAGGCTAGATTAGGCTTTCTAGATCTTATTTTAATTTTTTTATTTATTTTAAATGGCTCTTTAAAATATGAATTTTATTTTTTAAATCCACATATGTAATATTTTTATCAAGTCTTATTTAGTAAGAAATTCTTTATGAGAAGCTAACTCTGTACAAGGCACTGCCCTAGGCATAGGGTATATAAAAACAGCAGTCCTTGTTCCTCAAGAATCCTGCAGTAGAGATAGATAAGTATAGGTCCCCAAACAGTAAACAATGACCACATGACACTTCAGAAAATAGTCAACTCATTTTTATAAGAGGAAAAGAGAGTCATCTATGTGTTTACTCAGTTACTCATACAATATTTTTGAATTTCTATTGAATGTCATGTATTGTGATAACTGCTGTGATATTCATGGAATTTATAAGCAGAGTTTTTCAGAAGAAATTGGATGTACTTTCTGAAGAGAGAGATCTAGGCTAAAGACAAATGCTTTGGGATTTGAAGTCATGCAGATAGATGCGCTTTTGGAGAACTCAGACATTTAAGGAGAGGGCAGAAGAAATGTGCTCCCAAATAATTCTGAAAAAGAGGTTTTAAGGAAGTGAGGGAAATATAGGAGTTATTTGGGTTGTGGAAGCCATGATAGCAGAGAGTTTCTGGAAGGGAAAATGGGCAAATAGTGGGTGAGAAATATTATAAGATGTGAATTCAACAGTTGGAAGTGTTTTGATATCCATAAGAAGAGTCTTAGTGAATGAGTCAGGATGGAAAAAATGTTAAAGCATGTTGAAGAATAAACAGCATATATATAGAAATCCAGCCAGTGTTAATTATTGCTTTAAAAATTTGATTGTGAAGACAGGACAAAATTGTGCAATGTTCTGATGGGGAGCATTAGATAGAATACACAGAGGATCAGACACGGAGATTAGATTCCAGACATTTAGAGTGTTTGTCTAGTTCTCTCCTCCTGATTCTTTATATTGCACTTCAAGATGGAAATATCCAATTATTTTAATTTCCATGGTTGTTCCTATTTAATCTACTCAACCAGTACTTAGGTAACATTTTAAGGGCTTCTGCTAGTGCTCTGAAGTGCTTTTGCATTTCACAAAGAATTAGCAAGACTTACAGTCAAACAATGACATAAGTATGTATTGAAACGTGTGCCTTGAATAAGGTTATGTGTCTCTGTAAAATCTACACTAGGAAAATATTTTTTATTTTCCTGTGAAAGAGTAATGAAGTGGCTTCCTTTTGTGAAAATTTGAAAGAGTTCAGTCAAAGCTCTCATAGTGAGTACTATGATCGAATACTTGTCCCCTCCAAAAGTCATGCTGAAATTTAATCCTCAATGTGGTAATATTGAGAGGCAGGGGCTTTAACGGGGCTCTGCTCTTATGAATGGATTAATCATGAATAAATGGATTAATGGGTTATCATGGGAAGGGAACTGGTGGTTTTATAAGAAGAGGAAGGAAGATCTGAGCTGGTAAACTAGCATGCTCAGTCCCCTACCAAGTGATATCCTGTGCCACCCGGGCCTCTCCAGAGAGTTTCCACTAGGAAGAAAGCTCTTACCAGATTCAGTCCTCTGATTTTGGACTTCTCAGTCCCCATAACTGTAAGAAATACATTTGTTTTCTTTATAAATTACCCTGTTTTTAGGTTTTCTGTTATAAGCAACAGAAAATAGACAAAAACAATAAGTCCAAGAATTTTGAAAAACTTCTATAGTGAAGTCTGACCTAGTTAACAATTATTTATTACGTTATCTTCAGCTTTTTTTCTTCATCCTTCTCTAGGGAATGAATTGCAGAGGTGTATGAGCTAAAATATTTCCCTGTGTTCAGCTTTAACCTAATATGCTAGTCTGCAACTCAGAAGAACCTGCAGTTTGGATGCAATACAGTATGTAGTTTTTGAAAACAGGATGATAACCACTGTGAGGCAAGCCGATAGCCTTCTGGTCTCTGGAGAGGTCAGATCAGCAGGAAGCCTGTTAGTACAAACACGGGGCTGAGCTTTCAGCTGGCTTGCCTTGCCCGGAGGTTTTTTTTTCTTTTACTCTGTTCCCAGGGACAACACTGCTTCTGGTTCTGGATAGTGCTTTGTTTTCTTTTTCTCCTGAACACATTCCACCCCTCCCCCAACTTTAATAGTTTAACAAATGTCATATGGCAAAAGTATCACAACTCTTGACTAGGCACAGTTCCCGTTTCTCCACAGGAGACTTGCCTTATTTCCACTTGTCTTCCTGGAATCTCACATCCTGCACTCAGATGTGGCTGCCAATCTTGCTAGGAAGTAGGTTCTTTACTCTTACAGTGTTGAGACATCTAAGAAAGCAACTTTTGTATTTAGATACCTTTTTAAAGAGAGAAACTGTTCATTTTGGACAGCAATCTTTATCTCTTAAAAAAAGCACTGTGTTTTATATTCAGTTTATTGGAGTTGTCAAATTGTTGAAGCTGATTCAAAAGGCACATGTTAATGGATCTATGTGAAGATCATGAAAATAATAATGTGAATATAGCTAAATGTTGTGTCATTTTGAAAAATATGAATTATAACTTAGTAAAGGCAGATTTGATGAGACTTAATGTATTGCAGCCAAATCTCATAAAGTTAGAAAAATTGGTAGATTTGCTTTGCTCTGACCAATGGAATTTGGTCGGTGAATTTCTTATTTTAACTTGTGTAGTAAGAGTCTGCCTTTACTGAAACACTGCAGAATGCTACAAAATGATGAAACTATTAATCTGTATTCTAAAGGAACATGATCTGTTTTTTTAGAGTCTCATGTGTCATTGAAGAAGGCTCCAAGAATATGCAGCAAAAAATAATTGTGAGGGAGAAGAGGTAATCGTGGTGTGTTGGGGTGGCAACATTTTTTTTTAAGAGGTGGTAGGCTTACGTAGAGCTCAGCGTGAGCACAACTGGGATGTCTTCTGGTAATCTCAGAAACCTTTAATTCATATGTTCTGTGAGAATGTAACATGAAATGGAGATTAAGGTTTCTGAGGTGGGCAATGGGTACAATAGTGAGAGAATATAATGAATGTCTTAGTCTTATTTTAAAAAGTTACTTGCCATTACACTTTTGGGATTAGGTTGGAGGTAGTAAGATAGTCTGAAATATGATATAGATGTAATGTGAGTCTATTATTTCATCATTGTCTATTAATTTTTTATTATTTTATTTAGAATTATAATGTTTATCTTAGGAGCTTGTTGCCGTTTGCTTTGAAAAGTTAATTCTGTTTACAAATGAGGTTTGGCATGAAATGAATGCAGTTTTAGAATTAAGAATAATTTATTCCTATCCCCAGTTTCATTGATGAAGAAATTGAGGTTCGAAGAGACTGAGTGACTGGTCCAGGGACACATAAAAATATGTTGGTTAAGAAGGCAACTAATTGATAATACAATTCTGCATTCAGTACCTTTCTTCTGTTTCACATTTGCCATATACCCTAAATGATTTAGTTGTGTATGTGTTTGTGTATGCATATGTGTGTGTGTGTGAGTGAGGTGCATGACACAAAATTAGTCATATTGCATATGCTTCATGACACTTGTGTAGGAGGATTTCTACTACTAGAAGAGTATCTACTGCTCAAAGTACTACATTTCTAAGTATTAAGGGGGGCTATTAAGTAACATACAATTGTACTTGAAAGTGAGATCACTTTTCTGCCTATAGATATTTCACTAAACTTTTATATACACAAATACAGAATTGCTTTAAAAATGAAAAAATAATTGTGTATGTTAGACTTCATATCTATAGTTTTTCCCTCTTTTCTTTCTTATCTTTCTCTTTCTTTTTCTCTCTCCTCTTCCCTCTGTCCCTCCTTTCCTTCCCTTTTTCTTTCTCCCTCCATCACTTCCTTTCCTTTCCTTTCCTTCCCTTTCTCTCTTCCTTTTTCTATTGACGATAATAATTTATCAAGACTGTCAAAATATAAGATTACAACAAATTTAGTTTAAAGATCTTCATTGACTTTAATTTGTAATTCTAGAATTGGGCAATATCTCATTCTATGAAATAGAGAGTGCTCCTGTGAGCCAAGCAGAGGAGCTTGGTTTTGCAGACAGGAAAAGGATGAGGAAAGCAGAATTTGAAATCAAAAAGAAGATTGCTGCTTCAAAGTTACTTTTCTTGTAAAGGTTAAAGTAGATGGGGATTTTCTTATTATTCTTGCCAAAAATCAGCCTGTTTGGGATATCTTTCTCTCTCTCCTGTTTTCTCAGAAACTCAGTTAAGTTAGTTTTGGGTTGGTGGTGTGGAACTTTAGCATAAGCGACTCCATTTTGGTTTTATCTGTTGGGCCTAGTGCAAGAGTGCAGTTTAAACTAAAGGCCTCCTATAAATTTATTTACCAAGACCATACCAGCCATTGCACTGCAGAACATAAATTGTTTTATCTGTGGTGAGTTTGAGTAAGTAGCATATAGGCAGATAAATATCATAACATCCACTTTTGAATCAAACATTTAAATTTACATGCTATCTTCTCATATATCATTTCATACAATCCTCATGTAACTTTGTGAGGCACATGTGTTTTGAAGGAAGGAAGCTTGGCATGAAGTTATATGCCAAATCCACAGATAGGATTTCATGCCTAGGAGCAGCCATTACATTGCAGGGTCCAAGGGAAACTGAAGGTTCACTGAAAACCGTCAAAAGGCAGATTAATAGGAAAAAAGATACACAAAATTTATTAATATGCAACTTGTGCATAGGGTTATACAAAATATGAACTCAAATAGGGACCAGATGGTTGATGCTCAAATACTTTCCTCATAGAGTAGAAATGTAAGGACCGGGGATGCAGACATTAAGGGAAGGTGAGGGGCAGAGTTGCATAGGGAAAATGTTGTCTTATTATGTAGAAAAAGTTCCCCCAGGTAATCTCTTGGAATTTCCTTCGGAAGAAGAGATGAAAAGTCTGTCTGATCATGGCAGCAACTCCCAGTTTCTTTCTCTTCTCCGGTGGTTTATCTTTCCTGGTTATTTGGTGAGATCCACAGGAAGAGAGTTTAAGACAGTAGCATTTCTTTTGGAAAGAAGCTTTCTTGGTCAAGTAAGGAAATTCCAGAGAGAATCCCTCCTTATACTTGGATGGGGTTGAGGACAAGACAAGCTTACAGGGACCTTGGTTCTGAGACACCTTTAAAGGCCTCTACATGTTTAAAAAACCAGGCTTTGGGGAATCATTTTCTAAGACCCAACAGTAGGACCTCTGGCAACTTAGTGAAGCACAAGGTGAGTTTGACTGCATGTTCCTCTTTGGCAGCATACTGAATTCATGATGTGCATTTCTTGAAATCCCCTCCTTCCATTGGGTTCCTCAAGTTCCTAAGTGACCTTCAGTAGATGTAAGGCAGCCTGCACCTCCAGCTACTCCCTCTATAGTGCTTCTTTCTTTATAATGTTTCTAGATCATTTTCCATCCCCTTCACCTTCGATTTTCATATTTGCTAACAGCAATTGAGTCAGAGTATTAATCACCGTTTTAATCATTGCAAAAATATAGTTATATTCTTAAAATATTCCTTTTCTTTAAGAATGAGGACTATATTACCGTGGGAATTTCCTGCAGCAAAGAACAGGGGGAGATATTTGGAGTAAGCAGCATTTAAGAATAGACAGCAGCCTGTCCTGTCCTTCATTAGGGAGTTCCTTGACTACCTATCTGAAGAGGCAAAAAGAAGTGTCATTAATGATTTTCAAAAGGCGTATGGGGATCATCTCTTCTTTTAATTTGAACAGTCCTGAAATGAGATTCTGAAATATAGCCACTGCCCTGATCTCCCAGTAGTAATAGCTTTGGCGAAAACTAAAATTCCTATTATCCATTAAGATAAAATACTTTATCCCTATTATACCTAAGTGACATTGTGAAATTGTTTTATTCAGTAGAAATGAAAGAGAAAGATGTGGTAAAATTATTATATACATAAAGTGTGGCTGTGTCTATATTTGTATGGAATGGTAAGAAGTGATAGGCAGAATAATAGGCCCCAAATATCTCTATGCTCTTATCCTTAGTTACTTTACATGGAAAAAGGGACTTTGCAAATGTGATTAAGATTAAAGACATTGAGAAGAGGGGGGTCATCCTGGATTATTCTGATGCTCCTAATATAAGCATGTAATTCCTTCAAAGCAGAGAACCTTCCTCGCTGTAGAAAACAAGAGAAATGATAGCATGAGAAGGATTCAACCAGCAGTTACTGGCTTTGAAGTTGGAAAAAGGGATCACAAGCCAAGGAATGTGGGCAGAAGCCAAAAAGCTGGAAAGAGGAAGGAAACAAATTCTACCCAAGAGCCTCCAGAAATTAATGAAGTCTAGCTGATACATTGATTTAAGCCCAGTGATACCATGTTGAATTTCTGACCTGAAGAACTGTAAGAGAAGGATTTGTTAAGAAGGGTACTCACATTTTAAGTGTATCATGAACAACTACTAAATGAAGTTAGTAGCAATAGTTAACACTTTTATAATGCCTCATATACACTAGACATTTTTCTAAGCATATTGTTCTTACACTGCTATAACGATACTACAGGAGATTGGGTGATTAATAAAGGAAAGAGGTTTAATTGACTCACAGTACTACATGGCTGGAAGGCCTCAGGAATCTTACAGTCATGGTGGAAGGTGCATGGGAAGCAAGGCACATCTTACATGGCAGCAGGGGAGAGATAGAGCAAGCATGAAGGGGGAACTCTCAAACACTTAAAATCATCAGTTCCAATGAGAACTCCCTAACTATGATGAGAACAGCATGGAGAAAATCATTCTTGTGACCCAGTCACCTCTCAAGGGCTCCCTGCCTTGGCACCTGTGGTTTACAATTCTAGATGAGATTTGGGTGTGGACACAAAGCCAAATCATATCACATATTAACCCTCAATAATCTAATGTCTTCTCTTTCTTTTTTTTTTTTGTACTTCAGATTCTGGGGTACATGTGCAGACCATGCAGGATTGTTGCATAGGTACATTCATCGCAAGGTGGTTTGTTGCCACCATCCCCCATCACGTATACCTGACATTTCTCCCCACGTTATCCCTCCCCCCACCCTCCCTCCTACTATCCCTCCCATAGCCCCCTGCCAACGGACGCCAGTGTGTGATGCTCCTCTCTTTGTGTCCAAGTGTTCTCATTGTTCAACACCCGCCTATGAGTAAGGACATGTGGTAATGGTTTTCTGTTCTTGTGTCAGTTTGCTGAGAATGATGGTTTCCAGGTTCATCCATGTCCCTACAAAGGACATGAACTCATCATCTTTTATGGCTGCATAGTATTCCATGGTGTATATGTGCCACATTTTCCTTGTCCCATCTATTATTGAGGGGCATTTGGGTTGGTTCCAGGCCTTTGCTATTGTAAACAGTGCCATGCTGCACGTGTGTGCATGTATCTTTATAATAGAATGATTTATAGTCCTTTGGGTATACACACAGTAATTGGATTGCTGGGTCAAATGGAATTTCTATTTCTAGATCCTTGAGGAATCCCCACACTGTCTTCCACATGGTTGAACAAATTTACACTCCCAACAACAGTGTAAAAGTGTTCCTATTTCTCCACATCCTCTCCAGCATCTATTGCCTCCAGATTTTTTAAGGATTGCCATTCTAACTGGCATGAGATGGTATCTCAATGTTGTTTTGATTTGCATTTGTCTAATGACCAGTGATGATGAGCATTTTTTCATATTTGTTTGGCTTCATATATGTCTTCTTTTGAAAAGTATCTGTTCATATCCTTCACTCACTTTTTAATGTTTTTTTTTTTTTTTTCTTGTAAATCTGTTTCAGTTCTTTGTAGATTCTGGTTATTAGCCCTTTGTCAGATGGGTAGACTGCAAACATCTTTTCTCATTCTATTGCTTGCCAGTTTGCTCTAATGATTGTTACTTTTGCTGTACAGAAGCTCTGAAGTTTAATTAGATCCCATTTGTCTATTTTGGCTTTTGTTGCTATTGCTTTTGGTGTTTTAGTCATGAAATCTTTGCCTATGCCTATGTCCTGAATGTTTTTGCCTAGGTTTTCTTCTAGGGTTTTTATGGTGTTAGGTCTTATGTTTAAATCTTTAATCCATCTGGAGTTAATTTTAGTGTAAAGTGTCAGAAAGGGGTCCAGTTTCTGCTTTCTGCACATTGCTAGCCAATTCTCCCAACACCATTTATTAAACAGAGGATCCTTTCCCAATTGCTTGTTTTTGTCAGGTTTGTCAAAGATGAGATGGTTGTAGATGTGTGGTGTTGCTCTGGAAGCCTCTGTTCTGTTCCATTGGTCTATGTCTCTTTTGATACCAGTACCATGCTGTTTTGATTACTGTTGCCTTGTAGTATAGCTTGAAGTCTGGCAGCACGATGCCACCAGCTTTGTTCTTTTTGCTTAGGATTGTCCTGGCTATGTGGGCTCTCTTTTGGTTCCATATGAAGTTTAAGGTGGTTTTCTCCAGTTCTGTGAAGAAGATCACTGTTAGTTTGATGGGGATAGCGTTTAATCTATAAATGACTTTGGGCAGTATGGCCATTTTCACAATATTGATTCTTCCTAACCGTGAGCATGGAATGTTTTTCCATCTGTTTGTGTCTTCTCTTATTTCCTTGAGCAGTGGTTTGTAGTTCTCCTTGAAGAGGTCCTTTACCTCCTTTGTTAGTTGTATTCCTAGGTATTTTATTCTCTTTTTGGAATTGTGAATGGGAGTTCACTCTTGATTTGGCTCTCTGTTTGTCTGTTATTGGTGTATAGGAATGCTTGTGATTTCTGCACATTGATTTTGTACCCTGAGACTTTGATGAAGTTGCTAATCAGCTTAAGGAGAGTTTGGACTGAGATGATGGAGTCTTCTAAGTATACAATCATGTCATCTGCAAATAGAGACAGTTTGGCTTCCTCCTTTCCTAATTGAATACATTGTATTTATTTTCTTGCCTGATTGCTCTGGCTAAAACTTCCAGTACTATATTGAATAAGAGTGGAGAGAGAGGGCATCCTTGTACCTATTGCCAGATTTCAAAGGGAATGCTTCCAGTTTTTGCCCATTCAGTATGATATTGGCAGTGGGTTCCATTGATATCTAGTTTATTGAAAGATTTTAGCATAAAGGGCTGTTGAATTTTGTCAAAGGCCTTCTCTGCATCTATTGAGATAATCATTTGGTTTTTGTCTTTGGTTCTACGTATGTGGTGGATTATGTTTATGGAATTACATATGTTGAACCAGCCTTGCATCCCCGGGATGAAGCCTACTTGATCATGATGGTTAAGCTTTTTGATGTGCTGTTGCAATCAGTTTGCCAGTATTTTATTGAAGATTTTTGCATCTATGTTCATCATGAAGATTGGCCTGAAGTTCTATTTCTTTGTTGAGTCTCTGCTGGGTTTTGTTATCAGGATAATGTTGGTCTCATAGAATGAGCTGGGGAGGATTCCCTCTTTTGTATTGCTTGGAATAGTTTCAGAATGATTGGTACCAGCTCCTCTTTGTATGGCTGGTAGAATTAAGCTGTGAACCCATTTGGACCTGGACTTTATTCAGGTTTTCAGCTTCTTCCTGGTTTACTTTTGGTAAGGTGCAAGTGTCCATGGATTTATCCATTTCTTTCAGGTTTACTGGTGTATGTGCATAGAATTGTTTGTAGTAATCTCTAATGGTAGATTGTAGTTCTTTGGGATTGGTGGTGGTATCCCATTTATGGCTTTTTGTTGCATCTATTTGATTCTTCTCTCTTTTCTTTTTTATTAATCTGGCTAGTCGTCTATTTTGTCAATCTTTTCGAAAAACCAGCTCCTGGATTTATTGGTTTTTTGAAGGGTTTTTTGTGTCACTATCTCCTTCATTTCTGCTCTGATCTTAGTTACTTCTTGTCTTCTGCTAGCTTTTGAGTTTTTTTGATCTTTCTCCTCTAGCTCTTTCAATTTTGACAATAGGGTGTCAATTTTAGATCTTTCCTCATATCTCATGTGGGCATTTATTGCTATAAATTTCCCTCTAGACACTGCTTTAAGTGTCCCAGAGATTCTGGTATGTTTTGTCCTCATTCTCATTGGTTTCAAAGAACATCTTTATTTCTGCCTTCATTTCTTTGTTTATCCAGTCAACATTCAGGAGCCGGTTGTTCAGTTTCCATGAAGTTGTGCGGTTTTGAATTAGTTTCTTAATCCTGAGATCCAATTTTATTGCACTGTGGTTTGAGAGACTGTTTGTTATGATTTCCATTTTTTTGCATTTGCAGAGGAGTGATTTATTTCCAATAATGTGGTCAATTTTAGAGTAAGTGTGATGTGGTGCTGAGAAGAATGTATATTCTGTGGTTGTGGGGTGGAGAGTTCTGTAGATGTGTATTAGGTCCGCTTGTTCCAGTTCTGCATTCAAGTCCTGTATATCCTTGTTGATTTTTTGTCTCGTTGATCTGTCTAATGTTGACAGTACAGTGTTAAAGTCTCTCACTATTATTGTGTGGGAGTCTAAGTCTCTTTGTAGGTCATTAAGAACTTGCTTTATGTATCTGGGTGCTCCTGTATCAGCTGCATATATATTTAGGGTAGTTAGCTCTTCTTGTTGTATTGATCCTTTTACCATTATGTAGTGTCCTTCTTTGTCTCTTCTGATCTTTGTTGTTTTAAATTCGATTTTATCAGAGACTAAAATTGTAACCCCTGCTTTTTTTTGCTCCCCATTTGCTTGATAGATCTTCTTCCATTCCTTTATTTTGAGTCTGTATGTGTTTTTGCATGTGAGATGTGTCTCCTGAATACAGCACACCAATGGGTTTTGACTTTTTACCCAGTTTGCCAGTCTGTGTCTTTTGATTGGGGCATTTAGGCCATTTACATTTAACGTTAATATTGTTATGAATGAACTTGGTCCTGCCACTTTGTTACTGGTTGTTTGTTTTGCCCATTGATCGAAGTAGTTTCCTCATTGCATCATTGATCTTTATCATTTGGTTTGTTTTTGCTGTGGCTGGTACTGGATTTTTTTTTCAGTGTTTAGTGCTTTCTTCAGGAGCTTTTGTAGGGCAGTTCTGGTGGCGATGAAATCTCTCAGTAATTGCTTGTCCATAAAGGATTTTATTTCTCCTTCACTTATGAAGCTTAGTTTGGCTGGATAGGAGATTCTGGGTTGAACGTTCTTTGCTTTAAGGATGTTCAATATTGGTCCCCACTCCTTCTGGCTTGTAGGGTTTCTTCTGAGAGATCCGCTGTGAGTCTCATGGGCTTTCCTTTTTGGGTGACCTGAACTTTCTCCCTGGCTGCCCTTAGCATGTTTTTCCTTCATTTCAACCCTGGTGAATCTGACGATTATGTGCCTTGGGGTTGCTTCTCTTGAGGTGTATTTCTGTGGTGTTCTTTGTATTTCCTGTATTTGAATATTGGCCTGCCTTGCTAGGTTGGGGAATTTCTCCTGGATACTATCCTGAAGAGTGTTTTCCAGCTTGGATTCATTTTCCCTATCCTGTTCAGGTACACCAATCAAGTGTAGATTGGGTCTTTTCACATAATTCCATACTTCTTGGAGGTTTTGTTCATTTCATTTCACTCTTTTTTCTGTTTTTTTGCCTTCTCTTCTTATTTCATTGAGTTGATCTTTGATCTCTGATATCTTTTCTTCTGCTTGATCTATTTGGCTATTGAAACTTGTGTATGCTTCATGAAGTTCTCGTGCTGTGTTTTTCAGGTCTATTAAGTTAGCATTTCATCTAATCATTTTTCAAGGTTCTTAGTTTCTTTGCATTGGGTTAAAACATGTTCTTTTAGCTCAGAGAAGTTTGTTATTACCCATTTTCTGAAGCCTGCTTCTGTCAGCTCGTCAGAATGGTTTTCTGATCTGTTTTGTTGCCATGCTGGTTAGTCATTGTTATCTCTCTGTGGAGGAGAGGCATTCTGGACTTTGATGTTTTCATCCTTTTTGCATTGGTTTCTTCCCATTTTCTCTGAGTAGACATCCTTTCTGTTAAGGTTGGTGTTATTTTTCCTGTATGAGGCTTTTTTTTTTAAATGCAGGTGTCAGTATGCCACTTGAGACTGTCCATTGTCTGCCTGTGGAGGTGCTGCTGGGCTGCCTCGGTCTCAGACTGCTGTTTATTCTTTGCCTGGTTTCTGTAGTGGTGGGGTTAGCCCCACCTTCCCAATGGCAGGCTCTTTCCCTCTGCTGAGTCTGTTGTTCCCAAGTGGAGGATATGTTAACTGTGAAACTGTCCCAGGAGAGGGACCCCAGTTGTGGATATTGTGGGTGAGAGGTCTGTCTGGTGGTATTACCCTCCCCCACTTTCAACTCTCCCTTCTGTGGGACAGGCAGTTCCTTTTTGCAAGCTTTCTCAGTATTAGTCCAAATCTCTGCCCTGGTCTGCACTAATAAGGCACCAGTCTGGCTGGTGCTGCTGGCCTGGGCTGTCGCCCGGGTCTGTGACTCTGGGTGGTTCTCAGCAAGGTGGCACTTTCCTGGTCCATGTGCTGCCGAAGTCTCAGAGTGAATTGCTGTATCTGATTCAGAGAACTGAGGAGGTGATGCCCCCTGTATCCTCCATGCCTGATACACTTTCCAGGTGGGTAAGTACCCCACGTTGCCTCAGCTAGATGCCTTTGGGCTGCTTTTGCTGCCTTTTTTGGGGGGTTAATCCCGCTGTTCAACCAGTCTCTTTAAAACAAAACCAGTACCTCGCTTGGAGACTTGGATATCGCTCTGGTTCTATCTCACTTGGTGGTAGCTGCACTCCAGAGAAGCTTTCAGCTATCTTCCCCACTTCCCCTCCTGTCTTCTCATTCTTAACATAATTTTGCAGAAGATAAAACTTAGAGAAATATTAATTAACCTGCCCAAGATCATAAAGTTGAGATATGGTGGAGCCAGAATTTGAACCCAGACCATATGGCTGCAGTGTGTTGCTATAGAATCAGGTTACAGTGTTGGTGGTCTTAGTCACTACATCACAATTTATTGTTACTCTCCTTTTACAGATGGTATATTAGTCTGCTCTCGTGCTGCTAATAAAGACACACCTGATAACGGGTAATTTATTAAGAAAAAGACGTTTAAGATTCCACATGACTCAGGAGGCCTCACAATCATGGTGGAAAGCGAAGGAGGAGCAAAGTCTTGCCTTACGTGGCAGCAGGCAAGAGAGCATGTGCAGGAGAACTGCCTTTATAAAACCATCAAACGTCATGAGTCTTATTCACTATCATGAGAATAGCATGGGATAAACCACCACCATGATTCAATTACTTCCCACCAGGACACTCCCATGACACATGGGGATTATGGGAGCTACAATTCAAGATGAGATTTGGATGGGGACACAGCCAAACAATATCAGATGGCAAAACCAAAGTGACAAAAAGTATGGTTTCTTTCCCAGATTCACAGAGCCAGTCCAGAAACTATGACTGATCCGTTTCATCAGAAATGTCCTTTCTTCATTCATTTCTTTCTTCCTTATCTCTTTCTTTTTAAGAAACAGGAGACTTTGGAATAACAAAAATGTGTTGTCTACTTATTTATCTAAATGTCAGAGAAAAGGAAACTTTTATGCTGAAACAATGTTCTTAACTCGTTAGAAAGTACAGCAAAATAGTCTGTGATCAATTAGTTGGAATTTTAGCTATGTTGCATTTTCTATCAACACATCCTTTATTCCTCAAATAAAAAATAAATAGTTTTAATGTATGCAAATAATTTGTGCTTTTTATAAGTTATTTGTGAAATACAGAATATAGAATGAAAACTATCATTCCACATTTACTCCCCAGAGACAATCGTTTTCTTTGTTTTTTCCTACTCTTCTCTTTGTTGCACATATTCTATATAGTTTAAATTTAACTATTCATACAATTTAGTAGCCTGTCTTTCTCATTTAGTAAGGCAACCTAAACATACCCTCATATGAATGTAAACTATTCATTAGTATATCTTCCAATGGGTATATTGTATTGCATATTAAGTAACAAAACCAACCAATAATTCTCCCACTATTGGAAGGTAAGAATATTGCTAATATTCTGCTATGATGAGTAAACTAGAGTATATATTTTTATACGTAATTTTTATTTTTCTATTTCGAATTTCATCCTCAGACTAGAGTTGCAGAAGTAGAATGATTAGATCAACGAGTAAGATATTTTATCAGATTGCTTTTGAGATAAGGTATGCCAATTTACATTTCCAGCTAAAGTGAATGAGAGTGTTTGTCTCGCTACAATCTCACCAGCATCTAAATTTTAACAACTGCTATTCAACTGTGCAGAAAGTATTTTATTAAAATAATTGCCTTTTTAGATTTTTCGCACTCACCTTCTCAGTGTGAAACTAAACAAAACAAAATAATTCTCACCCACTTATTTTGTAGAAAATCGGGGGTGGGCAATAGGGGAGGGACAGTGGGAGGTGGGGGAGTTGGGGGAGAGATAGCATGGGGGAGAAATGCCAGATATAGGTGATGGGGAGGAAGGCAACAAATCACACTGCCATGTGTGTATCTATGCAACAATCTTGCATGTTCTTCACATGTACCCAAAACCTAAAATGCAATTAAAAAAAAAAAAGAAAACAACTGCCCTCACATAAGATGAAATCATAGAGTGGCTGCAGAAAAATGGGATTGCTTGTTGACTTGAACTGAACCAGAAGCTAAGCCTACATATTTCATGAAGAAACTGAATGCGGGAGATAAATATGGTGTAAACCTGGGAGCTACTAATGAGGATAAATTAAAAAGAAATGGTGAGTTTGCCAAGATCTTGGAATACCACAAATAGAGTGAGAATTAAATAATTCAGGTCTGGAGAGTTATTTTCTTTTATGCGTATTTAGTTACCTTTCTGTTTGCTTTCATTGGTTGCCTCTTCATTAGTATTCCTTATTGAATCAAGATTATAGGTTATTATTATAATAAGGAGGCCAGTTTGCTAACTCTATGAATGTGGTTTTATTTTTATACCCCTGCTTTATGCACTTCTTCTGTTTTGTTGTTTTGTTTTTGCAGACCCTAGCACAACACTGCAGTTATCTTGAGATTTAGATTAACTGTTAGCAATGCAGACTCTGAAGGCAGATATGAGTTAAAAATCTACTCTTATGTTTACCAACTGCATTTTTGGACAAGTTATCTAACTCCTCAAAGCCTCAGTTTCCTTATTTAGAAAATTGAGATAACAATAGGACCTACCTTGTATCATTGCAAGAAAATTGCTGAGGCATTGCAAACAGTGACAGCGCCTAATAAAAGATCAGTAACTAATAGTTGTTACTGTCATCATCATCATCATCATCATCACCCCTGTCCTTCTCCTCCTCCTCATCAGCAATATAATATTTTAGTTTTCTGATTCTTTTTGTGCATGATTTACTTCTGCCTCAACTATGAGATTGAGAAACTCTAACTCTCACTGCCTTATCTTTTTTCATTCATACATCAATAAACATTTGTCTAGAACAAAATAAAGTCTGTACACAAGAAGCTTATATGCTTATAAGAAAAGATCAATAGTGAACAAATAAGCAAATAAATATTTAGCATGTCAGGTGATATTGTGATAGGAAAAAATAGAACAAGGCAAGGGACACAGGGAGGGGATAAAAGTCAGAATGGGGTTACATGGGGGGGAAGGTAGGTTATTATTCATACAAAGTGGTAAAAATCTCTGACAAATGGCATTTGAGCTGTCTTGAACAGAATGAGAGAAGAAAGCAGAATTCCCAGTGAAGAAACATGCCTGGTATGTTCAAAATCCAGCAAGGGGGACTGTGTAAAAGGAATAGAGTCATCCCAGGGAGGAATAAAATGAGATGAAGTCAGAATGTGGGGGGAGAGGCAGGACACGTAGGACTCTGTAGGCCACCATAGGCAACCATAGGGACTTCGACTTTTACCCTGAGAGAGATGGGAAGCCACTGAATGAAAATGAGCAGAAGAATGACCAGTTAAAGACATAAAAGTGAGGAATAAGGTAAGGGAGGCTCTTTAAATAACTCAGGTGAGACAAAGTGGTAGCTTGGACCAGGTGGTAGATAAAGTAAGGGAGGCTCTTTAAATAACTCAGGTGAGACAAAGTGGTAGCTTGGACTAGGTGGTAGCAATGGTATTAGTGATAGAGAATTGGTTGGATTCTTGATATATACATACATATATATAGGACTATCATCTTATTTTTAATGCACTGACCTTATAAATAGGTATAAAACATATTCGTGGTCCTTTTCTTTTTGTTTCCAGTAGCTGCACTTATTCTTTTGTTCTTCAGAATGCTCCTTCTAATTTTTGTTGTTAATAATTTGTTGTTGTTAATTATTGATATGGTTTGGCTCTGTGTCCCCATCCAGATATCATCTCGAATTGTAATCCCCTTGTGTCAAGGGAGGGAGGTGATTGGATCATGGGGGCGGTTCCCCCCACAGTGTTCTCTCGATAGTGAGTGAGTTCTTAAGACATCTGCTGATTTTATAACTGTTTGGAAGTCCCTTCTTCACTGTTCTCAATCCTGCCACCAGGAAAGATGTGCCAGCTTCCTTTTCTGCCATAATTGTAAGTTTCTTGAGGCCTTCCCAGCCAGGTGCAATTGTGAATCAATTAAACCACTTTGGTTTTTAAATTACCCAATCTTGGGTATTTCTTTATAGCAATGTGAGAATGTTCTCATACAGAAAATTGGTACTGCAGAGACTGGGCCTTGCTATAAACATAACCTAAAGATGTGGAAGGGCTGGGCGCGGTGGCTCACGCTTGTAATCTCAGCACTTTGGGAGGCTGAGGCAGGTGGATCACGAGGTCAAGAGATCGAGACCATCCTGGTCAACATGGTGAAACCCCGTCTCTACTAAAAATACAAAAAATTAGCTGGGCATGGTGGCGCGCGCCTGTAATCCCAGCTACTCGGGAGGCTGAGGCAGGAGAATTGCTTGAACCCAGGAGGCGGAGGTTGCAGTGAGCCGAGATCGCACCGTTGTACACCAGCCTGGATAACAAGAGCGAAACTCCATCTCAAAAAAAAAAAAAAAGAAAAAAAAAAAGATGTGGAAGCAACTTTGGAACTGGGTAACGGGCAGAGGCTGGAATGGTTTGGAGGGGCTTAGAAGAAGACAGGAAAATGGGAGAAGGTTTGGAACTTCCTAGAGCCTTGAAGGGCTCAGATGCCAGGAAGATGTGGGAAAGTTTGGAACTTCCTGGAGACTTACTGAATGGCTTTGACCAAAGTGCTAACAGGCATCTTGACAATAAGGTCCAGGCTGAGGTGATCTCAGATGGAAATAAGGAATTTGTTGGGAACTGGAGTAAAGGTCATACTTGCTATGGAACTGGTGACATTTTGCCCTGTCCTAAAGATCTGTGGAACTTTGAACTTAAGAGAGATGACTTGGAGTACCTGATGGAAGAAATTTCTAAGCAGCAAAGCATTCAAGAGGAAGCAGAGCATAAACTTTAGAAAATTTGCAGCCTGATCATGAGAAAACAAAAACCCAGTTTCTGGGAGAAATTCAAGCCAGCTGCATAAATTTGCATAAGTAACCAGGAGTCAAATGTTAATCACCAAGACAATGGGGAAAAGGTCTTCAGGGCATTTCAGACACCTTCACAGCAACGCCTCCCATCACTGACCTGGAAATTTAGGAGGAAAAAATGGTTTTGTGGGCCAGGCCCTCAGGGATAACTCCCTCAGCCTGGCCTGGGCCAGGCTTTCAGGGAGAACTTTTGTTAGGGCAATGTGGAAGGGAAATGTTTGGATGGAGCCCTCACACAGAGTGCCCCCTGGGGCACTGCCTAGTGGAGCTGTAAGAAGAGGGCTGCTGTCTTCCAGACCCAGGATAATAGATCCACCAACAGCTTGCACAGTGTGCCTGGAGAAGCTGCAGACACACAACACTAGACATGAAAGCAGCCGGGGTGGGTTGGGGGCAGGGGGAGAACTATACCCTGCAAAGCCACAGGGGTGGAGCTTTCCAAGGCCATGAGAGCCCACCCTTTGTATCAGAATGCCTTGGATATGAGATATGGAGTCAAAGGAGATCATTTTGGAGCTTTAAGATTTAATCAATGCCCTGCCAGATGTCAGACTTGCATGGGCCTGTAGCCCTTTGCAAATTTGGACATTCTCCCATTTTAAATGGTAGCATTTACCCAATGCCTGTATCCCTACTCTATCTAGGAAGTAACTAACTTGCTTTTGATTTTACAGGCTCATAGGCAGAAGGGACTTGCCTTGTTTAAGATAAGACTTTCAACTGGACTTTTGAATTAATGCTGAAATGAGTTAAGACTTTGGGGGAACTGTTGGGAAGGCATTGTTGGTTTTGAAATGTGAAAAGACATGAGATTTGGGAGGGACCAGAGCAGAATTATATGGAATCATCTTGAATTGTAATCCCCACTGTTGAGGGAGGGAGGTGGTTCCCCACCAACTCACTATTTCTCATGATAGTGAGTGACTTATCATGAGATATGATCATTTTAGAAGTGTTTGGAAGTTCGTCCTTCACTCTTCTCTCTCCTGCCACCCCATAAGACATGCCTGCTTCCCATTCTGCCATAGTTGTAAGTTTCCTGAGGCCTCCCCAGCTGTGCAGAACTATGAGTCAATTAGATCTCTTTCCTTTATAAATTACACAGTCTTGTGTATTTATTTATAGAAGTGTGGGAATGGACTAACACGATTATTGTTAATAACTTTAGTATCTTGTCACTGTCATTCATCTTCCCTCTTCATCATCTTCTAACCACCTGGTTCCCATTCCTTTAAGTCTCTGGATTCTCCTCCAAAATTGTTGTAGACTGGAGAAATGTTGAGCATCTGAAGGCCCTTCAAATGTTCTTGCCTTAGTTTGAAGATGAGCAGGTACCAGTGCTATATTTCCCTGAGTTTTTCCAGTTGAAAATGGACTATCTTCTTAGTGATTGCTTTTGCTTCCAGCATTATTTTGCTGAGGCAATTCACCACATTAAGTAGAGAAGTGCTTTACCTTACCGTCTTAATTTCCATTTAAGGGGCTGATGATAGTAAGGGCTGTGGAAATGATTTTTTGAATGTCCTTAGACTTTAAATATGTACAGTTGAGTGAATTTAAATATGCTTTCATATTTAAGGTGCATGGATTGTATTATAGGCTTTATGGTGAGGCATTTATGTGGTGTAAAGGAAAGCTGCACATCTCTGAGAGGTACTGTGTAGCAGGATTGGGGATGCTTCTGTGGGTATGTAGTCAATTTCTTCTCCATTTTCTTATTGTTTTAGTCTCTGTATTTGATTACTCTACTTGTTAGCAGCATTTGTGTCTTCTCATCCCTCTTCATTGTGTAAGGTACATTTTAGGTAACAAGTACTTATGTTATATTAGTGGATACATGTGGAATCAACCCTTGCTCTTTCCTTTTCCTGGAAAGCTCTTCTTCCAGACACACATTTATGATGTACTTCCTCACCTTACTCAGGTTTCTATTGTCTCATCTGAAATACTTTCTGTGGCCATCCTCTCTAAAACAGCATGCCTCTGCTACTCTTCATCACCGCTTATTCCTATTTGTGTACTTCTATCTGTGTATTTACTTGTGTATTTGTCTATTGCTAGAATATTAGCTCTGAAGCACTTCACGTGTTTTTTTGTTCTCTGTGGTATATCCAAACCCTAGCACAGTGCCTGGCTTACAGTAGTGTTCATGAATAGCATTGAATGAATAACAGAAAAAAATGAATAAACCTCATTCCCTGCCTTCAAGATATGTAAAGAATAATAACGAGTAAAATATTTAACAATTATGGTGTAATACGAGCAATTATAGAAATAGCTAGAAAATATATTTTTCTTTGAGATGGAGTCTCACTCTGTCGCCAAGGATGGAGTGCAGTGGCATGATCTCTGGTCACTGCCGCCTCTGCCTCACAGGTTCAAGCAATTCTCTTGCATCAGCCCCCAGGCAGCTGGGACTGCAGGCGTGTGCTACCACATCTGGCTAATTTTTGCATTTTTGGTAGAGACAGGGTTTTTCCATGTTTGCCAGGCTAGGCTCAAACTCCTTGCCTCACGTGATCCACCTGTCTTGGTCTCCCAAAGTTCTGGGGTTACGGATGTAAGCCACCACGCCCAGCCAATAGCTAGAAAATATTTTTAAAATATAGGGAGAGGTACATCTCACCAAATAGTGAGGAACCAGAAGAGGCAGAGGCTTCAGATATGAACTGGGATATCTGTCCTTGTTCAGATGATATCTATTCTTATTTAGATGATGTCTGTGTGGCCTGCTGAGGATCGAAAGCTTCAGCTGTCAGAGGCTGTGTATACTGTTCACTCACCTTCTTTTAGCAGGTGTGCTCTCTGCAGCTTTCACAGTCATTAGGGGGGCAGTGAGTATATCTGCAAGCAGTAAGAAAGTCATCTTTGAGTTTTTATGGCCATCAATTTTTCTTTTCAATCTGTTTATCTAGATACTTTTCAAGCCTTTGGGAAATGCTTGAAAAGTAGTGTGTCATGTCAGAGATCAACTTGTTAACTGTGGCTGAAATTGCCCCTGCCACTCTGTAGATATTGGCAGGAATTCAGATAACCATTGCTGAAAATGAATTGGTATCTTCTCTCTCACCATTTGTGTGGTGCATGAGTTTTGGCTCGTTTCTATGACTGGCTAAATAAAAATCTTCAAGATTTTTCTCTCAACATTCTATGTAACAAATCATTTCAAGACAAGAAGTCAGTAAACACTTGTCCTAATCCAGGCTCTGCTAGTAATGGTCTTTATAGCTATGAAAGCTTTTCATTAAAGCTTTCCAGTTCTGCAATTTGATACAATAAACCACAGACTTTGGAATCAAAGAGCTTTTGACAAATTGAGGAAATGAATCAAAACAAACAACATTTACAGCTGTAAGTCAAAAGACATAAGTTGTGATAGAGGAATGCAAATGGAGTCAGGAAATTTGGTATCTAGTTTTGAACTGGATACTAGTTGGCTGTGTGACCTTTGCACATCATTTAACCTCCAGGGGCCTCAGTTTACACATTAATAAAATTAGGGTTTTTTCTAGGCTAATACTGTCCAATAGAATGCTGTGTGATAATGGAAATGTTCTGTATCTGCACTGTTCAATGTAGAAGCCAGTAGCCACCTCTGTCCATTGTGCAATGGGGTTAGTATAACTGAATAAGTTTTTAATTTATCTAGTAGTTTTAGTGGATATTTGCATTATTTGAAACTTTCCTAATTGTCTACATTAGTCTTATCAAGAAGCAGAATTCATCTCTCACTATAACTCTTAAAAACCCCAGCAATTTGCTATTCTAGTTTCCCTTGCAGTGAGGGCTTGGGCACATGACCTAGACTCAACCAATAAGATGTGTCTACTCCTGTTTTTGAAATAGAAGCTAATTGTGCAAAGAAGCAGAGTCAGAGGAAAATATATACATCAGCCACAACATCAAGTTTCAGGGCACTGATAGCAGTAGTTCTTGTAGGGGAATAAGTAAGAAGTACCTTTCACCTCCCACCATGATTCTGAGACCTCCCCAGCCATGTGGAACTGTAAGTCCAATTAAACCTCTAAGCATCTATTAAGAAGGCATGCTGGTTAACATTTAAAATGAAAGCTTTTCCTAAAAACAAGTATTGATAGCATAGTGTGATTTTTCTGTCCTTTCGCCCCCTCTTGTGTCTCTCTTTTCTTATTCAGTAACTCTATCCCCTTTCTCACTGCAGGGCACCAATGCCCCACTGCCCAGTGTGCCTTACACAGCACCAGGAGGGGAAGGCTGGAAAGCCTTCCCTTCCTCTCTGCCTCACAGAACCCCTGGACCCCATTCTTTAGAAGGAAACCTATATACTCATTCAAACCAAGGAATTATGGCACATGTGAGCTGAATTAGCCACTCTTTCCACATAGAAGGCTCATTTGAATTAAAGCCTCCTTATGATTTAAAGAAGATAATAACACACTAGACTGATTGAAAAATATGTGCCAGGGTCAAATAGAGACCAACACCACTTTATTGCAGCTAAAGCTGAACTGGAAGATTCGACCTGGATCTGGTAGAATGCTCCTCCACCCGCTTTCCTCACCACATTTCCACGTTCACATCTTAAGACCCCAGTGTGGGAGTGTCAGTTTGCAGAGAAGGCTCACTCAATCAGCTGTATATCTCATACCTGCTAAGAGCTGGAACAAGGAGGAGGGGCCACAAATACACAAAGATGTTTAGCACATAACCCCACCTCTTAGAGAAAGAGGAATTAACATAAGTCATATGCTTACTGTCTGATATTGTTTGGTTCTGTGTCCCCACTCAAATCTCATTTTGAATTGTAACATGTTTCAGAGGAGGAACCAGGTTGGAGGTGATTAGATTTTGGGGGTGGTTTACCCCATGGTGTTCTCATGATAGTGAGTTCTCATGAAATGTGATGATTTTATAAGGGAGTTTTCCCTGCTCTTTCTCACTTCTCTCCTGCCACCTTGTGAAGAAGGTGACTACTTTCCCTTTGCCTTCTGCCATGATTGTAAGTTTCCTGAGATCTCTCCAGTCATGCAGAACTGTGAGTCAATTAAACCTCATTCCTTTATAAATTACTTTGTCTCAGTTCTTTCTTTTCTTTTCTTTTTTTTTGAGATGGAGTCTCACTGTCACCCGGGATGGAGTGCAGTGGTGTGATCTCAGATCACTGCAATCTCCGTCTCCCAGGTTGAAGCGATTCTCCTGCCTCAGCCTCCTGAGTAGCTGAGATTACAGGCATGCAACACCATACCTGGCTAATTTTTGTATATTTAGTAGAGATGGGGTTTTACAATGTTGGCCAGGATGGTCTTGAACTCCTGGACTCAAGTGATCCACCCGCCTTGGCCTCCCAAAGTGCTGGGGTTACAGGCGTGAGCCACCACGCCCAGCTTCACTTATTTCTTTATAGCAGTGTGAGGACAGACTGATACACTGTCAACCACTTCTCACACAGGAAAAGCACGTGAGATATGGAAGGAAGCTTGGAGGCTTCAACCCATTACATACAAGAAGTTAGAGGTCCTTATTTTGTGGACCAACAGAAATCTAAGATGGGACTGTAAAAGCATGTTTCTTCCTACTTTTCTGTGCCATAAGAATGGATTGAAAATATAGAAAATTGAAGTGTTTCCAAAGGCAAAAGCAATAAAGGCTTTCCTGGTGCCATTTAATCATGTTTCATATATAGAAACCTGCTATGATTTTGTAATTATTTGTTGTTTTAAGCAGCCTCTATTGTCTTGCCTTTTAAAAAATAGTCATTCACGGCCAGGGACAGTGGCTCATGCCTATCATACCAGCACTTTGGGCGGCCGAGGTGGATGGATCATTTGAGGTCAGGAATTTAAGACCAGCTTGACTGATATGGTGAGACCTCATCTCTACTAAAAATATAACAAAAACAAAAAATAGCTGGACATGGTGGCCCACACCTGTAATTCCAGCTACTTGGGAGGTTAAGGTAGGAAAATCACTTGAACCCAGGAGGGAGAGGTTGTAGTGAGCTGAGATTACACCACTACATTCCAGCCTGGGCAACAGAGTGAAACTGTCTTTAAAACAAAAGTAATTCACAATTTTTTTTCCTTCATGTAATGATAAAGGCCAGTGCAACTGCAGATAATACATATAACTCTAATCAGAATATTTCAGGTTCATTCGTGGCTAGAACTAATATTTACAACAGATTGTGTTTTGATATCTGAAATAATATTTTACTTTACCTTATAGAAAAGATCTGTCATGGTGCTTAGCACATAATACATCAAGGATTCTCAATAAATGAATGAATTAGTCTCATCATACTCTATTTCCTCTCTTTCTAAGGTCACCTTATGTATTAGTCCATTTTCACATTGCCGATAAAGACATATCCAAGACTGGCAAGAAAAGAGGTTTAATTGGACTTACAGATCCACATGGCTGGTGACGTCTCAGAATCATGGTGGGAGGTGAAAGCATTTCTAACAGGGCAGTAGCAAGAGAAAAATTAGCAAGATGCAAAAGCAAAAACCCCTGATAAAACCATCAGATCTCATGAGAGTTATTTACTACCATGAGAACAGTATGGGGAAACCACAGCCGTGATCCAAATTATCTTCCATCAAGTCCCTCCCACAACACATGGGAATTATGGGAGTACAATTCAAGATGGGATTTGGGTGGGGACACAGAGCCAAACCATATCATTCCACCCCTGTCCCCTCCCAAATCTCATGTCCTCACATTTCAAAACCAATCATGCCTTCCTACAGTCCCCCAAAGTCTTAATTCATTTCAGCATTAACTCAAAAGTTGACAGTCCAAAGTCTCATCTGAGACAAGGCAAGTCCCTTCCACCTATGCTCCTGTAAAATCAAAAGCAGGCTAGTTACTTCCTAGATACAATGTGGGTACAGGTATTTGGTGAATACAGTCATTTTAAATGGGAGAAATTGGCCAAACAAAGGGGTTACAGTTCCCATGCCAGAATGAAATCCAGTGGTGTTGTCAAATTCTAAAGCTCCAAAATAATCTCCTTTGACTCCATGTCTCACATTCAAGTCGTGCTGATGCAAGAGGTAGGTTCCCATGGTCTTGGGCAGCTCTACCCCTATGACTTTGCAGGGTATAGCCCCCTGCTCCTGACTGCTTTCACAGGCTGGCATTGAGTGTTTGCAGCTTTTCCAGGTGCACAGTGCAAGATGTCAGTGGATCTACCATTCTGGAGTCTGGAGGATTGTGGCCCTATTCTCAGAGCTCCACTAGGTGATTCCCCCAGTAGGGACTCCTGTGTGGGGGCTCTGAACACTCATTTCCCTTCTACACTGCCCTAGGAGAGGGTCTCCATGAGGGCCCTACCTCTGCAGCAAACTTTTGCTGGACATCCAGGCATTTCAATATATCTTCTGAAATCTAGGTGGAGGTTCTAAAACCTCAATTCTTGGCTTCTGTGTATCTGCAGGCTCAACACTACGTGGAAGCTGCCAGGGTTTGGAGCTTGCACCCTCTGTAACCATGGGCAGAGCTGTACCCTGTTCCCTTTTAGCAACAGCTGGAGTGGCCCCAAGTCCATACACTGCACATAGCATGGGAATTCTTGGCCCAGCCCACAAAACCATTTTTTTCTCCAAGGCTTCAGGTCTGTGATGGGAAGGGTTGCCATGAAGACCTGTGACTTGCTCTGGAGACAGTTTCCCCATTGTCTTGGGTATTAACATTCAGCTCCTTGTTATTTATGCAAACTTCTGCAGCCAGCTTGAATTTTTCCTTAAAAAATGGGTGTTCTTTTCTACTGCATCATCAGACTGCAAATTTTCTGAACTTTTATGCTCTGTTTCCCTTTTAAATCATAATGCTTTTAACAGCACTGAAGTCAACTTTTGAATGTTTTGCTGCTTAGAAAGTTCTTCTACCAGAAACACTGAATCATCTCTCTAAAGTTCAAAGTTCCACAAATCTCTAGGGCAGGGACAAAATACAGCCAGTCTCTTTGCTAAAGCATAACAGGGTCACCTTTACTTCAGTTCCCAACAAGTTTCTCATCTCCATCTGAGAACAATCAGCCTGGACTTTATTGTTCATATCATTAACAGCATTTTTGTCAAAGCCATTCAACAAGTCTCTAGAGGGTTTCAAACTTTCCAACATGTTCCTGTCTTCTGATCCCTCCAATCTGTTCCAGCCTCTGCCTGATAACCAGTTCTAAAGTCACTTGCATATTTTCAGGTATGTTTTCATCAATACCCCACTCTTCTGGTACCAATTTACTGTATTAGTCCATTTTCACACAGCTGATAAAGGCATACCCAAAACTGGGAAGAAAAAGAGGTTTAATTGGTCTTAAAGTAAGTTCCACATGGCTGGGGAGGTCTCAGAATTATGGTGGGGAGGTGAAAGGCACTTCTTACATGGTGACAGCAAGAGAAAATGAGGAAGACATGAAAGTGCAAACCCCTGATAAGACCATCAGATCTCTTGAGATTTATTCACTACTATGAGAACAGTACTGGGGGAAACCACCCACATGATTCAAATTATCTCCCACTGGGTCCTTCTGACAACACGTGGGAATTGTGGGAGTACAATTCAAGATGAGTTTTGGGTGGGGACAGAGAGCTAACCATATCATGTTAATTCCTTGAACTTCTTTGTTTTCATTTCTTGTGATCCCTAGAAGCATCTTTAATTTCTTTTCTCTCACTCATCTCTTTTTTTCTTGTAGGCAACTGTTTGTTCTTGCAATGCTTTCATTTTTCTGTCTTTCTCCCATTATTTTATGCTAACTTTCATTCACTCTTCCTTTTCTTCCACCTGTGCTTCCGTAATTATCTTTCTACCACCTTTCCGGGTGTGACTTGCATAATTGGAGTGGAACATCTTACATTATGAGATATTGAAGTTGATCAATTACTAACTGATTACAAAGGGAAGAGCCAGAAAACTCTCTTGGGCTGACCTGAGACAAAGACATACCAATATCTATTTTGACATGACAAACATCTCCAAAGGACTGCCAGTCTTTCTTCACTGAGCTTTTACTTGAATCTAAACTCACTTGAATCACTTCTGAAAAGCTGATCCAAACTTTACTAGTATGCATATTTGTAAAGTAATAAACATGAAAATAATGGATATTCATATTATCTCTCTATTTATCTAAATAACTTTAAAATAAGTTGTTAAAATTATTACTATGAAATGCTACCCCAGTTGACAATATTTTACATTTATAATTAATCTGAAAATATATGTAATTATTACTGTCTTTCCTGGTAATTTTCCCAACCATAAAACAATTGAATTTGATTATAATCTAACCAAAGACAAGACAGTATGGAACAAGCACAGCTACCTGGGGAGAGTTAACTTTCTCATGAGAATCATGTGCTAGAATATTGAAGCGAATCTTTAATATTAAATTAAAAAACAACAAACTAATAAACCTGTGCCTATTCAGTAAGGGAAATTACTCAAGCGTTATTGATTTTGAGGGATTTAGTCTTAAGAAAAATAAGGAGTCATATGGGAATGAAAAAAGTCTTGGGGATTAGATCAACCTCCTGGGAAAGGAAGAGTGATTGCTCCAAAAAACTGACAGCAGGCAGAAATTCAGGCAGGTCAGTAGTTGACATAAAAGAAGAACAACTATAATTATTGGGGACAATTTACTGGCTTTTTGGGCAGAACTGTAACTATTTTCATCTCATAAAAATTGAGAAACCATCCAAGAAACCAAAGGAAAGACTTACACAATAAAAATAATCAGACAGCCAGAGTTTAGCCACTAGGAATAAGAAAAAGCCTAATTCTTGGGAATCAGAAAAATAGAGAAGGAGCAGAAACCAGGCTACCTGGGTTTTAATTCGCCAACCTATGCCTTAAAGTTCTTGAAATTTCCTGTGACCAGCACAGATTCTTGCTGTCCCAGAGATGAGGGTGAGCTAAATTTAAAAAAAGGGGTAAAGTGAGAACAGCTTTGAAATTTAGGGGAGAAATCAGATAAACCTCATTGTATGAACAGTACATAAAAGAAAAAAAATATATATAATCTGATAGTCTTGTGCTGTAATAGAAATCTAAAGTTAGTAATTAAAACTTTTCTTATAGGGTTGTTAGGATGATTGATTAAATGTCTCAATATATAGAAAGTGCTTAGAAAAGTGCCCTATATGTAGTAGGTATTCAGTAACTCTTAGCTTCTTCTTGTTAGTATTATCAGTGCTCTGACTGTTTTGAAGTGCTTCATGGAAATGCTGCTTCTGCTTAAAGGTTCTGAAAGAAGCCACAAAGGGGATTAACTGACAGGAGGTTCTTTTGGGTTGAGTGACTTGGAAAGTTACACTGAATACCTTTTGGAATGTTGCATAATATATTCTCAAAGTGTGTGAAAGTAAGTGGTCTGGAAGGCTCTGAAGACTGCTTCTGTTTTGTATCCCTAGAATCCATAATGCCAGATTTAATTTCCAAATGCCTTGTTTCAGGTCAGATGAGAGATGCTTGGAATCAGATAAATGTAGTTTACGTATCATAAGACTGGTGTCTTTGGTAAAGTTTATATAGGTAAATTGTGTCCTTAGTGACGCTTCACAACACCTTATTCCAAAGAGTGCTCTGATAATTATAGTTTCCTCTGTCCACCCAAGACTGATCCCACCCTTAGCTCCCAGCAACTCCATATCACCATTGTTGCTTTCACTTATTCACTGGTTAATGGACTGCTTCATTCATCCATTCATTCATTCTGATATGGTTTGACTCTGTGTCCCCAGACAAATCTTACCTTGAATTGTAATCCCTATAATCCTCATGTGTCAAGGGCAGGACCAGGTGGAGGTAATTGGATCATGGGGGCAGTTTCATGAGTTATCATGAAATTTGATGGTTTTATAAGCATCTGGTACTTCCCCTACTTGCACGCATGCTGTCCTGCTACCCTGTGAAGATGGTGCCTGCTTTTCCTTTGCCTTCTGCTATGATTGTAAGTTTCTGAGGCCTCTCAGCAAAGCGTAACTGTGAGTCAGTTATACCTCTTTCCTGTATAAATTATTCAGTCTTGAGTATTTCTTCATAGCAGGTTGAGAACAAACAAATACACACTCATTCATAATTTTCAGTACCAGCCAATCATTTGCAGACTCATGGATCTGATTAATTATCTCTAAGATTCTATGAGGTAGCAGCACAAAAGGCTGTTATACGTTATTTCACACGCTAAGAACACTTAACACACAAGTAAAATTATCATTTTATATACCAAAGGATATTGTAACACCCTAACAAATAAAGAGATTAAAAAGTCATATTAAAAGACTGTATTAAAACAATAGAATAGATTTTTCTACTTATAAAAGCAATCGTATACCTTATGCTTTTTACTTGACCCTGGCTCAGGGAATACTTGGTTGTAGATTGGTAGTGGCAGGATTTGGAACCATTACCTTAAGCAACAATCTCCTTGCTTGCTTTTCTTGCCATCTTCACAGTTTACCCACAATGCTCTTTGTTTCTGCTAGCTTTCTTGCTAGAGAACAGCCTGATAAATGATCTGGCCTTTGGACATTAAACCTTAGACTTAGTCACGTATGAAAAAGATGCCTGGAAGGCTTCAATAGCTCAAGTTAGCATTTAATCGCCCTTAAAAGGCAAAAGGGAGCAATATATTTCAATATTTCTAAAAAAAAAAAAAAATCAGGTAATATGGTAAACTTCTTACTAGATTAGCCCTTAGAACAGGGCTTTGCTCATCTTTCTAACTGGTCAAGAATTTCTAATCCAGGGCTTCTAACTCTTGAGACCAGCCAAACAGATCTAATGATGCCAGACCTTTTTAAGCTTTTCTGAGGTAGTAGACAAATGATTGTGTTGCAGGTCCCTATATTACTGAAGTACCCTAGGGCATGATCTGTGGGTGAGGCAAAGATCTGCTTTGAATTATCACTTTTTCTCTATATTGTTTTACTAGAAAAATATTCTTGGCCTTACATATTTGGAACCTATCAGTCTATTTCAATCAGGGTTCATATGAAGCCAATTCCTAGTTATTCTTTTTATAATTCCAAATATCTCCTAATGTGAAGTTAGTTACATTGTAGTTATCCTTGACCTAAAGATCATATAAATTTGGTTGTTGAAAACTGAAGACAGGCTTGTTTTATAACTAATAAAAAGAATTTGAACAGGAGAAAATAATTTTTTCCTACTATGAATTTTAATTTATTTACACTGTGGCTTGATTCTCATTTACTGGGCTAAAGTTTCTGTACAAAAGTCAAAGGCATAAGTTTCAAGGATGTGTTAAATTTAGTCACATTTTCATCCACTGACAGGCACCATTGACTGGGATGAAAGCAGATTGATTCAGTTAAATACATGTGTGGAGTTGATAATAGAAACACAAATGAAACCTGATCAATTCTTTGCTATTCAGTATACAATAAATTTTCCTTCTTTTAAATATTAGCTATTATATTAGTTATTAGATATTTTATATTACTAAATGTATACTCTATATTAGTTATTAGATATGTTAAATATTGTTATGAATTGCATGTGTATCTCCAAAATTCGTGTGTTGAATCCTAACCACCAATGTGATGGTATTAAGAGATGAGGCCTTTGGGAAGTGCTTAGACTGTGAAAGTGGAGCCCTCATTAATGGGATTAGTGCCTCTACATAACACGCCTCAGAGACTTTGTCTTCTCCCATTCCACCATGTAATGATACATCAAAGAGCTGCCATTCTGGGAACCAAGAACCTCACTAGACACCCAATCTGCTGGTGCCTTGAACTTTCAGCCTCAAGAACTGTAAGAAATAAATTTCTGTTGTTTGTCAGCTACCTTTTATTGTATTTTGTTACTGAAGCCTGAACAGACTCAGGCATATGACTAATATATATGTATAATTTGTTATATATATTAGATATCACTGCAGCTTAAAATAACAAATATTTACTCTTTCATTTAGTAAATTTAGCAGTTTAAACTTAGAAGCTTAAAACAACAAACAGTTATGGTCTCAGTTTCTGGAGATGAGGGATTCAGGAACAGTTTAAGTGGGTCTTTCATGAGAGCACAGTTAAGATAATCTGAAGGACAAATGGGGGATGGGAAGATCTGCTTCAAAGATGCCTCACTCACAGGACAGTCAGTAGCAGGCTTCAGTTCCTTGCTGGCATTTGGCAGGAGGTCTCAGTTCCTCAGGAGCACTCTTCTTAGGGCTGTTGGTGTGTCCCGTTAGCATGACAGCTGGCTCCTCCCAGGGAGGATGATCTGAAGAAAGTGCAAGGGAGCCACAATGCCTTGTATGATCTAGGCCGAAAGCCATTTACTGTTATTTCTACCACAATCTATTTATTAAAAACAAATCACCAAGCACCGTTTTCATCCAAGGGAAGAGAAATGAGACCTCCCTCACCTTTCAGAGAAGAATCAAAGATTTTGTAGACATAGTTTTAAATTACATAAGCATATTTGACTTTTGGCCAGGATATATAGATCATTCTCATCATGATTTAATAATTATCACTGAAGCTATATTCTGGTCCTGCAAGGTCACATTTCCATTAGTTAATAATCTTGAACTATTCTATATCTTCCAGGAAATGAGTTTGTTTAGTGCTGGGAGTAGAAATTGGCCATGGAGTTTCTGCTTCTCTTTTTTTTCTTCCCCTCCCCTTTCTCCCATTCTCTCTTTCCCTTTTCTGAGTCCCCTTGTCCCTGTGGCCCCTAGAACAATTTGGAGATATCTGGACTGAGGGAATGGATATTTATGCAGTTCTAGGAAGACATGTGTTTTCTGTAACAAAATCTGGATTGCAGATAATGAGTTATAACCAGCAATACAACTACCTACAACCCTTGAGAGAAAAATCTCTAGGCATTCAGACCTTTCACGTACAGCACACTCCCCTTTGCAGTTTACACTCAGCTATGGAGGGACATATGTTAACACGTGACTTTCTGTTTCATCTGACAATGACTGAGTCTGCATTGTTTTACTATTTTTTATAGGATACATACATTTCTTTTTCATTTATGCCATTACTTTCTCATTTGTTTACTGCATTATAGAAAAACTCAAATATTGCTTTGAGTATATACCCTGTAATTTATATCATTCTGTTATAAAGACACATGCACACATATGTTCATTGCAGCACTACTCACAATAGCAAAGATATGGAATCAACCTAAATGCCCATCAATAGTAAACTGGATAAAGAAAATGTGGTACATATATGTCATGGAATACTATGCAGCCATAAAAATGAATGAGATTATGTCCTTTGCAGGGACCTAGGTGGAGCTGGAGGCCATTATTTTTAGCATACTAACAAAGAAACAGAAAACCAAATACCATACATTCCTATTTATAAGTGGGAGCTAAATGATGAGAACTCATGAACATGCAGAGAGGAACAATACATACTGGGGCCTTTTGGAGGCTGGAGGGTGGAAGGAAGGAGAGAATCAGAAAAATAACTAATGGATACTAGGCTTAATACCTGGGTGATTAAATAATCTGTACAACAACTCCTATGACACAAGTTTACCTATGTAACAAACCTGCATTTGCAACCCTGAATTTAAAATAAAAGTTAAAAAAAAAAACCAGAAATATTACCTTTGATAATTTATTTTTTCTCAATCATATCTCGTTTTATCTCTCAGGTGTTTCTGTGGGACAAATTGTGTGCCCCTCCTCCCTTATGTTCATATGTTGAAGCCCCAGCCCTCAATGTCATTATATTTGGAGATAGGGTTTTTGAGAAGTTGATAAAGGTTAAATGAGGTCATAAGAATACAGCCCTAATCTGACAGGTCTGGTGCTCTTGTAAGCAGAGGAAGAGAGGCCAGAGCTCTGTCTGTTCCCTCTGAGGACACAGTAAGGCCATCTGCAACCCAAGAAATGAGGCTTTTCCAGACACTGTCCCTGATAACGTCTTCATCCTGAACTTCTGGCTTTAGAACTGTTCTTTAAGTCACCCAGTCTGTGGCATTGTGTTAGGGCAGCCTGGGCAGTCTAAGATGGGCACATGCATCTCTGCTTCCTTTTTCCCTCACATTTGCTCCTGGGTCTTGCAACTTACTTCCCAGAGAATAGACAAAATATTGCAAACATATGGCAGGCCTCTCGCTGCATAGCCACGAGGCTGGTGGCAGTGGTCACCAGCTGACGAGGCAGAATGTTTCAGATGTCAGCAAACAGGAGCTTTGCTTGGTAAGCAAGAAATTGAAAGGCATCATTTATAATATGAAGAAATTAAAGTGCTATCAAGGCCACAAATGAAATCAGATTTATTATATCACGGCATGTTGATGAGACTGTTCTAGGTGTGAATTATAGGCCATAGTCTTGTAGTGAAAAATCCAGGACCAGCTTTGTTCTGCAATTCAGACCCTTTGGGATTTTAGAAAAATAAGATCAATAGAGTGAGTATTTTGCAAGCTAAATCAATTCCATAATAAAACAAACTGGCCTTTTTTTATTGTTTTACTTTTCCAGGGGTCCTTTTATAATTATATGAAAGTTACTTTGAATAGCTTTGTTCCTCTAAGAAGTCCTTACTATGAGACAAAAAAAGTTTTCAAACAGAGGCATATGAATGAGACCAGGGTAGGAAATGGATCAGCTCCCTAAAACAGGGACTAGAACAGAAACCAATAATTTGGGAGTAAGAACAGAAACATTACAATGCAGAAACCACTGTGTATAGCAAGTTAGAGAATGCATCTGAGATGAGATGAGGCCCAAATGACCATCACTTAGATAGTGTCAAGAACAATTCAATTAGATCCTGTAATACTATTTCACTCTTAAAGACTATAGAGGGTGTGTGCCTACGTATGTGTGTGTTGTCAAGGGCAGAAGAGAAAGTGGGTAGCATTCTGAGGTTTTGTAAGTACTCCTACCTTAGTAAAGGTTGGCCTAGAAATAACAGTAGGGCTAACATCGCAGGCACAAATATTAGAGGCTTACATGTGGAATTTCGAAAGAATTCAACTTGTTAATTTGGCAAGTTAGAAGAGAAGAATTAAAGAGGTAAAGAGGACAACTGGTCTTATCTGAGATAGTTATGAACTAGTGAAATTTCTGCCATTATTAATATGGGCCTAGAAGGACTTCTAAAGACAAATAACTGTTAGAAAGTTGTGTATGCTTATTCAGGGATTTCAACCTTTCTGTACACAAGTTTATAAGTAAGGAAGAATATATGTGCCACACATAAGTGACAAATGGCTAGGTACTTTTGAACTAATAAAGTATTATTCCTCAAAGTGCTGCTTTTCTCTAGGGCCTAAAAGTCTCTGTACAATTGGAAAAGTTTTCTTGCTGCTTATGCTGAGTTACTTATGTTAAATGACAACACATCAGAACAGCTCTTAAGCTAAGACATGAGTTTTGGAAGTCAGGTTCTTTTAAATGCAATGCTTGAACTTCATTTTATTTAACACAATTTTAAGTGGTTTGAGAATCAGAATTGTCAGATTTATCTTAGTATCCTATGCAGCATCTACTGGAGTACCCAGTAGACAGTGGAAACTGAATAGATACTGTTGAATTGAAATGAACACTTCCCCAACAAAGTTAACTTTCTAACTCCCTTTCTTCTCTAAGATCATTTTCTCTATTTTATGAACAGACAGTTTATAAAGTGACAAGTGCATTATTATACTTGAAGTAGGCATCTTCTTTGATATACTAAGACTTCAAGATGTTGTAAGTCAAGATTTAGCTATAAATGACCTGGTTACATGTTTGGGGATAGAGGAAACTGTGAGGAGTGAACCAGCACCAAGAGTTGGTGTGAGTGGAAACAGAACGGACGTATAGTTACTTGGTAAAGATTCACACTGGTAATAAACACTGCTTCCTAAGGTTCTTCTGCTATAATGTCACAATAAAAGCAAGATTTCTCATCATAGACTTTAGAGAGGTAGCAGAGGCTTTGGTAGGTAGGATGTAAATAATAGGAAACAAGAACATGACATGTATCTGCAAGTAGCATGTCCAAAGGCACAAAAAAGGCAGAGATCAGGGATAATCTTCCTTCCTTTTATTATCTGTCTAATGGATGTCCCCCTTATGGAATATGCTGACCCCTGATAAGTACTACTTTTATTTCTTTTCCATATCTGTCTCTCCAATTAGTGTAGTTACTACTAGCAGATACTGATAGCACTCACTACTGCTATTACCACATCCCATTAAATCATCCCTTTTCTGTGTTCAATTTTGCAGTCACTACCAGTTCCAATAACATGACCACACTGTTCATTTCGATTTGTTGAGCACTTACTATATGGACCAAAATCTGTGCTGGATGCTTCCTGGCATTATCTTTAACCCTCATAATAGCACTCACAGGCTTGGCACTACTCTCCATACTTTCAAAGGAAGATTCTGTTGCATTTATTATGTGTCTACTGTGTACTAGGCATGTTGATAGATGCCAGTGATACAAAGGTGAATAAGACACATTCTCTGTCCTCATAATCTTCATCTTAGGAAAGATCATTGTAAAACAGCACCAAGTGGCATAGCTAAGGCATGAGCAGGCTAGTGTGGAAAGAGAGAGACGTCTCATCCATTCTGAGGGGTATTGGAAAGGTGGTGGTGGTGTCGGTGAGTGCAGGATGACTTTGGGACTTTGAATTGAGTATAGATAATGCATAAGATTTATGTAGACAAAGCAGGGGAGAGGAAGAAAGAGGGAAGCAATCTAGATATATTTCGTCTCTTAATTGATAATTCTTTGTTCTTATTTTATTTTCCTGGGGATTTACTCAACTTTATCTTCTAATTATTTGACATGTTCAAATTTCAACTACTGTTATTTTAATAAATGTACTATTTTTTCCCCTAGTTTTTGCTTCTTAAGCATTCTTCTTGCCTATCTTATTACATATGAGTAAATGAACTATCTCTATTTTATATTTTTGGTTAAATTAATCTGTTCTGCTAAAATTTGTAGGCTAATAATTTTATTTCTCATGACAAGCTAGAAATTTGACTTACTGCTTAATTTTCAAACTTGTCATTCAAAAACTACCTTTCATATTTTAGAAAATTTGGAGAAAACATCATATACATACAGGCTTCTTCAGAGAAACAGAATCATTAGGAGACATAACAAATTGGCTCACATGATTGTTGAGGTTGATAATTCTCAAGAATAGAGCTGATGTCTCCATTAGAATCAAGGACAGCAAAAAGCTCATGTCTCAGTTTGAAGGTTGTCAGGAAGGAAGAATTCTCTTACTTGGAGGAAGGTTAACCTTTTAAATTCTACTGAGGCCTTCAAGTGATTGAATGAGGTCCACCCACATTAGGAAGGAAAATCTGCTTTATTTAGTCTACAGATTAAAATGTTTATCTCATCCAAAAATACTTGAAATAACACTAACATCTGAAATAATGTCTGAGCACATATCTGAGTACTCCATGGCCCAGTCAAGTTGATACTTAAAATTATCCATCACAACCACTAGTTGAATATTAAAACTAAGTTAGAATTTTCTCTGAAATAATAAGGGGTTGGCTAGGTCATAGGGTTGTGATGGCCAGTTCAATTGATTGAAGGAGCCAAAAGGAAAGGCCACTATACCACCAGGCATTGCTACCACATGTCTGGCCACAAGATTTACATAATGTGAGAACCTAAACTATATGAATGATCAATTATGAGCTATCATCTCACATACACACCACACACACACACACACACACATGCTCCCTCTCTCACAACAAATGTGTCCTAAATCTAAAAATAAACAAGCATAATAATGCTGCCATAATGAAATTGTATCTGAATTCTAAGACTTGCTACAAATAAATGCCCACATGAGAAGCAAGGAGAGATCTAAAATTGACACCCTTTCATCAAAATTGAAAGAGCTAGAGGAGCAAGATCAAAAAAACTCAAAACCTAGCAGAAGACAAGAAATAACTAAGATCAGAGCTGAACTGAAGGAGATAGAGACACGAAAAACTCTTCAAAAAATCAATAAATCCAGGAGCTGGTTTTTTGAAAAGGTCAACAAAATAGACCACTAGCCAGATTAATAAAAAAAGAAAAGAGAAAATAATCAAATAAATGCAATAAAAAACGATAAAGGGGATATCACCACAGATTCCACAGAAATTCAAACCATCATCAGAGATTATTACAAACAACTCTATGCACATAAACTAGTAAACCTGGAAGAAATGGATAAATTCCTGGACACATGCATCCTCCCAAGCCTAAACCAGGAAGAAGTCGAAACCCTGAATAGACCAATAACAAGGTCTGAAGTTGAGGCAGCAATTAAGAGCCTACCACCCAAAAAAAGCCCAGGTCCAGATGGGTTCATAGCCGAATTCTACCAGACATACAAAGAGGAGCTGGTACCATTCCTTCTGAAACTATTCCAAACAATCCAAAGAGAGGGAATCCTTCCTAAATCATTTTATGAGACCAACATCATCCTGATACCAAAACCTGGCAGAGACTCAGCAAGAAAAGAAAACTTCAGGCCAATATCCATGATGAACATAGATGCAAAAATCTTCAATAAAATACTAGTAAACCGATTGCAACAGCACACCAAAAAGCTTATCCACCATGATCAAGTAGGCTTCATCCCGGGGATGCAAGGCTGGTTCAACATACGCAAATGTATAAACATAATCCACCACATAAACAGAACCAAAGACAAAAACCACATGATAATCTCAATTGATGCAGAGAAGGCCTTTGACAAAATTCAACAGCCCTTTATGCTAAAAACTCTCAATAAACTAGGTATTGATGGAATGTATCTCAAAATGATAAAAGCTATTTACGACAAACCAACAGCCAATATCATACTGAATGGGCAAAAACTAGAAGCATTCCCTTTGAAATCTGGCACTAGACAAGGATGTCCTCTCTCACCACTCCTATTCAATATAGTACTGGAAGTTCTAGCCAGAGCAATCAGGCAACAAAAAGAAATAAAGGGTATTCAAATAGGAAAGGAGGAAGTCAAATTGTCTCTATTTGCAGATGACATGATTGTATATCTAGAAGACCCCATCGTCTCAACCCAAAATCTCCTGAAACTGATAAGCAACTTCAGCAAAGTCTCAGGATATAAAATCAATGAGCAAAAATCACAAGCATTCCTATACACCAATAACAGACTTAAAGAGAGCCAAATCAAGAACCAACTGCCATTCGCAATTGCTACAAAGAGAATAAAATACCTAGGAATACAACTAACAAAGAACGTAAAGGACCTCTTCAAGGAGAACTACAAACCACTGCTCAATGAAATAAGAGAGGACACAAACAGATGGAGAAATATTCCATGTTCATGGCTAGGAAGAATCAATATTGTCAAAATGGCCATACTGGCCAAAGTAATTTACAGATTCAATGCTATCCCTATCAAGCTACCAATGACCTTCTTCGAAGAACTGGAAAAAACCACCTTAAACTTCATATGGAACCAAAGAGAGCCCCATAGCCAAGTCAATTCTAAGCAAAAAGAACAAAGCTGGAGGCATCACACTCCCGGACTTCAAACTATACTACAAAGCTACAGTAATCAAAACAGCATGGTACTGGTACCAAAACAGAGATATAGACCAATGGAACAGGACAGAGACCTCCGATGCAACACAACACATCTACAACCACCCGATCTTTGACAAACCTGACAAAAACAAACAATGTGGAAGCGAGTCCCTGTTTAATAAATGGTGTTGGGAAAACTGGCTAGCCATGTGCAGAAAGCAGAAACTGGACCCCTTCCTGACACCTTACACTAAAATTAACTCCAGATGGATTAAAGACTTAAAACATAAGACCTAACACCATAAAAACCCTAGAAGAAAATCTAGGCAAAACCATTCAGGACATAGGCGTAGGCAAGGACTTCATGACCAAAACACCAAAAGCAGTGGCAACAAAAGCCAAAATAGACAAATGGGACCTAATCAAACTCCACAGCTTCTGCACAGCAAAAGAAACAGTCATTAGAGTGAATCGGCAACCAACAGAATGGGAAAAAATTTTTGCAGTCTACCCATCTGACAAAGGGCTGATAACCAGAATCTACAAAGAACTGAAACAGATTTACAAGAAAAAAACAAACAAGCCCATTCAAAAGTGGGTGAAGGATATGAACAGATACTTTACAAAAGAAGACATACGTGAAGCCAACAAACATATGAAAAAATGCTCATCATCACTGGTCATTAGAGAAATGCAAATCAAAACTACATTGAGATACCATCTCACGCCAGTTAGAATGGCGATCATTAAAAAGTCTGGAGACAACAGATGCTGGAGAGGATGTGGAGAAATAGGAATGCTTTTACACTGTTGGTGGGAGTGTAAATTAGTTCAACCATTGTGGAAGACGGTGTGGCGATTCCTCAAGGACCTAGAAATAGAAATTCCATTTGATCCAGCAATCCCATTACTGGGTATATATCCAAAAGACTATAAATCGTTCTACTATAAGGACACATGCACACGAATGTTCATTGCAGCACAGTTTACAATAGCTAAGACCTGGAACCAACCCAAATGCCCATCGATGATAGACTGGACAGGGAAAATGTGGCACATATACACCATGGAATATTATGCAGCCATCAAAAACGATGAGTTCGTGTCCTTTGTAGGGACATGGATGAACCTGGAAACCATCATTCTCAGCAAACTGACACAGGAACAGAAAATCAAACACCGCATGTTCTCACTCATAGGTGGGTGTTGAACAATTCGAACACATGGACACAGGGAGGGGGAGTATCACACACTGGGGTCTGTCAGGGGGGAAAAAGGGGAGGGATAGTGGGGGGGTGGGGAGTTGGGGGAGGGATAGCATGGGGAGAAATGCCAGATATAGGTGATGGGGGAGGAAGGCAGCAAATCACACTGCCATGTGTGTACCTATGCAACAATCTTCCATGTTCTTCACATGTACCCCCAAACCTAAAATGCAATAAAAAAATAAATAAATAAATAAAAAGATATTTTTGTGAACTCTCTAAAAAATCTCAATCGAAGTATAGAATCGTTATTTTTTCAAATGTATTTTTTAATTAGGTAGACTACCATGAAAGCTTTGCTCAATCAATTTTAAATAAAATTTATTGTAGCCAATATAACTTGTGCTAATTTAGAAACGTGCAGAATAGCAGAAAAATGCATCTTTACTTCCATCACTGAGACTGCTCTTAGTTGTACAGTATTAATCATCAGTACCATGACTTAACTGTCATTCCTTTGAATAAATACTTTCACCCCACCCTGGTTATTGCAGGGGGAGAGAGAGCACTGGACTGGGAGTTGGAAGACCTGGACTTAACTCCATTGCTTTTCATGTTTATCTGTCTGAATTTAGGCTGGCCTTGGGATATCATTTGTCAAGAGAGAAAATTGGACTAGAGATGATTTTAATGACTTCTTTAAGGCCTAATGCTCTATAATGCTTTCATATCATGGGTCACTTCTGATAGACTGATTAATGTCCACCAAGAGAAAACTGACTATCATTAGTTTAAGGGGTTAACATTGAGTATAAAGCTAAATATTGACATTTTCTATCCTTGCATTTTTTTCTCCCTAATTCCAAGTGCATCATCATCTCTTTAAAGTATTTCGGAAAAGGATGCTCATGAGTTGTGTGTGTGTGTGTGTGTGTGTGTGTGTGTGTGTGTGTATGTTAAAAGTAGATTAAATATTACCCTGATTCTGGTATCAAAGGACCAAGCTCATATTGCTAATAACCATGTTATTTTCCTGAAACAAACTATAACTAAAATCATTACTAAGTTGTATCTTGTAACTATGCATTGAAGCCATACATTGTAATTTTTCTAAGTGGTTGCTCTTTGAATTGGTCAAGTGTAGCATTGATGCTGACCAGCTTGAGTCAAATTTCATCCAAATAAAATACTTGCTTTAGAAACCCAGCTTCATGGTACTCTCAACGTGGGAATTTAGTGAAAATCTCAAGTGTTGCATGATCTCCGGTCAGTGCTTCTCTAATTAGAACTTAGACCTTCATATTTTGACACTAAAATGTCAACAAATGCAATCAAAGAAATAACATATTTAAAAAACTCAGGAGCCCAACATGGCATTTTAAAGCTCAGTATGTAGATTTCCTAGAATTTAATAAGACGAGGTTGAGCAGATGGAGCATAGAAAGACAAGCTGTGTTCTACTTTATTTTCAAAGTAGTATTATTTTCTTGAGAACCAATTATTCTATCGGACTTTAGAAAACACCCGTGAGTCAGAATTGTAGAAGAAGGCGTCAGTAAATTAAGCCTTATTGCAAAACATTACGAGTGACTCATTTAAAATCAGGAGAGCTCTTTAGGAACTACTAATTTAACTAAGCAAGGTGATACGGCTTTAGAAAGTAAATTGTGCTTAAAGGAGGTTCTGCTGTGGCTCTAATCCTTTAAATGGTTCCCAGAGCATGTCTGTACTGATGATAGAATTACAATGGTAATTTATTTGAATGTTGTGTGATTCAAGAGTTTAATGTCAAAGAAGAAACTAAAATTCCCAAGTTAAGCTATTATGCATTAGATGATGCATAAAGGAAAGGCCGTCAAAGCCTCTCCATGCAATTCCAAAGTCAACAGCCAAACACACCTCAACTCCTCTCCTACCAACTGCAGTGAAAATAAGCATATTTACATTTTTCTCTCTAGCTTCCATCACCATCATGGGCAGTCTCACTCATCATATGTGTTAGATGTGTAAGATCTACATGCAAAAAGTTGGGGGTGGGTAAAATAAGAGGGTGTAGAGGTGAAATTAGAGTCTTGAGTAAGGGGGGATAGAAAAGAGCTGTGAGGAACACATAATGCTGCTGAGAGGCATTCCTCCTTATTCCCCTTTTCTTCCTTCACCAGGATCTGAAGATGATACCAGAGATTTTTGTCTTTATTGCTACACTTTTACCTTTGGTAACCATTTCTGCAAAATAGTTGGATCCAAAGAAGTTGTCTTTGAAACATTTCGCTTAAATTGTATAGTGAGAAGACTTCTGCTTCCAGACATGGTAAAGTGACAGGGACCAAATCCTAAACAAGGCATGAGAAAAAGACAAAGGTAAGTGGGGACTGGGGGGTTGGAGGGGTAGTAGCACTGAGCAGATGTGCAGGGGACTTGCCTTGAGTCAACAGCAAAGCACTGAGAAATGCATGCGTTCAGGGTAAATACCCATGGCTGTGAGAAGAATCAGCATAAAGCAATGGGTAAAACAATGTTTAAGGATCACACAGAACCAAGGACAGTTCACAAACAAAAATGGAAAGACCTCTTAACATACATGCTGTCAAGTAAAGTACTTAACCGAGTATTGCCTCAAGAGTGAAACCAAGTTAGTCCTAAAGACTTTTCTGTCTCAGTCTAACAAAGCTTAAACACAAGCTTCAAAAAGTTCAGATTGTTTTCAAGTAACTTATCTGTTTCCTAGAACAAATTCCTAAAAATATTTATAATATTTAAATATGTAAAATCATAAGATTTCCAATCTCTGACATGTAATCAAAATCTACCTAGCAAGCAAAGAGGCAGGAAAACGTGATCCATGGTGGGGCGTGTGGGGGGGTGTGTGGGGGATCAATCAAGAGAAAGAGACCCTGAAAGGTAACAGCTGCTAGAATTGATACACAAGAATAATAAAACAGCTATTTAAATATATTACATACATTTAAGAAGGTAGTAGGAGATATGAAATTAATAAAAACATAAAAAAAGATGCAAATCAAATTTCTAGAGATCAAAAATAAAATGTCTGGGATGAGAAATACACTGGATGGGATTAACAGTAGATTAGCCACTGTGGGCGGGGTGGTGGAAGACAAGAATGAATTTAAAGACATGTCAATATAAAGCCTCCAAATAAAAACACAGAAAAAACTTAAAGTAAAAATTTAAAAACATAGAAAAAGACTGAAAAAAATGAATAGAGTATCATAAAGTGGACAATATCAATAAAAGATGTATAATTGGAGTTACAAAAAGGGTATAGAACCAAAAAAATATTTAAAGAAACAATTACTGGAATGCTACAAATTCTAGTCTCTACTACATATGCTGAATCATAATTTATTGGGTCTCTATGTCTCTGACAAAAAATGAACCACTAGGGATAGATGAATAGATGGGAAATAAAAATTAGAATTGAAATAAACCTATAGCTTTAAAGTAAAATAGAGCATTATCTGAATCCTGAGGTAACCAACTTAGAATAGGTTATCTTGCTTTGGTGCTGAATATATACACATTATGTTGTGAATTCTAATAACATTCAAAAAAATCTTTGATGAAAAAGTGGAGCTCCCTCTTCTAAAAATATCATAGAAATCTCTAGACAAACTTTTTCCCTATTAGTCTGATGGCCTCAAGTTATAGTAACATGAATCAGCTACATTAACATGGGTGAAACACTATTGTTAACTATGCAAATTGTCTCAGAGGAAGATAAGCAGGTATCAGATAAGTTGGGAATTGAATGAGGAAAAATTCATCATACTTCTTATAGATCAGCTCACTCTAACATGAGCAACCTGAAAAGATGCAGCTGAGTGACTGAGTAAATACAATAGCCCTCTTCCCCCAGTCCTAAAGAGAAAGAAATATAGAATAGAAAATATAGAGTATTCAGTTGAAGAGAAAACATATTTAAAACAAAAAAAATTTCACATTATTATTTTGCATTGTTGATGTTGACAAAAGTGCAAATTGAATAAGTTAAGGGAATAAATCCAGGAAATGAACACCAAAATAAGATATAAAAACAATTTATAGTGTTTAGGAAACAACCAGAGGTCAAAAATCCACATTTATGAAATAAAGAGGAACTAGAAACAGTGAATGACAAAATAAAATTAAATAAATTAATTTAATTAAAGTTGAATTAAATAATTTCAAGGAAGAAAGTCTTAATATAATCAGTAAATACATAAGACAAAGAGATCAAAGCAGTAGTAGAGACAAAATATGTACAACTAGTATATATAAAAGAAAAATTTGTTGTTAAATTACAGGATGTAAGAACATAATGTTGAATACAGTAAGAAATGCTTCTTCAAAGGTTTAGCTTGCTTAAGTTTCCTTGTCCTTTGTTCCCCCCCTTTCAGGGCCACACTTCCTTATTCTCTGTGTTCCTGCTGCCCTGGTAAACAGCCTTCTTGCCAGTCCTTATCTATAGAGCCCCACATTCCACATCTGCTACCCACTCTGTGAATTACCCCTCCCATTGCAGTGGCTTGTCCTGACAAAACTAATCTTCTCGCCTTTCCACTGGTGTAATAGCATTCCTGCATTTTTCAAGTTAGCCAACCAGGTTCAGCTTAGATTGTGCGGTCCAACTCCAGCCAATGGAGGCAAGACACAGTAACAGGGACAAGCCGTGTTAAGAGATAACAAAAACCCCTGCCCTCCTTTGTTCTATGTGCTCTCTGCTCCATCCTGGAGACAAACCCTTCTACAGAAGTAAAAATTGCCTTGCTGAGAAAATTTACGTTTGAGTGTTATTTCTTTTGCGGCACTGAAAAAGTTTGCTTTTAACACATAATAATAGTAAAAAAAATTAAAAACAAAAATAGAAAAAAATGCTGAATTCATGGCGTAACTGAATTAGGACATTGAAAAGCACATCTAGGTAAAAAAAAAAAAAAGATTATAGAATGATAAACAAGACGTGCCTTAGTTGTATTATTAAGCTTTAAAAAATGTATCATTAGGTGTCAGAGTAGAAAGTACAAGTCACCTATAATGAAGAAAAATCATAATAGTTTAACATTTTCCTTAGCAATAGGCAAATGTAATAGCAATGCTCTGAGGAAAGACAGACCCAAAAATATTTTAGCTAACCAAGTTGTTTTCATTTATTAGGTAGAAGGGCTTAAATTCTCAAATAACAAGCAAGCAAAGAGTTTTAGAGGCCATCACTCCAGCACATTATAAAGGGGGCTTTAAACAGTTCATGGAAAATTCGTATTATGAAAATACTAGGTGTAGATTTCATTTTTTTTTGCAGCAAAATAAACTTGTACGAATTTGTTATAGCATGTCTGAACAGGATCTAGTTTGAGGCACTAAGAAGGATAAGACATCAGTTTGTAAAGCGCCTCTATCAGGAAAACTTGAATTCTGCTAAAATTGAAGCAAGAACAAATATCAAATTTGTGGTGAAGGGTGGGTGGAAGACTGCTGAAATCATTGATGCTTTAAATAATGTTTATGAGGACAATGCCCCAAATAAATTAGCAGTTTGAACGCAAATAACTGTCTTTAAAAGGGAATGAGATGCTAAACAGAAAGCATGTGGCAGTAGACCATCCACATCAATTTGCAAGGCAAAATTTCATCTTGTTTGCGCCCTAATAGAAGACGACTGATGATTAACAACAGCACAAACAATAGCCAACACCAGACATCTCAATTGGTTCAGCTTATATAATTCTGACTGAAAAATTAAAGTTGAGCCAAATTTTCACCTGATGGGTACTAAAACTGTTGTGCCCAGATTAGCTGCAGACAAGAATATAGCTTTCAATGGAAATTTTAAACAAGTGCGATGAAGATCCTGTAATATTTCTTCCAAGAATTGGAAATGTGGCTTTACCTGTACAATCCAAAGCAAATGCCACCAAAGCTGAAAGTGGTCCCATCAGAGCAAAAGCAAGCAGTCAAGAGCAAACATCATGACAATAGCTTTTGGGGCTACTCAAGATATTTTGCTTGTTGATTTTTAGGAGGTTCAAAGAATGACAACATCTTATTATGAAAGTGTTTTGAGAATGGTAACCAAAGCTTTAGCAGAAAAATGCCTGAGAAAGCTTCACCAGAGATTCCTCTACTATGATAATGCTTCTGCTTATATCTCTTATCAAACAAGAGACATTTTGTGAGAATTTCTATGGGAAAGTGTTAGGCATCCATTTTATAGTCCTGATTTGGCTCCTTCTGACTTATTTTTGTTTCCTTATCTCTTTTTTTTAAATTAAACTTTAAGTTCGTTATATAGGTATACATGTGCCATGGTGGTTTGCTGGACCCATTAACCCGTTGTCTAGATTTTAGGCCCCATATGCATTAGGTATTTGCCTAATGCTGTCCCTCTCCATGCCCCCATCCCCCGACAGGCCCCAGTTGTGATGTGCCCCACCCTGTGTCCATGTGCTCTCACTGTTCAACTCTCACTTATGAGTGAGAACATGCAGTGTTTTTCTGTTCCTGTGTTAGTTTGCTGAGAATGATACTTTCCAGCTTCATCCATGTCCCTGCAAAGGACATGAACTCATTCTCTTTTATGGCTACATAGTATTCCATGGTGTATATGTGCCATGTTTTCCTTATCCAGTCTATCAGTGATGGGCATTTGGGTTGGTTCCAAGTCTTTGCTATTGTGAATAGTGCTGCAATAAACATACATGTGCATGTGTCTTTATAATAGAATTATTTCTAATCCTTTGGGTGTATACCTCATAATGGGACTGCTATGTCAAATAGTATTTCTAGTTCTAGATCCTTTAGGAATTTTCACACTGTCTTCCACAATGGTTGAACTAATTTACACTCCCACCAACAGTGTAAAAGTGTTCCTGTTTCTCTACATCCTTTCCAGCATCTGTTGTTTCCTGACATTTTAATGACCGCCATTCTAACTGGCATGAGAGTACTCACTTTTCTTAAGTTAATAATGTAAAGAAGATTGCATTGGCATGGTTAAATTACCAAGGTCCTCAGATTTTTAAGGATGAACTAAATGTTGGGTATTATCACTTACAAAAGTGCCTTGATCTTGATGGAGCTTATGTTGAGAAACAAAATTTATATTTTTTATTTTCATCTTTAAATTCAATTTTTCCATAAGCTTTTTGAAGTGGGAACTTCATACCAGTGGGAAGTAGTTAAGACTATAAATGGAGACTGATGTACCATCTGTCAAAATTTAAAAGATTATATCTAAGATTTTGTATGTATATACATGTGTGTGTATGTGTGTATCTAACAACTATATAAAATAAAATATGTTCTCTCCTCCTACCTTGACAAATATAGTTTTTCAATAATCTGGAATGTTGGGTTTACATTTAGAATTTTTCAACGACTTGGAGTTCCAAATCAAAACATGATGATGTGGCAAGAGCCAGCTTTACCCCAGGACACTTGTCAATGTTGGTCATCATTTACATATATATGAATACCTTAGTTCACACATTCAAGTTCTATACCTTCTCAAGCAGTCACCCCTGGGATATTCTGGGTCTAGGTGTGGTGGTGTGGTCCACTCTCAGGAGAACAGAACTGGGGAAGGTACATGTGTAGGCCCTGGAAACAGGCTTAAGGTTGTTTGGGCAGAGCATGTTGGGTCTCCAGGTACCCAAAGTGTGGTTGAGAATACGGGCACAAAGACAAAGTCCCTCGAACCAGCAAACCCCTTACACCAGTCTGAGAAAGACATGAGCTGGGGTAAGCTAGTTCTAGGCCCTTTAAAATTCAGGGATTGGGGTGAGAGTACTTCTTACATAGTTCTAAGTGTGGTACTGATGGGCATAGCACCCATGAATTTTTTTTTTTTTAAGAAAATACTGAGGAAACTAGAAGTCCTGCTACCAAGAGACAAATGCAAAAAATACTAAAGTATTAAACCAATAGTCAATTTAGGAAGATGGTGAAGGAATGCTTAGAAAGTTTAGTAATAAAAGACATTGATCCAATAATTTTATACCCTTTCCTTTTTTTCTCTAATATAAAAGGCAACATACTGACATTCTCAAGTATATAGAAATTCATACAATACAGGAATGATGAGTCTTTCTTAAAAAAGAATTCGTGATTAAGTCCATTCAGCCAAGATATGACTACAGAAAAGTGTGGTAACAGGGCTGGTGGTTATCAGAGCATCTATTAATATACAGAACTTACACTTAGTAACTGAGGGGATTATGGTTTGAACAGAATATAAATGTTGTGAACCCTGTAATATCAGTGATTATATAACTAATATTAGGGAGTAGGAGTGAGACTAAAGGTTATAAAAGAGTGCTAATTTTCTCATAGGTAAAAGCAGGGAGTCAGTTATTCTCCCTAAAGTTGAAACATGTTATTTAAAAGAAATAAACACTCTAGACTTTTAGTATTGTTTCCTAGCTATGTTTTTTATTCATAAAGGAGAAAGGAAATTATATATTGAAATTAAAAAACATACATTTAAACTCTAGCAGTTGCTTTTTCTTTAGTTTCCCTTAGGTTTCTCTTTAGTTGAAGAAAAAAATTAAATCTAATACTTTCTTTTAAAAATATAATGTATAGGATAATCTTTTTTAAAAATTACTTTTATCTTTTGATTAGTCTGCCAATTATCTATAAATCTATCATCTAGCTTCCTACCTCCCTAATGACCTAGTCACTTATCCATATATCTATTTACCAATTTTTTTTTATTCTTCTCCCTATTCACCCCTTGATCTGTAAATCTTCATCAAGAGATGTCTGGAATGATAATCCCTTAATATAATTCTGTAGTGTTATTTGGAATGTTTTGGTTAATTTCTTTATACAAATGTCTATTTCTTGATTTCAATATATTATAGTGAACATGTATGAATTTTACAAAACAGTAAAGTCCTTTTGAGCAGAATACTTAGGGTGAACCAATTCCTGCTGGGAGTTGTTGGCAGAGGCAGAGGACAAAGGAAAAGAAAAAATAATAATGAGGGAAGGAGAATGGGATTATTCTCCTACAACATAATTGTCAAAAGCTGATATCAAACTGAAGGCAACACTTGGGCCCTACTGGGACCCACCTACTGATCAATCTAATTGCTCATCTTTGCTTAGAATTTCAAATGAGTTCCAAAGATTGTTTTCTAAGTGGAATATTACCTGTTGATATTTATGATTAGGTAGCTGTCTTTCTTGGGAAGGAAAGTAGGATTCAAATGAAATCTACAATGCACTCATATCTTTTATTCTCTTTATTTGAGCTTAGATGCTGAGATCTGTAAAGGATACAGAGACGGAAGAAGCACACGAGAGCTCTGGAGAAGGGAATGGTGAGTGCATCACCCCATGGAATCTCTGTAAGGCCCTTCAGATAATAGGGGAAAGTCTCCAAGACCTGCTCTGCAATCAGTTCTTTCTTTTTCTTTTCTTTTTTTTTTTTCCGAGACTGAGTCTCTCTCTGTCACCAGGCTGCAGTGCAGTGGTGTGATCTCAGCTCACTGCAACCTTCGCCTCCCAGGTTCAAGTGATTCTCCTTCCTCAGCCTCCCCAGTAGCTGGGACTACAGGCATATGCCACTACGTACGCCCAGCTAATTTTTGTGTTTTTGGTAGAGATGGGGTTTTACTATGTTGGCCAGGATGGTGCTGATCTCTTGACCTCCTGATCCGCCCACCTCAGCCTCCCAAAGTGATGGGATTATAGGCATGAGCCACCACACCTGGCCAGTTCGTTTTTACTTTATAAAGAACACACTGAGAATAGAGACATTGGGAATAATGCAGGGGAGATGAAGGTCTTGGAACACACTGACAGAGTCAGCAGGCTCCTGGCTGACAGGGAGTTGCAGAAAGCAAGAGACAAAAAAAGACTTGGAATGACAGAGGTGGAGACAGATGACAGTGAAGCCAGAGACCTTTGAGCTTAAATCTATAAAGTCTGAGACTGCCAAAATAATTTGGACTGAGAATTTCAAATGACATCTCTGTTCTTTTGAAATCTGCATTTGGCAGCTAAATTTTTAAAACTGAAAGTTAATTTCAGGTGTGGGGATTTTTAAGACAGATTAAATCATGTGAAATTGCTGTTTTCAGCAATGAAAACAATCAATATTAGCAAGACTCAACCTAATATTTATCCCACCACCCCCCTACTTTCTCTCAAACAGATTTGGGCTCAAGCTGTGGCTCGGCCACATCCTAGCTCTGTGAACTCTGGGCAATCATCTTCTATAAAATTAACTTTTTAAATTGAGAAACTGAGAATAATTCTATTACCCAATTCCTAGTCTTATGGTAAAGATTAAAGGAGTTGATGTTTATTAAGTATTTAGTCCCAGAAAGCATTTAATGGCAGCTCTTATTACTTTTATTTTTTATTAACAAATCTTTATATTACCCTGCTTAAATCCCTTCTCTGACTTTCTGAGCCTTTTAGAAAAAGTCACACTCCTAGACATGATTTCCAAAGCCCTTGTAAGTTCTGACTTTTGCTTATTTTGACAGCCTCTTGTTTTATCATTCCTCTAAACACTTTTTAAACTTGTGTCAATGTGAAGTCCTTCCATTCCTCAGCAAGTCACAGTTGCCTTCACCTCCTTGGCCTACAACACCAGCCTCTTGTCTCATCTGCTCTCATCCTCTGGAAATCTTGTAGGCAACTCCTACACTGGGTTAGATGCCTTGAGAACCTCCACAGTAGATTGTATTTTGCCCCGCAGTTTGCTCATCATCCTTTATTATATTTCTTTGTTGTATAGTCTTTCTCCCTGTCTGCGAGCAGCTATCTTGCTTATTTTTTGTTGTCTCTCGAAGCTAAGGATAGCACTGAACATATTTTAGGACTTCAGTCATTCTCTGCTAATACTGCCACATCTTGGGAACATACATATTATGGATCAAATGTTTGTCCTTTCCCAAAATTCATCTGTTGAAACCTTAATCCCTAATGTGATGACGTCAGGAGGCAGGGCCTTTGAGAGGTGATTAGGTTTTGAAGGTGGAGTCCTCGTGAGTGGGATTAGTGCCCTAATGAGAACGGGGTGAAAGCTTGTTTCTCTCTGCTCTGTGCCACGAGAGGATCCAAGAGAAGATAACCGTCTGCAAACTAGAAAGTGGGTCCTTATAAGCTTGGTTCTGTTAGCACCTTGATGTTGGACTCCAGGACTGTGAGAAAAAAATTTCTGTTGTTTAAGCCACTCAGTTTATAATAATTTGTTATATCGGCCTCAGATGATTAAGACAGTGCATTACAGCAAACTCATTTTTTTTCTATTCTCCTAGTTGCTACTAGTTTCTTTAGAAACAACTCACAGTTGTGTGGGCTGGCAGAAGAGGAGAAAACAGTTCCTGCATCCCAAACAGGTATACAGAGAGACTTATTCCATATAAATAACTAATTACTAAACACAATAGCCTTTAAGTTATTCCAATATTAACTCTGTTTTGATTAGACTTATTTGAAGTTTAAATGGTCAATGAACATTTAAAGCAATCATAAATCTAGAGATAATGTTCTAAATATGATTTTAAAATGTTATTTACCAGATATTTAGGGCAATCAAGGGAGAAAGGGAAACTCACTTCTTATGAAATAGTGCTTTAATCTATCTCAGAAAATATTTTGAATGTTGCTTTCAAATTATTGCTTTTACATTTTATTTGGTGTACATTCTATTTATATACGAATAAGAGCTTAATATACTCCTCGGTAGAATTAAAAAGGGAGGATATTTGGAAAAAAATCGAATACCTTGGCTCCGTAATAGTCTGTATTTAGAAAGAAGCCAACTTAGAATGGTCTCTGTTTAAATGTTGGTTAATTTTGTCATTCTGAGGAATGTTGCGGTCTCTTTCTCGAAGGGCAGAGAAAAGTGGGGGGGGGGGGGAAGCGTAGGAGAAAAAGAAATCACTGTTTTAGTGAATCTCATTTTACGTTAAATGTTTTATATATCTTTGACAATAGCTATAAAACATTATTGATAGAACGCTTTACACATAACAAGAATGTTCACACTTTTTCTTATTTGATTCTGATCAAAATTTTGTGATATGACTGCAGATGTAGAAACTGAGTCTGAAAGGGGAAAAACTGATTGCTGTGGCCCGTTTTTACTAGAAGGAGAAAACTAAGTTTTCCACCTGAGTCTTCTTAACACATAATTACAAAATAATCCATAGCAAGAATGCTTTAAATAATTTTTGGCTTTCCTTGTATTAGTCAATAGAATGATCTATTCCATTGCTTTCTTAAATTATTTCCCCAAGAATTTCTTCCCAAACAAAGCTTTATTTCATGTTACCTTTCTTTTTTATTCTATTATTGATGGGATCGTCAATATTAATAATTAGCCATTAGATGTATAAAGTATTTAAAATGTTAGCCCCTAAAGATTATAGGGTATCATAGATCATTTATTGCATTTTCCACTATGGATTGCTTCAATGTCTTGGGGCTTTTCTTTTCTTTGGTTTACTGCAGAAATATTTCTTATAATCTCATTTTACAATATGCATTTGCTCTCTTACCTCTCTATTATCACTATCACAAACTTTGTTCTTAGAAAATACAAACAAAGCAAGTGCTTGTGAGATGGAACTTAGAAAAGAATCACATTTATTTCCTGGTGCTTAGCACTCTCATAGGACTTTCAGCAGCATAGACTATTATGAAAAGCGAAAATATCCTTCTGTAGTTACTGTCCTTTCACAGTGTAAGTGCTTAACCCCTTAGAAAACATTTTTCATGATCATTCTTTTCTTATAAGGAATCTAGGGCAGAATTAAAATGTTCAAGCTTAATGTCAAGGGAGGATTTCTTTATTCTGTGATCTTTTGGACAATAAATAAAATAGACATTGCTGAATTTTAACTTTGCAAAGTATAAAGAAGAAAATAAAAACTCGTGTAGTTTTACTAAGCAGAGATAATAGTCTTACATTTTCATTTCCTTCTAAGCAATTCAGTGTGTTCAAGCATTCCCCACCTGACTCTTGTAAAGCCGTAAGCCCTATAGAAACACCTGTGCCTAAGTCTCTGCTGACCCCACCTGGTGCCTCATGTTTTCTCCATTCCATTTCTTTACACCTAACTATTACCCTTCTAGCAACAGAGGAAAAGCATGTGGCAGGCAGTGCTGGCAAAGGGTCAGATCACACTGCCTCTGAATGTAGAGCAGAGCAATGGGTGCCTGCAAGTTGATGCAGGTAATACCATTGTTGGATATTTCTGTTAGATTTGCCATCTTGGTGCTTGATTTCACCTTACCTCCAGATTCTTCTTTGGGCCTAACCCTACCCACCCCTGCCTTGGCTTCATAGATTGTTAACTGCCATGACCATTTAGTTTCTGTTTTATCTTCCAATTGGTTATTGCTACTCTACAGTAGAACAAGTAATATTTAAATATTTATTTTACATCTAAGCATTATATCATTATAACCATTCTTGGCCACAGGACACTACCTGCTTAAAAGGGTATATGGTCCTAGTACATTTTGTAAGGGCTGTCTTCCTTCTAATTCCTGAAAATGAATTGATGAGGCCAGGAGTGAGGTAGCAGTCAATTTTTAAACGCCTCTTGCTACTGACAAATCACTTTTCTTCTTAGTAAGCATTCTGCATATTAACAATGACAAAATTTTATCTAAGAAAGTTTTTCAAGAAAAAAATTGCCTAGATTATTTTCTTTTAAAATTATAATTTTTTGAGATGTAATTGAAATCCAATCTTTTACTAGTATTTGTCAATATCTTTCATTGCTTTGATAATTACAGAGGTTCTGTGTGTGCCATCAAAATCCTCTGATTTTTATATTCATTTTGTATTTTTATGGTCCTTAAACATATTTCCTAATTTTATTTGGAGTTCCTTATCTTTATTTCTTTCATTTATATAAAATTTAGTATGCTAAAGAAAAATTAAAATGAAGTCCGCAGTTTGGATATACCCCAGGCCAACTGCCCATAGCCATGTAGCCAAAACTTAAGTTTTTCTGATTTCCCCGAAATGCTAGCTCCAATAAGAAACAAAACATGAAATGGAAGATTTTCATTCTGTCAACATGATTCAGTGAAACTAAACCAATCAGTTACAGACAGATCAGCTTAAATAGCCCTGCTTGCCTTAAAAAGAATGTTAGTGTATAACAGCCAATTGTGAAAACGGTCAAAATACTTCCTCTTTTATATTTTATAAACTGCATTTTAACAGTTCCTAGGAGGCTTCCTACTGCTTTCAGTCTGTGTTCTCCTGGTTTGTGAACCTTCTTTTTTTTTTTTTTTTTTTTTTTGGATGAGCAATAAACTTCTATAATTTTAAAATTTTATCTGATTTTATTTTTCAAAAGTAAGTTTGTGGCATGATGTAGATTTCTAACATGATTTTTTAAAAATGCCGGACAATTATTGCAGTTCAAATTATTGAAAAACCCTTACGTCAATTGGTTTCCATACAATAAAGCAGAAAATAAACTATAGTTTTTGCTTAATTATGATTACACTTGTTTAATATGGTTCACACACACTTGAAAAAGCCAACTGGTGTTTGAATAATTACTAAGAACGAACTGTGTAAAGGCCTATTATTGTAGCTTATGATAGTAACTCAATGTATTGAATAACTCGATAATCAAAAGTCATGGAAGCCCTGGCACTATCGTTGGTAGAACCATAAGAACTGTTCTAAGGTCTTATTGGGCGAGAAGGCAGTGTAAATGAAAATAAATATGTAGACATGAATGCTTGGATTTATATCTAAAGAGAGAACTCAAAATACTTTCTTTTAATGTCCCAATGAGTAGAGTCAAAAAAAAGAGACAACAGACAAAACTTTGTGGGTCTGTATAGACACGTATGTTCAAGCACTCCTTTGAGTTTGTGTAAACCTATAGATGCCATAGTCAGGTTATTTTAGTTCATGAACGGTGTAGTTGCATATTCCCATCTCCTTTCTTGTTGCAAGATTCTCTTTGCTCTGCTCTTGAAAAAGAGTCCCCCATTCTTATACACCTCCTGGTATGACTTACACCTCTTGCATGAGTTACTCTGGGATTACAGCCACCAAAACGGTTGACTGGTTTATTTTCTCTCTGGTTATCATTGTCAGGAAGGTTTGGGCTCATGTAGGAGTGTAGGACTGGGACCAATTAGAGTCTTGATTTAGAAATACTGAGTTGAAGCCCAGAGGTTCAGTGTTTCCTTGCTCCTCAGATGATTCTTGTGAATGCTTAGGTGTGAGAACTACTATAGTAGGCTGTTTTAAGAGATGTGTTCTGTTCCATTGATTGTATATCATTTTCGATAGTGCCTTATGGTTTTAAATCGTATCTTTTTGTTTCATTTATCTAGTAGTATAAGACTTTATAAACCTCGTCTTTTATAATTTCAAAATATATTCTTATTTGTCTTGTTTGTTTGTTTTCATGGGAATTTAATTCAACTTCTAACAGTGCAAGACTTATTATTAAAATAAACATACATTTTAAGAATAGAACAAGTCTATGTTTCATCAATATTTTTCTTATTTTTCCAAGTAAAGTTGTTTTCTTCATAAGGGATTATAACGTTCTTATTTATATTATTACTAGATATCTATATTCTTAGTTGCTCTTATGAATTAGTTTCTGTTTTACCTTTTGTTGTATCTTCCAATTGGTTATTGCTACTCTAGAGTAAAACAAGAAATATGTAAATATTTATTTTACATCTAAGCATTATAACATTTACAAATCGATTTGAATTTAAATTTTATTCCTTTGCGCTTTCTTGGATTTCTTCAAAAAGTGACATATCTGAAAATTTACTTTGGTTTTCACACACAAACTACTTTTCTCGGGACAAAATACTTGGGTGAAAATTCATTCCCTCTTTATGTACATGGTTGTTCATTTTCCGAAAATGTTTATTATATATAAAATTTGTGAAGTAATTTTAAAAAAATTCCTCGTCACACTTTGTACCCCTGTGGTTCTCAAACTGCAGGGTACATATAACGTTCTGGGAGCTCATTAACAATGCAAACTCTTGGTACAGTTCCTTAGAGATTCTGATTCTGGAGGTGTGGGCTAAGTGGCAAACACCTGATTTTGCTGAGCACTGCAGGTGATTCTGAAGCAGGAGGCCCTCATCACATTTTCAGAACACTGCTGAGTATATTTTTTCCAGTGCTTTCTAGTATCTAATATTTCAGAGGAGAAACCTGAGATCTTTGTCCTTTGTCTTCTGCTTCCTATCCTGCTACAAGGGTGCATTGTGTTCCCTGGGTAGATACAGAGAGGGAAGGAATGAAAGAGTGTAAAGCAGGTGGAGCCAGGAGGGGAGATAAAACTCAAACCCCTCAGAGCTTTCTCAGCATCAGCTGAACAATGGGTTACCATGGTTGGTGCAGATCATAAGGGAGAGTGTTTCCTTTCTTACTTCAGAGGCTGCTTTTACTTTGAGCACTGGAACTGGAAAGAGAAGAAAGGTTCTAATCAAGGCTCTGTTACCTACTTTCTGTGTAACTTTAGGCAGGTCCTTTACACTGTCAAAGTTCTTCCCTACAAAATGAGGGGTCTGGACTCTATAGTCCCTTAGGGTATTACTTAGATGTGTAATTTTGGGACATGTTGAGATACTGAAAGATTATTACTTATAAAAGCTCAATTATTATGTCATGCCTCTTCTAGCAGTATATATTGCATTTTAGAATATTTTTAACAGAAATGAAAATAAAATATTTAGATTAATTCTTAGCTTTAAGTTATTTTAACTAGAATTTGTATGCCTGGTTAGAAGTTTGAATAGCATTTTCCTATTCAGTTTTGGATTCTTAGGTGTGGACTGGATTTGGACTTCAAAAAACACATCCTTTATGTAAAATTTTTCTGAATTATATATCTCTATATATTTATCGTATCTATGTATTTATCCTTCCATCTATCTGATGTGATATGATTTGGGTCTGTGTATCCAGCCAAATCTCCTGTTGAATTATAATCTCCAGTGTTTGGGGGAGGAACCTAGTGGGAGGTGATTGGATCATGGGGCAGATTACTCCTTTGCTGTTCTTGTGATAGTGCGTTCTCATAAAATCTAGTTGTTTGAAAGTTTGTAGCACTTCCCCCTTGGCTCTCTCTCTCTGTCCAACTACCTTATGAAGATGTGCTTGCTTCCCCTTCCCTCTTCTACCATGATTGTAAATTTCCAGGGGCCTCTCCAGCCATGCCTCCTGTATAGCCTTTGGTGCTCTAAGTCGATTAAACCTCTTTTCTTTATAAAGTGCTGAGTCTCAGGTAGTTCTTTATAGCAGTGTGAGAACAGAATACTATACTTCTCTCTCTACCTATCATCTATCTATTATCTATCTATGGGTATATGTGTAAACAAACACTCATTTACTATATTATATGAAGCAACTTCTTAGCTGCTAGAAATTTAATATATCTGAAAATCACATTGCTCCCCTTGGTGAAAAGAAAAATTTAAATTTGATTATCTTTAGTGATGCTCAGTTAATAAAATGATATAATAAAAGGACAAGCATTTGTAATTTTTACAAACAAAACTTGAGAAGCAGATTCTAAAATTTGAGGAATATATAGTGAATACAGAGCCTTGAGTCACTGAAAATCATAATTTCTAGAATATCCAAGGCAATTGGAGAAATAGACATTAACTCATTCCATTGACTTCTTTGTGATTCCAAGCACACTCCAGAGAGAGGACAATATTTGGGTTCTGTCTGATAAGGAAGTTCAGGTATCTCACTTGATGGGAGGTAAGCAGAATACTAATAAGTGCTAAAAGCTGGAAGCCATGCTGTCTAATTTCAACAGAAATGTACCTCTAAGCATTATGGTTATTATGCATTCATACAGTAAAAATGTATTAAGTAGACTTTCTTTAGCAGTCATTGACGATACAAAGACAAATAAGTCCCATACCTCAAGGGACTTAGAAGGTAGAAGAAAAATGTGTTAAATAACTAAGAATAATAAAAAGATAAAATTTGAAAAGATAAATATAAAAATAGGTGCTGTAATAAAATTATGTTCAGGGAAAAGTAACAGCCTCAGTATTTTTTCTTAAGAAAGCTGGGATTTTTAGTATTTTTTAAAGCTCCCTGGTGATTCCAGTATTCCACCAAAATTAAGAACATCTGTGTAGGTAGTCATTTAAGGGTCATATCCAATATTTATTGCTCTAGAACAGTAAGGGGAAAAAAAGGGCAAATCATATTTCTGATTGACACAATTTTTGATAGTCTTCAATTGATACATTTGTAGTTCTAGTTCTTTCCCTGATTTATATAATTTTCAGAAGATTCTAATTTTTGCTATAATTTTGTTTTAAGGATTCTATTTGTCTCAAATAATCTTCCACTACCATCAATTTGGCTAAAGCTATCTTTCCAAAATTTTTATTGTAAGGTATGTGTTGTTACATATGTAAGATCAGCCATATGAGAAGAACATTTAGTGAAAGGAGAAATGAGCTCACTAGCATAATGAAATTAACATAAAGACCCTCTATGGCTTTCTAAAATGGTATATCGATGTCATAAACTCTTTGTTACTTAAAACAATCAGATATTTCCTAATTGGGAACAGAATAAAATCCAAACTAATGAGAATTGGAAAGAGTGGCCCAAAACAATATAGAACTGAGACTATTATAAAGAATAAGCTGAGCATGGTGGCTTATACTTGTAATCCCAGCACTTTGGAAGGCTGAGGCTGGTGGATCACTTGAGCCCAGGAATTCAAGACCAGCCTATGGAACATGGTGAGACTCCCATCTCCCATCTCTACCAATAAAAAATACAAACATTAGCAGAGCATGGTGGTACACACCTGTAGTCCTAGCTACCTGGGAGGCTGAGGTGGGAGGATCTCTTGAGCCCAGGGGATTGAGGCTGCAGTGAGCCAGTATTACACCACTGAGCTCCAGCTTCAGTGACAGAGTCAGACACTGTCTCAAAAAAAAAAAAAAGAAGAAGAAGAAGAAGAAGAATGGTGACAAATTATGTTTTGTTCATTAAAAGGATTTTTGCTGGGGGATTGACCACTCAGAGCTTTGGAAGATGGTCCATTAGACTGTACTACCTGGGAAACTTCAATATCCCCCTCATAAGTAGTCACATATTTGTATACCTTCTCCAAAGCTTTGGTCATCTTTATCTTTTTACAGATCTCTCTCCAAGGTTATAAACATTTTCCCTTAACTGCTCTAGGGCAGGTAAGATAGAATCTGTGTGTGATCTGTATAGGACTGTATAGCAGATGCACTTGACAGCAGTAACTTCAGCATACTCTGAGAAGAATTATCTAAGATGAATATGTGTTCACAGTTCCTAAGGAACTCAGGAGTGATTAACCTGGAGATTCTTTCTTATCTGTGAGAAACAAACATCTGAAGCTCTGGCCCATCCCCTGGAATGTGGGCCACACAAGAGATTGAGGCCCTTCGTTTGGGTTGAATTAAGGTTGTCAGTGGAGGTTGCTAGGGAGAGGGGGCTAAGTGAAAATACTATATAAACTGCATGCTTTATACAGCTGTTGTGGTTCTCCTGTCCAGCCCACTGCCACTGAACTGCCGTGTATGTGAGTGCCCTCAATAAACCCTATGTATCTTCACTGGCTCCAAGTCTCTTCTTCAGCCTTTCAACCATGGTAGCATCCCTATTACAGTCAATAGGGATCTGACAAAATAGGGACTTGTTATTCTTTCCACCTGCCGTGAGCTATGTGAAAATATCTTGTCTTTTCTCTAACTGGCTCCAACCAATTTATTTGTGTCCTGAATTAGTAGTCTGTTCTGTGAATATTCCCTTCATCTATATATTGAAACCAGGGTAAAGCCTGTTGTCTGTACAGCAGAAAATGAAAAGAGAAAATTATTAAATGTAAAAACTGTTCTCGGTTTCAGCCCATTGCTCCAAGAAATCAGGATTCCTGCAAAAAAGATAATTCTCTCTCTCCCTTTCTCCCTTCTCCTTCCCGTCTCCTTCTCCCCTCCTCCTCCTCTCTGGTTTTTCATCTCCAATAGAATCCCAAGGGATTTTTAAGCTCTTTTTACAGAGGCTATTGTCTCCTGCTTTAAGTCCTATGGATTCCTCCTCTTAGGGAGTTGCTTCCTAATATCTACATTTATCTCAATCAATATCTCCACCTCAGCAAATACCTGAAGTAAATGAAGCCGCCTTTGCTGCCTCCACATCTAGAGTCCTGAGAGACCCACTTAGGGCCAACACTCTCTGCCATGTGCCCGTACTTTAAACCTGGTCTTTTCTCCAGTTTGGAATTCTGCAGGCTTAAATAATAACCTGTGCTACTGCAAGGAAGTAACAACATTTTCTTCTGCATCCTCCTTCCTTGCTGCATTGGGGTGGATTTCCCTGCATGGGTTTCTGTTGGGGGTAGCTATGCTGTTGCACTCTCTGAGAGCTTCCTTTCGTTCTCTTAGAGTTCGTCCTGCTCAAGTCATAGTCATTTCTTCCTAGACTTTCATTTTATTAATCTGTCTTCTGAGGAGATTATTCTTTCTCTAGATCATTGACTAGATTTTTTCCCCACTTTTCTTCTCATCTGATTGAACTACAAGACCGAGTTATTTTTCGAGTATGATTCTTTCCCTTTTTGAGTCTTGGAGAAACATTGATTCCTAGAAAAGGTGTTCCAGAGACACCTAATTTAAAAATTTTCTTAACCTTTAGGTCTGTAATGTTTCCATGAGGTTTATTCCATCTTAGTTCAGGAATTGATATTATCCCCATGTTATCTGTTTATTGACAAAATAATCATGGGTTGAATTTACAGTCTGAATTCCTGAAACCCATAACTCTGATGTGAGCTTATGTAAAACACAACCAGGAAGGACTTTAGAGAGCAAGTGGTGATCATGTCGGGAGTAGTGGAAGGTTGTTTAGATCTATAAGGCCTGTGGTTGTATCCTACAAATCTCACCCTCTAGTGACTAATATCTACTCTAGCTCTTGAGACCTAAAGTCTGGATTTAAACAACAAAAGGTCTATTTCCCAATACCTTAAAACATCTGTATACCTAAGGTCTGTTTATTTATTTTTCTAAATGTTGCTTAAATATTGTTTTAAATAAGCAGAAACTCACCATAGCTGTGCCTCCACTAGCAGCTCTGGCCAAGCACACAATCTTTGAGCCTAACAGTACCCAGGCCTTATCAATCGCTGTGTTCATCTAGTCTATGCCACTTTAGTCATCTACCTAAAATTACATACAGAACTTTCAGTCCATCAAAACACCCCATCTCTAAATGTTAAACCTCTGCTGAGGATATTTTGCTTACCCCTTTGGACCTTCCATCCAATATTTTCTACCCTTTTCTCTTCCCTGAGTGTTTGACCTAAATGGACCAACCAGTGATGAGCTCCCTTGCTTTCTGGCTTCCAGTTTGGTTCACACATAGGGAATCAGCAGATTAGAGAGAGAATAAAGAATGAAATAAAGGCACTTATTCCCCCCTGCACCTTTCATGCAAGATTGCTCTAAATTATCAGGAGGCCTTTCCAATGTAAGTGTCCATTCCTGGCTCTGATAACTATTTCCTCCACCTACCTCTTCATGTTTAGGTATGGGAATGTACCCTGCTGTTGTTATCCTTTGTGAATTGTATTATTCCTACGCTTTCTATACATCCTGCCAATGCAAAAACAATTGCAAATAGTTGGTTTATTCAATATTCTATAATTACCCAGTGTGTTCCATATGTTTCTTATTCAGACATTAACTGTTATCCTAGTTATCTTACTATTATTCCCAACATACCTAATTTTGAATCCCAAATCATCTATATGTCAACATATTCTTTTCCAAATTCATTTTCTTTTACCTAGATTTTTCTGATCTTTAAATTTTAGTTATCTTTTGTTTTTTCTTCACTCTTATCCCCTGTGAAACTCCAGCCTTGTAACAGTCTAGCTATGTGAATAATTTGTTTCTATATTCCAGAGTCTGAATGTTACTGGGTAAAAATAAAACAATTATATAAATTTGTGTCACTACAAATTCATGGTCCTGTATCTCAGCTGGGTTTGCAATAACTGCCCAGTTATACCTCTTTTAGTGGCTACAAACTCAAAGAATCATCCTGCTATTATACTTTTATCTTACTCTTAGCACATGGTCTAGTTTTCTAATTTATAAGAGGAACCAAAATTTCAGTTAACAATTTTCTAGCCACTTCCTTCTATTTAGTTATATTCTTTCCTTATTAAACATTTGTATGCATAGAAAGATTTTAATGGCAAGTAGCAGAAAAACCAGCCCAAAATGGCTGAAGCAAAAGGTTTTTTGTTGTCTTAGATATTTGGAATCCTAGGAGTAGAGCTGCCTTAGATAAAGCAAGAGGATCAAATCATGTCACGAGAACATGGTTCTATTAATTTCTTGACTCGACTCTGTTGTCTTTCTTGGGTTAACTTTGTTGTTAAACGGGTCCTCTGATGTAGCAGCAGGGATGTGTACAGCAGCTTCAGATATCACATCCTCTCATGTTCCTTTATAATAGTGATAGGTTCACTTTACCTGTTAACAGTCAAACAGAAGTTCTGGGCCTGTATCTAGTTAGTTTGAATGGAAAGAACTACCCATGTCTGAGACAATCAACTTAGAGTATATGCTGATAAGCTTAAAAAATCAATGCCTGATTTTGAATCTGAAAATTTGTCAAAGTCCCTATGCAGTTTGTGTTAAAAATTCTATTATCTTATTTAATTACCTTAGTTAGTAGGCAATTTGGAATATGACATTTTATGCCCAGTCAATAAAGAATGAGGTGGAGACCCTGCTATTGAAAGAACTGTTTATGTGGTTCTTCCTCTTTCTGAGGTCAGAAACAGTATTATCAGCATTGAAACAAGAAAGGGACTTTGTTCTAAGAAACTAGGCTTCATATACCACCACATTATTAGTGTCATACTTGATACCTTACCTAGAACCCCTGGTTTTACTTAGCTAAGCTCCCCTACAGTTATCTTCAGCCATATTTACTTGCGAAAAGAAATGTGAACATTTGACCAAGAAAAACAAAACGAATTAATTATCCAAGGTACTTCCTTAAAAAAGTGTTTGGCAATTTGATTATTTCATTCATAGAAATTACACTAAAAGAAACCCCACTGCATAATGTTAAGCTACTTATTTCCTTTAGTATTTTTTGTCCCAGCCTGTTCAGTAAGACAAGATAAAAATGAATATTGTAGTTAAACTGAAGAATAGTCTATTTTCTTTGCTGCTATCTAGTTATACTCCATTTAATATGTAGCACTCCTGAAAATTCAATCAGAAGTTGGATGAGTCTTTATGGTTTGTTTCACTCTCTTTTATAAGATAATAAACTAATATTAGCTAAGAGAATAGAACTCAGCAGCGTTAGAACTCTTCCAGTCTTGTATAGCACACAAGAGACTTTCAAGGGAAATCTGGAGTTCTCTTATATGCATGTGTCAGCACTGAAATAAAAAAGGGACTTTGTTCCAAGAAACTTCAGAGTATCTTAGGGTTTCTAGTATAGTGAGAAAATTCTGAGATATTGTACGTATAGTATAAGAATAAAATTCTTTAAAGCTTTCTTTTGAATATTATTTTCAAAACTGTGAAGTTCAACACATTTTTACCTCCTTCCCCCACTTCAGCTCACTGGATTTTGATAAGGATCGTATCATATGCCCAGATATTTTCTTGGCAGAGAGAAACTTAATTACAGAAACTGTATTGAAATATAGTTTTCCATTTGATTCTGATTCAGTTACATAGATTGCCATTTACTTATGTTTTTGGCTTGGTTTCCTGTATGAAATTGAAGAACGAAAAAGTACAACTCTTAATGATTCATTTTACCATTTCCCTGCAAGCATGGTTAGGAAGTAGGTTTTTAAAAAATGGGTGAGGAGAGGAGGGTGGAGCAAGACGGTGGAATAGAAGGCTCCACCAACAGTCTCCACCCTCCACAAGAACACCAAGTTAGCAACTACTATCTACACAGAAAAAAAACACCTACATAAGAACCAAAAATCAGATGAGCACTCATAGTACCTAGTTTTAACTTTATATCACCGAAAGAGGCACTGAAGAGATAGAAAAGCAGTTCTGAATCGCCAATATCACCCTTTCCTAACCTTGGCATTAGCAGCATGGTATGTACAGTGTCTCTGGGTGCTGTGGAGAGAGAGCAGAGCAATTGTGAGTCATTGAACTCATTTCTGTCCTGGTAGAACAGAGAGAGAAAAAGCAAACCAAGATCAGCTGATGCCCATTCACACAGGGAGAATATAAGCCAGCCCTAGCCAAAAGGTAATTGAGAATGCCAGTGGGTCAGAAATTGAGTTCCCATAAACGTCACCACTGAAGGGCTACAGTTCTCTGTCTCCAACTACATTTGAAAGGCAGTCCAGGCCATAAGGACTGAAACTCTTAGGCAAGTCCTAGTGCTAAACTAGACCCAGAGACATTGGACTTGGGGGGAGAGGGTCACCTGAGCTACTGAAACACCGACCAGGACAGCTAAGGGAGTGCTAACATCACCCCGTCCTAGCCCCAGGCTGCATATCTCCTGGCTCTGAAAGAGATCCTTTCCTTCCACTTGAAGACAGGAGAGGAAAAAAGTAGGGAAGACATTGTCTTGCATCTTGGGATACCAGCTCAGCCACAGCAGGATGGGGCACTAGTCAGAGTCATGAGGCCCCGTTCCAGGCCCTAGCTCCCAGACAACATTTCTAGACACATCCTGGGCCAGAAGAAAACTCTTTTCTTTGAAGGAAAGAACCCAGTCCTGGCAGCATTCATCAACTGCTAACTGAAGAGCCCCTAGGCCCTGAAAAACCAGCAGCAATACTACGTCGAGGACCTTGGGTGAGTCTCTAAGACTTGCTGGCTTCATGTGAGACTCAGTACATTACCAGCCATTGTGAGTACAGGGCAAAACTCCTGCTTAAGAAAAACAGGGGAAAGTAAAGGGAACTTTGTCTTGCATGGCTTAGGTACTAGCATGGCTATAGGGGTCTAAAGACAAAATGGGATCTTGAGGTCCCTAATTCCAGGACTTGACTCTTGGACAGTTTTCTAGACCTGCCCTGAGCCAGAGGGGAGCCCACTCCCCTTAAGGGTGAGTGTCAAACTAGGCAGCATTCACCACAAGCTGATTTAAGAGCCCTTGGGCCTTAAGGGAACATCAGCAGTAGTTTGGAAGTACTCCCTGTGTCCTGTGGCGGTGGGGGCTATGAGGTGAGGCTCCTCTGGCTTTTGAAAGGGGAGGGAAGAATGGAAAGGACTGTGTCTTGTGGTTTGAGTCCTAACTCAGCTACAGTACAACAGAATAACAGATAGATTTCTTTTTCTTTCTTTCTTTCTTTTTTTTTTCGAGTATCTTAGGTCTTTTTATTATACTTTAAATTCTGGGGTACATGTGCAGATCATGCAGGATTGTTATATACATATACACAAGCCATGGTGGTTTGCTGCATACATCCCTCCATCATCTACATAAGGTATTTCTCCTGATGTCATACCTCCCCAATCCTCCCACTCTCTGCGATCCCTTCCCTAGCTCTCCTACCCGCCAACAGGCCCCGGTGTGTGATGTTTCCTCCCTGTGTCCATGTGTTCTCATTGTTCAGTACTCATAAGTAAGAACATGTGGTGTTTGGTTTTTTGTTCTTGTGTCAGTTTGCTGAGAATGATGGTTTCCAGCTTCATCCATGTCCCTGCAAAGGACATGAACTCATACATTTTTATGGCCGCATAGTATTCCATGGTATATATATGCCACATTTTCTTTATCCAGTCTATCATTGATGGGCATTTGGGTTGGTTCCAGTAGATTACAAAGGATTTTTACTCCAGTTCATGACACCTGGAAGGCACGTCTGGACCCATCAGAGAGATGGGAGACCTTTCTGCCCTGAATGAAAGGACATAGGCTTGTCTGGCTTTGCCACCTGCTGATTGTAGAGCTCCAGCATCTTGAGTGAACATAGACAGTAGCCAGGGGAGTGGTTACTGCAGACCTTGGGTGGGACCCAGTGCTGTGCTGGCTTTAGGTCTGACCCAGTGTGGTCATAATGGTGGTGGCCACAGGGTACTTGTATCACTCCATCCCCAGCTTTAGAGGGCTCAGAACAGAGACTCTGTTTGTTTAGAATAAAGTAAGGGAAGAGAATAAGAGTCTTTGTCTGGTAATTCAGAGAATTTTTCTGGATCTTGTACAAAACCCAGCAAGGTGGTACCTCTACAAGTCTATAAGACCCACAGTGTTACGGGGCTTGGGGTGTCCCCTAAAGCAGGTACAGCTTAGGTCACAACACTCACATCTTTTCAAATACCTGGAAAGTCTCGCCAAGATGAACGGGTACAAATAAGCCCAGACAGTAAAGTCTATGGTAAATATTTAACTCTTCAATGCCTATACCATGAAGAATATCTACTAACGTCAACACTATCCAGGAAAACATGACTTCACCAAATGAACTAAGAAACCAGGGCCCAGTCCTGGAGATGCAGAGATTTGTGACCTTTCAGACAGAATTCAAAATAGCTGTGCTGAGGAAACTCAAATAAATTCAAGACAATACAGAAAAGAAATCCACAATTCTATCATAAACTTAACAAAGAGATTGAAATAATTAAAAATCATGCAGAAACTCTAGAGCTTAAAAATGCAATAGGCATAATGAAAAATACATCAGAGTCCTTTCATAGCAGAACTGCCCAAGCAAAAGAAAGAAGTAATGAGCTTAAAGACAGATTATTTGAAAATATACAGTCAGAGGAGGCAAAAAAAAAAAAAAAAAAAGCATGCCTAAAGGATCCCAAAAATAGCCTTGAAAAGGCGAATTTAAGAGTTATCGGCCTTAAAGAGGAGGTAGAAAAAGAGATAGGGCTAGAAAGCTTATTCAAAGGAATAAGAGAAAACTTCCCAAATCTACAGAAAGATATCAATATCCAAGAACAAGAAGGTTATAGAACACCAAGCAGATTTAACCCAAAGAAGACTACGTCAAGGTATTTAATATTGAAACTCCCAGGGGTCAAGGATAAAGAAATAATCCTAAAAGCAGCAAGAAAAAAAAATAACAAAAATGGAGCTCCAATGTCTGGCAGCAGACTTTTCAGTGGAACCTTACATGCCAGTAGAAAGTGGCATGAGATATTTAAAGTGCTGAAGGGAAAAAACTTTTACCCTAGAAAAGTATATCTGGCAAAACTATCCTTCAAACATAAGGAGAAATAAAGACTACACCAGACAAACAAAATCTGAGGTATTTCATCAATAGCAGACCTGTCCTACAAGAAATGCTAAAAGGAATACTTCAATCCAAAAGAAAAGGACATTAATAAGCAATAAGCAATCACCTGAAATCGTAAAACTCACAGATAATAGTAAGTACACAGAAAAACACAGAGTATTATAACACTGCAACTGTGGTGTATAATCTACTCTTAAGTAGAAAGACCAAATGATGAACCAAACAAAAATAATCACTACAACAACTTTTCAAGACATAGTACAATAAGATATAAATAGAAACAAAAAGTTAAAAGCAGGGGGAACAATTTAAGGTGTAGAGTTTTATTATCTTTTTGCTTGTTTGTTTGTTTTTGGAAATAGTGTTAAGTTGTTATCAGGCTAAAATAATGGGTTCTAAGATAGTATTTGCAGGCCTCATGGTAACCTCAAGCCAAAAAACATACAATGGATACACAAAAAGAACAAGAAAATAAATCATATCACCAGAGAAAATCACCATCACTAAAGAAAGAAAATAAAGAAGAAAGAGAAGACAACAAAACATCTAGGAAGCCAATAACAAAATGACAAAGTTCAGCCTTATCAATAATAACATCAAATGTAAATGGAATAAACTCGTCATTCAAAAGGCATAGACTGGCTGAATGGATGAAAAACAATCTATCCAAAGACCTATTGATCTGTTACCTACAAGAAACACACTTCACCTATAAAGACACACATAGACTGAAAATAAAGGGATGGAAAAAGATATTCCGTGCCAATGGAAACCAAAAAAGGCAGGAGTTGCGATGCTTATATCAGACAAAATAGATTTCAAAACCAAAACCATGAGAAGAGACAGAGAGAGGGTCACTGTATAATGATAAAGAAGTCAATTCAGCAAGAAGGTATAATTGTGAATATATATGTGTGCAACACTGGAGCACCTAGATATATAAAGCAAATATTAGAGCTAAAGAGAGAGCCAGGCCCTGTCCAATAGTAGCTGGACACTTCAACACCCAAGTTTCACCATTGGACAGATCTTTCAGACAGAAAATCAAAGAAAAATCAGAAAATTTGTGCTACAGGCCAAATGAATCTAATAGGTATTTATAAAATATTTCATCCAACAGGTACAGAATACACATTCTTTTCCTTAGCACATGGATTATTCTCAAGGATAGACCATTTGTTAGGTCACTATTGAGGCCAAATGAGAAATGTGGGCCTGAATTAAAATTCAGTCTTAGATTGCAGCGTGAATTGTGTGTACTATTTTGTAATGTGAAGTCTTCAGGACTGTTCTGTAAACTGGCCTTATTTAGGTAATAGGATGAGAACTATGGTAAAAATCTTATAGGCTAGAGACCTTGGTCCTTTTCCTCTTGCAAGCATCATTAGTCATCCTAGAGATATGCTTTTGTTTACATGATTTAAACAATCCTCCATTTCTTTACAACCCTGATGGAAATGATTATTAACTGAATTGGAGTAAAGATCTTGCTGTTTTGTAATAAGTGAAAATAGATTCTTTTTTCCCAAGCAAATACTGAATTTTCTTATTTGACAGATTATTCTTTTCTTTTATTCTTCATCATCGTTAGTACCTGTGAATTAATATCCATACAGATAAATTTGCATTCTTCATTTTCCTTTCTTGTTACTTCAAGCTTGGCTTAGTCATTACAGAGATATTGCTATAGCTGTTCCAGCAGCTGCAGTGATTTGCATCAATTGACACCCACCCAGCTAGCACTCCTTCACAATCTGGCAGCTGCTACTGTTGTTAACATCTGTATCCAAACTCTGTTATTGTTGTAAATCTTACAGAGATCTTACTCTCCACCCTCAGATTCCTTTTACTTGTACAGCCTTTATGTGTATATATATACACATATATCAAAAGCCTTTTAAATATATACATTAATGTATGTACATATATATAAAATATGTAATGTGCATATGTCTGTATACATTGATTTCATATATATATCTGAAACTACTAATACTGGGCAGAGAGAAATCTGGTTTTGAATTTTCCAGCTGTGGCCTAGAGGCAAGTGACTCATTTCACCTCCCATCATGTATCCTCAACTTTACACCTAAGATAACAATAAAGAGCTGGGCATGGGTTGTAAAGTGGAGGATGGGATGTGCAGCAAGAGGGAGAATGGGAAAGTAGTTGGAAAAAGTGATCTTTTTGGCCTGTTGGAATGTCTTCAGATTCGTTTCTTTAATGCACATATTTGGAGAGCACCTTCTAGTATCTGGGAATATATCACTGAACAGAACAGACAGGATTCCTATCCACATGGAGCTTAAGTTCTAATAGATTTAGACAGTCATAGTAAGCTATCTCCTAAGGTTTAATGAAAGGTCTCTATGTAGAAGTCCAGCTCTCTTTATCCTTTCCCAAGGCATTGATGGGAATATTTACTCCATGGGAAGAAGGCAAGGCTCTTCTCGCTAAAGAAATTAAATGATCAAGAGAGGAGTAAGTGAAAGAATTGTCACTCCCAAGCAAAGTATTCTAAATACTGGTACTTAAGGATTACCATGAGAAACCATAAGAACTCTGCCAACTAATCTTAATGTAATGTCTAAAGGCCACAAAAACCACACATCTCTTGATTGGTATTTTTTTTTTTGTACTTGCCTTATTTTTTTCTTCCATTTTTCTACCGTTTCTGGTTTTGATTGTACATTCTGTATCATCACATTTTCTCTCTTCTCTAAAGCTATCAATTACACTTTTAAAAAAAGTTGTAGTTACCCTAGAGTTTATAATACACATTTTTAACTAATTTAAATCTACTTTCAAATAACACTTTACTGCTTCACATGTAGTTCAGGAAACTTATATTACTCCCAATTCTTCCTTCTCTTTTACACCATTGTTTTCATTTTCCTTACCCATATACAATGACCACCCAATACGTTACTGCTACTGCCTTAAACACAGTTGTATTTTAGGTCAATTAAGGATAAAGAAAATATTTTATTTCACCTTCATTTATCTCTTTATTTTTCCTTCTTTTATGTACACTCAAGTTTCTGATGTATGTGTTTCCTTCTTTGACTTCTCCAGCTCTTGCTGATTTCCATCTCCCTGAAACACTCAACTGTGGTCTGAGACACATCTTCACATTTCAACAATATTGTGTCTTGCATTGTTTTTTGTTGTTTCATGATGTGAGTCATGATCTTTCCATACAATTGTAAACTTACTGAAGTAGGGGGTCCTCTATTTTATTTTTTATCCCACGCAGTGGTTGACACAGAAGTGAACACATAAAATACATTGAATTTACATTGATTGCTTATAGACTAGTGTAAATGTCAAGAGGCTGCAAGTAGGTGTACCCTTCCGAGTTTCTGCCATTTGAAGAGTGCCTGCGATGATTTCATCACTCCCATTAGAGCTTCATTTGTCCATCATATCGATGTTTTCTCTGTGTTATTGTCATTATTTTGATGAACTGTAATCAGAATTTCTAAGCATAGCTCATAATATAAGCTTTGGAAGTTACAAGGAAGAAAATACACATTGGTGATGGTGTGGAGGAGGTGATGGCAATTTTAGTCATCACTCCTTGGTACTCCAGAACCCACAACCAGTTCATATCTTGTCTTCCTGCCCACACTCTATGAGCAGGCAGGAGCTCAAAACAAGTCTAGTTAAGTTTTGCATTTTACATCCATTCCCTGAAACGTATTCATTACTTTTCATGTAAGTTTCATGGATATTTGTAGAATAGAGTTTTGGAGGTATTTGAAAATATTATTTTGATCTCAGTGACAGCAGCTTCTTTGATACTATCAGGAAAAGTGTCACTGGAGATTAAATACCCCTTTGTGCTTCACATAGCCATATGTCACATACTTATTATCATACTAAGTTTTACCTGCTTAGTAGCTTTCCTTATTCATCTGCTATGATGAAAAAGCATTATAATGTTTGTAATTTCTCTATCATATAGTGCCACTTGTTGAAGTATCATAGCTATAGCATTGATCTTTGCAACATTTCCTGAGATGGAAGAGAGACATTTATCTCTCAAATTTCGCACATATCATTTCTGTTGGCATTTTTTGCTCAAATTGGAAGGATATAAATGTTAGCTTCAACTTCAGTTATGCCAGCTTATCTTTATTTTTTACCAAAACCCTTTGTCTTTTGCATTTAAAGATACTGTGGCATGTGCATTGGCTTTCTTAACTTATGAATCTTATTGTTTTGATAGTTTCATAACTCTCTGCTCCTTCCACAGTATGGAAGGTAATTAACAAATGAGTGCCAGATATGAGCCCTGACATTCTTGCATTGCCCTGTTTGCTCAAATTCATCCATGGCTGCACTAGGTTTCCTGAGTATGATTTCTCTGATGCTTTTTATTGAAAGGACCTCCTTCATGGAGAATGGCAATCACATTAAGAATGTATGGCCACTTTTTTTTTTTATTAAAGGAGGGCAAGTCTCTATTACAGCTAACTTAAAAATCACTTTAATTTTTGCTTTATTTCTTTAATATCTCAGAACGAATGGAAATTAACCTTCTTAAATATTTAAATTAGTAGAACTTCTGGGCTTTTATGGAATTCTACCTGCCAATGACAACTCTCTAAGTACTTTGTATGTTAACTTCACTGACTCTTATTATTTGCTTCTGTAATAATATGAGACAGAGGGTGGTTTAGAGTATTATGATCTGAGAAGTCTCTAATTTCAGTTTAACATTGCATCTCATAGGCATCCACTCTTAATATACTTCCTGACAGTTGTAGAACACTTGAGTTTACAAAAAGGATCAAATTTGATCCTTAAAATTATTTCACAAAACAATAAGGTATATATTATTATAACCAATTTACAGACAAGAAAACTAAAGATTTTAGTTCATGTAAGCTATAGCTGAGAACAGAAGACTCTCATTAGAAGGAAAAAAATATTCGGTTCAAAGTGCATAGAAGCTGAGGGTAATTGTTCCCTCAAAAAGATCTCCCCTTGAACATGATCAGTGACCCTTATTTCCATGACTTCTAAATAAAGAAGAAAACATAGTTAAAGCCATCCTAACTCCCTATGACAGTTCGACTCTTCTGCGGTTAAATCATTTGCCTTGTCTGCTCATGACAGGAAGCAGGGGTTGCAGGTAGATGGTGATAGCCAAGGCTCTATCTCTGGGGAAAGTCAAGTTGCTAGCCTCCAGATTCAGGAACTCTGGGTCCTGGATTTTCTGCTACAGGAAGGCTTTCTGATGTTGTCTCCTGTTACTACAAACACACCTTGTTTATGACACCACACATTCTGTATTATTCTTTAGAAGTTATTGTCAAAATAAATAGTGTGACTTGCTTTATAAAAGAAGTTTGCCTAGTCTGAAGCTGAAGTAACTTATTACTGAAGATAAATTGAGTTTCTACAAAGATTATAGATGTGTGCTGAGTGTTTGGAAATAAGAGGACAAGTTAAATATTACTTATACCTTAAAGTGAGAAGAGGGTGGATTCCTGCCAGATTGATGGGATTCATATATTCTATTTGATACTAGCTATAAGACCTTGGAAACTTAACCTCTGTGTGCCTTAGTTTTGTCATCAGTGAAATAGGGTTGTCACCATTTACCAACCTCAGTAACTTATTGTGAAGATTAGTGAATAAATACATGCACACTGCTTACATATGTGTCATTGTTGTAATAGTAATAGCTAATATTAGTTGACTGTTTCCTATGTTACTGAATTCCATGATTTAAATAGTTTATTACTTTTAATTTTCTTGACAATCCCTTGAGATAAAGGCTATTTTTATTTCAACTTTACAGAGGATAAAATTGTAGAAAAATTAAATAACTATCCCCCAAATCCCACAGACAATTGGCAGAACATCTCTTACAATTATGCCTTCAATCTCTAAGCTAGAAATGGTTATTTCTAATAGAAATAGTTTAAAAATAGACAAGGTAGAAGTAGGAAGCTCTATTCTGGGGTATTCTTGGCATTTAAGCTGACAAAAGTAACTTCTACAGTTGACTCTTGAAAAGTAGGGGTCTGAACTGTGTGGGTCCATGTAAAAGCAAAATTTTTTATAACCAAATGTAGATTGAAAATACAGTATTGGGGCCCCCTTGGTGGCTCACACATGTAATCCCAGTGCTTTGGGAAGCCAAAGTGGGAGGATCCCTTGAAACCAGGAGTTCAAGATGAACTTGGGCAAAATATCAAGACTCTGCTACAAAAAATTTAAAAATCAGCTGGGTGTGGTGGCATGACTGTAGTCTCAGCTACTCAGGAGGCTGAAGCAGGAGATCCCTTGAGCCCAGAAGTTTGAGGCTGTAGTGAGCTGTGATCAGGCCACTATACTCCAATGCTGGCAACAGAGTGAGACCCTGTCTGTAAGAGACCCATCTTTTAGACCCCATCTCTAAAAAAAGAAGAAAATATAGTATTTGCATATTTGCAGAATGCAAAATCTGCATATAAACAGAGCCAACTTTTCCTGTAGGTAGTTCTGCAGGGCTGATTTTTGGGACTTGAGAGTGTAAGGATTTTGGTATTTCAGGGCTGTCCTGGAACCAATTCCCAGAATATATCAAGGGATAATGGTATATTGTAAACTTTATCTTGAATATAAATAGCTGATAATATTGATGCTATCTTATCCTGCAGGATAACATTTATTTCAGAATATTAACTTCTAGATGACTTTTTTAAAAGTTGTGAATCTAACTCAATTATAATTGCACAGAATCAAACAGAATATAAAGCACTGATGGTCTGTGATTCTAAGTTTAAATAATTATAATAAAAAGAAAGCATATCTTAGTATAGTACAGACCTTGGAGTAGATTCAGATTTCAATGACATGGAATTATTAGTTATTTGTATTGATTCTTTTCATCATGCCTTGCATGTTAAAATGATTTACAATTACCAATTATTTTCTCTTATTAGTTTCTCTGGAAGTTTAATATTTCTATTATCTTTTAAACTAGAAGGTTGGTTTATTGAGAATATAGATGTTTTAAAGTTTAACAGAAATGTAACGCTTTAGAAAGCACAATCTTAAGAAAACTTAGATCCAGGTTCCAGATTGGATATCCTTTGGAAAGGTACTTAAACTCTAATGTCTTTCCTTATTTGTAAAAGGAGAGGCTGTTCTAACCTCAGCCAGAAAATTTGCTGTTTTAACTTCAGTGAGAAAACTTATGTCAAATATAAATGCTGCATCAAGCACTTTGTAATGCTCCAATAAAAGCCATTCTTTTATATTTTCATTCGGTATTTAAATTTGCTTATTATGACAGCTCTATGTAACAAAACAGGAATTTATATAATTTCATGTGTATTAATTAGAGTTCTCCAGAGAAAAAGAACCAATGGGATATCTGTCTATCTATTATCTATCCAGAGAGAGAGAAAGATTTTAAGAAATTGGTCCATGTTATTGTGTGGTCAGTGAGTGTGAAATTTATAGGCTGAAAGTTCAGAGTCACCTGTTGCAACAGTTTGAGTCTGAAATCTACAGGTGGGTTGGCAGGCTAGGAACTCAGGCAGCATTTTCACACTGTAAGCTTCAGGTAGAATTGCGACTTCTTTGGTAACAGATAGGGTGACACAGGAGTGAAGGTGACAAAGTATACCTTGATTCCTTCAGATGTATTCTTTGGTCTTCTCAACTTTACCTCAGCTCAAACTAGATCCCCATTAGGGATCCCGACACTCTTCTCGCAAAGGTGTACTTATTGTTATCAGGTGAAAACAAATGCCTTGGATCAGCACCCTGAACTCCACTATTATGCCAGAATGGTGGAGTTATTCCCCCCTCAGCAAGTGCTGTGGTGTCTCATATCCCAGGAAATGTTGGTTGCTGTGCAGGTGACAGACCATCAGTTGCTTATTTCAGCCACATCTGAGATGCAGCTATTGCTTTGGAGAGAAAAGTGGAAGCTATCCACTATTTCTTATACAGCGAGTTAAGACATCCCTCCAAAGAAGAAAATTCCTTAATTTAACTTTTGAAATGAAAGCCTAATGGAGTATTATATGTTAACTGTTGTGAGTATTCATCCCACATGCTTAGTGGGCTTAAGGCCATCTCTTTGGGATATGTATTTTTGAAAGAAAATAAATAAATACCAGCTCTCCAAACCTCATAGAGAAATGTTCTCAGAGATTTGAGTATGTATTGCTGGCTATTACCCTTTTAGATGCTTTACTTAGAAAGGAGGTAATCTGTAGCATTATGGGTTGATTTGGCACCAGTGTATACCATATTGTTGTTTTCTTGCAGTAAGAAGAAAACAACAGACAAGTTACTCTAGGAAACCAGGGGCCTGTGTTGCTTTCTAAAACCTTTCCAAAATGGAAACTATAATTGCAGGTTAAGAAATAGAGTTTAGAGACTGATATGTGGATGTTTCTCTGCCCATATGGACTATCTCTCTGTAAAGACCTTTATGAAAATGATGCCATTGATAATTGGGGGAAGAAAATTCCCACTGAAGCACTTCATCTTCAAATTCTTCTTGTTCTGTTGAGGACTAACAGATGGCCACACTGGAGAGTTTCATAGGCTGTTGAATATGATACCTATACCAAGGGTCCAGCACGAGAGAGATTCTCCCCGCAGAGGCACAGCCAGACCATTGTTAAGGATGACAAGCTACTAAGGGGACATCAAGGTCTTGTGCTTGGAGAGCCACACTGCTACAGCTTGAGACCATAAAGGGCTGCTTTGCCTGCCTTCTCACTCATCCAGAGCAGTGCAGTGATAATGGCTCCAGAAGCTGCTTGAAAAACTGCTTTTTGTGAACCCTTCCTGAGACTATTTGTAATGCCCTTACTATGTCATATTCAAATTGAAAGGGAGTAGGTCAGGCTCTGAGAAGAGAGGTTCAAATTTATAGTACGGAGAATGAAATAAAAGCTTTGTTCCAAGCTATATTCTGTGCACAACTGAACTTCTCCTTTGAGTTCCAGCTATGAATTTAATTAGGCTGGATTTCTACTTCCTTGTTTGATTTGTCTTGAGAAGCTCAGAGAGAAGAGAGCTGCTTCCTCTGGCTTCAGCAGACAAGTTGTCTAACTACATAGTAGGCAGATGGAAATTCTGAGCTTCTTATTTCTGCTCCTAACTTTTCTCCTGTAGGAAAACTGACCTTTAGGTAAATAGAAGATACTTTGACTATGATGCCTATTTATATATATATTTTTAAACAATTATTGTCAATATCTTGACTTTGTTTAAAACTTGAAGAGAAAAAAGGTAACAAATTAGAAAATTTTGCTTTTTGCCAAAGCTACTATCTTTGAGATGGTGGAAAACACACTTTCTTTTTCCTACGCCATATTCTTTGTACAGTGATTTATTCTGACCTTGTCAGACTAATCAAGGAATCCAATCTTTGTCACAAGAGAAGCAAATGTTATTAAGTCTACGGTCTGGAGAGAGACAGCTTGACACAAGAATATCAGGGCTTTGTCTCACAGGTCAAATCTTTTGTTATTTAGTTTAATCCTTTCCTAATACACCTGCACACTGACACAGCTAAATCTGAAGTTTAAAAAGGAATACTTTGGATCTTAGTAGAAAGATTTCAATCTGGTGATCATGGACCTCAGTTAATATTTAAAATGCTTTTCTAGAAATGCAGCTGTGTGAGGTTGGTAATTTCAAGGCCCCCACGTTATAGAACTTTGATGAATTTTCCAAATTTTCACTTGTTTGCTGTTAGCAAATGATATTTTATTAACAGTCAAACAGTTGTCAGTGAAGTTGATAATTTTTATCTCTTGGGTCTTGATCATGTTAAAGCTCTTTCTAGATGTCTCTGTAGTTATCATCTGAATTAAAATTTTAACAAATTATCAGTATCCTTTTCTCATTTTTGCTAGTTTTCCTCTTCCTTTGAAAAAGGGTTTTCTTGCATTTTGTTAAGATAATTAGACAGTGTAATTAGGAAGCTTTCTCCAACAACAGCTAGACATAACAAATGACAATTGGAACATTTGTGGAGTGACTGGTGGATATGGGAGAGGTCAAACATTGTGATTAGAACATTTTACCCTGTTGTGTAAGCTCACACCTTAAAGTTCAGAGAAAAATCAAAATAATTGCACTTAGAGTGCCAGGGACAATAAAGCTTTCACCGTGTTGTACATGCCAATGATGTCTAATAAATTCCATAATCTCTGGTCGACCTGAGAGCATATGCTGCCATGACCCTTGTTTACAAATTTCAGTTAGTCTATTACAGAACTCTCAATTTCCAAAAAAACCACAAAACTATATAACTTTTTGATATATGAAAAAAGGGTCATGTATATAGGCTAGATTTTTATTCTGCTAAATCTTAATATTGGGCCAATAAATGGTATACTAACTTCCCACTGTTAACTATGGAGAATGAAGATTTAGTTCAAAAGCTGTCTGTGTTTTATTTTCAGGTAAAAGCACCTGAATTCTTTCTCTAGGCAAAGTGCTTTGAACTAATCTTGTGCCTTTTATCTAAGTGTCTTACATTGATCTCATCATATTTTCTCAATTAGACTCATAACTGCCTTAGGAGATAGAAGGAGTAGAGTGGCAGCAATCCTTTGTAGATAAAGACTTGAAATATGGAGAATTTGGAGACCACGTAAAATAGGCTGGTAGAGATGGTAACAGAATCCAGAATTCCTACACAATACTGAGTGGAGTATCTTCTGTGCACCAGGCTCAGAGGCTGACTTGGTTCCTCCAAGTACTGAGGGTCCCTTGGGCCATCCCTCTACCTGACTAGGTGAACATTCATCAGTGTTCAGTCTGGAATGCCTGAGTACAGCAGGCAAACTACTGGTATAAAAAGCCTCCCAATTGCCTAAGGACCTTCTTCAACACCCAAACTATCTATGCCAGAATTGCCTTTGAAAGGTCAGGACTAGTGAAAACCATTGTGCCTCCTAATTCAGTGATGATCATCCATATTTAGAAACCCAAATTCTGATTTTTGGTCACATTCACTTTTGTACTTTCATTTCTATACTGTTTAATGATCCTTACCAACCTTCATCCTTTTGCTACTGATCTTCCATAGCAACAAAAGTATAGTGCCCTGTAGGAACCCAGTTCAATTATGAATTAACTTTCTGAATCTGTAATATCTTCATATTACTCAGTGGGGATTCTGGCAAATATTTAACAACTGACTCTCTAAAACAAACGTGTATGTGTACACAGGGTTTTAAAAATACATTTTACTGATATGAAATGTGACACACTGTTTATAAATAATGTATGATACTCCTTATTATAATTCAGTGTAGCCAACTGATTTGCACAGAACCCTTATATTAATTTTTACTGAACTCTTGTATCCATGACCAACCAACGGTTGCAGATGAATGTAGTTCCAACATAAATGCTGGCTGGTATTTTCGTTTAGATTAATGAGGAAAATAAAAGTGAAATAATGAAGGCATATGTCAGAATCACACTCATTTTTCAATGACATGAGTAACTGGTGAACCAAATAGTTGTTTCAAATATTGGAAGAATATTTTTTATTTTTTTTTCTTCATGCTATTCGCAATGAAATGGATATAGACATGACACACTTTTAAGTTTAATCTGCATTATTAAACTTTTCTCCACTATTTTCTTAAGTCTAGACCAGGAGTTGGCAAACTTTTTCCTAAAGGACTGGATAGTAGATATGTTAGGCTTAAGGACCGTATGGTCTCTGCTGCAAGTACTCAACTTTGCCATTGTGTTAGAACTATAGACAATACCATTGACTACTGGCCATATTCCAATGAAACTTTATTTACAAAACAGGCAGCAGTTGTGCAATATATTTTTCTAGACAATTGACAAAAAAATTAATTAAGCCCTAATCTGTAGTAGCAACCTATTTCCATGGCATAAAAACTCCACCATAGCCAATTTCAAGATACCAATATGGTGTTACTGAGTGAGGAGTTGGGAAGAGATATGGAGCAGTACATTATTAGGTAATATTTCTACCATCCAGAAACTATAGATAGAAATAAACCTAAGAACATGAATAATAAAATGTAGTATAATCATTAGAAAATGATGAATTTCAGTATTTATTACCTTTGATTTTAATATTACTGCCTTAATTGTAAGTTCATATAATTTAATTGTAAATATTTTAACAACTAGTCCACAGATTTTCAGAAAAATTTATAATTAGTTCCTCCAATTTGGTATGAGCTGGTTCTACCACACCACTACTTCTCCTGGCACTTTTTCCAGTGGAATTTCATTATTTCATACTTAACTTACGAAAGAATTGGGAATGAGGACCCATTCATTCATTTCATAGACATTTTATTGACTGTCAGTTTGTGTCAGACATTGTGCTATCATTTTCTTCACTCTGTTACTTTTAGATACAGCTTTTTCAATCCTCATGAATAATGTGCATATCTCTAAAGCCTGGCCTTGCTCTAACCCATTGAATATTCTATCATTCTGTTGAATTCATTGATTACTTATTTCACAGATTTCCTCTTGACATCCTCCTGAGTGATTTCAACAGCCATATGGATGACCCCATTAACATTCTAAGTAATGTGATTTATTCTGTTAAAATGGCCTTCACCACTTTTCTTTTTTTCTTTTTTTTCCCCTTTTTTTAATTGCATTTTAGGTTTTGGGGTACATGTAAAGAACATGCAAAATTGTTGCATAGGTACACACATGGCAGTGTGATTTGCTGCCTTCCTCCCCCATCACCTATATCTGGCATTTCTCCCCATGCTATCTCTCCCCAACTCCCCCACCCCCCCACTGTCCCTCCCCTATTTCCCCCCGACAGACCCCAGTGTGTGATGCTCCCCCTCCCTGTGTCCATGTGTTCTCCTTGTTCAACACCCACCTATGAGTGAGAACATGCAGTGTTTGATTTTCTGTTCTTGTGTCAGTTTGCTGAGAATGATGGTTTCCAGGTTCATCCATGTCCCTACAAAGGACACGAACTCATCATTTTTGATGGCTGCATAATATTCCATGGTGTATATGTGCCACATTTTCCCTGTCCAGTTTATCATCGATGGGCATTTGGGTTGGTTCCAGGTTTTTGCTATTGTAAACAGTGCTGCAATGAACATTCGTTTGCATGTGTCCTTACAGTAGAATCATTTATAATCCTTTGGATATATATCCAGGAATGGGATTGCTGGGTCAAATGGAATTTCTATTTCTAGGTCCTTGAGGGATCGCCACACTGTCTTCCACAATGGTTGAACTAATTTACACTCCCACCAACAGTGTAAAAGCGTTCCTATTTCTCCACATCCTCTCCAGCATCTGTTGTCTCCAGATTTTTTAATGATCACCATTCTAACTGGCGTGAGGTGGTATCTCAATGTAGTTTTGATTTGCATTTCTCTAATGACCAGTGATGATGAGCATTTTTTCATATGTTTGTTGGCCTCATGTATGTCTTCTTTTGTAAAGTGTCTGTTCATATCCTTCGCCCACTTTTGAATGGGCTTGTTTGTTTTTTTCTTGTAAATCTGTTTTAGTTCTTTGTAGATTCTGGATATTAGCCCTTTGTCAGATGGGTAGACTGCAAAAATTTTTTCCCATTCTGTTGGTTGCCGATTCACTCTAATGACTGTTTCTTTTGCCGTGCAGAAGCTGTGGAGTTTGATTAGGTCCCATTTGTCTATTTTGGCTTTGGTTGCCAATGCTTTTGGTGTTTTGGTCATGAAGTTCTTGCCTACGCCTATGTCCTGAATGGTTTTGCCTAGAGTTTCTTCTAGGGTTTTTATGGTGTTAGGTCTTATGTTTAAGTCTTTAATCCATCTGGAGTAAATTTTAGTGTAAGGTGTCAGGAAGGCGTCCAGTTTCTGCTTTCTGCACATGGCTAGCCAGTTTTCCCAACACCATTTATTAAACAGGGGAATCCTTTCCCCATTGCTTGTTTTTGTCAGGTTTGTCAAAGATCGGATGGTTGTAGATGTGTTGTGTTGCCTCCGAGGCCTCTGTTCTGTTCCATTGGTCTATATCTCTGTTTTGGTACCAGTACCATGCTGTTTTGATTACTGTAGCCTTGTAGTATAGTTTGAAGTCCAGGAGTGTGATGCCTCCCACTTTGTTCTTTTTGCTTAGAATTGAGTTGGCTATGTGGGCTCTCTTTGGTTCCATATGAAGTCTAAGTTGGTTTTTTCCAGTTCTGTGAACAAGGTCATTGGTAGCTTGATGGGGATAGCGCTGAATCTGTAAATTACTTTGGGCAGTATGGCCATTTTCATGGTATTGATTCTTCCTAACTGTGAACATGGAATGTTTCTCCATCTATTTGTGTCCTCTCTTATTTCGTTGAGCAGTAGTTTGTAGTTCTCCTTGAAGAGGTCCTTTACGTTCCTTGTTAGTTGTATTCCTAGGTATTGTATTCTCTTTGTAGCAATTGTGAATGGCAGTTGGTTCTTGATTTGGCTCTCTTTAAGTCTGTTATTGATGTATAGGAATGCTTGCGATTTTTGCACATTGATTTTGTATCCTGAGACTTTGCTGAAGTTGCTTATCAGTTTCAGGAGATTTTGGGCCGAGACGATGGGGTCTTCTAGATATACAATCATGTCATCTGCAAATAGAGACAATTTGACTTCCTCCTTTCCTATTTGAATACCCTTTATTTCTTTTTGTTGCCTGATTGCTCTGGCTAGAACTTCCAGTACTATACTGAATAAGAGTGGTGAGAGAGGGCATCCTTGTCTAGTGCCAGATTTCAAAGGGAATGCTTCTAGTTTTTGCCCATTCAGTATGATATTGGCTGTTGGTTTGTCGTAAGTAGCTTTTATTGTTTTAAGATACATTCCGTCAATACCTAGTTTATTGAGAGTTTTTAGCATAAAGGGCTGTTGAATTTTGTCAAAGGCCTTCTCTGCAGCAGTTGAGAAAATTATGTGGTTTTTGTCTTTGGTTCTGTTTGTATGGTGAATTATGTTTATAGACTTGCATATGTTAAACCAGCCTTGCATCCCCGGGATGAATCCTACTTGATCATGGTGGATAAGCTTTTTGATGTGCTGTTGCAGTCGGTTTGCTAGTATTTTATTGAAGATTTTTGCATCTATTTTCATCATGGATATTGGCCTGAAGTTTTCTTTTCTTGCTGAGTCTCTGCCGGGTTTTGGTATCAGGATGATGTTGGTCTCATAAAATGATTTGGGAAGGATTCCCTCTTTTGGATTGTTTGGAATAGTTTCAGAAGGAATGGTACCAGCTCCTCTTTGTATGTCTGGTAGAATTGCACTGTGAACCCATCTGGACCTGGGCTTTTTTGGTTGGTAGGCTCTTAATTGCTGCCTCAGCTTCAGACTTCGTTATTGGTCTATTCAGGGTTTCGACTTCTTCCTGGTTTAGGCTTGGGAGGATGCAAGTGTCCAGGAATTTATCCATTTCTTCCAGGTTTACTAGTTTATGTGCATAGAGTTGTTTGTAATAATCTCTGATGATGATTTGAATTTCTGTGGAATCTGCGGTGATATCCCCTTTATTGTTTTTATTGCATCTATTTGATTCTTCTCTCTTTTCTTTTTCATTGATCTGGCTAGTGGTCTTTTTTGTTGATCTTTTCGAAAAACCACCTCCTGGATTTATTGTTTTTTTTTTTTTTTTTTGGTTGTTGTTTTTGCAGGGTTTTTTGTGTCTCTATCTCCTTCAGTTCAGCTCTGATCTTAGTTATTTCTTGTCTTCTGCTAGGTTTTGAGTTTTTTTGATCTTACTCCTCTAGCTCTTTCAGTTTTGATGAAAGGGTGTCAATTTTAGGTCTCTCCTTGCTTCTCATGTGGGCATTTATTGCTATATATTTTTCTCTAGAGACTGCTTTAAATGTGTCCCAGAGATTCTGGTATGTTGTGTCTTCCTTCTCGTTGGTTTCGAAGAACATCTTTATTTCTGCCTTCATTTCATTGTTTATCCAGTCAACATTCAAGAGCCAGTTGTTCAGTTTCCATGAAGCTGTGCGGTTCTGAGTCAGTTTCTGAATTCTGAGTTCTATCTTGATTGCGCTGTGGTTTTAGAGGCTGTTTGTTATGATTTCCATTCTTTTGCATTTGCTGAGGAGTGATTTACTTCCAATTATGTGGTCAATTTTAGAGTAGGTTTGATGTGGTGCTGAGAAGAATGTATATTCTGTGGATTTGGGGGCGGAGAGTTCTGTAAATGTCTATTAGATTTGCTTGGTCCAGGTCTGAGTTCAAGTCCTGGATATCCTTGTTAATTTTCTGTCTCATTGATGTGTCTAATATTGACAATGGGGTGTTAAAGTCTCCCACTATTATTGTGTGGGAGTCTAAGTCTCTTTGTAAGTCATTAAGAACTTGCTTTATGTATCTGGGTGCTCCTGTATTGGGTGCGTATATATTTAGGATCATTAGCTCTTCTTGTTGCATTGACCCTTTTACCATTGTGTAATGTCCTTCTTTGTCTCTTTTGATCTTTGTTGGTTTAAAGTCTATTTTATCAGAGATGAGAATTGCAACTCCTCCTTTTTTTTTTTGCTCTCCATTTGCTTGGTAAATCTTCCTCCATCCCTTTATTTTGAGCCTTTGTGTATCCTTGCATGTGAGATGGGTTTCCTGGGTATAGCACACCAATGGGTTTTGGCTTTTTATCCAATTTGCCAGTCTATGTCTTTTGATTGGGGCATTTAGCCCATTTACATTTAAGGTTAATATTGTTATGTGTGAATTTGATCCTGCCATTTTGATGCTAGCTGGCTGTTTTGCCCGTTAGTTGATGCAGTTTCTTCATTGTGTTGATGGTCTTTACTGTTTGGTATGTTTTTGGAGTGGCTGGTACTGGTTGCTCCTTTCTATGTTTAGTGCCTCTTTCAAGAGCTCTTGTAAAGCAGGCCTGGTGGTGATGAAATCTCTGAGTACTTGCTTGTTTGCAAAGGAATTTATTTTTCCTTCACTTATGAAGCTTAGTTTGGCTGGATATGAAATTCTGGGTGGAAAGTTCTTTTCTTTAAGGATGTTGAGTATTGGCCCCACTCTCTTCTGGCTTGTAGGGTTTCTGCTGAGAGATCTGCTGTGAGTCTGATGGGCTTCCCTTTGTGGGTAACCCGACCTTTCTCTCTGGCTGCCCTTAGCATTTTCTCCTTCATTTCTACCTTGGTGAATCTGACGATTATGTGCCTTGGGGTTGCTCTTCTTGAGGAATATCTTTGTGGTGTTCTCTGTATTTCCTGGACTTGAATATTGGCCTGACTTGCTAGGTTGGGGACGTTCTCCTGAATAATATCCTGAAGAATATTTTCCAGCTTGGATTCATTCTCTCCGTCACATTCAGGTACACCTATCAAACGTAGATTAGGTCTTTTCACATAGTCCCATATTTCTTGGAGACTTTGTTCATTCCTTTTTACCCTTTTTTCTCTCCTCTTGCCTTCTCATTTTATTTCATTGAGTTGATCTTCGACCTCTGATATCCTTTCTTCTGCTTGGTCAATTCGACTGTTGAAACTTGTGTATGCTTCGCAAAGTTCTCGTGTTGTGTTTTTCAGCTCCATCAATTCCTCTCTAAGTTGTTTATTCTCGTTAGCATTTCATTAAATCTTTTTTCAAGGTTCTTAGTTTCTTTGCATTGGTTTAGAACATGTTCTTTTAGCTCACAGAAGTTTCTTATTACCCACATTCTGAAGCCTGTTTTTGTCAATTCATCAGACTCATTCTCCATCCAGCCTTTTTCCCTTGCTGGTGAGGAGTCGTGCTCCCTTGTAGGAGGAGAGGCATTTTGGTTTCAGGTGTTTTCATCCTTTTTGCACTGGTTTCTTCCCATCTTTGTGGATTTATCCACCTGTCTTCTTTGTAGTTGTTGACTTTCAGATTGGGTCTCTGAGTGGATGTCCTGTTTTTTGATGATGAAATTATTTCTTTCTTAGTTTTCCTTCTAACAGTCTGGCCCCTCTGCTGTAGGACTGCTGAGGTCCACTCCATGCCCTGCTTGCCTGGGGATCACCTGCAGTGGCTACAGAACAGTAAGGGTTGCTGCCAGTTTCTTCTTCTGGTATCTTTGCCCCAGAAGGATATCTGTCAGATGTCAGTCTGAGGTCTCCTTTATGAGGTGACTCTTTGGATATATGGGGGTCAGGGAGCTGCTTGAGGAGACAGTCTGTCCTTTATAGGAGCTCAAGTGCTGAGCTGTGAACTCCATTGTTCATTCAGAGCTGCTGGGCAGGTATGTTTAAGTCTGCTGCAGCAGAACTTGTAAACCCCTTTTTTTTCCCCAGGTGCTCTGTCCCTGGGAGTTAGGGCTTTATTTATGAGTTTCCGTTGTACTGCTGCCTTTTTTTCAGGGATGCCCTGCCCAGCGAGGCGACAGCCTAGTCACTGTCTGCCTGCAGAGGCTTTGCTGAGCTGCTGTGGGCTCCGCCCAGCTGCCCTGTGAACTTCCCTGCAGTCCTGTTTATACCGGTGTAGTTAGAACTGCCTCAGCAATGGTGGGCTGCCTCCGCAATGGCAAACTACCTCCATAGTGGTGGACTGCCCCAGTAATTGTGGACGCCCCCTCCCCCACAGAGCTGGACCGTCCCAGGTTCAACTGTGCTTGCTGTGAAACTCTCAATCCAGAGCATTTCCGATTGCTGTTTTTTTGTGGGGGTGGGACCAGCTGAGCCTGATCACCTGGCTCCCCCACCTCAGAGCCTTTTTTAGTTGAACGGTCGACTGTCTCCCAGGTGTTTCAGTGGTCTGTTGAAAAGGCGCCGGGATCTGTATGATTTCCCCTGTGGCGACCCACTGCGCCAGCTGAAACAGTGGCGCTGAGATTTGTGGTGCTTTTTTGCCCAGGAATCTCCTGGCCTGGCTCCCTGTTTCAGTCCCTTTTTTAATCAGATGAATGGGCGACTCTGCCTTCCCCGGAGCTCCAATCACCAGCTAAAATGGTGCCTGGACCCGTATATTTTGTACGGAGAACCACCACGCCAGGCGCTGGCAAAACAGCCATGCCGGCCAAACCAGCCGCGCTGGCGACCAGTGGGGCTCCTCCGCCTGGGAATCTCCTGGTCTTTGGGCAATAAAAATCCGTCTGGAAATGCGGTGTCCACTCATCCTCTGTGCTTTCACTAGGAGCTGCAATCCTGAGCTGCTCCTAATTGGCCATCTTGGATCCCTCCTGGCCTTCACCACTTTTCTAACAACCTACTTCCATATGTGTTTCCTAGACTTATCAATACATGGAATATAGTCAGCCTTAATATCCATGAGATCTGCATCTGTGGATTCAACCAACTACAAATCAAAACATTCAGAAAATATAAACATAGCAATGCAAATAATATAAATAAAATATAGAATAATAATTTACATAGCATTTACATTATATCAAGTATTATAAGTAATCTAGAGATGATCTAACATATACAGGAGAATATACCTAGGTTATATGCAAATACTACACTATTTTATGGAAGAGACTTAGGCATCCTGGATTTTGGTATTCATGAGGGGGTCCTAGAACCAGTCCCCACTGAGACCAAGGGATAACTGTATCTGAATATCTTGAACTCTTATATCTCACTTCTGGCTTAAATCATAAACTGTCACATGTTTCTAATTTTATGATACCTAATTTTCAATCATATTGAAATATGAAATGCTAGACAACATTTTTTTCTCCCAGTCAGGCTATCATAATTTAACTTTATTACCCATCAGAGGTCACTGGGATCATTTTGTTTCACCAGTATTTTGAGTGTGCCATCTTTTTGTCTACTGCCACATTTAAAAAATTATAGACCTAGGTTTAGATAACTAATATTTTTCTTTTTTATGCCTCTGCTAATTGATGGATGATATCATGATTTATGCTTTTCTTTTTGGTTATTCCACTCTGCATTCTCATCTATTCATTTATTTTTTCAGAGTAATTTACTCTGTTTCCCATTGATATTTTCAATTTCCTAAGCCTGGCCCTCTCTTTTCATACAAAGGATTCCATCCTGCTTCTCTCTGTCTCAGCTGGCAAACTTGCCACCACAGCTCAAGGCCTGGTGAGCTGGGTAGGAAATGTCTGAGCTTCAGTTGATTCCCTGGAACAATTGTCTTAATCCAGTCAGTGTGTTCCTGGGACAAACTGATTGCTGAATCTCAAGGCTTACACAGGCCTACAAGGCTGTGAGGAATAATGAAGTCACAAATAGGCCAAGATCCATTTTTCCCTGAGGTTTGTCTTTGGCCTGCTCGTCTTTCACTGAGCAAATTCTCCCTAAGCAATCACATGCATGACTTTAGCTACAACCTTAAGGCTGATGACATATTCATCTTTACTTTCAATTCAGATCTCTCTCTTGGGCTTCAGAATTTTATTTATGACTACACATCTTTATCTGAAATATTCCAAAAGCAAAATAAGCAAAGTGGTTATGTTAAAAAATAAGGTACCCTCCTTAGCCTGCCTTGAAGCTGTGCTTTCTTTCCTTGATAATTGACAAGGCAGGCACCTGGGAGTCCCTTTATCTCCACTTTCTCCCTCGTTTGCCATGTTTAGAGATTTTCAATTCCAGAAAACTACATCTTTGAAAACCTTTTCCATCTGTCTCAACCTTTCCAACAAATATTGCTTATCCTTTGGTTCATTAATTTATTCTTCTTCCCATTCTGATAACAACCAAACTGTTCTCATCTGTACCACTAATCCTTTCTATGTTGTTAGCAGAAGAATAATCCCAAAATGCAGATTCCAAGTTTCCTTTTAGGAACCCAGTTCAGATTGCTCAAACTTTCTAAGAGGTCTCTGCATGCCTACCCACCTTCAGTTCTTTCTAATCTCAATATTTTATTGTTAATTTCTAAACAACTATTGGATCACTTCCCTTATGGTTTTATATATTTTCGTGTATAGCAGACTTCAGTGAGAAAACAAAAACAAAAAGCAATTGAAATGAGTAACAAATAGATGCAGTCCCTTCAGACCTAGGGTATGTATTAGGCAGAGAAGTTAAGGTTCTCTTTTTATGGCATTTGACTCTCTGAAGTATACAGAATATCGTTTCTGTTTTTTCTGAATTACACAGAATATCATTTCTGTTTTTTTTTTTCTCTCTCTCTTCTAAATGCAGACCAAGGTTTTAACCTCAAAAACACAAAGCAGGAAGTAGGTGATAGAGACTAGTAGTGATGAAGCACATTTTAAGACAGTTCCACTTATAATTGATGTTTATGAATATAAGTGGGGAACCTAGAAACAGAGCATCATGGAAATTTTCACAATAGAGAACTATCTCATAGGCTAAGAAAAAGGTGCCACCCACATATAAGAGGGGTAACATAAGTGAAGCCTTTCAGAAACAGGAAATTGCAACAGTTTGAACATATTAATCTTCCTAAAGATCAGAAAAGGAGATTATATGAGGCTCATGGAAGGACTACATGTAATATAAATACACTGTTAAGGAAAAATAAGACATTTTTAAGGAGGAAGGGATTATTTTTAAATTACTTCAAATTAAGAGAAAAAGAACAGCGTTTTGAAGGCCTAAAGACAGAGCACTCTTCTAAAAACTGCCATCTACAGTCTCTGGGAGATTGGGCAATCATAACTTTATACAAAAAGTAATATTAAGAAAGAACAGAAAGTTAGTGAGTAAGGCCAGAGGGAAATAGATCCCATTAGGATAAAATTTAAAGTCAGAAGGCGAATATATGTAAAAATGGTTCGGATAAATTAAAATCCACCTTTAGGACAATGAAGAATAGACATGTCTCTGAAGGAAAATGATGTTTTAATCTGAAAGAAAACCTTCACAGTATTCGAGGGGGAAAAGGTCATTTAGATTAAAACAATGAGAGAGAAGATCACAGATATGGACGAAAAAAAAAATAAAGACTCACTTTTTCATGGCTTTTATTACTGAAGGAGAGATCACAACAACAACAACAACAACAAACCCAGAAATATTGATCATACAACTTAGATAATTTTCCTAAATGGAATAAAGCAAAACAAGTTACAACACTTTATTTAAGGTATGGTAACTTTAGCTCACATTCTGATGAGCTTTTATTCTAGGATTAAAAACAAAAAAATCTTACAAGCATTTAGGCAGAAGGAAAAACAATTATCCATAAAAGCAATTGGTAGCATTGAAGGAATGCTTGGAAGAGTTTAACCTCCCCCAACTCCAATAGTCTCCAATTAGTTGCTCAAGGCACTCTAAATGAAAATAAAATATAAATAAAAGTATATTCTTCCAGTGAAACCATGGTTTTGAGTCCCAAAACATCCTTCCTGGCACCTACTGCCAACCCCTTTAGATTGCTATACCTAATGCTTCCTGTATAGTAATTCTGGAGGCACCACTCTTGAAGACATATTTAACTAAATGAGAAATAGAAACAAAAGTAAATGGAAAATGGGAACTATACCACAGAAAATCACTGGTGGTGAATGCCAACAAGTATGTTTTAAAGTAATTCATCCAAAAATTTATTGATTCAAAAGATTCATTGAATGTCTTTTCTATGAAAGCTGCTGTTCCAGGAACTAAGTATATAACAATAAGAAAAACGAACATTTTAAAAAATGTTTTCGAGTAAGAGATGCCTTCATGTTTCCAAGAATTTAAGATTTTTTTTAAAAGTACGTGGCAAAATGATAAAAGGATGGTGTTTACACTTTGAATTTTCTTTGTTTTTGAGGTTCCTTTTTAAGATGTAAGTGATTTGTTTTATTTCCTGGACAAGCTTACGTGTTAGGAGATAGTATGATTTAAGCCATCAATGTGATGATTTACAGCCCTCAGACTGAAGGGAATAGAGAGGAAAAGAATACGTTGAACAGTCAAGAGACTGTTCACTTGATCATTCTGGGAAAATAGTTTAAACGCCCAAAAGACTGCACTCAGGAGGCAAATCTTGATTTTGCCACTTTCTAGCTGATTAACCTGATGTAAGCTGCTTAACCTCTCTTACCTCTCATTGAATTCCTTAATAGAAGAGAAAGTTGCATGAGAAAATACATGTAAACTTGTTAGGATAGTGATATAGTTTGGCTCTGTGTCCCCACCCAAACCTCTTCTCAAATTCTAATCTCCACATGTTGAGGGAGAGAGTTTCCCCCATGCTGTCCTCATGATAGTCAGTGAGTTCTCATGAGATTTGATGTTTCTATAAGGGGCTCTTCCTGCTTCACTCTCTTCTCACACCTGCCGCCATGTGAGACGTGCTTGCTTCCCCTTTGCCTTCTGCCATGATTGCACATTTCCTGAGGCATTTTAACCATGTTTCCTGTTACGCCTGCAGAACTGTGAGTCAGTTAAACCTCTCTCCTTTATAAATCACCCAGTCTTGGGTAGTATCTTTATAGTGGTGTAAGAATGGACTAATACAGATAGTTTCCTTGGGACATGTGTTCAGTGGATATAGTCTTTTTTTTTTTTTTTTTTTTGCATTAAACCTAATTCCTAACCAATGGTAACTGTAGATCTAATATATACCAAATTTTCTTGCCCAAAATATTTAGTATCATTTGTGGTTGCTTTTAGAAATAGGAAAATATGTGGAGATAGCTGTATAGAGAAAACAATTTTCTTTTCAAAATTAATTAGAAAAGATAGAATAAACAAAGAAAATACATGATCAAATATGATTTTATTATTTGGGGAAAATTCACTCTAGTTTTAATTTATACTGGGTGATCGTTGCTTAGCAGTTAGCAAGAAGACTCAGGTTGTTTTTCTGAGTTTTTGTAATTAGAAAATTACAACTACTTCAGTGAAATTTGCTCTTGGTAGGAATCTTTGGAGTGATTTCATTTTTTTTGTTTTGTTTTGTTTTCCTCAGAAGTACTCTATGGCATGGTTGTGATCCCTTCCTTACCACCCCAACAATTAAATTCTAGGCAATATGCTGTGTCCTTTAGAAGTTTCTATATGTCTGATATTAAATGGAAACTTCTAAGGATAAATGTATTTTTCTCCTTTAAAGAAAAATACCTAAATGTTTAAGATCCTAGTGTCTGAAAAAAAAAAAGCATGTCTGTAGTTTAATGTTGTTTCACTAAAATAAGAAAAATAATTAAATTGACCTTATTTGGGGCTCAGAAATACAGTCACTTTGATGCTATTTTAAGAAGATGCTTTGCTTTGGAATAGACAAGAGGTTTGATTGAGATAATTTGTTTCTGTTTTAAAATGTTTTATTTCTGACATGGATGAATGAAGACTTTTTAGTTATTCCATCTGTTTCAAAGTGGACACTGAAACTGTTTTCCATATTTATTGTGGTAAGGATACATATTTTAAAAAGTATAGATTTCTTAATAGCCTGAGATCTACACTCTGATAAAATTATAAATATGTATGGGATGATATGTAGTAGAATCATGTCTATAATTTACCTATCTCCAATTCTTACATTTTTAAAGAAATAGTAATGTCAAGTCAGAATAATCTAAAATATCCAGAGATCCTCATAAATAAATCATTTCTTCAGAGTGATGAGTTGGCCATTTATGACCCACAGGTCAAATCCATTCAGCTGCCTCATGCCTCATTCATTTACATATTGTTTATAGCTGCTTAGGCACTACATGGGCAAAACTGGGCAATTGTGGCAGAGATTATTACATGCCTACCAAAGCTTAAGACATTTGCTACTTTACTGACCCACTCCATATCTCACCCCTTCCCTATTTTACATCTAGAATGGCCATCCACTAGGCTTAGCGAGTGGGTAAAGGGAGAGTTTTTTAATTTGAAACATTGAACAAATATCTAGGAAAAATAAAAGGGGGATTGCTAGTATGTGAGGATAATGAAAGATAAAACCCTCTGCATTCTGCAATTGGCAAGTGCAGATCCTACCATATCGGCACCTACCTGCTAATTTTAAAATAAAGGTTACCAATTAGTGATATATGTATTGCTGTTAGCTATTGTTAAATGTGAATTTAAAACAAACAAAGAAGGGTTACTAGATATTTGATAAAATCTTAAAATATAAAAAGAAACCAAAAGTAAACAAGAGGAAAACTGATCTGGAAGGAAATAAAGGTAATTCAGAGAATGTATGTACCTATGCAACAACCCTGCATGATCTGCACATGTACCTCAGAACCTAAAATACAATGAAAAAAATGATAATTTTTCCTTCTATGTAGGGTGGATTAGCATGCAGCAGATTATTGCTTCCATGAAAACACCTAGAAATGCCAGATAACAAAAAAATGTATTTCAATGTATTGGAGAATGGCCGAATTAATGATAACCAGAGGGGTCAAAATTCCAGAGAAAGGAGAAATGCTAAGATGTAACCTGATATTCCGCAGCTGATTTTTCTGTGGGAGCATTTGCTGATTTGAGACAAGAGGCTGCAAATTCAGATTCATAAGTGAGAGGCTTCAGGGACCTCAAATATATAGCTGACCTTCCTCCAATGCATTTGGCAAATCTGAAGCTGCGTAAAAAAGAGAATGGCAGGGAGGTGTGAAGGTGATTGATATCAGTTAAGTTATTATCTATTACAGCAAAAACCCATTAGACAATGCCAAAATTTGTAAATTTAAAAAATGATACAAATACATAACTTGAAAATAAGGAAATGGGAATTATAAGCATTAAAACCAAAAACAATTAAAATGGTAATTATGGAAAATAGAAAATAGAATTTACTGACAACTGATCTAGATAGTTATTCATATCAAAATAGGTGTACTATAAGTAAAAGAACATTTATGGGAAAATTTATACTATAAAGTTTGCACATAAAGATAGAAAATTAATGATTTTGGCATTTTACTGAATCAATTAGAAAAGAACAGAATAAATTTCCCCCAAAATACTGAAAAAAATACAAATCAATAATATAGAAAATGGAGAAAACACATATGTATCAAAATATTTTCTTTTGAAATGAAAATTTCTGGTAAATTGAATAAGAAAAAGGAAAGACAAAATATTTAACGTTAATAGTGAAAAGTAGATTAGAGACTAAACAAATTTATTAGAAAAGGAACACTATAAACAACTTCATGTTATAAAATGGAAACATTAACAAGATAATATTTAACCAAAAAAATACAAAGGTCAATAAATATAATAGAAAACTTTAACAGATTTCTATTAATACTTTTTAAAAAATTAAGAAGTTAAATTTAACTCATACAAAAAATCATAAGCCTATTTATTTTTATAAGCAGTTTGTTCCAAATCTTCAAGAAAACAGTAATCCACGTAATACATGCTAAAGACAAAAAAAGTAGAGAAGTGTTCCCAACTCCACTTCCATGGCTCATGCATCTTTGAAGCCGAAGCCAAAGCCAGCTTAGAGAAGAAAAAAATAGTGGTCATTTTTCATTTGTAAACTGAAATGTAAAAATCTTTGTCAGGTGATTTTTATTGAACCATTGAATATAATTGTTCATAATAGTCCCTTATAATTCTTTTTATATTATATATATTTGTGAGGTATCTATTGCATTTTTTCACTTCCATTTTAAATTTTACTTACTTGAGTCTTCTATCTTTTTTTCTTAGACAAGCTAGGCGTTCATCCGTTTTGTTTTTTTCAAAAAACCAAGTCATTTTATTGATCCTATCATCAATAATTTTTCTATTCTCTATTCGATTCATGTCTTGTTTTTATTTTTCTTCTGCTAATTTTGTGTTTAGTTTATTCTTCTTTTTCTGGTTTTGAACTGTATTATTACTATTTATAACTACCTCTGGGATATAGATATTTTTATTATCATACTTGCTTTACAAATAAGGAAACAGATATATAGGTTATAATCAAAGTCAGACAACTAGTTAGTAGAAGAGCCAGGATTTAAACTGGGTCAGTCTTATTTCAGAGGTCAGTATCTTGAGCATTATACCACTCTTGTTTTGTGCTATTTATTACTGTTTCTTAGACTTGACTCTTGGTTCTGATTCCACATTTATACAGCATTTTTCTGATTAATATTACCTTTGCATATAGATATGCCCATGGAGAAAAAAATGCACTCATCAAGCCAAATTGAATTCTTTTTGATCTTATGGCAATTTTATTCTGCCTTTAAAGATACACATCTGTCTTCTTAGTCTTATGTAATATGAATTTGTTCTTGAATAATGTGTCTACTCTCAGAGTACCATAGACACTGACTTCCTGAGAGTGGAAAGCATAGGGTCAGATCCTTAATGATGTGAGTTATTAAGTAATGAGGCCTCTTGGTAATCAGCCAGATCGCTGCTCCCAATGGCTTGCTCATGACACATGCCCTTCTATCCATCCTTCAGAAACATCACCACTGATGGGTCTCTAAGGGCAGCCAGCCCACTAGCCATTTAGCTGTGTTGGCAAAAATTCAGCTTTCCTAGACTAGATATAAGAAAACATTGCAAAGCAGGAGGGTCAGCTGAAGCAAGGCTTTGGAGAACCATATGAACTGACAAAACAAGGATTTTCTGAAGACTTAAAAAATGGATGTGTTACAAAAGTTATCTCAAAACGAATTATAGACCTGAATGTAAAGTGAAAAACTATCAGTCTTCTGGAAGATAATATAGGAGAAAACTTAGATAACATTGAGTTTGGCGATGACCTCTTAGAGGTAACACCAAAGGCAAAATTCAGGAAATAATTGGTAAGCTGGACTTTATTAAGATGAACAACTTCTGCAGTGCAAAAGTCACTGTCAAGAGAATGAAAAAACAAGCTACAGGCTTAGGAGAAAAATATGCAAAAGATATGTCTGATAAATGACTATTATTTTAAATATTCAAAGAACTCTTTAAAACTCAGCAAAAGACAACAATCTGATGAAAAAATGGGCCAAAGACCTTAACAGATACCTCACCAAACATTTAAAAATAAATGGCAAGTAGGCCTAGAAAAAGATATTCTATATTATATGTTATTAGGAAAATACAAATCCAAACAACAATGAGATACCACTATACATCTAGTATGACCAAAGTCCAGTTATATGTTAATACCAAATGCTGACATGGATGTGGACCAATGGAAACTGTCATTCATTTCTGGTGGAAATGCAAAATGGTATAGCCACTTTAGAGGAAGTTTGGTGGTTTCTTACAAAACTATTTATAGTCTTGCCCTGTGATTCTGCAATCACACTCTATGGCACCTATGCAAAGGAGTTGAAAACATGTCCACACAAAAACCTGTACATGGATGTTTAGATCAATTTTACTCATAATTACTTTGGAAACAATCGTGATGACCTTCAGTAGGTGAGCGTATAAATCAACTGTGGTACATCCAGTGGAATATTATTTAGTGCTAAAATGAAATGAGCAATCAAGTCATAAAAGATGTGGCTGAACTTTAAGTGTATATTATTAAGTGAAGTAAACTAATCTGAAAAGGCCATGTGCTATAGAATCTCAACTATATATCATTCTGGAAAAGGCAAGACTAAGGAGACAATTTAAAAAATGAGTAGGTTACAGGGGTCTTGGGGATGAATAGACAGAACACAGAGGATTTTTAGGGAGGTGAAAATGGCGGTTGCTATAATGGCAGATAGGTCATCACACATTTGTTGGAGCCCATATAATGTAGCACCAAGTGCGAACCCTAATGCAAACCATGGACTTTGGGTGATTATGATCTGTCAGTATTGATTCATCTGTCTTTAACAAATGTAGCTCTCTGGTGGGAGATGTTGATGATGGGGGAATCTAGGCACATGAAGGCAGGGTTTATATGGGAAATATCTGTTCCTTCCTCTCAATTTTACTGTGAAGCTGAAACTTCTCTAAAAATCTAAAGTCTTTAAAAAAATAACACATACAGCTTTTCTACCGGAATCTGACCATTGCTGACAGATCTTTTTCATCATTAGAGATAATTGGAATTGAGTCTAAGAAATCTTAGAGGATTTTCAGTACTTTCTTCAATAGATGTTTAAAAATGATCAGCTTCTAACAATACTTGGGATACCTTATTTATTTAATATTATTATTCACTATTAGGCATTCAAAGCTGTTTTGACTATCAGATACTTTTTGTTATAAATTGATATGTAGAAATTGACTTAGAGCAGGGGCCACTGTAGTACAGTCTACCTTCTGTTGTACTGACTTGCAGTTTCTTCCCCAAATGTCTATTTAATTTTCCACCCCTTCGAATCAGGCTGTATCACATGCAAGGCTCCAGAAGCAGCTTTGATGCTTTAGCTTAAGACCTGTAGTTCTCAGGCAATATGAAGAGTCTACTCTCTGTCCTTTGTCCCTCCTGGTTGTGGTCTTCTGAAGTCAGCATTTTAACTTTAAGGGAAAGATGGGTCGTAGAAGAAGTAAGATTTTCCTTGTTCTATACCATTAATAACCCCTTAATTCTCCTCTTAAGAAGGTCTCGCAGGCATATCAGATCTCCTTCTGAATTATACTAATTTCTATTGTTGTGTAATAAATTACTATAAACTCAGTGCTTCAAAGCAGCAACCGTGTATTAGCTCAAAGTTCTGTAAGTTAAAAGTCTGGGTACTGTATAAATGGTTTCTCTGCTTAGACTCTCAAAGGCTAAAATCAAGATGTTGGTTAGGCTGAGTTATTGTCTGGAGGCTTAGGAAAACAAAATGACTTTGAAGGTCTTGTTCGTTGTGCCCACAATCTGGTTCCTTACAGTTGTAGGGCTGATGTTTTCAATTTCTCACTGATTGTCAGCCAGGGGTTACTTTCAATTGCTAGAGGCTGCCCATATTATTTGTCACATGCTTCCTCCAGTCTTCAAGCTGGTAACCATGTACCAAATTCTTCCCCATGCTTCACATCTGCACTTTTCTGTCACTTACCAGAGAACACTCTGTTTTAAGGAGCTTCTGTGATTAGATTAGGCTCATCCTAGATAATCTCCCTTTCTTAAATTCAATTTTGTCATGCTGTGTGATGTCATCACCAGAGTAAAATTTATCCCAGAGTCCCAAGAATGATACAGGATGTGTACAGCAGGAGGTGGGAAATCTTGAGAGCTATCTTTGAGTTTTACCTACCATGGGAATGAAATGAGGAGGTAATGCCTAGAGTTTCTTCAAGAGTTTACAGTCTTTGACCCCCCATGCCTTGGTATACATTTTTATCATTTTAGAAAGGAAGCATAAGGACAGAGCAATGTTTATGAAAACATTACCTAAACAGCATAGTTAATTTTTTTCTAAACTGAACTATTTTGTGTTTAAAAAAATCCTTCTTCATGAAATGGTTATTAAATGTCATAGTAAATTTTAACACTGTGAACAAATGACTTTAATAGGGTTTAATCTATTGGACATGGCTATTTCTATCACATATCTGACATCCTAGGCCTCCTTTAATTTGCAGTGAGTCTGCATTTTAATTGTAGTGAGTCTGGAAAATGATAGCTCTTTCCTTATCTAACATGCAAGTGCTGTCCCTGTAGGCTGTGTTATGATTCTAATTATTCTTAATAGTCATGCTATTGTTTGTCTCTATCAAGCAATACTGAGTTTAGCTCATCATTTATTCTTCATTTTTATGTTTCTTTTGTGGCAGGGTCTTACACATATAATTACTGTTTTTCTTAGAAAACATGTATAGTAATAGATTTTGCCTAGATTTTGACATAACCTCGAGTGGATAAACTGCCAATCACATATGCTTTGGTGGTTGATATTTATTTTCTTTAAGGAATGAGCAAATGGAGAGGACAGTGAAGATTAGCTCATTATATGGGGGTTAGTCACTTGGCGATTAGTGTAGAATGCCATCCTCTTCTGCAACTAAACTGGCTAACTATTCTTATTATAAATCTGTATACTTCTTCAATAAGGTATTTAAATCCTACACACAGAATATCAGGGGCAGCTTTCAATGTGATCCTAAATAATCAGGAAGACCTATTTGTGGCACAGGTGGGAGCAGGAGTCAGTGGAATGGAGAGAAGCCATTGCTGCACTTTGTTCTCATTACTCTGCAATCTGCAGCCATCTTGATGAGAAGGGCACAATTCTTGAAGCAGTTCAGTAATTTATGATATACACATGCTGTTTGGCTTTCTGTCTGGACTTCTCTTTTTCCCACAAAATGAATAATTATATCAAAGCAAAACAAAACAAAATATTAAATAATGATCAATAAAGTAAATAGAAAGTTTTTTTTTTTTTCAGAAATAAACACTAATAGAATTACTGGCATAAGACATGCATAGAAAATGCTAGGATTTTCTCGTTCGGCTTTTCTTATAGAAAGTTTCACAGCAATTTCTATAACAATTGCAATTTTATGTTTTGTGCAGGCATTTGTTTAACATTGCTCTCTCATAGTAATCTAACAGCTCCATGAGATATATCTTTTGCTCATCATTGTCTCTACTGCACCAGGCAGGGTCTGGTACATAGTAAGTGTGCAATAAATGCATAAACATTATTAAAAGTTAATTAAAAGGAAGAAATGAAAGTAGCTGATGAAAAATAATGTAATAAAGAGCAAACTTCACTTAAATAATACAAAATAAAGAGAAGCGTTTTATTTATCACATTGGCAAGGTAAAGAATAAAATACCAACTATATGTCAAGGTTGTAGGTGGCAAAAGTCATTGTCATTCACTTTGGCTCAATTTAAACAAATAAATTGATCATGACAGGTGATAAAGACATTAATAAGTAAGATGGTCTTTTGATAAGTGAGAAGATAAGCACACTGCAAAATGCTATGAATAGCAATTTGGCTATTATGTATCAATAGTATAAAAATGTTCTTACCCTTGACTTCGTAATTATAATTCTAGGGATTCATCCCATAATGTTCGCTATAGCATTATAAGCTTGAAATATGGAAAATAATTTCAAAAGCTAACTAAATAATATTTTTAAAATCATTACATATCCAAGTGATGAAATAATATGTATTTGTTCAAGTACAGTTTTGAAGAATATTTCAGTGCATGGGAAATTGCCTAAGGTATGCTTAGCAAGGAAATAGGTGAATTACAAGCTATTTATGTGATATTATGTCAGTCTATAGTTTTACATTCTGAAGATTACAGAGGGCTTTTTAAACAGACTTACTTTTTGGGAGAATTTTAGATTTACAGAAAAATTTTTAAAATATTGTAATTACAATATACCCATCTCATTTCCCCTCTCAACATCTTATGTCGCTATGGTGCATTCACTAATATTAATGAACCAATATTGAGACATTATGAACAAAGTTCATACTTTATTTAAATTTATTTTTTTAATTTTTAAACTTTTTTTTATTTATTGAGGTGGAGTTTCACTCTGTCACTCAGTCTGAGTGCAGTGGTACGATCTCAGCTCACTGCAGTCTCCACCTCCAGGTTCAAACGTTTCTCCTGCCTCAGCCTCCTGAATAGCTTGGATTATAGCCGTGCACCACCATGCCTGGCTAATTTTTATAGTTTTAGTAGAAATGGGGTTCCACCATGTTGACCATGGCTGATCTCAAACTTTTGACCTCAAGTAATCTGCCTGCCTCAGCCTACCAAAGTGCTGGGTTTACAAGTGTAAGCCACTGTGCCTGACCTAGATATCTTTAGTTTTTATGTAATATCTAGGTGATTTTTAATTTTTTAAATTTATAATCTGAATTATGTGTTTTCTAAAATCTTCCAGTTTCCAGTAATGGCAGAGTAACTTGTAATACTCAATTGTTAGTTGTTGATACTAATAAATTGTTGCCAATAATAATTGATAATAATTACTGTGATAATAAATTCTAGAAATATAATTAAAACAGTTTGAGTGATAATTTCTCAACTCTGTAAGTGTGGGATGAGAATCCAAGGAACACAGCAAAACAAAGCTAGAAGGCTGAAAGAAGGCAGAATTAGCAGTTGCCTGATGCTCAAAGAGGAAGTTGAGATTAAATTCCCACTAAGTTAGAGAGATTTCTAGAACATTTCATGATTTCCATTGAAATAGTAGAAGAAGCACATCTTTGGAAGAAAGGTTGTTTCCCATTGCAATGGCTATACCTCATGAATAAAGGCAAACTGAAATCGAACTATTATAATAAAACCCCAAACTGAGCCCTAGAAGATAAAAGGAATATATCTGTTATTTAATTGCATGCTAGAAAATAGCTCAGTGCTTTTCAGAGGAAGGTAATAGAATACAGGCTATAATGTATCATCCATAATGTTCAGTGTAATACATTTACCGTACCAGCACAGGCATGAGAAAAATAGTAGAAAGAGGCCAAATGATGACTGACAAGTTTGAATTAACTTGATAAATGTGTTAAAAATAAACCACAAGAATAGGTGGAAATATGGGTAAAGGAGTCAGAAACTTTAAAAAGAGACATGAAAACTTATGAACAGTCAAATAGAAATTCTAGAACTAAAATATACAGTACCGGATATCAATAAATTTGTAGGATGCTATTAACAGTATAATTAACACAATGGAAGAATCTGTGAACTTGAAAACAGATCAATAGAAATTGTTCAAATTGAAGCACAGAATATTTTTAAAAATGAAAGGAAACGAATAGCGTCTCAATGACCCACATATCAGACAATACCAAGAGCAATAGCATTTTGTTATTGCTCAAATTCTCAGAAAAATAAAATAGAGGAAATAGGACTCAAATATATCAAAAAATAATGACCATCATCCTTTCAAGTTTGATTTTAAAAATAAATCAAACAAACCCTTAAGTCCAGGAAAGTCAGTGAATCCCAAGGAAGATAAATTCAAAGAAAATTACGCCTAGTGGATGTTGAACAATGAGAACACATGGGCACAGGGAGTGGAGCATCACACACTGGGGTCTGTTGGGGGGAACTAGGGGAGGGGACAGCAGAGGGTGGAGAGTTGGGGAGGGATAACACGGGGGAGAAATGTCAGATATAGGCGATGGGGGAGGAAGGCAGCAAACCACATTGCCATATATGTACCTATGCAACAATCCTCCACGTTCTTCATATGTACCCCAAAACCTAAAACACAATAAAATATATATTAAAAAAAAGAAAAGAAAATTATGCCTAGGTACCATGTTCTAAAACTTCTGAATTCTGAAAAGAAAAGAGAACGTCATAAAAACAGCCAGAGAATAAAATACACATTATATACAGCAAAACAGCTGTAAGAATGATGGTTGCCTTTTTAATAGAAATAATGAAGTACAGAAATTATGGAATTGCATATTTAAAGTGTTGGGAGGAAAACTGTCTACCTAGATTTCCATATCTAGTGAAAAATGCCTTAAAAATGCAGGTCAAATCAAGATAATTTTAGATAGATGAAAGCTGAAAGCATCTATAGGCCATTAGACCTATAATGGAAAACATATCAATGATAAAGTAAGTTCTTAGAAGATGAAAATCACATCAGATGGAAATTAACATCTATAGAAAGGAATGAACAGAGCCTAAGGTAAATATGTAGTAAGTATAAACAGGCTATTTTTCTTTCTTAGATTATCTTAAAAATCAATTGACTATTTTAATAAAATATAATGTTTCATGGGATTTATAGCATATATAATTACTTTAAATGGCACACTACATATGGGATAGATGTAATACAAAGGAAAGGATTCATTTAATTATACCGGTTATAAGATTCTTGTGTGATACATGTAGTGATATATAATTCTGTATGAATTATGAAAAATTAAGGATGAGTATTAATATTTTAATCTCTAAAAAAATTCCAAACATAATAAAATAAGGTATATCTACAAGTTAGGTTTCTATATTTTAAAAATCCAACTAAGCCCTTCCTTGTCCCTCTTTACCACCCCACCCCAAGGGAGGTAAAATAGAAAACAAATGACAATATGGTAGGCTTTAAAACATCCATACAAATAATTATATTAAATATAAATGAATTAGAAATCCAAATGTAATCAGATATTATCAGATTGGATAGAAAAGCAAGATACAACTCTATGGAATTTATAAAAGATTGACATTAAGTATAAATACACAGACAAGTAGAAACTAAAAGAATGAGCACAAAAGTATCCATGCAGACACTAAGCTAGGAAAAGTGGTATGACTATATTACTGTCAACCAAAGTAGCTTTAATAAAAAGGAATACTGTGAAAGACAAACTGTGTCATTGCATAATGACCAATGGGTCAATTTATTAAATATATGGAATCTATTTAGTAACAGAGCTTCAAAATACATCGAACAAGGATTGACAAAACTCAAAGGAAAAGTAGCGACAAAATTATAGGTGGAGATTTTCATTTCTTTCCCTTTTAATTTCCTTTCCCAAATAGGCATGCTTTAATGGACAGGTGTATGTATCAATATTGATGTGAAAAGATACTTAATATCATGGGTCATGAGAAAATGCAAATTAAAGTAAAATGAGACCATGTTATTCATGACTCAGAGTTTTGAGTGGGCACATTTTTAGATGCAATCTCTTTAAGATCTTTTTAATTCTACTCTTCAGACACTACAAACTTGTCTTTCAGTTCATGAAAACTGAATGGAAAACTTTCTGAATCTTTGAGAATTAAAAAAAAAAAATTCTTACCTGAGAATCTTCTCTGTAATGTTCTCTATGTACTTTTACATTGAGATAGGTAAGCAGACATCTTCAATGCTTCTTGTCAGACTAGCTACTTTTTGTTTCACAACTGTTCTTTTCATCATGGTCTATCAAATGACATCCAGTTTCTATAGTTGTTGTATGTAATTTATCATAATATTGTTCAAGAAGACTCTAAAGATTCCCCACTTTCTTCCAAACAATGTATTAGTAAATGGGTCAACAATGCTTCTTATTAACCTCTTTGTCACAGGAAAAGAAAATTGCTTATAAAGTTCTTCAGCATTGTAGCCATATAATGGAAAGGGGAAATGTACACATCTGCTGCAAAGTTCTTTTTAAAAAAATATATATATATATATATATATATATATATATATATATATATTTTATTGCACTTTAGGTTCTGGGGTACATGTGAAGAACATGCAGGATTGCTGCATAAGTACATACATGGCGATGTGTTTTGCTGCCTCCATCCCCATCGCCTATATCTGGCATTACTCCCCATGTTATCCCTCCCCAACTCCCTACCCCCCCCACTGTCCCTCCCCTAGAACTCCCCACAGACTTCAGTGTGTGAAGCTCCCCCTCCCTGTGTCCTTGTTTTCTCATTGTTCAACACCTGCCTGTGAGTGAGAACATGTGGTGTTTGATTTTCTGTTCCTGTGTCAGTTTGCTGAGAATGTTGGTTTCCAGGTTCATCCATGTCCCTACAAAGGACATGAACTCATCGTTTTTTTATGGCTGCATAGTATTCCATGGTGTATATGTGCCACATTTTCCCTGTCCAGTCTATCATCGATGGGCATTTGGGTTGGTTCCAAGTCTTTGCTGTTGTAAACAGTGCTGCAATGAACATACATTTGCATATGTCTTTATAATAGAACCATTTATAATCCTTTGGATATATACCCAGTAATGGGATTGCTGGGTTAAATGGAATTTCTATTTCTAGGTACTTGAGGAGTCGCCACACTGCCTTCCACAATGGTTGAACTAATTTACACTCCCACCAACAGTGTAAAAGTGTTCCTATTTCTCCACATCCTCTCCAGCATCTGTTGTCTCCAGATTTTTGAATCGTCGCCATTCCAGCTGGTGTGAGATGGTATCTCAATGTAGTTTTGATTTGCATTTCTCTAATGACCAGTGATGATGAACATTTTTTCACGTTTGTTGGCCTCATATATGTCTTCTTTTGAAAAGTGTCTGTTCATATCCTTTGCCCACTTTTGAATGGGTTTGTTTTTTTCTTGTAAATCTGTTTTAGTTCTTTGTAGATTGTGGATATAAGTCCTTTGTCAGGTGGGTAGATTGCAAAAATTTTTTCACATTCTGTTGGTTGCCAGTTTACTCTAATGATTGTTTCCTTTGCTGTGCAGAAGCTCTGGAGTTTAATAGATACCATTTGTCTATTTTGGCTTTTGTTGCCAAGGCTTTCGGTGTTTTAGTCATGAAGTCCTTGCCTATGCCTATGCAAAGTTCTACATTTCTTCCTCAAGGATATGGAACATACCAGAAGCAGCCCAGGTGTGGTGGCTCACACTTATAATCCCAGCACTTTGGGAGGCTAAGGTGGGTGGATCACTTGAAGTCAGAGTTTGAGACTAGCCTGGCCAACATGGTGAAACCCTGTCTCTACTAAAAATACAAACATTAGCCGGGCATGGTGGCTTGCCTGTAGTCCCAGCTAGTCTGGAGGCTGAGGCAGGAGAATCCTAGAGGCAGAGGTTTCAGGGAGCCGAGATGGCAACACTGCACTGCAGCCTGGGTGACAGAGTGAGACTCTGTCTGAAAACAACAACAACAAAAAAGGGCAAAGTAGCATAAAGAAGGAGCCACAGGAACATGTTTGGAGGGCTTTTCCATAGCCTTTGACTTAGTTATGGGGACACACAGCTGCTGGTGCAGAAGAACCTTTCCTAACCCAGAAAGACGCAGACTTACATTACCTTTCAGGTAAAACTTAAAACATTAAAAAAAAAAAACAAAAAAAACTACACCTTCAGTTAAGAGAATGCTGTCCAGCTTCAGTCCCTTTTAGTTCCTGAACCACATTCAGGATCAATGAAGCCATACATTCATTAAAAAAGAGGAAGCAAAATTGATGACCAGGGGTCTCTGAAAAATTTCTCTCCTTTCAGTTTACTATAATAGTATCTGGAAAAGCTTTACTCTTTACATGTTTAAACCCAAGTGTAAATTCAGCAATGTTTTACTGATCAGCATTTCTAGAGAAATATGGGAGTTGTTGGAAATGCTGTGTTTATTAAAAGACAATAACTATAAGCCCTCCTTGAGTGGAGAATCCCATTTTTATGGTCATTGTTATATTTTGATTTTTATCATAAAATATGGTTACCTTGTCTTCTCTGAATCTCTCTAAGATTTTAAGAAAAATATGGCCTTCTGTGCTATTCTCTTTGAACACATACATATTTTGAATTTTAGCTCTTAGTTTCTTGTGTTGCTTTTAGTTTTTATTAATTTTGTAATCTTGTGAAACACAGTAGCTTGCCAATAAAATAAGGTCTAAGATAGTACATTGTGTGAACTGTGGTCTCATTGTAATTTCCTTAGTTGTGGTTCGACAATGAGCCTTTTGGTCATTTCTAAATGTGTTCTTAAAATTTAATTTCCTTTATGTTTGATAGTAGCATAACAGTAAGATACCACAGTTAAGTAAGGTCATTTCATTAGTCTGCTTTATATATATTTTTGGCTTAGTGAGGTACTTTGCAGGGCTTTGAAATGTGCTTAGCTTGAGTGCAACCAAGGACTTAGATTATAGATTAAAAGCAGTGTTTTTTCAAGTGTTGCAGACGACAGAATCCTGGACTGAGCCTGATTTTTGTGACAGTTTTAATATTTTTGTTCTGCAGAACAAAAATTCAATGTAACCATGGTAGATATGGCAATGCTATTAATTTTATCCTCATTTAATCAGTGAATTTTCTGTGTTTACTTACTTTGTATTGGAGGACAAAAGTATTGTTCTATATGTAAATATGTCATTGTTACTTTTTGAAACTCCAATCAAATAAAAAAATGATTTTCCAGAAAAAATATGAAATCTATAATATTTATCTTCACATCACTATACCATCAATAGAGTTCTTGAATTAAAAAGAAAGTTTTGGCTGTTGTCCCCTTTACAACAGAAACCAAACATTTCAAATGTGTGGTCAAGATAGAATTGAGTATTTGTTCTTGCAATCCAAAAGAATCTTGCCCTTATTTCTTTTGATATTTGTTTGTTGGGACATAAGGAGTCAAGTCCTCAACATGTGTGTAAGAAGAATTAAGACAACTCGACCTGCTCTGTCCTTATTTCCTTGAATTAAGCACTATTAAGCACCAACCTGAAAGCATGTTTCTTTGCCTAGTAAATAACTATACTTGTCTGCTTTGATTTTTAAATCTTATCCTTCAGATGCCAACAATTTTCTTAAGTCAAGGTTCAACAATCTCTATAATGTAAGTCAGAAAAATTTCCACGTCAGAGCTGTAGGTAAACTACTCCCCCACCTACTTTTTTGGGCTGTGTGTCATGTACTCTGTAAGTAACCAGACAGAAAATCTAGTTTCCCATTGACTCAATAGTACATATCTGAAATTCAACAGAGGTGTATCATGTGATATGAATTTACTGGATTATTTTCAGACTATTTTTTGACTCAAGTCTAGCAAGGAAATCCTAGACATAAATTTCTGTTATCTATATCTGAAGACAAACTTAGAATTCATTAGAATGTAGAACAAGTGCAATTAGTACATTCCTAATACTAGATTCATCCTTGAAATGTAAGTTTAAATGAGATACTTGAAAATGATAATGCATCCACTAGAAGAAATTCAGGTTGGTGATTTGCTCAGAGGTCAGTTTTATGTAGACTCTGCATGAACCGGATATATTTAAAACAACCAGATGTATTTAAAAGAAACCATATATATTCTAAAGAAAGGGAGCTTCAAGAGCCATAATATCGGTTTTCAAATGAATGAAGTTTGCTAACTGAAAGAAGAATGAGACTTGCTTTGCTTCACAGGGTAGAACTACATAGAAAGATGGTGAGTTACTGGACCCTAATTACTGCTTAATATAAAAAAAAATTCTAAAAAATTAGAGGTGTCCTGATGTCTGGGAAAGCAGTAAGTTTCTATTATTGAAAATATTTCAGAGGCTGAATGACCATATGCCAGAGATTTTGGAGAGAGGGGCTCTTTCTCTGGCAGAGAATTTGTATTTATGACTTTAAGCTTCTTTCCAACACTGCTTTTGTTACATTTATTCAAGGATAATTGACAGAACCCTCACATCCTTACTCTGACCTCTCCTCTGCTTTTTGTTCCCCAGAGTGTAAATCAGAGTGAAGGGAGGAAAAAACCCATAAATTTATATGTTGGTTACTAGTGGATAAACTTATTAATAAGTTCTCATGAACATTTATTCATACTACTCCTTAGCTGCTTCTAGGACTGACCATCTTTTCACGATTGTAATTCCAAGTTTCTCTTACCCAGTTTTCATGACTATTCATTACTTCTTTTCTTTCCTTCTGTTATATGTAAATTTTTGGTGCTACAAAAGAAGTAGCTGTCAAATATTAATTTTCTCAGCAAGGCAATTTACTTCTATAGAAGGGTGTGTCTCACAGATGGAGCAATTGTGAACACACACCCGGACAAGGGAGTGGAGAGCGTTCTTATTCCTGATGCAGGTAGCCCCCACTGCTGTGTCGTTCCCCTGTTGGCTAGGGTTGGACCTCACAGTCTCAACTAATTCCGATTGGCTATTTTAAAGAGGGCAAGGGTACAAGCTGGAGTGGTGGGGTGGGTAGTTTGGTGGGAAGGACGGTTACGGAACAGGTCACAGCTGGTTACCAGGGGAACAGATGTGAACTACTGATTAGAACTGACGGGAAAGTTGTTTACCAAAACTAGAGGCAAGGGGGTGCAGAGAACCAGGAAGTTAAACTTTAAAATAAAGAATTAAAAAATAAGAGAGCTGAACACACTGACATATGGATTATTTGAAGAGAAACTTGAAGTTCACTATATCTAACACTTCTGTCATCCTCAATATAACAATTGGTCATCTGGGAGTGTGAGGTAAGAATATTTATTAAATCCTTAAGGCAAAATTCTGCTTCCATTGGTGTAAAAAAAATTGCTTTTAAATGAAACAAATTATGTTTGACTTCTCAGCAATTTCATCTATGCCCTCAAACTCACGGCAAGAAATTGAAGTGGTGTATTTTAGGCCCAACATCAAATGGGCCGAAGAAAAGTGATCGATAAAATTGCCTATCACTATAATCCCTAGTCCAACACTTTTAAAAATGGATTTTCATGATCTTAAGTTTGGGAAATATTAATAATGCTATTACTTAACATTTATTGAGCATTTCCTGAGTGTATGTATGGGGTTCAGGTTCAGAGTTTCATATATTATGTCATTTAATTCTTAAAATCTCTCTATGAGACAAAAGCTATTATTGCCCTATTTCATATAATAATAATTTGAGACAAAGAAAGTCAAGAAATTTTACACTGCCTAAGTAGTGAATGGCAGTGCTACAAATTCAACTGGGTATGTTTAACCCTATGTCTTCACTAGAATACTTCTCAAAGACCTAAAGATACATTTGTGATCTATGAATCTTCATAGGAGAAATATTCTATAAGCTTTGTTCCTAAAGTATTTGCTTACAGGCCCTTTTGTTTCACAGGAAGCAAAATTAGTATTTTCATTTTAGAAACTTTACTAAATTATCCCTTAGCTGCCTCACTAGTAAACTTAGACTTTTTGATTAAAAATTACTTTGATAGGGGGAAAGTTCTAATTAGAGAAACCACCATTGTGGCTTGTATTGTGAATAACTGTTCAAGATCATTTCTTATCACTGGAAGTTGCCAAATAGGGCAGAAATTGCAGTGATAACATTCAGACCAAAGTTTTGTATGACAATGAATGCCTATTGTTTTGGGTGTTTAGAGATAGTTTGTTATGCAGCAATAGCAAACCAATGTGGAGAATACTTGTGAGTTTTGTGGGAATATGTAAGAAAAGAGGTGAAAGATATCTTATACTCCTATTAGATATTACTTGAACCATGGGGCTTGTTGACCTTTTCCAAAATGTAGAGTTCTGGTGAGAGATGGCATGGTGATATGGCCATATAGTGAAGGTACAAAGACTACCTCTATAATCCCTTAGTTGCTGAGAATGTGGAAGATTGACCCTGCACATTTTTTTCTTAGCTCCAAAGTTAGTGCTTTAGAAATAAATGAGTTTGGAGGCTACTGGACACCCCCTACAAGATCAAAAATGGGTTGCTTCTAAGGATAGAAACATTTAGCACCATGTTGTAAGATCCCTGGAGATGAAGTTGAACCTCACATGAGACCAAAAATTCATTTGCGAAATGCTTTGGATTTGGTTCTCCTATAGATAATGAGATTAAGTGCTGATAATCACTGGAAAGGGGAAAACAACCTCACCACCATGCACATATGTTGCTCATGTAAGGAAACAGCAGGTATGACTATAAGAAAGGACAGCCAGACTCAACAAGGGCCATCCCTCCATCCCTACTGTAACATCCCAGAAGCAAGCCCAGGAAACCACTGTTACCCCCTGCCATCAGAAGGGGTACTGCGTGAGGGTGAAGTTGACATGTAGAAGTCAAACTCAAAAATAGATCTAATTTATGCTCTGCCTGAATCATAAGAGAGAGCTTCTGTTTTCATAGTGAAGAGGTATTTCATGTAGGCAAATACCTTAATGGATTTGATTAAATTTTAGTGTTTATTCATCCATAAGTATATATAAAATATCTCCTTTGTGTTAATATTTGTAATATCCTTTGACCTCAGTTCCTCCTTCTATAAGATAGGGATCCTCAGTATGGAAGAAACTTTAACAAAATTCTTACCATGTTTACCTCCATCTCAGCCCAAGTTTCATGAGTAAGAAGGTTAGCTATGGTGAAGATGAAATTAAAATCTTACCTGTACTAAACTGCTTTAATAACTGAAAGAACCCCAAAAGTGAAAAAAGTGTTCTAAATTATTGCAAGCAAACCCCAAAGATAAAATGAAGTTCTCAAAGTACTATTGGTAGCAGTTCCTGAAAAAAACATTAAAAATGTTTTGTGCTGATATCTTGTAAATGGAGACTCTTCAATCAAATTGATTAATGAATTTTTATGAAATTGCTTTAGTTATCTTAAATAGAACTATACTTAAAATTGCTCAGCATAATTTTGGGGTTTTGACAAAATGACCTGGTTCCTTTATTTTAAAAAGAAAGTCAGTTTGGAAAAGCTGAAGCATGTTTAATGAGTCACCCAGAAAGACACTGAGTAACCTAATTAGGGACAGCTGGGGCACACAGGGCTCTTATTTGCTGTGAAGGAAAAGGCTGCTTAGTTGTAACCAAGCAAGGGCCAAACTAAGACGACAAGGCTTCTTTCAGAGGAGATCCACTAGCTCCTAGAGCAATATATGAATTAATTTCCCTGAGGAAAAATACGTTTGTCCCCATGAACATAGCAGAGTTAATTATAACTACTAAAAGTGCCAAAATAGAATTGGTACGTATTGAACAATTGATCTATTTAATGTTGCTGGATACATTGCAATTATGTGCGTCTAACATATATGAAGATCTGGGGCAACCTATAGAAATGTTAATGTTGCAACTAGGTTAAACTGAAGCTTTAGGTCTATTTGGAATTATTGTTAGACTCAGGCTTGTGTATAAGTCACAGGATCTATTTTTTTTATTTGAAGTAATTTGGATTTTTATAAACAACATCAGGAGGGTTGGAGAGAGAACAATGACAACTGTCTGACAAAAACTGATATTGTTGGTAGAAACTACCTGAAAGCAAACCTTGAAATGGATTGGAGGCGTGGGTGTGGGAAGAGAATGGGGTCACTACATTTTGAAAGCCCAAAGCATTAGCCATGATGGAAATAGCGCAATTATGAACTAATGGGCCTCTGAGGTTCTAACTTACTTCAGAATTGTTTTCAAGAGGACTTCTGATTTGGGCAACATTTTTACATGCAGATTTTAAATGAAGAAGATGACCATTGAAACTGTAACAAACATAGCTTAAAAGAAAAAAAAACAATTGGCCTTATGTTTTCCATCAACCTCAAAATGCAGGAAGGTCCAACCTAGTCAATATTTAGCCACAAAGCTTCCAGACTAGACCTTTAACATTATTTTTTGTTTTTTGCAAATGATTATTATTATTGTTATTATTTGAGACAGAGCCTCACTTTTTGCCCAGACTGGAGTGCAGTGTCACAATTTTGGCTCACTGCAACCTCTACCTCCTGGGTTCAATAGATTCTCTCAGCCTCCTGAGTAGCTGGGATTACAGACATGCACCACCATACCTAGCTAATTTTTGTATTTTTAGTAGAGATGAGGTTTCACCATGTTGGCCAGGCTGGTCTCAAACTCCTGACCTCAAGTGACCCACCCACGTTGGCCTCCCAAAGTACTGGGATTACAGGCGTGAGCCATCGAGCAGAAATTATTCTTTATAATCAAGAGCTTTTGAGTCTTTTCCAGCAAAAAAAATTATTTGTATTTAGGGGACTTGTGATATGAGAAATATGTGATTCTCCAAACTTCCCCTTATCCTAGTGTTGGTTTTCAGTAAATCAGATTACAGAATTACGTAGCTCACAGTACCAAAATTAGGCTGAAGGGAAAAGCAGATGAGAGTTCTCTGCTGTAGTGAGCTAAATCAATTGGGTTGAATAGAAACATAAAATATAACTGCAGTTAAGCCCTGGATTTGTGTTTATAACTCCATATTGTATACATCATTTTTTTTCTAAATGAAAGTACTCTTGAAACTGAAAACCCAACGTGTGTGCTTCACTATAATTTAGAAAGGCTTTTATCTGTGTTAATCAAAGCCTTTATACTATGTGACTGTCTTCCTTGGACATTCTTAGGTAACAACTAGATTTTTTTGAACCTTGAAAATCCATGGTTACAGAGATATTTGCAGGTATCTCAGTGACATAGTGACATACCTCCAGCAAGGGAGAACGAACAAATGAACTAAAGAATAACTTTGTTCTATTCTTGAGGAAATCACCATTTAAAATCCTCTTATCTTATGGTTTTTAGAATGCTGATACCCAAATATTGCTGATTAACCTAAGGTCAATTTGACCTTAAAGAAGAAAGAAATGATAGGCCCAGAATTTTGTCTTACAAACATTTGAAAAGAGGGGGGTATGGTATATGAGTTGCTAGTGTGCCATAGTTTAAAAAATCATGAAAAATATGCCATTAATAAGTTGTACAATTTTATATAAGTTAATAAACCATTCTAAATGTTTTCTCATATTTGAAATATTTATCTTATGAGTTTCTGAGCTTTAAATGAGATAACAATATAGTATTGCTAAGAGTTATTATTATTAAGAGCCTCTGTTTATGAAATATCTACCTCCTTCAAAGTCAATTGCAACTGCTTCCTCACTAAACTGAAATTTCTCTGAGAATATTTTCTACCTGTAGCAATGTACAAATGTTTTTCAGTTGACTGACACCTATTCCATGAACTCATGAAGTGAGGCTGACTAGAGAGACAGGGCTCATATGCAGAAAGGTAGACACTGGGAATTATAGGATTATAGCCAGTTTCATGTAGATCATAAAACAACAGCGATGTTGAATAACTTGATGGTGAACTGAAATATTCAAGGAAGTTTCGCAGATAGATAGGCCTTAGGTAGAGTGAAACATGTATAAGAAACGGGAAAAGTGAAGGGAATTATGGATGGGGATACCAATTAGACAAAGAAGAGTGAGAAACATGTCAAAGAAAAAAAAGCATGTCAGAAAAAAATGATTTGATTCAGCTTGCCGGAGGACTGTTATACTGGTCTTCCAGGGCTGCCATAATAGAACAGACTGGATGGCTTAAACTACAGAAATGATTTTCTCACAGTTCTGGAGGCTGGAAGTCCAAAATCAGGGCACTGGCAGGGTTAGTTTCCAATGATGCCTCTGTCCTTGGCTTGGATTTCTGAGTCCTCACATTGCCTTTCCATTGTGCATACCCAATCCTGGTGTCTCCTCTTCTTAGATGGACACTAGTCCTATTGGATTAGGACTCCATACTTTTGACCTTGTTCTTTAATTCCCTCAGTAAAGGCCTTATCTCCAAATACAGTCACATTGGGCATTAGGGATATAACCTATAAATTGGGGGCAGGGGACATAATTCAGTCTATTATAATGGTAAAATGTAAATCAATTGGGTTGAATAGAAACATAAAATATGACTGTAGTTAAGCCCTGGATTTGAGAGGTGAATTAGAACAAAATTGTCACGGAACTTGCCAAGGTAATATTTACTATTCACATTTTTCTTACTAAACGTCTATAACCAAGACATTCATATATGTGACTCTTATTGTTTGAAAATTCATGGAAGATTAGGTGACTCTTCTCTGTTTATCCTTTCTTTTTTCTACTTGTAACTTCAATTATATATATATATATATATTTATTTATTTATATATATATATAAATTTTAGATATATACTTCAATATATATATATTTTGAAGTTTATATGTGAAGTTAATATTCTGTAGTATATTCTTTTACATATTCTCTTACATATACATATATGTAAGAGAGTGATCTTATAGACATAACCTCCATTCTGTTTAAAGGTACTTAAAAGTAGCTCAGTTTTGACAGGCACAAAATATTAAAGCATTAGTATTTACAGTTATCTTTTCCTTGGCTTTGGAATGACTGACTATATGTTCTTGCATCTTTGCTCCTGGACCCTGATTTTGCTAAGATCTTGGGAGGTGAGGCTAATTAGAAGATGCTCGTGAGGACTACAGTTGATGCTTGCTGACTGTCTCCCATAGCTACCTGCTCACCACAGTCTGAGTGGACTGTTTTCCAACCGTTCTTGCAGGCAGGCATGTCTATGTGACTGACTCCTGGCTCATGGAATTTAAGCAGTAGTAACAAACACCACTTTAAACCTGGCCATCAAATACTCTCACACGCACTGATCTAAAGTGTATAACGAGATAAAAGTAATCTGTATTGTGTTAGAAGTCACCAGTGAGAGTGACTGGGTAAAGATGTGAAGGGGCGTCCTGATGCTGAGCATCTTCTATTTCTTGGCCTGAATGGGGGTCATATGGGTGATGATTCAGCAAGCAATACACTTATACTTTATAAACTTTTGTTATATTGTACTTCAATTGAGAAAGGTCAAAAGTACTATTTCATAGCCTTTCCCCCATGATCTAGTCCCCTTTTGGAAGGCTGTGAAAAAGAAGATGTTCAAAGACATCTTGAGAAGCAAATGTTGAAGATGGCAGAGCCCGCACAGACCTAGTGTCTGAGAGCTGTTCATTCTATCTGTTCACTGTAGGGTATTTGAATCACTTTGCACTTTTGTATTTCTTTGTTAGAGCCTCTAGCATTAACCTAAAACATATTCCCATTATCCTTTCTCCCTCTTTTACTGCCAACAATAAACGCATCTTCTCACATGAATTTACCTATTTTCAATTTTGTCCACATGATCTCTCAAAAATGACCCTACCCCAGTCTCCAGTTATGGATCCTCATTAGTTTTAGCTCATCAATATTGCCATCCGATGTCCAATAATGGGATTTCTGGGTCAACTGGTAATTCTGTTATAAGTTCTTTGAGAAATTGCCAAGCTGCTTTCCACAAAGACTGAAACAATTTACATTCCTACTGGTAGTGTACAAGTAGTCCCTTTTCTCTGCAACCTCACCAGCATCTGTTATTTTTTGACTTTTTAATAAGAGCCATTCTAACTGGTGTGAGATGATATCGCCTGGTGGTTTTGATTTACATTTCTCTAGTGATTTGTGATGTTGAGCATTTTTTCATATATTTGTTGGCTACATGAACATCTTATTTTGAAAATTATCTGTTCATACCTACTTTTTAATGTTGTCTTTTGCTTGTTAATTTGTTTAAGTTCCTTATAGATTCCGGATATTAGCCATTTGTCAGATGCATAGTTTGCAAATATTTTCTCCCATTCTGTAGGTTTTCTGTTTCTCTATTGATAGTTTCTTTTGCTGTACAAAAGCTCTTTACTTTAATGAGGTCCCATTTTCCAAATTTTTTTTATGTTGCAATTGCCGCTTTTGGTATCTTCATAGTGAAATCTGTGCCAGATCCTATGTACAGAATAATATTTTTCTAGGTTATCTTCCAGGGTTTTTATAGGTTTGGGTTTTACATTAGTCTTTACTCCATCTTGAGTAGATTTTTGTATATGGTGTAAGGAAGGGGCCCAGTTTCAATCTTCTACATATGGTTAGTCAGGTATCCTAGCACCATTTATTGAATAGGGAGTCCCCCATTGCTTGTTTTGTTAACTTTGTCAGATGGTGGTTGGTGTTCCATTGGTCTGCATATCTGTTTTTGTGCCTATACCATGTTGTTTTGGGTACTGGAACCTTGTAGTATAGCTTGAAGTCAGGTAATGTAATGCCTCTGGCTTTGTTCATTTGACTTAGGATTGCCCTGGCTATTTGGGCTCTTTTTTGGTTCCATATGAATTTTAAAACAGTTTTTATCTAATTCCGTGAAGAATGTCGTTGGTAGTTTGATAGAAACAGCAATGAATCTGTAACTTGCTTTGGGTAGTATGACCATTTTAACAATACTGATTCTTCCTATTCATGAGCATGGAATGCTTTTCCATTTGTTTGTGTCAGCTCAGGTTTCTTTTAGCAGTGTTTTATAATTTTCATTGTAGAGATTTTTTTTTACCTTCCTGGTTATCTGTATTGCTAGGTATTTTATTCTTCTTTTTTGTGGCTATTGTGAATGGAACTGCATTCTTGATTTGGCTTTCAACTTGTATGTTGTTGGTGTATAGAAATGCTACTGGTTTTCATACATTGATTTTATTTCGTGAAACTTTGCTGAAGCTATCAGATCTGGGAGCCTTCAGGAAGAGACTGTGAGGTTTCTAGGTATAGAATGATATCATCTTCAAAAAAATATTTTGATATCCTCTCCTCCTATTTGAATGCCTTTCATTGTTTTATCTTGCCCAATTGATCTGGCTAGGACTTGCAGTACTATTTTGAATAGCTGTGGTGAGAGAGGGCATCTTTGTCTTGTTTTTATTTTCAAATAGAATGCTTTGAGCTTTTAGTCATTCAGTATGTGTTGGCTGTGGGTTTGTCACAGATGGCTCTTAACATATATAGTTTTATCTTCTAAATGTTTCCTTAATTTTTTTCTACATCAGCTCAGTTGAAATAGATGTTTAATTATTGCTGAGTGATTGCTGGAAAGTTAATTTCTTGAAAATAATTATCTCATATAATCATAACTCTGGCATTATAAAACTTCTAGGTTTGTCTCCTTTGGGTAAACCATAGAATTTGGAACACATTTCCCTGATATTTTTTTGTTCACACAAATAAAAATGTCGAAAAGTTTGCCTTCCCCACTTAAGAGAAAAGTGATTTTTTAAAATGAAATTTTAGTTGTTCTCTCTAAACTACAGTTCTCTGAATGAAACAGAAACATGACAACAGTGTAGAGCAATGAAGAGAAAGCTGAGAGGCAGATTATGGTCCAAGCTTTACCGTTAATCTGCTGTATCAGATAATTTATTTTACCTGGATCTCAGTTTTTCTGTTGAGGAAAGTCAGACAATTAAGAGGAAACTTTTTGCCAGTACTAACAATCTGTGGAGAAAAACTAATGTGGATTTGGAATAGAATTCATCCTTCTAGTCAAAATGGATATGCTCTTTGCATCTAGGACCCAGACTCAATGAGAAAACAGAAGATTCCCTGATTTATCTCTATTACCTGTTATAGCATATGACAAGTCATGTATTTCTCAGGATCACATGTAACTAAGAATTAAGAAAGCTGAAATTAACCTGAAGATGTGGATTCATGTTCTCATGTTGCTGCTTACAAGGCTCGTGACTTAGGGCAATATATACTACATTGGCCTAACTCACTCTGTTTTCTAAGCTAGGAAAAAACAAAAACCCAACCAAAACTCTATTCTCCATCTAGATGGGTACTGTTGTTATTTAATAAACATTATAATGCTTTGCTTACTGTGTAACTGTAGATAATTGTACTTAAACCCTTAATAGAGCCTTTAGTCTTCTGGAATATAGAAATAGACACAGTAATAGATGGCATGGTGTTTTCCCACCCTTAGGGAAGGAGAGATACTCTGTTCATGATACTTCTGTTGTGTATTGTCTTCTGTCTTGCCTCTTCTTGGAATATCATGGAAGCCAACCAACATCCAGTATTCTCCTTTCTTGAAGGCTTAGATTAGCTCTTTATCTTAAAGATAAGTGAATTCATTTTAAATATTTCTATGTATTTTTAATTCTTATTATTTTTTAAAGTTAATCTCCTTAATACCTCTGTCTTTAAACAGCATTGTTCAAAATTTCTTTAAAATCTGTCTAGCCTGTAAGTCTAATTTCCTCTCCTAAAGAATTTTTTATTTCTTTGGCAGCCTGCTTTTTTCTTGGACCTTAAGGAGAGACTAAGTGCCATTATTTTCAAATGATATTTTTGAGCTGCACAAATACATAAGTACCACTGTTGTTTCCATGCACAAAAGAAAGCTCTCTGGTAAATTATTGAAATTGTTCTTTTTATGCTAATTTGAGCGCAGCCTTGTTGGAATGAATTTATCAGCTCCTGAACACCCACTGGGAGTTACCACAGGCCACTCCTGTAAATGAGATGTTGCATCCCAATGAATAAATACATTTCAAAATGAAAAATAAATATTTCAGGGATTTTCCTTACTTAAGTGTTCTGTGGTTGGTAACTAAATTAGTTAATATATTAATATGAAAAGTACCATCTGAAATTGTACAAAACATCTTGCCTGTTTGTTATAGAAATAGGCTGAACAAATAAAACATTAAAAATGTAATTGGGGTAATTAGCTTGAATTTGGTAGGGAGAGTTCTGGGTATGAAAAAGGTTAAGCTACTAGGTGTATAAAATGAAAAAAAAATCTGTTTAAACTATCAATTGTTGCATTAAATTGTTTATATAATGTTGGTTGATGTTTAAAACATTTGGGGCCATTTTAGAAAGCAAGATGTTTACTCATTTAACCAGCAACAGCCTGAGAAACTTAATTGAAAGCAGCTGATGCAGTGATAATGCCAGACCTCAGTATAAATGTCAACAGAGAAAAGAGAGTTATTTGTTGGTTTGCTTATTTGTTTTTTTCCAGAGAGGAATTTGACTTCAAGAAAGGAAGTCGCCTCCAAGGAAGAACAAAAAGAAACCAGTGCCTCTCCAAAGGCTATCAGAGGCTAGATTGCTAACCCTCATTAGCAAGCAAGAGACCAGGTTAGTTTGAGATATCATGGCTCTTAATGTAATAAATAGTAAAATTATGTTATATTATTATTGAGACATCAAAATATCCATATTTTAAGCACCCAGGCTAAAATAAAGAGGACCAAAAGCAAAGCAAATTTTTGCAATCAGGTTTAATTGTACATTAAATATTTGAGTACCATTAATATGCCAGTGTAGACACAAATGTAAAGAAAATATACTTGAACTTTAAGAATCTTCCATGAAGGAATAAGAAATCTGACTATTAACATATATTGTATGAAAATCGTTGGCTACAAATAGTATATACTGCTTGGGTGATGGATGCACCAAAATCTCAGAAATCACCACTAAAGAACTTATTCATGTAATCAAACATCACCTGTTCCCCAAAAACATTTTGAAATTAAAAAAAGAATAAATAAAGAAAATTCAAAAAAATAAAATCTTCAGATACTAGAAAAAAATAGATGTCTAAGTTCTGATGCTTATTCATCCATAGAAAACCCTAAATGAGTTATACCTCCTATTCTTTGAGCTGGCCTTGTATTATTAACAGACTGTGGCAGAAGTGATGTTTCATGATGTCTGAAGCTAAACTGTGAGTCTTCAACTTCTGCATTGGTTTCTTGAAACATTCACTTGTTGTGGACCTAACAGCTACATTGTAAGTAGGACTACCCCAAGATGGTCAATATGTGAGGAAGCCTAAGCTAGCCACTTGGAGAGGACACAAGAAGAGAGAGCTATGATCAACCTCTTCAGTCTGTTACAACTATCCCAGCCCAGCCTCCAGACATGGGTGAGAAGGAGCCACTTGGACATTTCATGATGCTAAAGATATTGGAGACTGATTTTCTATTGTTAGGCTCCACCCTAAGGCAAAGCAAGGATTATACTAATCATGGTGATAAAGATATTGGAGAATGATTTTTTAATTTTTAGGTGACACCCTAAAGCAAATCATGGAGGCCTTAAGTATAGTTGCAACGGTTAGATTTGGTTTCAGCTAACAAGCTCTAACAATGTAAGAGTGAAGGAGAGGACAGAACTGGGAGGGAGTTGAGAGAAGAATTGGTATGCAAATATCTTCATTCACAAAAGTTCTGTGGTTGAAAGATTTTATCTATACTTGATGAACCAAGAAAAGATACAGGTGTGTAAAAATCTTCAAAGAGAAATAATACAGGTATTAAAAATAAAGACAAAATTACACTTGGACTTAAAATGTGTGCCTATAGAAGGATGTCAAATAATTATCAACAGATAAACTCTAAAAATCAATACACCAAGAAATAACTGTGAAGGCATATTATTTAGCAATATGGAAGATCCAGCTAATGTAATTGAAAGTGGTTTTTCTTTTTTTTATCTACCTCTCCACAAATTTTATTTGCCTATGTAAGATTTTGTTTGCCACTTCACTTAAAAATAATTTAAACATCTCTTTTAACTTATCTACTTCTTTAGCTGACATTAATCTAAATGGTAATTTAAAAACGATTATTCCTTAGCAAGTGGCAAATTTTGCAAATTGCCTCACGCCATTTGGAGTTACAAAAACCATATACCACATGTTGCATTATGGAAGATCAGCTGATATTTAAGTATTCATTATCATAGCCAAGATTTTGTTAAGGCTTTAAATAATTGATTATTATCTTTTGGCATTTTATAGGAAGCTCTATAAAAATTCCTAAAATTTTTGTTGAGAAATATATAAAATGAATATGTATCTAACCAACTTGGATGAAACATTCCAGGGCTCTTTAAATCACTTGTATTCTTCTGTTTTAATGTGAGTTTTCAATGACTTGCTTTGGAAGACATCCTGGTATTAACTGATCTTTTAGAATGCAACTTGTGACATACGATTTTTGAAAGTGGTGTTTCTTGGGAGCACAGTTGAGTGTTGGAAAAGAGGAAATAGATATATTTTATTATTATGAATTTTGTTATTGTATATCTTATTTAAATGTTTTTAAACATATGTATTTATAACTTTTTAAGCTCTTAATTTATTAAAATAATTTTATATTTTTCAAACATAAAGTCAGAGATAAATATAATGAGCACTTGAGTACATACTAAGCAACTTTGCTGATAATGTTTCATTATACTTGTTTTAGATATTTAATAGAATGAAGCATTAAGAATATAATGCCATTTGGTATCCTTTCTAATCTTTCTGTCTTCATCCTTCCCTCATTTTCTAGAAGTAAGCACTATAAGAATTTGTATTTTTTTCTATATTCTATGTTATCACTAAATATGCATGTATTAATAATATGTATAATGCTTGCATATTTAACCTCATGTATATAGAAATGTATAACCTATGTACATCTTCCTTTTGTAAAAACATTATGTTTGTGAAATTTTATCTATGGTTGTACATTGTTTAGTTCCATTTTATCTATTGAATTAACATACCAAAATATCTACTATTGATGAATATTATATCCATTTTTTTCTATCCCTGGAAATTTTAAATTACCATTTCTCTAGCAAATAGAAATGCTACATCATAGGTTACATACATGTTTTCAGTTTCATCACATATTGTTGCCCAAAATGCTTTTATTGATTAATTTTACTAATTAATATTTTACTAGTGTTAAGAAGTTTTTCATGTATTCTAACTAATGAAAGTTTGTAGGTTATATGTGATTTAAATAACTTCGAACTTGAATACTTACCATTTGCTTTGGTATGTTTAGATGTTCAGAGTTCCTGTTTTTGATATATGAGCTCCCACTATGGTTTATATGCAAAATGTATGTTTTGTTTAAGAAATCCTTCCCTGGTGGATCCCAAGATGGCCGAATAAGAGGCAGCTCCAGAATGCAGCTCTCAGCGAGACAGATGCAGAAGCAGAGTGGTCTCCACAATTCCAAATGAGGTACCAGGTTCATTTTGTGGGTCTGGTTGGACAGTGGGTATAAACGAAATAGGGCAAGTGGAAACAAGGTGGGGCACTGCCCCACCCAGGAGGTGTGTGCAACTGACTGAGGACTGGGGGATCTCCCCCCTCTGGGACTTCAGTTCAGATACAGTCCTCCACCCAAGCCCTCTATAACCCACAGAACAGGAGATCTTCACTGGGCTGAAAAGTCTCAGCGAGCTGCCTGAACAGTGCAGAATAGCAGCTTTGGGTGGTGCCAGGTCTGTCAGCATAGATCTAGGCAGAAGCACTGGCTGACGCCAAAGCCAGAAAGTCAACTGGATGGATCTACCCTCCCCCTCAGAGGGAAGGTGAACTGAAAACAGGGAAACAGCCCATATGGCAGGACGCGTCCCCCCGCCTCGACAAAGCCCAACTGACTGAGAAAAACTCTCACACCAGAGCCTCGCACCTAGAGAGTGACCAGAAACAATCCAGGTTGGCAGGGGTAGGGGTAGCTACCATTGCAGAAGCTGGCCTAACATTCCTGAGTAAATAAAGGACTCAGTAGCTCCACTGTACCCTTGGCAGCGCAGCAGCACCTCTGCACGCATACAAAGGAAAGGCCACCTCCTCAAGCAGCTACCTGAGATAAAACCTATAGAAATTTAATGAGATGGGAAAAAACCAGTGCAAGAAGAATGAAACCATCAAAAACCAGAACGCCTCTCCCCCCACCATGAGATCGCAGCTCTTCACCAGCAAGGGAACAAAGCTGGATGGAGAATGAATTTGACAAATTGTCAGAAGCAGGCTTCAGAAGGTGGGTAATAACAAACTTCTCTGAGTTAAAGGATCATGTTCTACCAAATACAAAGAAACTAAAAACCTTGAAAAAAGATTAAACGAAATGCTAACTAGAATAATGAGCTTAGAGAAGAACATAAACAACTTGATGGAGCTGAAAAACACAGCACAAGAACTTCATGACACATGTACAAGTTTTAACAGCTGACTAGATCAAGTAGAAGAAAGGATATCAGATATTGAAGATCAACTCAATGAAACAAAATGAGAAGGCAACAAAAGAGAACAAAGAGTGAAAAGAAATGAACAAAACCTCCAAGAAATATGAGATTATGTGAAAAGACCTAATCTACGCTTGATTGGTGTACCGGAAAATGATAGGGAGAATGAATCCAAGCTGGAAAACACTCTTCAGGATATTATCCAGGAGAACTTCCCCAACCTTGCAAGGCAGGCCAACATTCAAATACTGGAAATACAGAGAACACCACAATGATAGTCCTCTAGAAGAGCAACCCCAAGGCACATAATCGTCAGATACACCAGAGTTGAAATGAAGGAAAAAATACTAAGGGCAGCCAGAGAGAAATGTTGGGTGACTCATAAAGGGAAGCATGTCAGACTCACAGTGGATCTCTTGGCAGAAACCCTACAAGCCAGAAGACAGTGGGGGCCAATATTCAACATCCTTAAAGAAAAGAACTTTCAACCCAGAATTTCCTATCCAGCCAAACTAAGCTTCATAAGTGATAGAGAAATAAAATCCTTTATGGACAAGCAATTGCTGAGAGATTTTGTCACTACCAGACCTGCCCTACAGGAGCTCCTGAGGGAAGCACTAAACACAGAAAGGAAAAACAAGTACCAGCCACTGCAAAAATGAACCAAATGGTAAAGACCAATGACTCAATGAAAAAATTACACCAAACAAAGGGCAAAACAACCAACCAGTAATAAAATGGCAGGATCAAATTCACACATAACAATATTAACATTGAATGTAAATGGACTAAATGCCCCAATCAAAAGATACAGACTGGCAAATTGGATAAAAAGCCAAGAACCATCAGTGTGCTGTATTCAAGAAATCCATCTCACATGCAAAGACACACATAGACTCAAAGGGATGGAAGAAGATTTACCAAGCAAATGGGGAGCAAAACAGGCAGGGGGTGGCAATCCTAGTCTCTGATAAAATGGACTTTAAACCAACAAAGATCAAAAGAGACAAGGGCATTGCATAATGGTAAAAGGATCAATACAACAAGAAGAACTAACTATCCTAAATACCTATGCACCCAATACAGGAGCACCCAGACACATAAAGCAAGTCCTTAATGACCTACAAAGAGACAGACTCCTGCACAATAATAGTGGGAGATTTTAACACTCCACTGTTAATATTGGACAGATCAACAAGACAGAAAATCAATAAGTAAATCCAGGACTTGAATGCAGATCTGGACCAAGTGAACTTAATAGACATTTACAGAACTCTCAACCCCAAATCCACAGAATATACATTCTTCTCAGCACCACATCGCACGTACTCTAAAATTGACCACATAATTAGAAGTAAATCACTCCTCAGCAAATACAAAAGAGTAGAAATCATAACAGTGTCTCAGACCACAGTGCAATCAAATTAGAACTCAGGATTAAGAAAAAAACTCAAAACTGTACAACTTCATGGAAAATGAACAACTGACTACTGAATGTCAACTGGATAAACAATGAAATTAAGGCAGAAATAAAGATGTTCTTCAAAACTAACGAGAACGAAGACACAACATACCAGAATCTCTGGGACATATTTAAAGCAGTGTCTAGAGGGAAATTCATAGCAATAAATGCCCACATGAGGAGCAAGGAAAGGTCTAAAATCAACACCCTATCATCAAAATTGAAAGAGTTAGAGGAGCAAGATTTAAAAAAACTCAAAAGCTAGCAGAAGACAAGAAATAACTAAGATTAGAGCAGAACTGAAGGAGGTAGAGACATAAAATACCTTTCAAAAATCAATAAATCCCAGGAGCTGGTTTTTTGAAAAGATCAACAAAATAGACTGCAATCCAGACTAATAAAAAAGAAAAGAGAGAAGAATTAAATAGATGCAATAAAAAACGATGAAGGAGACATCACCACTGATTCCACAGAAATGCAGACTACCATCAGAGATTACTACAAACAACTCTATGCACGCAAACCAGTAAATCAGAAAGAAATGGATAAATTCTTGGCCACTTGCACTATCCCAAGACTAAACCAGGAAGAAGTTGAAACCCTGAATAGACCAATAACAAGGGCTGAAGTCAAGGCAGCAATGAACAGCCTACCAACTAAAAAAAATTCCAGGTCCAGACGGGTTTACAGCCAAATTCTACCAGACATACAAAGAGGAGCTGGTACCATTCCTTCTGAAATTATTTCAAACAATACAAAAAGAGGGAATCCTACCCAACTCATTTAATGAGACCAACATCATCCTAATACCAAAACCAGGCAGAGATACAACTAAGAAAGAAAACTTCAGGCCAATATCCATGATGAACATAGATGCAAAAATCTTCAATAAAATACTGTCAAACGGAATGCAACAGCAAACCAAAAAGCTTATTCATCATGATCAAGTAGGCTTCATCCTGGGGATGCAAAGTGGTTCAACATACACAAGTCTATAAACATAATCCATCACATAAACAAAGCCAAAGACAAAAACCACATGATTGTCTCAATAGATGCAGAGAAGACATTTGACAAAATTCAACAGTCCTTTATGCTAAAAACCCTCAATAAACAAGGTATTGATGGAACATATCACAAAATAATAAAAAGCTATTTATGACAAACCCACAGTCAATAGGATACTGAACAGGCAAAAACTGGAAGTATTCCCTTTGAAATCTGGCACAAGACAAGGATGCCCTCTCTCACCACTCCTATTCAATATAGTATTGGACATTCTAGCCAGAGCAATCAGGCAAGAAAAAGAAATAAAAGATATTCAGTCAGGAAAAGAGGAAGCCAAATTGTCTCTATTTGCAGATGACATGATTGTATATTTAGAAGACCCCATCATCTCAGCCCAAAATCTCCTGAAACTGATAAGCAACTTGAGCAAAGTCTCAGGATACAAAATCAATGTGTAGAAATCACAAGCATTCCTGTACACCCATAACAGACAAACAGCCAAATCAAAAGTGAATTCCCATTAACAATTGCTACAAAGAGAATAAAATACCTAAGAATACAACTAACAAAAGATGTAAAGGACCTCTTCAAGGAGAACTACAAACCACTATTCAAGGAAATAAGAGAGGACACAAACACATGGAGAAACATTCCATGCTCATGGTTGGGAAGAATCAACATCATGAAAATGGCCATACTGCCCAAAGTAATTTATTGATTCAATGCTATCCCCATCAAGCTTCCAATGACCCTCACAGAACTGGAAGAAACCACTTCAAACTTCATATGGAGCCAAAAAGAGAGCATAGCCAAAACAATCCTAAGCAAAAAGAACAAAGCTGGAGGCATCATGCTGCCTGACTTCAAACTATACTACAAGGCCAAAGTAATCAAAACAGCATGATACTGGTACCAAAACAGAGACATAGACCAATGGAACAGAACAGATGCCTCAGAAGGAACACCACACATCTACAATCATCTGATCTTTGACAAACCTGACAACAACAAGCAATGGGGGAAAGGATTCCCTGTTTAATAAATGGTGTTAGGAAAACTGGCTAGCCATGTGCAGAAAGCAGATACTGGACCCCTTCCTGACACCTTACACTAAAATTAACTCCAGATGAATTAAAGATCTAAGACCTAGCACCATAAAAACCCTAGAAGAAAACCTAGGCAAAACCATTCAGGACATAGGCATAGGCAAGGACTTCATGGCTAAAACACCAAAAGCAATGGCAACAAAAGCCAAAATAGACAAATGGGATCTAATTAAACTTAGAGCTTCTGTACAGCAAAGGAAACAATCATTATAGCAAACCAGCAAGCAACAGAATGGGAAAAAAATTTTGCAATCTACCCATTCGTCAAAGGGCTAATATCCAGAATCTACAAAGAACTAAAACAGATTTACAAAAAAAAATCAAGGCTATTCAAAAGTGAGTGAAGGATGTGAACAGACACTTTACAAAAGACATATATGTGGCCAACAAACATATGAAAAAATGCTCATAATCACTGATCATTAGAGAAATGCAAATCAAAACCACATTGAGATACCATCCCACGCCAGTTAGAATGGCGATCATTAAAAAATCTGGAGACAACAGATGCTGGAGAGGATGTGGAGAAATAGGAACATTTTTACACTGTTGGTGGGAGTGCAAATTAGTGCAACAATTGTGGAAGACAGTGTGGCTATTCCTCAAGGATCTAGAAATAGAAATACCATTTGATCCAGCAATCCCATTACTGGGTATATACCCAAAGAATTATAAATTGTTCTATTATAAAGACACATGCACATGAATGTTCATTGTGGCACTGTTTATAATAGCTAAGACCTGGAACCAACCCAAATGTCCATCAACAATAGTCTGGATATAGAAAATGTGGCACATATACACCACGGAATACTATGCAGCCATAAAAAATGATGAGTTTGTGTCCTTCATGGGGACATGGATGAATCTGGAAACTATCATTCTCAGCAAACTGACACAAGAACAGAAAGTCAAACACCACATGTTCTTACTCACAGGCAGGTGTTGAACAATTAGAACAGGTGGACACAGGGGAGGAGAGCATCATACTGCGGTAAGTTGGGTGGGACTAGGGGAGGGACAGCAGGGGGTGGGGAGGGTGGGGATGGATAACGTGGGGGAGAAATACCAGATATAGGTGATGGGGGAAGGAAGGCAGCAAACCACCTTGCCATGTATGTACCTATGCAACAATCCAGTATGACCTGTACATGTACCCCAGAAACTAAAGTACAATAAAAAAAAAAAATACTTCCCTACTCTGAGGCCATAAATATATTCTCCTGTATTTTTACATGGTTTTAAGCTTTTGTTTTTCACTTTAACACTTTAATATCTTAGTATTTGATTTTTATATATGGCTTGAGTAAAGGTCCAATTATATTTTCTCTTCCCATGATGAATATTCATTTCTGTCTCCAGGGACTTATAATGCCAAGTGAGTCATATTTCATGTCTCCACGTGTGCAATGATCTGATTTTTGTATGTCTAGATGGTTTCATTGTTCTGTTTGTTCATCTCAATAATAACATACCATCTTTATTACTATAAGTTTATAACAAAATCTGATACCTGCAGAGTTCACATTGATTTTAATTTTAAAATTGTTTGGTTATTCTTGGCTCGTGTTTTTCCACATATATTTTAAAATCAACTTGTTATTTTCCTTGAATAGCTCTATTGGAATTTGAATGAAAATTACACTGAATTTATAGATTTAGTTGAGGACAACTGACATCTTGAAATATTAACTTTTTTTCTGTTTATAATCATGGTTTAACTTTCCATTTATTTAAATCTTCTGGATGTCAGTCACTACCATTTTAAAATATTTTCCATGAATTCTTACGCATTTTGTTTATTGACACATTAAAGTGTTTGATGCTAATCTAAATGGTATCTTTTATAAAATTTAATTTTCTCTTAATATAAGAAATCATTCTTTAAAATTGTGTATTATCTAGCAACATTCAAAACGTATTTAAAATTATCTTCTATAAATTATTTGGATTTCTTATGTAGAAAAGTCATGTCAATGGCCAAATGATGATGTTTTTGTTTCTTGCTTAATGATTCTTATAAATTTTAATTTTTTCATAACTTAACATGTTGACCATAAGTTCTAGAACCCCACTGAAGTACTACATTGAAGTACATTGAAGATATGATAGAGCATATTTTTTCTTCTCCGTTTCTCCATTAGGCATATTTTCTGTAGTTTATTTTTCTTTTTGTTTTTAGAGATGTTACTTATTAAGTTAAAAAATTCTCTTTCTAAATATAATTTCTTAGGGGTTTCTTATCAGTTTAAAAATTATGAGTGGGTATTGAACTCAACAGCAATCCTTTCTACCTTCATTCCATTAATTAGATAAATTGCATTATTGCATTTTCTTTTTTGATTTTATGTGTAATATGAAATAAGTTTATCTTAGTCCTTTTTACTCTATAACACAATATCAAAAACTGGGTAAATTTTAATGAGCAGAGATTTATTGGCTCACAGTTTTAGAGACTGAACTCAATTATCAAGGTGACTGCATCTGGCAAGAACCTTCTTTCAGCATCATCCCAAGCAGAAGGCAAAACAAAGAAAGCAAGGAAGAGAGAGGAAAAGGGAAGAGATGAGCTCCTCATTTTATGAGGAACCCACTTCCAAGATAATGAACCTACTCCCTGGATCCGGCATTAATTTATTCATAAGAGCAGAGGCCTAATGGCCTAATCACCTTTTAAAGGTCCTACCTCTTAATTCTGTCACTTTAGGGATTGAGTTTTCAATACATGAAGTTTGGGGGACACATTCACACTATAGCAAAGTTAGGTTTTGAAGGGAGGGTGAGGTTTAAAAGAAAGACACACACACAAACACTCACACACTCACACTAACTCACTCAGAGGGTGGCTTAACAGCAAATGCAGGCTTTATGTCTAGCATAAAATCTACAGATGTGGGAGACCAGCCTAATGCCAGAGCTCACCGCTGCTTACAGACTGGGGCAATTTAGAGATATGTGCGGGGAGGGTCTGGGGAGTATCGCTTGCTGCCTGGCAGGGTATTCACAAAATATTCCCAAGATGAGGCCGTTCAGGGCCTTGTTCAGGCAGGATGTTATCATGGTGTTCCTTGGACCTTTGTCAGGCAAGATGTGACAGGGAGGTTTCTTTAGTTGGGCCTTTGTCTGCCTTGTGGTCAGGTGATTAGGGAGGATGTTTCTCATGGCCCAAACCCCTGTGAAATGCTTCACTTTAACTTAGGTCTGCAAAATGGCAAGTAGCTTACAAAATGGTGTAGTTTGGACTAACACAGAGCAGCATAAATAAGATACACAGGTACATAGTAAGAGGTCAAAACATAAATATCAGAGTACTTTTCCTGCAAGTAAGAAACAATATAATACCAGTGATTTTGAAATGCCTACTTGTGTCTGTCTTTCTAAGAAAAAAACCACAAACTTAAATGCTAGTGATTACTTTGTCTTTGCAGGTTTAATATATACATACATGTATATGCAGCCATGTACTGCATAATAGTGTTTTCGTGATGATGGACCACAAGTATAACAGTGAGCCTGTGAGACTATAATGGAGCTGAAAAGTTCCCATCACCTTGGCAGGCTTCATAATGTTGCAGTGAAACACACATTACTTATGTGTTTGTGATGATGCTGATTTAAACAAACCTATTGTGCTGCCAGTTGTGTAAAAGGATAGCACATACAGTTATATATACTTGATAATGATTATACACAATTAGGTTACTGGTTTATGTATTTCCTATACTATACTCATAGTGATTTTAAAGTTTAAACCTTCTACTTATTAAAAGAAAAGTTAACTGTAAAACAGTTATCAGGCAGGTCCTTCAGGAGGTATTCCAGACAAAGGCACTGTTACCACAGGAGATGACAGCTTCATGGTTGTTTTATTACTCTTAAAGACCTTCCAGTGAGATAAGATATGGAGGTGGGGGAGAGTGATACTAATGATAGTGACCCTGTATAAGCTTAGGCTCACATGTATGAGTCTTAGTTTTTAACAATGAGTTTTAAAAGTTAAAAATAGCTTTTCAATAGAAAAAAGCTTATAGAGTAAGGATATAAAGGGAAAAAATATTTTGTACAGCTGTATAATGTGTTTGTGTTTTAAGCGAAGTGTTACTGCAACAGAGTCAAAAAATTTTTTAAAAGTTAAAACATTTATAAAGTAAAAAAGTTATAGTACATTAAGATTAATTTATTATTGAATAAAGAAATTTAAAAAATAAATTAAGTGTAGCCTAATTGTTCAATGTTTATAAAGTCTGCAGTAGTGTCCAGTAATGTTCTAGACCTTCATGGTCCCTGATTTTGTAGGTCTAACCCTCTTTGCATATACTGTACTATTTTGAGAATTATTTCCTTCTTTTCTGTTCAATCTTGTGAAAGGTGTGTTGCTTTTATTATGTTAAAACTTTTTACTTGATTTATTTTTATTTATACCTGCATCATGCCTTCTATTTTATTTGAATTTATTCTTTTTGTCTCTCTCTTTTTAAATTTCCTGAGCTAGAGAGTTAGCTTATCAATATTTTTTAGAAAATTCCATTAATGTTGCCCAGGCTGGAGTGCAGTGACTCCATCATAGCTCACTACAGCCTCGAATCCCTGAACTCAAGCCATCCTCCTGTCTCAGCCTCCCAAGTAGTGGGGACTACAGGCACATACCACTACATTCAGTTAGCTAGCTTGCTTGCTTGCTTATTTATGTATGTATGTTTGTATGTAGAGACAAGGTCTTGCTATGTTGCCCAGGCTGGTCTAAAATTCCTGGGCTCAAACAATCCTCCTGCTTGGTCTCCCAAAGTGCTGGAATTGCAGGCATGAGCCACTATGCCCCAGTCATCATTAATTTTTAATTACCAGAAAAGCCTAGAGAATTTTCCAGGTGATAGACCAGGCAGGACATTATGCCAGGCCATGCTAAGTGCTTTGGAGTAATTATAATAGCAATGGGAATTCAATCCAGGGTTTTAAGCACATCAATGATATGTTTTGATCTAATAAATGATTTTGTATGCAATTGAGAGAACAGTTTGGAAGAACCAGAGTAGATTTAAGAAAATTTGTTAGCAGATTATTTCAGATGCCTTAAACAGGATATAATGGGAACTTGCTATAAAAGGTATTGCTAGTGAAAATGGGGAGAATGAGTGGATTCAAGAAATTTTTGAGGTGATATGGCTGAAATTCTTGATGGATTACTCACTGTCTTGCCACTTCTCAAATGTGGCATTCCCAGTAAGGCAAGGGTAAAGTGCTTCCATAATTATTGGACCTGTTGAATAGTGACTGGAAAGCTATCAAAGTAGTGATGCCCAATGAGGAAAATGCATCTCCTTACCCAGTATTTACTCTGCTTCATTAAGGAGAGTGAAATGCTGCATAAGAGAGCAATACCGGTCAACTCTCTTTTAGTGACTGATTATAGCAGTGCCCTCAGTTTTTCAAATATCTTGCTCAGCTTGCTATTGGTATGTTTTGGAATAGGATTTGGTTCTGCTATTTATTGGAAATGGAAACCTGAACTTCAGGGTCAGGGTCTATCTCATGAGCATTTATCCATTAAGCCCTAAGATTTTACTCTACAACAATACAGATTATTATCTGTTATCAAACCATTTACATGACCAACACAATTCTCCATGACCCATCACAATTCAAAATATTTACTTGTGGAACTATCTAAGGGAAATAGGGAATTCAAAAGGATTTGGAATTATTGTTTCAGCTATATTGTTTTGAATGTACATTTTCAAATTTCTAATTAAATACTCTATATACAAAATGGGCCAGGTTTCTTAAAAATGATATATCAAACAAGAGTTAGGGAAAAAATAAAGAGGAGATATTAGTCTAGAGGATGATTCTGGGAATATTTTGCATATAGAGAAGAAGAATGATTGTAATAAACTAATAGTTTTCACATTGCAAATGTAAATTTTAATTCACCCTCAGATATTTAAAGGCATAATATGTTTATTGGAGAGTTCAAGTTTTTATTTTAGGGAATGTTTAGTTAGCACATCCATATGGTTATATTAAAGTTGGAGGTTTTCTTTATCCTTGCTGGATGTTGAAAACAGTCACATTTGAAACCAGTAAATTTTTAAACATATTTTGTAAAGTCTCTAGAGTTGGCATTATGAGATTTGAGTTAGAAAGTAATTCATTTTTGACTTTTATCTCTCTTTGGGATAAAGATCTAGATAAAAAATGAATATAATTTTATCTGATATTTATTAGAAAAGAATAAATTATCTTTAATTTTTAGGAACTTAGAAAAATGATCTCTTGAAAGATGCTAGACTGTGTGGATATTGTTCTTTTCTATATTCAGAGATGTGGGAACATTAATGGTGTAAATATTTATTATATACAAGATCCTCCTCTCACTTTCCTCACCTCCCAAAGGAGTGATGATCTCCATGGAAAAAACAAGTGAAATGAAATGAAGAGGTTGATTTTTGTTCCTTTTTAGTTCTTGATATTATTTTATGGAAATTTTATTGCCTCAATAGGACAAAATAGATATATGCAAAATTCTCAAAATCTTTATATAAATATCATCTAGTTCTTACGATAATTGCTCACTAATAGAGATATGTAGATAACCAAAATACATTTTGCCCAAGGTCACATGTTTGGGAATATCTAAGATTTCATGAATCATTTCTTTATCTAGCAATTCTTGAATGGCTGCTTCAACAATAGTGTATCTTACTTAACAATTCTTGAGCAACTTGCTTATCTCCCTATATGTAAACATAACCTTTTCAGATATAATACCATTGACTAAAGGATTTCCCTCTAGTTTTTGTTTCTCTTGAATGTTGATATGCATTATAGTTATTTTTTAGAAATCTAAAGGAGAAAATGATGGAATGTGTTACAAAGTCATAGCAACATTAGTCAAAAGCCTTTGACTTCAAAGTTCAAAGCATCAAGTTCATTGTGTATCCAGTAGTTTGTATTTTTTCAGTGGGAAATGTGCTGTTCTATTATTTTTAATTACTTTAAAAACTATTAATTTGATAATGTCCTGCTTGTATCTGTTAATTAAATTTTCTTCAGGCATTGTGCTAGAATTATCAGTGGTGAAGGTGGTCAAGAAGATTTTACCAGCCATGATCATCAAAAAGCTTTTTTAAAAAAATCAACAGATAACTCAATAAAATATACTTTTCTAAGACATGCCTTTAAAAAATAGTCAAAAAATATTTAATGAATATGAGTTTCAATGAATGCTAAGCAAGTATAAAGTTTAACTAATATTATTTAACTTTTGATACCTTCTTTACTCTTTTCAACATGTATTTCTCATATTTCTGGTGGTTCAAATATGAAAAGCCTAGCATGCAATTCACATGTAACATTTTTCATCAGCTTGCTGTTTGTAGTTCTCTTCTGTTGCTGCCCACCTTAATTACCCTATCACTATTGGAGGAGTTTTATCTGTGCCAAAATTTAGCTAATTTCAGGTATTCTCTATAAATCTATTTTTTAAAATAATAGTACTTTACTCTCTTCTCTAGTGTCTCAATTTAAAAACAAATTCCAAAATTAAGGTATGTACACAAAAATGCACATGGCAATAATAGATCACTTAATGAATCCTCTCAATGTGAAAACACCCATATGTTCACTACCTAACCTGAAACTTATGTCTTCATTTGTAAAATAAACTTGTAATGGAGAATTTAAGTAATCCTCAAATTTTCTTCCATCTATGGATTTTATAATTCTGTAAAGTATGACAAATTAATTTTTTTTCCTTTTTTGACAATTTTTTAAATACGTGTTTTTATTGAAGCATAAAATACAGAAAAAATTTAAATCATCTGGGCACAGCTTACCCAAAAAGTTAATATACTATGTAAGCACCATTTAGGTAAAAATCATCTTCACCATAAAAGAAAAAAAAATAAATTATTAAATACTACACAATCTTTCTATTTCTCTTCCAAGTTACTTTTTAGCCTCCTTCTCAAGGGTGTATACTTTCAAAACTTCTTACATCAAAAATTAATTTTGTCTATTTTTGAATCTTTTATAAATGAAATTATATAATATTTGAATTTATCTTCCTGGCTTCTCATACTACAATGTATTGTCTGTGAGATGCACATGTATTGTCACAGTCACCATATTTCATTCATTCCATGCTGTATAATGTCCTATTGCATGAAGATACTACCATTAAATTGCCCATTCTTCTATTGATAAGCATTTGAGTTATTCCTAGTTGTTAGCTGCTGTAGACAGTTGAAACACTCTTGCACAAGACTTGTGCAAATATGCTCTTACTTTGTTAACTATATACCCAGGAGTGGAATTGCTATTGTCATAAAGGTTTCATAGTTGATACTAACAGTTTTCAAGCACGGTTGTGCCAGTTTACTCTCCTTTCAGTGTATGAGATCTCTAGTTGTTTTACAGCCTTGCCAGCATACAATATTTTGTGTTTTCAAACCCCATTCAGGATGTATTTTATCTTTTTTATCACTTGATTTGGTTGGCTAATATTGTGTGTAGAATTACTTTTACCTTATGTTTGTGTGAAAGATTGACCTATAATTTTCCTTTCTTGTTCTGTTCTTTTAAAGTTTTTGTGTTAAGGTTTCATTGGTATTGTGAACACTTACGAAGTGTTGCTTTTTCTTCTATGAAAGATAGAGAATTAACTATTTTTGAAGAACTGACTGCTAAAGCAATCTGGGCCAAAAGTTTTGTTTGTGAAAAGTTTGAATTAGGGATTTAATTTATTTAATAATATTGGACTATTAAGCTTTTGTATCAAAATATTTTTGTTTCTGTTAATACCATGCAACCCTTTTGGAATCCCTACTAAAAGACTTCTGTTTATCAGAGCCTTTCCTTGGCATACCCAGATCTCCAACTTTTGTTCGCCCTGTCCTCTGTGATTGTTAAGTGCTCTGCTCAACTTCCATACTCCTCAGGAGCAATTTTAGAATCTGTAAAGGCCTTAGATTAAAGTTGCCTCAAATGTTAGTTTCACCTCTCTGCATTTGCCATCTCCCTGTCTTATCAATTCCTTCAAACAGTTATTTTATATCTTTTATTTATATTCTCTAGTTGTTTTGGGTATTCTCTAGTCATTTTGCGTCTGATATAAGCTAATCCCTTATAGACAGAAATAGGCAATTCATGCTCAGATTTCAATCAGCAGAAACAAGATTGCAACATATCTTACTTTCTGTCAACATAGCACTGCACAGAACCTTAAATACTGCAGAATCTTTGTTATCCTTGCACAAAATCCCAGTAAGCTATCCTTCTTCAGAGATAAGATTCTGCTTTGCTGTTCTATCGTTCTTGAGCAATTGCACATTAAAAAATAATAATAACACTGCAGGATCCTGGTGCCATTTAAACCTGATCTGTCCTACAAGTATACTTTATATAGCCTAAGTAAAATGTGTGGGCTATTTACTTTTTCTCAGGCAGACTATAAAACACACTTAAAATATTTTTATACACAAATGGAATGTGGATTCCTCTTGCATCTTTATCAAGGTTTTTTTCCAAATAATTTTATATTTGCTTTTGAAAAGATCTAAATAGCTTTCAAAATTAGAAAAATTGGTCACATATCAGATTTCTGCTACAAAACTAACTAACTTTTCTCTTGCTGCTTTTCTACAGAAACCATTTACTTCCAAAAAACTGATGATAGAATCAGCACTTTTGAAATGGGCATTTATTCCCATGCCCACCTCTTTGTTTATACAATTGACCCTTGAACAACATGGGGATTATGGACGTAGGTCAATGTAATCTAAAATCAGTGTATAACTTCTGAGTCCCCCTAGCTTAACTACTGTGTGGCAGTCCAGGTTTCCATTAGCAACCAGAACAGTTTCTACTAACCCTTTACTATAACTCTGATGAATGTGTAGGTTAAACATTTAAGAACTGGCGAAACTGGTACCTAAGTACAAGGGCTGGAATGCAAAAACAAACCCATTGAGACCCCAAACCCTAGTTAAAGATTAGAAGTAGATTGATTAAAACACTCCAGCTTGTAGGTGCACTCTCACTCACAGGCAGGGAGCTTAAAATGTATATAAGCACTAGAAAATATTTTGTAACTTTGAATTGGTCTGGTGAGTTACTCCGACCAACTCACTGTAACTGCAGAAATAAACTCCCTTCTTTTCCCAGTCTGTCTGCATCTCATTCCTGGACCACCAGGACAAGCAGCTGAGCCTCATTCTGTCAAGGAGCAAATCTGGTGACTCCCTCGAGATGGAGCTGTGGTCAGTGGCCAATGGCTTGCAAGGAGATGGTCATCGGGAGACCCCCAGCAGCTGCCTGGTATGGTTTTTCCTGGGGACTCTCCGAGGACCTTTCCAGCTGCAAAGATTACCCATCCCTCTATTACTGGGAAAGAACAGAGATTGGGAGCAGTTGCACTCAAAGGGTAAGCGAAACTGGATCCTAAGCCAGGAGTCTATTATTTCCTCTATTTGGGCTCATGTAGCCATTTGTTTGGATACTATGGAGGAAATAATAGGATTCCTTGGGATATGTGCTTTGCATTTGTTTGAGAAATTCATTTACATTTGTTTTTGAAAATTTGTTTGTTCTGTTTGATATTAAGTTTACTCAGTATGATCAATACTGCATCTATCCCTACAAATAGTCCTCTAGGGAGACTTTTATCAGATTGGAAGCACTTTGGTTATCCACCCATAACTAAAAGAAATTAATCTTCCATTTTGACACAGCCTGGCCAATGTGTGTTTTGGGATCTAAGGAACTGTGGCTAGTTTTTGGATCTTTACATTTTCATACTATTTATCAATTAAAATTGCTGTGCTGAGGTCAGGCAAGTGGGGTGAAATATCTTACTTTCAGACATTTATGTTGCTGCATAATAAGGATGCTAAAGAAAAAGGAAATAAGTTAATGGTGCAAGGCACTGCTAAGGTCTGTCCTGACACTCCAGGGGAGTGAGAGAAAACCTCTGAAACCCAACAATTTATGAATACCCTGAACCCCATAGTAGCTACTGCCCCAGCTCAGGAAAGAGAGGCGATGTGACCTCCAGAGTGTGGGGGAGACAGCAGGGCTACCGTCTCCCTCTTGGACTAGGCAAGATACTTATTTTGGTCAGGGAGTCACCAAGTCTGGAGATGGGCAGTTCCTACTAGAACAATATCCAGTAGGAGTCAATCAGCAAGGAGCTCCAGTGGGATATATTGGGCTTATAATATCACAATATTGGCTACACACTGTGTCACCTGGGCAAATGTGCATGCAGGCTCTTCTAAACAAGCTCCTGGCAGATGAGTGGTGACCAGTTTTCAATGAAGCAAAGGAAGAGCCACAACACCTTCACAATGAACATTCAGAACCTGATGGAGCAATTCCCCGCACAGATCTAAACTGGAATATTGTAGCAGACATACATCCCACTGTAGCTAACACATATACTATGTTCATTTCTCTTCCTGGAGATCATAAATTGTTTATAGTATTGGATTTGGAATATGCTTTCTTGGCCAGGCGTGGTAGTTCTTGCCTGCAATCCCAGCACTTCGGTGAGCTGAGGTAGGTGGATCACTTGAGGTCAGGAGTTCAAGACCAGCCTGGCCAACATGGTAAAACCCCGTCTCTACTAAAAATACAAAAATTAGCCGGGTGTGGTGGCAGGTGCCTGTAATCCCAGCTACTTAGGAGGCTAGGCAGGAGAATCGGTTGAACCAGGGAGGCGGAGGTTGCAGTGAGCCAAGATTGTGCCATCGCACTCCAGCCTGGGCAACAAGAGTGAAACTCCATCTCCAGAAAAAGAGAAAAGAAATATGCTTGCTTTTGCATACCCACAGACACAGAAAGTCAATTGTTGTTTGCCTCTGAATGTACAGATCCTAAAGCCTCAGCATGGTTTCAGTATAATTGGACTGTGCTCCCACAAGAATTTAAAAACTCACCAACTGCATTTGGAGGATTCATTCGAAATTTAAAGAGTTTACGATTGAAAAAGGGTATTGTTACAATATGTGGATAATTTACTATCATCTAACCCTTCCGGATGGGAATGTCAGAATAATACCATTAAAACTCTCAACCCCATCTAACAACCTATGGGTATCAGGTTTCAAGTGAAAAGGCTCAAATATGCCAACAAACTGGAATACTTTGGTTTCCTCTTACAGAAGGGAGCTAGAGCTTTAAAGGTGGAAAGTTGAAACACAGTCGCTTCCATCACAGCATTCACTACCAAAAGGTAGCTGAGTGGATTTCTAGGCATAGCAGGGTTTTGTCTGATCTGGATTCCTAACTATGGATTACTGGTAAAGCCACCGTATGAGCTGTTGAAGGGAGCCAACGACAACTCTTTGGGAAACAAAACGCCAGCAGGCATTTGAATAACTAAAATATAAGTTGACCTCTGCCCTATCCCTGGGGCTCCCAAATCCTCACAAGCCCTTTCAACTGTACATGCGTAAAGGACTGTGTCTAGCACTAGGGGTTCTGACACAAACATTAGAAGAAATATTGCAGCCAGTGGCTTACTTTTCTAAACAACTGCATACTGTGGTCAAAGGCTGGCCCCTCGTTTAGGGCAGTCACTGCCACCTGCTTGCTACTAAAGGAAGCTGAAAAGTTGACTGTGGGACAGCCTATCACGATCTATGTGCCTCACCTGGTGCTAGTGTTAGCAAAACAAAAGTGAGGCTATTGCCAGACAGTTGACAGGCTGGGCAATTACCAGGCCACACTCTTAGATAACCCCACAATAAAATTGCAGACCCCTAGAGTCTTAAACCCAGTGACATTACTTCCCTCTACCAAAGAGCCAAAAGAACCTATGCATAATTATTTAGAAATTATTGACCACGTATTTTCCGGTCGCCCTAACTTAAAGGACACAGCCCTTCCACATGCAGACTGAACATTGTAGATGGGGAGCAGCCTGGTAACCAACAAAAGAAGAAATGTGGCATATACTGTGGTAACCTTTTCAGAGGTAATAGAAGTAAGGACATCACCGATAGGAACCTCTGCACAGAAAGCAGAACTGATCATCTTTACTAGAGCCCTGCAGTTGTCCCAAGTAAATAAGGCACTTGGAATACATTGGAAACTCACTCAGCATGGAGACCACAATCTTCTGGACAGACTGAAATGATGAATCAAACATGAAAACAGTTAGTGCCAAACCGTGCCAGGAAACTCAGCTAAAATGGATTCGGGTACTCAGCATTGTACTGCTTTGGGTAAGAGTGACTCCTAGAAGTGGGATGAGGTTAAATCTCTAAAATTATAAATGGGAGACCCTTTGCTGCTAATTTATCTTGGGTTACTGGGGTGCCTCTTCATAGAAAGTCAACTATTAAACACTATGTTACTCACTTGGGACAAATACTTAACATTTTGCATTAAGTTTGCTTTCAACTGGAGCATTGCAAACTCAGCAAAACGATGTCACTCATTCCAGTCTGGTTATCAAGTGCTGCTGAAAGAATGAAGAGAAATGAGCCCAAGTCAGCAGCTACAGAAGAAATAGAAAGGGCCCCAGGACATGCTGCTGACTACCAAGTTGGCAATGAAACTAGCTGGCATCAAGCCATGGATCCACCACATACAGGTGAAGAAGTTCCTGCCAGAGGAAAGTTCATGACACAGGACACCAAGGCTTCCAGAAGACAGACAGAATCCCTCAAAAGCCTAAGATTTCTGTTCAAAAGATGATAAGCTATTCTTTCATATTTTTCCTCACCGTTCCTCTTGTTATTTCTGCTTAGCTCTAACCTTTTCCTACAATGGGCACAGGATCATGCAGATGGATTACAGCAAGACCCTTGCTGGGTCTGTGCTCTGTTACCCTCTGTAGCACCATGGGGGTGGGTCTCCCCCATGCAAGGAAAAAATTAAGTTTATAACATCTTGATTTGGTAGAAGACCTTCCTGGTGGCAGAGAATTCTTCTTGTCTTAGTTGCCCTCTTGGGCATAAGCATAACACTACGTTATGAACTATATTGTTGTTATATGCTGTTCCAAAACATTCCCCAAGCTCATAAGATCATGTTTTATCAGGCACTGCCTTTGAGTCTCTGAAGTCAGGAACATTACCAGCGCCAGATAGACATCCACTCTAGCACCCCCGATGATGACCCTCTTCAGCAGGAAGTAGACGGAGAGAATACATCACCCACTCTCCCTTAGTCTGCTATGTCATAGTTTACACTTTTTTTTACTAATCTTTTAACATACCAGTACTTGAAAAAACATAGCTAACATGTTAAAAATCATGTACAAATTGACAGTGGGGATTGTGGCAGGCCAGATTTCCATTAGAAACCAGAACAGTTTCCACTAACCCTTTACTATAACTCTGCTGACTGTATAAGTTAAACATTAAAGAACTGGAGAAACTGGTAACTAAGTACAAGGGCTGGAAAGCAAACACAAAGCCATTAAGACCCCAGGCCCTAAAGATTACATATAGATTGAAAGAAACACTCCTGCTTGTAGATGTACTCCCACACATACGCAGGGAGCTTACAGCGTATATAACCACTAGAAAAATTATTGTAACTTTGTATTGGTCTGATGAATTACTCTGACCTTCTTTTTGTAACTGGTTGCAGAAATAAACTCCTTTTTTTCCCAGTCTGTCTGCATCTCATTATTGGATTGTGAGAACAAACTGCAAGACCTCATTCTGTCCGGGAATACAGTGAATCCAAAATATCTGAGACAGGTATTGGTAAATTTTGAAAGTCAATTTTTCTAAGGTTAAGGATACATCCATGACACAGCCTCAGGAGGTCCTCATGACATGTGCCCAAGGTGGTTGGGGTACAGCTTGCTTTTATACATTTTAGGGAGACATGAGACATTAATATGTGTAAGACGTACATTGGTTTGGTCAGGTAAGGCAAAACAACTCAAAGTGGGGGCTTCTGGGTCAGAAGGACATAAGACACAAAAAGGTTGCATTCTTTTGTGTCCTTGATGAGCCTTCCACTGAATATGCAATTTAGTCTGGCTCAGTGAATATGCATTTTTATATAAAACATAGGGCAGAGGAAGCAGTCAGATATGCATTTGTCTAAGATTAGCCTCAGAAGGATGACTTTGAGTTCTGTTGTTTGTCCACAAGAAGTTTCCTTGTGGACAAATTGTGAGGGAGGTACGTAGATTCTTACTTTTGTAGCTATCTTGTTTTGGAATAAAATGGGAGGCAGGTCTGCCTGACATAGTGCCCAGCTTGACTTTTTCCTTGGCTTAGTGATTTTAGGGTCCTGAGATTTATGTTCTTTTCACACTAATAGCCTACTGTTGAGAGGAAGCCTTACTGATAACATAAATAGTCAATTAACACATATGTTATATGTGTATTATATACTATAGTCTTGCAATAAAATAGTTCAGAGAAAAAATGTTATTAAGAAAATCATAAGGATGAGAAAGCATATTTACAATTCATTAAGTAGAAATGGATCATCCTAAAAGTTTTCATTCTACTCTTCACATTGGCTAGGCTGAGGAGGAAGAAGAAGAGGGGGGGTTCTTGCTGTCTCAGGGGTGGCAGAGGCAGAAGAAAATCTGTGGGTAAGTAGACCCTCACAGTTCAAGCCCATGTTTTTCAAGGGTCTACTATACTATTAATTCATCCTAGAATATATTCTATTTCTAAAATTATTTATTAAAATGCTACACATTGGATAAGAATAAGTTTGAATGGCACGATCCCTATGATGGCTGTTATAATCATTTATGTCTGCTTTGAAATAAGATGACCTATGATTCTACACAACACACATAAACTTCCTTAGCATAATGTTATGCCTCACAGTTATTGTGCATCTATGCTATTTCACACATTATTGTAATCTCCTTAAAGACAAGAACCTGATCCTAAATAGTTTCTTATCACTAAAATGTTTTGCTTATAGTAGCTATTTACTTATAATGAAGCAAAATTATGAGAGTTTGACAGACGTTTAAAGTTAGATGCTGCAAATAGTGTGATTATGTTGATTACTTTTATTTTGTATCTAGAATAGAATTCTACAGATTTGGGGGAATTCTTTGGAAAGATTAAATATAATATTATACAACATAGCAGAAATAAAACCGAGAATAGAAATACAAACAGCATGAATATTGCACACATTAATTCTTGGATCACCATTATTTTAATAAAAATACTGTAACATTAATTCTCACCATAAATTTGTTCATAATCAATTTGAAAAGCCCCTTTCCTTTTTCTTATTATTTTGTTTTTGGTATTACTTTCCAATTCTCCTCACTCACGTCAATAAGTTGAAAAGGTGGCAACTATAAGCTTCCCTGGAAATGTCTAAGCCTTAGCACTATTCTACTGAAAGAACTTATCTAAGGCTGTAAAATCTGTGTGATTTTTTACAAGAATAATAAAGCTTCAAGCTGTTGTCTCTGAAATTGATAATATTCATCAGAGGGTAGAAATAAGCAAGTCTCTACAACATTTTTGCTCTACAATCATTTATTTTTCAATGGCAACCCATTTTTATTTTTAATAGTACTTATTTTTGTAAACAGAACAATCAGTCCTACCAAGGATGTATACCATGTACAGAATAACTGTCCTCACAAATCTAGCAAACAGCGTCCATGTCATGCCAGTCATTTTCTACTGACATAATAATGGGGGGATGGGGTCTTGTTAAATTTATAGATCCCATTGATTTCTTACAAGTTTTCCCACCTGCGAGTAGTCAGAATGGTATTTGTTTAAATATTTTGTGTTCTTTCTGTAACCTATAGTGATACCACTTACAAAAATTCAGCAGTGAGAATTTTACTGACAATTTTTCCTCTAAACATGGTACAGAAGGAAACTCAGCTTGCTCTGCCCCAGGTGCATTTGCTCTGTCATGCCAAAAGAGCATAGCATAACATATGATTGTCAGTTAAGGAAGCAAATAGAATTCAGAGATACCCAGGGGAAAGAAAATGTTGACCATGCAAGTAAGATTATATTTATAGTTACATTTTTAACTATAGCTATTCTTAGTGGAAGGAAAGAACAGCTAGGAAAGTCACTGGAATACCAAAATGCAGATTTATTCACTGTACAAATAATAAGGTGGTTTGTTAAAGACTGAGACCCTATACATAGCCTTAAGTGAGCTTAAGAAGATATTGTTCCTTTAGGCAATCTGGAAATATTTTAAGATTTTCTCTATTAGGTAATTAATTCCACTTATGTTTATTATTATTAAATTATACTGACAGTGTATTTGATCTCAGTTTACACACAAACACAGACACTTTATCATATTTCTTTCTCTTTTTGTATTAAGTGTTTATTATTATTTATATAATTTTTGAGGCAGAGTCTCTGTTGCCCAGGGTGGAGTGCAGTGGCACAATCTTGGCTCACTGCAACCTCCATCTCCCTGATTCAAGTGATTGTCCTGCCTCAGCCTCCCGAGTAGCTGGGATTACAGGCACCCGCCACCATGCCCAACTAATGTTTGTATTTTTAGAGATGGGATATCACCATGTTGGCGAGGCTGGTCTCAAACTCCTGACCTCAAGTGATCCACCCATCTCGGCCTCTGAAAGTGCTAGGATTACAGGTGTGAACCACTGCACCGGGATAAGTGTGTATTGTTTAATATGTATATGTTGAAATTTTTTTTTTATTGTACTCTAGATTCTGGGGTACATGTGCAGATCATGCAAGATTGTTGCATAGGTACATTCATGGCAAGGTGGTTTGTTGCCACCATCCCCCCATCACCTATACCTGACATTTCTCCCCACATTATCCCATCCCCCACTCTCTCTTCTGTAGCCCCCCCAACAACAGATCCCAGTATGTGATGCTCCCCTCTTTGTGTCCAGTGTTCTCATTGTTCACCACCCACCTATGAGTGGGAACATGCGATGATGGTTTTCTGTTCTTGTGTCAGTTTGCTGAGAATGATGGTTTCCAGGTTCATCCATGTCCCTACAAAGGACACGAACTCGTCGTTTTTTTGTGGCTGCATAGTATTCCATGGTGTATATGTGCCACATTTTCCTTGTCCAGTCTATCATTGATGGGCATTTGGGTTGGTTCCAGGTCTTTGCTATTGTAATCAGTGCTGTGATGAACATTTGTGTGCATGTGTCTTTATAATAGAATGATTTATAGTCCTTTGGGTATATACCCAGTAATGGGATTGCTGGGTCAAATGGAATTTCTATTTCTAGATCCTTGAGGAATCACCACACTGTCTTCCACAATGGTTGAACTAATTTACACTCCCACTAACAGTGTAAAAGTGTTCTTATTTCTCCACATCCTCTCCAGTATCTGTTGTCTCAGATATTTTAATCACTATTCTAACTGGCATCAGATGGTATCTCAGTTTGGTTTTGATTTGCATTTCTCTAATGATTAATGATGATGAGCATTTTTTCATATGTTTGTTGGCCTCATATATGTCTTATTTTGAAAAGTGTCTGTTCATATACTTTGCCCACTTTTGGATGGGTTTGTTTGTTTTTTTCTTGTAAATCTGTTTCAGTTCTTTGTAGATTCTGGATATAAGTTCTTTGTCAGATGGGTAGACTGCAAAAATTCTTTCCCATTCTGTTACTTGCTGTTCACTCTAATGATCGTTTCTTTTGCTGTACAGAAGCTCTGAAATTTAGTTAGATCCCATTTGTCTATTTTGGCTTCTGTTGCCATTGCTTTTGGTGTTTTATTCATGAAGTCCTTGCCTATGCCTATGTCCTGAATGGTTTTGCCTAGGTTTTCTTTTAGGGTTTTTATAGTGTTAGGTCTTATGGTTAAGTCCTTAATCCATCTGGAGTTAATTTTAGTGTAACGTGTCAGGAAGGGGTCCAGTTTCTGCTTTCTGCACATTGCTAGCCAATTTTCCCAACACCATTTATTAAACAGGGGGATCGTTTCCCCATTGCTTGTTTTTGTCAGGTTTGTTAAAGATCATCAGATGGTTGTAGATATGCGGTATTGCTCCGGAGGCCTCTGTTCTGTTCCATTGGTCTATGTCTCTGTTTTGATACCAGTACCATGCTGTTTATATTATCGTTGCCTTGTAGTATAGCTTGAAGTCTGGCAGGGTGATGCCACCAGCTTTGTTCTGTTTGCTTAGGATTGTCTTGTCTATGGGGGCTCTTTTTGGTTCCATAAGTTTAAAGTGGTTTTTTCCAGTTCTGTGAATAAGGACCATTTTAGTTTGATGGGGATAGCACTAAATCTATAAATTACTTTGGGCAGTATGACCATTTTAACAATATTGATTCTTCCTAACCATGAGAATGGAATGTTTTTCCATCTGTTTGTGTCCTCTCTTATTTCCTTGAGCAGTGGTTTGTAGTTCTCCTTGAAGAGGTCCTTTACCTCCTTTTTAGTTGTATTTCTAGGTATTTTATTCTTCTTGTAGCAGTTGTGAATGGGGAGTTCGCTCTTGATTTGGCTCTCTGTCTGTTATTGGTGTATAGGAATGCTTGTGATTTCTGCACATTGATTTTGTATACTGAGACTTTTCTAAGGTTGCTTATCAGCTTAAGGAGAGTTTGGGCTGAGAAGATGGGGTCTTCTAAATATACAATCATGTCATCTGCAAACGGAGACAATTTGACTTTCTCCTTTCCTAATTGAGTACCCTTTATTTCTTTTTCTTGCCTGATTACTCTGGCTAAAACTTCCAATACTATATTGAGTAAGAGTGGAGAGAGAGGGCATCCTTGTCTGGTGCCAGATTTCAAAGGGAATGCTTCTCATTTTTGCCCATTCAGTATAATATTGGCTATTTGTTTGTCATAAATAGCTTTTAATATTTTGTGGTAGTTCCATCAGTTCCTAGTTTATTGAGAGTTTTTAGCATAAAGGCTGTTGAATTTTGTTGAACGCCTTCTCTGCATCTGTTGAGATAATCATGTGGTTTTTGTCTTGGTTCTATTTATGTGATGGATTATGTTTATGGACTTGCATATGTTGAACCAGTCTTGCATCCCTGGGATGAAGCCTACTTGTCCATGATGGATAAGCTTTTTGATGTGCTCTTGCAATCAGTTTGCCAGTATTTTATTGAAGATTTTTGCGTCTATGTTCATCATGGAGATTGGACTGAAGTTTTCTTTTGTTGTTGAGTCTCTGCCAGGTTTTGGTATCAGGATGATGTTGATCTCATAAAATGATTTGGGAAGGATTCCCCTCTTTTTGTATTATTTGGAATAGTTTCAGAATGTTTGGTACCAGCTCTTCTTTGTATGCCTGGTAGAATTCAGCTGTGACCCTGTCTGGGCCTGGACTTTTTTGGTTGGTAGGCTGTTCATTGCTGCCTCAACTTCAGCTCTTGTTACTGGTCTATTCAGGGTTTCAACTTCTTCCTGGTTTTGTTTTGGTAGGGTACAAGTGTCCATGAATTTATCCATTTCTTCTAGGTTTACTGGTTTATGTGCGTAAAGTTGTTTGTAGTAATCTCTGATGGTAGTTTATATTTCTGTGGGATCAGTGGTGACGTTCCCTTTATGCTTTTTTATTGCATCTATTTGATTCTTCTCTTTTTTCTTTTTTATTAATCTGGCTAGTGGTCTATTTTGTTGATCTTTTTGAAAAACCAGCCCCTGGATTTGTTGATTTTTTGAAGGATTTTTTATGTCTCTATCTCATTCATTTCTGCTCTGATCTTAGTTATTTCTTGTCTTCTGCTAGCTTTTGAGTCTTTTTTGATCTTGCTCCTCTAGCTCTTTCAATTTTGACAATAGGGTGTTGAGTTTAGATCTTTCCTTATTTCTCATGTGGGCATTTATTGTTATAAATTTCCCTCTAGACATTGCTTTCAATGTGTCCCAGGGATTCTGGTACGTTGTGTCCTCATTCTTGTTGGTTTCGAAGAACATCTTTATTTCTGCCTTCATTTCATTGTTTATCCAGTCAACATTCAGGAGCCAGTTGTTCAGTTTCCATGAAGTTGTGCATTTTTGAGTTATTTTCTGAATCCTGAGATCTAAATTAATTGCATTGTGGTCTGAGAGGCTGTTTGTTATGATTCTCTTTTTTTTTTTTGCATTTGCTGAGGAGTGATTTACTTCCAATTATGTGGTCAATTTTAGAGTAAGTGTGATGTGGTGCTGAGAAGAATGTTTATTCTATGTCTGTGGGGTGAGGAGTTCTGTAGATGTCTATTAGGTCCTCTTGTTCCAGTTCTGCATTCAGGTCCTGTACATCCTTGTTGATTTTCTGTCTTGTTGATCTGTCTAATGTTGACAGTGGAATGTTAAAGTCTCTCACTATTTTTGTGCGGGAGTCTGAGTCTCGTTGTAGGTCATTATGAACTTGCTTTATGTATCTGTGTGCTCCTGTATTGGGTGCATATATATTTAGTATAGTTAGCTTTTCTTGTTGTATTGATCCTTCACCATTTTGTAGTGTCCTTCTTTGTCTCTTCTGATCTTTGTCAGTATAATATCGATTTTGTCAGAGGCTAAAATTGTAACCTCTGCTTTTTTTTACTCTCCATTTGCTTGGTAGATATTCTCCCATCCCTTTATTTTGAGTCTATGTGTGTCTTTGCATGTGAGATGGGTCTCCTGAATACAGCACACCGATCGGTTTTGAATTTTTACCCAGTTTGCTAGTCTGTGTCTTTTGATTGGGGCATTTAGGCCATTTATATTTAATGTTCATATTGTTATGTGTGCATTTGATCTTGCCATTTTGTTACTGGTTGTTTGTTTTGCTCATTGGTCAATGCAGTTTCCTCATTGCATCATTGGTCTTTACCATTTGGTTTGTTTTTGCAGTAGCTGGTACTGGATGTTTTTTTTCAGTGTTTAGTGCTTCCTTCAGGAGCTCTTCTTGGGCAGGTCTGGTGGCAATGAAATCTCTCAGTAATTGCTTGTCCGTAAAGGATTTTATTTCTCCTTCACTTATGAAGCTTAGTTTGGCTGGATATGAGATTCTGGGTTGAAAGTTCTTTTCTTTAAGGACGTTGAATATTGGTCCCCACTCTCTTCTGGCTTGTAGGATTTCTTCTGAGAGATCTTCTGTGAGTCTGATGGGCTTTCCTTTGTGTGTGACCTGAACTTTCTCTCTTGATGCCCTTACCATTTTTTCCTTCATTTCAACCCTGATGAATCTGATGATTATATGCCTTGGGGTTGCTCTTCTTGAGGAGTATCTCTGAGGTGTTCTTCGTATTTCCTGTATTTGAATGTTGGCCTGCCTCGCTAGGTTGGGGAAGTTATTCTGGATAATATTTTTGAAGAGTGTTTTCCAGCTTGGATTCATCTTCCCTGTCCTCTTCAGGTACACCGATCAAGTGTAGATTAAGTCTTTTCACATAATCCCATATCTCTTGGGGGCTTTGTTCATTTCATTTCACTCTTTTTTCTCTTTTTTGCCTTCTTTTTTTATTTCATTGAGTTGATCTTTGATCTCTGATATCCTTTCTTCTTGATTGATTCAGCTGTTTAAACTTGTGTATGCTTCTTGAAGTTCTCTTGCTGTGTTTTTCAGCTCCATCAAGTCATTTATGTTCTTCTCTAGGCTAGTTATTCTAGTTAGCATTTCATCTAACCTTTTTTCAAGGTTCTTAGTTTCTTTGCATTGGGTTAAAACATGTTCTTTTAGCTTAGAGAAGTTTGTTATTACCCATTTTCTGAAGCCTGCTTCTGTCAGTTTGTCAGAATGGTTTTCTGACCTGTTTTGTTGGTATGCTGGTGAGTTGTTGTGGTATCTCTGGGGAGGAGAGTTGTTCTCGACTTTGAGGTTTTCACCCTTTTTGTGCTGGTTTCTTCCCATCTTCTCTGAGTGGACGTCCCTTCTGTTAACGTTGGGGTTATTTCTCCTTTATGAGGCTTTTTTTTTTTTTTTTTTTTTTTAACACAGGTGTCAGTGTGCCACTTGAGACAGTTTGTCCATTGTCTGCCAGTGGAGGTGCTGCTGGTCTGCCTTGTTCTCAGCCAGGCTGCTGTTTATTCTTTGCCTGGTTTTTGTACTAGTGGCGTTAGCCCCGCCTTCCATATGGCCGGCTCTTTCCCTCTGCTGAGCCCACTATTCCTAGGTGGAAAATGTGTTAACTGCAAAACTTTCTGGGGGAGAGGGACTCCTGTTGCTGGATCTTGTTGGGGGAGGGGCCTGTCTGGTGGTATCCCCCTAACCCCCGGCTTTCAAGTTTCCCTTCTGTGGAATGGGCAGTTCCTTTTCACAAGCTTTCTTGGTATTAGTCCAAATCTCCACCCTGGTCTGTGCTAACAAGACACTGGTCTCTTGTATGTTCAGATTTTTAAAGAAACCATCAAATAGTTTTCCAAAGGTATTGTACCATTTTATACCTTCTCCAAAAGTGTATGAAAGTTCCAATTTCTTTGAGTCTTGACTAGAATTTAATATTGTGTTTGTATGTGTGTAACTTTTAGCTATTCTGATGAGTGTGCAGTGTTATCTCATTAGAGTTTTAATGGGCATTTCCCTGATGATTAATTGTGTTGTGCATCTTTTCATGGCTTATTTTGCCATCTGTAGATTTCCTTTTGTGAAAATTATTTAAATATTCTGCTATTTTTATTGGGTTATTTGTCATCCTTTTAGTAAGTAGAGTTATTTTTATATTCTGGATGCAAGCCCATTATCAGACAGATGCATTATGAATATTTCTTCCCAGCTGGGCTTGCATTTTTATTTTCTTAAGTATATGAAAGACTTAAGTATATCAGAGTTTAAAATATGTATATTTTAAAATTTGACTAAACCAAAATTATATATTTTTCTATTAGAGTTTGTGTTTTTAGTGTCCTATCTAAGAAATCTTTCCCAAACCAAGGTCCTCATCAACCTGCTTGTATTTATTTTCAGAGTCCTCTGGTTGTTGCCATTGAATTTTATCTGAAATTTTTGGTAATTATGGGTAGAGGTAGGCTAAGTGGCCTTTTCCCATCTTGGGTGCTTATCTTCTAATAGTATTAATATTTTTGAAACACCAAGAACAACTGAAAAAAGAAATCTACTTCGGTAAAGGAATCCCTGCCCTCACTTAATTGAGGTCATCTTGTTTGAGAGAATAGAACTTAAAGATGTTCTGGAAGCATCAGAAAATAACTTGAATATATAGGAAGCAGTACATAATAAAGGTTCATATTTGAACTTATTTTAATAAAGCCTCACTTTTCCTTGTTGCCTGAATTATTGCCTGGTAATATATGACACCTAAAAGAGGTTATTGTTTAAGTCACAATACTAGTATAAAATTCTGTAATCCAGTCTGATTTGCATATTATATTTCTTAAAGTATTCTTTCACTTGTATTGTCTAGTACTGAAACCATAACCTCATATACCAAATGTGCACTTGGTGGGAGTAGAGGGGACAGGAGGAGATGGATAATGCTGCTTCTCCCATTTAGGACAGCATTTCTGCACCAGGGATTACCACATATTCTAAGCAATTTTGTCGAGGAAGGCAAAATCAATACTCACCTCTTGCAATAGGACATTGATCCCATTTGAATGGATACTCAGAAGTCTATTCGTGAATTTATTTCATTCCAACTCTTGCTTCTTTTAAGACAGACAGAAGGATTTCATGTGGCAGGTACCAGTCCTAAGAGATTCTATTTTGTATTTCAAGGACATTAATCCATAAAAATGTGTCTCTTGATCGTCATTTTTTAGCAAGAGGTATGGATTTCATAAGGATATGTTTCTAAGAATGTAAATATTTAGAGCTTGCTCAGTTTTACTGTGTGTAGGTGGGGGAGGTGTGGACCTCGGGGGGAGACAGAGACGTTTACCATTATAGCACACAATGGAAGGACTATAAGGATAACAATACCAGCCTGATTAGTTTTTAGTGTATAACTGTCCATTACACAAAATGTTCACAGGTTTCTGGAAAGCAAATTGCTGATCTCAGCTTAAACTAGTTTTGATTGAAAGGGATCAGAACCTAGGCAACATAATGAGACCCTGTCTCTACAAAAATATAAACACATAAAAATAAAAAAAAAAATTGGCCCAGTGTGGTGACACATGCCTGTAGTCGCAGCTACTTGGGAAGCTGAGGTGGGAGGATCACTTGAGACCAGGAGTTCAAGGCTGGAGTGAGCCATGATTGCACACCTGCACTCCAGCCTGGGTGACAGAGCAAGACACTATCTCAAAAAAAAATAAATAAATAAGAAAAAGAAAGGGATCAGTAGCAAGTTTGTTAAATCTTCCCAAATGTGTTTCAAATGTTAAAATGAAAAATAAGTGCATCACAATTTTATTATTATTTAGAGGTTTAAAGAAATACACTACAAATGATATTTTTTGCTTTAAGTCATTTTTAAGTGAATGGGAATTATATAGGTGATAGTAACATGATTTTCATATGACATTTGATTATTACTGCTCAAGGGTTTAGGGACTGGGAAAATATATAAAAATATAGGTCTCTTATAATAGTTTTCTTGGTTGTGAAAAATAATGATGCTACTTTCTCTTGGTTATGCTTCTCCTGAGTAATACCTCTCTTTTTCCTTGATGAAGATCAATGTAATAACCTAGACTGGCAGTCGTGCATTTCACAATCTCTGTTTTTGATTTTTATCTTCACAAGTGAAAAGAGACAGTTTGTTTCCCAGATGGCAGAGCTCCACAGATGCCACAGTGTAGTTAAGTTATGTATACACAATGAATTCTTTTTTAGTCATAACCAATATTATTCCAGCTAAAGCAGGTATTCCATGTACTTATAATGGCAAGAAATTCTAAATCAGTGATATTTAGAGATTCCAAGCCACATTAACACTTTTCTGCTCAGTTTTCATTTTTAAAGTGGCCAACTTTTTAAGTGACTCATATTATCTGTTTTGCAGTGCAGCAGAAAATATGTCTCATAAAACACATGCTTTTTATACACTGCATAATTGTCTGCCATACTTTCTCTTTACCTAGCACATATGCTAAGAGGAGGAATTTCTTGGAATAATCCTGAAATGATCTATTTCTTGCCCTGCCTCTCCTAAAGCCCTATGGACAAGATAGACACCAGACCCAGAGGACTTCACTAGTAACATATGTATATATAAAGTTAAGAAATAATTCTAGTATGTACAAATTTGTCTAGAGAATAGCAAAAGAAATCATAATAGCAAAAGCTAAAAAGAATGGTATGAGGAAAATATATTCACAATCTTATGTGTGAATATAGAGGCAGAAAAATAATATCCTCAACTAAACACCCCTAATAATCTTAGGAATATGTTTTTCATTTCTCAATGAAAATAGCTCAATGGAAGCCTAACGTTTTAAAATTTTTCCTTCTGACCACAATTTCTGGGCTTTTCACTTCTCTTGTTCTTTTTTAAACATTTATTTATTGTACTTTAAGTTCTAGGATACATGTGCAGGTTTGTTACATAGGTATACATGTGCTATGGTGGTTTGCTGCATCCATCACGCCATCATCTACATTAGGTATTTCTCCTAATGTTATCCCTTCCCTAGCTCCCCCACCCCCCCAACAGGCTCCAGTGTGTGACATTCCCCTCCCTGTGTCTATGTGTTCTCATTGTTCAACACCCACTTATGAGTGAGAACATGCAGTGTTTGTTTTTCTGTTCTTGTGTTAGTTTACTGAGAATGATGGTTTCCAGCTTCATCCATGTCCCTGCAAAGGACATGAACTCATCCTTCTTTATGGCTGCATAGTATTCCATGGTGTATATGTGCCACGTTTTCTTTATCCAGTCTATCATTGATGGGCATTTATGTCTTTAAGTTTCATCTTGACTTGATTTCATGATGGCTTCTTGATGTCTTCCTTTTTATGCCATTCTCCATCCTTCTTTCATGTCACTGGCCTCTCTAACCTGGGCCACATGTTGAATTACTTCTGAGTGCTTATCTTCTTACTTTTTGTAAGAACAAATAGGGATCATAACTGATTCCATGAAAGATTCTTGGTTTCTGATTTTAAATTGGACATCAAATATACTTTATAATCCTTTTTAAAATCTCTATTTGCATAATGGACTACAATGCATTCACCAGAATTAGTCTTTAATCTTTTTCTCCTTTCATGTAAATTTTGGCTACTCTCCTATATTTAATTTATCCATATATGTAAATTCTCCTATTGCTATATTCATAAATTAGGCCCACAGATATAGAGGCCTAACAGTTATGCCTAACAAGACACCTGGCACATGCTTCAAATGCAACATATTTACAATAATACTCATTCAGTCTACTTTTTAACTTACTGATATCTGTTATTTCTCTTTCTCCTTTCCCCTCTGAGCCAAAGGACTGTGAGACCATTTATTCTACCTCTGGAATGGTTCTTTGTCCTTCTTCTCCTTTCTTGTCTCACTCTAACAAGTCTGTGCAGGCCTGCTTTATTTCTTTTCTGTACAATGTAATAGTCTTTCAGTGGATCTTGGTATTAATAGCTTTTTTCACTTCCAGCAAATTGTAACACCAGAACAATCTTCTAAAATGAATCTGATTATGCAGTTCCTCTCCTTGGAAGCCTTCAATTTTCTTCATAGTCTGTCCAATATTTTTTTAAAAAAATTCCTACCCAAAGCATTATTTTTTAAAAGGAAAACAAAAACTCAAAAAGCCAGAAATATCCTTTTTTTTTTCTATTTACACCTCAGGAGATACATGTGCAGGTGTGTTACATGGGTAAATTTCGTGTCACTGAGGCTTCGTGTATGAGTGATCCCATCACCAATGTGAGCATAGTACCCTAAAGGTAGCCTTCCAGTTCACACCCCCTCCCCAACATTCCCTGTCAAACAGTTCTCAGTGTCTATTGTTCCCTTCTTTGTGTCCCTGTATAGTCAATGTTTAGCTTCCATTTATAAGTGAGAACATGATATTTGATTTTCTGTTCCCATATTAGTTCACTTAAAATAATGGCCTCCAGCTGTATCCATATTGCTACAAAAGATATGATTTCCTTCTCTTTTGTGGCTGCATCGTATTCCATGGTGTATATGCACCACATTTTCTCTATCCAGTCCACCATTGTTGGGCATGTTGGTTGATTCCATGTCTTTGCTATCACGACTAGTCCTGTGATGAAAGTAAGAGTGTATGTGGCTTTTTAGTGGAACTATTTCTTTCTTTTCTTTTTTTTTTTAAGGTTTAAATTTATTTATAAGATAATTTTAAATGATTAAAATCTAATAAATAATACATTGGATGTGTATTCACTAATAAAGAGTTGAGGGTCAAAGTTTATCTCTTCAGGTTAGGTTTGTTTGGCTACAATATGTGTTTCTGAAATGAGAATTAGTAAAATTAGCTCATATGGGATGGGCAAGTTGGGAACAACGTGAAAATGCTGAGGTCTCCATGGTTTATCACTTCTTCCAGCATGTTAATGCTTTGCATTCTCAAGTACAGTAACAGCAGCAAATTGGAAAGTAAGTGCAGGGTTGAAGGCAGCAAGCCACAGAGGAGCCCAGTTTTGTATTTTCACATCCAGCTTTCCTCTTCCTCGTTTGGCCCTGCACTCTGTCTTGGATGTGCCTATTGAGAGTGATGCTCTCAGATCTTTATGCAGTTTTCTCTTGTCTATATTGTTTAGCAACCTCAACTTTCCTAATATCTACTTCTGTCAAGTTACTATCACTTTTTCTTAAGGTAACGTCTTATTTTTTTTTAACATATATTTTATTGCGTTTTAGGTTTTGGGGTACATGTGAAGAACATGCAAGATTGTTGCATAGGTACATACATGGCAATGTGGTTTGCTGGCTTTCTCCCCATCACCTATATCTGGCATTTCTCCCCATGTTATCCCCTCCCCAATACCCCAACCCCCACCGTCCCTCCCTAGCTCCCCCACACAGACCCCAGTGTGTTATTATAAGGACACATGCACACGAATGTTCATTGCAGCACTGTTTATAATAGCAAAGACCTGGAACCAACCCAAATGCCCATTTATGATAGACTGGACAGGGAAAATGTGGCACATATACACCATGGAATACTATGCAGCCATAGGAAACGATGAGTTCGTGTCCTTTGTAGGGACATGGATGAACCTGGAAACTATCATTCTCAGCAAACTGACACAAGAACAGAAAATCAGACACTGCATGTTCTCACTCATAGGCAGGTGTTGAACAATGAGAACACATGGACAGAGGGAGGGTAGCATCACACACTGGGGAACTATTTCTTTACCTATGCCCAATGGTGAGATTGCTAGGCCAAAAGGTAGTTGTGTTTTAAGTTCTTTGAGAAATAGCCAAACACTTTTCCAAAGGGGTTGAACTAATTTATATTCCGATCAGCAATGTATAACAATTTCCTTTTCTCTGCAGTGGCTATTCGGGGCATACCCTTCTCTCTGTGATGGCAGTGAATCAGTATGACAAGATAATAGCCATTTTAATAATAACCATTCTGACTTGTGTGAGATGGTATCTCCTTGTAGTTTTGATTTCTATTCCTCTGATAATTAGTGATAATGAGGAATTAAACAATATATTTGTTGGCCACACGTAATTCTTCTTTTTAGAAGTATTTATTCATGTCCTTTGCCCACTTTTAATGGGGTTATTTGATTATTGCTTGTTGATTTGTTTCATTTTCTAATAGATTATGGACATTAGACCATTTTCAGATGCATACTTAGCAAATGTTTTCTCCCATTCTGTAGACTGTTTACTTTGAATATAGTTTCTTTTGCTATGCAGAAGCTGTTTAGTTCAGTTAGGTCCTGTTTGTCATATTTGTTTTTGTTGCAATCACTATTGGGGACTTAGTTATAAATTTTTTTTTCCAAAACTAATGTTCAGAATGGTATTTCCTAGGTTGCCTTCTAGAGCTTTTGTTGTTTTTGGTCTTACTTTTAAATCTTTAATCCTTCTTGAGGTAATTTTTGTATACAGTGTAAGGAAGTGATTTTGCATATGGCTACCCAGTTATACCCAACCATTTATTTAAGAGGGAGTCCTTTTACCTGTTGCTTATTTTTGTTGACTTTGTCAAAGATTAGATGGTTGTAGGTATGTGACGCTATTTCTGCGTTCTGTATCCTGTTCTATTGACCTATGTGTCTGGTTTTGTATCAATACCATGTTATTTTGGTAACTGAAAATTTGTAGCATAGTTTGAAGTTGAGTGTCTGATACTTCCTGCTTTGTTCTTTTTGTTTAGGATTGCATTGGTGATTTTAGTTCTTTTTTGGTTCCATGTAAATAGTAGTATAGTTTTTTCTGATTCTATAAAAATGATGTTAGTAGTTTGATAGGAATAGTATTGACTCTGTAAATTGCTTTGGACAGTATGGCCATTTTGACAATATTGATTCTTTCTATCCATGAGCCTGGAATGTTTTTTTTCATTTGTTTGTGATATCTCTGATTTCTTTCAGCAGTGTTTTGTAATTCTCTTTGTAGAGATCCTTCATGTTCTGGGTATTTTGTTTGTGTGTGTGGCAATTGTGAATGGGATTCCATTCTTGCTATGGCTCTCAGCTTGTCTGTTTTTGGTCTATAGGAATGCTAGTGATTTTTGTACGTTGATTTTGTATCCTGAACTTTTGCTGAAGTTGTTTATCAGCTGAAGGAGATTTGGACCAAGACTTTAGGATTTTCTTTGTATAGAATTATATTGTTTGCAGTCAGAAACAGTTTGACTTCCTCTCTTCCTATTTGGATGCATTGTCTTTCTTTTGCCTGATTGCTCTGGCTAGGACATCCAGTACTATATTGAATAGAAGTTGTGAGAGTGGGCATCCTTGTCTTTTTCTGGTTCTCCAGGGAAATGCTTTCAGCTTTTACTTGTTCAGTATGATGGAGGCTGTTCGTTTGTTATAGATGGCTCTTTTATTTTGAGATTTGTTCCTTCAGTGACTAATTGTTGAAGGGTTTCAACATGAAGGGATGTTAAATTATATCAAAAACCTTTTCTGTGTTTATTAAGATAATCATGGGTTTTGTTTTTAGTTCTGTTTATGTTATGAATCACATTTATTGATTTCCATATGATGAACCAACCTTATACCTGGCAATAAAGCCTACTTGATTGTGATGAATTAGCTTTTTGATGTGCTAATGGATTTGATTTGCTAGTATTTGTTGAGAATTTTTGCATCTATGGTTATCAAGTATATTCGCCTAAAGTTTTCTTTTACCGTTGTATCTTTGCCAAGTTTTCATATCAGAATGATGCTGGCCTCATAGAATCAGTTAGGGAGATGTCCCTTCTCCTCAGAATTTTTTTTAATATTTTCAGTAGGAATGGTACCAGCTCTTCTTTGTACAGCTGGTAAAATTCAGCTATGAATATGTCTAGTCCTGGACTTTTTCTCTTTGGTAGGCTTCTTATTACTGATTCAGTTTTGGATTCATTGTGTTCAGGGTTGTAATTTCTTCCTGGTTCAATCTCGGAAGATTATAAATTTCTAAGAATTTATCCATTTTTCTAGGTTTCCTAGTTTGTGTACATAAAAGTATTTGTGTACATAAGAGTATTTATCTGAAGGATGTTTGTATTTCTGTGAAGTCAGTGGTAATGCCCCCTATGTCATTTCTGGTTGTGCTTATTTAGATCTTTTCTTTTTTTCTGTACTAGTCTAGATAGTGGTATATTAATCTTATTTATTTTTTCAAAGAACAAATTCCCAGATTTGTTGTCCTATTTCTCCACATCCTCTCCAGCATCTGTTGTCTCCTAATTTTTTAATGATTTCCATTCTAACTGGCATGAGATGGTATCCTTTGAATAGTTTTTTATGTCTTAATTTCCTTTAGTTCAGCTATGATTTTGGTTACTTTTTTTCTTCTGCTATTTTGAGGGCTGATTTGCTCTTGTATCTCTAGTTCGACTATGTGTGATATTAGGTTGTTAATTTGAGATGTTTCTAAGTTTTTCTGTGTGCATTCAGCTCTTTTTATTTATTTATTTGTTATACTTTAAGTTCTGGGGTACATGTGCAGAACGTGCAGGTCTGTTACATAGGTATACACATACTATGGTGGTTTGCTGCATCCATCACCCTGTCATTTACATTAGGTATTTCTCCAAATGCTATACCTCCCCTAGCCTCCAACCTCTTGACAGGCCCTGGTATGTGATGTCCCCCTTCCTATGTCCATGTGTTCTCATTGTTCAACACCCACTATGAGTGAGAACATATGGTGTTCGCTTTTCTGTTCTTGAGACAGTTTGCTAAGAATAATGGTTTCTAGCTTCATCCATGTCCCTGCAAAACACATTAACTCATTCTTTTTTATGGCTGCATAGTATTCCATGGTGTGTATGTGCCACATTTTCTTTATCCAGTCTATCATTGATGGGCATTTGGGTTGCTTCCAAGTCTTTGCTATTGTAAACAGTGCCACAATAAACACACATGTGTATGTGTCTTTATAATAGAATAATTTACAATCCTTTGGATATATACCCAGTAGTGGGACTCTGGGTCAAATGGTATTTCTAGTTCTATATTTTTGAGGAATTGCCACACTGTCTTCCACAATGTTTGAACTAATTTACACTCCCACCAACAGTGTAAAAGTGTTCCTATTTCTCCACATCTTCTCCAGCATCTGTTGTCTCCTCATTTTTTAATAATTGCCATTCTAACTGGCATGACATGGTATCTTAATGTGGTTTTGATTTGCATTTCTCTAATGACAAGTGATGATGAGCTTTTTTTCATGTGTTTGTTGGCTGCATAAATGTCTTATTTTGACAAGTGTCTGTTCATATCCTTTGCCCACCTTTTGATGGGGTTGTTTTTTCTTGTAAATCTGTTTAAGTTCTTTGTAAATTCTGGATATTAGCCCTTTGTCAAATGGGTAGATTTTAAAAATTATTAATTATTTGCCCATTCTGTTGGTTGCTGGTTAACTCTAATGATAGTTTCTTTTGCTGTGCAGACACTCTTATGTTTAATTAGATCTCATGTGCCTATGTTGGCTTTTGTTGCCATTGCTTTTGGTGTTTTACTCATGAAGTCCTTGCCCATGCCTATGTCCTGAATGGTATTGTCTAGATTTTGTTCCAGGTTTTTTATGGTGTTAGGTCTTATGTTTAAGTCTTTAATCCATCTGGAGCTAATTTTTATACAAGATGTGAGGAAGGGATCCAGTTTCAGCTCTCTGCAAATGGTTAGCCAGTTTTCCCAACACTATTTATTAAATAGGGAGTCCTTTTTCCATTGCTTGTTTTTGTCAGGTTTATTAAAGATCAGATAGTTGTAGATGTGTGGCATTATTTCTGATGCCTCTGTTCTGTTCCACTGGTCTATATCCCTGTTTTGATACCAATACCATGCTGTTTTAATTACTGTAGCCTTGTAGTATAATTTGAAGTCAGGTAGCATGATGCCTCCAATTTTTTTTTTTTTTTGCTTAGAATTATCTTGGCAATGCTGGGTCTTTTTTGGTTCCATATGAAAATTAAAGTGTTTTTTTTTTCCAATTCTGTGAAGAAAGTCAATGGTAGCTTGATGGGGATAGAATTGAATCTATAAATTACTTTGGGCAGTATGGCCATTTTCACAGTATTGATTCTTCCTATCCATGACCAGGAAATATTTTTCCATTTGTTTGTGTCCTCTCTTTTTTCCTTGAGCAGTAGTTTGTAGTTCTCCTTGAAGAGATCCTCCATATCCGTTGTAAGTTGTATTCCTAGATATTTTATTCTCTTTGTAGAGTCGTGAATGGGCATTCACTCATGATTTGGCTCTCTGTCTGTTATTGGAATATAAGAATGCTTGTGATTTTTGCACGTTGATTTTGTATGTTGAGACTTTGCTGAAGTTACTTATCATTTTAAGGGGATTTTGGGCTAAAACAGTGGGTTCTTCTAAATATACAATCACGTAGTCCATAAATAGAGACAATTTGATTTCCTCTTTTCCTAATTGAATACCCTTTAATTCTTTTTCTTCTCTGATTGCCCTGGCCAGAACTTCCAATACTATGTTGAGTAGGAGTGGTGGCAGAGGGCATCCTTGTCTTGTCCTGGTTTTTACACAGAATGCTTTCAGGTTTTGCCTTTTCAGTATGATATTGGCTGTGGGTTTGTCACAAATAGCTCTTATTATTTTGAGATATATTCCATCAACACCTAGTTTATTGAGAGTTTTTAGCATAAAGGGCTGTTGAATTTTGTCAAAGGTCTTCTCTGCATCTATTGATAAAATCATGTGGTTTTTGTCTTTGGTTCTGTTTATGATTTGATACGTTTATTGATTTGCCAGCCTTGGATCGCAGGGATAAAGCTGACTTGATCATGATGGATAAGCTTTTTGATGTGCTATTGAATTCAGTTTTCCAGTATTTTATTGAGGATTTTTGCATCAATGTTCATCATGGATATTGGCCTGAAATTTTCTTTTTCAGTTGTGTCTGCCAGGTTTTGATATCAGGATGATGATGTTCTCATAAAATGAGTTAGAAAAGATTCCCTCTTTTTGTATTGTTTGAAATAGTTTCAGAAGGAATGGTACTAGCTCCTTTTGTTCCTCTGGTAGAATTTGGCTGTGAACCTGTCTGTTCTGGACTTTTTTTGGTTGGTAGGCCATTAATTGCTGCCTCAATTTCAGACCTTGTTATTGGTCTATTCATGGATTTGGCTTCTTCCTGGTTCAGTCATGGGAGGGTGTAAGTGTTCAGGAATTTATTCATTTCTTCTACATTTTCTGGTTTATTTGCATAGAGGTATTTATAGTATTCTCTGATGGTAGTTTGTATGTCTGTGGGATCAGTAGTGATATCCCCTTTATCATTTTTTATTGTGTCTATTTGGTTGTTCTCTCTTTTATTCTTTATTAGTCTGGCTGGTGGTCTATCTATTTTGTTGATCTTTCAAAAAACCACCTCCTGGATTCACTGAGTTTTTGAAGGGTTTTTTATGTCTCTATCTTCTTCAGTTCTGCTCTAATCTTAGTTATTTCTTGTTTTCTGCTAGCTTTTGAATTTGTTTGTTCTTGCTCCTCTGGTTCTTTTAATTGTGATATTAGGGTGTTGCTTTTAGATATTTCCTTCTTTCTCTTGTGGGCATTTAATATTATAAATTTCCCTCTACTTACTGCTTTAAGTGTGTCCCAGATATTCTCGTATGTTGTGTCTTGGGTTTCATTGGTTTCAATTAACATCTTTATTTCTGCCTTCATTTCATTATTTTTCAAGTAGTCATTCAGGAGCAGGTTGTTCAGTTTCCTTGCAGTTGCATGGTTTTGAATGAGTTTCTTAATCCCAAGTTCTAATTTGATTGCACTGTGGTCTGAGAGGCTGTTTGTTATGATTTCCATTCTTTTGCATTTTCTGAGGAGTGTTTTACTTCCAGTTATGTGGTCAGTTTTAGAATAAGTGGGATGTGATGCTAAGGAGAATGTATATTCTGTAGATTTAGAGTGGAAAGTTCTGTAGATGTCTATTAGGTCTGGTTGGTCCAGATCTGAGTTCAAGTCCTAGATATCTTTGTGGGTACAGCTTCAGCAGACTTAAACATCCCTGCCTGGCAGGCCTAAAGAGATCAGTGGATTTCCCAGCACAGCGTTTAAGCTCTGATAAGGGACAGACTGCCTCCACAAGTGGCTCCCTGAACCCCGTGTATCCTGACTGGGAGACACCTCCCAGCAGGGCCTGACAGACACCTCATACAGGAGAGCTCTGGCTGGCATCTGGCAGGTACCTTTCCGGGACAAAGCTACCAGAGGAAGAAAAGACAGCAATCTTTGCTCTTCTGCAGCCCCCTGCTGGTGATTCCCAGGCAAGAAAGGTCTGGAGTGGACCTCCAGCAGACCTGCAGCAGAGAGCCCTGACTGTTAGAAGGAAAACTAAAAATCCGAAAGAAATAGTTTTAAAAAAATCAACAGAAAGGATTTTCACTCAGAGACCCCATACAAAGGTCACCAACTTCAAAGATCAAAGGTAGATAAGTCTACAAAGATGGGAAGAACCACCGCTAAAAGTTTGAAAATTCCAAAAACCGGAATGCCTCTTCTCTTTCAAGGGATCACAACTCCTCACCAGCAAGGGAACAAACTAGATGGAGAATGAGTTTGACACATTGACAGAAGCATGGTCAGAAGGTGGGTAATAACAAACTCCAAGGTAAAGGACTATGTTCTAACCCAATGCAAGGAAGCTAAGAATCTTGAAAAAGGTTAGACAAAATGCTAATTAGAATAACCAGTGTAGAGAAGAACATAAATGACCTTATGGAGCTGAAAAACACAGCATGAGAACTTCCTGAAGCATATACAAGTTTCATTAGCCAAATTGATCAAGCAGAAAAAATGATATCAGAGATTGAAGACCAACTCAATGAAATAAAGCAAGAAGACAAGATTAAAGAAAAAAGAGTGAAAAGAAATGAACAAAGCCTCCAAGAAATATGGGATTATGTGAAAAGACCTAATCTACATTTGATTGGTGTACCTGAAAGTGACGGAGAGAATAAAATCAAGTTGGAAAACACTCTTCAGGATATGTCCAGGAGAACTTCCCTAACCTAGCAAGGCAGGCCAACATTTAAATTCAGGAAATATAGAGAACACCACAAGTACTCCTTGAGAAGAACAACCTCAAGAAACATAATTGTCAGATTCACTAGGGTTGAAATTAAGGAAAAATATGCTAAGGGCAGCCAGAGAGAAATGTTGGATTACCCTCAAAGGGAAGCCCGTTAGACTCAACAGCGTATCTCTCAGCAGAAGCTCTACAAGCCAGAAGAGAGTAGGGGCCAATATTCAGCATTCTTAAAGAAAAGAATTTTCAACCCAGAATTTCATATCCAGGGAATCTAAGCTTCATAAGCTAAGGATAAATAAAATCCTTTTAGACAAGCAACTGCTGAGAGATTTTGTCACCACCAAACTTGCCTTAGAAGAGCTCCTGAAGGAAGCACTAAACATGGAAAGGAACAACTGGTACCAGCCACTGCAAAAACATACCAAATTGTAAAGACCACCGACACTATTAAAAAGCTACACCAACTAGTGAGCAAAACAACCAGCTAGCATCATACTGGCAGGATCAGATTCACACATAACAATATTAACCCTAAATGTAAATGGGCTAAATGCCCCAACTAAAAGACAAAGACTGGCAAATCGGATAAAGAGTCAAGACCAATTGGTGTGCTGTATTCAGCATTCGCTCTTAAACTTTCCTCTTAACACTTTACCTACTTTATCTGTGTCCCACAGATTCTGGTATGTTATATCTTTGTTTTCATTAGTTTCAAAGAATTTCTTGATTTCTGCATTAATTTTATTGTTGACCTAAAAGTCATTCAGGAGCAGGTTGTATAATTTCCATGTAATTGTATGGTTTGGAGTGGTTTTTATTCTTTTTTTAAAGTATTGATTCTATTTTTATTGCACTGTATTTTGAGAGTATGGTTTGTATTTCTTTACAATTGTCTGAGAATGTTTTACAACCAATTGCATGGTCAGTTTTAGAATATGTGCCATGTGCAGATGAGATGGATCTATATTTTGCTGTTTTGGAGTGAAGTGTTATATAGATGTCTGTTAGGTTCATTGAGTCAAGAGTCAAGTTCAGGTCCCAGATATGTTTGTTAGTTTTCTGCCTCAGTGATCTGTCTAGTACTGTCAGTGGGGGTGTTAGAGTCTCCCACTGTATTGTGTGATTATCTAATTCTTCTCAAAAATCTCTAAAAACATGCTTTATGAATCTGGGTGCTCCTGTGTTGGGTGCTTATGTATTTAGGATTGTTAGGTATTCCTGTTAAATTGAACGATTTGCCATTATGTAATTTCTTTCTTTGTCTTTTTTGATCATTGTTGGTTTAAAATCTGTTTTGTCTCATATTGGAATTGCAACTTCTGCTTTTTCTGTTTTCTGTTTGCTTGGTAGATTTTTTTCCATCCCTTTACTTTCAGCTTATGGTGTCATTCCTTGTGAGATGGGTCTCTTGAAGACAGCATACAGTTGGGTCTTGCTTCTTTATCCAACTTATGACTCTGTGCCTTTCAATTGGGGCATTTTACCTGTTTTTTTACATTCAAGGTTAATATTCATACGTGCAGATATGATCCTGTCATTGTGTTGTTAGCTGGCCATTATGCAGACTTGATTATGTAGTTGCCTTATAGTGTCAATGGTCTATGTATGTAGGTGTTTTTGTGGTGACTTGTAATGGTCTTTCCATATTTAGAACCCCATTCAGGACCTCTTTTCAGGCAGTCCTGGTCATAATGAATTCCCTTAGCATCTGCTTTTCTGAAAAGGATCCTATTTGTCCTTCACTCATGAATCTTTGTTTGGCTGAATATGAAACTTATTTAAAATATCATTTCTTTAATGATGCTAATTATAGCCCCCCAATGTCTTCTGGCTTATAGGATTTCTGATGAAAGGTCTGCTGTTAACCTGATGGAGTTCCCTTTTTAAGTAACCTTCTCCTTCTCTTTAGATGACTTTAACATTTTTTCTTTCATGTGTACCTTGGAGAATCTGATGATTATGTGTTTAGGGGATTGCCATCTTGTATAGTATAATACAAGGGTTCTCTGAATTTATTGAATTTGAATGTCAACCTCCTTAGCAAAACTGGGGAAATTTTTGTAGATGATATCATCTCCTCAAGTATGTTTTCCAAGTTGTTTTCTCTCCCTGTCTTTCAGGGATGGCAATGAGTCATAGATCTGGTCTCTTTATATAATACCATATTTCTTGGAGGTTTTGTTTATTCTTCTTCATTCATTTTTTCAATTTTATCTTACTGAGTTAATTTGGTGAACAGTCTTCCAGCTCCCAGATTCTTTCCTCAGGTTGGTCTGTTCTTCTGTTAATATTACAATTGTATTATGAAATTACTGAAGTGAGTTTTTTATCTCTGTCACATCATCTTGGTTCTTTCTTAAAATGACCATTTTGTCTTTCAGCTCCTCTATCATTTTGTATACCTTAGATTCCTTGGATTGGGTTTCAGTGTTCTCCTTAATGTCAATGATCTTTGTTCCTATCCATATTCTGAAGTCTATGTCTATTATTTCAGCCATTTCAGCCTGATTAAGAACCATTGGTGGATAACTAAAATGTTTATTTTTTAGGTAAGAAGACACTCTGATCTTTTGGGTTGTCAGAGTTCTTGCACTAGATTTTTTCTTATCTGTGTTGGCTGATATTCCTTTAGTCTTTGAAGCTGCTGTGCTTTGAACCAGGTTTTTGGCTTTTATCTTCTTTGATGTCCTTGCAGGTTTGATTGTGATATAAGGTGGGTTTTGTTGACTAGCTTTTAGGGGATTTCTGAAAGATTGTAGGGGGCCAAGAGTTAACTCAGCTCTCCTGGGCCACATGATCTAACTCTTTGGGGCTTACACCAGGCCCATGGCTTTGTTCTCTGGCCCCTTGAGGTAGGAGCCTGCTGTGCTGGATTGGATTAGGTATTCTTAGTCTGCTGGCTGCAATACTCTGATAGAGGGGTGCCAGACAAAGTGCTTTGTTGAGCAGTGGAGTTGGATCCATGCTTGCTCATGCTTGTCAGCAGCTGCAGCAGTGTGGCAAAGGTGCGTGTGCATTGGCTGGGAAGGGGCATCTGCAGAGAAAGGATTGACAGCATTTATTCTAGTACTTGGGATGGCAGTCGTAGTGGTGACAGGGTGTTGGTGGGGTTGCCAGTGCCTTTGTTCATGGTTGCATCTGCAGCAGTGGTATAGCAGGGGCAGGGTTGCTGGTTCCCATGTACTATGCACCAGCAGTGGTGGTGGCATGGCAGGTATGACAATGGGCATTTAGCATGGTTTTAAGGTTTACTCCTGTTGTAGCATATGTCAAAACTTCATTCCTTTTTATGTCACAATAGTGTTCCATTTTATGTGTATACCACATTTTGTTTATTCATCTTTTGATGGACATTTGGGTTGTTTCCACCTTTGGGCTATTGTAAATGCTGCTGCTGTAAACACCACCTAAAGATAGGTGGTATATACCTACCTTTATTAGTCTCTGTTTTTAATTCGTTTTTGTGTACACGTACTCAGTCATATGTAATTCTTTTTAACTTTTTGAGGATCCATTAAACAGTAGTTGCATTAGTTTACATTTCTATCAACAATATATGAGGGTTCCAATTTCTCCCCTTTCTTGAAAACACGTGTTATATTCTACTTATTATCCTTACTATTATTATAACCATTATAGTAGGTGTGAAGTTATATCTCATAGTGGTTTTTATTTGAATTTCCCCAAGACTAATGCATTTGGGGCATTCTGTCATGTGCTTTTTGGCCATTTGTATATTTCCTTTGGAGAGTATCTATTCAAACTCTTTTTCCACTTTCTAATTGGGTTATCTGTCTTCTTTTTAGTTGAGTAGTAGTTCGTTTATATAGTCTTCATTCTAAATGCTTATCATATATGAGTTACAAATATTTGTTTCCATTCTGTGTGTCTTTTTACTGTCAATAGTATCCTTTGTTGTAAAAGGTTTTTGATTTGAATGAATTTCATTTAATTATATTTTCTTTGGTTGCTTGTTCTTTTGGTGTTATATCTAAGAAACCATTCCCAAACCAAAATCAAGAAGATTTACTTCTGTGTTTTTTTTAAGAGTTTTATAGTGTAAGATATTAAATTTATATCTTTTATACATTCTAATTCAATTTTTGTATGTGGAGTGAGGTGAGGGTCTAACATCATTTTCACATGTAGATATAGTTTTCTCAGCACAATTTGTTGAAGACACTGTACTTTTCCTGTTAAGTAGTCTTGACACCTTGTCAAAAATCAATTGAATGTAAATGTGAAGAGTTAATTCTGGATGCCTAACTCTATCCCATTGGTTTATCAGTCTATCCTTATGCCAGTACCACATTGTTTTGATCACTGTAATATTGTAGTATGTTTTGAAATCAGAAAATGTGAGGGTTCTCCAACTTTGTTCTGTTTCTTCAAGGTTGTTTTTGGCTATTCTGTGGCCTTTGACATTGTATATGAATCTTAGAATGGCATTTTTATTTCTCAAAAAATACCATTGGGATTTTGAAAAGAATTATTTTGAATATGTAGATTTCTTTGGATAATATTGTTGTCTTGACAATATTAAGTCTTCCAATCCATGAACATAGGATATCTTTCAATTTATTTGTGTCTTCTTTAATTTTGTTTTGCAATGTTTTGCTGGTTTGGTTTACACATGTTGTACCTTCTTGATTGAATTTATTTCCAAGTATTTTATTAGACTATTGTAAATGATTTTTTTCCTTATTTTTTTTCTTGAATATTCATTGCTAATGTATAGAAATACAGCTGTTTTTGATGTGTAAATTTTATAGCCTGCAACTTTGCTAAATTTATTTCTTAGCTCTAACCATTTTGTATGGGTTTGTACATGCTTTAAGGTTTGCTGCATATGATCATATCTGAAAACACAGATGAATTACATTTTTTATTTTCAATGCTTTTTACTTATTTTTCTTGCCTAATTGTTTTGGCTAGAACTTCCAGTACTATATTGACTAGGAGTGGCAAACATAAGCATTCTTGTCTCTAAAGGTAAAAGCTTTCAGTCTCTCACACTGAATATTATGTTTTCTATGGGTTTTTAATTTATGGCCTTTTTTATGTTTAGAAAGTTCACTTCTATTCCTAGTTTCTTGAGTATTTGTATTATGAAAGGGTATTGAATTTCAACAATGCTTTTTCTATATCCATCTTTGTTTTCTTTATTCTCTAATGTGATACACTAATTTTTTTTCACAAGTTGCATTCTTAGGACCACTGTGAATTTCTTAGTACAATTAAAAAAAATTATATCATTCACTTTTGGATGAAAATAAAATTGAATTAACAAATTAATTTTTCATACCAAAAATTAAGAACATTGAACATGGGCTTTCATTATAAACTGCTAGAATGACCTGAAAAATTTCACCAGCAAATAGTTGGAGACACACTCCCCTTTTTCCCCTCTTTGCTTGATGGACTTTATTCGTTTACCTTTTTGGGAAAATAATGAAAACGTCAGCAATACACAGACATTGTCCCAGCTAGGCCATGTCCCTGCTGGGCCATATGTGAATTTATTGTTAACCTTCCAAAAGTTAAAATTATCCTGTTGGTAGGACCAATATAGTGTTGTATAAGACTTCAGGAGAAGATCACAGCCTAAGAGTACAGTTAGAAATGATTAAAACAAGAGGATAAGCTGGGACGTCTGTGGAAATGAACAACCACAGAGATCATTTTTAACCATGCTGCTGAAATTGACTCAACAGTGATCGAATGCAATCCAGATAAGGGTGGTATTCTTCAGGGAAGTTTTCTGCTTCAGCATGAACCACGTATAGGTGCAGGGAAGTCAATAGTATGTATGTAGCCTAGAATAATATATTTCCCAAGGGCAAAATTTGTTTAACATCATACAAGAAAGAGCCTGCCTTAGGGCAAAGATTTGGTTTCATAGCTTCAGTTTCACCAAACCATAGTTTGGTTTCATAGTTCCATGCTTACAAAATAAATTCATAATTATAATTTGGCTTCCCCATTTCTATAGACATATGTCTATATTTTATGTATGTGGGTGTGTGTGTGTGTGTATATACACACACACACACCCCTTTTAATAAGTAAGATTATCAATGGGTGCTGGAGCTGGTGAATGCAGCCTATTGTTAAGGAATTTTACAAGTCAGTTGTTGTTGGCAGCCTGGTATTTGACATGGTTAGCAGTAATTTACACATAAAAATTAGCAAATGCTACAAATTAGTCTTCTTTCCCCCCCCCCCCAAGAAAAGCTAGTTGTTAAACATTAATCAGCATGCCACTGCTAAGATAAAACATGCTAAAATTTTTTGTAACCCACTGAATCATTTCTGAGGGCACTAAAATTGGGTTTCTTGTATCTGCAAGCTGAGGCCCTGACACTGATATATGAATAGTCTAATAAAGTAATACAATATTGCCTATTGGGTACTACTGTATGCCTGGCACTCAAAACATACTTCCTTTTAGTAATGACAAAAACAAAGCAGTTAGATGTTATATTACTTATATTTTACATATAAGAAAACAGAGACCTGTAGTTTAAGCAATAGGCTAGAGCTCATATATTGTCTTCATGAGAGGAAATGGCCTGAGCCATCAACAGTCAACTACCATCTTTGACAGTTCTGTCTTTTTTAATTAAAAGGGTAAATAAACAGGCTTAATAGTATGCTGTAGTGAACATTATTTTTTATCTAATGTTTGATAGATACTTTGTGTCTTGGGTTGTTGCTAAGTTAACATTAGGAATATTATTTAGCCTTTCTGGTTCTCATTTTCCCTATCAAATAAATATTTGGAGTAAAATGGCACTTTAGCTCCAAGGCAGTATGGTTTCATGACAGTATTATGTATGCACAAGAATGCCAATTCTAAAATGACTCTATTAATAGAAACATCAGTACTACAGTTTTTATTTCACCTTAGTTATATAACTTATTTGTTATGAAAATAAATTTTGAAGTTAGCTTTGGATTTAAAATCTGTATGTGCTCATTTCTAGTTATATGGCTACTAGGCAAGTTGCTTAAGCCCAAAGATCTTTAGTTATTTCACTGAATAAATAATCATAACGCCCCAACTATACCCAAAATTGTAAGGATTAAATGTATTACAATAATGTATGAGAACTGTTCTACACAGTACATGGTACAGACTATGTACTATATGAAAGGTAGTTATTTTTATTAGCATGGTGATTTAGGGAGATACTACTTTTTTCAGTAATATAACAAAATAATTGTGTTTACCACTTATGTTTTATCATCATTGTATAATTCATATCCTTATTCAGTAGCAGCATTGGGGAAAAACAATATAAAATTTTTAAATAATTTAGAAATTATGCACTGAAAAGGTACAATGTTTTGATATATAAATATAAAAATGACTGTAAAGTGTTAAATGTATTTAAATAATACTTCAAAAACAAAGATGTTTTGTGGTTTCACTTGATTACTTGACTGCTTCAGTTAAATGGGCTTGAACTGAAATGACTTAACTTCATCAAGAAGATAACTAACTACGATTATCTTAAAATATGCTGCATTTGTCAGAGGCTCTCAATTATTTTGTTTTCCTTCATTGCAATTTAATTGCTTTGGAACATATAGCCTTATTTAAATTATAGAAACTGCTGAACTAAATGTGTATCTTGAAGAAAAGGCTCAGAGGGTATATTTCTGTATTTGACACCTGCATTCTGATGGCTTTGACAGTTTTACAAATGAATTAAGAAACTCCTTAAAAGGGTATGCTTTACTGAATTTTCTCCTTGAATTACTATATGAACCTAAGGGAGGGTTCGGCAAATTGTCAGAATAGCACTGACCCTCCTCGACAGCTTTATTTAAATACTCACTATACAAGCTGAAGAACTGTTTCAGTGTGAGACTGCCACTTGAGTGAAAGTATGATAAGAGGAACAATTGGATGACCACTCTTGTGAGCCATATGATCTGAAAATGGTATGGACCAGTCTGCTGGAGAAGAGAGATGGAGTAATGAGGTAGCTTTTTTTTTAAGGCTTATACTTGGCACATTGCTGTAAAATAAGGCATAGATAGTTTAGATGGCTCTCAATCCAAAACGTTAGCGTCAACTGAGTCAAATGGTTAAGCAGTGAGCTTTTGGAGTCAGACAAATCTGAGTTTAATCAGAGATCTGTCACTTACTAGATCTGTGATTTTGGAAAATAATTTTAGTACTCTAAGCTTCAATTTCTCATCCATAAAATGGATATAAATAATACAGCCTACCTCATAGGGTACTTGTAAGAGTTAAAGAAGATAATAAACAGACAGTATACAACAAAATGCTTGGCAGATAAATGGGCTCATAAACAATAGCTATTATCATTTTTTAAATATTCTCTTTCTGGCCGGATGTGATGGCTCCTGCCTATAATCCCAGCACTTTGGGAGGCCGAGGTGGGCTGATCACGAGCTCAGGAGATCAAGGCCATCCTGGGCAACATTGTGAAACCCCGTCTCTACTAAAAACACAAAAATTAGTTGGGCATGGTGGCGTGCATGTGTAGTCTCAGCTACTTGGGAGGCAGAGGCAGGAGAATCGCTTGAACTTAGATGGTGGAGGTTGCAGGGAGCTGAGATCGCACCACTGCACTCTAGCCTGGGCAACAGAGCAAGACGCTGTCTCAAAAAAAAAAAAAAAAAAGAAAGAAAATTATCTTTCTACCAATAATGTTAGTTTGAACCAATGCCATTTTTAAGAAATAAATATCCCAGAAAGGGGTCAATATCAAAGTTTTTACTACATAACACTTTATCTAACAATAACTTAGTAAAAGTTTTATGACAACTGAGAGTGTGTGGATTGTGCACCCAAGAGACACATAGCCAGCAGAGGTGGTGAAAGTGGATGGGGCACTGTAAGAAATGGTAGGCGTCAGTGACATTTCTGGCATATTTTGCAATTTTGCTTGAGGCAAACCTTGACACCATTAAAATTTTCCTCATTTGTTACATCTGGCCCACAAAAAAGGTATCCACATCTAAAGGTCTTATATCTTGGACTATCTGCAGAATCTAAAAACCTGCTGCGTCCTTTAGCTGCAGCCAGAAACAAGAAGATGATGTTCCCATCTACATGGATATAATGCAAGACAAAGAGGAAAGAGAGGTACAACAAGGACCAGCACACACTATTCTCCATTTTGAGATATGCCAGATACAGAAGAAATAATGAAATTTAATATGTATCAACTGATACACGGATAGAACAGAACACCAGGTGTATTACTCTCTAATACTGAACATTAGTTCAAATATATTTTTAAAAATATATCATATAAATATAAAACAGTAAGTATCAATATAAACCAATGACAAATATAGTTTTAGAAAACCAGATGTCTCTAGTTATCTCATTAAAAGTTACCAAATGTCGAACTGAAGCACATTTCTGTTCATTTTCACTTTAAACATAAATATACCATGTGGAATATTGCAAGTGAGTGTGTGAGGTATAGCCAATAAAAACTGGTTATAATGGCTCTATAAAAACAACCCTTAAAGAACAGAGCATTTGCATCCACTCACCGGTTAAATGCCAGACATAAATCCATCATCATAACCCATGCTGAATAAAATGAGACAGGTCTATAATTATAATTCTTCTCATTGCAAAATGTGATCTTAATGAACACTTTTATAGATGCCTCTTTGACCAACAGTTCTCAACTCTGACTGTATGTTAGAGTCATTTGAAGATCTTTTTTAAAAAAGTAAACATACTCAGAGATCTTGATTCATATTTAATATTGTGTGACAGACATGAGTTTGTTTTGTGCTTTTTATTTTGAAATAATTTAATTCTTACAAAATAAAATTGCAAGAAAAATACAAATAAATCTCATATACCCTTTTCCAGAAATATCATTTCAGTTTTTTTAACTGTCCCAAAATGTCATTTATGACAAAATAATCCAATCCAAAATGTCATGTGGCAATTGGTTGTTATATCTCTTTAGTTTCCTTAAATCTGGAAGAGTTCCACAGTTCTTCCTTGAACTTACTGACTTCAATATTTTTGAATATATGCCAGTTGTTTTATAGAATGTTCTTCAAGTTGGATTTGTCTGTTTTCGTATAACTAGGTTTGAGCTATTTTGGCAGAAATGGCGCTGAATGAGACTGCCTCTTCTCACCGCATTCCTTCAAGTGGCACACAGTCATCCCTGATGACATTAACTTTGATCACTTGATTGAGGTCTTGATCATAGTCTACTTAAGTTATTCTACTCTAAAGTAGTTCTTTTCCCCGTTGTAATTATAAGTATTTTGAGAGGACATCTTTGAGAGTCTGTAAAAATCTTTTTTTTTCCCCATTAACATACATTGATATACTTTGTTGGCTGAAATATTAGTATCATAATTGCAAATTATAATTTTCCGGTTCTATTGTTTCTTCTACATTTAGTGTTTGGCATTCTGCTGTAAATAAGAGCTTTCTCTTCTCCATATTAATGTGCTTACTGTATATTCCTAGATTTCTCTTTATATATTTCTCTTTTAATAGGATGTATTCCAATAGTACCCATTATTATCAGTATTTTTATATTAACAACCCATATTGTTCTAGATATTGCAGTGGGAGTCCTTTCAAGCTGTCATCTGTCTTTTTGACATGGCCCAGTCATTATCTGAACACTTCCTTATTTATGTCATAGCAAGTTACTAGAATTGGAAATACAGACACACATACTGTTACACAACACTTTTGTATTTAATTATATATATATATATATATATATGTATATATTTACACATAGATACATAAAATCATGAGTTCACACCCATATAATTCCACGTAAATACCACAGTGTTCATTCTTCCATTTTATCTTTGCAATTTCATTCTCTCACAGTGAGGAAGCCAGCTTCTGGCATCTTCAGTATGTTTACTCTTTGGTTTAATCTTTTATAAATAATCTCCAGACCTTCCAAGGCTGCTGTTCTGATTCAGGCCTTCTCAATGACTTGTGGACTAGAGGATAGGAGAAAGGAGGGTGAGAGAAAGAGGGAGAAGGAAGGAAAGAAGGGGAGGGAGGGGGATATTCTTTTTATTTTAAGGCCCTGTGTTAGCCCATTTTTGCATAGCTATATCTGAGGCTGGGTAATTTATAAATAATAGAGATATAATTTGTTCATGGTTCTGCAGGCTGTATGGGAAGCATGGTGCTGGCATCTGGTGAAGGCCTTAGGAAGCTTTTACTCACAGTGTAAGCGAAAGCTGGGGCAGGCATCACATGGAGAGAGAGGAAGCAAAAGAGAGAAGGGGAAGTCTCAGACTCTTCTAAACAACCAAATCTCACATGAACTCACAGCGAGAATTCACTCATTACTGGTAGGACTGCCCCAGACCATTCATGAGGGATCTTCCTCCATAATCAAAACACCTCTCACCAGGCCCCACCTCTAGCATTGGAGAGCACATTTCAATATGAGATTTGGAGCAGACAAATATCCAAACCATATCAGTTTCTCAGATGAAATTAACAACCAGCTTTGAAACCATTCATACTACTTCCTTTGCAAACAATCCTACCTATATTTGGCTAGTGGTATTATTATCTTCCTAGATCTACATAGGGGAATGAGACCACATTTCAATGACTTTTACCTGTTTTCACTACCCCATTTGTGCCTAACTATAGTTTTCGTTGTCAATATAATATGAGAGTCAGTGTTTTAAAGAGTTTCTTTTTGCAAATAAGGGTGCCCATTTAAAAATAACCAGATCAGTGCTTCACAATTGCAAAGAAAACTTTCTCTCTATATCTGGGCAAATCAATATGCAAATGACTACATCTCCAATGAGCCCTATCCCATGTACTAAGAAGTAGCACAAATCTCTAAATGCAGACTGGGGACTTCTACTTTTCCCAATATAGTTCACAAATGCATCGTTTATTTCCTTCTTTCTGTTTTTTAGATAAATGGGATATAATTTTTAGTTTTCTGCTTCTAGAGAAACATAGAGAACAAATTTTGGCTTTGAGTATAATCAGTATAATTTATTTTCCCTGTTTTTGCTCTTAAAAAACACTGAAAGGTTAGAGTTGAATTTTTGACCCAACAAGGAATACACTTTATTTATTTATTTCATTAGAGAAATAAACCTGAAAGACTCTGACATAACACCAAAAAAATCTCTCTCTAAGGAAACCTATGTCTAGGAAGAAAAAACTAACATTATGGCATATTTCAACTTACTGACTCAATGTAGAATGGAACAGATGTTAAATCACATTTTGCTTATTATATACACAAGGGTGATGGGGGAACACTAATTTGCATTTGCAGCTAAACACATTTGTAGAGTTACATCAACAGAATATCATGGTAGGTGTTATGAACACTATGGGTTTAACAGCACGGTACAGCATCATCACCCAAAAAAAGTTGATGGCTGATGGTAGGGTATCATTTCCTCCTATTCTTCCTGCCTAACTGGACTACTCAGCATTCACATCTTTCTAGAAATATTGTCACTTTATTCTCCAAGCTGAATTCTTTTTTCGTTGTTTTTGTTTTGTTTTGTTGTTGTTTTTTAGATGGAGTCTCCCTCTGTTGCTATGTCACCCACCCTGGAGTGAAGTGGCAGGACATCTGCTCACTGCAATTTCTGCCTCAGGTTCAAGCTATTCTCCTGCTCAGACTCCTGAATATCTGGGACTACAGGCATGTACCACCATGCCTGGCTAATTTTTGTATTTTTAGTAGAGATGGAGTTTCACCAGGTTGGCCAGGCTGGTCTCGAACCTCAGGTGATCCACCCTCTTGGCCTCCCAACAAGCCAAATCCTTGACTGAAAATTTTATATATGGTTAAAGGCTGAAATCAATTACTATATATTCCATAAAGTCTTCCTTGACTCTCCCCATACTCCCTTCCTGGAGAGGTGATTTCTCTTTACTCTTACCTTTTTATCCTCAGTTATTTTATTTGCTCACTTAGGGACTTGTTTAGAAACAGGTCCATTCTTCTGAATGTTAGCCATTTATTATTTTTTCTAATTTTATACCATGTTGAACATGGTAAAAGATCAATAGCTATTTGAGGAATAAAGGTGATTACAAATGCTAACATGACATTTCATCCCATAGTCTCATTGGTTCACTGTACCTGATAACTCCAGTTAATTAAAGCAAAGTTTCATCGTGTTGCTGTAATTTTTTTTTAATGTAAAAGTGCAAAAAAAATTTTGGTGAAGAGAAATTTGGCCAAGAAATTTTCAAAAAAGATAGATAATTTAGATGATATTAAGCATCACTGTAAATTTTCTATTTTATCATCCAACAAAACATAAAGTGCTATGTAATAAGCAGTTTGAACCATCTCTAATAACATACAACTGTACAGGGGAAGGCAAAACAGCAAATACATTGCCCAAGTAAAGTGATTTGAAAATGTGGTGTAATCATATAAAAGCTAAATCATTAGGCCCAAAGCATTCCCTGAAATTTACATAGTAGAGAAAATGTAAAAGGCTCCAATAACACTTTCTTCTCTATGAAGCCTTTACCATATGATGAGGACAAAAAACGTAATTACCTCCTAAACTATTCTGATCGAATATGCAACTGTCTCCACTCTCCCCTTTCTTTATCCTCATCTGCACATCATAAAAATATAGTACTGTCTTTGCGTAGTTCCTTTACTATTTACACATACATATAATCCCAGTCTCTGCAATTTGGAATTATGCCTAGGGATCATGTATATTTCATAAAGAATGTCTATCCTCTCTTTCTTTCTCTCTCTCTCTCTCTCTCTGTCTCTCTCTCTCTCTGTCTCTCTCTCTCTCTCTCTCTCTCTCTCTCACACACACACACACACACACACACACACACACAGTGTTCCATTATACAGAATTACTGTGTGACAATATGTGTGGGTTCAGTGCTCTACCTGGGAAGGTAGACTAGACTGTTTAACTCTCTTCTGGTGGATATAAGATTGGATCTTTTGAATGTATAGATACTTCCCTTGGATGCTTCTTAACAAAAAGAACAAGTAAATGTTGATGTGAATTGCCCACATCCTCTAAGAAGATAAGAGGAATATATTGTGAGGAATAGAAATTGTAGGGTAAGGAGAGGCCCAAGGAGCTCCTGTACCCTATTCGTTTCCTATTTCTACACTTCCTGCCAATTCTTTTCTGCCCCTCTTTGGCATCTAGAGTTCAGATTATTAGTTCTCTAAATATGAAATACATAAACTATGTAACGCATATATTTTTATAATTGTATATCTATAAATTATAAAATTATCTAAATGTATAGTATGTGTAAACACATATAAATTAAAAATACATAAATTTATGAACTACATAAAATATATTCATATATAACATGTGTATATGTATATATTCACAGATAAAATATATTTGTTATATATACATATTTAATACACACACAAACATACTTCACTTTCATCTGAAAAATAATTATATTCCATGCTGAATCTTATCATACATGAAAAATACCATGATGGGCATTATGCCTAAAATAGATATTTAATGTACAAATCAGGAAAATATCAGAAAATAATGTCAATGGAAACATTGGCAGACTATTGAGACCAAAAAGCCTAATATTTACTGTGAACTTGGCGATTATGCAGCATTACATTTAGAAAAAAAGACTCAGAGAAATAAATTGTGCAAACACAGAATACAGTTGGAAATAGGCTTCACATGACATACTCTATTTTTCTTTTCCTATAAAGATTATTTAAATCAATATATGTACTATCTATCCAGCCCAGTTATTTGCTTGATACTATTTGTAAGCACACAAATGATATAAAGCTAGCAGTTATGTATATAAAGAAGAATTTATGCTAAACATTTCTTCAGTAGTGCACTTAGGAGAACCTATAAATGCTTACTTTTTGATTTTCAAGAAGGGAAAATAACAAAGGTTTTGAGTGGTACAAGAAGAAATAAAGTTCCTCTCTTCTTTTCAAAATTGTGTTGAAGTAGGAGGTAAGCAAAGAGGAGTGGTGTGATGAAACTTATCAAGGTCACCTTTAGACAAAGACCACTTCATAATTTACTGTTTTACCTTCTCTGAGATTAGGTTATTTTCATATAAACTCATGTTTCATACCATGGTTAGTTATTTCGTTGTTATTCTCTCATATCTTTGTTCAGAAGAAAGCCATTACCACAAGTTCAACCTATTTTTCAAAGTGCAAAAAGCAATTGCACCACATAATAAAGAATAGGTCTGGGGATATTAATTTCTGAGTATGATATTTAGTCATTTATTCCGCCTAACCTGGTCAAGTCTGCAATTTTGGCAGCCTTGTGATCTCAGGTGACCCTATTTCCTCTCCAATTACACCTAAATCTCTCCCTGATGCTAAGAAGTGTATGTCCCTTTCAAGTTCATAGTCATGTCTAAACACATGAGATGACAAACATATAAAACTATGTTTAGCACACAGGTAAATAGCCAATGGATAGTTCCAAACAAAGTATTAATAATAGGTATGTAAAATATGAAGTGGCAGGATTTTTTTCTGATTGCTTAAAAAAAGCTATTATACATTTTTCAGCTTTAAAAAAAATACAAATGAGCAATTAAAATGTGTTGTCTAGACTTACAAGGTACTTATGTATTATATGATTAAACAAAAATAATTAAGAATTTAAGGAGCCATGTAGAATTTTTACCAGGATCACAATTATAAAATGATATATGTACATAGAATAGGGAAAAGAATCATGATGTAAACATGTGATTAGAGTAGAAACATTTTATGACTGTGCATGTTCGCCTTTTCTTTGTTACATGTAAGCAAATATAAATGCATACATCCATATTTTAATCCAAAGTCTTCTAACATGTTTACATTTGAAGGAGTGTGTTACTCAAATTTGATCTTCACCAATATTCTTTCTAGATATACTTCCATAAAACTGACATTTACACAACTAGGTATGCAATACAGAAATGGAAAGCGTAGAAACCTATTCAGTCCCTGCTTTGGTAGAAAGTGGGAGGCAGAATGTCTGCAGATGCAAGGAGAGTCCCTCAGGACAGATGAACAGGTGCGGTGGAGGTGGAGTTCCGTAGATGGCTGTGATTCCCTGGGGCAGAACTGTCTATCTCTGGCACTTGTCACAGGACAGCAAGTATCTCCATTTATAACCCAAATATATAGTTGTTTCACTTTCTCTGTGTCTGTATCTTATCAGGACTCTGTATTTAACTTTTTTAAAAAATTACAAGCATCCATTAAAATATACTCTGAACTACAAGTTCACTTCAACAAAATCATCCTGGGCCTAGTAAACACCGGAGAGCAGATTTGAGACATTTATTGTACTCAGCAACAAGTATCTTATGGGGGAAAACACTGAAGTTTTAGCAAACCTCATTCTGAATGTGTGGCCGTCTACAAGTCACAATATTTCTAGCCAACACCACCACAATCATTTGTTGATCATTTTTTACTAGAAAAAGTGCTAACCATTGACATGCTTATTTCATTCCAGCCACAACCCTATTAGGGTAGGTAATATTTTCACTTCCAGTTTTACATAAGATGAAAATAATCTGTCGAAAGGTTAAAAACAATCTTCCCAGGACCACATAGTTATTAAGTAGCAAAATTTGAATTCAAACCTGCTTATGACTGTCTGATAGGGAAGTCAGTGTCCTCAACCAGCATGCTGACTGAGGTACAATATTAAGCATACCAAAGTCACTGTTCTGGGTTAGAGATGCAAATGGAAAGCCACATAAAGATGATTGTAAAATATTGATTGCTCGATAAATGGCCATTTGCTTATTATTTATTCTCTCTCATGTTCCTGATATTCTTGGTAATGTTTTGCATCCCAATTATTTGGTGAAGGTTTGCATACACGCTCTTGTCCTAATGACACAGCGGTGAGTAGAAAAACATGGGGCTAAGGAACTATAAGCAAGGTCAAAGCATTCTACAGACTTGTCAGAATTTTTGGCAGACGACTCATTTTTGAAACCTCTCTGTAAAAGCTGCCCTGAAGCTTGGACTAGTCTAATGACTGTTTTTCTGAAATCTACACATGAGGTCACGTAACAGAGCAATTTAGACTCAAATTTAAATGAATTATTTCAGCCACAAATATGACATTCAGTTTAAACATTGATCAGAAGCAGAACAAAACAAATTAAGAAGTGGGGGGATAAACATTGCGAAATTATTATTTTTACTCTCAGGATTCAATCATCTTTATTTTTGTAATAGAAAATTTCCTACTTGGCCTTCAGTGGTAAAATCAGTTTAAATGCTATCTCTAAAATATACATTTTTTGTTATAACACTGCAGTTACATGATAATGTAGTCTGAAGCACTTAAAGACACCTTTAAAAAATACCCACGAAGGTATAGTCAATGTGTATTTGTATTTGTAATTATTTTTGTGTAAATCACAGAGCTTTGAGTGTTTTGTCCCTTGCTCTACATATACAAAGTGTTTCTAATAGAAACGCTTTTTCTTTTGTGTGAGAACTGAGAACTGATTTTAGTCTCTGTGACATATACCACTCCACTCAAAAAATTAAAACGTGCAGAATCAAAACACAAGGATTTAGGCATTGTGGATGGTGATTTGTACCTTGAAGCACTCTGTAGATTTTAGTAGCAATAATGCAATGAAATGCAACTTTCTTTTATAATATATTTAAAGTGTATCTGTATTGCACTTTTGTAATATTCTTGAGAACAAATTATGTTTTATAAATTTTTGTATTGCCAATTTAAGGTTTACCCCTTTCAGTATCACTATTCTTCATATGTGCTATTCTATGACATCTGTCTGTTTCCCCACATTCACAAAGGATTCAGGTTACTGGCTCTCAGTAATCAAGGCCAGTGACTGGTTTGCATCATGAGATTAATAGTAAAGAGTGTGACTTCTGCAGTCTATCTGGGTTCAGTTTCTAGGCTCAGTGCTGTGGGCTGGATTGTATCCTATTCAAATTTACATGTTGAAGCCTTATGCCCTCCACGTGACTATATTTGGAGACAGAGCTTTTAGGAGATAATTAAGGTTAAATGAGGTAACAAGGGTGGGTCTTAAACCAGTAGCGTTGGTGGCCTTATAAGAAGGGGAAGAAAGAAAGATATCTCTTTCCCCTCCATGCACTCAGGAAAGACAATGTGAGCACAGTGAGAAGGTACCCATCTGTAAGCCAAGAAGAGAGCCCTCACCAGAGTCTGACTGTGATGGCACCCCAATCTCAGACTTGCAGTCTCCAGAACTGGGGGAAAATAAATTTTTGTTTAAGTCACCCAGTCTATGGCATTTTATTACAACAGCCTGAACAGACTCACCCACCGTGTTATTCTTAGGAATAATATTCAACGTCTTTGTGCTATAGTTTTTCACTTAAAGTGAAGAATAAGATAGTTCCTTCCACATAAGATAAAGAGGAAATAGAGTAATACATGTTAAACACTTAGAGCAATTTTTGTTTCTCAGTCCACATGCAACTCATGTTACAGTGATTTTGGATCTGTATCACTTCTCTGAGTTCTAATTTAATATTTTTAACCGCCCAAAATTATCCTCCTCCAAAATATTGTATGTTAACCTATTTTAAGCAAACCAAACTTCTTTGTCTTAAGCTCTACCAAAAAATTCCTCGTTCTTCCTTTACCTACCTTTCTCTTTTCATTTATTGAAAGCTGTCATCATAGCTGCTAATGGCAAAAATATTAGAGATAGCTTTCAACTTTTTATTTTTTCCAATTATTTGAAAAGACTGTTCAAGCTATACAGTCTTACACCCATATACTTTTCTATCCTTTAGATATTGTTCTAGATCAGGCCCTCACCATTTTCTCCTGTCCTGTTACAGAAAACCTCTTAATTGTTTTTCCCTCTCTAGTCCCATGACTCCACTTTCATGTTTTTACTTTTAATTTTTTTCTGAAACTTTGATCTGGGATTTAAAATATCAAATAGCTAGGCATCAATGATAGCAATGATTTTCAACTTCCCAAATCTAAGAACACATACACGACAAAGTTACACCACTTTTAACACGCTGAAATTTAAGATTGCCAAAAAACTTGCTCCCAGAATCCGAGGGAAAAATTACTGAGTATAAGGTTAAATAAGCTGAAATAGCTTCCAGCCTCTGAGAAAAAGTGATAGGAAGACACATTCGCCTTCCTCTGTTATCTGCCCCTGAATCAGAGTCCTTGGCTCTGTGCTAAGCAGAAAATTATTCTTAGAATGGTACTGAGAAGCTCCAGTAACAAAGTTTCATCCTGTCTTGGAGAGACTTCACCTAACACAGGAATTAAAAGATCAAATTGGATTGACCCCCATGGCTCTTATCTTCCAGTAAGTCCTAGATTCAGGTCAGTAGCTTTGGCAAGAATTGAAAGAGTGCTCATCCATTCATTTCTTGTTCAATGGCCAAAGCACACTAATGTACACAGCTAAACTGTTCCATTTTATGTGCTACTTAGAACTTATTTTCCCAAATGACAGAAGAGATCTACTTTTCTGTTTCCTTGAAGAGATGTAATTTATGCCTTATTTCCATGTTAAATTACCTAAACAGACATTATTGTTGGTGGGAATACTTTCACTTTCATTTGTAGTATGCAAATATTGGAGTTACAAATAAGTTAAAAAAAATCCAAATTTGAGAAAAATTATTTTCAGATACATGTTCTGATACATGAGCAAAATGTGTGCAAAAACAGGTTAAGTTTTGCTTGTCTTCCACTATCCAAAGAAATAACTATCCAGTAGGGGCTGAAATATGCAAAATTTTGAAACAGACAGAATTGGTTGAAATAACACAAGTACTGGATTTATGTTTATTTTAGTTGCAAATGTGTAATGAGGAAAGCAGAAAGAACTAGACTTGGAATTACAGAGACAGAGATTGAAAAAAGCTAGTGATGTGGACAAGTGTTATTCATTCGTTAATTCATGCATTCATGTGTGCATTCATTTAATATTGTCTTCTCAGTGTTAAAAACAGAAAGGATGAAAGCCAGACCTCAGGAATTTAAAGGGGATACATACATGAGGAAATCATCTAGGATGGAGAATTATGAATGCTCTACTAAAAACAGATCATGTTTGTTAGGAATTCAGATGAAGAATAATTATGATCTTTATTAGCACAAATAAAGTGATTTCAAGATATCGTTGATCATTTTAATTTAATAAAGTTTTCTGAAGGTCACATAAATATTTTATAATATTCTAGGAATAGAAATTGAACCTAAATTAAGTCCCGTCAACCGATCCCTTGAATGTTATTTTCTCCTGCAATATGGGAATATCACATGTAATGCTCTGTTACCAACATGGATGACTACTGTATTTGCAATGCTTCATAACCCCTGAAACAGTGTGTTGGTTCAATGTTACACTGCTTATCTTATTTACATCCTCATTCAATTCATTCACTTCCTGTACCTTTAACATCCTCTCTAGGAAAAGATTGCAAAGATTTAGATATCGATAGGCAGTCCATTAGTTTTATGGTTCTTAGGAGAGCTGTTAATTCAAATGTTGTTCCTCTCCTGGCTTGAAAATTGCATTGTTACCAATACCCTCATTCACATCAAATAGGCCAATTAATATAAGGGAAGTGGAGATTCACTTCAGAATTAAGTGACACACATTGGGTGTTATTGTTATTTGTTGCATTGTCTTATCTCAGTTTTTAATGCCAGTTTTGTATTATGTTCCAACAATGTACAAAACGGAGTTAAAACTCTTCCATATACATTGGTCTTCTTTTTTTTCAAGTGAAATTTACTTTTTCAAGTAAAATTGAGAGATTGTATAGTGTTGACATTACTTGATTGTATATATCTTGTAATTTAAAATTTGTAAGCCAGTGGCATTTTCTGGAATCCACCAAGCCAAAGAGTAGCAGCTATAGTCCAGGACAAAGTATGTGTGAGAAAAAGAGAAAAGAACTACCTGTGGGTGGAACGATAGAAAGAATCTAACAATACATCCAAGAGAAGCCAACTTTAATTGTCCAAATATTTCCCAGTTAATGAATGAGTGGTGAGTCTCTGATTTACTGGATCTCTCATGATTAAGCAGGACATATCCATGCATACCCAGGGAAACGAAACAAACACACAGAAAAGGTACTGAGGAAAATGTAGATGAAATGGCTTTACATATATAGACTTTTCATATCAGAAGTCTAGTGTCAATTTTTGTTGCCTGATAATTCATAATTACTCACAGGATGCACTGAAATTCTCACCTCTGTTGACACCTTACTTTAATATACCCACAAACCTAATCTTAACCAAAATGTTAAAATTAAATTCTTACAGCAACACAAACAGTTGACGCCACTCATTAACTATTTCCTATATACAAGAAGCTGTGCATACAGGACTCTCATTCTTCATATTAATCTTGCAGGCCAATACACATGAGAAAACAGGCAGAGAATTCAAGTGCCTTGACCAAGTCATAGAAGATTAAAATTGCATCTTTCTGATGCTAAAGCTTAAGCTTTTTATTAGGTCATGTTACCTGTTAGCATTTAAACAGTTAATTAACATTGCTTGAAAACAAATAATTCATTATACCAGATGATTCTAATTTAATAAGCTTATACTGGGACTCTATTAAGACTATATTATAGATACAACCTATAAATTAAACAGTCACTGCGCTTCAAGAACCCACAACTCAGTATGTGAACAAGAAAAAGAAAACTAAATTTTATTTAATCTGTCAAATAAGATACATTGCTAGATGGGTAGAAGGATGGATAGATAGATAATGTGATAAAGCAAGCTTAGTAAAGACTTTTTATAGCTAGGTGGCAGGTATTGAGGAATTTTCTGTAAAGATCTTTCTGAATTGCATTGTTTCTAAGAAAGAAAGACATTAATAAGACAAAGGAATAAGTGAACTTGCCTAATATTTGCATTCAGGGACTAGGATTGCATATATAGAAATGAATCTTGATGGTGTGGTACTGGCTGGGCAGTAAATATGATGGTAAATGGGGAGAACTTATTGACATGTTTTTTTTTTTTTTTTTTTTTACTGTTGATATGGGATTTAGTGCTCTAGCAAGGATACCTGGAGCCAGTTCTAACAGTTTTCTAAAATCACTTGTTGAAGCTTGCACATCATGATTTACAGTAAATTAGGTGGCAATGTTAAAATTTTTGTAGAATATTATTAAGGAAATATCACAAGGCTCATGGAGAATAAATGTTAGAATAGACTGACTTTATAAGATCTGAGAAGCCACTACTTGACAGTGATTCTCAGAAAGTCCCAGAGGTTATTCTTTAAGCCAAGAAAAAATAGTAGAAGGACAGATGTTGGCAAATTTAAGATTGGAGGTGGCAGTGCTTTGTAGGCAGAATTTGATAAGGAAGATGCTGCCATGGGATTGGATTTCCCACTATCAATGGAAATGGGAAGATCCTCAAATGGAAGAAATTAGGAATAAGAAATTGGGGGTAGGTAGGTGAACAAAACGAGCATGATGATCAAGGACTGGAATGGTCATCTGGCAACCTTGCCTTGCAGGAATCAGGTGATGAATAATAAATCATGATATTCCTAGATGCAAGACTGAAGAGCCACTTAGAATGTTGCTTGACTGGTGTAACTTAAAAAAAATAACGAAGATCTCTCACGCAAAAGATTCATATCAGCCACAACAATCAAGTGTCATGCTCCGTTACCCAGGTTCCATGTCAGAGTATGTTCACAAACCCAGAGCCCACTTACTGAAAGAGAAACCAGACTAGGGCCCCTTGAGGAAAGTCCTTGCCAATGCGTCACTTTTATGTAGAGTATATATTCCCAGGTCTTTCCAAAATGAACCTGTATAACTGTGTGCTGGAGAAAGTGGCATAAGCAGACTTTTTAAGGAATGATAGATGAATTGAGTTGACTGGTACTAATATTAGCAGACCTGATATGTTATCATATCCCTATAATGAAATAAGAGATATGTTCAGATTACATCTTAATGGAACATTTGATGGGTCCACAGGCACTCCTTATCATTTTCATGTTCCCAAGTATATAACTGGTAGATATATTTAGTAGCTGGCAGAATGCTCCTATCGGTTCCCAGAGGTACGGCAAAAGGACCTTTCTGACTTAGAAAACTGCCAATTTCAAGTGAGGCTTAGAGTAAGAGAAATCTATGGATCAAGCTTCCTAGAGTTTAAGACCTAAGATATGGTAGTGCCGGAGAGGACAATGATATATGAAATTTCTAGCAGGCCCCAGTGATAGAATCACAGTTTAGACCAGTAAGGTCCTGGAAAAATTCATGCCATCTACAGCAGAAAACTACCTTGCTTGAAAAAAAAAAAAAAAAAAAACCTTTAGGTGTGCTAGTGAATGTGCTAGAGACAGAGCACCTGACTGCAAGGACCAAGTGATAATGTTATCAGAGATGCCCATCTTCCATTAGATATTAGCAAGTATGCTTTTATTTCAAGCTCTGTTTTCTAGAAATCTGAGCTAAAGAAAACAGGAGTGAACTGAAACTGTCACAAAGACTAGAATTTTAAAGCACTAAATTACAGCCACTATACCAAAGCTACTTGCTAGTCTTTCTAGTGGCTTTGGTGTAGTTGCTCATGGTGAGATTGCTCATTCAGTCTACCATGGATGATATGGTTTGGCCCTGGGTCCCCACCCAAATCACATGTTCAACTGTGGTCCCCAATATTGGAGGAGGAGTCCAGTGGGAGGTGATCGAGTCATGGAGGCGGACGTCCCCCTTGCTGTTCTCATGATGATCAGTGAGTTCCCACAAGATCTGGTTGTTTAAAATTGTGTAGCTCTTCCCCCTTTTTTCTGTCTTCCTCCTGCTCCCGATATATGTGATGGGCCTGCTTCCCCTTTGCCTTCTGTCGTGATTGTAAATTTCCTAAGGCCTCCACAGCTATGCTTCCTATACAGCCCAGAGAACCATGAGACGATTAAACCTCTTTTCTTTATAAATTACCCATTCTCAGGTAGTGTTGTGTAGCAATGTGAGAACAGACTAATACAATGGCCATTGCCTGGCCTCTTCAACCCAAACATCATACTCCATGCCAGTGGTACTAAAAGTTGGGGTCCCCAGTCAGCAGCATCAATATGACTTAGGAACTTGCTAAAAATGAAAATTCTCAGGCCTCACTTCAGATCTACTAAATCAGGCATTTAAAGAGAGACAGAGATTTTTGACATCCCCCGACAGGTATTTCCAATGTATACCACCAAGGTTTAAGAAACACTATTTTAAGCTTTGGGTTAACTGCTGTTGCTCCTCAATGCAAGTGAGAGTGGTGGGAACAGGTCATAAATGTAGCTACTTCCATGCTGCACATCTGCAATTGGCTCCCAGCCCCCAGGTCCCATTAATTATGAGCACTCAGCTCCTGTTATCAGAAACTGTAACCTCCTGGAAGCAAACAGTGATTTTTATTTTCAAATACAAAAAGGGAATATTTTATCATAATAATTAAGATTCCCTTTATTAATTTTAATTTTTTAAAATTTAATAAATGATATTGAATTTAGTCGGCTTTTTCTTTTATTAATATTATTCTAAATTTCTCCTTTAATCTAATGTGGTGAATCACAATAATTGATAGTCTAATATGAAATGAACATACAAACTTTGCTTTCCTATAATGCCAAATTGGCTACGACCAATGACAGTGACATGATAGAGACAGGGAGGATGGCATAAAGGGAAGACTTCAAGAGACCATATTGAGATGTCAAGGTGAGATTTAAAGACATGAAAGACCAAGAGAACTGAAAAGCCCAGAAGTTGTAGTCAGCAAGAAGCATTTTAAGATGTTAGGTTTCAGTTGAGCTGTTCTGAGTGTTGACAGAATCTAGGTGTGGTCATACTGCTGATGAATGGAAGACATTTGGGATGAGACGGTTGTGGAGGTATAGGGGAAATCCCTTAGTCCAGTGTTGGTAGCTGATAAAGAACATAGCCAGTAACTCTAGATTGATTGGAGAAAAGGAAACTGATATCAAAATTGGGGCATTAGATGAGAAATATATGAATTTAGAAATTTAGTTGGGAGAGAAAATACAGCAGAAATGAGACAAAACGTGATAACCAGACTTGCTGTGGAGATTTATGGAGTGAAACACTTTAGAGGTTTCCCACTCCCTGTTTACAAAATCTCATTCAGCCTTTACTTTTGATGCCTAATTTATTCTCCATTGCTGATAGAACCCGCATGCCTTTCGTGGCATCTTTAAGATAGAAATATTATTGACATGATACCAGGGAAGAAAATCACTGATTAGTTACCCAATGCTGTTATATATTCCTATGTGTTATATAGGAACAGTGAAGCAAATTGATTTAAAGCCTCAGATCTTCAGTTCTCTTTGCACTGCATCTATTTTCACGTGACTTGGTGATCTGAGCATTCAGTTTAGCGTTTAAGTCGCTTTAGTGTTTTCTTGTCATATGAGTCACTGCCATCACAGAACGAAGGGTATACTCAGAATAGACCAGTGTTGCCAAAGGAAAGCAAGAGACACATGGATCAGAGTGGCCACAGCTAAAGCTTACCAGCCACATCCAATCTAGAGCAGACCCAAGCCTGCCTGCAAATGCATGACTGAGCCAAGCTGAGATCAGCAGAGTCCAGTTTAGATTACAGATCCCCAGTCAATTCATAGATACGTTAGTTATAATAACACATGATTGTCATTTTAAGCTACAGAATTTTGGGTTGCTCTGTGATGTAGCAATAACTAACTGATACAGATAGCATGTGAATAAGTCAATACATGGTGGAACATATGTTCCCCAAAATAAACAATTTTGTCTAACTCAGGTTTTGATATGACCAGCAGTGATGGTGGGAGCTGAGGCTGTACAGATATGTTATTATCCATTGATTGAATGTATTAATATGCATTTATGGACCTTATCATCAAAATGATTTTTGATCTAATTGCCAAACTAGATAAGGCAAAAGAAAAATCTGAAAGGATTTGCTGCTTAGCCCATCTTTATCTCCAATCACTTCTCTTAAATCTAGTTTCTGTAAGAGTTTATTTTTCTTCCAGATTTATCAATTAATGTATGCCAGCATGCCTCTTGCATCCCATGGTGATTATCATTAGTCAATGAGGCACTCATCTCTGCTGAGTCAGGAAGTCTTCCCAACAGAAGTCTCTTAATTTTCTCTCCTTGAGATCATCTTTCCTCTATTTCAGAGTTCCAAATTCTACCCATCAATGATCAGCTCAGATGTTACCTCCTCTGTAGAGCCTTCTGTGATTTGTTTTACAGATATATTGATTCTTTCTTTTAATCAGGTATACTGTTTCATTTATCAATTTTTGAAATATCTCATGGCATTTACCTTTCTTATATCCCATACTAACCCTAGGCCTCTTGAAGTTAAAGATCCTGTCTTACATTTGTTTTTGAAACTCCTGCAGCACCTAGATTAGCACTTTGAATATATTAGATAACCCATAAATGTCTGTTGAAAGCATGAATTACAAACTTGAAAATACCACAACTATTTCTTAACTCTTGCTTTTGGCAAGAAAAGTTTAAGATGCTTTCTGAATAGTATGCAAATATATGATTCTGCCTACTTTTAGATGTTTTCTAACTGGTGACTAATTAATTTCTCTTCTAAAATGTACCTGACAAGACTATAAAAGGAGGAAGAAAAAGCGTGGGAAAATTTCCTACTTACAGCAAGTGACAGTGGATACTAAAATTTCTAGGTGGAAAGTTGTCTTCCACATTGGTCCAAGAAACTGAAAGAGATGATTTCCCCCTCCAGATTTTTGGATCCATTCTTTTTATTTAGGGCTGTAGAGATGCATTAGCCCTAGAATCCTGAATGTGAGTCTTCTATAATTTTGATTATTCTTATTTTTCAGCTCATAATGAAGAAAGTATTAATCTCTCCTCTTTCTCACTAACTCAGACTATTTTTGTGAGTCATTAAAAAAAGAGAAAATTCAACACTTAGAATCTAACACCCAGAAAATATTGCTCCAATAAATTAGATAGGAAGCCTGAACAACTGAGTAACAATTTTATTATTTGAACACCTCATATATGCAAAAGAAAAAGAATCTTACATTGAAGGAAGGGGAGAAAGGAAGGAAGGGAGGAATGGAGGGAGAGAGAGAGGAAAAAGAGACATGTAATCCATGAATCTCAGGAAATAAAACCCACTGATTTTCATGAGTTAATAAATCATGATGATAGTTAGTGAAGCCTTGCTTACTTGAAGTTCTTTTGCCCAGTGGAAAAAAAATTAAAGCATATATAAGGGTATTAACTAAAAGTTCTATGAATCCTTCCATAATTCTAAGATAAATTTCACCTCAGAAAGAGTTTCTAAAAATGGTGAATTTATGAAGACTTTCTCCTCCATTTCTGCTGTGAAGAGCGATGACTTACAAAGCATCTTTGCTTACTGAGAGGCTGTAGTCATTCATCTCATGTACTCACTTCCCATTCTATTGAAGTGGAAAATCAAAGCCTCACATTTTTTGTCAGAGATTGCTCAAAATGATTATTTTCTAACATATTTTCACCAACATGAAATATTAGAAGCCAAAAAGGATAAAATACCTTATTAATATGAATATATTATACATTAGAAATTATAAACTTATATAATACAAATTACATTACTGAAAAGTCACAGGAGAAAGCTATATCAAGTGGGTGTATGTATATGGTCAGTGAAGACATGTGGTACTTAGAAGGTAGAACACTATTCTCAGCACAGACATTTTCACTTAGACCCACATTTATTATTAGGGTTGACTTGACTATAAGGAACAAAGATACTTAATGAATTATTAGAAATATCTGAAAGAATTTCAAAATCAAATGCAATTGTTTTAAGGTTTCAAGTAAGAGCTTATTCAAATCCATAAAGCACTCAGCAGCAGGAACCGTTCCCTCCCTCCGTCCCTCCCTCCCTGCCTTCCTTCTTCCTTCCTTCCTCCCTCCCTCCTTCCTTCTGTCCCACTCTCCCTCCTCCTTCCTTCCTTCTTTCCTTCCTTCCATTCTTTTTTTCTCTTTTTTTTAATTTATTATACATGAAGTTCTGGGTACATGTGCAGATCCTATAGGTTTGTTGCATAGCCATATACTTGCACGGGTGGTCGTTGCTACATCCATTGCCCTGTCATCTACTTAGGTATTTCTCCTAATGCTATCCCTCCCCAATCCACCTACCCACTGCTGTCCTTCCTGTAGCCCCCCCCCCCCCAGCCCCCAGGCCCCAGTGTATGATGTTCCCTTCCCTATGAGCATGTGTTCTCCTTGTTCAACACCCACTTATGAGTGAGAACATGCAATGTTTGGTTTTCTGTTCTTGTGTCAGTTTGCTGAGAATGAGGATTTTCACCTTCATCCATGTCCCTGCAAATGACATGAACTCATCCTTTTTTATGGCTGCATAGTATTCCATGGTGTATATGTGCCACATTTTCTTTATCCAGTCTATCATTGTTGGGCATTTGGGTTGGTTCCAAGTCTTTGCTATTGTAAACAGTGCCACAGTAAACATACGTGTGCATGTGTCTTTATAATGGAATGATTTATAATCCTTTGGGTATATTCCCAGTAATGGGATTGCTGGGTAAAATGGTATTTCTATTTCTAGATCCTTGAGGAATCGCCACACTGTCTTCCACAATGGTTGAACTAATTTACACTCCCACCAACAGTGTAAAAGCGTTCCTATTTCTCCACATCCTCTCCAGCATCTGTTGTCTCCAGATTTTTAAATGATCGCCATTCTAACTGGTGTGAGATGGTATCTCAGTTTGGTTTTGATTTGCGTTTCTCTGATGACCAGTGATGATGAGCTTTTTTCATATGTCTGTTGGCTGCATAAATGACTTCTTTTGAAAAGTGTCTGTTCATATCCTTTGCCCACTTTTTGATGGGGTTGTTTTTTTTCTTGTAAATTTGTTTAAGTTCTCCATAGATTCTGGATAGTAACCCTTTGTCAGATGTGTAGATTGAAAAAATTATTTCCCATTCTGTTGATAATTAAATTAAATTTAAAGTTCCAGGATATATTTGCAGGATATGCAGGTTTGTTCCATAGGTTAATGTATTACATGGTAATTTGCTGTACCTATCAACCCATCACCTAGGTATTCAGCCCCACATGCATTAGCTATTTATCCTGATGCCCTCCCTTCCTCCATCCCACCTCAGACAGGTTCCAATATGTGTTGTCCCCCTTCCTGTGCCATGTGTTCTTATTGTTCAGCTCCCATTTATAAATAGGAACATGTGGTGTTTGGTTATCTGTTCCTGTGTTAGTTTGCTGAGGATAATGGCTTCTCAAACTTTTTAAAATCAACCTTTCCCTCTTCCGTATCTATTTATTCAGTCTGTAGATTAACTACCTCCTTTGCTGTCTTATTTTTCTGCCCCAGTCCACCTTCCAGGATTTTTGTATTCCTAATATTTGAAGGTTGAGGAAAGGAAATTCATCAAATAGCATTATTAAAACTGTGGTAGAGGTTTGCAACTATACATAAAAGTCATAAAAATAGTCAACTGTGTATAACTATGCAGCAAAAAGAATTCAAAGCCCTAAGATAGAATATGCCATTGTATGCATATACAATTTACTTTTTAATTAGAAATGAAACAGTATTACCAAAGCTTTTTGTCAATATATTTGTAATAACATTTGTACCTCTTCTGGCTAAGTTTCTCAGGTTTATCTGCAGATTTATTTTATTAACACTCTTTGGTTTGCATTGGTATAATCAATTAGGATACATGATTACATATGTTATAGCAAAACACATGCAGAGAACCATACATGCTGTATTTTTAATTTAATTTCTAATCTAGGTTTTGTTAGAGTGACACCTTTTAATATGAAGAACCACCTTTTTTGGTGATAGTTGTTCATTGATATAATTATTGAGGTATTTGGTGTTTTAATCAATATTGAGTTAAAGAATACAATAAAAATAAAACACACCACCCCTCACACACACATTGAAGTTTGAACCATATGAAATTGTCATATTCAACTGTTTTTGACCTAAAAACTGGTCAAATCATATGAAAGACCATAATATCTACTAAATGAACCTGTTTAATTGGTTAGACATAGCTTAAGAGATGTACTCTGAAGAAAGCCAAGCATTTCTCAAACAGGAGTGTGTAATTAAAATCTTCAAAAACTAATCTTAGAAAAAAGCCTTCTAATAATTTATTGAAATACCACAATTATACAATGTGCCTAACAAAAAATAGAGGCAATTATAAGAATTTTTTTAAAAAACGATATTGAAAAAAATATGCAGTTAACTTTAAAATCCTTGTGAGTATTCCTTGAGGATTGCTTTTAAAATCCTGCTCCATGGAAGCAATTGCTTATTAGTTGGCTCTGTCCCAGTTCAATGCTGAACTGAAAGGCATCATCTCATTACTGTGCTCACTGGTACCTTTCAAAACTTCCTTCTGAAGCCTCTTCCAAAAAGTATCATTAAAAATTGAATACACAAATAAGTCATCACATTTGTCCCCCAAGTGTAGTATGTGCATCTGCAGTTCTGAATAAAGTACAATATGATAGAACTTCAAAGAGAAAATAGGATAAACATAGGACCAATTGGCCAATCTAAAATATTCAGCTTCAGTTTAAAGAGATAAGTAAAAAAACAAATACCTTTCTTTCCTTTAAGTAATTCATGTTGAGATTGTGGTAATATGTGCAGAGTAGTTGTAAATAGAATGAGGCATTAAAACATCCATCAATAAATCCTCTTTTTTCTTTCTTTTCAAAGGCAATTTTTCACCCTTTATCTGGCTTTTTAAGTAGGTTGATTATAATAATTCCTATGTGTCCTTCTGGACTGCAGTGGTGAGCCTATGAATGTTTTCTTATAAAATTATGAAAAAAATAGGGAACTGGAAAGTAAATATGAAATAGGGGAAAAATAACCCATAGATACAGGGAACTGAGGATAAGGAGGAAAGGCTAAACACACACACACACACCAAATCCCTCTCAGCTGATGTGTTCAAAAACCATTCTTATAATTTGAAAATCAGCACAATATATGTTGATGAAAGAAAGAGCTTTGGTTTGTGCAAAATGACTACTGTGAATGTCAAAGAGAATTTTGCTTACCACATGAAATGAAACACTTTTGAACTCTTGTGTGGAAAAAAAAAATAATCTAGCCTAATATGTCTCAGAGACTCCTACAGGATAGTTCTGTTCAGGCTGAACTCTAGGGAAGGAGCATAGCGTTATTAGGAAAAAGGGAGTGAGGAATTAAAAATAAAAACTGATGTCAGAAAGTAAGAGGTTAATGATAAGCATCATAGTGAATAAAAGAAAACAAATTCTTTAACGAATTTTTATGGTTTTTCTAAATTTGAAAGTCTACCCTATAAATTTCTACCAGAAAGTAAAATTCAGTAAATATTTATGTGGTCATACTCTATGATAGGCATAGGTTTAGTTGATAGTTTCTACCCTAAGGAACTTACTCTCTAACAAGGAGAGAGAGAAGTAAGCCGATCATTATAATATGCTCTAATAAATATAAAGATGTAAATATGAAAGTACTGGAGAATATAAAATGGAGAAAATCAAAGCTGTTGAGAGAGTGAGTCGAGGCAGGAGGTTGTCACATTTGACAAAATTCAAAATGAATTTGGAAATGCACACCGGAATTGACCAGGAGCAAAACGTGATGGGAAAAGGAGAAAGAAAAAATATGTTAAAAGCCATAACATAGAAAAGCATGGCGTGTTTGGTAAATTACATGTGGTTTGTACAGCTGGGTTGTAGAGTATGGATGGGACAGTAAAATTGAACCTCTTCTAGCTAACAGTAGCCGTACAGTCACACCACATAGGACCAAGCTAAAACGTCAATCTAGAACCTTGTCTTTCCCTCCTCTACGGAGGCGTAAAGAGACTCATTTCCTTGCAAGCCTCCTATAGAGCTAAGGATGCTTGCCAATGAGAAGACACATTGACTGCATTCAGAATGTGGCTAGCTGGCAAGTAGGCTTTTATATTTTTTCCCATATCTCAAGGTTCTTCCTGCCTTTCTAAGAGGAGGAACTGGAAAATTTCTTTTCTATGATGGTCTCATTACAATGCTTTGTCCTGTTGCATATGTGAATGCTTCTCTAAATATAGAATATTTTCAGGAAGACATACCAGGGGATATCTGGCTAAGGGTTTTTAAGTGAAAACAGCTGCTTGAGTCACCCAGGGTTTCTCCAGGTAAGCATACTTTGGTAGTGTCAATGGCAGTCCATCTGTATCTAGTGAGCCCCTCCCAGATTGGTAAAGCCATGGTTGCTTACTAAACCTCTTAATCCCAAAAGACCTCATCTTAAAATCTCAGAGAGACTGCTTTATATAGTCACTAAATTTGTCTCTTTCAAACTTGACTCCTGGCTTTAATATTTGTGTTTCAAGTAATAATTTTGTTTTATGTTTCCAATATTATTTTTGCATTGCATACTTTACTTCATTGACTGTGAAATAGTATTTATTGTAAAATATTTTATCTACTGCTAACATAGAAGAAATGCTGCCAACTAAATCAATATACCGCTCTTATCACTTAGAATCTTTACATTATACTGTAAGAAAATACTTATTTAAAAGAAATGTAATCATATACTGCTCTTATGAATACATAAAAAGAAAACATAGTACTCTGATTAAGATAATTCCAAAACTTTTTCACATTTCAAATTTGCAACCTTTGAGTACCTGTTCAGCTGAGTCAATGACATGTTTTTCCAGACAGAATCATCCTCTGTGCTACCAAGAACATTGAAAACAGCATTTTTAAAAAGGTGTTCCACTTGACTGCTGTCTGGTTGTTTAAAAGCAGCAAATTTTAGACATAGTCTGTATTAATATATATTAAAATGTGAGGTAAAATGATATTCTGTGAATTGATGAAATACTGCATACACTATTGACTGAGCATAGCACATGGACAGTCTCATAACTTTGTAAAATGACCAGTTTATGAGAATGTCCAATCAGCCATCTATGAGGCTAGAAAAAAATGGAGCAGAACAGCAAGACCAGAGTCTACTTATAGCAAGAACATTGCATGGAACAGAGTAGGTCCTGAATAAATCAGTTTTGAATGAATGAGTCCCCATTCTACAGCAGAATTTAGCATTGCCTCATACTAATTTATTTGTATCAGTAATTACTTCAACAACCCATGTATTAACTAGAGAAAACTTTGACTTGCCCTGAATATGTATTCAATATTCTCTTCATTTTAAATAACCAATATCTTTGGTTATTCACAAATACTATAAATAAAGAGTTTGAATACGCAAAAGCAATGGTGATGACTGAGTGGACTTTTGCAATGTGTGAAGGTCATGCAATGATACAGCATGCATACATGTATATGCTTGGATTAAAATGTTACACTTAGATTCTCATGCTGTACCAACTTAGCTAACCTATGAATCAGTAGAAAACAAACTAACTAAATAACTAATAATCTGACTAAAGTGGGCTAAGGACTTGAATAGTCATTTCTCCAAGGAAACATACAAATACCATCAGGTATATAAAAAGATGCTCAACCTCACCAATCAGGGAAATGCAAATTCAAACCACAATGAGATATCATTTTACACCTGTTAGGATGGCTGTTTTAAAAAAAATATTAAAAAAATAGTGTTGGTGAGTATGTGGAGAAATTGGAACCCTTGTACATTGTTGGTGATAATGCAAAACGATGTGGTATATATACACAATGGAATATTATTCAACTTTAAAGATAGGACATTTTGCCATATCATACAACATGGATGAACTTGAAGGGACACAATACTAAATGAAATAAGTCAGGCAAAGACAGACAAATACATCATGACTCCACTTACAGGAGGAATCTAAAACAGTTAAACTTAGAGTCAAATGGTGGTTGCCAGGGGCTGGGAGAAGGAGGAGGAAATGGTGAGTTGGTAATCCGTAGGTAACAATGTGCAGTTATGCAAGATGAATCGGTTCTGGAGATCTGCTGTACAACATTTTATCTATAATTAATGATACTGTATTTCTACATCTGCTAAGAGGGTAGATCCCACGTTAAGTGTTCTCGCCATAAAAAAAGAGTTGGTTAAACAAAAAGGGAAATAAGAGCCTGCTTTAAGCTTATAACACTAAAATACTTGACATATGTCTGTATATGACGCATTTACTTAATTACATATTTTTTTGAGATTGGCTCACCTGTTTCATCAAATACTATAATTATAACAATTCTTTCATAATTAAGAACAGAAACATCTTTGTGATTCTTTGTCTTCCTTTGAGCTTTATTAATTTTTATAGCCTCTGAGATTTTATACTGGTGTGCAACAATAATCCTTGGGCTATATGCCAACATTTGTTATAGCAATGTGATTTGATTTCGACTACAATCAGAGCCCATATGTTGATTGGCTAATGTAATACAAGTCACCCTGGTATTGCTGTATTGGTTCATTTTCACACTGCTGATAAAGACATATCCAAGACTGGGTAATTTATAAAGAAAAATAGCTTTAATGGACTCACAGTTCCATAACACTGGGGGAGGCCTCACAATCATGGGGGAAGGTGAAAGGCACACATTGTATGACAGCAGGCAAGAGAGACTGAGAACCAGGTGAAAGGAGTTTTCCGTGATAAAACCATCAGATCTTGTGAGACTTACTCACTACCATGAGAACAGTATGGGGGGAAACCATCCCCATAATTTAATTATCTCCTACCAGGTCCATCCCACAACATGTGGGAATTATGAGAGCTACAATTCAAGATAAGATTTGGGTGGGGACACAGCCAAACCATATCAACTGCCAAGACTAGATGTCAGTCACAGTAGACCTGCCTTTTTTATTTAAACAGATGTGTTTAGAGAAGAATTACTTGGAATACAGAGGATTAAAAATTATGTCACATGAAGAATGTCAGGGACACAGACCAGAGATATTTAGTCTTTAAAAGAAAGACAGAGTGGGGAGGGAATACCAAGATCTGGTGGTTTACAGTGTACAGTGAAGCCTACATGTACTTTTGAATGGCTTCAATAAGCAGAATCAAGGATGGAGAAAGATTTAGGTTTAGACTAAGGGCACATGTTCAGTGGTCATTGCTACCCAAAGATGGAGTGAACTGCTTCATGCAGCTACTGTCCTAAGATGGACAATTGTTAAGAATGCTATGGAAGTGACTCAAGCATCACTAGGTGAATTAACTAAGGGACTTGTAAAATTCCTGAAAATCTAGAGCTTTTATGACACTCAGAAGATGAGAATCATGGTGGTCTCTATATAATGAAGACAATAGGGACATACCTCATTTTATTGCACCTGACTTTATTGTACTTCATAGATATTGCACTTTTGACAAACTGAAGGTTAGTGGTAATCCTGCATAGAGCAAATCTACTTGTGCCGTTTTTCCAACATCATGGGCTCACTTTGTGTCTCTGTGTCACATTTTGCTAATTTTCATATTTAAAACATTTTCATTATGTTTATGTTCATTAGGTAATCTGTGATTGGTGGTCTTCAATGTTACCACTGTAATTGTTTTGGGACACCATGAACCATATCCACGTAAGACAGGGAACTTAACCAATATGTTGTGTGTGTTCTGACTGCTCCACTGACTGGCCATCTCTCCATTTCTCTCCCTTTCCTCGGGCTTCCCTATTCCCTAAAACATGACAATATTGAAATTAGGTCGATTAAAAACACTACAGTCTCCTCTAAGTTTTCAAGTGAAAGGAATACTCATGCATATCTCACCTTAAATCAAGCTATCAATGATTAAGCTTAGTGAGGAAGGCACGTCAAAAGCCCAGGCAGTTTGAAAGTTAGGCCTCTTGTGCCAAACAGTTAGCCACGTTGTGAATGCAAACAAAAGGCCCATGAAGAAAACCAAAAGTGCTATTCCAGTATCATAAAAGTGCCCTGTGAAATATCAAGTGCTGATGTAGAAGAAGCAGCCAGTTATTCAGAAGATCTAGCTAAGAGAATTAATGAAGATGCTAAACAAACAACAGATTTTTCAATGTAAACAAAACAGCCTTTTATTGGAAGAAGATGCCAGCTAGAATTTTCCTAGCTAGAGAGAAAAAGTCAATGCCTGGCTTCAAATCTTCAAAAGGCAGGTTGAATCTCTTTGTAGGAGCAAATGTGGCTGCTGACTTTAAGTTGAAGCCAATACTCATTTACCATTCCAAAAATCTTAGGGCCCTTAAGAATCATGCTAAATCTCTGCTTGTGCTCTAATAAATGGAATAACAAAGCTTGGGTGATAGCACATATGCTTAGAACATCATTTATTGAATATTTTAAACCTACTGACACCTACTTCTCAGAAAAAAATTCTTTTTAAAATATTACTGCTCATTACAAGGAGATTTTTGTTGTTTTCATGATTGCTAACACATCCACTTTGTAGACCATTAATCAAGAAGTAAAATTTGACTTTCAAGTCTTATTATTTAAGAAAATATATTTTATAAAGCTATTGCTGCCATGGATGATGATTCCTCTGATGACTATGGACAAAGTAAATTCTGAAAAGAATTCACCATTCTAGATGCCATTAAGAATAGTCATGACTTTTGGGAAGAGATTGAAATATCAACAACTCTCATAAATGACTTTGAGGGGTTTAAGGCTTCTGTAGAGGGAGTAAGCTGCAGATGTGGTGAAAATAACAAGAGAACTATAATTGGAAGTGAAACCTGAAGATGTGACTGAATGAGGACTTACTTCTTATGGATGAGCAAAGAAAGCGTTTTCTTAAGAAAGAATCTACTCCTGAAGAAGATGCTGTTAACATTGTTGAAATCACCAAAAAGGGTTTGGAATATTACCTAAACATAGTTGATCAAGCAGCAGCAGCATTTGCAAGGACTGCCTCCAATTTTGAAAGTTCTGTGGGTAAAATGCTATCAAATAGCATTGCATGCTACCGAAAAATCTTTTGTGAAAGGAAGATTCAATTGATGTACAAACTTAAGTGTTACTTAATGTTTAAAAATTCCCATAGCCACCCCAAACAGCAACCACTACCCTGATCAGTCAGTGGCCATCAACACTGAGGCAAAACCCTACACCAGCAAATAGATTACAACTCTCTAAAGGCTGAGATGATCATTAGCATTTTTTAGCAATAAAATATTTTAAAATTAAGGTATATATTTTTTATACATAATGCTATTGTACACTTAACAGACCACAGTATAGTGTAAATCTAACTTTTATATGCTCTGAGAAATGAAAAAATTTGTGTGACTCATTTTATTGTGGTATTTGCTTTATTGATGTGGTCTGGAGCAGAATCAGCAATATCTCCAACATATGCCTATACATCTAGGCTTATGGGCTAAAAATAAATAATGAGATCTGCAATGTGCAAATGCCTTGTGATATGTATTAAGATAAAGTTTCTGAGAAATATTGCTGTTTTAATTATACTCCCTCTCCCCTGACTCTTCATCCTCTGCATTCTTTCCCATATTTCTGCTTGAATATCTAATCACTTTTTACAGGCCAGTCTAAATAAGTGGTTCTTTCTTTAACACTATCTGTATTTAGACTGTCCCCAGTAGATTTAATTACTTCCTCATCTACTTTCCTATAGTGTTCTGTGCATAATTTGAGTAGAATAGTTTTATGATTTTTGTGTACATGTTTTCTAATTTCCTCTGAAATGTGACTTCCTTAACAGAGTGTTCATTCACTGAAAGATTAATTTAATTTATGATATGCCACATAACTCATGGATCATGATTATTGTGGGAAATTTCTTCATCGTTTTCTTTTACTCCTCCTGCATAGTCCAGGCCTTTTGACTAAAAGAAGTTTTTCAATAGCAAATAGCCTTAGAGTCTAGAGATAGTGTATTCTATTAAAGAGATGTACAATCTCTTCCTCCTGTGGAGACCCTTCATAATTTCCTTTCTTTTTCTTTTTTCTGAGACAAGATCTTGCTCTATTACCCTGACTGGAGTGCAGTGGTGCAACCTTGGCTGACTGCAGTCTCGACCTCCCATGCTGAAGCAGTCCTCCCACCTCAGCACCTCCATCTTCAAAAGTTGGAAGTACAGGTATGTGCCGCCATGCCCGGCTAATTTTTGTAATTTTGCAGAGATGTGGTTTCACCATGTTGCCCAGTCTCCCTTCATAATTTCTGGCTTAACACTGTTTTGCATGTATGTACACATGAATATGTGCATGAATGTAGGGGAGCAAAAGGAGAAAGGGAGGAAGAGATGAGTATTAAATAGATAATTATACTCCAAAATGTGCTAATTTCTGAAGTAAAGCAAAGTGCCATAAGAATATAGAAGAGGAACAAGAAACTTCAAGGCTAATGAATACTGAATATTTTAAAGTGATTGTTAAAATACTGCTCAATCAGTTTTAAGATAAGGTGTGTGAAGAGTTCTCAGTAATTAAATCTGTTCAGTTATCTAGGGAGTTTCTCTTTCCGTAATGTGAAATCACAGACTTCCTCGCTGCCTCTCACCCTCTTTGCAGTGAAAGATTTCTTCCTATGCTTTATTTCCAGGCATTATCTGATTCATTCAGCTTATATCCTTGTGAACAGAAAACACTCTCTTCTTGTTTCTCCCTATTTTTCTCATCATCTCCTGGATGATGTGGGACTTTCTGTGACCCTGAGACCTCCCCTATAATTTGTATAAGAAAATATCATAATACTGTACTTTTCTATAAGAACTATTTCCTTAAACAATAGATTGTCAACATTAAGAAAACAAACAGAAAAAGCAAATAAAAGCTGAATCAACCACACTCTTGATTGGAATTGCCTATCATCATTTTACCTGATCAATGCCACAGGTACCAGCAGTTAGTGCTTTCAGGGCAGTGAGAGGGGAAAACTATTTTAGACTTCCCCTTAGCAGATCTGGCTTTGAGATAACTAGTGTGTTTTACTTTTTCCTTTCCTCTATCTTTTTTTAGGCCCTGAGCACATTAGTGAAAAATCAATTTCCCAAACTATGTATGAGACATACTTTCCCCAGACCCACCCAGGGTCCCTAGAGCGAGTTCCCCTCCTGACTCCTTCCTATGGGAATAACGGGATGGAGCTGAGGTTGAGGTGGAGCAAAACTGATTTCCTTAGGAGACAAGCATGAAGCTGAAGATAGTTACTAAAGTCTGGGAGGCTCAGTCCTAGCAAAGCAAAGCCAGCCTGATGCCCACACTCTCTGCCATGGTCACCCTTGATCAACAGGCATTCCTCCTGTTCTGTAAAATGTTGCAGGAGGAATATAAGAGTATGAAGAACACCCTGAGAGGCTGGCCTCTTCTTTCAGTGCATGGTCCCAGCAAGACTGACTAGTTTAGACTGAGAGACCAGGTAAACCACACAGATCAGTTCTCACCTGAGTTTGGAGCTGAGATATAATGGATTAGTAACAACTCAACAGCAAAGAAAATCTCAGAAAGCCTGAACACCCTGGACACACTGACCAGTCTATTCACAGCCATGAATCTTGATACTATCGGCCTGTGGTCAGGCATAACAGCTGACTATCTCAATACCCAGAAACTGTTCTAGACACATAGGTGGACTTGAATAGAGCATCCCAAAGAGACAATAGATTACTGACCACCAATTAGTTCCTGACCACAGATTGCTTCCTCATCTGCACACTGGGAACCCCCTGCAATCCCACACCAGCTTCCTGTTGGGCTTTGAATACACAGGGAAGTAGAATTGAAGGGCAAGTTGTGATGACCCCAAGGTCTCTGTGGCCTACCCTCTACCCTATGAAATATGTGATATATTTTCCCAAAATACAACTAAGCTTGGTTTTCAAAATGGTTACTACAGCCTATGAACACACAAGCATCTAGTGATAATTCTAATAATAGCTGTCATTGTTGAATACTTAACTTTTAACAAATGCTGTTCTAAGCACTTTCTCTCTTCTCTTTCTCTCTACGTATATGTATACTTCTTTCACATATATACTTATTTCATGTTTAAAACAACCCTATGAGATAGGTCCTATTGTTTCCTCTCTTTAATAGGTGAGAAAACAGAGGCATGAGAAGTTAGCATCTTGCTGAGGGTTACAAAGCCAGTACTTACAAAGCTAGAAAGTGACCCTGTGCAGTTGGACTCCAGAGATTCCTTCTTAGCTACTGTTTCCTATTCCATGTTTGATTTGTAAATGTTGACATTGACAGGTGAGGGGTAAGAGTGATGTTTACATAAAAATACTCTGTTTCTAAATATTCAATTACTCTTTTTAAAAAATTAATCTTGTAGCTTCTGTGTAACATTTAATATGTATTATATTGAACCAAAAATAGTGCTTAAAAGGGCATAATATTATTATGTATATCTCAGCCTGTTATAGAATAGGCTTTTGAAAGAATTTGATTTCTTTCTGAAATCTAGGAAATCCATACCACTCTTTTTCCTAAAAACCAGAACAGTTAGTTGATGATAAAAACTTCCCAAAGAATCAGTTGAAGCTGATATTTTCAAAGATGAAATCTTACAGAGGGCTGAAATCCATGTGTTAATATATAGGTATAATATAGTGATAGTGGGGGTAAAGACTTAAGTGACAGCAGAAGAATCCTTTGACTTTTCTGGAGGCCTTTGTCATCATAACATTTCTGCCTTCTTACTTATTTTTAAAATATCAAGAGTATCAAGAAGAGTAAAAATCAGGAAGTTACCTCTGTTTGTCACAAGTTCCTGACACAACTCCCCGAGTGAAGCTGACATGTGCACATTGAAGAACTTCTGACTCAATCTTTGGCTTTCAAAGTACTGAGCTAAATCAAGCCTACTAGAGAAGGGCAATTCATAAGGAAAAAGATATTTAAAGAAAAATGGCAGGAATTATTCAGACAGGTAGAAGAACTTTCTAAAATGTCCTTGGTGTACAACACTGGGATCAGACAGTATTTTCTTTAGTCAGATGTTTGCAGATGACTTTCTCTGTACTCCCTCTATTATCCTCATCACTTTAGAAAAAGTGGTTTCCAGCCTCGACTGCACATTAAGGTTACTTGGGGGAGCTTTAAAACATATACTTACCTGGGCCAGAGCTTCTGGTTTAATTGGTTTGGGATGTGGCCTGAGCATAGGGATTTGGAGAAGCTCCCCCAAGTGATTCTACATACAGCAAAAGTTTAAAACAAGTGCTAGAATTCTGTTATTCTCACTAACCTCTATTCCCAATCTATACTCTCCCTCTTCCGCTCCCACTCCCATGCACATGCCTTTCCCTCTCTTGCCCCGGTCCAGAACTATTGAGAGACATACATGCTGGAAGCAAGTTGCTCTAACCTAAGAGATATTATATTAATTCACATAACTTACTTGAATACTGTTTAGCTTTTGTTATTGCTAGAAACATTGTATATACCATTGAAGCACATAGTTATTAACATCCATGAAGTATAGATTACGATTGTTTGATAAGCCAAGTTGAATATTTTTGAGTAAAATTTGCAGAGAAAATTCAAGAAAGAATGAAAATTCCTTTTAGTGACATACCCTAGAAAAACAAATTTTTATTTTCTGGCATGATAACAAATGTCTATGAAAATAGAATTTCCTGTTCATATAAATTGTGGCAAATAATTGGCAAAAATAAAGATAGACATTTTTTCCCTATAGAACTTGTTTAATACTTAATATTCTAACATGTATTGTGACTCTTCAAAAGTATCATGTTATTCTGTATTCACAAACTTGAGCTCTTTTTATATTAATTAGGGAAATAATTTTTAGAACACTATTGATTTTCATATTCTTCTTTACCTTCTCTTCATTCTAATTAAAGCTAGTAAACTTTCAAAAATCAAAATATGAGAAATTCCTATATTGAGGAACTATAAAATGATTGAGTACTGGATGTGCAAGTAGAAAAAGGGGATTTACATGGTATGCCAAATATCATGAGGACAAATTTAGTACCAGGTAATAATTTAATACATTCAGCGTCTTGTACTTAGATCAACTGGATTATAGACTTGTGGATATAGTATACAAATGAATTACTTCATGTATTTTTAGAGTTATTTGATAAAACTCTAGAGATACCCTTATTAGGTTTAGAACCTTCAGACAGCAGGAGAACTTTCCTATAAAAACCACTAATATAGTTGAAAAACATTTTAAATATTTTTCTTCTTCTTTAAATCTGAGATTTTTAATGGTATCCTCAAGGTCTTCTAAGGTAGTAACAATGTTGATAAATAAGGTACTTGTTTGATTTACTGCTGTAGAGCAAACTACTCTAACTTAATGGCCTTATGGGAATGAAAAATGGTGCACCTGCTGTGGAAAACTGTTTGGCAGTTCCTCAAGAAGTTAAACACAGGATTTCCATATGACTCAGCAGTTCCACTTCTGGGTATATACCCCAAAGAATGAAAAACAGTGATTCAAACAGATACATCATGTACATCGTGATTCACGGCAACATTATTCACAGTAGCCAGTAGATGGAAACAGCTCAGGTATCCAACAACAGGTTGATGGATAAACAGAATGTCTTGTATATGCATATGATGGAATATTATTCAGCCATAACAAAGAATAAAATTTTGATACATGCTACAACATGAAGGAAGCTTGAAAACATTATGTTAAATATGCCAAATACAAAAAAAAAAACACAAATGTTATATGATTTCACTTACAGGAAATATATAGAATAGGCAAATTTATAGAGCTAGAAACTAATTTAGAGGTTACTGGTAGGCTGGGGAGATATATAGAATTATTGCTTAATGGGTACAGTGTTCTTGTTTTGAATGATGAAAAATATTTTGAAATGAATACTTGTAATGGTTCAACAACATTGCAAATATAATTAATGCCACTGAATTGTGTATTTGAAAACAGTTAAAATGGTGAACTTTGTTATATATATATATATTTTTTTTAACAAAATAAAATTTTAAAAATAAAATATACTAGTGGCTTAAAATAGTAACAATTTTATACCCTCATGATTCTAAGGGTTAGGAATTTAGCCTGCCCTTAGTTGGGTAGCTATGTTTTGTGCATTATCAGCTAGTTTCTCAAGAGTCATTGGTGGTTGTGACTACAAAATCCAAAATGGTTTCGCTTACATACCTGGAAAATACCAGCAGGGAGCTCACCTGGGGTCTCGGTAAGGAACTTCTTCCCCATGCAGATCTCTTGACATGGATGCTTCAGCTTCCTCAACAAATGGATGAATTCCAAAAGGCAGGTTTCAAGATTTAAAGGCAGGGTTTGCCATTCCCTGAAGGCTCAGGTCAGAATTTAATAGTTTGGATTCTATTGGTTAAAACAAGTCATAGAGCCAGTCTAAATTCATGAGGAGGGAAAATATGTCCCTTTCTTAACAGTTGAATGGAAAGATTACATTAATATGATCATGTAGGTTGAATGCTATTGTTACAAACATTTTTGGAAACATAACATACCAAAGTGTTAAATATATTTTAAAGAATACTATCTGACCCTTGTTGACCTTTGCTCATGGAAAACGAACTGAGCGTCATAACATGTGCTAACAAATTTAAGCCTGTTTTACTATCTGAGGGAGAAAAAGATGCAAATGTAAAAGTGGCCCTTACATGAAAGAGAATCAGTGATGAGACTAGACATCTGTGCTTCTACTCCGTAGCATTGCCCTAATGTTCATCTGTCTTCTGAAGGTTTGTTTCATCTAACCTCTGTATCCGAACCATGTTTCCAATGACCTATACAAACAAATGCCACTTTGGGTATTCTAGAGCAGTGCCATATGAAATAAGATCTTTATCATAGTCTAAATGAGACAAGCATAATGCAGCAATCAAAGAATTTAGAACCATAGACTCTTCATGAAACTATCCTATTCAACAAACACAAATGCACATCACATAAGTCAGGAACACAGTTGTTTATATATTCCTCATAATTAAATATTTTAGATTCTAGATAGTTGTCTCAGTTACTTGAGAAAACTTTAAACTTTAAAATGACTTTTTAACATCAAAATTCCTTGTTAAAATGTTTATACTCACATATGCACATATACACACATGCATACACAAAGCTCTGTGCTCTGCAGCTTTTCAGTATTTACAAGTTAGAGATTGCTCTTAACCTCTGTTAATTTTTATTTAAGCTGATAACATTTTCTTAGCCTAAGAATTTTCCATCTCTAAAAGTTCCTCTCACCCCACACACCAAATTTTATCTCACAATGATCATGCTTGTGCTTGATCATGCTTTTATTCATTTGCGTTATATGATAATTTCTTTGGGTGGTAGATTATTTACTGCACAATTCTGTGCAATATTTGAGGTAAGAGACTTGCCATTTTCATAATTCTGCCCTAGTTCTTGGCTCTTTAGATAAAAATAAAAAAAATCAGAAGTCCCCTCCTTTGTTTAGATGCTTAAAAGTAATTTTAGCTCTGGCATCAGGCTTTCATTTGTAATAAAAATATTAAAAAAAAAACCTTAACACAAAAAATTATGGTAAACTTTTATTGAACACTTCATAGATGCCAGGCTCTCAAGCACCCTATAAGCATTTTGTTATGTAATCTTCAAAATAGCTCTGTAAATTAGGTACAGTTTTAATTCTCATTTTACAAAGAAGGATGTAGAGGTTTGTTACCTATGTGACGTCATCCAGCTAGTAAGAGCCATGAATTGAAACTGGGTCTCATGGCTCTGGAGCCTAGGTTCTTCATTGTCACTCAAAGTCCTCACCATGAAAGTTTTCAGTGTGGGATCTGGCTTTATTCTCCTGCTCTTACTCTGTTAAGAAGGGTTATAGAGACTTCTATTTTAGAGGCAATGTTTAGGGAACATGTGCATCAGCTAATTTGTGGCTGAAAATGAAAACATCTCCACCAACTTTTTCTGAGTAAATGGAGTTTATTATATTAAGCAATAAGTACATAAAGCAGTAACAATAAAATATACATGGCAGGAGGCAAGTTAAGGCTCTCTTTCATTATTTTCTGCCTCTCTTCAAATCTTTCCCAAGTCTTACGAGAAGTAATTCTGTAACAAGTCATGGCTGATCTTTTGAACATACTCTATATGACATTAGCTAAGTCTTCTATTATTGGTCCACAAATACAGATCTTGAAATGGCTCTGACACCATTCTCGTGATCCATTAAAACACAATAGTATGTCTAATCCATTTACCAACGCAAGTAGATGTTAAGTGTAGTCCTTCAGCTATTAACATGAAATTATGGATTGGGTCTACATACTTGGTCAACCTTAAAACTGGGGAAGGCTGGATGCGGTGGCTCACACCTGTAATCCCAGCACTTTGGGAGGTTGAGGCAGGTGGATCACGAGGTCAGGAGTTCGAGACCAGCCTGACCAACTTGGTAAAACCCTGTCTCTACTAAAATTACAAAAATTAGCCAGGCGTGGTGGTGTGTGCCTGTAATCCCAGCTACTTGGAGGGCTGAGGTAGGAGAATCACTTGAACCTGGGAGGCGGAGGTTGCAGTGCACCAAGATTGCACCACTGCACTCCAGCCTGGGTGACAGGGCAAGACTCTGTCTCAAAAAAAAAAAGATGTACAAAATAGCAAAATATAATCAAGCCACAAATAAAGACCCAAGGTCATGTACAAGCTTACAAGGTACCCATAAGACAGAATTTTTTTTAAAAAAAATCTATGTTATCACAAGAATTGGAGAAGAGGCACCTTATCTTCCTGCTTTATATGCAAAAGGGAAGATAATGCCTCTACCCAGCTCTGCATGTGCTGTATGTGCTTATACAGGGCAAATGAATATGATGCTTCTACATAAACATGCATTTGAATATTCATTTGGTTGATAGTTCTTTCTTGTTCACTTGTCATTTCAAATAAAGAAATGACATTATTTTATTTAAGAAATGTCAATAAGCATCAACTGGGGAAGAGATATTGTAGTAAATACTGGGAAAGAGATTCACATTATTTTGGAGAGATGATGAACAGATGGTTCCCACAAAAATTGATGGGAGATTTAATAAAGAACTTGTAAGTCCATATGTGAAGGTAAACTGAAACATTCTTAGGAGTCTTTTTGACAGCTATTCTCCTATGAGGGACAAATTCAGTTTCACTCTGAACATATAATGAAATGTATAGATTTAGTTATACAGATAATTAAAGGATGCTGTGTGTTTGTACTGATGAAGTTCAATAAAAGTTCTCTCTCTGTTTTTATAGTGAGAATATGTCTTATATACAAAATCCTAAGAGTTATTTCAATGAAAGTAAGCACACCTTGCATGAGAGGGAAGGGAAGACTTAATTTTAAGAAAACATCTGTAAAATATCCCTTTGTTATACAGTGAATACAGTTAATGAAGTCAGTGGAAATATACATAGGCCTTAATAGGGGAAGCTATATGAAAATCTGGGAAGCCAGGCATGGTGGCTCATGCCTGTAATCCCAGCACTTTGGGAGGCTGAGGCGGGTATATTATGAGGTCTGATCATCGAGACTATCCTGGCCAACGTGGTGAAACCTTGTCTCTACTAAAAATACAAAAATTTGCTGGGCGTGGTGGCACATGCCTGTAATCCTAGCTACTCGGGAGGCTGAGGCAGGAGAATCACTTCACCCAGGGGGTCGGAGTTTGCAGTGAGCCGAGATCGCGCCACTGGACTCCAGCCTGGTGATAGAGAGACTCCATTTCAAAAAAACAGAAAAGAAAATCTGAGTACGCCTCATTTTTTTCCCCTCAAGATTTAGAGAAAATATGTGAAGAGATTAGGAAGTGTACAATGATTGCAGTGAAGCAATAAAAACAAGGAAACTAAATCTCAGAGGCTGAACCTAACAAGCCTAATTTTTCACTCACACTACATGTTTATTGTGAATTTCTGAGAGGTACATTCTAGACCGTCCTCACTTCAGGACCTCAGCAGACAGAGCAGCCACTCTCTGGTACATTGCACATCCTTGCTGTGGAAGAAAAAGAGAAAATAGTGAGCATGTACTGACTCTTAAAGCTTTTGCCCAGAGTAACACACGTCACTTCATTTTTATTTCATTGGCAAAAGAAAATCACATGGCCATAGCTGATTTCAGAGAGGTGGTTAATTATATTAAAAAGGTAAACTAAGGTGTAATCAAATTTTAAATAATTTATATGAGCAAACAGCAATTCATGAATCCAGCAGCTCCAAGCCAGAAATGTTCTGAGGGCTCTGTTGAGGAAGCATTATAGACAAGCTTTTAGAGTGAATGCAGACATAATAAAGAAGAAATTATTTGGTTGGTTACAGTTACAGAGTTGCCTTACTTGGTGTATCCTATGGAAAGTTGCTAGTTATACAATGAAAAGTTTGTTGGGTGCTTGTGATTGGTTGAGCTTGAGTTCTGTTTTTAATACAGAGATTTATAAGAAGTAGCTCAAGTTAAGTTTGGCTTGTGTTTGCAAATCAGGCAAGGTTAAGGTCACTGACGAAGTCTAACTGGCTTTGTCTTCTCAAGAATTCTTTAGGTTTTATCTCTATTTTAATTTACTTGCACAATTATAATGCTATCATCTGGCTGAAAGATGAGAGAGAACCAACTACTTGTCAGTTTTTCTTAATGATTACCCAACATATTTAACGTGAAGTTTCTCTTTTACCTAACCTGACTTCACTCTTTGCAGTATACTATGCAAAACAGGTCTTATAATCTCAAAAATTAAACAAAAAAGAAAGCTGCTATGCAATGACATGTCATTATTACTTATCCAGTCTACCATGATATTGTATGGTATCCAATCTACCATCATATTGTACACTTCCACTTTTCCTCCTAATTCAAGAGGAAGAAAAGAAGTGTCATTGTTATTCATTCTTGCTGAAAAGGACCTTTTTTTTAATATATATATATATTTTTATTGCATTTTAGGTTTGGGGGTACATGTGAAGAATATGCAAGATTGTTGCATAGGTACACACATGGCAGTATGATTTGCTGCCTTCCTCCCCATCACCTATATCTGGCATTTCTCCCCATGCTATCCCTCCCCCAACTCTCCACCCCTCACTGTCCCTCCCCTTCTCCCCCCAACAGACCCCAGTGTGTGATGCTCCCCTCCCCTGTGTCCATGTGTTCGCATTGTTCAACACCCGCCTATGAGTGAGAACATACGGTGTTTGATTTTCTGTTCTTGTGTCAGTTTGCTGAGAATGATGGTTTCCAGGTTCATCCATGTCCCTACAAAGGACACGAACTCATCGTTTTTGATGGCTGCATAATATTCCATGGTGTATATGTGCCACATTTTCCCTGTCCAGTCTATCATCGATGGGCATTTGGGTTGGTTCCAGGTCTTTGCTATTGTAAACTGTGCTGCAATGAACATTCGTGTGCATGTGTCCTTATAGTAGAACAATTTATAGTCCTTTGGATATATATCCAGGAATGGGATTGCTGGATCAAATGGAATTTCTATTTCTAGGTCCTTGAGGAATTGCCACACTGTCTTCCACATTGGTTGAACCAATTTACACTCCCACCAACAGTGTAAAAGTGTTCCTATTTCTCCACATCCTCTCCAGCATCTGTTGTCTCCAGATGTTTTAATGATCGCCATTCTAACTGGCGTGAGATGGTATCTCAATGTAGTTTTGATTTGCATTTCTCTAATGACCAGTGATGATGAGCATTTTTTCATATGTTTGTTGGCCTCATGTATGTCTTCTTTTGAAAAGTGTCTGTTCATATCCTTCGCCCACTTTTGAATGGGCTTGTTTGTTTTTTCTTGTAAATCTGTTTCAGTTCTTTGTAGATTCTAGATATCAGCCCTTTGTCAGATGGGTAGACTGCAAAAATTTTTTCCCATTCTGTTGGTTGCCGATTCACTCTAATGACTGTTTCTTTTGCTGTGCAGAAGCTGTGGAGTTTGATTAGGTACCATTTGTCTATTTTGGCTTTTGTTGCCAATGCTTTTGGTGTTTTGGTCATGAAGTCCTTGCCTACGCCTATGTCCTGAATGGTTTTGCCTAGATTTTCTTCTAGGGTTTTTATGGTGTTAGGTCTTATGTTTAAGTCTTTAATCCATCTGGAGTTAATTTTAGTGTAAGGTGTCAGGAAGGGGTCCAGTTTCTGCTTTCTGCACATGGCTAGCCAGTTTTCCCAACACCATTTATTAAACAGGGACTCATTTCCACATTGTTTGTTTTTGTCAGGTTTGTCAAAGATCGGATGGTTGTAGATGTGTTGTGTTGCCTCCGAGGCCTCTGTTCTGTTCCATTGGTCTATATCTCTGTTTTGGTACAAGTACCATGCTGTTTTGATTACTGTAGTCTTGTAGTATAGTTTGAAGTCTGGTATTGTGATGCCTCCCACTTTGTTCTTTTTGCTTAGAATTGACTTGGCTATGCGGGCTCTCTTTTGGTTCCATATGAAGTTTAAGGTGGTTTTTTCCAGTTCTGCAAAGAAGGTCATTGGTAGCTTGATAGGGATAGCATTGAATCTGTAAATTACTTTGGGCAGTATGGCCATTTTCACAATATTGATTCTTCCTAGCCATGAACATGGAATGTTTCTCCATCTGTTTGTGTCCTCTCTTATTTTGTTCAGTAGTAGTTTGTAGTTCTCCTTGAAGAGGTCCTTTACGTTCCTTGTTAGTTGTATTCCTAGGTGTTTTATTCTCTTTGTAGCAATTGCGAATGGCAGTTGGTTCTTGATTTGGCTCTCTTTGAGTCTGTTATTGGTGTATAGGAATGCTTGTGATTTTTGCACATTGATTTTATATCCTGAGACTTTGCTGAAGTTGCTTATCAGTTTCAGGAGATTTTGGGCTGAGACGATGGGGTCTTCTAGATATACAATCATGTCGTCTGCAAATAGAGACAATTTGACTTCCTCCTTTCCTATTTGAATACCCTTTATTTCTTTTTCTTGCCTGATTGCTCTGGCTAGAACTTCCAGTACTATATTGAATAGGAGTGGTGAGAGAGGACATCCTTGTCTAGTGCCAGATTTCAAAGGGAATGCTTCTAGTTTTTGCCCATTCAGTATGATATTGGCTGTTGGTTTCTCATAAATAGCTTTTATCATTTTGAGATATGTTCCATCAATACCTAGTTTATTGAGGGTTTTTAGCATAAAGGGCTGTTGAATTTTGTCAAAGGCCTTCTCTGCATCAATTGAGATTATCTGTGGTTTTTGTCTTTGGTTCTGTTTATGTGGTGGATTATGTTTATAGATTTGCATATGTTGAACCAGCCTTGCATCCCCCAGGATGAAGCCTACTTGATCATGGTGGATAAGCTTTTTGATGTGTTGTTGCAATCAGTTTGCCAGTATTTTAGTGAAGATTTTTGCATCTATGTTCATCATGGATATTGGCCTGAAGTTTTTGAAAAGGACCTTATAACAAATCATGCTGGGTGGCCTCCAATGGAAGGCTGGATGGACCAGATGCTTCCTCATTGGCATGCAGAGCAATGTGCTGCAGGACTCAACTGAGATACTGTATGCGGCAAAGATGCTGACATGTAATTCTTTAGTGCTTTCAAGTAATGAAGGGCTCTATGTGAGAAAAAAGTATAACAAATTATAAATAATCCTAACATTCCACTGAAGAAGAAAGTGATGTGTGTTTAGCAGTGGGCATAGGGAGAAGAGGAACAAGCATAAAAGCCCAATGAGAAGTCTGCAGAAGCATTTACTACTGTCTTCAATTCAGGTACATCACCTGTGTCTCACCAATTAGGAGGTCCCTCTTATATAGAGCAATCAACACTGTATAGACTTGGGATTTAAAAAGAAAGAAAAAAAGTACATAATATTTTACATTTCCCTGACTTGCATATCAATGATTCCCCTTGCCAAATCAAATGGAATAATTGGTATTCAAGTCAGGGAAATGTAAAATATTAATAATTTGTAACAATATGAATTATATCTGGATTCAGCAGGGTAAAAACTCACTGAAAGATGGGAATACGGGAATGATATTTGAGAGAGAAAAGAGAAATTCCCAGCTTTCTAGGGTTAACCCTGAAGTCAACACTGACAAAATTCAAATGTAAAGTTTTTTGTATTAATTAAAAGAGATTTCTATTGATCCTTACCACATGCTTATGAGACAGTAGCTTTTGAAGTTGACCAAATAAGGACTAAACTGTTAAGCCCATTGATTCAAGGTCAGAGAGCCAGGCCATCATGCCATCTTAACAAGAACTCATGGCCCAACCTGAGCCGAAAATTCTTTTCACTAAGTGAAACTTCCATTCTCTCTGAGACCTAATACCAGGTATTTAAGTTACTCCCTTTTGAATCCCCTCTTCATGCAGTTCATGCAGTGAGTAAAGTCAATCACATCGACCAAGGGGACACTACTCACTGTGCTCTGACCTGGTCTATTTTATTGAGCATAGTTCTTATTTAAAAGTCTTAGTGGATCAATGTATCTTTGTCAAGCAAATACATGTCATGAGTACAAAACTCCAATTTCATCATATCAAGATATGGAAACCTAGAAAGAAGAATTGTAAAAAGTCCTTTGAGTTTGCTAATGATTTATTGATTTGACAAATCGTCCTTGAGTGCTTTCAAGACACACTCTATTCTAGGGAACACATAAATAGAAATACAACTTCTGGAAACAGACAAGACAAAGAGTCCCTGGCATGCAGTAACTTGTAATTGTTTATTCACCCTGCAAATGTGCATTGAGTACCATGTGAAGGACAATCAGATAAACGTGATTTGGGATGCAATATACTGTGGTGTAAAGCAATAGATTAGAAGACACTGTCTCTGACCAGCCTTATCAGCTAATTTATTTCTCAGAAATACATAGCAAATTTTGTATGGGAATATCCAAGTTATAGCATACTTTGTTTAAACAGCTTCATGAACATTATTTTGATGGAAAACAGCCAGTCACAAAAGATGACTCTATTCATATGAAGTTTAAGACCAGGAAAAACTATTCTACAAAGATAGAAGTCAGAAAAGAGATTATCCCTTAAGCCCGGGAAATCATGGGGATCTTTCTGGGGTGATGGAAAAGTTCTCTATTTTGGTCTGAACGATGGGTACATGGGTATATATGAAAAGAGAATAAGCTATTCAATGAAGATGTGTGCATTTTCCTGTATGAAAAATATATCTCAATAAAAAGCACAATGACAAAACCAAACCAAACCATATCAAAACAAAATCAGGAAAAAGAAAGAGTCTTGATTCTCATAGTCAGTATTCCTCAAGGTTAGCTGTTCAACAATTGTTTAAAAAGATTTCTTATATTGAGACTCTCTTATGGTTGTATAGATATTTTTTAAGAATGGAGAAACTTAATAAGTAAGAAGTGTAATTACCTTAACAATAGATCTATTTATCAAACTACAAAGTTATGACAGCCCATTCTTTCTCTTTGAGCCTTTTCGGCCTACACGCTTTTGAAAAGTACTATCTCTTTCATTTTGGTGAAGACAAAACTATTCTTGTCTGTCAAAATCACTTGCTTATTGAAGTTCAAGCCAAAAACAAACTCAGTGGGCAGAAATATGAATACTGTGACATTTTCTATGCAAAAGAAATATTAAAAATTCTACCTGACTTTAGGGTTAACTACTTTTCTGTGTGCTTAATGTAATTTATAAGCTGGAATTAGTTGGCAAGATCTAAAATAGTAGTCTTACAAATAAAATTTTAATACATGATTCCTCTTACAGAAATTTACATACCTTAAATTACATTGCTCTTTTGAAAATATTTTCATTTTATTTTTTTCCTTAATTTTCACACTAACTCTGAACTACAAAGGTCCAGATAACTTTCTTTAGTGAGTGACATTCTGGCTGAATATTTTGAAGGAATTATGAACCTGTGCTATTTCTTTCCTTAGTGCAGTGATCTAAGTTGAAATTCTTAGTTAAAAAAGAAAAAAAATGGAGTGAGACCTCTATAAACCTTTTATATTCTACATAAGGATAAAAACCAGTACTAGTGGTTTATGTAATTTCAAAATCCAAAAATCCAATGATCAGAAGAAGTAATATGTATTATAAATGTTATGCAGTTAATGATAATTTCATTGAGAAGTCCAGTTTCACTCCATAACATCCAATCATCTGTGAATAATGCTTTGCAAGTCAAAACTCGTCAAAATAAAACTTCACTCTAACATGGCTGAAGTTGTTTTGATACTTCAAAGTTGTATAAAGGATGTAAAAAAATTTGTATAATAATGGAATTTAAAAGAAAAGTGAAATTTAAATATTCTGGATAAAATGTTCTTGAATTTTCTGGTTATTTGCAGATCTCTGAGATTAAGATGTAAGTTTTAAACAAGGTTTCAGAAAACTGGGGATGTGTGGTAGGGTGAAAACTTTATTTTAAGCATAGAAAATATGCTCAAATATCTGTTATCACACAAAAGTAAAACCAGAAATTATTTTGTAAAGAAAAGGAAAATGCTTTGACTACCGGAAAATATTTTCATAATTAAAATCTTCTTCCCAATATAATTCTTTGAGAAACAATAATAATAATATTGTAACCCATGATGTAATAAGGGTTAAAAAGAAGAAAATATCGGATTAAATAAAATCTTTGATATTGAAGCATTTTATTCCTTTTAGTTTTACAATGCTGTAGAATTTTCAGGTTGAAAACACCTGGTTAACAGTCTTTATTTTTCCAATTACAGTCTGTTATTTGACACTAAATGAACATCACATACAACTGGATGTTAATGCTATGACTTGAAAAGTGCAAAGATTTTTAAAATTAGTGAATCCTTCTAATTTACCTGAAAATTACAAATAAATGTAATTTACATTCAACTCTTAGAGGTGAGATATGTGTGTTTATATTTCAATAGAAATTTCCCAGTGAGAAGTTTATTTTACTGCTTTAAATATTTGAATTTTTATTTTCTAAATTACACTGCAGTTTGAAAATCTGTGACTTCTTTATTGGTCATTTAAAATAACTCTTCAACTACCATATCTCTCCCAAAGTCAAACCTTAACTAACAAGGAAGCTTCACAAAAGTGTCAGAAACTCATAACATCATCCAAGTAAGGTCTTATATAGTTCCCTATAGTTTCTTCCAAGTTGTTTTTGTCTTCTCAATTAGTGTAAGCTCATGGAGATCAGGTATTGTTATTTCCTTTAGCCACATGTATCATGGTGTTAACTCTATCAACAGTAAGCAAACTATGTACTGAATGGTCAGCTATCAGAGAAAGATTGTTATATTTGTTTTATGGTTGTTGATGAATTTTATCTTGTTTTAACATTTTCAAGTTGGAGAACCTTCATTGTACTTAAATGAACCAATAGATCATTTATTTCTTCAATAAACACTTATTAAATACCTATATTTCATATAATTTAAAATGATCATGAATCCAGTGATATCACTTCTGCTTAACATCCTCTTCAGAGAAATATACAAAAATGGAAACCTTAATAGTTGGTTTGCTTACTTACACTCTACAATCCTAAGATAATGTATAGAAATAAGTCATCAATCCTTCCCCAGAACCTGCTAGCATTTCAGTCATACACATTTGATCGATGACCAAACTTTAACACTGAGAAACATTTTACACATTTTACATGTTGGCCATGTTATTTTCTCAAAGACCAACAGCCCAATATGCATTTTGATAGAGAGTGACTTGACAGTGAAAAACAAATCTTTTCAACGTTATCCGTTCAAATGAAGATTTATTCATTTGATACAAGTAATGCAATGGATATTGCTTTTAGGGCAAATGTTTAGGAAAAGCAAACATCAAAGTTCACCTTAATGTCATTAGTAAGCACATATCATTTTTTAAATCTAGAAATATATGGAGACATTCACTGAAATTGCTTCTCCCACCATTCTCATTTTTTATTTTTTTATTATGTTTTATTTTTCACAGCACTTACTATTTTTAGAATATTTTTTGTTTTTTAATTATCAGTTTCTACCAGAATATGATCTCCTAGAGAAGAGACTTTGAATTTTTTATTGCTAACTTTCCATTGTGTAGCTATTAACTGACTTACACTGAGTGATCAACAAATATTTGCTGAAATGATGTGTTAAATAAATGTAATGATGTAAAAAATGAGAATAAAAGCTTGATTATTTGTATAACTATGACAAATAAGTCAAAATTAATAATATTATCAATATTTCTACAGTGTTCTTTATTTTATTTTATTTTATTTTATTTTTTTTATTGCATTTTAGGTTTGGGGGTACATGTGAAGAACATGGAAGATTGTTGCATAGGTACACACATGGCAGTGTGATTTGCTGCCTTCCTCCCCATCACCTTTATCTGGCATTTCTCCCCATGCTATCCCTCCCCCATCTCCCCCACCCCCCCACTATCCCTCCCCTTTTTCCCCCAACAGACCCCAGTGTGTGATACTCCCCTCCCTGTGTCCATGTGTTCCCATTGTTCAACACCCGCCTATGAGTGAGAACATGCAGTGTTTGATTTTCTGTTCTTGTGTCAGTTTGCTGAGAATGATGGTTTCCAGGTTCATCCATGTCCCTACAAAGGACACGAACTCATCGTTTTTGATGGCTGCATAATATTCCATGGTGTATATGTGCCAAATTTCTACAGTGTTCTAAACATTTTTACAAATATTAAACATATCCAAGATAACATTTTGAAATACTTGTGTTTTACAACATTAGTGGTTTAAGGTTCTATTGAATATTGAGCTCATGAGAGACAATAGGATTTTCCACACACATTACTACGTTTCCATAAAGGATACAGAACAGACAGCAAGTGACCATACTTGTAGATACCAGGGCAATCCTTCTGATTACTCAGTCATGTGGGAGACATGTGGTCACAAGAGATGAAGCTGAGTTGAGGGCACATCTCTCAGCTCAGATAAGTCTTCAACTCTAGGATCCCTTAACTTTTACACCTAGAATATCACATAGCCTTTTTAGGTGGACATGGTGATCAGCTGGTTGTGCAGCACTCCTAGAGACCTGTAACTAGCTCCTATCTCTGGTACTGGTATATCCCATCAATACCAGTTATTCATTACTAAATAAATAAGCTCAAAAAGAGATAGGTCCAGTTTATAGTCCTTATTCAAATACTTACTTATCTTAGTTCTGTCATAAATATTTTCATGACAAAACATTAAATGTGAGAGAATTAAACAGGAGAATGAAAGAGAATTCAGCTAAGATTCAAATCTGTAGCAACCCTTGGATCTGGATAAAAGTCATAGAACTAGCTGCTAACCCTGTCCTTTTATACTTTTATGTATGTGAAAAATTAGAAAATTTTTTTAGGTATTTAAAAAACATTTACATTCAAAAATTTTTTAAGACTTCATATGGAAAACCGTATTTTCAAAATGAGATTTTAAATCAAGAATATTATTTAATGTTTAAAAATTAAATATTTAGAAGAGCTATAAAATGGTTTGAAAGTTAAAGCTAAAGTACCGGTCTAGTGCCCAAGAGTTTTTATAAGGAAAAATTAGAAGGAAATGTAAATGTATGTGAAAACAAAATTGAACAGAAACATTTTTAACAAAAACTTTAAACAGATATCAATAGAAATGAAAACGAATAATAAAGAAACAAGATTAGAGTGCATTATTAGAAACAGAAAGTAACAAAGCATAAGACAAAACCTAAAATATTAGGAAGAATATTATGTTCCAGACTACTAAAGAGCTGAAAGAAACCATACTTGGTTGCTATGGCAAGATTATTAATCACAAGGGCATCATTATGTTCAGTTATGTCTAAAAGAGAAACTCATATATAATGATAACAATAAATTATGCTAGATGAACTGAGTGTCAATTAATATGCCCTTGATAACAAAAGGGAAATTGGAAGTGAAACAATCATTGTAAAGAAAAAGAATCTGTGAAGGGCTTTATAAAATGAGGTGAACTATTTTCATTGGAATTTTAAAGCTTTTTATAGTTTTCAGAGGAAGAATAAAATTCAAGGAACATAACTAGATTTAATCTACAATCTTTAATGTACTATTTTCAACCATTTACATTAAGGGTTAGCAGGTTTTGAAATGTGTGATATACTTAAGTTGAAATTCATTTTTATTACTTTTTTGAAGTTCTGACTTCTCTGATAACTTTAATCACTGTTTATTGATATCATGAATATAACCTATAACCTCTAAAATGCCCAACACTTTTCCTTGTTTCCTGAAGTCATATCCGTATGTTTTCTGTGTGGTCTGTTGAGGTGAAGAAAATATTAAATACAAAAAGTCAGAATGACTGCTCTTCTCCATAGTACATACAGGTATTTCCCAAACCTGCCCTTTACTCTCCTGAATTTGTGATTAGAAACACTAACTTTCGCAAGACTTGCTCCTGAGTTGGTCTGACCTTGATAGATGATAGATATGTAAAGAAGGAAAAATCTTTCATTTATCTACAATCTCACCGCAGGCCTCAGTCAAGTTTTGTTCACCATTAAAGATAACCCCCACAGGACATACAGAAAACCTTAAGTAATGTAAATAATCTTATAAATTTACCATGGTTTTGTCAACCATGTGGATGATTAAGCCTCCACAATTATTTGGAAAATATTTAATCTGAAAAAATGATACCTCCTAGAAAGTAAACAGACAATTTTGTTGCTGAAGGAAAGAGAAGGCAAACGCTAGAAATAAAGAATTTCTTGGCATAATTTTTGCCTTAAAGAAAGCTAAGGGAACAGCTTATTAGACAACATTTAAGAAATGTTCACATGCATGATAAATTTAAATATGAGAATAGAATGGAATTAATTGAATCAAAGATGTATAGTGAAGAATCCCAGCTTTGGCAAGAAAAGATGGTAACCTATACTGACTTCCGTTCATTAAGGATAAAGTGATAATAATCACAAGAGCTATTATATTTTACTGAATAGATGCTCTTTGCCTCACACAGTGTTAGAAACTTTTTAGACTTCTGTTAATTAACTCCTAGGAAATTTCTAAGAACTATGAATTAGTATCTAAATATTATAGATGATAAAATATAAACGTAGCTCAAGTAACATGCTCTGAATCAACTGATTAGAGAGTAATATGTGCAGAATCTGTTTGACTTCTGTCCAATTCAAAGACTACTTTCTTCACCACTTCATATGAACCTCTTACTCTAAGAGAATAAATAAAACTATCTTTTCATAATAGATGCCCATAAAAGTTGGCCTCAGCATTTCCATTTGTGTGTGTGTGTTTATAATGTCTAGTCTTATAAAAACATAACAAACTCTCCTTAGGAAAGTATTATTTAGAGATTTTTTTAGTGAAGACTACATATGTAATTTTCTTCTCTATTGAGACTGTTAAGGGAGAGACAAGTATTCCTCATTTTTTAACTTATTTTGGAATAATTCAAGTTTCACAAACCTTTGGAAGATGATGTAAGCTGAATTTACCCTTCAACCTCAAAAATAATAAAACCCAAACTAATATTGCAACAATTTACTACCTGAAGAAAATTCTAGTCATACAGCAGAGAAGGGCAACCCACAGAGAACTCAGAGGTCTCCCTGAATTAATGGGGTGGAGAGTCATGCAGGGCAAGGCAGATCAAATATACAGGGCAGGGTACCAGTGAAGAAAAAGTTTCACAGAGAGAGAACTCCAGAGGCCATAGATCTCAGAGGGTTCCTTGCAGGTGTTCTGCTCAGTTATGATCAACATATGTATGTGAAGAAATTACCTAAGACTGTGGAAGAGCATCCAAAAGAATTGAAGAAAAAAATTCCTTAAGCTTGAGAATAGTGTTATGTACACCAGGAAGAACAGAAACCCTAACAATACATAGAACATACAGTAAAATGTATTGAGAAGGACTTTGCCCCCTAAAATAAAGCAAAATTAGCCTGAGGATAAATGTTGCTCTCATTTTGCTTAAAATATTTTAATAGCAAGACCTGAAAGGATGAAACCATTTCCAGATAACTATATTCCAGATACAAGCTCAGGAATATTTATAGGAAGAGAAAATATTCAGGACTTAACACGCTAAAATTAATCATCTCTGTACCAAATGCAAAAATTAGCAGGAATGCAAAGTAGCAGAAAAAACCACACCTGAAATATTTTTAAAAAATTAATCAATTAAAACTGGTACAGAAATGATATAGATAATAAAATTTGTCAATAAGCCATTCAAAATAATTGAGTAAATTATGTAGACACATTTAAGATAAAAAAGACCCAAATTGAACATCTAGAGATGAAAACTACAGTGTCTACGTTGGGATTAACAGCAAATTGGACACTGCAGAAGAAAATATTGGCAGACTTAAAGACATAACAATAGAAACTATTCAAAATGAAATGTGAAGAGGAAAAAGAGACTTAAAATGTTAATAAAATTTACCTAAACCTTAGGAAAACATGTAATGGCCTAATAATTAATGTAATCAAAATGTCAAAGGGAGAAGAAAATAGAAAAAAAAGTTCCATCAAATGACACAATTTCACTCTTTTTAATGTCTGAATAATATTTCATTGTGTACATGTACGAAATTTTCTTTCTTCATTAATGAACACTTAGGTTGATTCCACATTTTGGCTATTGTGCATAGTGCTATAATAAACACCAGAGTGCAGATATCTCTCTGATATACTGATTTCTTTCCTTTTGCATATATACCCAGCACAAATCTACAAATAGAACTACTATATGATCCAATGGGACTGCTGGATCATATAGTAGTTCTATTTGTAGTTTTTTGAGGAACCTCCATACTGTTCTCCATAGTGGCTCTACTATTTCCACCCAACAATATACAAAGGCTTCCCTTTTCCCATACCCTTGCCAGCATTTGTTACTGCTTGCCTTTTGGATAAATGCCATTTTTACTGGTGTGAAATAATATCTCATTGTAGTTTTAATTTGCATTTCCCTCACTAGTAGTGATGTTGAGCATTTTTCATATACCGTGTTGGCCATTTGTATGTCTTCTTTTGGGAAATGTGTATTCAGATCTTTTGCCTGCTTTTAAATCAGATTATTTGTTCTTCGTCCTATTGTTTTAGCTCCATAAATACTCTGGTTATTAATTCCTTGTCAAATGGATAGTTTGCAAATATGTTCTCCCGTGGATATAACTGGAGGACATTATGTTAAGTGAAATAAGCCAGGCACAGAAAGATAAATATTACATATTCTCACCAATAGGTGGGAGCTAAAATAATTGAACTCATGGAGACAGAGGGTTGTTATCAGAAGCTGGGATGGGTGATGGGAAGGCAAGGAATAAAGACGGGATGGTTAATGGGTACAAAAGTACATTTAGTATGAAGGAAGAAGATCTAGTGTTTGGTAGCACAGTTAACAATAATTTATTAACTGTGGCTATAGTTAACAATAATTTATTGTATGTATCAAAATAACTACAGGAGTGGAATTGAAATATTTGTAACACAAAGAAATAATAAGTGCTTGAGGTGATAGATACACCAGACTCTGATTTGGTTGTTACACATTGTATGCTTGTGTCAAAATATTACATGTACCCCATAAGTACATAGAACTGTCATGTATCTATAATTAAAAATTTTTAAACTAAAAAATTAAGAACTGATATAAAAATAGCCAAAAATTTTCCACATTTGATGAAATGTATAAAGCCAGAGAGATCCAAAAAGTTCAATGAATCACAAACAAAATAAAAAAAATACATCAGAACAGTAGCAAATTGCTTAACTAGTGTCAAAGAGAAATATAGAGCAACATCATTAAAGTACTGAAAAAAAGAAAAAAAAAACTGTCATCCTAGAACACATTATGAAAATGTCTTTAACAAATAAAGGCAAAGTAATTTTTCAGATATGTGATAACTTAAGGAATTCAGATATACATACCTGAAAGACTTTATCATAGACACGCACTACAAAAAATTTTAAAGAAGTTTTACAAGCAGAAGGGAAATGAAAGCAGATGAAAAGCTGGGTCTGGAGGCAGAATGCAAAGCTCCACTGATAGTCCCCCCCTGAGAGGACACCAAGTTAACAACAATCTATACAGAAAAACAAAAACACCCTCATAAGAACAACTCAGATGAGCACTCATAGTACCTGGTTTTAACTGTATATCCCTGAAAGAGGCACTGAAGACATAGCAAAACAAGGTCCTGAATTGCTGACACCACTCCTCCCCGACATCCTAGCAGCAGCTACATTGTGTAGGGAGCATCTCTGAGTACTGGGGGAGAGGACACAGCAACTGGGAGGAATTGAACTCAGTGCTGCCCTTTAGAGCAGAAAGGAAAAGGGGACCAAGTTCAGCTGAGGCTGCCCAATGTTGATAAGCATTTAAACCGGCCCTAGACAGGGGGAAATTGCAGATCCTAGAGGTTCAGAATTTGAGTTCCTGCAGATCATGCCAGAGAGCTACAGTACTCTGTGTCTCCAAATAAACTTGAAAGGCAGCCTAGGCCATAAGGACTGCAACTCTTAGGCAAGGTCCTAGTGCTGAACTAGACCCAGTGACAGTGGACTGTGGGGGGATGTGACCTGCAAATGAAGCATGACTATAGGAACTAGAAAATCGCCTCAGAAAGCAAATCTAAAAGTTACTGGCCTTAAAGAGGAAGTAACAAGAGATAGGACAGAGCTAGGATTATATACCATTACTGGGTATATAAGACACATGCATGCATATGTTTATCGCAGCACTATTCACAATTGAAAAGACATGGAATCAAACTAAATGTCCATCAGTGGTAGACTGGATATAGAAAATGTGATACATATACAGCATGAAATACTATGCAGCCATAAAAAAGAATGAGATTGTCTTTTGCAGCAACATGAATGAAGCTTGAGGTCATTATCCTAAGGAAACTAAACAAAAACAGAAAACCAAATACCACATGTTCTCACTTATAAGCGGGAGGTAAACATTGAGTGCATATGGTCACAAAGAAAGAACAAGAGACACTGGGGCCTACTTGAGGGTGGAGGCTGGGAAGAGGGTGAGGATTGAAAAACTATCTACTGGGTACTATACTTATTATCTAGGTGACAAAATAGTCTGTACACCAAAGCCCAACAACCAAAACATGCAATTTACCTGTTTAGCAAACCTGAACATGAATCTCTGAACCTAAAATAAAAGTTAAAAAAAAAAATACCAATGGGAGCAGAAAAAAATATAGCTACACATTCCACCTTCAATGAATGCCAGAACAGCAGAGATAGTGTGAAAAATTCAGGCTTAACTCTCTCTACAGTGACAAGGCAGCATCCTACTCACCTGGAGTTTGTGGGTGGGGCTGCAATGTCAACCTCCTACTCCCACCTACAGTAAATCTCCCTCAGTAAAACCTGTGAGCAAAACTCTGTCATCCTTTCCTTCTCTGAATAATGAGGTGGCATCCCTCCACATCTCAAGACAGCACTGCAGAGCCTGTAGGGAATAATCTTGTCATCTGGGTAACACAGTGGGGCAGACAATAATAGCACTGTTGATGCTTTATAAACTAAATTGACATTTTACCCACATTTGACCCACAGCCACAAAATTGAGCTAGGATATACATTCTGAAATTAAACAAGCTGACAATCTGCTAAAATAGATTGAAGTAGGAACTATAATTTTATATATAATTCTCAAAATGTCCAGCATGTTGTCTAAAATTAATCATACCAAGAACTAAAAACATTTTAACTCAAGTAGAAAAAAGCAACAAGTGCCAACATGTAGATGACTCAGATCATAGATTATTTAACAAGGATTTTAAATTAGTTATCATAAAATTGCTCTGAGAAATTAAAAATACTTTTCAAAACAAATAACAATAAAATTCTCAGCAAAGATAACACATAAGGAAACAAATGGAAATTTTAGAACTAAAAAAAATAAAATGACCCTCCAAAAATTACTGGATGGGTCAATAGCAGAATGGAAATAAGAGAAAAGAATTGGTGAAATTGAACATAGAGTAATAAAAATAATCCAATCTGAATCATAGAAAGAAAATGAATTGTTTTTAAAAAGAATGAATAAAAGAACTAAGCCCGAAGGACCTGTGAGACAATGACAAAAGATATAAATTATGGTGATTGAATTCCTAGAGAGGAAAAAAATATTGCATTAAAAGCGTATTTAAAGAAATAATGACTCAAATTTTCCAGACCTAATGAAAGACCAAAAAAAAAAAAATCTAAAATAATAATAATAATAATAAAATGGCAGGTATAATTGAAAGAGATCAATAATTATATTAGATGTAGAAGGTATAAAAATAGTCATTAAAAGGAACTGGTGTAGTAAAAAAAAAGCATGACTCATTTCTTTCTACAAGAAACTTACTTCAAGTTTAGTAATATAGATGTGTTAAAGGTGACCAGGTGGAAAAACCTTGACCATACAAATTGTATTAGTCCATTTTCATGCTGTTGATAAAGACATACCTGAGACTAGGTAATTTATAGAGAAAAGGAGGTTTAAGGGACTCACAGTTCCATGTAGCTGGGAAGGCCTCACAACCATGGCAAAAGGCACAACTTATGTGGAGGCAGACAAGAGAGAATGAAAGCCAAGTGAAAGAGGTTTCCCCCTTAGAAAACCATCAGCTCTTATACTACTAATTCACCAGCACGAAACAGTATGGGAGAGACCGCTCCCATGATTCAATTATCTCCCACTGGGTCCTTCCCACAGCATATGGGAATTATGGGAGCTACAATTCAAGATGAGATTTGGGTAGGGACACAGCCAAACTGTATTACAAATATTAGAAATCGCAAGTAAATTCTAGACTTCAAAATAACTAATGAGTTGAAGAGGATGTTTGAAAGTAGATAGAAGTTATATGTTACAATGAAAATGAAAAATTTCAAAGTCCGTGGAACACAGCTAGAAAAATACTTAGAGAGAAATGCAGTATACTTAATACCTACATTGGAAAAGAAAAAAAAAATCAAATCAATAATTTAAGCTCCCATCTCACAAAACTAGAAAAAGAACAAAATAAATGAAAAGTGAGAGAAGTAATAACTATAAGAGCTGAAATAAATTTCACTCAAAACAGAAAAAGATAGAAAATCAATCAAACCAGTATCTGTCTTTTAAAAATATCTAAAATTGACAAACCTCCAGTAGTCTAATAAAGAAGAGACAGAGGGAGGGGGGGGGGAGAGAGAGAGAGAGAGAAGAGAGAGAGAGAGAGAGAATGACTAATAACTAATATCAGACATCAGGAATGAAGGTATAGCACTAGAAATCCCACTGTTGTTAAATAGATAGATGAATATTAACAAACAACTCTATGCCCATAAAGGAAAAACTTAAATAAAATAGATGATTTCTTGAAAGATACAAACTCCAAAACATACTTAAGAAGAATTGAGCAATTAGACTTATACTATATTTATTAACGAAGTTGATTTCATATTTAAATTCTTTCCACAAAGTGAACTCCAAACACAGATGTTTTTACTTGGGATTTGTGTTGGTCAGGGTTCTCCAGAGAGACCGAACCAATAGGATATATGTATATATAAAAGGAAGCTTATTAGGGATAATTGATTCACATGATTACAAGATGAAGTCCCACAATAGACCATTTGTAAACTAAGGAAAGATAAAAGCTGGTAGCATGATTCAGGGCTAGTCCAAAAGCCTCAGAAAAACAGGGAAGCTGAGAGACCAACCCTCAGTCTGAGGATAAAGACCTGAGAGCCCCCGGGAGGCTACCAGTGCAAGTCCTAGAGTCCAAAGGCCAAAGAACTTGAGTCTGATATTCAAGGGCAGGAGGAGATGGAGCAAGTATCCAGCACAGAAAGAAGAGAGAGCAAAAGGACTCAGAAAACCACCTATCCCCATTCTTCTACCTGCTTTGCCCTAGCCACACTGGCTAATTGGATGATGCCTACTCCCGTTAAGGATGGGTCTTCTCCCAGTACACTGACTCAAATGTCAATCACCTCTGGTAATACGCTCACAGATACACCCAGAAAAAAATACTTTACCAGTCATGTAGGTATCCCTCAATTAGTCAAGTTGACAATATCAACCATCATAGGACTTCTACCAAAATTCCAAGTAAGAAATAATACTCATCCTATAAAACCTCTTCTAGAATTTTTTTTAAAGAGAATACTTTCTTGTTCATTGTTGAGACAATAATTACACTGATCCCAAGCCCAGGGAAAAGCATTGTAAGAAAACAAAACTGCAGTCCAATATTCCTTATGAAGCATAGGTCTAGAAATGGTTAACAAAATTTTGACATTTCAAATCCAACAGTACATAAAAATAATATAATGACCAAATAGGGTTTATAGTATACTGTTTTTTTCAATATTAAACAATTTGCTTTAATATAAACCCTATTTATAGGAAAGTAAACCCTATTTATAGCAAAGAAAATTGTTTAATATTGAAAAAAACCAGTTACCACCATATTAACAGACTGAAAAGAGAAAACTATATATCTATAAAACTGTACATAAACAAATACAGTGAAAGTTGTGACAAAATTCACAACTATTCATTAAAAAACAAACCTCTTAATTCTCAGTAAACCAAGAAAGAAAGAAAGCTTGTTCAACACCATTAAAAAATATCTAGGAAAAACGTACAGCTGACATACTGTTTAATGATAAAAACTGAATATTTTCTTCTTAATACCAGGAATAGTGCATGTGTGTTGGCTCTCACACATTCATTCCTATTATACTTATTATCAGTGCAATAAGACATAAAAGGAAGTGGATAGCACCCATATTTAAGGGAAGAATTATAAGCAGCTTTATTCATGAATGAATAAAGATTACATAGGAAATCCAATTAAATCTATAAATAAGCTATTAAAACTAATAAATCAGTTTAGCAAGTTTGAAGGCTGTAAGGACTATATAGATGTGATAAAAATAATAAGTATAATGAAAAGATAATTTAGTTGTAAAGAATCTTTCTTACAACAGATGGTTTTAAAATGAATAAATATAGAGCAGCAAAAAAATGAACCTTAATTTACACCTCACACAACAAACAAAAGTTAAGTCAAAATTAATGATTGATTTAAATATAAAACCTAAGATTATAACTTCTTGTATAAAACATGAAGAAAACCTTTTTGATATGAGTTAGAAAAATGGATTTATTAGATATAATACCAAAAGCACAATCAGTAAAAGAAAAATAAGTGTTGAATTGGATTTTATCAGATTCTAGATCATCTACTCTTCAAAAAAAAAAAGAAAACAAAATAATACTATGAGAAGAATAAAAAGCCAACCCACAATCTTGGAGAATATACCTTGCTTTTAGGGATTTTCCTCAATATTATCCTCCAATACCTAGCCTGAGTTTTTAGTTCTTTTCTGCCATATCTTTAGTCCCTAATACTTCTGTTTTGCTTCTTTGACTATACTTTAAAAAATGTAATATCATTTTCTTATTCCTTTATACACTTTGTACCCATTAACATATTTATAATTATCATTTTATGTATTTGTCAGTATAAAGAAAATATGTGAAATGACAAACCAAAAATATAATAATATTGCATTTTACTAGTGTTGTTTTTATTCATGTGGCTTTGAGTTACTTTCCAGTGTCCTTTTATTTCTGCCTGAAGGAAGGTAATACAGTAAGCATTTCTTTTTTTTTTTTTTTTTTTAAAGACAGGGTTTCACCATGTTGGTCAGGCTGGTCTTGAACTCCTGACCTCATGTGATCTGCCCGCCTTGGCCTCCAAAGTGCTTGGATTACAGGTGTGAGCCACCACGCCCAGCCCTACAGTAAGCATTTCTTGTAGAGCAAACCTACTAGCAAGGAACTGTTTCAGCTTTTGTTTACCTGAAAATGTCTTAGTTTCATTTTCATATTTTAAAGATTCTTTTGCCAGACACAGAATTCTTGGTTGAAAGTACTTTTCTTTCAGCACTTTGAAAGTACTTTTCTTCCAGCACTTTAAAATGTCGTCACTCTGCCTTCTGGTATTCATAGTTTGTGCTGAGAAATCAGCTGTTATTTTACTGAAGAATCATTGTATGTAATAAATCACTCCTCTTTTGCTGCTTTCAAGATTTTTTTTTTCTTAGTTTCCAACTGCTGGATTAAAATGTGTCTCTTTGTGGATGATTTTGTCATTAACTCTTTTTTCTTTATTTCTTTATGATTTTAACAACTGGTTTCTAGGATTTAAACTTTAGGTATTCAAAGAGAATTCCTAGAATAAGAGGTAGAAATAAATATGATGAAGTACTCAGAGGAATTTATCCATATTTTAATGAATAGCTTTGCTAAAAATCTTGAATATCATCAAGGAATTTTACCTGAAAATAGTGTTTTACTCATTAACACCTTAACCCTTTTATTGAATGTATATTGCATGTAATTTATTTCAGAAGTAGAGTAGATCAGCCCCGAAGTACAGGAAGAATTAGATACAGCACTTACAAACTTCTAAAGGGAAAGCATAATACCGGGCAGCTCACCCAATGGAAGTTCAACATTCTTTTTCAACAACATTTTGTTACTTTATTTATTTATTTTTATTCCTATATTAAATTTATCATGAGTTAAATCTTTGTTTTTCTCTTCCTCGTGGTTTTACATAAATTCATCAGGTTAACTTGTTGGGAAAAATGGTTAAAAGCAATGGACTATTTGATTACTGAGTTAGATTCCAACTATATCCTTATATCATTACATTCTTTAATTTATAGAACAAGGTAAACTCCTCTTTACCTCCATTATCAAAGTTACAAGGTTATTTCATTTCACTATTATTCTTATAGTAATTTTTGAAAATCTTTTTAAAGATGAGCATTCTTTTCATGTTTTTTTCTGAGTAATCATTTTCTTTTTCTTGTTAAAGACAATAAAAAAAGTTTAGTTTCTCAAAATAAATGTATTTATAAGATCAATAAAATGGAAAATGTAGATGATTCATTCAAGCAAAAAGTAATTGAAAATTTGAGTTGCTACTGCTCATAACGAGTATAAAAACCAGTACAATTTAAAATGTGGTATCCAAATGCACAAAAAGTAAAACATCAAACACAAAAAGGGAGACTGAGATAAAAGAAATAAATAGGCTATGAAGGCGTAGTAAATCATGAATATCACAATGCCAAATAGCAATGATGCTTAACAATAAAACTGTAGAGCTACACTGTAAGAAAAGAGGGAAGGGATGATTAAAAAGGTAATTATTTATGTCTTATAGGAAGCATAGTCACATTAGAGACTTAGGTAAGACTTTTCAATGTCAATTCACAGAGTTTCTGAGAATTATTACCAATGATAGCACCTCTGGGCTAAATTCAGGGTTTTTCTTTTTAAGTCTCCCATTTGTTCAAGATCCTCTCCAGTCTTAATGCCACAGTTTGTTTTCATTCTCCCCACATCACCCTCTGATATTTAATATTCAGCTTTGTTTTAAATTTTTAACTTTGCACTTTGGCAGAAAGCCTCAACAGAATCTACTTCTCACCCTAGTGTCTGGCTGGACTATAACTGGTTCCTCATCAGTCTTGTCAGGAAAGTACTAGTGTACTGGGCTTTGATCCTAGAAAGGTATAGCAAAGTCTTTAAGAATGGTATGCACTGATGCTCTAGGGAATCGCACTGATGGTCTAGGGGATCCCAAGATGGCCAAATAAGAGGCAGTGCCAGAATGCAACTCCTAGCGAGAGAGATGCAGAAGCTGAGTGGTCTCCACAATTCCAAATGAGGTACCAGGTTTATTTTGTGGGTCTGGTTGAACAGTGGGTATAAACCAAATAGGGCAAGTGAGGCAAGGTGGGGCACTGCCCCACCCAGGAGGTGCATGCAGCTGACCCCAGGACCAGGGGATCTCCCGCTCTGGGATTTCAGTTCCAATAAAGAACTCCACCCAAGCCTCTACAACCCACAGAACAGGAGATCTTCGCTGGGCTAAAAAGCCTCAGCGAGCTGCCTGAACAGGGCAGAACAGCAACTTCGGCTGGTGCCAGGGCTGTCAGCATAGATCTAGGCAGAAGCACTGCCTGATGCTGAGAAAGCCAGAAAGCTTGCTGGATGGAGCTACTCACCCCCGAGAACAAAGGGTAACTGAAAGCAGGAAAACAGGCTATAAAGCAGGACAGGACTCCACCACACAAAGCCTAGCAGGCTAAAAACTCTCACTTCAGAGTCTCACACCCAGAACATCCGTTAGAGAGCAACCAGGAAGAATCGAGCTTGGTGCGGGTAAGGGCAGCCACCATTGCAGAAGCTGGCCTAATTTTCCTGAGCAGATAAAACATGCAGGAGAAACATGCAACAGCTCCGCTGAATCCGTGACAGCCCAGCAGTGCATTTCCAGGCAGACAAAGGAAAGGCCACCTCCCGAACCAGCTACCTGAGATCAAAGCTATATAAATCCAAAAGGATAGGAAGAAATCAGCGCAAGAAGAATGAAACCATCAAAAACCAGAACACCTCTCCCCCACTACGAGATCACAACACCTCAACAGGAAGAGAACAAAACTGGATGGAGAACAAATTTGATGAATTGATGGAAGCAGGCTTCAGAAGGTGGGTAATAACAAACATCTCTGAGTTAAAGAACATGTTCCAACCCAATGCAAAGAAACTAAGAACGTTGAAAAAAGATTAGATGAAATGCTAACTAGAATAACCAGCTTAGAGAAGAACATAAATGACTTGGAGCTGAAAAACACAGCAAAAGAACTTCGTGAAGCATATACAAGTTTCAATAGCCAAATAGATCAAGCAGAAGCAAGGATATCAGAGATTGAAGATCAACTCAATGAAATAAAATGAGAAAGCAAGAAAAGAGTACAAAGAGTGAAAAGAAATGAACAAAGCCTCCAGGAAATATGGGATTATGTGAAAAGACCTAATCTACCCTTGATCGGTGTACTGGAAGATGACGGGGAGAATGAATCCAAGCTGGAAAACACTTTTCAGGGTATTACGCAGGAGAACTTCCCCCAACCTAGCAAGCCAGGCCACCATTCAAGTTCAGGAAATGCAGAGAACACCACAATGATACTCCTCTAGAAGAACAACCGCAAGGCACATAATTGTCATATTCACCAGGGTTGAAATGAAGGAAAAAATGCTAAGGGCAGCCAGAGAAAAAGATTGGTTCACCCACAAAGGGAAGCCCATCAGACTCACAGCGGATTTCTTGGCAGAAACCCTGCAAGCCAGAAGAGAGTGGGGGCCAATCTTCAACATTCTTAAAGAAAAGAACTTTCAACCTAGAATTTAACATCCAGCCAAACTAAGCTTCATAAGTGAAGGAGAAATAAAATCCTTTATGGACAAGCAATTGCTGAGAGATTTCTTCACTACCAGACCTGTCCTACAAGAACTCTTGAAGGAAGCACTAAACATAGAAAGGAAAAACCAGTACCGGCCACGGCAAAAAAGAACCAAATGGTAAAGACCAACGACACAATGAAGAAATTACGGCAACCAAAGGGCAAAACAACCAACCAGTAACAAAATGGCAGGATCAAATTCACACAGAACAATATTAACATTAAAAGTAAATGGACTAAATGCCCCAGTCAAAAGAAACAGACTGGCAAATTGGATAAAAAGCCAAGAACCATCATTGTGCTGTATTCAGGAGACCCATCTCAAGTGCAGAGACACACATAGATTCAAAATAAAGCGATGGAAGAAGATTTACCATGCAAATGGAGAGCAAAAAAAGCAGGGGTGGCAATCCTAGTCTCTGATAAAACGGACTTTAAGCCAACAAAAATCAAAAGAGACAAAGAGGGGCATTACATAATGGTAAAAGGATCAATACAACAAGAAGAGCTAACTATTCTAAATATATATGCACCCAATACAGGAGGACCCAGATACATAAAGCAAGTCCTTAATGACCTACAAAGAGACTTAGACTCCTACACAATAATAGTGGGAGACTTTAACACTCTACTGTCAATATTAGACATATCAACAAGACAGAAAATCAACAAGGAAATCCAGGACTTGAACACAGAGCTGGACCAAGCATACTTAATAGACATTTGTAGAACACTCAACCCCAAATCCACAGAATATGCATTCTTCTCAGCACCACATTGCACTTACTCTAAAATCTACCACATAATTGGAAGTAAATCACTCCTCAACAAATGCAAAAGAATGAAAATCATAATAAACAGTCTCTCAGACCACAGGGCAATCAAATTAGAACTCACGTTTAAGAAACTCACTCAAAACCACACAACTTCATGGAAACTGAACAACTGGCTCTTGAATGTTGACTGGATAAACAATGAAATGAAGACAGAAATAAAGATGTTCTTCACAACCAATGAGAATGAAGACACAACTTACCAGAATCTCTGGGACACATTTAAAGCAGTGTCTAGAGAGAAATTCATTGCAAGAAATGCCCACATGAGGAGGAAAGAAAGATCTAAAATCGACACCTTATCATCAAATTTGAAAGCATTAGAGAAGCAAGATAAAAAAAACTCAAAAGCTAGCAGAAGACAAGAAATAACTAAGATCAGAGCAGAACAGAAGGAGATAGAGATACTAAAAAAAAAAAAACAAAAAAAAAAAACAAAACAAAAAAAACTCTTCAAAAAAATCAACAAATCCAGGAGCTGGTTTTTTGAAAAGATCAGCAAAATGGATAGACTGTTAGCCAGACTAATAAAAACAAAAAGAGAGAAGACTCAAATAGATGCAATAAAAAACAATAAAGGGGACATCACCACCTATTCTATAGAAATACAAACGACCATTGGAGATTACTACAAACAACTCTATGCACACAAACCAGTAAATCTGGAAGAAATGGATAAATTCCTGGACACTTGCATTCTTCCAAGACTAAACCAGGAAGAAGTGGAAACCCTGAATAGACAAATAACAAGGGCTGAAGTTGAGGCAGAAATTCATAGCCTACCAACCAAATAAAAGTCCAGGTCCAGATGGGGTAACAGCCGAATTCTACCAGATGTACAAAGAGGAGCTGATACTATTCCTTCTGAAACTATCCAAATATTGCAAAAAGAGGGAATCCTCCCCCAACTCATTTTATGAAACCAACATCATCCTGATACCAAAACTTGGCAGAGACTCAACTAAAAAGAAAACCTCAGGACAATATCCATGATGAACATCAACACCAAAATCTTCAATAAAATACTGGCGAACTGAATGCAACAGCAAATCAAAAAGCTTATTCATCACAATCAAGTAGAATTCATCCTGGGGGATGCAAGGCTGGTTCAACATACAAAAGTCTATAAATGTAATCCATCACATAAACAGATACAAAGACAAAAACCACATGATTATCTCAATAGATGCAGAGAAGGCTTTGACAAAATCCAACAGTGCTTTATGCTAAAAATCCTCAATAAACTAGGTATTGATGGAATGCATCACAAAATAATAAAAGCTTTTTATGACAAATCCACAGCCAATATCATTCTGAATGGGCAAAAACTGGAAACATTCCCTTTGAAATCTGGCACTAGACAAGGATCCCCTCTCTCACCACTCCTATTCAATATAGTATTGGAAGTTTTAGCCAGAGCAATCAGGCAAGAAAAAGAAAGAAAGCGTATTCAATTAGGAAAAGAGGAAGCCAAATTGTCTCTATTTGCAGACAACATGATTGTATATTTAGAAGACCCCATATTCTCAGCTCAAAATCTCCTGAAACTGATAAGCAACTTCAGGAAAGTCTCAGGATACAAAATCAATGTGCAGAAATCACAAGCATTCCTATACACTAATAACAGATAAACAGAGAGCCAAATCAAAAGTTAACTCCCATTCACAATTGCTACAAAGAGAATAAAATACCTAAGAATACAACTAACAAAGGATGTAAAGGACCTCTTCAAGGAGAACTACAAACCACTGCTCAATGAAATAAGAGAGGACACAAACAGATGGAAAAACATTCCATGCTCATGGTTAGGAAGAATCAATATCATGAAGATGGCCATACTGCACAAAGTAATTTATAGATTCAGCACTATCCCCATCAAGCTACCAATGACCTTCTTCACAGAACTAGAAAAAACCACCATAAACTTCACATGGAACCAAAGAGAGCCCGAATAGCCAAAACAATCCTAAGCAAAAAGAACAAAGCTGGAGGCATCATGCTGCCTGATTTCAAACTATCCTACAAGGTCACAGTAATCAAAACAGCATGGTACTGGTACCAAAACAGAGACATAGACCAACGGAACAGAACAGAGGCCTCAGAAGCAACACCACACATCTACAATTATCTGATCTTTGCCAAACCTGACAAAAACAAGCAATGGGGAAAGGATTCCTGTTTAATAAATAATGTTGAGAAATCTAGCTAGCAATGTGCAGAAAGCACAAACTGGACCCCTTCCTGACACTGTACACTAAAATTAACTCCGAACGGATTAAAAACTTAAAACATAAGACCTAACACTATAAAAACCCTAGAAGAAAACCTAGGCAAAACCATTCAGGACATAGGCATAGGCAAGGATTTCATGGCTAAAACACGAAGAGCAATGGCAACAAAAGCCAAAATAGACAACTGGGATCTAATTAAACTAAAGAGCTTCTGTACAGCAAAGGAAATAATCATTAGAGCTAACCAGCAACCAACAGAATGGGAAAAAATTTTTGCAATCTACCCATCTGACAAAGGGCTGCTACCCAGAATCTACAAAGAACTACAACGGATTTACAAGAAAAAAAACAACAAACCCATTCAAAAGTGGGCAAAGGACATGAACAGACACTTTACAAAAGAAGACATATATGAGGCCAACAAACAGATGAAAAAATGCTCATCATCACTGGTCATTAGAGAAATACAAATCAAAACCACATTGAGATAGCATCTCAGGTCAGTTAGAATGGTGATCATTAAAAAATCAGGAGACAACAGATGCTGGAGAGGATGTGGAGAAATAGGAACACTTTTACACTGTTTTTGGGAGTGTAAATTAGTGCAACCATTGTGGAAGACAGTGTAGCAATTCTTCAAGGACCTAGAAATAGAAATACCATTTGACCCAGCAATCCCATTACTTGGTATATACCCAAGGAATTATAAATTTTTATAAAGACACATGCACATGTATGTTCATTGTGGCACTGTTTACAACAGCAAAGACTTGGAACCAACCCAAATGTCCGTCAACAATAGCCTGGATAAAGAAAATGTGGCACATATACACCATGGAATACTATGCAGCCATAAAAAAGATGAGTTCATTTCCTTCATAGGGACATGAATGAATCTGGAAACCATCATTCTCAGTAAACTGACACAAAAGCAGAAAACCAACCACCACATGTTCTCACTCATAGGCGGATGTTGAACAATGAGAACACGTGGACACAGGGAGGGGAGCATCACATACTGCAGTCAGTTGGGGGGGCTAGGGGAGGGACCGTGGGGGGTGGGGAGGATGGTGAGGGATAACATGGGGAGAAATACCAGATATAGGTGATGAGAGGATGAAGGCAGCAAACCACCTTGTCATGTATGTATCTATGCCATAATCCTGCATGATCTGCACATGTACCACAGAACCTAAAGTACAATAAAAAAAAAAAAAAAGAATGGTATGCATTTTAAGAGGTCAGGCTCTTCAAATATGAAAAGTAAGAGTCTGGGAGTGGAAATTTGATAAGGGAAGGTAAAATACCTGAAGATGGATAATTTATAAATAAAAGGAAATTATTTCTTAGAGTTATGAAACCTGATAAGTCTAAGGTTGAGAGGCAGCATCTGGTGAGAGCCTTCTTGCTGGTGGAAACTCTCTGAGAGTTATGAGGCAGTGAAGGGCATCACATGGTGAGTGCTTAGTACATTAGCTCAGGACTCTCTCCCTCTTCTTATAAAGCTACCAGTCCCATTCCCATGATAATCCCTTAATCTAATAGCCTTTTAATCCGTTAATCCACAAATTAATTAGTGGATTATTTATAAGGGTAGAGCCCTTATGGCCCAACCACCTCTTAAAGATGCCACCTCCCATACTGCCTTGTTGGGGATTAAGTTTCAACATGAATTTAGAAGGGCACAAAATATAGCAGTGAATTTCTCTCTCAACCTAACTCCTAGTCTGAATTGAAAAACTCATTTCAGGAGCTTGGGAACCATCCAAATAAGTATTAATATCCAATATTGGGAGTGGGTAGATAGAGGTTTGGGTAGGAGGACACTGGCAGTGGTAAATTCTGAGTATTTTAAAAGGTATCAGAATCAGGATTTATAAAAGGTCCATCTAGATTGGTGTAAGGAACAACCAGCAGCTGGGGAGCTATAAGTTAAAGGTATAAGCTTCTAGACACTGTGCTGTCTTCCTTCTTCACTCTTTTTCTTGACTACTAATAGATAGCTATTAGTTCCTGGTTGGCTCAGCCTCACCTGGTACCTCAGCCATGGTCTATAGGCTTGGAAATATACTGAGATCCAAAAGTAGAGGGATGCCTCTGCCTGGTGTCTGGGATGTCTTGGAATGATGGAGAGACCTGGGCCCTGGATCACTTCCATATGCATGAAGCTGCAGCTGCTTTTGCATCTCACAGGGTGTAGGGCAAGCTAATGTTTGCATATGAAAGGTAAAATTATGTATGCAAAAGGAGAGAGATGGGTAAACTGTTGCATTACAGAAATAACACTACATGGAGAATGCTATATACCCTTTGTGCCACTGGCCAATTATATAGCTTCAAAGAAGCATTCCAACTTTGAGTTTGGAAAGGGTAAGTTGGGCTAGATAACCCAACTTAATATTTTAAAAAGCGGAAGTTAGGCTCGGTAACCTCTGACATTCCTCTGGTTCCAGATGTATCATGATTACAAATATCAGTAAAATTAAAAATAAAAACAAATTTTGACCAGTACCATCTCTGTGTAATTCCACTGTTGGCTACCTGTTCCTCATGACCTTTTGATTGCATAGGGCAAATTTCAGAAAGCTTAAATAAGTGCCTGCCTTGCCAGCCCTCTAATGAATAGCATGAGCGCTTTCTCTAAATGTATGATCTGAAAGCCTACGTCTTATGAATCTGTGATAACGGAATACTTTCTTTACCTAAATTGTAATAGCATAATGACATGAATCTCTATTATTCTGAGTGCCAGAAAGTAGCCCCTATTAAATTGTCTTTTAGTTATTTGTGGTAGTTTTAAAGGAATTGTATTGCATGTGCCCCCAAAGCAGCCATAACATGCCAAGAATATAACTGTGATTCAGAAGGGAGTACCTAACAGCCTACAGTGGCAAAATGTGAGAATTAAAATGACAGGAGTGGTGTTAGCTCTTCTCTCTAAAACATTCTTTCACTACTAAACAACATAAACATGTTCTTTGTTATCTTTCAGAATGCGAACATATTATTCCATCATTATCAAAGAGCAGCTTGTAAATTTTTAGGGATATTTCTGAAAAACGTGACTTACCAGCCAAATTACTTCAGTTATTTCTCTCAGCTGAGCAATTGGTGGCAGTGCTATAAAATTCTTTTAAGAGTATAATTTGTGTCTATTTAATGCTGGGAATTTGATTGCTCTAAAGCACATATGGAATCAGGCCATTATTTTCTAAATGGAATATACCATCAGAGGATTCTCAGAATTGAGTGTAGATATGGCTGCCAAACGAGTGTTGACACACAAAAATTACTGCTTCTGATGCTTCTTCTTGTCTATATATTATTGATTTCTACTACTTTTAAAACTGTGTCCAATACAGATGTAACCTAAAACACAGTTAAAATTGCTCTTCCTTATTACTTTCAAGACACCTATACATGAGGAATGGCTTCATCTCTGTATGTGACTTTGAACAGAGCTCTAAATGCACACGTATGTGCATGGGATAGAGTTGCAGACAGAGTGTAGGCTCTGGAGTCAGACATTTAGGTCTTATTAGTTGTGTGGTCTTACCCAAGTTAATAATCTCCATATTTCAAATTTCTGATTTAACAAATGAGTCTAAATATATTACCTACTTTAAAAGTTGCAGTGAGGTGATAACGTATAAAATGACATCTTTTTGGTCGGAATGTGCGAACATTTATTCAATGTGACATACCCTTACAAATCATTAAGCTCTCCTTGACATTAATAATACAGGAAAGTTCATATCATTTATCACATTAATGATTTTATTATGATTACTATTTTATCATCAAATGAGTAAAACATGGGACACCTCATTAAGAATTCACATTCACTGTATCCATTCCAAACTTGTCATTTCAACATAAGTCTTTTGAAAATTTACTGAAGAGAAAAATTGTACCTGTAATTATTCATAAATACCTGCTAAAATCCCTTTACCAATCCACATGTCAAAGTCCTTATGACTCCCCAGAAGTCTCTCTTCTCTCACTCCTTGTTCCAGAACATTTTACAAAATCCTCATCTATTTTTTGCTCCTGTATACCTTTTTTTTCCCCTTCCAATAACTGCTTTAATGATACTTTGTTTAGGATTTTTGCATTTATGTTTATGAAAGCAATTGATCTGTGATTTTTCTTTCTTTAATGTCCTCATCAGTTTTTAAAATGAAGTTTATTCTGTCTCCTGAGTTGTTAATTGTTTCTACTTTATTCCCTAAAAGAGTTTGTTTGAAATGATTTATTTCTTCAATATTTCAAAGTTTTCAGTAGAAGCCTTCCAAACCAGTAATCCATTATGTGAAAAGTCTTTGATTACATAGTCAGCATTTTAATTTAGAATAGTAATAAATTTTATTCAACTTTTAATAATTTATTCTTAATTCTGTGTGTGTTTGCAGGGATTTGTCCATTTCATCAAACTCCTGATTTTGTCATAAAATAATTCATTATCTTTGATTGTGTAGTGGAATCTCTTTTTATTTCCTGTATGTGTAATTATTAAACTTCTTTTGTGTATCATGTAGTTGTTTTTTGTTTTGTTTTAATCTGTATCAAATCTCAGTTTCTGAATGAGATTGTTTAGTTCATTTATGTTCAGTTATTAATACATAGAACATATTTTAAAGAGATTAGAATGGTGGCATATTGGATTAGCAAATACTAAAAGAAAAGCATGCATTTTGAGAAAAATATAATTCCTTTTGGAAAAGGTAAACTACTCAAATTAAAATTACTTTAATATACTAGTGTAAAAATGAGGCAATCTTTAAAGAAAACTTATTAGAAAAATACATCAATATGTTCTTAAATATTTCTTTCAGATTCTCTAGAACAAAGAAATATAAGATAGTTAAGCTCCAAGACTATTATGTATGACATGTCTTCATTTAGAATATTTTTTTTCTTTTTCTCAAAAGTTCATTGTACTCTTCAAGATAGCTTTTGACTTTGGAACCCTATTGGTCAAATTATTTTAAACTAAGCTGCCTTCCTTATAATAAATAGTACTATGTAGTTTATGTTAATACTGTAGAGCTTTGATGCATGGTATTACTAACTAATGAATACCAAGACCCTTTCCCTAGTCAAAACATTGGCAATAAACTTTAGAAATTCTCTCAGTAAGAATCTTGTATTACCCTTTTTCACTTTTTCCCATCACTCCACCTACTAACCAGCAGACATACATACATACACACACAGACATATTATGACTTTTTCCCCCATCTTTGAGTAAAAATATTCCTTCAAATTCTAAGGAAGAATCTGTGGCTATGATTGACGACTCGCTGTAGCTTTGCTACATTAAAACCTTATGGTTGAACCTCTTTGTTCCCTTCAGTGCTTTAATGCTGTTATGAAAATTAACAATCTCATTTATAGAAAACTCCTAGTACCCTTTATTTGTTATTTTCTTTTAAATTCAAAATTATTATTTTGTGGTGTGTTTTTCATACTCTCAAAACATTCGCTGTTGAGCCCTGAGTAAATTTACTATTGGCTCAACACAGTCTTCTAGAATGCATAGTAATTACATCTTATGTGTTATAATATCATTTATTCTAAATCTATACATATTTTTATTACATTGCATATGCTATTTTGGCCTTGATGATCTTCTTGTTAAAGAGTGAAACAAACCACTGAATATACTGTATGCATGAAAACTATTTTGTAAAAGCTTTTCTTTGTGTGTGTAATCAAACTGTTTCTTGTTCGTGTTGGAACCAGAATGCTAGTGGCGTTTTCATAGCCTTTCAGAGTTGTTCACCCTCAAAATGAACAACTTTTACTCAGGTCAGATAATATTGACCTATTATCTGAGTCAATAGGTAGCATATTAGTGCTTTATAAAGCTATAGTTATATCAGTTATAGATTATATACAAGCATAATTTATATCTATATATAGAGATTAGATAATATTAACCTATTATCTGGGTCAATAGGTAGCATTTTAGTGCCTTATAATAAGCTATAGTTATATCAAACTGCTGATTGGAAATTACACAGAAGTAGAGTAAGCTTTGTGTGCCTCTTTTCCTCTATAAGGAGCAACTACATTTTAGTATCTGCTACTATCTAATTCCTGTATTAAATCTTTCCTACTTAAAGTAATTACAGAGGCTTCTGTTTCTTACACTGAACTTGGACACAGCTACATACTTGTTTTTGAAGGTAGGGTTGGTTATGTGACACAGTAGTTGCCAAGGTTATTGGAAGTTTGTACAAATTGTTTTCTGATTAAGAATATAGAGGTATGAAAAAAAGTAGCTTAAACTGCCCTGCTCCTTCCTTCTTCCTCTTCTTTCCTCTTTTTGATCTTCATTAGAAATTTAGTGCAATGATCCACTGCAAACTGCAAGGCCTCAGTTTACAGTGGTCCCAGCAGTGTTGGTGTGCTCTGTTATGTTAGGGATAGAAGAGGATGATGAAAATCACCTGGATCATTGATGATATTAATATTAGTATGCTGCTAAAGAAGCTCTGGATTGCCATTGTTAGTTAGGTTTCTTGTCACATGCTGGATAAATAATTTCTAATTAATAAAATAGAATTGCCTACTCTTTGATGGTGACAGAGCAAAAGCAAAGGCATCTGAACTTTTGTGATGGAGCAGATGCCGTCAGTGCCATTCCATATCCCTCAGACTCACATTCCAGTATGCTTCACCAACCTCCCGTGGGAGTATTAGGATCTCTGCTGGAGGGCTTTTCTGGGAATTTCGCAGGGCTTCTGTCTCACTCTTAGAAGTAGCAAGAAATTGATACTCCCTGAGAGTACCTCCCTATCAGACATCACTGTATAATTACATCCACTTTCTGGTTCCTTTGGCAGAACGTTTTGAAGCATGTGTTTTACACAGTTCCCAGGCTTTCCCACTATATTACTGAGTTAATATCTGATCTTTTATAGGTTATCTCCTTTCTCTGTACCTCCTAAATTAAATACTTGCACTTAATTGTTTGTCTTAGCATTTGCTTTTGAGGAGGGTCCAAGCTGAGATACCTAACTTGAAATCAAATGGTATATCAGGCCAAAATAGGGTATAAAAGACCAAATTAAAAAGTCTCTTTCTACTTCAGACAAAAGTCAGTGCACAGAATGCTGTGGAAGCCTCTGTGATTTAATCTGACTATAGCTTTTCAAAGACGCGGGCCCTTTAATTTGTTATATTATTCCAGTTGTGGCAACATATTGACTATACTCATCATATAAGTTCTGTTGGCTACTCTATTAGTCAGTACTCTCCAAAGAAATAGAAAATGGATACACACGTAATCATAGATTACATACAAGCATAATTTATATCTATACATATATAGATATAAATTACCAACTTATATTACCTGTACAGCACGTATTATCTATCAACTATATGACCTGTTTTAAAAATTTGACAAAATCCCAGTTTACTAAAAATGAAAAAAGCTGAATAAAAGATTCACTTGAGGCAAACATGACAGTATTCCATTTTATTCTCTTTTTATATAAACATGTATATAAAGAGAAATTTATTTTTAAGGAATTGACTCAAAGGATTGTGAAAGCTTGGCAAGTTTAAAATCTGATGAAGTAATCCAGCAGGCTGGACACCCAGGGAAGAGCTGCAGTTAAAATCCAAAGGCCATCTGTTGGAACAATCCCTTCTTGCTCAGGGAAGGTCAGTCTTTGTTCTATTAAGACCTTCAACTGATTAGATGAGGCCCACCTGTATTAAGGAGCGCAATTGGCTTTACTTAGAGCCTACCAATTTATATGTTACTCTCATCCATAAAACAGCCAAACAGAAACATCTAGAAAAATGATAAAGTAAATATTTTGGCTTAGTGGCCCAGCCAAGTTGACACATAAAATTAACTATCACAGATACTTTTTTACTAGTTCTATCTCCGGATGTCAACATTACAATCTGTTATTAGTCCACTGACCTGAGTCTACTACTGCCTCTAAAGGCAACTTACTTTTAATTAGACTCTTTTCCCATGTGTTAAATGTCTTTAACCAAAGATATCTTTAGTTTCCATGAGTTCAAACCACATGGCTTTTTACATCCATATGTGCAGACAGAATGAGCAGATTTTATTGTGGCATTTTATTTAATTAAACTTTGGCATTCATCTGCATTTTCTCTTTAAAGAACTCATAATTATAGGATACGCATAAAACATTTTGCTCTTACAAGAAGAGTTACTTTTCTTTTGACAGAAAGGCCCAAGGTGGAAATATATTTAAAAATCTGATTTAGAGAAGGTAAATGCATTAAACTCTGTGATTTTTTTTTTTTTTTAATTTTTTGAGATGGAGTTTCACTCTTGTTGCTCAGGCTGGAGTGCAGTGGTGCGATCTCGGCTCACTGCAACCCTGCCTTCCAGTTTCAAGCGATTCTCTTGCCTCAGCCTTTTGAGTAGCTGGGATTACAGGCACCCACCACCACACTTGGCTAATTTTTTGTACTTTTGGTAGAGACGGGGTTTCACCATACTGGCCAGGTTGGTCTCAAACTCCTGACCTTGTCATCTGCCCACTTCAGCTTCCCAAAGTGCTGGGATTACAGGTGTAAGCCACCCCACCCGGCCTCTGTGATTTTTTTTTTATTCGTGAAAACTGTTTCAGATACAACTAAGCAGGTTTCAATGCATGAAATCTTTTATCAAAACAAAGCCAATGGAACTAATTACCTTATTGAAGAACAGTTTTTCACAAATAGCAATATCATGTCAATGAGTTTAACTTCATTACAAATATGTGGTTTTCTACTAGTAAAATTTACAAGGAACTCCTCTTCAATAAGAGAAAAAAAGAAACTATACGTTTTGGGGAAATGATTTTCCTAGGGAAAATTATCATTTAAATAACTATTCAAAAAGTACTGCCAATAATACGTTCTATACAACTTAGATTGCAAGAAGAATTATCAAGAAAAGGTAGTTGATATTTGATTATCCACAAAAAATCAAAAGGCTTGTTTCAATTGGTCAAAAGCCCTTTTAGCCTCTGGTTCCCAAATTAGGGAGTGAGTCTTAGCTGCCTGAATCTCCTTCATTAGGTGATATAAGGGTTGAGTTATCTCATAGTACCCAGGCATCCATAATCTACAGAATCATGTAATGCCCAAGAATCCCTTCAGTTGCTTGAGTGTTTTGGGGAGGGGAAAGGAAGAGATGGACTTAATCCTTTCTTTCCCCAGTGCCCTGGTCCCTTCTGATAAGAGCAGACCTATGTACTTCACTGAAGCCTGACAGAGCTGAGCCTTAGATTTTGATACCTTATATCCTCTGTTAGCCAGAAAATTAAGACGAGCCTTACTGCCCTCCTGAGAGATTTCCTCAGTTGGGGCACAAAGGAGAATGTCATCTACATGTTATAAAACTTTACATGAGGATGAAGAAACTCAGAGAGATATTTTGAGAATGCTTGCCCAAAGAGGTGGGGGCTGTCTTGGAATGGCTAAGGTAACACCATCCAGGTTGGCTGGGTGGTCTGGTTGGAGGGATCCTTGAATGCAAACAAATATTGGGAGTCAGGGAGTAGTGGTATGTAGAAAAAAGCATCCTTTAGGTTCAGGACTGTGAAACATTTAGATCCCTCAGGTGTTTGAGTTAGCAGCATATAGGGATTGGGAACCACTAGATGAATTGGAACCACAGCCTCATTAATGAGGCAGAAGTCCTGGACCAGTCTCAATTCCCCTTTGGGTTTCTGTACCCCCAATATTAGGGTATTATAAGGGCTGAGGGTTTGAGGAGGCCCTGCATCCTCAAGTTATCAATGGTGGGCTTCTAGCCCTTTTCTAACTTCTGGTTTTAGGTGATATTGTTTCTGGTTAGGGAAGGAAGTGGGATCTTTAAGGTGGATCCAGACCAGTATGATATTTGTGGCTTGGCCAGTTTTTCCTGGAATTACTCAAACTTCTGGATTCATATTGGTCTCCATCAGGGGGAGACAGAGTGTGTCCTGGAGGCTTAAACATGGTGGTTCCCATATGAGCTAAGATATCCTTGCCCAGCAGAGGAGTTGGGCTTTCAGGCATGATTAAAAAGGCATGGGTAAATAAGAGGTCTCCCCCAACTACAAGTAAGGGGTTGGGAAAAATATCAGGTTAGAGGCTTTCCTGAGACTCCCCCTCACAGTCATGATAAGGGAGGAGGGGGAGGCCCAGATTGGAGAGGAGAACAGAAATGGCCACTCTGGTATTGAGGCAGATGTCCGCTTTCCTCCCATCAACCTCCAGAATCAGCTGTGCTCCTGGATGTTAATGGCATTTTGAACCATGGGAGCCAGGGGAGAGGAGCTGCAGGACCCATCCATCCTGCTGGACATTTGGGAGACTGGCTCTGAATCTGGTGACCTCCATCTCTGGGGACTGTCTACCTTCTAGTGGTCCCCATCACAGATTGGACAGGGTCAAGGTGGCTTCCTCAGGCTGCCTGGGCAGCCCTTCCTAAAGTGCCCTGGCTTGCCACATTTATAGCAATTAATAAGTGCATCTCAGGGATTCTGGAGTTCATGAGCGTACAAGGCAGCCATTAGAGCCTCTGCCTTTTTCTTGCATCTCCTCTATCTAAGGCTTCCTCCCCCATCCCTATTGTAAAAGACCAAGGTGGTCACTTTCAGGAGATTATCTAAAGTACTATCTGGTTCCATGGCCAGTTTTTGTAGCTTCCTCCTGATATGAGTGGCCACCTGAGCAATGAACTTACTTACTCTTTAGGATTAGTTGTCCCTCAACTGAATCAGCAGATAGAGAGGTGTGCTTTATCAAGGCCTCTCTTAGCCTTTCCAGGAAGGCATTGGGATTCTCATCTGATCCCTGGATAGTTTGGAGTAATTGAGAGGCTTAGTTCTAGTCCTTTGTAAGCCCTCCAGTATGCACACTGGAAGTGTTTATTCTTCCATTCTCTCATTTCATCATCAGGGTCCCACTTACACTCCTCCAGTGGTACTTCTGTTCTTCCAGTTGCATAAGACTCATCTCATTCCTTGGCACTACATGAGATACAAAGCTCATCCTCAAAATTCTCTGTCACTTTAGGAATGCTTGCTTCTCAGTAGTAGTCAGGGTTTGGTTCCATAGTAACATAATATCCTTCCAGGAAACTTCAAATACATGAGTTGAATTCTGGAAAGCCTCTATATACTTGTCAGGGTCATCTGAAAACTTGCCAACGCTCCTCTTAATTTTCCTTAAGTCCTGTAGAGAAAATGGGACCTGAACCTTAATGGGGCAATATTCAAAAGGCATCTCTTGTAGGTGAAGAAGTGAGACTGGGACCTGCCTAAAGTGAGGATTTCTAGGATGGCGCAAGCTTGAGAAATAACCTGGATAGGGAGGATGGCATGGACAAGGAGGAACAGGACCGGAGGGAGCCAATTCCCCCACGTGGAGACACATCTGGGATTTGCTTCCCTTGTCCCTGGAGATTGTCCTTTGCAGCCTCTCCTGAGATGGCCGCTAGGAGGGCTGAAGTAATCCTACAGTGTTAGTAAAGGTACAGTTTATCCTTCAAGGAAAAGAAAGCCTGTATGTATGAAACCTCGGATCATTTGCCCTTGTGTTTACAGAAAAGATCCAGCTATAAGATAGTATTAAAATTAATGCATCCTTCTGGTGGCCAAGAAAATTCTTCCTGTAATCCATAATTCATCCAAACCCTTGTGCAAAGGAATATGAGTTGGTTATTTTTCCAGAGTCTGAGGGTCAAAGGAGTCCCACTGATTCAGGATGCACTCAAGAGGAGTGCAGGCTGAAGACAGTTTGTTATTCATCTGAAAGAGAGGGGGAAGGGGTATCCCTTGGTTCCTTTCCATCTTCCAGCCAAACCCCAGGGTATGTGAAGGAAAGAAAAAAAGGCATTTTCCCCTCTCTTTTCCTTCCCCGTGTCCTGGTGGCTACTATAGGTTCCACCCATGGATGGGAGTGTAACCCCACCCATAAAATGGCAAGGCTTTGTCAGTAGGGACAGTCGGAATAACCTATGCTGTGCCCTAGCCTTCCACTGTCCATAACCTCCAGTTTCCCTAGGCTTCATCTATGCCATGGCCTTCCACTGTCCATAACCTATGGGTCCCCTAGGCTTCATTTATGCCATGGATGAAAGCAAATTCTCCACCCATGAAGCAGGAAGGCCAAGTTGGCAGGCATAGTCCTGCTTATATGTGCTGCACCCTAGCCTTCTGCTGTTACTGCCTCTGGCTCACTCAGATATAATTTTTTTTTTTTTTTTTGGAGGGGGGGCTCTAAACCAAAGGTTGGAAAACACATTGGAGTAATACTAAAGTGAAGCTCTGGAGCCAGATTCTCCTCAAACACGGAAAAGAAGGGGAGTCCTAGAAATTGGGGGACCTGTCCTAATAAGATACCTCCTAAGAGGAAAAAAATAATCCCTTGCATAAAAAAGCTCCCTGTATTCACAGTACTATGTTGACTCTTGACAAGGTGGAAAAACAACAAACTTAAAAGCAGGGGTGGGGAAGGTGCCCACAGAAAGTAGCCTCTTGCTCAATGCTAATGGGTTTCTTCAACAGGGAAAAGAAAACTCTCAATAGTTACATTCTCCTTGGTTCTTAGACAGGGGAAAGAAAACTCTCAGTAGTTACATCCTCCTTGGTTCTTAAAGAGAAACGATATTATTCTAAATTACACTCTTGATGACTGAGCCAAGAGCTCATTCTAACCAGTTATAACATCTCTGTGGTTTGAAACAACACCCTTAATAGTGTATATAAAGAAGAGATAGGAGCCATGATAGCTGCGAAGGAAATAAGAAAATGTGTTAGGAAAGGCTGGAGATCCTATTGCTGACACCCTAACAGGCTGTCAGAGACTGGAGTCAGTCTAGGGGCCTTTGATTAACACCAAAGTACAGCCTCAACAAGACACCCTCAATTGCCATGGAAATTCCTACCAATCTCACATGATGGCTAGACCTCTGTGAAGGGAAACTACTTTGGAACAAAGCCAACATTCCCAACATCCAAGGGTGATGGGGGATTGACAACGTCCTCCCCAGCAAGCCTGTTCTCTAAATCTTGTAGAACTGGCAGCTGCACTATTCGCTTTTAACTGGCTGACAGAGGCCTAATATTTCATCTGTTTTCAGAAAAAAATCTGAGGACAAGAAACCTCAGAAAAAAAAATGAAAGCAGTACACTCTTTCTCACCATTCTGACAATCCCAAGTCTCCAGAAATGTTTCAGCTTTTGTAGTTCAGTGGGGAGAAAGGAATAGCACACAGAGGCTTTTTCTCCTCTGTTGCTTGCCAGGTAGGAGGGAGGGTTATAGTGTTAAAGGATTCTTTTGGTGTCACTACATCAGCTGGAAATTTCTGTGGCTGCCATAACCTCTGCCTGGGGCCTCTATAGGGCCTGCCAGCCTCACTGCCCACTCAGCGAAGCAGGCTGTGCTTGGCTTACACTACTGTTCTGAATCCCACATTTGTTGTGGCTCTGTGTCCAGCCTGTGGCTGGACTGGGCATGCCAAAAGTGGCTTCTGCATTGGGTGCCAGTGTCTAGACAAAGAGAACATGGTGGAACCCCAAAACTCAGAGATACACACAACCCCAGAGTCCCAACAGATGTTGCAGCTCTTACCCCAGGAGTTTTGAGGTCTGAATGCCCAAGAAATGTTGCAGCTCTTCACTCCTGTAGCTTGGTGAGTTGGAGCATGTTGCAAGCACTTTTATTCCCACTGTTTGGAGCTCAGTGAATAGAAAGATGTGGCATTCAGTGGCCTTTCCTCCCTGACAGTTCAGTGAGTGTGAGCATGCTACAGCTCTTTTATTCCCATCGCTTGCACCTCGACAGGGAGAAAGGACAGTTACAGCTCATTTACTCCCACTACCCTCATCTCAGCAAATGGAAGTGTTACATCTTGTTTGTTCCTGCTGCCCACAGCTTGGCAAGTTCCAGGTTCTTGTCCAAGGATCAAGAAGAATAAGGTATGTGGACACTGGAGAGTGGTAGGACAGATGGTAATTTTATTGAGCAACAGAAGGAAAGCTCTCAGTGAAGAGGGGGACCAAAGAGTATCTAGCCATCTATGTGACTGAGTCCAGGGTTTTTATAAGCTCAGAATGGGGGAGTGTATGCTGATTGGTACATGGATGGTGTTGGAAAAAGCACCATTCAATTGGTTAAAATACATTGAAGAAGTTCTTACTCCAATAGTGGACACTATCAAAACTGGCAGCTTGGTTTTTAGGCTTCAGGCTGTCTTTGGCTTGAAGGTTGGGTTTCACTGGGCACCTGTCCCTGTCTGCCTAGGAGTCTGTCTCCTGGTCACTATCAGTTAGGCTTTGTGTCCCTATTCAAATCTCGTCTTGAATTGTAATCCCCTTTATCTCCATGTGTCAAGGGAGAGACTAGGTGGAGGTAATTGAATCATGGGAGGAGTTTTTCCCTTGCTGTTCTCGTGATAGTGATTTAGTACCCATGAGATTTAATTATTTTATAAGGGGCTCTTTCCCCTTTGCTCAGCACTTCTCCTTTCTGCCACATTTTGAAGAAGGTGCCTTGCTTCCCCTTTGCCTTCTGACAGGACTGTAAGTTTTCTGAGGCCTCCCCAGTCATGCTGTGCTGTGAGTCAATTAAACCTCTTTCCTTTTGAAATTACCATTTCTTTATAGCAGTATGAAACTGGACTAACACAACCACCTTAAATGTATCTGGAATGAGCTCAATATATAGCTTAACAGTGTACAAGGTCAGAGAGAGAGAGAGAGAGAGAGACTCATTTAAAAAAGGGAGAAATAATGTTCCCCAGGTGATTTCACAATGCAGCCAAAATTGAGGAACATTGGTCTAGGTTTAGTCTGGAAAGGCCTGACAAATGAGAAGGTATGTAAGTAAAGATGGAGGCATAGTATCTTCTGGTGGAATGAAACATAATATTTAAAAATCCGGCCAGAAGAAAAGCTGCTAGAAATTTACAAGGAGATGTATGCTAAGACAGTGACAGTGTTCTATGGTGAGTAAATGGTTTTCCAGAAATTTTCCCAAATTGAGGTAAGGATAATGGCTTTACAACCATGATTCATTAATCATTGACTAACCAAGGGAAGTCCTCTGAAGAAGTTAGATGCAGGTCATTGGAAATGTAAGCGCACCAAAGTTGAAGGAGGTATGTACAGAAATGGGGAAAGTAAGATTTAAGGAAATCTGGGTAAGTCCTATCTATATCAGTTATAGCATGATATTTATTTGTTTAAGACTAGTCCACTGCAGTAGTGAGAATGGGGGAAAGAGTAGAAGAGAATTCAATCTGTAACTCACTGTGAACAATCGAGATAACTCACTACCATGATTATCTTATAACAAAAGATAAATAATTGTAGGTGTCCACAGACATAATTACTGTAAGGAAATAAAGTTTCAATTTGGCATATAGGTAATTCTATCAAGTGTTGCTACTAAATTATGCCAAATGCTCCTAAACTCTGCTTCTCATTTTTATTGCTTAGAAGTTATTGACAACACAGATTCACAATAAAACCGACACATCTAAAATAAAATGAATTCATTTTAAAACCTTATGTTTAAGAGCAAGTGGAAATGTTTGCAATGACTTCATGTAAGGCAGAGGTAATACCTATCAATATAATATCTTCTCTGTAGAAAAAAATAAAATGGATAAATATGTTTTTCAAAAGTGCAGTATTAAATGACCCACATATGAAAACAGAGAGACATAAACATACTTGACTTTAGAAAAATTAAAGCTTTTATTTTGCAAGCTCTGATTTTCCTATGTTTCTTTGAGGACTCCATAGGGAGGTTGTTTATATACATTATGCCTAAACTAAATATCTACTCTCCATGAAGTGTAGTTCGCATGGAAGAACAAACAAGCCTCTGTATCACTGTATTATTCCTGTTGCCTAATTTACAGACTTAAAGACCTTTAAAAGCCTCTATTTTCAGCACAATGTCATATAACTGTGCCTCCTACATTAGCATTTATGAGAGCAGCCCAGTTAACTCTTCACTTAGCACAGTGACTTGTGGCTCTATTCTGGGAAATGGCTCTGCAACTAATACAATGGACTTAACTTCAAGTTGTAGAGCTGACAGTAGGTAGCCCATCTAAAAATCACCAGGCCTAAAAAATTTTTCTGAGAATTCTACTATATATTTAAAAATTGCTGTGGATACAGCTTTCTTGTCTTCAAAACTGCCTGATAAGAGAGTAAAAAATGACTGGCAAACAACCTCTTTAGTCTAATTTAAGTCATGCTAGATAGAGTATTGAGAAATAAATTGAATGTTTAAAATAAACTTCCTTATGCCTGATGCATGTCCAAGGCTTGGAGTTCAAAGAATGTCCAGTGTATATGGAAATCCTCATCTGATGGGATAAATCGTCTAATGAATTTGTCTTTATTTCCAGGAAAAGGACTTGGCTAACATGTCAAATGAGCAGGAAAGTCTCAAGTGTACTTTCTTCAGTCTATGGGGACTGTTTATACGCAACTGTTGAGTTTGTATGTGTGTGTTTAAATTAATATCTAATATATATGTTATCTAAAAAGATCATTATTATGAAAATAGAATGGATTTTAAAAGACCTGAATCCCTAAGTTCCTCATCTGTGACACAGCATGACAGAATGCTTCCATTTATGGGAGGTAGGCAGAGCAGGATTTCATAGAATCAATATCTTGGTAGATGTTGATATAATAATAAATATGATAATATATGGAATTGCCCAAGGGAGAAGTGTTTCCCTGCTTATGGGAAAGACCACAAACTATTTTATAATTTTAGATGTGATGGTATTTAGACTTATAAGAATTAGCTAGGTTCTTGGTATTGCCCACTCAGAGTAGTGAAAATTTGATTCCTCTTTCTGAGTAGTCTCTCTTGCTTGATAGTGATGGTGATTTTTATTTCCCAGTTTATTGTCAGTTTGCCTTAAAGCCAGTAATTTCAAGGCTATAATTAAGTCAAATTTCCTCCTATTAAATAAGAAAATATTTCTTGCCCCATCCTTTGTCTTTTGTCTCCTTCATTTTGCTTGTGCTTCTCAAGAAACATCTGAAGGAACACTGAATGGAAGGTAACCTTTTGAGTCCTTTCATGATTGAAATACATTTTGTCCTCACATTTGAATACTAGTTTTGCTTGGTATAAAGTTCCAGGTTCAAAATACTTTTCTCTCAAAAATTTGAGGATACTTTCAATTGTTTTCCAATATCCAGTTTCTTGTTGATACATATGATGCTTTTCTGATTGTCATTCTTTTAGGGTGTGCTGTTTTAGTTTTCTGGAAGCTTTTAGAAGCTTCTCTTAATCCTTGAGGTTATAAAATTAAAATGTGTTTGAAATAGATTTTTTAAATTATCTCATTTTTAACTTACTAGGTCATTTTAATCTGAAGACTCATGTTTTTACCTTACACAGGAAAGTATTAAACTATTTCTATGAAACAGTTTTTCCTTGACCTTCTGGCCACATTATGCAGAGTTCTAGTGAATACTCATTGCCCATTCATTTAACTACTGCTGTAAATACCAAGCACTGACAGATAAATATGATTAAAATATGTGGTAAATAAGCAGCAGAATTAAGTGGTAACATATTAGTAGTTACCTTGAATACAGCCGGTCTAAATATGACCTTAAAAAGAGATTTCTAGAGATGAATTTAAAAAATGACTCAACTGTATTTTGCTTAAAAGAAACTCACTTCAAATGTAAATATAGGTATGTTGAAAGTAAACTTATGGAAAAAGATTAAATTATTAATTAAAAAGGCATTTTATGTAAGTAGACAAAAATAATAAAAAGAATTTAATAAAAGATCAACCTACCAGAAGACTCAATAATTCTAAATATTATACCTACCAAGTATCAAAACTACAAATACATGAAGCAAAATTGATAAATTCAGCATCATAGAGTTGAAGACTTCAGCAACCTCCTATCTGTATTTTCTCTGTAAGTATTGATAAAGATAATGCTGGATTATATTTCTTTAAACTTATTTGTCAGTATTTGCAGTGACTTTTCCTAAGAATCTGATGGTTTCAGGGGTTGTGAATAGAGAAGTGTCAGTTTGGAATTGTAGAAGGCCATCCCTATTTGATAAAGTATATGTTAATATGTCATTTGTACTAAATTGTTACAACGGAAAATGAGGCAAAATAATTATTCTCAACTAAATATCATTTTCAATATTCTCACTGTCAGAATAAATTTATCTTAAAAATATTTTAATGCAGATTAAATAAATCGTGACTATTCAACAACTCCTTATTATTGCTTTAAAATTCTCTTTTAAGTTTTCCTGTGTATCCTAAAAGAGTAGTAGTCCATATAATTTTTATTGTAAAATGTATATTTCAACTAAACTGAATGTTTCTAATACCAAATAACTTTTGAAAAGTGACCTTTAGAAAGTTTCTAAACAATGTAACTTTTGGAATGAGTGTGATTAAACTTTTTATTTTTTTATTATCTAGACATTTGAAATTTGTTCAATGTAACAGAGTAGGGATTTTTAAAAAATTTATTATACTTTAATTTCTGGGGGACATGTGCAGATCATGCAGGTTTGTTACATGGGCGTACATGTGCCATGATAATGGTTTGTGGCATCCATCACCCTGTCATCTACATTAGATATTTCTCCTAATGCTAACCCTCCCCAATCCGCCTACCCCCTGCTATTCTTCTCCTAACTCCCCACCTCCCAGGTCCCAGTATGTGATGTTCCTCTCCCTGTGTCCATGTGTTCTCATTGTTCAACTTACTTATGAGTGAGACATGCAGTGTTTGGTTTTCTGTTCTTGTGTCAGTTTGCTGAGAATGATGGTTTCCAGTTTCATCCATCCATATCCCAGCAAAGGACATGAACTCATCCTTTTTTATGGCTGCATAGTATTGCATGGTGTATATGTGCCACATTTTCTTTATTCAGTCCATCATTGATGGGCATTTGGGTTGGTTCCAAGTCTTTGCTATTGTGAACAGTGCTGCAATTTTTTTGAGAAAGAACTTGCTTGTTATCCAGGCTGGAGTACAGTGGCACAATCATAGCTCATTGCAGACTGGAACTGCTGGGCTCAAGTGATCCTCACACCTCAGCCTCCCAAGTAGGTGGGAGTACAGGTGCATGCCAGCGTTCCTGGCTATTTTTATTTTGTAGAGATGAGGGGTCTGCTTTGTTGCACGAGCTCGTCTCAAACTGCTGACCTCAAGACAGCAGCAATCCTCTTGCCTCAGCCCCCCAGAGCGCTGGGATTATAGCCATGAGTCACCACTCTCGGCAGAAGAGGATTTTATTAAAGCTTTTTAGAAGCATATTTCCCAATGACTCCTAAAGCTATGGAGTCTTAGTGCTGAAAGAGCTGGAACAATTACCTTACTTGCAGTAACTTAAAGCAGTATCTTTGTTTTTAGAGATCCATTTTTAGTAACAATTTTTGCCTCAGTTATTTGCTTGAAAATTAGAACCTAATACTTAACTACTATCTAGAGGACTATTTCTTGCTTATGTTTTTCCTTTCCAACTTATTCACTTTAAACTTTTAATTAGCCATGTCTTCAGTTAAGTAAATATTTCTCTCACTTTTAAATTTTATTACACTTTTAAAAACAAGAAGCATGTAGAACACAGAGATATATGAATATTATTAATGAAAAAGTATGAATGTCTGCACATTACATACAAATTACTAATAAAAGTAGATTGTATTTTTTAAGATATGAATAGGTTTGATTATATATACTGGAGTCCTATTTAAGTGATACAGAATATTGCTATCTTTAAGATTTTGAGAGCGGCCTCTTCCACCAATCCAAGTGAATATGCAAATGAAAAAAGTCATTTATTTTTTTGTGTGACATCCTTTCTCATTGAAAATCGTAGGTCAGCTTATTATACCATTTTCATTTATACAAATGCAAGAGGATCTTCCCAAATCAAACATGATTAAGGATAACACATGGTCTCTGCAGTCTACAAAACAAAACAAACTTCATTATAAATTCAGAGGAAAGGAAGGGTAAGAGAATCAGAAGCAAGACTTCTAGGTTCCATTAAAGATTTTCTTTTCATATTCCTGCTTTTGGAAAGTCAGGTGATTTCATTTTGTTTTTATCACGGAAATGGCAATTTCCAGAGATTATGAACTTATTTCTTTACTTAAAACATCAACAAAGTCAAAGCAGGAAACGAGTTAAAACCAGAACAACAACAAAAAATCTTCTTTGTAGAGTGAAAACACAGGTAGTAGTTTAAATTTATAGGCTGCATTATCCACTTTGTCAAGTCCTTTAGCATTTAGTACTTTCTATGGCTCAGATCTATATGTCTCTATGCTCTGCTCTTATTCTTAATGCTAGCTCATTTGCTCCCATTGGCAACAACCCACTATATCAACAGTGGCAGCTCTGATATTATTCTCCCCTCCACCTGCAATTCAAATCGCTCATGCTTGTTGGTACTTCGTGTACTCTTAGATCTGCAACCCAGGAAAATTAATATTTTAAAATCAAAGCTCATCAAATGTTCCTCCTGACTGCTGCCTTTCCTTAATTTCCTTGTGACTGTACTATATTATTAACATCACCCAATTTCCCTATGATCCCAAATATTTTTCTGTATTCTCCCCTCAGGCCAGAATTATTATTATATTTTTGGAAGGGCAGCCTTTAGGCAGCATATTCTGCCCTCTCACTGACTTTGGAAAAGTTATTCTACCATATAGCTAGCTACCAGATAGGGGGAACAGTTAGTGACAGTCAATCTGTGTGGGTCTGCAGCAATCTCAATTCTTTCCTCTTCAAAAGAAAGAATTCAATGAGGGACATAAGGCAGAAGGAGAGACAGCAGCAAGTTTTACAGCAGAAGTGAAAGTTTATTAAAAAGCTTTTGAGCAGAAATGAAAGGAAGTAAATTTGGAAGAGGGCCAAGCAGGCTACTTGGGAGATCAAGTGCGCGGTTTGACCTCTGACTGGAGTTTTATGCATTGGCATACGTCCGGGGTTTTGCATCCCTTCTACCCTGATATCCCCTTGGAGAGGGCTGTCTGCATACACAGTGGCCTGCTAGCACTTAGGAGGGGCCGCATGCGCAGTGTGTTTACTGGAGTTGAACTCATGCTCATTTTAGGTGTTCTTCCCTTACTGGTCTAGTATTTCTAGAGAAGGGTCATATATCAGTTAAACTCCACCATTTTGCCTCTTAGTGAGCTTGCTTGAACCCACCCACCCAGCTCCTGAGGTCTTATTGAGAAGCTGTGGATCACCAATTTCAGATTTTTTCTATTTGGAGACTGCCTTTCCCTAGTGCCAGCTGTGACCAATTATTATTTTAGAGACACAGTTAGCAACCATCTGGCCATCACCTGAAGGGTGTGTGTGTGTGTATGTGAGTGGGTGTGCGCACGCACACACCATATCCTGCTCTGCTCATATGAAATTACCTACTGCAGCAGAACTGCTGACAGGTATTCCATTAACACTTCTTACAGTACCTTATGTATGCCAGGCACTTGGTTAGTCTGGTTCGTAGTAAAATAAATTTGATAAATCTAGACACTGCTCCTCTTAAAATAAATAACCTAGGAGATAGATAAATATATACATACATAATTAGAAACTTTTTATCATGCTATGAAGAAAATGTGTAGGATGTTAGAACATATACCGTGGGAGTTAGTAGAGTTATATGTTAGTAAATAATCTCGTCTCCAATTCCTGTGACTCTAGCGAGAGGAGAGAGATATGTAAAAATTACATACAATATGTAATATTTAATAATTATATAACAGATATTAATATGTAATTATTTTATGTAATATAATATTTAATTAATAATTGTATTATATATTATATATATCTATACTTCCAATTTGCTTGCTAATTTCCTGAGACTGCTATTTTTCCAGTATGACAAAAAAATCTTGGCTTTCTGTAATTGAAACAAAGACCAGTTGAATGTTTCCCTAGTAAAGAGCTTACTTCTGCAGAAAGCAATTTGACTATAGGGCTTTGTCAGCATGATTGTACATTAGGAGCTGAGAATGTACTGAAGGAAGGTTGGTACATACGCTACTGTCTGACTCATATATTCATCCTAAAATTGTTTCCACCTATCACTATTGAAGCCATTTCTCCAGGCCACTAAATAATAGTTACAGCACCTTCTTTCCTTACTGATAACAGATTTTCTTCTAGCTGCCTAAGATTGGACTGAGAAGAGCATCTGGAATTTTATAAGATATGAATGTTGTGGGAAGTACTAAATCACTTATGTGATACAATGAGGACATTTTAGAACTCAAGAAAAGATTGACTTGGGTTTTATTAATATACTAAGGATTCTAACAAAAAAGTAGACAACATGCAAGAACAGATGGGAAATATAGGCAGAGGTAAAAATTCCAACAAAGAATAAAAAAAAATCCTAGGCATGAAAGGTACTGTAACAGAATTGCAGAATGCCTTTGATGTGTTCATTAGTAGATCAGTCACCTTCAAGCAAAGAATTGGCTAAAAAGTAATTAGCTATCAAGTCATGAAAGAACATGGAGGAATTTTAAATGTACCTTGATAAGTGAAAGAAACAAATCTGAAAATGATATATGCTTTCCGATTCCAACACCATGATGTTCTGGGAAAGGTAAAACTATGGAGACAGTAAAAAGATCAGTGGTTTCCAGGAGTCAGGAAAGGTGAGGGATGAGTAGGTGAGTCAAAGAGAACTTTTAAGATAGTGAAACTATTGTGTATAAACTATAATAGTAAATACTTGTCATTACATATTTGTGCAAACCCAGAGTGTGCAACAAAAAGAGTGAACCCTAATATCAACTATGGACTTTAGTGATGGTGATGTATCAATGTCTTTCATTGTAACAAATGAATCACACTTGGGGAGGTGTGGTAATGGGAGAGGCTAAGTACGTGTGGAGGCAGGGAATACATGGGAATTCTCTCTATTTCTGCTCAATTTTGCTGTAAACCTAAAACTGCTCTAAAAAAATGAAGTCTAGACACTTTACAAAAGAAGACATACATGAGGCCAACAAACATATGAAAAAATGCTCATCATCACTGGTCATTAGAGAAATGCAAATCAAAACTACACTGAGATAACATCTCACGCCAGTTAGAATGGCGATCATTAAAAAATCAGGAGACAACAGATGCTGGAGAGGATGTGGAGAAATAGGAACACTTTTACACTGTTGGTGGGAGTGTAAATTAGTTCAACCATTGTGGAAGACGGTGTGGCAATTCCTCAAGGACCTAGAAATAGAAATTCCATTTGACCCAGCAATCCCATTACTGGGTATATATCCAAAGGATTATAAATCGTTCTACTATAAGGACACATGCACACGAATGTTTATTGTAGCACTGTTTACAATAGCAAAGACCTGCAACCAATCCAAATGCCCATCAATGATAGACTGGACAGGGAAAATGTGGCACATATACACCATGGAATATTATACAGCCATCAAAAACGATGAGTTTGTGTCCTTTGCAGGGACATGGATGAACCTGGAAACTATCATTCTCAGCAAACTGACACAGGAACAGAAAATCAAACACCACATATTCTCACTGATAGGTGGGTGTTGAACAATGAGAACACGTGGACACACAGAGGGGGAGCATCACACACTGGGGTCTGTCGGGGAAAATGGGGAGGGACAGCAGGGCCGTGGGGGAGTCGGGGGGAGAGAGAGCATGTGGAGAAATGCCAGATATAGGTGATGGGGAGGACTGCAGCAAATCACACTGCCATGTGTGTACCTGTGCAAGAATCTTACATGTTCTTCACATGTACCTCAAAACCTAAAATGCAATATTAAAAATAAAAAATAAAAATAAAATAAAATGATCTGAACATAAAAAAAGAAATCTATTAATTAAAAAATAACCTGGAGCCAACATGATATATTTTGATGAAAGACTCATTTTTTTTCTCCCTAATATGAAAATAAAACAAAGGTGTCTGCTTTTACCACATTAATAAAACATTGTACTGTAAATCCTTGAAACTGCAATAAGGGAAAAAATAAAATGAAAATCAAAATACAGAAGTGAGACTGTCTCTATTTGAAGGTGATATGATTATGCAGAAAACAACACAAAATCTATAAATCTACTACTAAAATTAAGGCAAATTTTAGCAAGGTTATAGAACACACAGAACACACAATTTACAAATAAAAATTACATGTAAACATGCATAAGAAACAAACAATTGGAAAATAAGTTAACTGTTCCATTTACAATACCACCAACAAATTTAAACTACTTACAAATAAACCAAACAATACCATCCAAAACCACACTGAAAATTATAAAACATTGCTAAGAAAAATTGAAGCAATGTTAAATAAAATATAAGCAGGTATTACATTTATGGAATGGAATACTCAATATTGTTAAATGACCTCATTTGTTTTTTAGGTTTAATTCAATCCCAATAAATTCTCTAGAAGGATTTATGTAGTAATTTTCAAGATGATTTTAAAATTTGCATGGAAATTAGAAGGATCTAGAATAGTCAATAGAATCTTTAAAATGAGGTTGTAGAAATAAAGCTGGAGGGCTTAACGTACCAGATTTCAAACTTACTGAAAAGCTATAGACATGAAGACTATGTGGTATTGGCAAAATATAGATATAAAGATTAACTAAAATGAATATACTTATAAAATAATACATAGGTGAAGATGGTTTTCTTAGATGGATGAAAGGGGATGGCTTTCTGTTAGAAACTGCATTATTTTAAACAGTAAAATTATTTTGGCACATTCAAAAGTGTACTTCAGGGCTGTCATATATTAATGAAATAAATAATAGGCTTATCAATTTATATAATTAGAAATATTTCTCATTAAAGATAAGAACTATCAATCCTCAAATTTCAAGTTATAAAGTAGCCGCTTGTTTGAATTCATTCAATAGCTAACAGATCAGCAAAGGTATGTTCTCATCAAAAAATAACATACAGGAATAATTTGAGATTTAAAATGTATTATGTGAATGTGAGCCTGAATATTTTGTTATATTCCTAAGGGTGATATTGTCACAGGGAAAATTCTTTGTATTATAAACACTTGTATCCTTAGAATTTAGGATATTTTCTATTTAAAAGGATATTCATAGTATCATGTAATCATGCGTGTGAGTGTGTATGTGAGAGAAGGTAGGATAAGAAAGCTGAAGTTCTAAAGTTTCATTTCTTATTTCTCTAGATCAGGCAGATGTTCACATATATAGCACATGAATTTAGCATGTCTGTGACAAGTTAAACTGAAAACCTCAAGCAGAACGTATTTTTCCCACTTCAAATCCCATTATAAAACAGAGCCACCAAAACTGTCACTGTGCAGCTCCCTTTTCTTTGGATGACTTTTGGACCCACTAACCTTTAAGCTTTAAGATGCAATATACAGGTTTGTATAGTATGACCCAACTCTTGAATAAGATACATTCTTATTCTAGATTTATTTTACATATTTTCTAAGTAAACTGGAATGAATCATGAACATGTGAGATTACATAAAGAGAGAAAGACCAAGGTGCATAAACTCATTTTCTCTACACTTACTGTTTCTCTCCTTAATACCTGTATTAATTATCATGGGGTTGAACTTTGATTCTTCTTCCTATGAATCTCACATTCAATTGATCCTCTTCATAACTAATAAACACATACAGGAACACATGCATCACATGCACACATACATCCATAACAGTTTTTAGAAGCCATAGAAAAAGGTTATTTTTGTTCCCTTTTCTGAGCCTTTCTTTTTGCTTTGTGTGTGATCTAATTAATACTAACAAGTCTTTTGATTTGGCTTTCCAACAGGGACTTGATGAATCTCTCTCCATATTTTCTTTAATATCCCTTGTTCCCTTAAGGCAGATTTTATACAGACTTTCTAGATGTGTTCACTGTGGCTTTTCTCTGCTGACGACGACTTTCAAGTGGCTACTTTTTAATATATAGTTTTCACATGAACAAGCTCTGTCAAGGAGATTCAAAAGCAGAAAACATCATTTGATTTGTCAACAGATTATTTTAATACACTGGTAATTGCTAGTTGAAAAAATGTTGAACTGGAAGCTATCTTTATATAGCATCTTCCAGGTTTATTCTGGACTATACTACAAATTTTTTGGAACAGGAGGTAGAAATTAGGACCATCGGTTCACTTATAAAAACTTAACTCACGTTCAGCCAATTTGACCTTTGCTTTAATTTAATTTTAGAGTCCTCTTAAAACTTAATTTTGTTTTCAAATTCTATTAAGGGGAAAATGAGAAGGAACTTGGTAAAGTCATTTACCTTTTCTCAAAGTTGGAAATGATAAACTTTTTGTTTGTCAATCTTTTGTCGTCAACTTACAAAAGTGATATCTATCAGAGCTTAGAAACCTTGAGGATAGAAAGCTACCTATTAACCAACATACAAACAAGCTGAAATTTGTACCCGGGTCAATAAAGTTTTCCCAAGAGCTATATAGAAACCATTCATTCAACAATTATTAATATGGAGCCAATGTTTCAGTGGAGGGAAATTTCCAAGGAGAGACTTCAAGGAGCTGCGAATTCGTTGAAACTGTGCACAGAATGCTATCTGTAGATACTGGGAGAAATCATGATTTTCATAAGGGTGTTCAGATCTAATTTTGCTCATGATCTGTTAATTTAACTGTTTTTGTTTTGTTTTGTTTTGTTTTCTTACGTGGTTTGGAGATCATCCTGATAATAGACTCCCATAAATCATTAGTTTCTATTTTATATTAACTCATTTTGGGAATATACAAAAATATAAGAACAATTGTATTTGATCTATTGTTATTCATTATCTAGGCATGAATGTCGCTGGAATTTGATTAACTCATTATTCTAGCCAAACAACCTGGTTTATTGTGATGTTCTAATCTCTAGACATACTGACAGGCTTAGAGCATTTAAATTGAAAAGAAAATCAGTCACTAAATCCTGTTGATTTTTCTCTTATATATCATTCTTGGCTACTAATCTTTCACTTCTTGTTATCACTGTTCTAGCTCAGATTCTGCCATCTCTTACCTAGATTATAACAGTTTCCTAAGTAATATTTTTATCTTACTTTCTTCATTTTTTACACTGCAACCAAAGTGATCTTTTCAAATGTGTGGTGTCAGATTACTGCTTTAAACCTTCAATGTCTTCCCATTGATCTTAGTATAAATTCTAGATTTTTAAACCCTGCTCATAATAGCTTGCAAGTCTTGACCCTCTCTTGATTCTGCAGACATTATGTGATTATTTACTTACATTTTGACATCTCCACTCAGATAATCCCAAGTCTCTTTTCCTGAAAGAAGCCATGAACCCTTATAGCTTTCAGGTGTTTTTTGTTTGTTTGTTTGTTTGTTTATTTGTTTGTTTTTCCCATAGGCTGGTCTTCACTCTAGAACTGTGGTTCTCAAAGTGCGGTCTCCAAACCAGCAGCATTCGCATATTCTGGGAACTTGTTAGAAATGCAAAATCTAGTTTATATCCAAGACCTACTGAATTTGTGATCTGTTTTTCTGTTTCTTTTTTTAACAAGCTCTTTATGTGTTTCTTACGTGCACTCGAGTTGAAGAACCTCTGTTAATATAGAATTTTCTCCCATCTTTGTCTTTTGCCCTGCTAAATCCTACTTAGCTTACATCTTCTTTGAGAAATGTATATTAATTTCCCATTTCCCAGAGAATCCCCTAATTCCCATGGAGTTATTGTCCATATACTACATATAACTGTAGATTTCTAGACCCATGAAAAATTCAGAGTTATTTAGATGGAAATGTGAACTTTAAAATGCCCACATATGATTCAAATTTATAACCACTTATGTAAATGGTTTTGTTTAGAAGATTAACTCTGAAGAGGATCAGAGAAAAGAGGCCTCAGTGGTACCACGAGGATGATTGGACCATAGGAGGAAAGGTTTCTGTTATTGATTTGTTTGTTTGTTTTACAACGAGAGAGACCTGAGTATGTTTACATTCTGAGGTATAAGAACTATCAGAAGTGGAGAGATTTAAGTGAAATAAGAGAGTTTGATAGATTCAGAAATATCTGTGATGAAACAGTAAGGGCTAGAGAACACTGATGAAGTGTAAAGCAGTACAGACATATATCACTTTTAGGGCTAAGAGGGTAACAGGTTGAATGAAAGATATAATGTTTTACTGACAGAATTAAGTACAGAGATTCTTAGCTGTTTTAATACCTGGATTACAGCCTTCGCAGCATTAATATAGTATTCCTACCTTTCTTGAGGTGAAAAATAAATGTGTAAAGATATAAATATTTTTCAAAACAGCTTCTAATACTTTGACACATAGATTCCCAGAAGAAAGAAAAAAGGAAAGAAAGTGAAAGAAAAAAATATGACAAAGTTGTAAAGAGTTGACTCCATTTTTCTAAAAAATTGTTAAGTTCTTATATGAGTGACATACTCTCGAAGGAAGAGTGAACATGATATTCAGCCAGAGAAAAGATCAATAGATTAGGCTGGAGAAAGATTTTCAAAAATTGTACATCAAAAATACCTCATTTAATTTAAAATTAGAAAAAAAATATTTTCTACGTAAGTGGGAGGTATGGAGTTATTATTCTAAAAATATGGGGGCCGGGCGCGGTGGCTCACGCCTGTAATCCCAGCACTTTGGGAGGCCAAGGCGGGTGGATCACGAGGTCAAGAGATCGAGACCATCCTAGTCAACATGGTGCAACCCCGTCTCTACTAAAAATACAAAAAATTTGCTGGGCATGGTGGCGCGCGCCTGTAATCCCAGCTACTTGGGAGGCTGAGCCAGGAGAATTGCTTGAACCCAGGAGGCGGAGGTTGCGGTGAGCCGAGATCGCGCCATTGCACTCCAGCCTGGGTAACAAGAGGGAAACTCCGTCTCAAAAAAAAAAAAAAAAAAAAAAAAAACAAAAAAACAAACAAACAAAAAAATATGGTGTGCTTTTAAAAAAATCAATAATAAACAGATCAACATCCTTTATGGATGTTGGAGTCCATCTAACAGATGTGGAATAGCATATCTAATATATGTATGAAATAATTCCAGGGTTCTTGTGACTTTTATCTACTTCAATATTTTTATTTAATTCTTCTGCTTTGCCAGTCTATTCCTGTGTCAGTGCAACTGAGCATTGCTTATATTTGCAATTTAATATTTGATAGGGAATTACCTCCTTCATTTCCTCCCTTTTCAAAACTGTTTAGGGAATTTTTTCTTTTTTTTAAATATTAATTTAGGAAAACTTTTGTGGATTAAAATCTATTGGAATATTAATGGATAAAATTTAAATGAAATAAAGATGAAAATCAACTTGTTTATAAATAATTGACATATTTGCATTATTTAGCCATTTTACTCAGGAGCATACACTATCTTATACAACATTGTATTCGTAAATAAGGTTTTATACCTTTTTTCATTCAGGTATTGTATTTAGTTTCCTAAGTATTTAAATTTCTTTTCCTATTTATCACTTTTTCAAATTACGGTGATTGAACTATAACAACTATACCAATTCCAATATAAAGTCCTGTTAGTAACAGCATATCTCAAATGATTTTAATAGTTCGCATAGTAATAGTTCTTGTAGCGATGTATTAGTTCTCAGTGATTCTGTTGATCTTAAGTTCTGCAATTATATATAATACTAATTTATTTTCATTTTTTTAAATTATACTTTAAGTTCTGGGGTACATGTGCAGAACGTGCAGGTTTATTACATAGCTATACACGTGCCTTGGTGGTTTGCTGCATCCATCCCCCTGGCATCTACATTGGGTATTTTTCTTAATGTTATCCCTCACCAATCGCCCCACACCCTGCTATCCTCCCCTAGTGCCCCACCCCTGGCAGTCTCCTTTGTGTGATGTTCCCCTCCCTGTGTCCATGTGTTCTCATTGTTCAACACCCACTTATGAGTGAGAACATGCTGTGTTTGGTTTTCTGTTCTTGTGTCAGTTTGGTGAAAATGTTGGTTTCCAGCTTCATCCATGTCCCTGCAAGGGACATGAACTCATCCTTTTTTATGGCTGCATAGTATTCCATGGTGTATATGTGCCATATTTTCCTTATCCAGGCTATCTTTGATGGGTATTTGGGTTGGTTCCCAGTCTTTGCTATTGTAAACAGTGCCACAATTAACATACATGTACATGTGTCTTTATAATTGAACGTTTTATAATCCTTTGGGTATATACCCAGTAATGGGATTGCTGGGTCAAAAGGTATTTCTAGTTCTAGATCATTGAGGAATCACCACATTGCATTCCACAATGGTTGAACTAATTTACACTCCCACTGACAGTGTAAAAGCATTCCTGTTTCTCCATATGCTCTCCAGCATCTGTTGTCTCCTGATTTTTTAATGATCACCATTCTAACTGGCATGAGATGGTATCTCAATGTGGTTTTGATTTGTATTTCTCTAATGACCAGTGATGATGAACTTTTTTCATATGTTTGTTGACTGCATAAATTTTTTCTTTTGAAAAGTCTGTTCATATCCCTCGCCCACTTTTTGAAGGGGTTTTTTTTTTCTTGTAAATTTAACTTCTTTGTAGATTCTGGTTATTAGCACTTTGTCAGATAAGTATATTGCAAACATTTTTTCCCATTCTGTTGGTTGCCGGTTCACTCTAATGATAGTTTTTTTTGCTGTACAGAAGCTCTTAAGTTTAAGTAGATTCCATTTGTCTATTTTGGCTTTTGTTAGCATTGCTTTTGATGTTTTAGTCATGAAGTCCTTGCCTATACCTATATCCTGAATGGTATTGCCTAGGTTTTTTTCTATGGTTTTTATGGTGTTAGGTCTTATGTTTACATTTTTAATCCATCTGGAGTTAATTTTTGTATAAGGTGTAAGGAAGGGGTCCAGTTTCAGCTTTCTGCATATGGCTAGCCAGTTTTCCCAATACTATTTATTAAACAGGGGAATCCTTTCCCCCATTGCTTGTTTTTGTCAGGTCTGTCAAAGATCAGATGGTTGTAGGTGTGTGGTGTTAATTCTGAAGGCTCTGTTCTATTCCATTTGTCTATATCTCTGTTTTGGTACCAGTACCATGCTGTTTTGATTACTGTAGCCTTGCAGTATAGTTTGAAGCAAGGTAGCATGATGCCTCCAGCTTTGTTTTTTTTTGCTTAGGATTGTCTTGACTCTGCCAGCTCTCTTTTGGTTCCATATGAAGTTTAAAGTGGTTTTTCTCCAATTCTGTGAAGAAAGTCAATGGTAGCTTGACGGGGGATAGCATTGAATCTATAAATTACTTTTGGCAATATGGCCATTTTCACAATATTGATTCTTCCTAACCATGAGCATGGAATGTTTTTGCACCTGTTTGTGTCCTCTCTTATTTCCTTGAGTAGTGTTTTGTAGTTCTCTTTGAAGAGATCCTTCACATTCCTTGTTAGTTGTAGTCTAAGGATTTTATTCTATTTGTATCAATTGTGAATGGGAGTTCACTCATGATTTGGCTGTTTGTCTGTTATTGGTGTATAGGAATGCCTGCAATTTTTGCACATTGATTTTGTATCCTGAGACTTTGCTAAAGTTGCTTATCAGCTTAAGGAGATTTGGGGCTGAGAAGATGGAGTCTTCTAAATATACAATCATGTTGTCTGCGAATAGAGACAATTTGACTTCCTCTTTTCCTAATTGAATACCCTTTATTTCTGTTTCTTGCCTGGTTGCCCTGGTCAGAACTTCCAATACTATGTTGAATAGGAGTGGTGAGAGAGGGCATCCTTGTCTTCTGCCAGTTTTCAAGGGGAATGCTTCCAGTTTTTGCCCATTCAGTATGATATTGGCTGTGAGTTTGCCATAAATAGCTTTTATTATTTTGAGATACATTCCATTGATAGAGATTTTAGCATAAAGGACTGCTGGATTTTGTTGAAGGCCTTCTCTGCATCTATTGAGATAATGGTGTGGGTTTTGTCTTTGGTTCTGTTTATGTGATGGATTACATTTATAGATTTGCATGTGTTGAACCAGCCTTGCATCACAGGGATGAAGCTAACTTGATCGTAGTGGATAAGCTTTTTGATGTGCCTTTGGATTTGTTTTGCCAGTATTTTACTGAGGATTTTTGGATCAATGTTCATCATGGAAATTGGCCTGAAATTTTCTTTTTTAGTTGTGTCTCTGCCCGGTTTTGGTATCAGTATGATGTTGGTCTCCTAGAATGAGTTAGGGAGGATTCCCTCTTTTTTGTATCATTTGTAATAGTTTCAACAGGAATGCGACCAGCTCTTTTTGTACCTCTGGTAGAATTCGGCTGTGAGCTCATCTGGTCCTGAACTTTTTTTGGTTCATAGGCTATGAATTGCTGCCTCAACTTCAGACCTTGTTATTGGTCTATTCAGGAATTCAACTTCTTCCTGGTTTAGTCTTGGGAGGGTGTAAGTTTCCAGAAACTTATCCATTTCTTCTGGATTTACTGGTTTATATGCATAGAGGTGTTTGTAGTAATCTCCGATGGTAGTTTGTATATCTGCGGAATCAGTGGTGATATCCCCTTTAACATTTTTTATTGCATCTATTTGAATCTTCTCTCTTTTCTTCTTTATTAGTCTGGCTAGCAATCTATCCATTTTGTTGATCTTTTCAAAAAACCAGCTCCTGGATTTATTGACTTTTTGAAGGGTTTTTTTGTGTCACTATCTCCTTCAGTTCTGCTCTGATCTTAGTTATTTCTTGTCTTCTGCTAGTTTTTGAGTTTGTTCAATCTTGCTCCTCTAGTTCTTTTAATCATGACATTAGGGTGTCAATTTTAGATATTTCCTCGGTTCTCATATGGGCATTTAGTGCTATAAATGTCCCTCTAGAAACTGCTTTAAATGTTTCCCAGAGATTCTGGTACATTGTGTCTTCATTCTTATTGGTTTCAAAGAACATCTTTATTTCTGCCTTCATTTCATTATTTATCTAGTAGTCATTCTGGAGCAGGTTGTTCAGTTTCCATGTAGTTGTGTGGTTTTGAATGCATTTTTTAATGTTGAGTTCTAATTTGATTGCACCATGGTCTGAGAGACTGTTTGTTATAATTTCCATTCTTTTGCATTTGCTGAGGAGTGATTTACTTCCAATTATGTGGTTGATTTTAGAGTAAGTGCAATGTGGTGTTGAGAAGAATGTGTATTCTGTGGTTTTGGGGTGGAGAGTTCTGTAGATGTCTATTAGGTCCACTTGGTCCAGATCTGAGTTCATGTCATGGATATCCTTGTTAATTTTCTGTCTCTTTGATCTGTCTAATATTGACAGTGGAGTGTTTAAGTCTCCCACCATTATTGTGTGGGAATCTAAGTCTCTTTGTAGGTCATTATGAACTTGTTTTTATGTATCTGGGTGCTCCTGCGTTGGGTTCATATATACTTAGGATAGTTAGCTCTTCTTGTTGCATTGATCCCTTTACCATTATGTAATGCCCTTCTTTGTCTCTTTTGAGTTTAAAGTCTGTTTTATCAGAAACTAGGATTGCAACCCTGCCTTTTTTTTTTTTTTTTTTTTTTTGGCTCTCCATTTGCTTAGTAAATCTTCCTCCATCCCTTTATTGTGATCCTATGTGTGTCTTTGCATGTGTGATGGGTCTCCTGAATACAGAACACTAAGTGTCTTGATTCTTTTTTATTTTTTTATTTTTTTTTTTATTTTTATTTTTTATTTTTTTTAATTTATTTATTTATTGCATTTAGGTTTGGGGGTACATGTGAAGAACATGGAAGATTGTTGCATAGGTACACACATGGCAGTGTGATTTGCTGCCTTCCTCCCCATCACCTATATCTGGCATTTCTCCCCATGCTATCCCCTCCCCCAACTCCCCACCCCCCACTATCCCTCCCCTTTTCCCCCACAACATACATGAAGCCAACAAACATATGAAAAAATGCTCATCATCACTGGTCATTAGAGAAATGCAAATCAAAACTACATTGAGATACCATCTCACGCCAGTTAGAATGGCGATCATTAAAAAATCTGGAGACAACAATGCTGGAGAGGATGTGGAGAAATAGGAACGCTTCTACACTGTTGGTGGGAGTGTAAATTAGTTCAACCATTGTGGAAGACGGTGTGGCGATTCCTCAAGGACCTAGAAATAGAAATTCCATTTGATCCAGCAATCCCATTACTGGGTATATATCCAAAAGACTATAAATCGTTCTACTATAAGGACACATGCACACGAATGTTCTATTGCAGCACAGTTTACAATAGCAAAGACCTGGAACCAACCCAAATGCCCATCGATGATAGACTGGACAGGGAAAATGTGGCACATATACACCATGGAATATTATGCAGCCATCAAAAACGATGAGTTCGTGTCCTTTGTAGGGACATGGATGAACCTGGAAACCATCATTCTCAGCAAACTGACACAGGAACAGAAAATCAAACACCGCATGTTCTCACTCATAGGCGGGTGTTGAACAATGGGAACACATGGACACAGGGAGGGGAGTATCACACACTGGTGTCTTGATTCTTTATCCAATTTGCCAGTCTATGTCTTTTGATTGGGGGCATTTAGTCGATTTACATTTAAGGTTAATATTGTTATATGTGAGTTTGATCCTGCCATTTTGATGCTAGCTGGTTGTTTTGCCCATTAGTTGACACAGTTTCTTCATAGTGTCAGTGGTCTTTACCATTTGGTATGTTTTTTCAGTGGCTGTTACTGATTGTTCCTTTCCATGGTTAGTCCTTCCTTCAGGAGCTCTTGTAAGGCAGGCCTGGTGGTGATGAAATCTCTCAGCAGTTGCTTGTCTGTAAAGGATTTTATTTCTCCTTCACTTATAAAGCTTAGTTTGGCTGGATATGAAATTCAGGGTTGAAAGTTTTTTCTTTAAGGATGTTGAATATTGGCCCCTACTCTCTGCTGGCTTGTAGAGTTTCTGCCAAGAGATCCACTGTGAATCTGATGGGCCTTTGTGGGTAATCTGATCTGTCTCTCTGGCTTCCCCCGAGCATTTTTTCCTTCATTTCAACCCTGGTGAATCTGATGATTATGTGCCTTGGGTTTGCTCTTCTCCGGGAATAGCTTTACGATGTTCTCTATATTTTCTGAATTTGAATGTTGGCCTGCTTTGCTAGTTTGGGGAAATTCTCCTGGATAATACCCTGAAGAGTGTTTTCCAACTTGGTTTCATTCACCCCTTAACATTCAGGTACACTGATCAAGCGTAGATTTGGTCTTTCATATAATACCATATTTCTTGGGGGCTTTGTTAATTTCTTTTCACTCTTTTTTTTCTCTAATATTGCCTTCTCATTTTATTTCATTGAGTTGATCTTCAATCTGATATCTTTTCTTCTGCTTGATTGATTTGGCTATTGAAACTGGTGTATGCTTCACGAAATTCTTGTGCTGTGTTTTTCAGCTCCATAAAGTCATTTATGTTCTTCTCTAAGCTGGTTATTCTAGTTAGGATTTCGTCTAACATTTTTTCAAGAGTCTTAGTTTGCTTGCATTGGGTTAGAACATGCTCCTTTCGCTCAGAGAAGTTTGTTATTACCCACCTTCTGAAGCCTGCTTCTGTACATTTATCAAACTCATTCCCCATCCAGTTTTGTTCCCTTACTGGTGAGGTGTTGTGATCCCTTGGAGGAGAAGAAGCTTTCTAGTTTTTGGTGATTTCAGTCTTTTTGCTCTGGTTTCCTCCCATCTTCATGGATTTATCTATCTTTGTTCTTTAAGTTGTTGACTTTTGGATGAGATCTCTGAGTGGGCGTCCTTTCTGTTGATGTTCATGAAGCTATTTCTTTCTGGTTTTTAGTTTTCCTTCTAACAGTCAGGGCCTTCTGCTGCAGGTCTGCTGGAGGTCCACTCCAGACCCTGCTTGCCTGGGAATCACCCACAGGGGCTGCAGAATAGCAAAGATTGCTGCCTGTTGCCTTCTTCTGGTAGCTTCATCCCAGAATGGTATCTGCCAGTTGTCAGCCAGAGCTCTCCTGTATGAGGTGTCTCTTAGGATAAATGGGGGTCAGTGAGCTGCTTGAGCAGGCAGTCTGTCATTTATCAGAGCTCAAGTGCTGTGCTGTGAGATCCACTGCTCCCTTTAGAGCTGCTGGACAGGGACATTTAACACTGCTGAAGCAGAGCCCGCGAACCGCCCCTTTTCCTAAGTGCTCTGTCCCAGGATGGTGGGGCCTTTATTTATAAGTCTCTGACCAGCTGCTGCCTTAGTTCAGAGAAGCCCTGCCCACCAAGAAGGTAGTATAGACACAGTCTGCCTGCAGAGGCCTTGCTGAGCTGCAGTGGGCTCCACCCTATTGCTGTGTAAACTTCCCAGTGACTTTGTTTACACAAGCAAGTTTAGAAACTGCCTACCCAAGCTCAGTAATGGTGGATGCCCCTCACACCACTGAGCTCACTTCCCTGGTCGAGCTCAGATTGCTGTGCTGGTTGTGAGAATTTCAAGCCAGTGGATCTTAACTTGCTGGTCTTCATGGGGGTGGGACCTGCCAAGCTAGATCACTTGGCTCCATGGCTTCAGCCCCCTTTTTACAGGGGGAGTGAGTGGTTCTATTTCACTGGCATTCCAGGCACCACTGGGGTATGAGAAAAAAAAAACTGCTGCAGGTAATACGGTTGCCCAGTTTTATGCTGGAAACCGGGGCACTGATGTTGTAGGTGCTGGAGGGGATCTCCTGGTCTGCGGGTTGTGAAGACCATGGGAAAAGCATGGTATCTGAGCTAGAGTGCCACAGTGTTTGGAAAAGCCCCTAATGGCTTATTTTGGCTAGGAGAGGGAGTTCTCCAGTCCCTTGCACTTCCCCATTGAGGTGATACCCCACCCTGGTTTGGTTTGCCCTGCTTGGGCTACACCCACTGTCTAACCACTCCCAGTGAGATGAACCTGGTACCTCGATTGGAAATGTGGAGATCACTCACCTTCTGCTTCACTCTCACTGGGAACTGCAGACAGGAGCTGTTCCTATTCAGCCATCTTGGTGGAAATCTTTATTTTATTTTCTTATGTGTGGATCTTATAACTAAAAGGAAAAGGGAAAAATTGACAAGGAGACAATTAGCAATATCTAGAACACATCTCTAAGTGTTTCATCATTAAATATGATTCTTGTTGGTTTCACATACGATATATTTTCTAATACTATTAAAAGAACATATTTATATTCTTAGTTTTTTAATAAACTGGAATATTCAATTTTATGTATTCAGTTTCAAAAACTCTTACCAATAATGTGCTGAAGAAATTTTACAGATTTTCTACAAATTGTCATAGCAATGACTGAATACATCAGTATTATCTAGTCATGATGCATTGCCTTTAATATGCAACTGCATATGATTCTAACATTTTATTTGGGATTGTTATTGGTATGGAGATTTTTAAGGAACTTAATACCTAGTGTTACTGTGTTTTCTTTTCATTTTACAAAACTAAAAATTTCCCTAATTTAAACTCCACCTGCACTACATAAGAATTTTCAGTTTCAATGCACTGTTTTTAAAAAATGTTTAAAGCTTTATTAAAAATTAAATAAATCTCATTAATTTTATTAAAAATTAATAATGTTTTAAAAGATATTAGTAAAATATTTGAAAGGTTTGTAGATTTTAATTTGCATTTTAAAATTTCTGGTGAGGTGAACTTTTTTTCTTACATTTCTTAAACGTTTACATTTCCAGGGAGGATCCAAGATGGCCGAATAGGAACAGCTCCGGAGTGCAGTTCCCAAGAAGAACAATGCAGAGGGTGAGTACCCACTGCATTTCCAAACAAATTTTCACTGCCCACAGACCAGGAGATTCCTGGGATGAAAAGTACCACGAGTTTTTAGCATGGCGGTTTCAGCCGGTGCTGGGTTGGCACACAGAAAATCACACAAATCTGGGCAGCCATTTCAACTGGCACCTGGAACTCCTGGGAGACACAGCCACCCATTCAACTGAAAGGGAGGGGGCAGAGACAGGGAGCCAGGAGATCTGGCTTAGCGGGTAGCACCCCCACAAAACAAGCAATCTGGAACGCTCTGGTTTGAGAGTTTCGCAGCAAGTGCAGCTGGACCCAGGATGGTCCAGCTCAACGAAGGGAAGGGCGACCACCACTACCGAGGCAGTCTGCCACTACCGAGGCAGTTCACACAACAGCTGAGGCAGCTCAGAAATGCCTCTGCTGGCAGACTGTGACTAGACTACTCCGTGTGGGGCAGGACATCTGTGAAAAAAGGCAGCAGCACGACAAGAACTTATAAATAAAGCCGACCTTCCTAGGACAGAGCACCTGGGAAAAGAGGGCAGTTATGAGTTCCACTGCAGCAGACTTAAAAGTACCTGCCCAGCAGCTCTGCACGGAACAACAGAGCTCCCAGCACAGCACTTGACCTCCTATAAGGAACAGACTGTCTCCTCAAGCAGCTCCCTGACCCCTGTATACCGAAAGAAACACCTCATAAAGGAGAACTCAGGCCAACATCTGGCAGGTACCCTTCTGGGACGAACATAACAGAAAAAGAAACCAGCAGCAACCCTAACTGTTCTGCAGCCCCCGTGGGTGATCCTCAGGCAAACAGGGTCTGGAGTGGACCTCCAGCAGAAACAGAAAGAAAAAACTTCATCATCAACAAAAAGGATGTCTACTCAGAGACCCCATCTGAAAATCACCAACTACAAAGACCACAGGTAGATAAAGCCACTAAGATGGGAAGAAACCAGTGCAAAAAGGATGAAAACACTAAAAACAAGACTGTCTCTCCTCCTCCAAAGGATCACAACTCCTCACCAGCTAGGGATCAAAGATGGATGGAGAATGAATCTGATGAACTGACTCAAACAGGCTTCAAAAGGTGGGTAATAACAGACTTCTCAGAGCTAAAAAACATGTTGTAACCCAGTGCAAAGAAACTAAGAACCTAGGAAAAAGGTTAGATGAGATGCTGACTAGAATAAACAGCTTAGAGAAGAATATAAACGACTTGATGGAGCTGAAAAACACAGCATGGGAACTTCACAAAGCATACACAAGTTTCAGTAGGCATATCAACCAAGCAGAACAAAGGATATCAGAGATTGAAGATCAACTCAATGAAATAAAACAAGAAGGCAAGATTAGAGAAAAAAGTGAAAGGAAATGAAAAAAGCCTCCAAGAAACATGGGATTATGTGAAAAGATCGAATCTACATTTGATATGTGTACCTGAATGTGACTAAGAGAATGAAAACACTCTTCAGGATATTTTCCAGGAGAACTTCCCCAATCTAGCAAGCCAGGCCACTATTCAAGTCCAGGAAATACAGAGAAGACCACAAAGATATTCCTCAAGAAGAGCAACCCCAAGGCACATAATCATCAGATTCACCAGGGTTGAAATGAAGGAAAAAATGCTAAGGGAAGCCAGAGAGACAGGTCGGATTACCCACAAAGGGAAGCCCATCAGACTTAGAGCAGATCTCTCTGCAGAAACCCTACAAGTCAGAAGAGAGTGGGGGGCCAATATTCAACATCCTTAAAGAAAAGAACTTTCAACCTAGAATTTCATATCCAGCCAAACTAAGCTTCATAAGTGAAGGAGAAAGAAAATCCTTTATGGACAAGCAATTGCTGAGAGACAGGCCTGCCTTACAAGAGCTCCTGAAAGAAGCACTGAACAAGGAAAAGGAACAACCAGTACCAGCCACTCCAAAAATGTACCAAATGGTAAAGACCATTGACACAATGAAAAAAATGCATCAACTAACAGGCAAAACATTCAGCTAGCATCAAAATGGTAGGATCAAATTCACACATAACAATATTAACCTTAAATGTAAATAGGCTAAATGCCCCAATCAAAAGACACAGACTGGCAAATTTGATAAAAAGTCAAAACCCATCTGTGTGCTGTATTCAGGAAACCCATCTCATGTGCAAGGACACACATAGGTTCAAAATAAAGGGATGGAGGAAGATTTATCAAGCAAATGGAGAGCAAAAAAAAAAAAAAAAAAAAAAAGCAGGAGTTGCAATCCTAATCTCTGATAATGGACATGAAACCAACAAAGTTCAAAAGAGACAAAGAAGGGCATTACATAATGGTAAAAGGATCAATGCAGCAAGAAGAACTAATGATCCTAAATATATACACATCCAATACAGGAGAACCCAGTACATAAAGCAAGTTCTCAATGACCTACAGAGACTTAGACTCCAACACAATAATAGTGGGAGAATTTAACACTCCACTGTCAATATTAGATCAATGAGACAGAAAATTAACAAGGATATCCAGGACTTGAACTGAGATCTGGACGAAGCGGACCTAATAGACATCTACAGAAATCTCCAGAGAATATACATTCTTCTCAGCAATGCATTGCACCTACTCTTAAATTGACCACATAATTGGAAGTAAATCACTCCTCAACAAATGCAGAAGAACAGAAATCATAACAGTCTCTAAGACCACCGGGCAATCAAATTAGAACTCAGAATTAAGAAACTAACTCAGAACCACATAGTTTCATGGAAACTGAACAACTGGCTCCTGAATGTCAACTGGATAAACAATGAAAGGAAGGCAGAAATAAAGATCTTCTTTGAAACCAATGAGAACAAAGACACAGCATACCAGAATCTCTGGGACACATTTAAAGCAGTGTCTAGAGGGGAAATTCATAGCAATAAATGCCCACATGAGAAGCAAGGAAAGATCTAAAATCGACACTATTGTCAAAATTGAAAGAGCTAGAGGAGCAAGATAAAAAAAAAACAAAACAGAAAAGCTAGCAGAAGATAAGAAATAACTAAGATCAGAACAGAACTGAAGGAGATAGAGACACAAAAAACTCTTCAAAAAATCAATAACTCCAGGAACTGGTTTTTTGAAAAGATCAACAAAATAGACCACTAGCCAGATTAATAAAAAAGAAAAGAGAGAAGAATCAAATAGATGCAATAAAAAATGATAAAGGGAAGATCACCACTGATTCCACAGAAATACAAACTACAATCAGAGATTACTGCAAACAACTATATGCACATAAACCAGTGCACCTGAAAGAAATGGAAAATTCATGGACATTTGCACCCTCCCATGCCTAAACCAGGAAAAAGTGGAAACCCTGAATACACCAAAAACAAGGGCTGAACTTGAGGCAGCAATTAATAGTCTACCAACCAAAAAAAGTCCAGGTCCAGATGGGTTCACAGCCAAATTCTACCAGTCATACAAAGAGGAGCTGGTACTATTCCTTCTGAAACTATTCCAACCAACAAAAAAAGAGGGGAAACCTTCTCAAATCATTTTATGAGACCAACATCATCCTGATACCAAAACCAAGCAGAGACTCAACAAAAAAAGAAAACTTCAGGCCAATATCCATGATAAACATAGACGCAAAAATCTTCAATAAAATACTGGCAAACTGATTGCAACAGTATATCAAAAAGCTTATCCATCACAATCAAGTAGGCTTCATTCCAGGGATGCAAGGCTGGTTCAACATATGCAAGTCTCTAAATGTAATCCACCACATAAACAGAACCAAAGACAAAAATTACATCTCAGTAGATGCAGAGAAGGCCTTTGACAAAATTCAACAGCCCTTTATGCTAAAACCTCTCAATAAACTAGGTATCGAAGGAACATATTTCAAAACAATAAAAGCTATTTATGACAAACCTACAGCCAATGTCATACTAATGGGCAAAAACTGGAAGCACTCCCTTTGAAATCCAGCACTAGACAAGGATGTCCTCTCTCACCACCCCTATTCAATATAGTATTGGAAATTCTAGCCAGAGTAATTAAGCAAGAAGAAAAACAAAGGGTATTCAATTAGGAAAAGAGGAAGTCAAATTGTCTCTATTTGCAGATGACAGGGTTGTATATTTAGAAGACCCTGTCATCTCAGCCCAAAATCTCCTTAAACTGATAAGAAACTTCAGCAAAGTCTCAGGATACAAAATCAATGTGCAGAAATCAGAAGCATTTCTGTACACCAATAACAGACTAACAGAGAGCCATAACATGAGCAAACTCCCATTCACAATTGATACAAAGAGAATAAAATACCTAAGAATACAACTAACAAAGGATATAAAGGACCTCTTCAAGGAGAACTACAAACCACTGCTCAAGGAAAGAAGAGAGGACACAAACAGATGGAGAAACATTCCATGCTCATGGATAGGAAGAATCAATATCATGAAAATGGCCATACTGCCCAAAGTAATTTATAGATTCAATGCTATCCCCATCAAGCTACCAATGACCTTCTTCACAGAACAGGAAAAAACCACCTTAAACTTCATATGGAACCAAAGCCTGCATAGGAAAGACAATCCTAAGCACAAAGAACAAACCGGAGGCATCAAGCTACCTGATTTCAAACTATACTACAAAGCTACAGTAATCAAAACAGCATGGCACTGGTACCAAAACAGAAATATGGACCAGTGGAACAGAACAGAGGCCCTGGAGGCAACGTCACACATCTAAAACCATCTGATCTTTGACAAACCTGACAAAAACAAGCAACGGGGAAAGGATTCCCCTGTTTAATAAATGGTGTTGGGAAACCTGGCTAGCAATGTGCAGAAAGCAGAAACGGGACCCCTTCCTGACACCTTACACTAAAATTAACTCCAGATGGATTAAAGACTTAAACATTAAGACCTAGCACCATAAAAATCCTAGAAGAAAAAGTAGGCAAAATCATTCAGGACATAGGCATAGGCAAGGACTTTATGACTAAAACACCAAAAGCATTGGCAACAAAAGCCAAAATAGACAAATGGTATCTAATTAAACTGCAGAGCTTCTGCACACAAAAGAAATAATCATTAGAGTGAACTGGCAACCAACAGAATGAGAAAAAATTTTACAATCTACCCATCTGACAAAAGGCTAATATCCAGAATCTACAAAGAACTTAAACAGATTTACAAGAAAAAAGCAAACAAACAAACCCATTCAAAAGTGGACAAAGTATATGAACACTTTTCAAAAGAAGACATATATGAGGCCAACAAACATGAAAAAATGCTCATCATCACTGATTATTAGAGAAATGCAAATCAAAACCACATTGAGATACCACCTTATGCTAGTTAGAATGGTGATCATTAAACAAACTGGAGACAACAGATGCTGGAGAGGATGTGGAGAAATAGGAACACTTTTACACTGTTGGTGGGAGTGTAAACTAGTTCAACCATTGTGGTAGACAGTGTGGCAATTCCTCAAGGACCTGGAAATAGAAATCCCAGCAATCCCATTATGGCGTATATACCCCAAAGGATTATAAATCATTCTATTATAAATAATATGCACATGTATGTTCATAGTGGCACTGTTTAAAATAGCAAACACCTGGAACCAACACAAATGCCCATTGATGATAGACTGGACAGCCAATGTCATATATCAGGAAAATGTGGCACATATACAACATGGAATACTACGCAGCCATAAAAACGATGAGTTTTTGTCCTTTGTAGGGACATGGATGAATCTGGAAACCATAATTCTCAGCAAACTGACACAAGAACAGAAAATCAAACACCGCATGTTCTTACTCATAGTCAGATGCTGAACAATGAGAACACATGGACTCAGGGAGGGGAGCATCACACACAGGCATCTGTTGCGGGGGCAAGGGAGGGACAACGAGGGTGACTGCCCGGGGGGTGAGGAGGTCATGGAGGGGATAACATGGGGGAGAAATGCCAGATATAGATGACGGGGGGGATGGAGACAGCAAACCACATTGCCATGTGTGTACCTATGCAACAATCCTGCATGATCTGCACGTGTACCCCAGAACCTAAAGTACAATAAATAAAGTTTACGTTTTCCATTCAAATTCATTTTATTTAAAAATTATTTTGTTTGAATATTAAATATGTCATTCACTATGTGGTTCAAGTGACTGAGTGCTGGCTTGTCCATTTTACTAAGTGGCAGTAGTACTATTGTCACCAATAGAAAATTATTGAACAGGTAATTTAATTATTAGCAAGGCATCAGTGAATTTTTTTTTTTCTTTTTTTATCTCTATCACCTATTCAGAGAATAGCATCAGCATCAATGAATTTTAACCAGAATTTACTCATTCATCTCTTTATAATTAGAAATATAATTTTATTTCTCAGAATATATTTGAAATATATTAAACACAGAGATATGTAAATATTTCATCAGTACACGGCTTGATAAATTTTCATAAACTGAGCATGGGCATGGAACCAGGAATCAGATTAAGATCATGAACATAACCAGCTCCACAGAATCCTCCTTGTGCTTCCAGTGAATAATCATTATTCCACCTTCTAACAGCTTAGTTTTGCCCATTTCTGTACTTATATTAAATCAAGCCCTATTTTACTTTGTTGACATAAAAAGCAAAAACAACCTAAAACAATAAAGTCTTTGAGTAGCTCAAGAAGACATTATGTTAAATTATAATCGTGCAGTTCTATCTACAGCCAGGCATTTTAACTAAATACTTGGAAGCACATCACTTTGCCAGTGTGCCAGGTGAAGTCACAGCTATCAGAGCAAATGCTTAAACAGGGTTTCCTACCATGTCCGAGCTCCCGAACTCAGTGTTCTCACTAGTGACTTACAGGTGTGGTTAGCTGCATACCTGCTCTGCTGCTATAAGTGGCCTCCTTGTGCATGCAGTTAAACTCACTAGCAAATGGAGACAGTCAAGGTTTATGAGGCTTGAATATTTGTCCCACCAAATTACAATTTGAGAAGATTATTAAGCATGTGGGATCACTGACTTTGGACCAAATATATCTGGAAAAGCGTTAGTGATTATTGCTTAATCCATTCTTATACCCTGAAATGTGACATTTTGATAAGTAGTGGAAACTGTTTCTCTCTATAGTTTCTTACGTTTCTCCCTAGTTGAAGGAGTTGTGTATTGGTAGTTTCAGGAATATCTGGAGATAAACCTCTTATTTCTACATTCTTCAAAAAAGCAGCACTTCTCCCTCTACATATACACCCTGAAAGTGAGGTGAAATCTATTCCCTTTATGGCGGGTCCCATATACTTATGGCAAAAGTGGCAGACCGGAAAGAACATGGCATAAAAATAATTTGATCATTTTCAAAATGGATGAATGCCTTGAAGTATCACTTTCGCAGACTTGAAGGAGAGAAATCCTGAATAATTAACAGATATTAAAGACACTTAATCTGTTACTTAAAAATCTAAACTAAATGTAAACGAAGAAAATGGCGAAGATCTACATTGCTTCGCTGGTGAATACTTCCAAACATTGAAGATAACTTTTGGGCAAACTGTTGCAGATTAGAAAGAGAGGAAACATTTTCTAAATGTCTTACAAAGTCAATTTTATATCTATATCTATATCTATATATATATACACACACACACAGAGACACACATATATTTTTTCTTTCTCATATATATCTCACATATATATATATATCCACATACATATATATATAGATAGATAGATATCTCTTAGCTTGCTAGTCTTCGTGGCAGTGGGACCCACCGAGCTAAATCACTTGGCTCCCTGGCTTCAGCCCCCTATTTTACAGGGGAATGAGTGGTTCTGTCTTGCTGGCCTTCTCACACATATATATCTTATATGTGTGAGAAAGAAAAATTATGGATCATCTCTTATGAATATAGAGAACATATATTAGAAATTGCATCTAGTGTGCTGCCCTAGCAAGGCAAGATTATAGAATGGTTAAGTGCAGAGACTGGAGCTGGAGGGCCTGAGTTAAAGTTTCACAGGTGCTTAAACCTCTATATATCTCAATTGCTCTATCTTTAAAAATCATAATAAAGTGATACTTTGCTCACAAAGCTTTCATTAAGTTTAAATAGTTCAGAAGTATAAATTTCTTAGAACAGTGCCCAGCAAGTCATAAACATAATACAAATGCTTGCTATTGGTATTTTTTGTTCAAATCCTTTGTTACACCACTCTGGACAAGCCAATGAAACAATCCCAGGGACTCTGTCCCTGCCTCAGTCAGAAGCATGATTTTTCTGCAGACCGTAAGTAGTTCTGGTAGAACGTCTGTTTCAGGGCGATCGTGTATGCTCTCATAGGTTGCACATTGCAAAGCTCCACATGCATAAACTACTATGCTAGTGGCAAATGCTGAGCCAGGCAATGCTGAAGCCCTTCTCTACTCTAAATCCTGACCACTCTCTCCATCCAAATACTTCATCTTACTTCCTGTAATCTGTACTCCACCCACCTGCTTAGAAAAACAGATTGGAAAACAGACTGCTTCCCCTGCCTGACTCGGCCTTTTGGTCAGCTCTGTCCCATTGCAAGGATACCCTCCATTCCACTGAATGAAAATAAAAACTTTCAGCAAAGACTATTTCTTTAGGCTCTGTCATGTACAGAAACCTTCATAAGTCAGGAGATCCCATGTCTGTTCCATGAGAGACAAGGCTCTATTCCCTAAGTGAGGGAAAATAACTTTGATGATGATATGTTGTGGAAAAGTAGAATGCAGAAAGTCACAAAACAAGAGACTGGGTTTGAATCCCAGTTTGGCCAACTTATTTTCTATTTTTGGCCTAGTCACTTCACTCATCTCTAAATAGAGATAGTGATAGCTACCTCTTGAGTTGTTATCGTAACAAAACAAAATCAAATTTTAAAGTTCTACATGAAAAGCATCCTTTTAAATTGTAAGAATAAATTATCTACAGTGTGGATTTTATAAAGATTTAGTGATAATATAGAATTAAAACCTTTGATACAATATCTGGCTTAGAGAAAATTCTCTCTCAATTACCAATACCAAAGTTTTATTATGGTAGGGCAGAATAAGTGGCCGAAATCATAATAAGTAGTTCAAAAGTTTTGGAGGGTTCGTATTTTCTGAATGTAGTTGTATTTATATTTTTTGTATATATATCCATAATTGGATGCAGTTATTTATATCACACTGAATTTAAATTCATAGCTTTATATTAAATTGAGGTAAAAACTGAAATATTAAAGCTCTGGGGGGTAAATAGTAGATATTTCTGATTCGTATTTATATTCTTTCTTCCTATCCAATAATAATTTTGATAACCTACATTTATTAGAGCCTAATATTTGTAACAGATATTCTTCTAAGTGCATGTGTGTAAATGTGTGTGTTTGTATGTGTATTCAGTTTATTTTCACAATAATCCTTAGAGTATTCGTTACCTTTTTTTTTTGAGATGGAGTCTCACATTGTCACCCAGGCTGGAGTGCAGTGGTGCGATCTCCACTCATTGCAACCTTCACCTCCTGGGTTCAAGCGGTTCTCCTTCCTCAGCCCCCTGAGTAGCTGGGATTACAGGTGCCCGCCACCATGCCCAGCTAATTTTTTTGTATTTTTAGTAGAGATGCGGTTTCAGTATTTTGGCCAGGCTGATCTTGAACTCCTGACCTTGTGATCCACCTGCGTCAGCCTCCCAAAGTGCTGGGATTACAGGCATGAGCCACCACACCTGGCCATTTATTACCATTTTGCCAATGAGAAAATTGAGGCACAGAGAGACTAATCTGGCCAAGGTCACACAGCTCAAAGTTGTAAACAAATTCCAAGTCCATATGTTTCACCATTTTAGTTCTCTAAAGCATTGCTTTCAACCTCATCTGTAAAATTTCAACCATGGTAATAATGCTCTACCTACTTCAGTACTCAGGAAAAGCTCACCTAATTGATTCACAATCAGTGTTTTGCATTGAGGGTAAAACAGTGACTGCCTGTGAGGAGGATTTTGGCATTTTGATAAAAGATGCCAATGCCAATCATAATAAGGATTTTATTGAACTTGAGAAGCTTCTAACAAAACTTTAAAAGTAAATTAATCCCCGCTACACTTTAGAAAACTGAAGTAAGTTTGGCCTCCTTAGATGAAGGGATGTAAAAGAGGAAAGAACATTGTAGGGCCACACACCACTCCCACAAAGTGTCCACAGTGAGGCTGAGTAAGGAAAATGATCATTAAGCATCATACAGTGGTTATCATTTATATTAGCATGTATAAACAGTTAGAACTTTTTTTCAGCATTTTTGTAATGGAAAAATTATAGTCTAGATAGCTGAAACATTTATTACAAGTTAGTAGCAGATCTAAGTTCAGTGTTCAGTACAGTGCTGTGTCTTCGCCAGACTCCCATCTAGCTCACTCTGTGATCTACATCTTGATTTTTACATAGATGCTCCTGAGCCAGTTCACGTGGCTCCACACACACACATACACACATACCACACACAGTACTTTCTGTCCTTCATCAAGTTGAGAATTATTCATATAGGACAGTGAATATTCTCAGACAGTGGATTTCACAATATTTTGGCTGACCTAAATACATTTCACCCTGGGAGCATAGCATGATAGAGATGTGTATTTCTCTCTCTCTCTCTCTCTCTCTCTCTCTCTCTCTCTCTCTCTCTCTCTGTGTGTGTGTGTGTGTGTGTGTGTGTGTGTGTGTGTGTGATCTTATTCTTTTTTATTGTTCTTCTTCTTTATTTAAAAAAAGGGATGGTTGAGACGTCCCATTTGTTTTATAGATATCATAATCCACTAACAAGTCTTATCCTATAGTTTGGAAAACATATATTTAGGAAGTGGTTACCAAGTATTCAAGTGAACATTTTGCCAAAAATGCTGTTTTGTATTATGTTCTGTAAAGCTACTTAGATTCCAACCCTAGAAAAATCACATGGCTTGTTTGACAAAACTCTGCAAGTAGGAAATTCAACTATATGTAAGCAACAAAGTTTCTGCTTGGTGAAAGTAGGTCAGTTCTGCCCTACATGCATTACAGTGGACCTTATTCCTGTATTTTCCAATAAGTGACTGATATTCTCAAAGTTTTATTTTTTAACTCAAAATAGGTTGCTCAAGTGACAGATGTAATATTAAAGAACATGCCTTGAAGTGCTTATGACTGCCAGCAACAGCCAAAAGATAATTTGCAGATTTTCTGTTAATGCGAAAGCTTTCAGGCACCCTGGGCTCTCTTGAATGGAAATACTTGTTAGATTTTTAAGAACTTTAAAACAGAACCATAGTAAAGGAACTCTGTTTAGACACAGATTACTTTTCTTTCAGCCTTCATTTTACTGTACCTCCATGTTCTCCTGTTCTCTTTCCTTGATCTGGCCAAATAAGGACCTAATTTCATGACTTTCTACCTTTCCAGTGGATTTCAGTAGATGAGGTCATAACCCTAAGTTCTGTGAGGACTCTACAATTTTGCGAGTTCTTTAAAAGTGTGCTATTTTATTTGTATCTGATTCAGGGCTGATATTACAAAAATCTTTTGTGGCTTAAATAAAGGTCAAATTTTCTTCTATTTTTTTCTACAACTTACTTCTCACAGTAACCTTTAATTTCACCTGGTATATATCTTTGTATGTTGAATATGGGACAGTTTTAGGTGGCACCTTACCAATAAAAGCTGAATAATTTTTCCAGCATAATACTATGTATTGAATCAGTCCATCTTTTTCTGAAAGACTTATGACATCTCCTTTATTTCATATTAAGATTTTATATATGCTGTGATCTCTTATAAGGCTATCCTTTCCATCAATCTTTATCTTTGCACTAATACCAAATCATATTAATTATTAAAATATGTTTAAACATTTGGTAGGGCAGATGGCTTTCTAGTTCTTCATTTTTTGCTGGTAATATTTATAGGAAGAAAAAGAAACTTGCAAACAACGAGTTTTTCCTAATTAAACACTTTACTCAATACGCATTGCTCTTGCCCACAACTTTAGACTCCAGTTATTCTGTTGATAAAAATATTCTCTAAATTATAGGTAATAGAAACAGACAATGCATTCAAATATATTTATGGTGTTTAGTAATGAGCATGATGAATTCCAGATTCACTTCTACATATGCAACTGGAAAAAAATTAAGTACATGAACATGCTGAAATCAGGATATCAATTGGTCAAGGTTCAGAGAGAGAAAACAGAGAGGATTATCTAGCCAAAAGTGGGAAAGCTTTGACTGAGCAAAAGCCAGGCTTTTGCACTCCTGGGATAATTTGGATCCGGAATAGGCAGGAAAATACTTTTGTCAGCAAGAGATGGTCTCAGAACAGACACACAATGGCAAAGAAATAAAACCTAAAGGGAAAAAAATGGCTTTAGCTAAAAGATCAATTGTGTAGTGCAGGCAGGGACAAATAACATTCTTGCTGAACTGGTGATGTCTTAGTAGACCAGAGAATTAACTTACAGTTAAGATTCACAGGGCAATTCCCTACAGTAGAAGAGAAAGAAGAGAATAAAGGCAGAGAGAAGAAAAGAAAAGAAAAAAACAGCAGAGATGTGTTGTCACAGTGGCTTCTTGAATATAGAGTTCTTCAATAGTGGAACAGATGATAGTGGGTGACAAAGAACAAAAACTGAACGTTTCTGATTTCAGGGTAATTTGAAGTCAATCTTAATTTCTAAGAGTCTAAACTGAAACCACACAGTAAAACCAGGTCAATCCCTCAGCTCCAATATTTCATCTGGGACTACAAAAATATCACCTTTAAAAAAACTTCTGTCAGTGTGTTATCGTTTTCTATGTAAAGTTCCTGTACATATTTTGTTACATTTATACCTAATTACTTCATTTTGTTGGATGCTATGTTAAATGATATGTATGTGCTTTTTTTCCAAATGTTCATTGCTGGCATATAGGAAAGCAATTGACTTTTTAAATATTGATATGTGACCTTGTTAAACTTAGTTCTTAATTCCAATAGACTCTTCTAGATTCTTTTGGATTATATATATATATAATAATTTTTTATTCTAATAAAGTCAGTTTTAACTCTTCTAATCTTTATGCCTCTTCCTCTGTTTCTTTTTCTTGCTGTATTTTAATGATAATGGCATCCAGTACAAGAATAAGTAGGTGTGTTAAGAACTGATATCCTTGCCTTATTCCTGATGTTAGAAGGAAAAAAATTACCCTTTCAATATCTTTCCACAATGTTTACGTATATGAAAACATCACATTCCCCTCCAAATACATAGAATTACTATTTTCAATTTAAAAAGTTTAAAACTTTAATGTTAGCAATAGCTTTTTGTAGATGCATTTATCCAGTAAAGGAAGTTCTTTCTAGTCTTAGTTTGCTGAGGTTTTACAAGTAATAATGTTAAACTTTGATAAGGGCTTTTTCTGCATCTATTAGGACGATCATATAACTGCTAATATTTTTGAGAATTTTGCTAAGTTCATGCATCATATTGGTCTGTGGTTTTCTTACAATATCTTTGTCTGTTTTTGGTATTAGGGTAATTCTGACCTAATAAGATAAGTTGTATGGTGCTTCCTCCTTTTGTATATTCTGGAAGAGGATAGATAAGCAGAGTTTGCATGATTTAATTAATAGTTTGGTATAATATGCTAGTGAAAACTTCAGGGTGCAGAGTTTTCTTTGCAGGTGTTTAGCTGTAAGTGTGTTTCTTTAAGGGACAGAGAGTATTCGGATTAGTTTAGCTGTAAGTGTGTTTCTTTAAGGGACAGAGGGTATTTGGATTACATATTTTTTTTTAAATCACCTTTATTAGTTTATGACTGAGCAATTTTGTCTGTTTTACATAAGTTGAACTTATGGTCATCATGTTGCTCATAACACACCCTTATTTTCCTTTTAATATCTGTGAAATCTGTAGTGATACTCCCTCTTTCATTGCTCATATTGATGACATGTGTCTTATGTCTTTTATTCTTTATCCATTTAGATAGAGCTTTTGCAGTTAACCTTCTCAAATAAGTTTTTAGTTTCATTAGTTTTGATTTTCTTTATTGTTTTACTATTTTCAACTTCATTGATTTCTGCATTCACTTTGCTTTTTTTCAAAGTTATTAAGATTAAAATTTAGATTGTTGATTTGAGAAGCTTTTATTTTTGCTACAATCAGCATTTAATACTAAAAATTTCCCATTAAGCCCTATTTTTATTATATCTCACATGTTTGGTATACTTTATAATCCTTCTTATGCATTTAAAAATATGTTTTCATTTCTTGTTAAACCACTGGATTATTTAGAAGTGTGTTACTTGATTTCCAAATATTTAGGAATTTCTCACACATTTTTCTGTGATGGATTTCTAGCTTCTTTCACTATTATCAGAGAAAATACTTTGTATCATTTCTGTTCCTCTACTTCCATTCTGTACAATGAGAGAGACTTTCTTAGTATTCTGCCAACTTCTCTATGAACATCCAGTGGGGCTGGTAGAGAAAAAGCCTGTTGGAGGGCATGAATTCCATCTTTATTTGCTTTTCCAAGGGATTTATTAACTTTTACCTATGTACACTCAATTTCTACCAATTCACCAATCACCCAGCTGAACTTTTCTTACCAATCTGGTTGTTTCTTGACCCAACAAAGCAGTCATCATTAATTCTGGCTGATTTCTGTCTCTTATATTTTGAGCAAGTTGATTGCTCTAAGTCCTTAGCACTTTGATGGAGGTCAATAAAATTTATGAATTTGCCATTTGTCTGGCTTTGATAGTTCTTATACATCATTTGGAGTTAAGTTTACTGTCTCCTAGTTTCTTTGAGGATTTAGGTTTTGATTTTCATTCTCATATCATGTATAATTTCCAGAAGAATCAGAGAAGATTCAGAATTAAGTTGCCTCCATATTTCTGTAAGCTTAATATTTCAAGGAGTTTTTTAAATGGCATATCATTACACAAACTATTTTCCCATAATCTCTTAAACATTACTTTTATAGCTTCAGTTATTTCTTTATTACATTGTCATTTATTTTCTTCAGGCTTTTAAACCACTGGGTTTTTTTTTTCTTTATCAGCCTCAAAACTTAGTCTATTTGCTTTTATTAAAGAGCAATAACTTCAATAAAGTAGACAAGTCTTGTGTTAATGATTGAGAAACGTATTAAAACATATACACCACAGAATACCATGTAGCTATGAAAAAGGATGAGTTCATGTCCTTTGGAGGGACATGGATGAAGCTGGAAACCATCATTCTGAGCAAAATGACACAAGAACAGAAAACCAATCGCCCCATGTTCTCACTCATAAGTGGGTGTTGAACAATGAGAACACATGGACACAGGGAGGGGAACATCACACACTGGGGCCTGTTGCGGGGTAGGGGAGTTAGGGGAGGGATATAGGGGTGGGATTGAGGAGGGATAACATTAGGAGAAATACCTAATGTGGATGATGGGGGGTATGGATACAGCAAACCACCAAGGCACATGTATACCTATGTAGCAAACCTGCATGTTTTGCACATGTACCCTAGAACTTAAAGTATATATACATATGTATATATTTTATATATATATATATATATATATATATATATATATAAATTTGTACCACGGGTTAATTATGACTACAGTAATTTCAAATAAATATTTGAATTTCAAATTAATATTTGAAATAGATTTTAGGCAATGTATTTAAAAAGTGTTCTATGTCTCAAATATTAGTTTCTTTCTTTTCTAGACCAGGAAATGTGATTAGAAGATATTTAGAAGTCATAACATTTCAAAAATATAATATCTCTTTGTACATTTCTTTCTCTCTGATCAAAATATTTCCTGATTTCCAGGCCATAATGGAAACTATTGTTAAGTTAAATATAATTTTGCTGGCTGAAATTTTTTTCTTCCCATGAAATAAAGAGTTTCTTTGAACTCTTAATGGGGAATTAATCCTGGTAATCATAAGATTATCTTTCTATTAAAAAAAATCATTGGCTTTATTATGTTCACCTCATCTTTGATTTGTTGGGAAGAAAACGTGTCATTATATCATCATTACTCTTTTCCTTTTAAGACAGTAAAAATATTATTTGCTGTTATACCTTATAAGTCATGTTGTAATTTAAATTTTTTTTAGTTTCAGAGAAAGCTGGTTATGATAAAGGTTGTCACTTCTTTATCCTAAAAATACCTTTACCTTTTTTGAACAGCTTGGTAATAAAATAGCTATTTACTGATATTTAAAGTTATGGTGACTTGTCGTCTTAAATACATTTTCACCTTGAGATTTCACTCCTGGAATTTGTATAGTCCAATATACTTTCTTATTGCAATCTTCCATATACAGTCACACACTTCACTAAATATTGGAATTAAAGACTGAACTATGAAAGAAAACAAGAGTTTGGAAATTTTTCACCTGCCCTATGTAATGATTACTGCTGGGTCACACCTAAAATCATAAGTAACAATTTATTTCATTGACCATTATGAAATAAAATTGTAGAAAAGGAGATGATAGTAGGATGGCAATGGCTATATATCAAGAAAATTAGAAACTGGGGGAATAATTTAGAGGTAGCTTTGACTGTATATGAGAAATGAGATATAAATAATCTAAAATAAAGATAGTAATTTTGGTTTAGTTTACTTAGTTTTATCCCGGTCTATACTTTTACTTATTTTTCTTACCATATATTAATGGTCAGGACAATGAGTATAATGATAAATAGGAGTGTTTAGAACTAACACCTTAGGCTGGGTGCGGTGGCTACTTCTGTAATCCCAGCACTTTGGGAGGCCGAGGTGAGTGGATCACAAGGTCAGTAGTTCGAGACCAGCCTGATCAACATGGCGAAACCCTGTCTCTACTAAAAATACAAAAATTAGCCAGGCATGGTGGCATAAATCTGTAATCCCAGCTACTCAGAAGGCTGAGGCAGGAGAATTGCTTGAATCTGGGCGGCGGAAATTGCAGTGAGCCAATATCTTGCCACTGTACTTGAGCCTAGGTAACAGAGTAAGACTCCGTCTCAAAACAACAACAACAAAAAACAACAACAACAAAAAACAAAAAAAAACTAACACCCTTGCCTTGTTCCTAGTTTTAGGAAGAAAGCATTCAGCTTTTCAGTAATACGTTTGATGCTAGCAACAGGTTTTTTGTAGAAGCACTTTATTCAGTAAAGGAAATTCCTTTCAATTCCTAGTTTGCTGAGGTTTTATCAACAGTAATGGTAAATTTTAATAATTGTTTTTAATGTATCTATTATTATGATCATATGTTCTTTTCCTTATTTTGTTGATTAATATAGTAAATTACATTGGTTAATTTTCAAATGTTAAATGAAACTTATATGCCTGGCACAAACCTTGCTTGATCATAATGTATTGTTCTTTTAATAGGATAATAGGTGCTATGGGAGTAGTATAGGATAATAGGTGTAGGAGTCATATAGGCCTTTAGGGTGAGGATTCATGCTAATTTGGCTAGAAGCTGGAATCTATTGAATATTTGTTGTAGGTGTAAGACCCACAGGCTGCATGTTCCTCTAGTGAGCTTGTTTTATCCTCCAGTCTTGGCTTTTGGAGCTACCTTGAGTCCTTGTTTTTGTTTTCCCTGTTTTCTTTGAGTTTCTCTAGAGGACTATTCTCCAACAAGGTCTGAGATATGCAGTTCTTCAGTTGTATTATTTTGTTATTATACAAGAACTCTGTTGATGTGATGGTGTATTAGTCTGTTTTCATGCTGCTATAAAGATACTACCCAAGACTAGGTAATTTATAAAGGAAATAAGTTTGTTTAATTGATTCACAGAACTACGTAGCTTGGGAGGCCTCAGGAAACTTACAATCATGGCAGAAGTGGAAGAAGAAATGTCTTACATGGTGGCAGGCGAGAGAGAGAGCATGTGAAGGTTTTATGTCAATCACATAAAACCATTAGATCTGAGAACTCACTCACTAGCATGAGAACAACATAAGGAAAACTGCCCGCATAATCCAATTCCTCCCCCTCCCTTGACACATGGGGATTACAATTTGAAATGAGATTTGGGTGGGGACACAGAGCCAAACCATATCAGATGGTAATATGAGAGATGGGGTGGAGGGGGAAGCATTCTACAATCCTACAATTAAGTATCAGTCTTTTAGTGAGCCAGTGACCCTGGGCTGTGGCTTTCACGAGTCTTTCTCCATCAACTCTCTGCCATAGATGATGAACAGAAAGTCTAGATAAGGCTTTTCTACAGGGAAAGCTAGGGGAGGCTGGAGTTGGGCATTTTCCTTCCCCAGCTGGGTTTTGATATGGTAAAACTCCAGTCAGTTAGTCTCTCATAAAATAGTTTGTTTTAAAGGGAGGCCTTGTTACTTAGAGTATTTCAGATCGCTACTTTCCCCCAATTCCTGCCAAAATCATAGTGCTACTTTTATTCTGATCCTTGCTATGAGATCCTGATGTGGCTCCTAGAGGTAAAACAAAAGTGTGGCACCCAGACTGGCCATCCCTGGCATTCTTAAAACTCGAGCTTGCTCACCCTGAGCCTCCAGCACTTTATCAATTATAGTTTAAGTTTCCCTAACCTGGTACTGACTTCCACAGGGCTTTCTGCTCCTGCGCCTCTGCCACCATAACCCTGTTATTCTCTATATATTCTTCTATATCTCCATTTTGCAGAGATAGTGTGCCCTGCCACCTCACCTCTCTGGCAAATGTTAGAAGAGTTGTTAATTTTCAATTTGTTCAGCCTTTTTTATTGTTGTGAAGACTGGAGTGACAACTTCAAATATCTTTACGTGCCTAAACAGAAAATGAAATTCTATTTATTACAATTTTGATGTTTCACTACTTTCCCAAGCATTAAGAATTTTAATTCAGATTTAAAAAGGAGGTTACAGGTTTGATAAACTTTGGTCATTGTATTGAAATTTCTACTTCCCTTTTGCTTACCACAGAAAGATTCTTATCCAGAATGTATGCTGATGTCTCTGAGTTTATTCTCATGTCTTTTTTGTCTTTTGCCAAAGGGACTATTCAAGTTCACATAAAAGAGATTTAATTTCTGAATCCAATGCTTTGCGTCTTCAATATAAATCTTATAAGCATCAAATAGTCTGCTTGCTGGTATTTGGTTGAAGTATCAAATGATTGCTGGCATTCTATTTTACCAAGTTTAAGAGGCAAAGAAAAGTTAATTCCTCCAAGTCATTAGTGAATTATCCATACTTCATCATATAATGTGAAAGAGATTCTGAAGAGCCAGTTTCACTAGATACCATTTGGTAGGATACCTCTGGGGCTTGAAAATAATATAAAGAAAAAAATCTCTGACTATATGAATAAATGAGAGTATTATGGGGTTAATATTTCAATGTATAAGACAGTTGTGAAAGAATAGTCATGTTGAGGCAAAGAGAGTAAGAAGAAGAACAACAAAAAATAAAGGGAAAGAGAGAAAAAATGGTGGAATATGTTTATGTTCACTAGATATTCAGAATAAGTTGTCAATTTTCCAGTTTTTTTCCCCCTATGAAGACTGTTTTGATCTAACCGATTAAAGTAAATGGCATAACAAAGAAAAATATTAGCAAATATTTTTAGAATTGATATCAACTATATCAATGTAAGCACTGATTCGCCTTCCCCACTACTTTAAACTCCATTATAAAAATTCAGGTTTTTAGCTCTAATTTCTGCCTTGCTATGCCTACCATGATTTGGAGTGGTGGTGGCTATGCAATGCGAATTTAGAGTCTCAACATACACCTGCTATCATTATCAATATCCAAGTTCATAAATTCCTCAGACATCTTATATAGCATTTAAAAGTGTTAGAATCTTGAAAAAGATATTATGTTGTTCGTTCCTACATTACTATGAAGAACTACCTGAGACTTGGTAATTTATAAAGAAAAGAGGTTTAATTGGCTCATGGTTCTGCAGGCTGTATAGGAAGCATGGCTTGGGAGGCCTCAGGAAGCTTATAAACATGGCAGAAGGAGAAGCCAGCACACCCTACTTGGCAGGAGCAGGAGGAAGAGAGTGAAGAGGGAGGTGCTACATAGTTTTAAACATACAGATCTTGTGAGAACTCTGTCAGGAGATAGCACTAGGGGGATGATGCTAAACCATTAGAAGCCACCCCCATGATCCAATTACCTCCCACTAGGCCCCACTCTGGATTACAATTCAACATGAGATTTGGGAGTACACAGAGCCAAACCATACCAGATATATTTTTAGCTTTACTGAAAAAATAAGCATCAGAAACAATGCTTTGTTCTCAGCAAGCCATTTTCATTTTTGTTCTAAAACACAGGAAGACTGTATTTATCAGTCTCCTTTCCAGGTAGATTAGATCCATAGACTGCTCTGGCAAAGGGAGGTGATAGAGAATGAATGAGTATGCCACGTCTAGGTCTATCAAATCCATGGGTTACCCTCTCTTCCCTATTCTTGTGATTCGAATCAAAGGTCCCCAGTATGGCACCCTTGTTGAAGTGCCACTAACCAATATTGGACTGTGATGTGAGTGAAAAATAAACTTACATTGTACTAAGTCACTAGGACTTGTTTGTAGAATAGCTGGTGAGCGTGACTCCAACTAAAACAGAATTCTCAACTATTTGCCTTACAGAAAGCTGGGGATTTTAGGCTGTTTTATTCCCAAAGCAATAGTCCCCTAATTTAAAGCCATGCAGAACGGGGAGGCGATTGTGTCCATTTTAATCCACGTTCACTAGCAAATTGCCCTGACCTTGGTGAAGTGAATATTTGTGGTGCTATTTTAACACCAGGAAAAACAGGCTCCAGCAGCTCTTAGTTACTTTGCAAGTCAGGAGATAGATTAACCATGACAATAACTAATTTTGAACTTTTTCTCTGCCTTATCTTTGGTTTCTGCTGAATATTTCTTTACTTTGTGTCCTTAGAGTACATCTTCTGCTTTCAGAATGACCCAGCTTCGGTTGTTTCATATGGGCACAGCACCTATTCCTCCCTCAAGCATCTAAAACTCAGTCAAATAGTGCTGTTGCCAAATGCACCTGCAAGTAAGACAATGATTTTGAGGCTCTGAAATGTTTTTAGTCTTGTTTTGCTTTTCCTGAGAATACAACACTAATTTGAATAGTTTGCATAAAACAGTTTGCTTTAAATACCTCTGTTTATCTATTTTAAAATTCTAAAGCTTATTTTCAGATGCCACTCTGAAGTAACTAAAATGTATTATTCAATATTATTTAGTGATACGTGATTATGCAGTAACGATAATTGTGGTAATAATGTATTCTATTAGCATTATTTGAACCACAGCAGTTAAACTTTAATCAGCATATTTTTTGGCATACTGCTTAGCTTCAGTGTTTATAATTCATCCATTTTCCCCCTCTTGGCTGACTTGCAAAGACCACAAGATAATTTCTTGAGAAGACCATTTTTTTCCTTTTCTTTCTTAAATAAGTATTATGCTTATTTAATTGCTTTTAAAATCCTAAATGTGTCTGAAACATTATAGTTTAAATTACAGCAATGTGAAATGAAATCACAAAGGTTCTATTACTTTGCAATAACTTTTGCCTCTAATTCTTCTCATAGTTATATTAGACTATGCATGTCACATAACAACCCAGCTATTGCTCTATCATTGAAAATTTCTTTGGAAATAAGTGAACAGATTTGGATAGAAAAAAATAATAAACCAAATACTACAATGTGAAGTTTGCTTTAACTAACTGTAAAAAGAAACAATAATTTGCATTTTCTTTTAACTCAAGCTGTATCCTAACAAACAATTTTGTTGTATCTGACAATTTTTGAAAGGAATGTGAGTTGTTAGACACATTATTTTGATGAATGTTGGTTCAAATGGGATTCTCACATGAATCAAACAATAAAAGCATTTTATTTTGCCTCTTTCACTTAGAACTAGAAAAGAATATGTGGAAAAACAGGAGAAGTCAGTGATATTTTTTAAAAAGACATTTAGGGGACGGGAAGGATGTAGGAATCATCTTCAAGCCCAAGAATCATAAACCCCACATAATTAATTTAGATTACAGCCTATTGTGTCAATGCTTTTGATTTCAAAAATCTTTGTCTGAACACACATTGTATTACTTTGTGTCAAGGGGAATGAAGGGGTGTGGAATCTCAATTGCTTACAACCTCTCCTGTAAGACTTTGCTTGCTGTTTCTCTTAAGCTTTCCTATTGCATAGTCTTACACTTCGTAACTTCTATCCGACCTTTGAAAAAAGTTACCTTTGTGTTTTTAGCCCCCATTTTTTTCCTTCTGGTTTGTTTTTTTGTTTATTTGTTTTTCTATTCAGTTGAGAATCAACCTGTTTGTCATGATTTAACAAGACTGATGTTTTAATGTGACTGCATTTTCATTTGCCGAATCATTACCATTGTAGAAAATCCTGTTAGTCCTCTAAATGTGGACATTCACCCAAGAAAGAATGAAACCACTATAAAGTTGGTGAAATGCATTAACCTAGCGTATGCACTGAGGCTAATCCTCTCTCTTTTGAACCTCACCTCTCTTCCCTACTATCAAGTTGATTGTCCTCCTTTTTAAATCAGAAAATCATTTCCATGAAAAACATTATATTGATAGTAGGGATTGCATTTCCTAAAATTTTATCCTTGATTTTTAACAGCTTGCTGGACCTGGATGTTTAGGGTAAGGTTTCAAAGACAATATGTTTAAAATTAATTTAGTCCAGTTGCTTAGTGTATGTATCTCTTGGTCTTTACTTGAAGGCTTCCAGTGGTGTGGAACTCTGAACTTCTCAAACAATCCATTTAGAACATATTTAAAATGACAGTGTAGTCTACATACAATGATATGCACATTTCTTCAGTGTTCTGTGTTTCAGTTTGGACAGTCATGTACACCTGTGTGATTGTCACTGAAAGAAAATTCAAAATATTTCCATCATCCCAGAAAATATTCTCACACCATACTGCTTTCCATGCAATCCCCCACACCTGGAGCAGCCCCTTTACGTCTTTCATCATCTTAGGCTATTTTTACCTGATCTGAAACTTCATTTAAATGAAATAAAAGCTATGTACTCTTATATCCAGCTTCTGTTACTCAGTTAAATAAGCTTCAGGCATGTTGTTGGGTATACAAGTAATTCATTCATTGATTTTTCTTATTGGGTAGCATTCCATTGTATGAATATACCAAAATTTCTCTGTTTGTTCAACTGTTGATGGACATTTGATCTGTTCCCATCCTTTTATTATTATGAATAAAACTGCTAGAACATTTTCATAAAATATTTTTTGTAGATGTATATTTTCATTTATTTTTGAAAATTATTTAGGAATGGAATTGCTGGGTGATGTGATATTTTTGTGCTGATCTTCGTAAGTAACTACAAACAGTTTTCCAAAGTGATTGTACCATTTTTTACACTCACCAATGATTTATGACAGTTTCCACTGCTCCTCTCCAACATTTGGTGTTATCAATTTTTTTGTTTTAATCAATCTAATGGGTAAGAAATGGTATCTCACTTATGTTTTCATGTGAATTGCCATGATTCTAAAAAATGTTAGTAACTTTTCATATACTTATATCTGAGTGTGTGTGCCTGTGTGTGTGTGTATATATGTGTCTGTGTGAAATGTTTATTCATGTATTTTGTCCATTTTTAAAAATTTACCTTAAGTTCTGAGATACATGTGTAGAATGTGCAGGTTGGTTACACAGGTATACATGTGCCATGGTGATTCACTGCACCTATGAACCCATCATCTAAGTTTTAAGCCCCACATGCATTAGGTATTTGTCCTAATGCTCTCCCTCTCCTTGCCTCCACCACCCAACAGGCACCGGTATGTGATGCTCCACTCCTGTGTCCATGTGTTCTCATTGTTCAAATCCCACTTATGAGTGAGAGCATGTGGTGTTTGGTTTTCTGTTCCTGTGTTAGTTTGCTGAGAATGATGGCTGCTAGTTTCATCTGTCACCATGCAAAAGACATGATCTCATTCTTTTATGGCTGCATTGTATTCCATGGTGTGTATGTGCCACATTTTCTTTAGCCAGTCTATCATTGATGGCCATTTGGCTTGGTTCCAAGTCTTTGCTATTGTAAATAGTGCTGCAATAAACATACGTGTGCATGGGTCTTTATAGTAGAATGATTTATAATCCTTTGAGTATATACACAGTGATGGGATTGCTGGGTTAAATGGTATTTCTGGTTCTAGATCCTTGAGGAATTGCCACACTGTCTTCCACAATGGTTGAACTAATTTACACTCCCACTAATAGTGTAACAGTCTTCCTATTTCTCCACAGTCTCTCCAGCATCTGTTGTTTCCTGTCTTTTTAATAATAGCCATTCTGACTGGCTTAAGATGGTATCTCATTGTGGTTTTGATTTGCATTTTTCTAATGATCAGTGATGATGAGCTTTTTGTCATATGTTTATTGGCTGCATAAATGTCTTCTGTTGAGAAGTGTCTGTTCATATTCTTTACCCACTTTTTGATTGGGTTGTTTTTTCTTGTCAATTTGTTTAATTTCCTTGTAGATTCTGGATATTAGACCTTTGTCAGATAAGTAGATTGCAAAAATGTTCTCCCATTCTGTAGGTTGCCTGTTCATTCTGAGGGTAGTTTCTTTTTCTGTGCAGAAACTTTGGTTTAATTAGATTGCATTTGTCTATTTTGGCTTTTGTTGCTATTGCTTTCACTGTTATAGTCATGAAGTCTTTGCCCATGCTATGTTCTGAATGGTATTGACTAGATTTACTTCTAGGGTTTTTATGGTTGTGGGTTTTACATTTAAGTCTTTGATTCATCTTGAGTTAATTTTTGTGTAAGTTGTAAGGACGGGGTCCAGTTTCAATTTTCTGCATATGGCTTGCCAGTTTTCCCAGCACCATTTATTAAACCGGGAATCCTTTTCCCATTGCTTTTTTTGTCAGGTTTGTCGAAGATCACTTGGTTGTAGATGTGCAGTGTTATTTCTGAGGTCTCTGCTCCACTGGTCTGCATCTCTGTTTTGGTACCAGTACCATGCTGTTTTGGTTACTGCAGCCTTGTAGGATAGTTTGAAGTCAGGTAGCAGGATGCCTCCAGCTTTGATCTTTTTGCTTAGAATTGTCTTACTTATATGGGATCTTTTTTGGTTCCATATGAAATTTACAGTAGTTTTTTTCTAAATCTGTGAAGAAAATCCATGGTAGCTTAATGAGAATAGCATTGAATCTATAAATTACTTTGGGCAGTATGACCATTTTCACGATATTTTGATGTTTCTCTACTTGTTTGTGTCCTCTCTTATTTCCTTGAGTAGTGGTTTGTAGTTCTCCTTGAAGAAGTCCTTCAAGGGGACTTAGGATATGTATTCCTAGGTACTTTATCCTCTTTGTGGCAATTGTGAAAACGAGTTAACTCATGATTTGGCTCTCTGTCTATTACTGGTGTTTAGGAATGCTTGTGACTTTTGCACATTGATTTTGTATTCTGAGACTTTGCTGAATTTGCTTATCAGCTTAAGGTGTTTTTTGGGCTGAGATGGTGAGGTTTTCTAAAGATACAATCATGTCCTCTGCAAACAGCGACAATTTAACTTCCCGTCTTCCTATTTGAATACACTTTATTTCTTTGTCTTGCCTGATTACCCTAGCCAGAATATCCAGTACTATGTTGAATAGAAGTGGTGAGAGAGGGCATCCTTGTCTTGTGCTGGTTTTCAAACGGAATGCTTCCAGCTTTTGCTCATTCAGTATGATACTGGCTATGGGTTTGTCATAAATAGCTCCTATTATTTTGATATAGGTTCCGTCTATCTCTAGTTTATTGAGAATTTAACATAAAGGGATGCTAATTTTATCAAAGGCCTTTTCTGCATCTGTTGAGATATTCATATGATTTTTATTGTTGGTTCTGTTTATGTTGTGGATTACATTTATTGATTTCCATATGTTAAACCAGTCTTGTATCCCAGGGATGAAGCCAACTTGATTGTGGAAGATAAGCTTTTTGATGTGCTGTTGGATTCAGTTTGCCAGTATTTTATTGAGCATTTTTACATCAATATTGGCCTGAAGTTTTCTTTTTTTGTTGTGCCTCTGCCAAGTTTTGGTATCAGGATGATGCTGGCCTCATAAAATTAGTTAGGAAGGAGTCCCTCTTTTTCTATGGTTTGGAATAGGTTCACAAGCAATGGTACCAGCTCCTCTTTGTGTCTCTGGTAGAATTTGGCTGTGAATCTATTTTTCCCTTTTTTTTAAAGTACTTTAGGCTGTTTTATTAGGCCAGGAATGGTCAAAACAATGTTATGGTAAGCCAAAACCAAACTGAGGAAGTTATTATTGATCTCTGTTTTGGGAGGCATGGATGTATCACATTCGTAATATATGGTACTTTTATATTTTATAAAATTGTTTTGTTGATTTTGTTGCTTTATTCTTCATCTTATGTAATAAAAATATGCACTTAATATTAAATTAATGGATAAAGAAATTGAAGCAAAACATCCTATAAATATTTTTCAAGGCACAAGGGGGAAAAACAATGTAATTAAATCAAAACTGGATGCATTAAAATTTGTTTGAAGACCTCTTATAATTTACTGCCTTAAAAGAAGGAGTATGTTCCCATCTCTATGCAAAGAATAACAATGTTATAAAATTCCATTCAGCAATATTTGCATAGTATTGACTGAATTTGACAAATTTGGTTTGCCTCTTTGCAAAATTGCCTTGGAAGATTTAAGCCAAGTCACATTCTTTGTTTCAAATTGCGAGAGGAGCAGTTCTGGAGAGGCTCCATTTTTAGGTGGTGGGGTTCGGGGGTGGGTTCTGAGTGACAGTGTTTGTTCAATGGATCTCTTCTGTACTGACTTTTCAGAATTCCTTTCTTGTAAATTCCCTAACACATAGTGGGGGAATCCTGCTTTTTAGCAATCCTTATTAATATAAAACTTGGCAGTCTTTGTTGTTTGAAATAAATCCAATTGGCTGGTTTTGGGCATCACTCCAAAATTATCATGATTTTCATCTTCTGAATATGGAATTTCCAGGGCAACTGTTCCCAGTGTACATTCAACTATTAATTTGAGCTTGCTTAAAGGTACCAAAATGTACTAAATCCTGGCCTCTAACATTTAATTTACTGTTTTTATTGATTTTTAACAAAGATTTTTCAATATGCATTTACTGAAGATCTATTTTGTACACAGTACTTTAGGAAGCATTAATTTCCCAGTGACCATCCTGGTATAACATCTAGCATAATGCATATTAATCTGGCCAATTAACAGACATCATGGACGTGTTTAAACTGGCACTCATTGACTTCCAGTTCTGAAAATATGGCAGCCTATATACCCTGGAAATTCTTCAGTACAACTTCACAGAAACATTGGCTAAAGAAAATAAGTCTTTTAAATTATTTTCAGTGCACTACTGGCCTCATTAGAAAAAAGAAAAATCACCAGATGTCAGAAACTAGAAGAAAGTAGTAACCATAGCAGCCAATTCAAAAGTGACACTGAATCTTCTGCCACAAAGGTGGCGATAGCTCTGATTGGTCTTAGTGATTAGAGTTCTTAGCAAATGGGAATATTAACCCAGGAATGGAAAAGGAGGCAGGCATCCATAGATTATAAGGAGTAAGAACTGAGACTCGACATGAAGTCTAGGTCCTTAAAGGATGGCTCACTTGGAGAAGCATGGACTAGGCATATTTCATTCCACTAATATAGGAATCATTAAGAAGCTTGATTCTCCCGCAAAGTAGGCATAGGAGTTCTAAAACAAAACAAAACAAAAAATAAACAAAACAAAAAGACTCACTAAATGCAATGAAGTACTAGGTATTAAAGGCCAGAAGCCAAAATCAAGTAGATACAGCATATTATAGTATTTAGGAACATTGTTAAGCATTAAGAGCATTGCCCAACATTTTGACTCATGTAACATATAACGTCATGGCAAAAAAGATATAGGGCCAGAGTTAGTTTGGGGTGCAAAGATGTTCCATGGTCAACATGGTCAACAGGACTCATGGCCTTAAGGACAGCTGGGTTTGCAGCATGGAAGAGTAAAGACAAACTGAATCCTGACTACATTCTATCTCTTTCTTTCAGTAACTTAAAGAGTGACAGCTTCAGTGTGGTGGCTGATGCTTCATTTCTGCCTCCCAAATTTTGCCCAACCTCACTTGTGGCCAGATGTAACCCTGAACCATACAGAGAAAGAGATTATAAGAAATTTACTTTTCAATGTAACCAAGTTTACAATAAAACAGCTAAAAACTTTATATTTTCTAGAATTTTTTATTATAACAACATGTATATATTTATAAAAAGGGAGTATCCTAGTATACACCAAAGATGGAAACTGAAAGAAAATTGGCCGAAAAACAATATATCCAAAATTATTTTATTATAGCATAAGAGACAGAGAAACAAAAATTCTGATGGTAGAAACACTGAAGGAAGAGTTACAATTGCTAAGTACATATAGATAATAAAATGGCAATAGGAGAAATAAATATTTTTAAAAATGTGAACATTCCCAACCAAGACCAACAAAAATGGCCCTGATTTGATGGACCATTGATGGAATGAAAAATAAATGATGGAAAATAAATAAATACACCATTTATACAGACAAGAGCAGATTTGTTCTAATGAGTTATTTGAAATTTTCATAATGGCTTGTTATGAGGAGCAATAATTTTATTGTTAATAAGCACTCAATAAAGGGCAGTTTGTGTGCGTGTTGTTGTTTGTTTGTTTTGAGATGGAGTTGCATTGTCGCCCAGGCTGGAGTGTAGCTGCGTGATCTCGGCTCACTGCAACCTCCGCCTCCCGGGTTGAAGCAATTCTCCTGCCTCAGCCTTCGGAGTAGCTGGGATTATAGGTGCCTACCACCACGTCCAGCTAATTTTTTGTATTTTTAGTAGAGACGGGGTTTCATCATGTTGGTCGGGCTGATCTCGAACTCCTGACCATGTGATTTGCCCAAGTTGGCCTACCAAAGTGTTGAGATTACAGGTGTGAGCCACCATGCCCAGCCAAGAGGCAGTTTTTTTTTTTTTTAATATTATGAAACTCAATAATAGAGCCCTTAAAGAGGATATGGAGATTAAAAAATGGGTTAATAAATATTATTTATTGAAAATGTATTTAAAACTAGATATTACACAAGAAAATATCTTTCATATCTGATATATGAAAGAAAGTGATACAGGTTTCCTTAAATTCTACATATCCTAGGACCTCATATCTGATATATGAAAGAAAGTGATACAGATTTCCTTAAATTCTACAACAATCTCAGCATCAAATGATATCCCAGTTATATATTGGAAAGCTGAAATAAATTATTCTATATCCTGATAATTTTTAAAAAGCATAACTCTCCCAGAAAAAATATTAATGTTATTCTAATTTTTTTCTATAATATTTATAACATCATCAGATGCACTTGATTAAAAAGTTAACAGCCAAAAGGAATAGAATAAAAGCATTGTAGATATGTGTTTGGCAGCTAAGTAGTAATACATATTTTTTATTGAGAGAGATCCAAGATGGCCGATTAGTAGCAGCTCAGGATTGTAGCTCCCACTGAAAGCGCAGAGAGTGAGTGGACGCCACATTTTCAGACAAATTTTCATTGCCCACGGACCAAGAGATTCTTGGCGGGGGAGCCCCACGGGTCGCCAGCGCGACCCTTTTGGAGGGCGCGGCCGTTTGCAGGCGCCCTGACGGGGCGGTTCTCAGTCCAGAGTATACGGGACTGAGTGCCCTTTGGTTGGCGCTTAGAGCTCCGGGAAAGCAGAGTCTCCCATTCAGCTGATTGAAAAGCGGTCTGAAGTGGGGAACCAGACTGGGAGATTCCCGGGCAGAAAAGCGCCACGAATCTTAACGCTGCTGTTTCGGCTGGCGTAGTGGGTCGCCGCAGGGGAAGGCTGGTACCCCCCCTCCACAAAAAAAAAAAAATAAAAACAGCAGTTGGAACTGCTGAAGATTGAGAGTTTCACAGCAAGTACAGCTGAACCCGGGAAGGTCCAGCTCTGTGGGGGAGGGGCATCCGCCGAAGGAAAATTAAGAAATAGAAAAAACTTTATCACAAACAAGCTGGACGTCCACTCAGAGACCTAATCTGAAAGTCAGCAATTACACAGACGACAGGTGGATAAATCCACAAAGATGGGAAGAAACCAGCGCAAAAAGGCTGAAAACACCCGAAATCAGAATGCCTCTCCTCCTACAGAGGATTGCATTGCCTCATCACCAATTGAACAAGGCCTGATAGAAAATGAATGTGAGGAATCAACAGAATCAGGCTTCAGAAGGTGGATAATGAGAAACTTCTGTGAGCTAAAAGAACATGTTCTAGCCCAATGCAAGGAAACTAAGAACCTTGAAAAAAGGTTTCACGAAATGTTCATGAGAATGGACAATTTAAAGAGGAATATAAGTGAATTAATGGAGCTGAAAAACACAATACAAGAACTTCAAGAAGTATGCACAAGTTTTAACAGTCGAATTGATCATGCAGAAGAAAGGATTTCAGAGGTCGAAGACCAACTTAACAAAATAAAATGAGAAGACAAGATTAGAGAAAAAGGGTAAAAAGGAATGAGCAAAGTCTCCAAGAAGTATGGGACTATGTGAAAAGACCTAATCTACGTTTGATAGGTGTACCTGAATGTGATGAAGAGAATGAATCCAAGCTGGAAAGTATTTTTCAGGTTATTATCCAGGAAAACTTTCCTAACCTAGCAAGGCAAGACAATACCCAACTCCAGGTAATACAGAGAATGCCACAAAGATATTCCTCAAAAAGAGCAACCCCAAGGCACATAATCATTAGATTCAACAGGGTTGAAACGAAGGAGAAAATACTATGGGCGGCCAGAGAGAAAGGTCAGGTTACCCACAAGGGGAAGCCCATCAGACTCACAGCAGATCTCTCAGCAGAAACCCTACAAGCCAGAAGAGAGTGGGGGCCAATATTCAACATCCTTAAAGAAAAGAACTTTCAACCCAGAATTTCATATCCAGCCAAACTAAGTTTCATAAGTGAAGGAAAAATACATATTTTTTACAAACAAGCAAGTACTCAGAGATTTCATTACCACCAGGCCTGCTTTACAAGAGCTTCTGAAAGAGGCACTATATATAGAAAGGAACAACCAGTATCAGCCACTTCAAAAAACCCATTAGTAAGCTGCATCCAGATCCATCTTACATGCAAGGATATACAGAGACTCAAAACAAAGGGATGGAGGAAGATTTGCCAACCAAATGGAGAGCAAAAAAAAAAAAAAAAAAAAAAAAAAAGCAGTAGTTGCAATTCTCATCTCTGATAAAATAGACTTTAAAGTAATAGAAACCGAAAGAGATAAGAAGGACATTGTATAATGGTAGAGGGATCAATGTAACGGGAAGAGCTAATGACCCTAAGTCTATGCGCACCCAATATAGGAGCACCCAGATACATAGGGCAACTTCTTGGTGACTTACAAAGAGACTTGGACTCCCACACAATAATAGTGGGAGACTTTAACATTACATTGTCAATATTGGACAAATTAATGAGACAGATGGTTAAGAAGGATACCTGGGACTTGAACTTAAACCTCAAACAAGTAAACTTAATAAACACTTACAGAACTCTCTACTCCAAATCCACAAAACATACATTTTTTTTTCAGTAACACATCACATTTATTCTAAAAGTGACCACATGGTTGGGAGTAAATCACTCCCTAGCAATTGCATAGCATTTCATAGGTTTAAATGAAATATTGGTTGGCTGTTTGTTTGTTATTTTCCTCCCTTATTCCTTCCTGTCTCCATTGTATAACACAATTATTAGTATAAAAAAGCTTTTAATATTCATTTGTAGACGGCATTCTAGCCTGGGCAATAGAGCAAGATTCCCATTCTCTCTCCCTTTTTTTTTCTTCTTCTTTTTCTCTTTATTTCATTCTTTTTGTTCTTCCTTCTTTCTCTTTTTCTCTTTTTAAAAAAAAAAATACAAAATGAGCAGCTTTCATGGTTTCTTGTGAAGCAGGGAAAATACATAATATAGTCTACATTAGATTCAAGACTGTTTAGGACCTGAATAAAGGACTAAAGATCATGCTTAAATGCTTTCTTGACGCGGAAAATTGCTTGGCTTTCAGTGAAAACAGTGTTTAAAATGGGGAAACATAATCTATAAATTATGGAGGTTTATGTAAAAAAATATATATTTTTTTTGTTTTTGTATCGTGTGATATGTAATTTTCTATAATTTCTTTTCTCACGCCTAGCAAATATTACTTTTCATAGCAAGTTTTGTATTTGTAATTGTTTTAATCCATTTTCTTAAATAAGTATCTCTAGAGCCACAAACTCAAGCATGAAGGAAAGCAAAAATAAACACGTTTGAAATAATTACATTCATACTATCTGAGAATAAAGATTTGACAGGTCTTCAGTTCCTGTTTTCTTTTACGTATGTAATTCTACTTCTCAATAGTGTTTGCCTAGGGAAGTAATGTCTATCCCAACCTACAAGGATTCGTAGTATTTGGACCCAGATACTCTTTCTTTCAAAGATATATGCAAGAGATATGGAGATCTGTTTTTGCTCAGGTCTGAGCTGTGTTCATTATAACAGTGTGTATTTAGAGATGCAGGTCGTGTTCTGCTAGCTCTGAATGCCAAATATGTGTCCATAGATTCTTTCATGAGCCCCTAAGGGTACAGGTCAAGTCTTCTTTATTTAGGTGTGTATTAGTTTTCTAGGGCTGCTGTAACAAAATCCCACAAACTAGGTGGCTGAAACAACGTAAATGTAGTGTCTCACAATTCTGGAAAATGGAAATCCAAGATCAAGGTATCAACAGGTTTGGTTCCTTTTGAAGATTGTGAGGCTGAAAGTCTGGTTTATTTCTCTGTCCTGTGTGTGATTTGCTGGCAATCATTGGAGTTCCTGGGCTTATAGAACCGTGACCTTGCCCTTACCTCCATCAGTATATCATGCTCTCTCTGTGTATTTGCCTGTGTTTAAATTGTCCCTTTTTATAAGGACACCAGTTAAATTGGATTAAGGAGTCGCCATCCCACTCTAGTATGACCTCATCTTAACTAATTGTATGTCCAACAAACCTTTAATAAGGTCACATTCTGAGGTTCTGGGTGTAGTAAGGGACACAAGTCAACCCATTGCAGGGTATCTAAGGGTAGCACTATGTAGCAGCAGTAATCAGAGAGGAAAAAACCACAATTGCATACAAATAACTTTCCTGCATGAAAGCTGAGAATGGGGGATCTTCTTTTTGGCCTTCCTATATTCAATTCTTGCATGAGTCAATGCAGGAGAAGAACCACAAGAAACTGACACTTGACTCAGGCAATCTTGGCAGAACAATGTTGGAGATACCAATTTAATTAGATTTAGGTAATTTAAGGATTGAGACTTGTCCTTTAAGTATCATGAAGTTTAACATATAAGAAATAGTAGCTTTGCATATGAATATAAAGAGGAAATGAAAATGTATATAATGGTTCGGTCAGAGTCTAACCAACGAAGCAAAATAACATGGCAGTGGGTAAACCATTCTATAAATTCATTGGTGGTAGTTTTGGCAGAAGCATTCCAGGCATGGAAAGAAAATCTATATCTGGAGTAAATGTTTATTTCAGTTATGAACAAAGTGCTTTTGGAAGATGATCAGTGTAATCAATTTATTACTAGGTAGCCAGGCTGATCACCTTGAGAAATGGTGCTATATAAGGGGTACAATGATGGTCTCTGCTGCTGGAAGGTTTGGCACTCAGCAGTGGCCATGGTCAGGTTGGCCTTGATGAGAGCAATTCCTTTTTGTGGAGCCCATGGATGACTTTTATTCCTTCTGCATGACTGCTTTGAGCATAAGAAATGATGTATGCATGCTCCAAAATATCATCTGCCTCTCTTTCATCTTCCAACTCTCTTCAAAGAGACTATTCTCTGTACCCCACTCTAAATGGAAGCATAGTAAAACAAAGGGAATTCTGAGGACTGTCATTTAACCTAACCAACTTGGCACATCAAAAGCCATCACATATAATAGTGTTATATTATTCTTGGGCAAAAAGATTATAATTTTTTGTGCTTAGCTATGTTATCCAGTTTTGAAATATGTATACAAATATAAATGTCAAAAGTTGGAAACTACTCTTAAAACTGGTGTTAATATTTAATGAGAAATTTTAATAAACACAAGATGTACATAAATCACTAAAAGATGCTACAAATCATTATGCAATCTTATTAATCACAAAAATACAAAAAATATCGATGAAACTATAAGTGCTATTTTTATTTTTTTAAAAAGTAAGGTTTAACATATATTGTTGGAATTAGTGAGAAAATAATCACTTGTTCCTTTTATCATAGACTCCTGAAAAGAGTATAAACTGTACAGTATTTCTCAAAACTTATATGTGCATGTGTGTGTGTGTGTGTGTGTGTGTAAATCAACACTCAGAAATAATAATCAATATTGTTACTCTACTAAATGAAGTAAAAACATTTTCCCTGTTATCTGAATAGAAACAATGGACACATCCATCAAATGGTAGATAGTTGCTTTCAAAAACATTAGGTTATTATCTGTATTTAAATTGTCAAAAAATGATTTCCTTAGAGTTGAGCTCCCTTGGAGTGTGCCCTACATTTTCCAGAGGCGATATCTAGAAAATAGTTCTACCATTAGTGTAGGCTTAAAAAGAATTCACGAAATAAAGACCGTTGCAAGAACATCATAATTTTTAAAATAGTAATATGAATGACAGCCGAACAGACACTTTTCAAAAGAAGACATATATGAGGCCAACAAACATATGAAAAATGCTCATCATCACTGGTCATTAGAGAAATGAAAATCAAAACCACATTGAGATACCATCTCATGCCAGATAGAATGGCGATCATTAAAAAATCTAGAGACAACAGATGCTGGAGACAACAGTTCGTGGGAGTGTAAATTAGTTCAACCATTGTGGAAGACAGTGTGGCGATTCCTCAAGGACCTAGAAATAGAAATTCCATTTGACCCAGCAATCCCATTACTGAGTATATATCCAAAGGATTATAATTCATTGTATTATAAAGACACATGCACACGTATGTTCATTGCAGCACTGTTTACAATAACAAAGACCAGGAACCAACCCAAATGCCCATTGATTATAGATTGGACAGGGAAAATGTGGCACATATACACCATGGAATACTATGCAGGCATAAAGAAACAATGAGTTTGTGTCCTTTTTAGGGACATGGATGAATCTGGAAACCATCATTCTCAGCAAACTGACATGAGAACAGAAAATCAAACACCGCTTGTTCTCACTCCTAGGCAGGTGTTGAACAATGAGAACACATGGACACAGGGAGGGGAGCATTACATACTGGGGTCTGTTAGGGGGGAGATGGGGAGGGACAGTGGGGGGGTAGGGAGGTTGGGGAGGGGATAACATGGGGAGAAATGCCAGATGTAGGTGATGGGGGTATGGAGGCAGCAAACCACATTGCCATGTATATACCTATGCAACAGTCCCTCATGTTCTGCACATGTACCCCAGAACCAAAGTGCAATAAAATATATATATATATTAAAATTAATAATAATAAATAAAGTAAAAAAAAAAACCATGAATGGCCAATACATACATGCAATGATGCCCAGTCTCACACACAAAAAAAGTTCTTTCACATTTGTTTTTTAAAATGCTATGATGTGAAATAAAATAATAAATAGTATCTGAGAGATGAGTCTGTATTAGAATGATCACAAAAAATTAATGCCTTCTAGAATATAGGAATGACAACTAGAATACTGAAAATAAATTATTTAGGTGCTATTAAGATAAAGGCAGCCAGTGCAGTGGCTCATGCCTGTAATCCCAGCACTTTGAGAGGCTGAGGTGGGCAGATCACCTGAGATCAGGAGTTCAAGACTAGCCTGGCCAACATGGTGAAACCTCATATCTACTAAAAATAAAAAAATCAGCCAGGCGTGGTGGTATGCATCTGTAATCCCAGCTACCTGGGAGGCTGGGCCATGACAATCACTTGAATCCAGAAGGTGGAGGTGTTGCATTGATTGCAACACTGCACTCCAGCCTGGGTGACAGAGCAAGATTCTGTCTGGAAAAAAAAAAAAAAAAAAAAAAAAAGGCAGCATTACCATAGGGCAAATTGGATATAACAAATAGACAAAATAAGAAAACAATGTATGATCAATTCCCTGACCCTAGGCTTTGGTTACTGCTCGACTGTTGCTACAAAACAAACCACCCCAAAATTTAATACCCTAAACAATACTTTATTATTTCTCATAGTTCTTTGTGTTGATTAGGGTCAGCTGACTAATTCTTGTTTGGAGTTTGTCATGTAGTTGTAATAAGATATTGTTCTGGCCACAGTCGTGTGATGGTTTCCAAAGGTTTGATGTTCATAACGGTGTATTTGCAAGGCAGGCAAATGATGCTTTTGGGTTGGGGTTAAGCTACAGCTGTCCATTGATGTACCTAACAAGTTTATGTGGCTTGGGTTATTTACCTCAAGATGGTTGAGATCTGATATAGTGTCATAAGGAAAGATGTCTTAAAAATCCGAAACATCACTTCCACTTCAATCTGTTGTTCATCCAAGTCACTGAGGCAGCCCAAGCTGAAGGGGAGGAAATTAGATTTTATATCCTGATTGGAGGATGGTAAGGTCACAATTCAGAAGGACTTGCATTTGCAGTGGTGAGCGCCTGTAGTCCCAGCTAGTTGGGAGGCTAAGGCAGGAGGATCACTTGAGCCCAGAAATTTGAGTGTAGCCTGGGCAATATAGTGAGACTCTATCTCAAAAAAGAAGAAACCAGGGCTTGGGTGATAGGAGATATTTTTTAACCATCTTTGTAAAATACAGTCTGCAGGATAACCCTTTTACTTGAAATCAAGTTATCTGAAGAGACTGTGTGTGACATGTTTTATACATGTAATTTAATCTTTTAAATTCACTTGATATTAATTTAGAGCCACAAAATGTGTACCCATATAATCAATAGCAGACATTTGGGCTCCAAATTCATTAGGAGGTAAGTCTAGGGCTGTATTTCCTAGTTCAGACTGACTATTTGAATTTTGTTCTTCATTTTCTTTTCATGTCATTTCACTTTCTAGTTGATTACAGTGTTACAACATTTCACTTTCTAGTTGATTACAACAAAGAATTAGCCTAGAATAATTCATTTGCTTACTATGTTAGCTCATATTTCACTGACCTTTTGATTAAGAGAATTATTGACAAAGGTCTCAAATCTAGTAATAAAAATCTACTTCAGATGTTTATTATCACTGGAATTCTACAAATCTCAGCAGTTGAGAGCCTCCTTTTGTCAAATGCCTTCTTAACAAATATCTCCAATAACTATGCTGCCATGCCCCATGAGATGTCATTGCTACTTAATTACCCTGTGCTGAGGGACCTGCAGAATGCCAGAGGGTGAGCAGAGGTAGAGCTGCAAAGTGAAACAACTCCAATTTTCTAGAAATCTTAGTGACAAGACAGAGAATACTAAGTGATAATCAGTGATAATTTTTTTTATCTGTATCAGAAATATAAAGTGAAATGCAATTGTATGAGTAAAATGGAAGTATTTGTGTTACTATTCTTGGGACTATCATCTTACGTAATTCTGTCATGCATGTAATGAAATAATTCGTGTTTGTTAACAAGCAGCTAATCTGTGAAAATACAGGGATAGTAGTTATTCAAGAATTCTGGATGTGAGCATATCCTAAATTTGTCAAAAATATATTTCATTAAAGCTTCAGAAAAGTAAAGCAATTAAGTAGAGTATTGATGGGTTCTTTCACATCTCTAATGCTAAAATATGTCACTCTAAGAGTCTTGAACCCCTTGAGTTTAAGTAATTAGCTCAGGAGACATTTAACAACCACTGAAGTTCAATCTTTCTGCACAAGTGTGTTAGCCACTGAAGATTTATTGCCCTTTTATGTTTTTATGTTTATGTTAAGGAGATGACTTGTGATCATACTAGTGATTTCAAATCTGAAAAATTACCAAGTATATGGAAAGCAAAGTAGACCAGAGATGGAAAAACAGCTGGATATAGTTGTAATGAGCTCAGAAAAGTAACGAAGTAGAATAGCTTTTCATTCATTTTTAGATTTGCTGTTTTTTGTTTTATTCTCTTTTGTTTACTTTTTGCTCATCAAATCTCTTCTTAATTTACTTTTCATCAGTTTCTGGTGCTAGATGTGCTCTTTAGCACCTGTGTAGACATTCTGAGTACCTACAAATTGCTAAAGAATCCATCTAGAGCATTCCAGTGGGTTTCGTAGGGGTTTCGGTTTATTGTTTTATTTTGTTTTGTTTAGCATGGAAGGGGCGAAGGAAGAGAACATCAGTACTTGGAAGGAATCTCTAAATCTCACAAATGTGCCTCATAAAGAAAAAGTCAGCTTTGAACATCTCCCAGACCCAGGAAGTAACAGTGCCAGATAACAATTGTATTAGTTAAATAAAATCTTTTAATTTTATTCCTTCATGCTCCCAAAATATTATTTTTATATTGTTTCATTTCAAAATATTATTTTATACTGTTTCATTTTCAGGTTTTGGGGCTTTAAGTAAAACGGAGCAAGAGTGCCAATTTAACATCCTGTTATATAGGTATTACTGTATAACGATGATTAATCAACATTGAGGTGACTTTGTTAAGGTCTCATAGCTGTGAAAGGGAGGAATGGGATTCAAAACCATGTCTGTTTGATACTAAAACATGCATTTTAAAAATTAACAAGATAGTGATCTGAGAAAGGGGGATCAAGCTTTAAGAGACTTTCTTCTCATTTCCTTCTGTGCTCTGTATTCTCCATTTTGCATTTCTAAATGTGCTCTTTGCCAGAATCTATCCTGATTTGTGCTTAAGAAGGCTGACCACAAGAGAAAGCATTAGTCAGCTCCCTTACTTCTAGGTTCTGGTTCACGTTGGCCAATGGGAGGCATCAGCAGGAGATGGGGAGGGCAGGAGGACAATGAGTTAGGGGCATTCATTCCTTTGGCTCCCTCTCTGCCAGTGCTATGACTTGGCATTAGTCACACTCCTCTTTTAAAAGCCACCCTGTCTTGTGGACCCTTGCCTATGCAAAAGCCCTTTTTGTAATTTCAAAAACTGTGTTTTCTCCTTGCATAGTCAGATCTAGTGATGGTAATGGCTAGACTCTGGGTAATTTAGCATCCCTTGTTGTTTTCTCTGAATACTTTCGACAGCTTTGTAAATAGTACTTTCATTAAACTCTTCTGAAATATCTATTTGAGGGGGCCATCTGTTTCCTCTTGGGACCTTGACAAACACATCTAAAAATTGGGGATTCCAAGTCTAGTCTATACAAGTTATATTTGTGCAAAGAAAACCTGTACTTTTCCAATTCTTTGTCTAATTGTTAGAACTGGGAAGGTGGGATGAGGTTGGAGGTGGAGAGTTGTGCAAATAAATAAAATTGCATGAAAATGGAATATAAAAATTGTGGCATTAAATCCTGCCTTCCTTAAAGTATTATTATATAGGAGGCTGAAAAGCACTAAGATATAGTTCTTACAGTTTAAAAATATAGTTCTTACAGTTTAAAAATTCTCACATCCTTCTTAGGTACAACTGAACATACTAATTGAAAATATTTCAGGCTTTTCTAGATAAAACAGTCTCTGTTAAGCTTAAACATTCACTTAATTTAACTTTCTCAAGGTTAGTTTATGTAGTCTCATTTGGATCACTTAGTCTATTAGCTAAACTGTCTAGTTGTCTGATTTTTATCTCCCCACCCTGTTGACCTGTGGTTGTCTAGCAGGGCTCACTGTGTCCTCATGATAGCCAGGAAGTAAAAAGCCCTAGAGTCTATAAAAATGCAAGCATAACAACTTGAGCAACTCCTTCAAGCTGCGGAGCAATTGTGGAGAAAAAAAATCAGTAATCTTATAGCAAAGTCCTTTTCTGGAGGAAACAGATAAAGACATCTTGCCAATACATGCATTCACTGTCTATCTTAACTGTACAACTATTTGGATAAACCTCTTTACTAGTATGAACTCTATAACTGTGATGACATGCAGATAAAAATAAATTATTTGTCCTTCAATAAAACAACAAACATTAAACAATGACTATGTAGCTATTATTTTATAGCAAATTGCATTTATTTTTATACCAGTTTCTTTCCTTGACAAACTACATGTCTGAATTCCTCAGAAAAATATTTTACATGAACTCGAGGAGAGTTTGCTAAGACTGTCCCATTATTAATGACTTTTTCACTCTTTATTAACTTGAAGAGAAATTTGGTAGGAAAAACAGAAGATTGTTCTGAGCTTTTATTGATTTTCTTTTCCCTTATCCTTTGTGGAAAGGAACACATTATGAATTAAGCTGCTTGAATTCAATATAAAGTTCCAGTAAATAATGCTTGGATCTTGAATCTTATCGCTAATCTAAAAGTCCAAGTACCACAAAAATTGCCTACTTACCAACCAGATAATTCAAAGTAATAAAATACAGGTTGGTGTTCTTGCCTTCCCTACATCCAATTTCCTTTTATTTTTTTACTTCAATGAACTTAAAAGGATTTCAAGTGATCTATATGCTTGTTTGTATTCTTTAAGTACCAGAAAATCATGTTTCCTTCATTTAAAAAAAGGTGATAGTTTATTCTTAGAGACCAGAAATTGCCTCAATTGTTTTTGAGACCTATTTATTATCATAAAGCTCTAAGTAACAATGTTTCTAGAAGTCATTACTTTTGATAATAGACCTTTAAGTTTTAATTGGTTGTTAGCTGAGAAAATAGCAGCTGCATAACTCTGAATCTGTCTTCATACCCTCCAAATATCATGCCTTGAGTATAAATAGAAGAGAGAAACAAAATAAATGTCAAATTACCTCTATATAGAAAAGTAAACATCAATTTCCAGAAGAGCTATTTCAGAGGTCCTTTCCCAAGATATTACGAAGGATTAGGTGGGTTCATGAAATGTGTATGAAATAAAATAGAGTGAAAATCACCCCAAAAGAGAAAACCCTCTCGAAGTGTAAAAATACTGAAGAAGAATCATTGTAGATCATGTAACATTTATAGGGAAGGGACCTGTAAGTGAATGCGACTCAGAGTATTAATCTTAGAAAGATAGTGCTTCTGAGAGTGGTAAGAGTAAAAAGAAAGGAAGTGGTGGTGTCCTTTAGAGACTGGGTGGTAAAAGAAAAAAGAAACAGGAGAGGAAAGTTCAGATCCTGAAAGACATGCACACAAAGGTAGATACATGGATATATATTTTAAAAGGTCAATCTTATATAAAATGATGAAGAGAAAAAGGAAGCAAGATAGGAAAATTTAGGATCCTGAAAAACACAAAATATAACATACATGATACAAGAATATATTAACATTTTTATTCTGATAACAGAAAATATACATTTTCTTAAGAAGCACATGGAAGATTCACAAAACTTGATCAAATGTCAGATTATGTTCAAATTACAAATAAGCTTTAGAAAGTAGAAATATCGGCAACAATCCAAGTGCCCATAGATAAGAGAGTGATTGAATAAATGCTCCTACATACATGCAATGAATACTGTGCAGCTATTAAAAGGAATGATAGTAATCTCTATAAATTAATGTATAGTGATTTTTAAGTGACAAGAAAAAGCGAAAAGTAAAATATCATACATAAAATGGTACTTTTGTGAAAGAGGGGGGTAGAAATAAGAAAGTATATCTAGGTATGCTTATTTTTGCAAAAAAAAACATGGAAGGATAAACTAAGAAATAATGAAAGTCATTCCCTTTTGAAGGAGGGTAGGAATGAGGTGGAAGTCTTCCAGTGTGGTATTTCCACTTCTCTGACTCTAGTTTTTTGTATACAATTTTGATTTCTTGACTCATATTAACTTTTGCATATTTAATAAAATAAAATAGAATGGGAGAAATTCTAAAATTAATAACAGAAACAAAATGATTTTTAAATTAATAAACTAGCTACATTAAAGGAGAAATATCAGCCTGAGAAACTTTTGTTCAGAGTATTTTAATTTTATAACCTCATGCTAAAGACAACACAAAATATAAACAACATATGTCAAGTTTCTAGATTTTTTTTGCAGTAGTATGGTTTCACAGCTTTGAAAGTACTTCTGTGTAATATGGAATTGAGCACATAGATAAACATGTTAAAGATGATTGGAACCAGGTTTTGCACTGTTGGGGAATGAAATTACAAATATGAAAAGGGAAAATATTTGAATTAACACTGTGGTATTGGATTGGAATAGAAGGTATCTGTTTTATCTCATGCCTTTTTGCTATATTAATATCATAGTCAGATAGGAGATAGTTTGACAGACATACTCCAACAGAGACACATAGACACAACACACACAGATGCCCACATGCGCGTGCACGACACACACACACACACACACACACACGCACACACGCATTTCAGACCTGTGTTCATAGAGGAAGGGTAGAGTAAATGACATTCCAGTAACAATGAGCACACCTAGCATCCTGATCTTGATTACTAAATACTGTTTTCAAGTAAAACACACGAAGGCATGTTGAAGAATTGGCTGATGTAAGTACGGAGCATAGAGAGTTTTAAATGACACTAAAGTATTTCATTGTGCCAGAAAACTTTTTAAAAATTCCCCAGGAACCATGAGGAAAGGTTAATTAGACAAAAAAAGTCAGCTTAAAGAAGCTCCCCTCTGGCAAATTTGGGAAAATCTGAGCAATAAATAAATATAATATCAGATTATAATGTATTGAATAAAATAAAAATCCATGAATACATGTTTACAAAAATAAGAAGAAAAAGACCCTTTTCTTTATAGTTGCCTACAAGCCTACAAATTTAGAAGGAATGATCAAATTAGAAAACAACCTGTTGGTATAAGATCCTGTCATCAATAAATAGAGATCAGTTGACTACCTCTTTTCCAATTTGGATGTCTTTTATTTCTTTCTCTTGCCTGATACCTCTGGCTAGGACTTCCAGTACTACATTGAATAGGAGTGGGGGGAGTGGGCATACTTTTCTTGTTCCCATTCATAGGGGGGAATGCTTTCAACTTTTGCACATTCACTATGATGTTGGCTGTGTGTTTGTCATAGATGGCTCTTATTATTTTGAGGCGTGTTCCTTCAATGTGTACTTCACTGGGGATTTTTATAATGAAGGAATGTTAGATTTTATTCTGTGTTGTTCCTACACCTGTCGTGAGGATCATATGACTTTTGTTTTTAACTCTGTTTATGTGGTAAATCACATTTATTGATTTGTGTATGTTGAACCATTCTTGAATGTCTGGAATAAAACCCACTTGATTGTACTGTATTATTTTTTTGATGTGCCATTGGATTCACAACATGATCATAAACCTAGAAGACCCTAAAGATTCCTCCAAAAGAGTACCAGACTTGACAAATGACATCAGTAAACTTTCAGGATACAAAAATCAACGTACAAAAATAAGTGGTGTCCACTGGTATAACTGTACACAGGAACACTGCAGCCCCTTTCCCACTGGTACCCCACCCAGCCAACACATGCGTACCTCACTACATTGCTGTGGCTGCTGGCACATGTGAACAAGCACAGATACCACTGTTGCCTTCCCAGTGAAGCACTTTGGTTGGCTGGCACTACCCATTGAAGTATCACCTCAAGGGTCCAGAGAACAAAACCAAGGGCCTGGAACCAGCACTCCAGAGTTAGAGCACACAGCCCAGGAGTGCTGAGAAGAAATTTTGCTCCCTAAAATCTTCCAGAAATGAAGACAGTCAACTGAACCCACCTTATACCACAAACAAACCTCCAGGGGACATCAAAGCAGATAAAGGCACAAGAAAAAAAAAAAAGAAAGACTGATCCAAAAGATAGCAACTTCAAAAATTAAAGGAACATCAGCCCACACAGATAAAAAAGAACCAGTGCAAGAACTCTGGCAACGGAAAAAGCCAGAATGTTTTCTCACCTCTACACAATTGCACTTGTTCCCCAGCAATAGTTTTTACCCAGGCTGAAATGGCTGAAATGACAGAAATAGAATTCAGGATATGAATATGAATGGAGATCATTTAGATTCAGAAAGTTGAAACCAGTCCCACGAATCTAAGGAATACAGTAAAACATACAGGAGACAAAAGACAGAATGGCTATTTTAAGAACAAACCAAACTGATCTGACAAACACACTTCAAAAATCTTATAATACAATTATGAGTTTTAACAGAAGAATTGACCAAGCCAAGGAAAGAATCTCAGAACTTGAAGACTGGTTCTCCAAAATTGTTGAATCAGGAAAAAATATAAAGAAAAAAAGAATAAAGAAGAATGAACAAAGCCTCCAAGAAATGTGGCATTGTGTAAAGAGACCAAATCTACAACTCATTGGCATCTCTGAAAGATAGGAAGAGAAAGCAAGCAACTTGGAAAATATATTTGAGGATATCAGCCATAAAATTTCCCAACCTTGCTATTGAGGCCAATATTCAAATTCAGAAATGCAGAGAATCCCTGCAAGACACTATATAAGATGATCATAGCCAAGACATATAGCTGTCAGATTCTCCAAGTTCAAAATGGAAGAAAAAGTGTTCAAAGCAGCTAGAGAGAAGGGGCAAGTCACTTATAAAGGGAACCCCATCAGGGCGACAGTGGACCTTTCTGCAGGAACCCTACAAGCCAGATGAGATTGAGGGCCTATATTCAGCATTGTTAAAGAGAAGAAATTTCAACCAACTATTTCATATCTAGACAAATTAAGCTTCGTAGATAAAGGAGAAATCAGATCCCTTTCAGACAAGCAACTGCTAAGGGAATTCATTATTACAAGACCTGACTTACAAGAAGCCCATAAAGGAGTGCTAAATATGGAAAGCAAAGTTTGTTCCTTTCCATATATAGCACCATAAAAGCACACTTAAGTTCATAGACCACCCTGTAAAGCAATGATACAGTCAAGTCTACGTTAATTACCAGCTACCAATACAATGACGGAATTAAATCTGCACATATCAATATTAATGTTAAATGCAAGTAAACAGGGTAAATGCTCCAATTAAAAGGCACACAGTGGCAAGTTGGATAAAGAAGAAAAACTCAACTATGTGTTATCTTCAAGAGACCCAACTTATATGCAATGACACTCATAGACTCAAAGTAAAGGGATGGAGAAAAATCCACCAAACAAATGGAAAACATAAAAATGCAGGGGTTGCTATTCTAATTACAGGCAAACCAGACTTTAAACCAACAAAAATAAAAAAAGACAACGAATGGTATTACATAATTTTAAAGGGTTCAATTCAACAAGAAGACTTAACTATTGTAAATATATTTGCACCCAGCACAGTAGCACCCAGATTCATAAAACAAGTTCTTAGGAGACCTATGACAAGACTTAGATAACCACACAATAATAGTGGGAGACTTCAACATCTCTCTGACAGTATTAGACAGATCATAGAGGAAGAAAACTAACAAAGATATCAGGACCTTAACTTGACACTTGACCAAAGAAACCTAACAGACATCTTCAGAACCCTGAAGTATCTAGGGTTCTGAATATGAAAAACAACAGAATACAGAAAAAACAACAGATTATAGATTCTTCTCATCAGAACATACTCTAGAATTGGCCATACAATTGGCCATAAAACAATCCTTAGCAAATTAAAAAAAACCAAAATCGTACCAACCACACTCTTGAAATACAGTGCAATAAAAATAGAAGTCAATACTAAGAAAATCACTCAAAACCATACAATTACATGAAAATTAAAGAACCTGCTCCTGAGTGATTTGGGGGCAAACAATGAAATTTAGGCAGAAATCAAGAAATTCTTTGAAACTAATAAGAATAAATATGCAACATACCATAATTTCTGGGACACAGATAAAGCAGTATTTAAAGGAAAGTTTATAGTGCTAAATGCCCATTGAAAAGCTAGAAACATCTCAAATTAACAACCTCACATCACATATAAATTTGAGAAACAAGAGCAAACCAACCCTAAAGATGGCAGAAGACAGGAAATAATCAAAATCAGAGCTGAAGGAAGTTGAGGTGTGAAAAACTATGCAAAATATTAACAAGTCCGGGAGATGGTTCTTTAAAAGAATAAGTAAGATTGATAAATACTAGCTAGCCTAATAATGAATCAAAGAGAGAAGATTCAAGTACACATAATCAGAAATGACAAAGAGGGCATTATCAGTGAACTCACAGAAACACAAAAACCTTCAGAGACTACTGTGAACACCTTTATGCGCAAGTGAGAAAATCTAGAAGAAACAGAAAAATTCCTGGAAATGTTCCACCTCCCAAGACTGAACCAGGAAGCAACTGAATCCCTGAAAAAAACAATAGCAAGTTCTGAAATTGAATCAGTAATAAAATATCTACCAACCATAAAAGCCCAGGACCAGAGAGATTTACAACAAAATTCTACTAGGTGTATACAGAAAAGCTGGTACCATTCCTATTAAAACTATGCTAAGTAATTGAGAAGGAAGGACTTCTCCCTATCTCATTCTATGAGGCCAGCATCATCCTGACATCAAAACCTGGCAGAAACACTACAAAAAAAAAATAAAAATAAAAAAGAAAGAAAGAAAAGAAAATTTTAGGCCAATATCTTTGATGAACATAGATGCAAAAATCTTCAACAAAATGCTAGCAAATTAAATTCAGCAGCAAATCAAAAAGGACATCCACCATTATCAAATAGGCTTTATCCCTGGGATGCAAGGTTGGTTCAACATATACAAATCAATAAATGTGATGTATTACATAAACCGAACTAAAACCAAAAATCTCATGATTATCTTAATAGATACAGAAAATGCTATTAATAATATTCAAAACTCCTTTAGGACAAAAGCTTGCAACAAACTATCTATGAAGGAACATATGTCAAAATAGTAGAGTCATCCATGACAGACCGATAGCCAACATCACACTAAATGAGCAAAAGCTAGAATTCTCCTTCAGAACAGGAGAAAGACAAGGATGCCCACTCTTACCACTCCTATTCCATGGAGTTCTAGAAATACTAGCCAGAGCAATCAGGCAAAAGAAACAATGAAAAGCATCCAGATTGAGAGGAAATCAAATTATTTATTTCTCTTTGCAGACAATACAATTCTATAGCTGGAAAACACCATAGTCTCTGCCCAAAAGCTCCTAGATGTGACATACAATTTCAGCAAAGGACACAAAGTCAGTGTACAAAATTCAATAGCTTTCCTATACACCAACAACATCCAAGCCGAGAGCCACATAAAGAATACAATCCCATTCCCAATAGCCACAAAAGAATAAAATACATAGGAATACAGCCAACTAGGGTAGTGAAAGATCTCTACATTGAGAATTACAAAACACTTCTTAAAGAAATTAGAAATGATGCAAAAAAAAATGGAAAAGCATTTCATGCTCATGAATAGGAAAAACTATATTGTTAAACTTGCTATACTTCCCAAAGCAATTTGTAGATTTAATGCTATTTCTATTACACTACCAATGACATTTTTCACAGAATTAGAAAAAAAAAATACTATTCTGTAATTCGGTAGGCAATCCTGAGCAAAAAGAATAAAGCTGGAGGCATCGTATTACCCAACTTCAAACTATGCTACAAGGCTCCAGTAACCAAAACAGCATGACACTGATACAAAAACAGACACATTGACCAATGGAACAGACAAGAAATCCCAGAAATAAGGCTGAATACCTTCAACCATCTAACCTCTGGTGGGTGAAGATAAAAAAACTACCTATGTACTATGCTTGTTACCTGGATGACAAAACAATATGTACACTAAATGTCCATGCCACACAATTTATCTATATGATGAACTTGCACTGATACCCCTGAACTTAAAAGTAAAAAAAAAAAAAAAAAAAAAAAATAGTAACATTTCTGTACATCAAGCTGAGAATAAAATCAAGAACACAATCTTCTTTACAATAGTCAACAAAAGTTAAATACCAAGGAATGCATTAACCAAGGAGGTAAAAGAACTCAGGAAAAACTACGAAAGATCTCCTCGTCATTTCACCTTGTGAAACTTTCCTTATGCTTTGAAGGAAAACTCCTTGTAGTTTTATCTTGTTGGTGTAAGATTTCTACGAGGAGAACTACAAAACACTAATGAAAGAGATTGTAGATGACACAAACAAATGGAAAAACATCCTATGTTCATCGGTTGAAAGAATCAATATCATTAAAATATCTTACTTCCCAAAGCAATCTACAGTTTCAACCCCATTCCTAACAAATTAACAGTGTCATTTTCACAGAATTAGAAAAAAAATGTTCTAAAAGTCATATGGACCAAAATAAAAGAAAGAGTCCAAATAGCTAAAGCAATCAAGCAAAAAGAACAAAGCTAGAGGCATTGTCATATCACCTGACTTCAAATTGCACTACAGGGCCATCTATAGTAATCAAAACAACATGGTACTGGTATAAAAATAGACATGTAAATCAGTGCAACAGAATAGAGACCCTATAAATAAAGCCATATACTTACAACCAACTTATCTTTGACAAAGTCCACAAAAGTAAACAATGGGTAAAGAACATTCTATTCAATAAACGGTGCTGGGAAAATTGGATAGTCATATGTAGAAGAATCAAACTGAACCCCTATCTCTCAGAACATACAAAAATTAACTCAAGATGGATTAAAGACTTAACAGTAAAACCAAACTTATAAAAATCCTAGAGGAAAACTTTGGAAAAACTTTTTAGACATTGGTCTAGGCAACAAATTTATGACTAAGACATCAAAAGCAAATGCAACAAAATGAAAAATGAATAAATTGGACTTAGACTAAAAATCTTCACGTGTGTGTGTGTGTGTGTGTGTATGACAGGGTCTCACTCTGTCACCCAGGCTGGAATACCACGGTGTGATCTAGGCTCACTGCAATCTCTGGCTCTCAAGTTCAAGCGATTCTCCTGCCTCAGCCTCCTGAGTAGCTGGGATTATAGGTGCACACCACCACACCTGGCTAATTTTTAGTACTTTTAGTAGAGACAGGGTTTCACCATGTTGCCCAGGCTGGTCTCAAACTCCTGGCCTCAAGTGATACACTCACCTAGGCCTCCCAGTGCTGGGATTACAGGCAGGAGCCACCACACCCAGCCTAAAAATCTTCTGAACAGCAAAAGAAATAATCAACACAGTAAACAGACAACCTATATAATGAAAAAAAAATTGCAAACAATGTCTCCGAAAAAGGACTAATATCCAGAAACTGACAATTTAGAGGTGGACTGTACACGATATAATTCCATGTGTCAGTGTTAAATTTTCTGATTTTGATAATTTCACTGTGATGAAAAAGAATGTTCTTGTTATTAGTAAATACCCCTGATGAACTTAGGCGTAGATGTGAACAATGTTAGTAATTTGTATTCAAATAATTCAGATAACTATTTCCTTCTCTCTCTTTTCTTTTTCCTTCTCTTGTATGTTTGTATATTTTAGAGAAAGTGATAGTAATAAAGCCAAGCCAATGAGGTAACATAACTATTCTAAATCTGGGTAAGTGGTATTCAGTTGTTCTTTAAACTATTCTTGCAAAATTTCTGTAAACTTGGAATTATATTAAAATTTAAAATTAATAAAAAATTAATTTTTGTATTCCCCAAATTAAAGAGCTCATTCTACTAAAATAATAAATAGTATATTTTCAATTAGTTTATTCTAATGAGAATGGTTTAGGATCTACAGTTCTTCAAAACATGCCATTTTTATTTCTATGTAACAGTATAGCTGTGCTTCTTCAGGGTTCCTTTCTATTTTGATCTATTAATTAAAGCAACTGTTGTGATTGGTTTGTGTTCTTGATGTTTTATAAATGTGTTAAATAATATGCTTCTATTTCTATGACCACAGTTATAAGAGTAATTCTTGCACTAAAACTTTTCAGCCAAAATTATTTAGGACAAATTTCATGAAATAAAAGCTAAAGGTTTTATTTGTCTTTGTCGAGTTGATCATATTTGAAACATAAATCTGTACTTTATTTAATTTTCTGGTGCTGTTTCTAATCAAGAACATTTTCTCTTGTCATTAAAAGTGCTTTATAAGTATCACAAGAAGTAAATGGGCATATTTTATAATGTGGATAAGCTATACTTTTAAAACCATTCTCCAATTATTTGACAATTAGATAGTTGATGTGAATTTCTTCTTGATTTTCTAAACCTTGGATTTGTGAATTTTTATGCTATTGTTTGGTTCACTGTCACCCAGGCTGGAGTACCTTGGTGCAATCTTGACTCACTGCAACCTCCGCCTCCTGGGTTTAAGCAGTTCTCTGCCTCAGCCTCTTGAGTAGCTGGGATTACAGGTTTATGCCACCCCTCTGGTTAATTTTTGTATTTTTAGTATAGATGGGGTTTCACCGTCTTGGCCAGGCTGCTCTTGAACTCCTGACCTCGTGGTCCACCCACCTTGGACTCCCAAAGTGCTGGGATTTCACATGTTTATAATTTAAGCCATCCCAGGTCACTTTGTTTTGGGTATGTTTTTTGTAAATATCATATAATTGGGTTCTAATTATTTATTATTATTTTTAATTATTTAAACTAACATTTATTTAAAACTAATTATTAATCCATTTGAAAAATCATCCTATACTCTATTGACATTAGTTTCTTATTGTTCACTTTTCTATCATTTGCTCTATAGTTTTTATTTTTCTTTCCTTTTTAATATTTCGAATTTTTTTTTAAAATAGGCAGTCTATTCCTCATTCTTCTAGTGGATACCTCATAAAGTAACTAAAGAAATATGTCTTGCTTTAACTGTCTTAGACATGAAATAAATCTATTAATTTGCTGATACAAAATATGAAGAAAAATGTGTTTTTTTAAAACTTCCTTCTTTAATGACATCCTCCAGAAGTGTTCATCCTCCAGAAGAAGACTTCTAATATTTGTTAGTAAGCGTAGGAAGGTTTTCTTATAATTATATAGTTTTCTTTCAGTATATATAACATTCACATCTCCTAATTTAAACTTCTCATCCTTGTTTAGTCTTAAATATATATTTAAATAGATTAATTGCTTGCCATTAACATGTATAAAACAGGCTTTCCATTTTTTTAGTCTATTATCTTGATTATTTTCTAGTTGGCCTATTTTAAGGAAGATTTTTAAAAAGGTTTTTAAATTATATTTTATGGTAGGTTACATAGGTACTAAATTACCAGAGTCCTTGCATGCTTGTGAATCTGCCACCTTTGTACATGAATGACAATTTGGTGGCATTAACTTTGTTTGGCCACACTTTATTTTCTTCAAAACTTTTAGACATTCCATTTCCTTCTGATAATGAGCATTGCTATGAAGATGTTTTAAACAAGCCTTAGGTTATTTGTGTGTGTTTCTGCTTGTGTGTATATGTATGCATGTGTGGGCAAGCATCTAAAGCTTTCTTGTTTTATACCTTCTTGTACATATTTCTTGGTTGGTCATGGTATATTATATCCAATAAGTTATGCATTGTAATAAAGTGAGTTTGTTGTAGAATGCAAGGATAGTTCAGAATTTTAAAGAATCAGTGTAATGTATCACATTAACATATTAAAAAATAGCAATGAGTTACAGACATAAAAGCTGAAAATAATTTTCTAAAATAAACATTCACTTAAGATTTTTTTAAATCTCAGAAAATTTTGAGTAAATATAAATCAAAAGCCTATAGTAATATTATAATAATGCTAAGACTTTTGAAGATCCCTATTAATTTTTTTAAAAGGGACGGTTTTCCATCAACCCTTTTCAACAATAAATACTCTTCTGGAAAGCCTAAAATATAATAAAACAAATTAAAGAAAAAAAATACATACTACCAAGAAAAAGCCCAAGCTGTTTTGCTAAGATTTATACATAGCACAGTTATGTAGTAGATATCTATAGTAAAATTATTTAACTCTCTAATGATGCTCCAATGGATAAATGGTGACGCCGTTGCCTAAGTTAAGGAAACACTAGAGAAGTTATGGATTTAGGAGCGGGAGTAGAATTTGCTCTATTTTGATACGGTGACTTTGAAATGTTTGTTCAAATTTCAAGTAAATTTGTTGAGATTTGCTGAGTGAGCAGTTGCGTTTATACACATGAAACTCAGAGGATAACTCTAGCTAGTTTAAATTTAGCAACTGAAGTCATGGGATTCCTTTGAATTTAAACATGGAAGAATACTTCTCAAAAGTTTGGTACCAAGACTATACATTAGAAAACCATGTAAAACTTGTTAAAATTTATATTCCAAAGCTCCTTCTTAACTTATTGAACAATATAGAATGCTGATAATTTGAGGGTATAAACTATTGATAGAATAATAATACATAAATAATACTTTTTTCTGGTTGCTACTTGACTTGCATTGCTTTTTGCTAGTTTTTAATACCACAATTTTCTCCTTCCTGAGTTGTTCATTTCTGATATATTTTGTATTATCTTTTGATGTATGCATTTCTAGCTGAAGTATTCTCTAAATCATGTATTGAGGAATGTGAAACTGGTGATTTTACTAAATATTCGTATATCTTAGAAAACTGGTTTCTTTATCTTACATATCACATTTTTTTTAAACTACAAAACTCTATAATCATTGCTCCTCTGCTTCTGAAACATAAGGTAACAGAATCTAAATTCAGCCATGCTTTTTTTAATATGTAGAAAGTCTGATTTTTTTTTCTTCATTGAGGGTAGGATGTTTTGTTATGTTAAAATGTTACTTGGAAACCTGGATGTGTTTTCTTATTAAATTTTTTATTATTGTAAACAGGCTCTTTATGGGTATATTCAATCATGAGATACAAAAGAAAATATCCAGAGTTACAAAGAAAAAGATTATTTTGTTGATTATATCTTACACCATCTGTGTTTGTTTGTTAGTTTTGCCTTTCATGGGAGTCTATTATTGTACTTTAGGACTCCTAAATTTGTTTTCAAAATACTCCATAATGTTCTCCTCTTGTTCTTTCTTAAATTTATATTCTTGCTAAGGAAGTATATGTATTTCCTCTATTGCAGGTTATATTTCAGCATTTTCAATTTTGTTTTTGTCTGTTATGGAAAAAATTCTTCTCTCAAGATTTTCCTTTGTGTCATGAATTTTTTATCTATTTAAAAATTAAAACATTTATTCAGTTTTATTGGGTTAAAATCAAATAAACTTTACTATTGTTTTCCATTTCTTGCTGTAAATGTATTCAGTGAGAAGTGTTTATTTTGATTCTTCAAGGCTGACCTTATTTTTTATCTGATTTTTATAGCAGTTTATGTACATCTTTACAGATGACAAACAAGAATAACAAATGGCAAAATATTAAAATATCTCATCTCAGTAGCAAATACATGTAAAGAATAGCAGCAAACAATTTTGCCCATCAAATTGACATAGATTAAAAAATAAAAGTATATGTTAGTGAGAATGTAAATTGATAAAACTGTAAAGAAAAGTTATTTATCAGACTTCTTAGTTCTACTCTAACAGATAAAGAATTTAGAGGTCAAGACTACAATTCTTACAAAAATAAAGAACCTGAACAAATAACCAGAGAATTAGGTCACAACTGGAGTGAATACAGAGGATCAGAGCTTACAAGGAGCAGGAGCCCTCCACTCAAATTAGCAACTGGTAGAAACACTTAAGTGGTAATTGACTAATCGCTAGGGCCTAAACCATTAACTAGCTTGGGAGTTAAAAAGTCTGGAGGAATGCACTTTAGGGTGACCCTACATTTTTGTGAGATTTGCCTCCAGGTGCTGTATCAGGTTCTCAAGTCAAGATTGAAGAAAAAATACCTCATGCTTTCAGTAGTGAAAAAGAAAGAGTAATCATTTTGAAATCTGCCCATAGACTGCTGTTCTCCCTGGAAAGGGCCAGCCTTGGGGGAAAACTACTTTGCTTGATTTTTGTCTGACTGAAGGAAGGGCAAGTGGAACAACTGAAGTCTCTTCCACTCTTCCTGTCTCACATAGAGTGAGAGCAAAAGGTAGGAAACTGTTCAGAAGATCATAACTCAGGGAATGAAGCCCGCTTAAAAAAAATGGAGATATAAGCCTGAGATAATAGAATATTTCTCTACAAAACCTTACCATCTTATCATCAGGGCTCTGATATAGTATGAGTGGATCACAACTGAGAGAGCTGCAAGACATAGATTCTATTTAAGAAGGAGTTTCTAAAAAAAAAAAATAAGAACAACAGAGACGACAAAAATAAACACATTAGAGAAAATTTTAGCCTTTAATGCCTACAGCTAAGTCTAACAGTAAATGCTGCCACACTTCTAACCAGATAAATATAAAAACTCATAGTAAAGGCCTATTTATCTCAGTTTCTTTAACCAATAAATCATCTCCATCTTTCCACAAAATTTACAAAGCATAATAAAAGGAAGAAAAAAAATACAGTTTGAAAAGGTAAAGAAAGCATCAGAATTAGGCTTAGATAACACAGAAATTTTGGAATTATCAGACTGAAAATTTAAAATAACTACAGTTAATATGCTAAAAACTCAAATAGACAAAGTAGATTGCCTGTAAGAACAGATAGATAATGTAATTAGAGACTAGACATTCTGAGAAAGAATCAAAAGGAAATGCTAGATATTAAAACACTAATATAAATAAAGAATATCTTTAGTAGGCTTATCGAAAGCCTGGACATCACTGTGGAAAAAAATGGTGAGCTTGAAGATATGTCAGTAGAAACTACCAAAGCTAAAATGCTAAAAGAAAAATAATTTAAGAGAAAAAAGAATATACAAAAATTGTGGGTCAATTTCAAAAAGTATAGTGTGCATGTAATGGGAATCAAAGAAGAAAAGTCAGAAGCGAAAATGTATCTGAGGTAATAATGGCAAGAGGTTTCAAAAATTAATGGCGGACATCAAACTACTGATACAGGAAGCTCAGAGACAACAAAGCAGGATACACATAAAAAGATCTCATGTATCATATTCAAACTGCAGCAAACCAAAGACAAGGAGTAAATATTGAAAAAATTAAAAAAAAACTTACCTATAGAAGAATAAGTATAAGGATTACATTGGACTTCCCTTCAGAAACCATTTAAGCAAGAAGAAATTGGGATTTGTGTGGAAATAAGAAAACTTCAATTTAGAATTCTGTATACAGAGATATATATCATTCTTAAAAAGTAAAAGAGTAAAATATTTTCTCAAACAGAAAGTGAGAGAATTTGCTACCAGTAGACCTGCCTTGCAATAAATGCTAAAATAGGAAAATGTTATAGGTTGGGAACGTGAAACTATATAAAGAAAGAATACGTGTAAGGGAAAGAATAAATCAAGAGAAAACATTTTCTTATTTTTATGTTATCTATTTAATATAATAATATTTAATAGCAACAACATATTGAGTGCAATGCCAGTTATGGATAAGTAAAATTAATCATAGCAATATTATAAAGAACAAGAGGAAAGAATTAGGAATACATAAGGTGCCTGCCCTACCCATTAAGTGGCATAGTGTTATCTGAAAGCAGACTTAATTTCAAAATAAATGCATGTTAATACTTGAAGGTCAACCACTAAAACAATTTTTAAAATTTTTTATTATACTTTAAGTTCATGTGGGTACATGTGGAGATCGTGCAGGTTTGTTACATAGGTATACTCATGCTATGGCGGTGGTTTGCTGCATCCATTGCCCCATTATCTACATTAAGTATTTCTCCTAATGCTATCCCTCCCTTATCCCCCCACCCCTTGCTATTCCTCCCCTAGCCCCCCACCTCCCAGGTCCCAGTGTATGATGTTTCCCTCCCTGTGTCCATGTGTTCTCACTGTTCAACACCCACTTATGAGCGAGAACATGTGGTGTTTGGTTTTCTGTTATTGTGTCACTTTGCTGAGAATGATGGTTTTTTCATATGTTTGTTGGCTGCATAAATGTCTTCTTTTGAAAAGTGTTTGTATTCTTTGCCCACTTTTTGATGTTTTTTTTTTTTTTTTTTTTTTTTTTTTGTAAATTTGTCTAAGTTCTCTGATTCTCTGTAGAATCAGATGGGGTAGATTGCAAACATTTTTCTCATTCTGTTGGTTGCCAGTTCACTCTATTGATTGTTTTGCTCTGCAGAAGCTCTTAAGTTTAATTAGATTCCATTTGTCTATTTTGGCTTTTGTTGCCATTGCTTTTGATGTTTTAGTCATGAATTATGAATTCCTTGCCCATGCTTATGTCCTGAATGGTATTGCCTAGGTTTTCTTCTAGAGTTTTTATGGTATTAGGTCTCACGTTTAAATCTTTAATCCATCTAGAGTTAATTTTTGTATAAGGTGTAAGGAAGGGATCCAGTTTCAGCTTTCTGCTTATGGCTAGCCAGTTTTCCCAACACCATATATTAAATAGGGAATCCTTTCCCCATTGTTTGTTTTGTCAGGTTTGTCAAAGATCAGGTGGTTGTAGTTGTGTGGCATTTTTTCTGAGGCCTCTGTTCTGTTCCATTGGTCTATATCTCTGTTTTGGTACCAGTACCATGCTGTTTTGGTTATAGTAGGCTGTCAATATAGTTTGAAGTCAGGTAGCATGATACCTCCAGCTTTTTTTTTTCCTTAGGATTGTCTTGGTTATGCTTGCTCTTTTTTGGTTCCATATGAAGTTTAAGAAATTATGTGAAGAAAGTCATTGGTAGCTTGGTGGTGATAGCATTGAATCTATAAATTACTTTGGACAGTATGGCCATTTTCACAATATTGATTCTTCCTAACCATGAGCATGGAATATGTTTCCATCTGTGTCCTCTCTTATTTCCTTGAGCAGTGGTTTGTAGTTCCCCTTAAAGAGGTCCTTCACATCCCTTGTCAGTTGTATTCTTAGGTATTTAATTCTCTTTATAGCAATTGTGAATGGGAGTTCAATCATGACTTGGCTCTCTGTTTGTCTATTATTGCTGTATAGGAATGCTTGCAATTTTTGCACATTGATTTTTTATCCTGAGACTTTGCTGAAGTTGCTTATCAACTTAAGGAGATTTTGGGCTAAGACGATGGGGTGTTCTAAATATGAATACTTATATGGCATGATAGTGAAAACTAGAGATAATATATGAACTATTTAATCCAGTGTCTAACATGTAATAGGGATACTGCAAGTACACTTGATTAAGTAAATAATAAACTGTGAATAAAACAAGTTAAGATCACAGCTTGAACATTAATATTATGTACATTTTATTTTGTCATATATAACAATATTTAGAATTTAATTACCCCTTTTCGTGATTTTTAGAAAAAAGGATTAATAAAATGCTACTTTTGTGTAACTTTGTAAAAGACAAAAGTGTTTACATCATAAGAAATTATTCAATTCACTATTTCTGTTTGTCAAGGGCTTCTTTATTAGTTCTCTAATATCAATTTTGTAAGATGAATGGAATCTTGCAATTTTTCTATAAAACTTATTTTCATTTTTTAAAAGAGATTTTTCTTTTATTTTCGAGTGAGAGACAGAAAAATTTTCACACTCTGTTATGGGATTGATCTTATGCAAAGAAGATGTATGTAGGAGGGTACCAATTTGATAAGTGGCTGTTTTATTCATGGGTATTTTTATATTATAATGTTATTTCTTTTGTAAGTCTAGGGTTCAGATAAAAGGAGCTCACCATGTTATCAACAAAACTGAGTATGCTCTTGGGCAGTTTGGTGAAGGTATTTGTTTCAAATGTATTATTAGGAACCAAGTAAATAAACCCTTGCCATCACAATAATGTCAATTTGTTAAAAGTTCCCCAATCATATCCGTTACAAATTATACTGAAGAACGAGCAATAGTAATCTAAATATAGTAATTTAATCAAATATGAAGTCATTTTTCTCATTAGGAAATCTAGAAGTCTGTCAGGACTAGTGCGGCAGTTGTCATGAAACTCATACTATTTTTCCATTCTGCCACTCTTAGATGTGGCTGATTCCATATTTGTTGTTAGTCATAGGTTATATACCACCTTCCAGCCTCCAGCCTATGTTCCAGGCAGGAGAACAAACGGAGTGACAAGGAGGAAAATGTAACACAATAAAACTTCCATAATGTTACGTTGACTATCACTATCTACCCTATCCACAGTGTAGGCTGGGAAATATAATTGGGTAATTTTTTCCATCAAATAAAACTTGGACTCTTTTAAGGGAATGGATTTTGAGCTGACAACTAGAAGTGTCTACTATATCAGAAAATTCAGGGTTGGTTATTTCCACCACCATGGGCTGGCTGCTCCGATAATCTATACAGTAATTGATGATGAAGTTCTCAGAGAGACCCTATTAATTCACTAAAGACTACCTGGCCTTGAAAACATTTAAGTATTACTTTCATCTTAGAGTTATATGAATATTTTGATGAATGTATGAATCACTGCTGTTCTACTGGTCTACTGCTGTACCAGCTGTTCTATTAGTGTACTAACTGATCTTGTCTACAAATTACCCCTGTCAACATCTCACTGCAATAACAGTCTATAACCAATTCTATTATAGCTACTGTTTACTGCATTAAGTCATCAAATCAGCCTAAGAAATTTACTTAAATTATCTTACGTTTTTGCTACTAAAGAAACATGTAATTGTGCAATATTTCTAAATAAAGTAGAAACCTACTTATTATTTGAACTTGGATTGGTTATTCCAAACTTAATGTGCATGAGTATTATCTGTAGATTTTAGTAAAAATGGTGAGTCCAAACATTCACTTCCAGAAATAAAGATTCAGTGGCTCTAAAGCAGAGCTCTGAAATAATATAAATAAGTTTTATAAGTGCTACAGATGAATTCTAATACTGAAAGCCCACACATTTTGTTTTGCAAAACATTACATCAGGCAATATGACAATAAGGTTCAAGTTCTTAAAAATATGTGTTATCATCTCCTCCAATAAGCCCTTACTGGAAATATTTACTGGTTGAAAATTAATTATTTATAAGACAATTGCCTCTTATAATTAAGAGAAAAAAATAAATGTCCAATTCATTTTTCTAAGTTTTTATTATGATAAAATAATTAAAGTACATGGATATTTATCCTTTATTTTGGATTCTGCTCTACAGCTCTATCCCTGATACCATAACCCATAGCTCAGGCCCTCATTAGCTTTTAGCTAGATTTTTTTGCAGGGGCTAATTAAATGCCTCTCTCACTGCATTATTATTAATAAATGTAGGTGTCACAGATTCAACTAGTTAAAACAGACCTTAAAAGGCATAAATGTAAGTCATCTCACTTTATAAAAATAAAAACTACAGAAACAGCAAATACAGAACTTTCCCAAAGTGAGAGCTTTAGTAAATAATAAAACTAGAAATTGTGACATTAAAATAAAAATCTTATTGATTACACTCAATTTTAAACATTTATACTTGTGAATTGTATCAAATTTATAGTATATTTATAGTAAAGGCAAAATATTTACATTATCTAGAGAGAAATCAGAGCATAGTATAAAACGGGGCCGGGGGGGAAGTATGTGGTGACTGGAAAAGAAGGAAAGGGAGGTAAAGTGGAGGTTTAGTCAGAGAGGCATAGTAGAAAGATTTTTTTTTTTAATGGAGATGGAGTCTCACTCTGTCACCCAGGCTAGAGTGCAGTGGTGCGAACTTGGCTCACCGCAACCTTGGCTCACCGCAACCTCTCTCTTCTGGATTCAATCAACTCTCCTGTCTCAGCCTCCAGAGTAGCTGGGATTACAGGCATGCACCACCATGTGCAGCTAATTTTTGTATTTTCAATAGAGATGGGGTTTCACCATGTTGGCCAGGCTGGTCTTGAACTCCTGACCTCAAATTATCCACCTGCCTTGGCCTCCCAAAGTGCTGGGATTACAGGTGTGAGCCACCATGCCCTACCAGTAGAAAGATTATACTAATAAAACACCAGGGCTTCCATCTAGGTCCTGCTGTTTACTGCACAGAAAGCCAGTCACTGACACAATGAGCATTGGCAGGAAGAAGACTTCAATCAGGTTCTCCAGCCAAGGAGAAGAGAGATTACTCTCAAACTTATCTACCTGACAAACTGAAATTAGGGGGTTATATAGCAGGGAAGAAATGTAGCAGTGTGTGGTAAACCTAAATTAGGGAGGGGTGAGAAAGAGACATGGTTCAACAGGAAGCAGGCCATTGGTTAGGCAACCATGATGGGTGAGGGATCTGGCATTTCATTGTCCAGATGCAGTGATCCAGTAGGTTTCGGTTCCTCACAGTTTCTGAGAGACCTGATGGTTGGTTTCGTGAGACAGGAACTCAGATAAGACAAATGTAACTTTCTTAAGTTTTAAGACTGGGAGGGTCAATTTCTATGTTTGTTCAAAACAAACCATAAAATGTCAGTTCTATGGGACAATTGGGCTGGCTTCATTAAAGCCTTTAGGATAAAATTCAAACTAGTCAAGCCTGTTTTGATTGCAAGTACAAGAATCCTAATCGAAATACCTTAAGCACAAATGAGAGAATTTATAGGAATAGTGTAAAGATATCTCAGAAATCCAAGGGCAGGAAACATAGCTTATCTCACAAATTCCTTGGTTCCAGGAACTAGAAAGATGTCTACAGCCAAAATCCAGTTTGGATTATAAGGATCCATAGAGAAAGGTAGAAGTTCAGGAGAAAGAGAAGAGGCTATGCTACTGGCTTTGAATAAGGAGTTAGGAAATAAAGCCAGTGAATACAGGCGGCCTCAGGAACCCTGAAAAGGCAAAGAAACAGATTATTCCCCAGATCTCCCAGCAGGAACATATGCCTGCCAACACGTTGATTTTAGAGTTCTGACCTCCAGAAATGTAAGAAAATAAATTTATGTTGTTTTAAGCCATTAAGTTTGTAGTAATTTGTTGCAGCAGCAATAAAAAACTAATGTAGTTTTTAAAAATTTCATTGGAGGTACATTAGAGTTTACACTTTTAGCTATTATGCATAATGCTTCTGTAAACATTCATCTGTTTTTATGTGGAAATGTATTTTTAATTATTCTAGGTATACATCTAGAAGTAAAATTGCTAGGTCACATGGTAACTCTGTGGTAGCATTTTAGAAATTGCCAAAATGTTTTCCAGAGTGGTTTCGCTTCTTTGCTATCCCAGGCTCAGCTGTGCATAAGGGCTTCAAATTCTCCACATTTCTGTCAATACTTGTTATGTCATTTACTTTAGCCAGCCTAAGAGGTATAATATAGTATCACATTGTGATTTTGAATTGCATTTATATGATAATGATGATGAGCATCTTTTTCTGTGTATATTGACCATTTGTATATCTTCTTTGGTGAAATGTCCACTAAATACCTTAGACATCATTTAATTGTGTTATTTATATTTTTATTGTGGGGTTCTAAGAATTGTTTAGATTTTGGGTACAAGAATTATCATATAGGTGAATTATCAACATTCCCTCTTATTCTGTAGCTTCACTTCACTTTCTTGATGGCATCCTCTGAAGAAGAAACTTTTTGTTTCATTTTTTTATAAATTTCCAATATATCTTTATATCTTCCAATATATTTTTTATAAAATTCCAATATATCTATTTTTCTGCTGTGTCTCTCTTGCTTTTGGTGCCATACATTTGAAAATATTGCCTAATCTAAACCACAAAGACTTAATCCAATATGTTCTTCTCTGTGAGTTTTCTATTAGCTATTGCATGTAAGTCTATGGGACACTTTGAGGTTTTTGTTTTTGTCGTTTTTATAACATTGTGAGGTAAAAGTCCAACTTCATTCTTTTGCATGTGTCTAAGCAGTTGCCCCAGCATCATTCATTAAAAGACTCCTATTTCCTCCATTCAATTGTCTTGACACCTTTGCTGAAAAGCTGCTGACCATAAATATAAGGGTTTATTATTATTATACTTTAAGTTCTGGGGTACATGTACAGAACATGCAGGTTTGTTACATAGGTATGCAAGTGCCATGGTGGTTTGCTACATCCATCACCCTGTCATCTACATTAGGTATTTCTCCTAATGATATCCCTCCCCTATCCTCCCACCCCTTGCTATCCGTCCCCTAGCCCTCAACCCCTGACAGGCCCTGGTGTGTGATGTTCCCCTCCCTGTGTCCATGTATTCTCATTGTTTAACACCCACTTATGAGTGAGAACATGTGGTGTTTGGTTTTCTGTTCTTGTGTCAGTTTGCTGAGAATGATGGTTTTTCCTTCATCCATGTTCCTACAAAGGACATGAACTCATCCTTTTTATGGCTGCATAGTATTCCATGGTGTATATGTGCCACATTTTCTTTATCCCGTCTATCATTGATGGGCATTTGGGTTGGTTCAAAGTCTTTGCTATTGTGAACAGTGCCACAATAAATATATGTGCGCATGTATCTTTATAATAGAATGATTTATAATCCTTTGGGTCTGTACCCAGTAATGTGATTGCTGGGTCAAATGGAATTTCTATTTCTAGATCCTTGAGGAATTGCCACACTGTCTTCCACAATGGTTGAACTAATTTACACTCCTATCAACAGTGTAAAAGCATTCCTATTTCTCCACATCCACTCCAGCATCTATTGTCTCCTGATTTTGTAATGATTGCCATTCTAACTGGCATGAGATGGTATCTCAATGTGGTTTTAATTTGCATTTCTCTAATGACCAGTGATGATGAGCTTTTTTCATGTTTGTTGGCTGCATAAATGTCTTCTTTTGAGAAGTGTCTGTTAGTATTCTTTGTCCACTTTTTGATAGGGTTGTTTTTTTTCTTGTAAATTTGTTTAAGTTCTTTGTAGATTCTGGATATTAGCCCTTTGTCAGATGGGTAGATTGCAAAAATTTTTTCCCACTCTGTTGGTTTCCAGTTCACTCTATTGATAGTTTCTTTTGCTTTGCAGAAGCTCTTTAGTTTAATTAGATCCCAGTTGTCTATTTTGGCTTTCATTGCCATTGCTTTTGGTGTTTTGGTCATGAAGTCCTTGTCCATTCCTATGTGCTGAATGGCATTGCCTAGGTTTTCTTCTAGGGTTTTTATGATTTTAGGTCTTACATTTAAGTCTTTAATCCATTTTGAGTTAGTTTTTGTATAAGGTATGAGGAAGTGTTCCAATTTCAGTTTTCTGTATATGGCTAGCCAGTTTTCCCAACACCATTTATTAAATAGGGAATCCCGTATTAGAGTCATAATTTCCCTTTTTTGTCCTGTCTTGTAAATTTTAATTGAATACTTTCCATTTTTTAAATATGGAGTAGCAACTCTAGCAATCAGATTACTCCCCACCATCCCACCTCCCGTGGTTTGTTTTTGTTTCTCTTTGTTTAGTGATTTTCATGGAAAATTTCTATAAAGGTTTGTATTCTTCACAGTGTATGGATGATGCTAAAATCGAAGCTCTATAGCTCAGTGAACAGCTAATGTTTGGTCAGAGATTTCTTTAAATGCCTTAACCTAGTAATTCTTTCAGTTTACAATCTGTGTGCTGTGGGATCATTGCTTCAGTGTTCTGTGGGTTTAAAACTATTACCTAATTTTTACTTTCTAGTCACACAAAGCCTCAAGGTCAGCCAGTACTGAAAAATGAGAAACTTCTTGGATCTTTTCTAGGATGTACACAGCTGTGTGTGTGTGGGGGGGGGGGGGGGGGTGGGTGTGTGTGCACTTGTGTGTAATTTTGAAGCTTCAAGAATGTATAAAAACTCATAAAGCCTCCCATGAACATCTTAATTCTTAGATTTTCCTTTTAAATATATTTTGGTCATTCTCTTGTTTGGGCCAATTGGCATCACCACCTCAGGTAAGTACGATGTTAAACAATTGCTTCTAATTCTTTTTGACAAATGCACTGAACATACTCTTCTTCATATTATGAACTTTAAGTCAAGTCAAATAAAGACAAGCTTTCTGATGGGTTTTCAATGGAGTTTTCAGAATGACAGTTCTCAGAAATGTGACATTTTGGGAGCCTCAAACTTATTCTGCCCCTCCAGTGGTTTCTAGGTTGCTGATTTTAACAGTTCTGACAGTGCTCATTTGCAAAGCTACCATGGAGCTCGAGAGAAGGAACAGGAACAGGGCATTTTAACATGCCATAACACTCAATGTTTTATCAAAAGCCAGAATTTTTTCCCCCTTAAATAAATGCTTCTTAGAAAGCTTTTGATAATTTCTAAAGTTCTGAAAAAGTTGATTTTAACAATTTTGCCAGCATTCTTATTGCTTCTATGGAAGAGTACATTTTTAGAGGCCAATACCCCATCACTCTGGAAATACTTCCCATGGCATGTGTTTTTAAGATGAACATTAGCTTTTCTTTAAAAAGCTTATCCTTTGCTCTATCTTCTTCCTTGATCCTCTTCAAGTGCTTCTCCTTCATTACCCTCTTCTTTCTTGCATAAGGGCATAGAGGAGTTCTACATTTTTAAAGTAGAATAGAATTGTTCATGATTTCATTTCTGTTTTCCAGCTATCCAAATATATTTATTACTGAGAAGTGTACTCCTTAACTAAGTTGAATGTAGGGCCATTTTTTTCCCCCTGGTGATACACTGGATGATGAAGTCTTTATAACAGCTAACATCTATGATGAGATGAAATTAAAACACGTTATGAAACTCTACCCTCTGTCAGTTGGATTATTGTTTATATGTGCACATACATACTTTTGTCATTTCAGACCAGTTCCTACATTATCATAAGTATTTTATTGCTATAGTGAGACCAAGTCAAACTGAAAATGGCATGGAAAGGAACTCCATATTTAACTGAGGCAGTAACAATTCTAGAAGACACAGGGTTTGTAAAAGTCATTTCTAGTGGTTTTCAATCCTTTTTAGTAGAAGAATCTGATTTTCATATCAATACAAATCCAGAAATATTTGACATAATTATTCTACCCTACTAATGACTATGGTAGTTACACACATTTGAAATACAGAGGAGCACTTATGCATGAGAGATTATTTATCCTGCTTATAAAATATAAATGTGGTGGGCATATGGTTTAATAAAAACCTTACTGTAAATCTGCTTTATTCCAAGTGTTTTTTTCTCACAGGTTGGAAACTGATATAATTAATTTGCCAAGTCATGAAAGAATACTACAGTCAAAGGATTTGGCCCAGGCGTTTTTAGATTTGGAGAAGGGCATTAGAAACCATTGACTCAAGTGCTTCTTAGTTTGGGATGCATGCAATGGTTGGTGCATGTAAAGTCAGATAGAGGCTTTTGTAAGCATTAGGCACTGACTTGCTGTACCCAAAAACATAATTTATAATAAAATAAGATTTATTTATTAAAAACATGAAAAGAAGCCTAAATATGTTTCCCCATGTTGACTACATGAAAGATATTTGAAACTTTTTTTTACCATAATGACTATTTAACAGTAAGATACACAGAAATGAATCCTATTTTCCATGACCTTTTGAAAGGTTTTTCTATAATAATATGTCTTAAATTCAGTAAAACTATTTTTGAGCCTCTGAAATGTCTAAGCCACCCATTTTCATATTCAGCATTGTAGACAATTACTGTTTCTAATATCAACTGTTATGATGCTTTCTTTTAAACTATATGTAAATAAAACTGAGTATACTTTTTAAAATTCAAGTCTACTTTAAAAATTAGTACTGAAAATTAGAGTACCAGAATTAAGGAAAATCTTAAATAGCATTTCATTTTATATAGACCAGGGGTTTGACAAACTTTCTTATAAAAAGGTCCAGATAGTAAATATTGTAGGTTTTGCAAACTCTACAATATCCGTGGCAACTAGTCTAATCTACATTGCCATGAGAAAGCAGCCATGAACAATTTGTTAATGGGTGTCGTTTTTATTCCAATAAAACTTTATTTTTGGAATTTTGTTCCAAAATTCAGGCTAAACTTTGTTCTTTAGTTTGCTGCTCCCTGTTATAAATGAGGGATCAAAAGGTGCATTACTTAAGGTGAAACAACTGGTTAGTAGCAGAACTGGCCTCATATTCCCCAAAAGCATTGTATTTTATGATATATTGCACCAGAAAACATCTCCTAGGATTTCTTAAGTTTAAGAAGATTTATCAAAGGAGTAATCACTATCCTTTTTTTTTTTTTCTCTCTCTCTCTCTTTTTCTTTGTTGTGAGAGGTGAGTGGGGGGGATTAGATTTTTGGCTTGCATGTTATTATTCATATCATACTTTTTGTATACACGCACATATATCTATATCTTACATATTCTTAACATATTCTTATATATATTATTCATTCAAAGTTTGCTAACAATCATCTCATCACAAATTAATAGTAAATATTGACATGGAAACTGAAATTACTTGAATCAAGCATTTAACAAAGATTATATGGATAGGTAATTTACATAGATTAATGTAATAAAATGTAACCAAAAACGTAAGGCATTTAAAATACTTGTGTCTCTGGAAATGCCACACTAGGAAACTGAATTTCTAATATCCTACCCATGGAAGAGTAATTAGCTTTTTTGCATAAATTGTTGTTAGTCATTCATTAAGGCCACAGGAAATAGATTAACAACATATTAAGTTTGGTTAGTAATTTCGATTCAAATCCCCCAATGACTTGATTTCAAACTGAAGGTTGAAAATATTATTTTTCATCTATTAGTTGCTGAAGTTGGTATCACTTATAGGAAGCAAACTAGCTCAATTTAATTACTACTTTTCTCAACCAGAATTTTTCTACATATTTAGCAGTGGGCTAATAACAAAGCCTTTCATTTCTACCTCTGAGGAATACTTACTTATTTACTTATTTAAAAGCAAATATATATTTTTTAATTTTTTAAATCAATTATTAGCCTTTTGGCCAAGAATAAGTACAGTATTGTCTTTCTTCTTAAGAAAAAGTTCCAGTCATCCCCCATAGAGTGTGAATTGAAGAGTTCTCAGCTGTCTTTATTAACATTAAGGGAATTTGCTTAACATACTTAAGAAGAAAAAGCTTACGTTGTATTAATAGTTTCTTGGTCTTTGAGCTCTATGGTACCACAGCCATATGTAGTTTACATTTAGTGTACACTTGGTTTGATGGAAGTGTGTAAATCACTTTTAAGATTATAAATTAACTTAATACACTCACTGTGTAATTTGTCTATAAATGGATATTGATCAAAATGACTCATTCCTCTTGCAGTGAAATTTTAGTAGCTTCTTTGAAATAATGATGTGTAAATTTAGATTTTCTCTGTATTCCGTTCTAAGAAAATTCCTGAAATTTTTGCATATCACTGGGAACTTCATCAAATACATCACAGATAATGAAGGCAGTTTCAAACTTATGATAATTTGTTTTTTCAATATTTATTTCTAATTCTATCATTTGCAATGCATATTCCCATATAAAAGTGTTATGATACATTTACAATATAAATGTACAAGGCTAGTCCAAAAGTTAATTGTTGAATCAGTAACATTGCTTACTCATAATATAAAGCACTATAAAAACTAACCACTATATATGCAATATATTTCCCTTTAAGAAGTTCTACCAAAGGAATAATTTAGTAAAATCACTGGGGAAAAAATGTGCTCCAGTTTTTGTTTATGCATTCTGTGAAGTCATATGCCTAAAAGCACAGTCTCAGCCACAGACAATGAAGCGTAGTCAAAGTCCCATCACCTCCCTGTAGCCACAGCAGGACCTGCCCCTCCTCAGAGGGAGGCAGAATAACACACTCTCCAGGAAGATATATTTCACAGTCTAATACCTTCCAGTTTCATGTGAACTCTTCTATTTGCTAATTATATTACTTTGGCTGTATTTCTTTATCTCTCCAAACATTTCCTAGTTTGTGAAGTGGAAATAATATCTAATTTATAGTATTGTTGAAAAGAGGAGTTAAGCTGTTTAAACCATGAGACAACTGCTCATTATATGATAGATTCTTTAATTATTATAAATAGATGGGAGGGCTTAGGGAGTTCAATAGTATAGATGCAGTAAGATTTACTGTCAAGTCTGTGTCATTTTTGGTTGTGAACGGAGGTGTTATGAATAATTACAGTGGAAAATAAGCACAAACAGAGAGACTGCCCTGAGCATATAATCACATATGATCACCATGCTTATTATTGGTTCCCTGCTGGAGAAGAGGTGATTGCTGTGGTATAGAGGAGATAGCACCGATTCTGCCACAATTAGGGTTTACAAAGGACATAGAAAGGGAGCAATATCAAAGATAAGAACTCCCCCAGGAAATCAGCTACTCAAATTCCCTGGTAATAGTGAAATAGTGCTTTGTTGAGAGAAGCAGTATATATATGTGCTACATATACATAATATGCTACATATTCATTATATATATTACATATATAATATATATATATAATGAATATGGTGTCAATGTATGCAAAAGGCGTTTCGTAAGTGTTCATGAGTAAAGTATATTTTGTCTTGCTAAACTTCAGGAAGTTTTCTACATATGAACATTTAGTATACTAACATCAAAAATGTGCTCTCAAATTGTTAAAAGTATAAATTATAATTTACTGCCATTGTAGACATTTAATAATTTGACTCATCAGTTTTTTAACTAAATATCTCTGGAAAACAGAGTTCAAGGAGGGTTATTTTTATCTGGAAATTCCTTATTATTTTCTTCCCCTGCTATCTCCCATTCCTGTTTCTTTTTCTTCTCTTCCTTCTTATGCAAGAAATTGTGTGTGTGTGTGTGTGTGTGTGTGTGTGTGTGTGTGTTATGTGTATGTGTGTATTGTATAATCTGGCAAAATTAGTATCTACCCTTTTATCACATGTACGTTACAACCATATAGTAGATAGATACTGAAGCTTCTGAAAAAAGTAAGGTCTACATTATTAAAGTCATATAAACATTGAACATAATAATCTTTGCCTTAAGCTTTATTTCTGAGCAACCCAACTTAGGGAATAATTGAATTAACATTATAAACCAAGAATATCCCCACTTCATATGTGTATATGTGTATATGTGTAGTGTGTGTGTGTGTGTGTGTGTATATACACACACAATTTTTATATATGTGTATATATACACACTTCCAAATAGAAAGATATTTCCATGTGTTTAGATTCAAATTGTTGTTTTCAAACTGTGGGTTATGATCCATGAGTGGGTCACAAAATCAATCAAAAGCAGTGTAGTGGACTTCCACCATTTTCAAAAAATGAAATGAAGAATAGGGTAAGATAAAAATATATCAGAGTGTATCACATAAAATAAGAATATGCAAACGTTTTGTTTAAATTATATGCATAAAGAAATATGTTTATGTGTGTGCTAAAAGTGTAAAACAAATTTTTTTCTGTGGATAACAAAAAAAAAATGAAAAACACTAAAGTATTCAAGATGATGATTGGATTTTTCACTTTCTTTCCAGATGCATTTTGCTATTGAATAGACATGAACAATGTGCATGCAAAATCTTTTCAAGACACTGAATAAATAGTAATAAATAGATTCAGGTCTTAGTAGATGTTTACCAAAGTAATGCACAGGCTGTTAGATAGACTGAAATATACAGGTGGTGCCAATTTATTTATTCATTTAGTTGGAAACTATTTTAAGAAATATAATTTGTGAATCTGAATTGTCCCTATTGAAAATCTTTTTTGAAAAAACCCACTGAAGAATTATTGAGTAGGTGGGAAATTTTGGGATGGATTGAGATACCTCTGAGTTGCTTGTGAAGGTGACAAATTTTACTAGAACTTTTGTAGGTCTCTTTTCACCTCGATGTGTCATATGATACATTCATTCATTCAACAAACATTAATTTTGTTCCTACCATGTGTTAGTGCTACCCTTGGTTCAGTAGATGGCATATTGAGCAAGACAAAGGAAGTTCTGATCTTCATAGAACTTATTTTGCAATGGACGAAAACAGATAACAAATACAAACAGATAATAAGCATAAATAAGTTTTAGGAAGAAATTTAAAAGAATGTGGCAATAGCGAGTTCCTGGGAAGTGGGCTCATAGCTATTTTAGACACCTCTGTTAAGAATGGGATATTTGTCGACACAGTATTGACTTGAGCTCTGAATAATTAAGGACCGCTATTTCAAAGATCTGGGGCAGGAGAAGCAAGTGTAAGAGCCATGAAGGGGAAGGAGTTAGGTAGGTTCCAAGATGAAGGGCAAGTCACCCAGAGCCAACTGTGTGAAGAAGAGAGTAATAAAAGGTGAGAACATCAGGTTCTAGATCAATCAGTCATTGTATTATAGTGAGTTTGAATCTTATTTTTATTCATTGGGAAGCTATCGAAGCATTACAATAAGGGAAATAATATAAGCACTTTTTCATTTTGAAAAGGTTACTGTGTCTAATGTCTGGAAATTGGACTGTTAAGAAATAGAGGAAGAATCCAGGGGAACATTTAGATGGTGTTACAATACTTTTTGTCATAATGGTGAATAAATTGTGGCACCATTATGTCAATGTGAGATAATATTAATAAATATTATAAAAATATTTATGAAACACTTATTCTATACCTGATGATATACTAGATATTTTTATATAGTATCTCAATTAATCCTTAGAATGACTCTGTGAGCAAGACACTAAAATTAATTCCAAATTACAAATAAGCAAACTAGTCTAAAGAATGTAAGTAGTTGCCCAAAGCCCTTACAGACATATAAGGTAGAATAGCAGAAGAAAGGTCACCTTAACATTTATTCCTTCAGACATGAAAAAACCAAAGGTACATGCCACAGAGATGAAGATAAAGATGTGTCTGGCTTTCAAGACAAGAACATGAATGACATGAGTTAACGAATATAGGTAATTTAAAAATAATCCCAGATTATCTTAATTATTTATGTATTTATTTATATGAGATAGGGTCTCACTCTGTCACCCAGGCTGTGGAGCAATCACAGCTCATTATACCCTCAAACTCCTGGGCTCAAGTAATCCTCCCACATGATCCTCCCAAGTAGGTGGGACTACAAGCATGCACCATGGTGCCCAGATAACTTTTTGTTTGTTTGTTTGTAAAGACAGGATCTCACTATATTACCGAGGCTGGTCTCCAACTCCTGGCCTCAAGCAATCCTCCTGCGTTGGCCTCCCAATGTCCTGGGATTACTGGCATGGACCATCATGCCACGCCTCCCAGACTACTTTATCTTTAGGAGAGAAAGTTAATTTCAAAGTGTTAACAACAACAAAAAAAAACATGTAACTCTTCTGCTCATAACCTTCAGTGGCTTTCCAATCTTACAGAATAAAATCTTATAAAGAGTTGCCTAGGGCCAGGCATGGTGGCTGATACCTGTAATCCCAGCACTTTGGGAGGCTGAGGCAGGCACATCATGAGGTCACAAGATTGAGACCATCCTGGCCAACACAGTGAAACCCTGTCTCTACTAAAAATACAAAAGGCTGGGCATGGTGGCACACGCCTGTAGTCCCAGCTACTTGGGAGGCTGAGGTAGGAGAATCACTTGAGCCTGTAAGTGGAGGTTTCAGTGAGCCATGATGGAGCCACTGCACTCTAGCCTGGCAACAGAGCAAGACTCTGTCTCAAAAAAAAAGAAAAAAAAATAATAAGATTTGCCCAAACTGCCCTTTCACTTCTTTTCAGATCTTTCTTCCTAACACTTTAACCCGTGTCTGTGTCATTCTAGCTACACTGGTTTCCTTGCCCTTGTCAGTCCTGCAGACAATTCCCATCCAGAGCTTTTGCATGTACTGTTCTCTTTCTGGAAAGTTCTTTCCCTAGATATCTGTCTGATCCCTCATTTTACTCTGTTCTGCACTGCTTAGAAAGACCATATCTGACATCTCTCCTCCCCAGCGAGCTTAAGAATTCCCCTTTTAAATCTCTCTGTATTCCCTTACCCTGCTTTGTTTTCCTTCAGTGTGGTACATACATTTATGTTTTTATGGACTGTAGCTTACCACAAGACTGTAAGCTTGATTAAAACAGAGACCTTCTGTTTTGGTTATTGTTGTATCCTCATTGCCTAGACCAGTACCAGGGACATAGTAGACAGTCCATAAATGTCTTTGAATAAATGAATGAATGAAAGAACAGAGAGATGCTGCAAAATGAATCATTTAACGGACAGTCTTTCTGGAGCAGGGAAGAATAACTGAATGGTGGCTTCCCAAGTTGACCCCTTGGAGAGGTGGGAAGCCCAATCTAGTTGTAAGATGTTCTTGTACACCCCACTCTCATCTCCTCCCATTATTGGCTGGAAATCTAGAGGAGATCACCGCCTCATTCTCCCCAGACAATTGTCTTGACTTTAGTTCCTCACCTTGGTATTAACACTCCTATTTTTATTTTCTTATCCTTCCTTGATGCAAATTAAACAGATTTCTCTATTTTTCAAACTCTGCCAAATGCTGAATTTTGAAATTATGGCACATTAAAGGCAGTCAGTTGTTATCTGAGATTTCATAATGGCACTTGAACTTAATAACTGAGCCTCTAAATCTGTTCTTAGGTTTCCCCCCATATGACTGGTAAAAGTCTCTTCTGAAACCAATTCCTCATCACCATAAGAATAATACATTCTGTAATATGATGAACTGTAACCGAACTATAGTGTATTGAACTATAATATATTTTTATTTTTCCTAGAAGTTAATCCTGATGACCTTTGTTTATTTTTGTAATAAATACAAAGGAAAAAAACAAAAATAAACTACCTAAAGACAGGTAGGGAAAGAGATTGGAACATCTGCCCTATATACAGAAAGCTCTGTTACAGACAGAGATGACCCTAGGCAAAAGAGGTTTTCAAAGGATTCTTGGGTTTAATATTTTTTAAGTTGAATAAATTATAGGTAATAGTATGTCACAGAAATAAAATGTCCACTGATAGTGAAAGGTTTGGACTTTGCCCAGATGGCCTCATAATATTTTTCATTTATTCCACACATATCTAGTGACTATATATTAAGAATATATGTATTTTCTATTGACTTAACTGTATTCCATTATATTTTTTTAAGATAGAATACAAACAAAAATTATATTGCTCACTGTGTTAGACTGCTCAGGATGCCATAACAAAATGTCAAGACATATTGAAACTGGGTGGTTTAAACAATAGATATTTATTTTGTCGCAGTTGTGGAGGCTTGAAGTTTTAGATCTGGGTGTCAGCATGGTCAGTTTTGCTGAGGTCCCTCTCTCTAGCTTGTAAGCAGGTGCCAGCTCACTGGGTGCTCACATGACATCTTTTGTGTGCCTGCTTAATCAGAATAGGAAGGCAACTTGCATGCTAAGGCAGAGTTAGCATTTTCCATAAAGCTTGTAGTATTTCAGTAGCTCAATTAATCCATCCTACGGACAAACATCATTTTCTCCTTCAAACTGAATCCTTTAGGGAAGTAGGTTTTTTATTCATCAGTTTTCATAAAGAAGTGGCATGATTGATAATGAGAAATTAAACCCATTAACCATGAATGTGTTCAACGCTTCAGGCCCACACCTGTCTCATTCTCTCATCTAACAAATACATATGTATAAAATCTCTATCAAGCAAACCAGATGTTCTTCGACAGAAACTTCAAAATAATTATGAGGAGCTATGAACACCTGTCCTCAATACTTCGGTGTCATAGTTTCAAGGCCTAAAATTGTGTTGAATCCAATTCAAGCATTAAGGCTTTTTAAGCAAAATTTGGTGAAAGATGCCTTCATTCTTTGCTTTAAGATTGGCAAATGGCAAACAAAGGAGGCATTAAAAGAATTCAAACTCAAAGATGATTTTTCAACTCAGCTATCTTTAATAAACTACTTCCTCTTTAAGCCAATCACAACATTTGATTTGCTTTTCCCATTTCTCAAAGATCTGCCTCTTTAAAGCTTCTATAAATTCTGAGAAATAAGTAAATAAGAAAAAAGCATTACCACCCACTTATGCAATAATGAAACAGAAGAGTTATGGAGCATAGATTTTCAATGTTAAATGGAACACTTTGCTGAAGACCAACTGGCTTGAAAATGAGGCAAGTTTTAAAGAGAAGAGATTTTCTATTTCCTGTCCCTCGTTTAGTACATTGGAACCAGAATGAAACAGGGTTTTGAGTCAAGGAAATCCTGGGTAGGTAGAGATGGTAAGTAAAAGGAAAGCCTACCTCTTTGGGCTCTGGAAGATTACAGAGAGAGAAGGCTGACAGAAGTTTAGCATTAGATCAAAAGTGATAGACTGTAAACCATGTACCCTGATGTATTAGTCAGGTTTTCCACTGCTATGAACAATGGCCCAATATTGGGTAATTTGTAAGGAAAAGAGGTTTAATTGACTCACAGTTCCACATGGCTGGTAAGGCCTCAGGAAACTTACAATCATGGCAGAAGGGGAAGTTAACATGTCTTAAATGGCCACATGGGAGAGAGAAGAGAGAGGAAACCACCACTTAAAAACCATCGGATCTCGTGAGAACTCACTATGCTGAGAGTAGCATAGGGGGAACCACCTCCATAATCCAATCACTTTCCTTCTTTGACACGTGGGGACTACAGATCCCTCCCTGGACCCATGGAAATTACAATTTGAGATGAGATTTGGGTGGGGACACAGAGCCAAACCATATCACCTGATGTCACTGCTCTGAGGAATAAGTGGACAGAGACCCCAAGGATAGAGGCAGTTTTTCTTTCCTGGAACACTGACTTTTGTCTTATATTTTGAGTTCTTATATGCCTTTGCCTCAATACCTCCTTCCATCTGATTTAATCCTAAATACACACCACTATTTAACATATCTTATTTATATTTAGGTGCCAATCAAGGTGTGGCATTGAGATCTGAATAAGCCAGTAACTGATTAGTAAGTCACATGTAATATAACCAATTGCTCATGCCACTTTTATGATGCCATAGAACCGGTAGAAAATTCTAGCATCTGTTCCCAAAGTGCCACATCATTATTGAAGTTTCATGGGATTGTGGAAACATTATGAAATTTAAATAAAAACTGTTAAACAGAACTAGGTTCCTGTTATGCCTCAGCTTTTAATTAAATGGTTAGACAGAATAAGTAACACCTAAATCTCTGTTTCTTCTACAGTAGTAAGAGGATATTGTTAACTTTGCATGATTAATAAGATTAAAGATAATATATGTAAAGAGCTTGAACATGGTAGTCATTCAATAAATAGAAAAATTATTTTACATTTGCAGCAGCCTTGATATTATGTTATCAACCTAAACTTATACTCGTTTCATTTTATTTACATCCACGGACTGGGAACAGGAAGTTATCAGTAGAGTTTTAAAAATTCAATGGTTAGGAAGCATAAATACTTTATGCCATGATTTTATTAAAAATCATAGAAAAAAACACTTATAGCCAACTTATTCTAATAGCTAACATATTTTATGACACTGTCATTAACAATATATCATTATATTATAATAATTAAATTGAATTGGGTCTCACACAAGTTGGATTTTAAAAACAGTATTTTATAATAAAATCAGCTCACACAAGACCTTAATAATTCCTTTATATTAAGACTTCTTACTGTGAATTAAATGCTACCCTAGAGGATTAAAATAGTTGAGGGCTTTCCCCTGCACTAAGTTAAGCCACACTACTTAGAACCAAGTTATATAGTAACATTAATATTCAAAGGAATGAAAAAGACCTTGACTTTTAGTGTAATATTTTAATTTTAATGGCAGATATTCTTCAGTATGATACTAATTTTATTATTGCTGATAGTTGGGTTACTAAAAGATGATAATTTTTTAACTTTTAACTTAGGTTCAGGGTACCTGTGAAGGTTTGCTACCTAGGTAAACTCATGTCAAGGGGGTTGTCGTACAGATTATTTCATCACCTAGAAATTAATCACAGTACCCAATTCTCTTTTCTACTCCTCTCTCTCCTCCCAGCCCACACCCTCAAGTAGCCCAAATGGTCTGTTGTTTCCTTCTTTGTGTTTCTAAATTCTTATCATTTAGCTCAGACTTATAAGTGAGAACGTGAGATATTTGGTTTTCTGCTCCTGTGTTACTTTGCTAAGAATAATCGCCTCCGGCTCTATCCTTATCTGCAAAAGACATGATTGTGTTGCTGTTCATGACCGCATAGTATACCATCATGTATATGTACCACATTTTCTTTATCTAATCTGTCATTGATGGGTATTTAGGTTGATTTCATGCCTTTGTTATTGTAAATAGTGCTGCAGCAAACATTCATGTGCATGTGTCTTTATGGTAGAATGGTTTGTATTCCTCTGGATATATACCCAGTAATAGTATTGCTGGATCAAATGATAGTTCTGCTTTTAGCTCTTTGAGAAATAGCCATACAGCTTTCCACAATAGTTGAACTAATTTACACTCCTACCGACAGTGTATAAGCGTTCCCTTTTCTCTACAACCTTGCCAGCATCTGTTATTTTTTGACTTTTTCATCATAGCTATTAAAAAGACATGGTGTGAGATGTGTTTGGCAGTTCCTTGAAATATTAAGCATAGAATTATATGACCCAACAACAACCTTGAAGCATATATACCAAAAAGAACTGAGAACAGGGGACTCAAACACACTTGTGTTTTTGATTTGCATTTTTCTAATGATCAGTGATATTGAGCTATTTTTCATATGCTTTTGGCTACATGTATGCCTTCTTTTGAAAAGTGTCTGTTCATGTCTGTTGTCCACTTTTTAATGAGGTTCTTTGTTTTTCCCTTGTAAATTTGTTTAAATTCCTTATAGATGCTAGATATTAAACGTTTATCTAATGTACAGTTTGGAAATATATCTTCTTTCATTCTTTGTGTTATTTGTTTACTCTGTTGGTGGTTTCTTTTGCAGCACAGAAGCTCTTAAGTTTAATTGGATCCCACCTGTCAATTTTTGCTTTTGTTGTAATTGCTTTTCATGTCTTTGTCATAAAATCTTTGCCTGTTCCTATGTCCAGGATGATTGACTAGATTGTCTTCCAGGGTTTTTGCAGTTTTGGGTTTTACATATAAGTCTTTAATCCATCTTGAGTTGATTTTTATGTATGGTGTAAGGAAGGGGCCCAGCTGTATTCTTCTGCATATGGTTCGCCAGTTATCCCAGCGTCAGTTATCGAATCTGGAGTCTTTTTCCCATTGCTCGTTTTTGTCACCATTTTTGACAATCAGGTGGGCGTAGGTATGTAGCCTTATTTCTGGGCTCTCTATTCTGTTCCATTGTTCTATGTGTCTGTTTTTGTACAAATACCATCTTATGTTGGTTACTGTAACCCTGTAGTATAGTTTGAAGTCCAGTAATGTGATACCTCCAGCTTCATTATTTTTGCTTAGTCTTGCCCCTGCTATTTGGGCTCCTTAGGGGTTCCATATTAATTTTAAAATAGTTTTTTTTCTAGTTCTGTGAAGAATGTCATTGGTAGTTTGATAGGAATAGCATTGAATCTGTAAATTGCTTTTGGCAGTATGGTGATTTTAATGATATGGATTCTTTCTAACCATGAGCATGGAGGGATTTTCCATGTGTTTGTGTCTTTTCTGATTTCTTTCAGCAGCGTTTTGTAATCCTCACTGTAGAGTCTTATCCCTCCCTGGTTAGCTGTATTCCTAGGTATTTTATTCTTTTTGTGGCAACTGGGAATGAAATTGCCTTTCTGATTTGGCTCTCAGTTTGGCTGTTGTTGGTGTATAGGAATGCTAGTGACTTTTGTACGTTGATTTTTTATTCTGAAACTTTGCTGAAATTGTTTATCAGCTGAAGGAACTTTTAGGCTGAAACTATGGGGTTTTCTAGATATAGAATCATATCATCTGCAAACAGAGATGGTTTGACTTCCTGTCTTCCTATTTGGATGCCTTTATTTCTCTCTTGCCTGATTGCTCTGGTTAGGACTTCAAGTACTGTGTTGAATAGGAGTGGTGAGAAAGCACATCCTTTCTTGTGCCAGTTTACAGGGGAATGCTTCCAGCTTTTGCCCATTTTATATAATGTTGGCTGTGGGTTTGTCATAAATGACTCATTATTTCACACTATATTACTTTCAATACCTTGTTTGTTGAGAGTTTTTAAGATGAAGCAGTGTAAACTTTTATCAAAAGACTTTTCTGCATCTATTGAGATAATCAGGTGGATTTTGTCTTTAGTTCTGTTTACGTGATGAATTAATTTTATTGCTTTGGTTATGTTGAACTAACCTTGCATCCCAGGGATGAAGCCTACTTGATTTTCGTGGATTAGTTATATATAAATAACACACACACACACACACACACACACACACACATATATGTAATTGCATTTTACATTTTGGGGTACATGTGAAGAACATGTGGGATTGTTGCATAGGTACATACATGGCAATGTGGTTTGCTGCCTTCCTCCCCCATCACCTATATCTGGCATTTCTCCCCATGTTATCCCTCCCCAACTCCCCACCCCCTGCTGTCCCTTCCCTAGTTTCCCCCACACAGACCTCAGTGTGTGATGCTCTTGTCCCTGTGTCCATGTGTTCTCATATCTCAACATCTGCCTATGAGTGAGAACATGCGGTGTTTGATTTTCTGTTCTTGTGTCAGTTTGCTGAGAATGATGGTTTCCAGGTTCATCCATGTCCCTACAAAGGACACAAACTCATCGTTTTTGATGGCTGCATAGTATTCCGTGGTGTATATGTGCCACATTTTCCTTGTCTGGTCTATCATCAATGGGCATTTGGGTTGGTTCCAAGTCTTTGCTATTGTAAACAGTGCTGCAATTAACATTCATGTGCATGTGTTCTTATAATAGAACAATTTATAATCCTTTAGATATATACCCAGTAATGGGATTGCTGGGTCAAATGGAATTTCTATTTCCTGGTCCTTGAGGAATAGCCACACTGTCTTCCATAATGGTTGAACTAATTTACACTCCCACCAATAATGTAAAAGTATTCCTGTTTCTCCACATCCTCTCAAGCATCTGTTGTCTCCAGATTTTTTAATGATCACCATTCTAACTGGCGTGAGATGGCATCTCAATGTAGTTTTGATTTGCATTTCTCTAATGACCAGTGATGATGAGCATTTTTTCATATGTTTGTTGGCCTCATGTATGTCTTCTTTTGTAAAGGGTCTGTTCATATCCTTCGCCCACTTTTGAATGGGCTTGTTTGTTTTTTTCTTGTAAATCTGTTTTAGTTCTTTTAGATTCTGGATATTAACCCTTTGTCGGATGGGTAGATTGCCAAAATTTTTTCCCATTCTGTTGGTTGCCAGTTGTTTCTTTTGGTGTGCAGAAGCTCTGGAGTTTAATTAGATCTCATTTGTCTATTTTGGCTTTTGTTGCCAATGCTTTTGGAGTTTTAGTCATGAAAGTCATGAAGTCCTTGCCTATGCCTATGTTCTGAATGGTTTTGCCTAGATTTTCTTCTAGAGTTTTTATGGTGTTAGGTCTTACATTTAAGTCTTTAATCCATCTGGAGTTAATTTTAGTGTAAGGTGTCAGGAAGGGGTCCAGCTTCTGCTTTCTGCACATGGCTAGCCAGTTTTCCCAACACCATTTATTAAACAGGGAATTCTTTCCCCATTGCTTGTTTTTGTCAGGTTTGTCAAAGATCAGATGATTGTAGATGTGTGGCATTGCCTCCAAGGCCTCTGTTCTGTTCTACTGGTCTGTATCTCTGTTTTGATACCAGTACCATGCTGTTTTGATTACTGTAGCCTTGTAGTATAGTTTGAAGTCAGGTAGTGTGATGCCTCCAGCTTTGTTCTTTTTTCTTAGAATTGACTTGGCTATGTGGGTTCTCTTTTGGTTCCATATGAAGTTCAAAGTGGTTGTTTCCAGTTCTGTGAAGGTCAATGGTAGTTTGATGGGGATAGTGTTGAATTTTCACAATATTGATTCTTCCTAACCATCAGCATGGAATGTTTCTCAATCTGTTTGTGTCCTCTCTTACTTCCTTGAGCAGTGGTTTGTAGTTCTTCTTGAAGAGGTCCTTTACATTCTTTGTTACTTGTATTCCTAGATATTTTATTCTCTTTTTAGCATTGTGAATGGCAGTTCATTCTTGATTTGGCTCTCTTTAAGTCTGTTATTGTTGTATAGGAATGCTTGTAATTTTTGCACATTGATTTTGTATGCTGAGACTTTGCTGAAGTTGCTTGTCAGTTTCAGGAGATTTTGGGCTGAGACAATGGGGTATTCTAAATATACAATCATGTCATCTGCAAATAGAGACAATTTGACTTCCTCCTTTCCAATTTGTATACCCTTTATTTCTTTTTTTGCTGATTGCCCTGGCCAGAACTTCCATAACTACACTGAATAGGAGTGGTGAGAGGGCATCCTTGTCTTGTGTCAGTTTTCAAAGGGAATGCTTCCAGTATTTGCCTATTCAGTATGATATTGGCTGTAGGTTTTTTATAAACAGCTGTTATTATTTTGAGATACATTCCATTGATACCTAGTTTATTGAGAATTTTTAGCATAAAGGGCTGTTGAATTTTGTCAAAGGCCTTCTCTGCATCTATTGAGATAATCATGTGGTTTTTGTCTTTGATTCTGTTTATGTGATGGATTACATTTATAGATTTCCATATGTTGAACCAGCCTTGCATCCCCAGGATGAAGCCAACTTGATTGTGATGGATAAGCTTGATGTGCTGTTGCATTCGGTTTGCCAGTATTTTACTGAGGATTTTCACATCAATGTTCATCATGGATATTGACCTGAAATTTTCTTTTTTAGTTGTGTCTCTTCCAGGTTTTGTCTTGATTTCTATTTTTATTGCACTTTGGTCCAAGAGTGTGTTTAGTATGATTTTGGTTTTTTTGCATTTGCTGAGGTTTGTTTTATGTCCAATTATGTGGTCAGTTTCAGAGTACGTGTCATGTGGTAATGAGAATAATGTATATTGTATTGTTTGGTAGTGAGGAGTTCTGTAGAGGTCTGTTAGATCTACGTGGTCCAATGTTGAGTTCAGATCCTGAACTTTGTTAACTTTCTGGCTTGATGATCTATCTTAACTGTCAGTGGAGTGTTAAAGTCTCCTTGTATTATTAGGTGGAGTTCTCTTCATAAATCTCTAAGGACGTGCGTTATAAATTTGGCTACTCCTATGTTGGGTACATATATATTTAGGATAGTTAGGTTTCCTGTTGTATTAAACCCTTTATCATTATGTAATATGCTTCTTTTTTTTTTTTTCATCTTTGTTGGTTTGAGATCTGTTTTGTCCAATATTAGGATTGCAACCCCTACTTGTTTCTGTTTTCCATTTGCTTGGCAGATTTTCCTCCATCCCTCTATTTTGATCCTATTGATGTCATTACATGTGAGATATGTCTGTTAAACATACCATTGGATCTTGCTTGTTTATCTAGCTTGCCACTCTTCATTTTAAGTGGGGCATTTAGCCCATTTACATTAAGGGTTAATATTGGTATGTGGGGGATTTGATCCTGTCATTGTGTTGTTAGCTGGTTACCATGTTGGCTTGTTTGTGTAGTTGCTTTGTATTACAGTAACACTGGTTTATGTGTTTAAGTGTGCTTTTGTATTGGCTGGTAGCAGTCTTTCCTGTTTCATTCTGTTGCCCAAACTGGAGTGCAGTGGTGTGATTTCAGCTCACTGCAACCTCTGCCTCCCGGGTTTATGAGACTCTCATGCCTCAGCCTTCTAAGTAGCTGGGACTACAGGTGCACACCACTATGCTCAGCTGATTTTTGTATTTATAATAGAGACAAAGTTTTGCCCTGTTGGCCAGGCTGGTCTCAAACTCCTGACCTCAAGTGATCCACCCACCTCAGCTTTCCAAACTTTTGAGATTACAGGCAGAGTCATGGCACCCAGCCTAGTGCTCCTTTCTAGATCTCTTATAAGGCAGGTCTGATGATAACAAACTCCCTCAACATTTGCTTATCTGAAAAGGATCTTATTTCTCTTTTGCTTAGGAAGCTTAGTGTGGTTGTATATGAAATTCTTTGTTGAAGATTTTTTTTTTTAAAGAATGTTGAATATAGACCCCCCAATCTCCTCTGATTTGTATGGTTTCAGCTGAGAGGTCAGCTGTTACCCTGATGTTGTTCCTTTTTTAGGTGATCTGCCTTTCTTCTCCAGCTGCCTTTCACATTCTTTCTTTCATTTTGACCTTGAAAAATCTGATGATTATGCATCTTGGGATGATCTTTTTCTGTAGAATCTTGTAGGCATTCTCTTATTTCCTGAATTTGGCTGTTGGTCTCGAGCAAAGTTAGGGATGTTTTCGTGGATGAGATCCTGAAATACATTTTCCAAGTTGTTTGCTTTCTCTTCCTCTCTTCGGGGATGCCAGTGATTGGCCTCTTTATATAATCCCATAATTCTTAGAGGTATTGTTCATTTAAATTCTTTTTTCTGTATTTTTGTCTGTCTTATTTCATATAACCAGTCTTCGAGTTTGAGTTCTAAGATTCTTTCCTTAGCTTGATTTATTCTGCTATTAATACTTCTGATTGCATTGTGAAATTCTTATATTTGGTTATTTAGCTCCATCAGACCCATTAGATTCTTTGTTATACCAGCTATTTCATACTTCAGTTACTGTATCACTTTATTGTGATTCTTTTTTTTGCTTGGATTGGGTTTTGCCATCCTCCTGAATCTCAATGATCTTCATTTTTATTCATATTCTTAATTGTATTTCTGCCATTCCAGCCAGTTCAGCCTGGAGAGAGTTAAGAACTATTATTGGAGAACTGGTGCACTCATTTGGAGGACATGTGATACTCTGGCCTTTTGGGTTACTGGAGTTCTCTCATTGCTTCTTTCTCATGTCTGTGTGCGGGTGTTCCTTTAATTGCAATATAGATTGAGTACACTCAATAAACTTATCTTCTGGATGTTTTCACTGGGATGAGGCTTTGTGTGGGGTCTTTATTTGTAGCTGACTTCTTGTCTCTGGTTTTAGAGAGGGGTATGTTAGTGAGGTATTTTTGGTGTTGAAGCTTTGGGCTGTGATCCAGTAGGTGGGCACTTAGGCTTATTGGGCAGTGGGTAGACTTGCTTAGTTGTGTGGCTCCCCCTGTGTTTCCTTACAGTTGTGGCTATGTTCCCTCTCAATGCTCTGTAAGTGTGCATTCCTCTCCCCATTGAGTGCTGGCTGTAGATCACAGCTTGGCACTCCTGGGCTGCCCACTGTAGCTCTGTAGCAATCTCAGTGTTTATGTTCCTTCCCCCAACTTGGAGGCAGCAAAAGAAGGGACCTTAGTAGTCACTGTGGCCATGGGATTTTTGCTTATCTCCTCAGTGCTCCACCTCAGAGAGATTTAGGTCAGCAGTCAGTGAACTTAGCCCAGGATGGAGGGTCTGTGCTGTGAGCCCAAGCCAGGGATTTCTTGTGTGGTGACAAGCAGTGGGATGATGGGGTGGGACATGTGGGAGATGAACTGGCCCCCTCTCCTTGGGTCGATTACAGCTTGTTGGAGTATGGATATAGCACTTAGAATCTTTGTTCCTTCATTATTCTGAAGGTAGCAAGGGCAGTTCCATTGTAGAAGTAGTGAAAAAGATGCTTTCGATTTCCCCCAGAGGCGACATCCAGGCAGTTGCCAAGTTGCTATTGACTGGATACCTCTGGCAAGAGGTGGCTGGAGGCCCAGGCATGAAGGACCTGCCCAGTGAGGAGATATGGGAACAGGCACCCATGTAATAGTCTGGCCACTTTTCCAAAGGGCTGCTGCGACATGTTGTGGGCTTGCTCTAGCCCCTAGTCACCTTAAATTTTCTAGTACCTGGAGGCATCACTAGTGAAGCCTGCAACACAGCAAAGATGGCAGCCTGGCCCTTCCCCTGGGAGCTCCACCCCAGGGAGGTATGGACCTGCTGCTGTTCCTAATGCACTATAAGGCTGGAAATCACAGTGGGGAGGTTCTGCCCAGTGAGAAGGAATGGGATCAGGGACCCAATTAAGAAAGTAGTCTGGCCACGTTTTTGTAGAGCAACTGTGCTGTGCTGGGGGTCTGCTTCAGTACCTGGTCACTTCAGACACTCCAAAGCCCGATGGCACCAGCATAGTTAAGTCACTCAAACAGCAAAGATGGCAGCCAGCCCCTCCCTTGGGAGCTCTGTACCAAGGAGGTTTCCAATCTCTATGGCTGGAGTGCACTGGTGGGGGTGGAGGTCCTGCCCAGTGAGGAGGAATGGGGTTGGTGACTCACTTTACAAAGCAGTCTGGCTACATCTTCCCAGGGCAGTTGTGCTGTGCTCAGGGACTGCCTCCACCCCCAGTCAGCTCAGATTCTTCAAAGCCCAAAGACTGAAAAGGCTAAGTTGCCCAAACAGCAAAGATGGTGGGCTGCCCCTCACTCCAGGAGCTCCATCCAGGGAGGTGCAACATTATTACCATTGGCTGGCTGAAATTCCACACTAGTAGGTCTTATCCTGTGAGGTGTTGTGGAAGTGGGGCCAACAGGTTATCACTGCTCAGCCCCCTAGATTCAGCCTGTTTCCTAGGGGTATGTACAACAGTCTAACATCCTACTTTGCCAGAGTTACAGCTATGCTTGCTGGGAATCTCAGAGAGCTTCGGTATCTAAGGCTCCTGGGTTTCTGTGCATGTCTGAGCGGCTGCTCTGACAAGACTCTAAGTAGCCTTGTGTGTCAGACTGGTGGAGTGGGTTCACGAGGTGGTCTCCTGACTCAAGGGTTGCAAAGATCTGTGAGAGAGGCATGGGTTCCTGGGGTCAAACATTCATTCACCACTTGCCTGGCTGGGAGAAGTTCCCTTGGCGACATGTCATTCCCAGGTGGGTCATCATCCTGCCTTGCTTTTCTCCATTCTCCATGGGTTGTTTCCTTCATTAGTCCCACTATGAGTAGCTGATGTTTCAGTTGAAGGTGCTGTATTACTCACCCCTTCCATTCCTCTTAATGAGAGCCATGCACACTAGCTGCTTCTAGTCCTGATAAATTTTTAAAAGGTTCAAGACTGGAGCATACTCTTACAGTATTGTATAGAGCTTACTTTTATATCTTTGCCTAGCACATAGCATTAGATATATTCTAGGTGTCTGAAAAAGCTTTGCTAAGTTCAATCACTACAGGAGCCTAAACTGGACATTTAGAGGAACTGCCTAGCAATATTAAGTAATTTGGTGAAAATACAGCCAGTTAAGGACAGATATGTTTCTCCAAAGCATCACCCTATTTGAAGATGATAATTTACAGCAAAACAAAGGCTAATGATGATAGGTATGTTACATTTAATGTCTTAAATTCTTACCACAATCCTAACAAGTCTGATATCACTACTATATACAAGAGTAAAGAAACAATGCTTAGTCATTAAAAAAAAAAAAAAAAAATAGTGGGCAAATTGGGAAGTGGGATTTTAGCCCAAACTTGCCTGTCTCCAGATTCTGTATTCTTTTACTCTGTGTTTTTATAGTCTTATTAATTGGGAGACTAAACAAATCTGAAGAAACTTAAACCTAGTATACATTGGATATATTTATTTGCCATTAGTTGTATATTTTATTTCTGTGGGAAACACAATAACAACACAGGGTAGACAGTTATTTAATTACTTGATCTAAAAGGATCTTCAAAATTGTAATTCATTTCCTCATTTGGTGAGAAAACCAAGATAGATTTATAGAAGTGAATTAAAATTTTGTGCTTAATAAATGATAGAGCTAATGTTTTCGTCCAATCTTCTGGCTCCAAGTTCAATATTTTTCCTAGATGCTAGATGATTTGGAAATAGAATATTTAAAAATTATCCTCATATGAATAAAATTAATTTTTGTCACTTTGGGTCTTCACATTGAAGTACCCTCTGTTTGCATGTTCATCAATTGTTATACATAAATTGACTTCTGATGATTTAAAGGATTTTATCTTAAACAGAGCTACATTTTTCTTTTGCTTGAATTTGCAATTTTATCTATGAAATATAGCAAATATATAGAAACATATAGAAAAATTATAAGCAATTTCTGTGTACTTACCACAGAGAATAAATAAATACTAATATATCTGTGTTGATTCTTGCTGGTAAGACTGAGTAAACTGTCACAGAATTAAAACCACACCTTAGCATTTTAACTTTCCTTCCTACCCAACTGGGATCAGTATCCTAAAACTGATATGCAATTCCAATTCATACCACGTCATGCAATTTATAGTGACGTTTAGGTCAATGACAGACTGCAAGTATGATGGTGGTCCCATAAGATTATAATGCAGCTGAAAAATTCCTATCACCTAGTGATGTTTTAGCCGTAGTCATTGTAATGTCTCAGCACAATTCATTACTCACATCTTTGTGGTGATGCTATTGTAAACAAACCTACTGTGCTGCCAGTTGTATGAAAGTATAACACATAGTATTATACTTAATACTTAATATAATACATAATATTTGATAATGATAACATGACTATGTTACTGGTTTATGTATTTACTATACATAAACATATATATATAATAATGTATATCTATCATTATTTTAAAGCGTGCTCCTACTTATTTAAAAAATGTTAACTGTAAAATAGCCTAGGCAGGTCCTATAGGTGGTATTCCAGAAGAAGGCATTATTATCAGAGACGATGACAGCTCTGTGAGTGTTATTTCCCCTGAAGACCTTCCAGTAATACAAGAAGTGGGATGGAAAACAGTGATATTGATAATCTTGATCCTGTGTAGTTTTGGGCTAATTTGTGTACTTGTATCTTAGTTTTTGACAAAAAATATTCAAAAAATGTTAAAAATAGAGAAAAGTTGGGCAGGCTCAGTGACTCATGCCTGCAATCCTAATGTTTTGAGAGGCTGAATCTAGAGGATTATTTGAGCCCAAGAGTTCAAGACTAGTCTAGACACATAGGAGACCTCCATCTCTACAAAATAAATATTTGAAAAATTAGCCAGGCATAGTGGCATGCACCTGTAGTCCTGTTTACTCAGGAGGATGAGACAGCAGGATGTCACAGTGAATTTGTGATCACACCACTGCATTCTATCCTGGCAATAGAGCAAGTCCCTGTCTTTAAAAAATAATAATAATAAAATAAAAAAAATAAAAAAGCAAATATTTTGATACAGCTGGACAATGTGTTTGTGTTTTAAGATAAATGTTATTACAAGAGTCAAAATTTAAAAAGTAGAAAATTTATAAAGTCAAAAGTTACAGTAAACTAAGGTTAATTTATCATTAAAGAAAGAAAAAATTTTTTACAAATTCAGTGTAGCCTAACTGTACATTGATTATAAAGTCTACAGAACATTTGCTAATACAGTATACTCAAAAATGTTCTTGCTTCTTCATGTGATTTACTTCAATCAACTACAAATTACAAAAATCAATTATTTTCTAGAAATGCATCTTTCTCTATAGGTAATTTTGTATATGTTGAGCACCTTAGACTTCTGTGAGAACATGTCCACAGTCTTTTACCTACAGTTTCAGTTGAATGATCATTTGAGTGCCATCATCATCCTTTGAGAGGTCTTTTAAAAATGCATGACAGTCACACCCTTGATTTGATCTTCACACTGAGACTGTTTTTTATTTGTTTGTTTGCTTGTTTTTGGTAATACCCTGGATTTAACCTATTTCCTAAGGTTGTGTTTTAATGGCCACATTTTTTATTGAAAAAAATAAAATAATTTTTTTTCTAAAATTTCTTGGCTTTCTACAGGCTTTCTAAATTACAACCTAAACTTATTTCTGAACTTATTTTTTTTTATTGGTGAGTGGCTGGGGGATAATCTGTCAAATGCACTAGTAATTACAAGTCTATACTTCCAATATTTTTTTTGAAATCTTCTTGCATAATTCTAGGAGTTCACTAGGTAAAATTATTTGCCTTATAGACTACCAAAAATTAATTACACCAAAATATGTAGCCACTTCACAGCATAAGCCTTATTTTTCTAGCCTTCTTTAAAAAGTTTACTCATCCCCACCACCTAGTCCCCAAACAAATTCAACATATTTTAGGTTTTGGTTAGGGCAGCACTACATTTGTAGATACCAGTTGCTGTATTGGTTAGCCAATGTCACAATAATGCTACATAAAATCATCTCAAAACTCAGTGGCTTAAAATGATTATTTATTTTTAATCACATGTCTGAGATCAGCTAGGAGCTAGCTGATCTAGGTTGATTTAGGCTGGTCTTGGCTCTCACCTGCAGGTTGAGTACCTGTCTGCTCCTCACTCACATCTCTTATTTTTCTGGGCTAGTGGGCCAGCTATAGTGGGTTCTTGTGGTGGTGATGGGAGAAGCATAAAAGATATGTTTCAACTCTGTACTTGTATCACATCTGTTAGCATTCACTGGACACAGCAAGTCACAGGGCTAAGCCCAAAGTCAAAAAATAAGAAATTAACACTCCATCACTAGTGACAGGAGCTGCAGATTCCATAGGACTTGAATGGATCTGAGCGGTGAGAGTGGGTGGAAGAACCAAATATTGGAGCCAATAATTCAAAATTCACAGTAATCTAATGCAGCAGAAAGTAAAATCAGGTCACACATTAAAAACAGACCAGCAAAAGTATTCTAATGTTTTCAGATCCCAAGTTCATGATTAGGGTACAGCTCGGTAAAGAAGTTAATGTCTAGGTGAACATGGGTCATAGCAGAACTTATGACAACTGAATTGCTTTCTTTCAGCCAAGTCTTATGTCTAAAAAGTCAGATGGCATACAGAGTCATCAGGAAAGGGATGCTAACTATCTCATTTGGGCCAGGTTTACTTCTGAATCCCAATACAATGACAAATTATGAGAGGAGCATGTATGTTAGAATCAGGCATTGATGCTGTCCCATTATCACTTTCAATGTTTCTGGCCTAAACAATTTGCTTTGTAAAGGAGTTTCACATTATCTATTAAAGTTCTTTTTTTTTTAGGAAAATTATAATTTATTTCTACTGAAGATTAAAGGTATATATTTTAAACTCTGGGAAATCAACATTTTTTTTAATGAGGGACAAATAAAAAGCAAATAGTGAAGATAAGGTAGAATAATAATATTCAACTAATTTCAAAAAAGAATAAGAAAAATATCAAAGAAGAAATTGAATAAATAGAAAACAGCTGGCAAGATGGCACATTTTAAGCAAAGCATCAATAATTACACCAAGAAAAAAGTCTAAATATAGTTATTAAAAGATAGAGTTTTTCATACTGGATTTAAAAAACAAGGCCCTAATTATGTACTTTATGAGAAATTTACTTTAAATGTCAAAATATATATGTGGTAGAAGTAGAAGGATTTTAAAAAGTTATAAAATATAAACACACAACACATATGAAAACAGCTATATTTTTATCAAAGTGGACTTCAAAACAATATTAATGAGACAGAGAAATACTACATAAAAAGAGAAGACATTTATCAAGAAGTCCTGACATTTTTAAATGTGCATGGACTTTACAACACAGCATCAAAACATACGAGGCAAAAACGAATAAAATTTATACAAAAAATTTATAATTTTAGATAACATTTCTCTGGTTATTGATAAATGAACAGAAAATCAGTGAGCATATGGAGGACTTAAATGCTATCAAGGAACGTAACCTATTTAATATTTATATACCATTCACCAGTCAAGGGAATATACAGTCTTTCCAGGAAGAATGAAGTAGTCACCAAACTAAAGCCTATCTGGCCCATACAACAAAATTTAACAAATTGAAAAGAATTTAATGATGCAAAGTATGTTCTAGCCAATGAAGATGTTAACTCAAAAGCCAATACCAAAATAATGTTTGTAGAGACACAAAAAATCCTTCAAAAAAATCAGTAAATTCAGGAGCTGGTTTTTCAAAAAGGTCAACAAAATAACAGACCACTAGCCAGATTAATAAAAAGAAAGAGAGAAGAATCAAATAGATGCAATAAAAAACGATAAAGGGGATATCACCACAGATTCCACAGAAATTCAAACCATCATTCAGAGATTATTACAAACGTCTCTACGCACATTAACTAGTAAACCTGGAAGAAATGGATAAATTCCTGGACACTTGCATCCTCCCAAGCCTAAACCAGGAAGAAGTCAAAACCCTCAATAGACCAATAACAAGGTCTGAAGTGGAGGCAGCAATTAAGAGCCTACCACCCTAAAAAAGCCCAAATCCAGATGGGTTCACAACCGAATTCTACCAGACATACAAAGAGGAGCTGGTACCACTCCTTCTGAAACTATTCCAAACAATCCAAAAAGACCTTCCCATATCATTTTATGAGACCAACATCATCCTGATACCAAAACCTGGCAGAGACTCAGCAAGAAAAGAAAACTTCAGGCCAATATCCATGATGAACATAGATGCAAAAATCTTCAATAAAATACTGGCAAACCGATTGCAACAGCACATCAAAAAGCTTATCCACCATGATCAAGTAGGATTCATCCTGGGAATGCAAGGCTGGTTCAACATATGCAAGTCTATAAACATAATTCACCACATAAACAGAACCAAAGACAAAAACCACATGATTATCTCAATTGATGCAGAGAAGGCCTTTGACAAAATTCAACAGCCCTTTATGCTAAAAACTCTCAAGAAACTAGGTATTGATGGAACGTATCTCAAAACAATAAAAGCTATTTACGACAACAACAGCCAATATCATACTGAATGGCAAAAACTGGAAGCATTCCCTTTGAAATCTGGTACTAGACAAGTATGCCCTCTCTCACCACTCCTATTCAATATAGTACTGGAAGTTCTAGCTAGAGCAATCAGGCAAGAAAAAGAAATAAAGTGTATTCAGATAGGAAAGGAGGAAGTCAAATTGTCTCTATTTGCAGATGACATGATTGTACATCTAGAAGACCCCATAGTCTCAGCCCAAAAGCTCCTGAAACTGATAAGCAACTTCAGCAAAGTCTCAGCATACAAAATCAATGTGCAAAAATCACAAGCATTCCTATACACCAATAACAGACTTAAAGAGAGCCAAATCAAGAATGAACTGCCATTCACAATTGCTACAAAGAGAATAAAATACCTAGGAATACAACTAACAAGGAATGTAAGGGACCTCTTCAAGGAGAACTACAAACCACTGCTCAACGAAATAAGAGAGGACACAAACAGATGGAGAAACATTCCATGTTCATGGTTAGGAAGAATCAATATCATGAAAATGGCCATACTGCCCAAAGTAATTTACAGATTCAACACTATCCCCATCAAGCTACCAATGACCTTCTTCGCAGAACTGGAAAAACCACCTTAAACCTCATATGGAACCAAAGAGAGCCCGCATAGCCAAGTCAATTATAAGCAAAAAGAACAAAGCTGGAGGCATCACACTACCTTACTTCAAACTATACTACAAGGCTACAGTAATCAAAACAGCATGGTACTGGTACCAAAACAGAGATATAGACCAATGGAACAGAACAGAGGCCTCAGAGGCAACACAACACGTCTACAACCATCCGACCTTTGACAAACCTGACAAAAACAAGCAATAGGGAAAGGATTCCCCTGTTTAATAAATGGTGTTGGGAAAACTGGCTAGCCATGGGCAGAAAGCAGAAACTGGACCCCTTCCTGACACCTTACACTAAAATTAACTCCAGATGGATTAAAGACTTAAACATGAGACCTAACACCATAAAAACATTAGAAGAAAATCTAGGCAAAACCATTCAGGACATAGGCATAGGCAAGGACTTCATGACTAAAACACCAAAAGCATTGGCAACAAAAGCCAAAATAGACAAATAGGACCTAATCAAACTTCACAGCTTCTGCACAGCAAAAGAAACAGTCATTAGAGTGAATTGGCAACCAACAGAATTGGAAAAAACTTTTGCAGTCTACTCATCTGACAAAGGGCTGATATCCAGAATCTGAAAGAACTAAAACAGATTTACAAGAAAAAAACAAACAAGCTCATTTAAAAGTGGGCAAAGGATATAAACAGATGCCTTACAAAATAAGACATACATGAGGCCAACAAACATATGAAAAAATGCTCATCATCACTGGTCAGTAGAGAAATGCAAATCAAAACTACGTTGAGATACCATCTCACACCAGTTACAATGGTGATCATTAAAAAATCTGTAGACAACAGATGCTGGAGAGGATCTGGAGAATAGGATCACTTTTACACTGTTGGTGGGAGTGTAAATTAGTTCAACTATTGTGGAAGACAGTGTGGCGATTCCTCAAGGACCTAGAAATAGAAATTCCATTTGACCCAGCAATCCCATTACTGGGTATATATCAAAGGATTATAAATTGTTCTATTATAAGGACACATGCACACGAATGTTCATTGCAGCACTGTTTACAATAGCAAGACATGGAACCAACCCAAATGCCCATTGATGATAGACTGTACAGGGAAAATGTGGCACATATACACCATGGAATATTATGCAGCCATCAAAAACGATGAGTTCGTGTCCTTTGTAGGGACATGGATGAACCTGGAAACCATCATTTTCAGCAAACTGACACAAGAACAGAAAATCAAACACCGCATGTTCTCACTCATAGGCGGGTGTTGAACAATGAGAAAACATGGACACAGGGAGGGGGAGCATCACACACTGGGGTCTGTAAGGGGAAATAGGGGAGGGACAGTAGGGGGTGGGGAGTTGGGGAGAGATAGCATGGGGAGAAATGCCAGATATAAGTGATGGGGAGTAAGGCAGCAAATCACACCGCCATGTGTGTACCTATGCAACAATCTTGCATGTTCTTCACATGTACCCCAAAACCTAAAATGCAATTAAAAAAAAGAAAAAAAAGAAATTATTTATAAGAAGAAATAGAAAGCACAAGAACATAGAATTAATATATATATAATATATAACATATATATATTTTAGTAGAGTATATTACACACACACACACACACACACACACACACACACACACATATATATATATATATATATATATTTTTTTTTTTTTTAGATAGAGTCTCATTCTATCACCCAGGCTGGAGTGCAGTGGGGCAATCTCAGCTCACTGCAGCCTCCACCTCCTAGGCTAAAGCAACCCTTCCACCTCAGCTTCCCAAGTAGCCAGGATTACTGGCATGCCCCACCACACACAGATAATTTTTGTATTTTTATTAGAGATTGGGTTTTCCCATGTTGGCCAGGCTTCTCTCGAACTCCTTAGCTCAGGCAGTCTGCCTGCTTTGGCCTCCCAAAGTGCTGGAATTACAGGTGGGAGCCACCATGCCTGGCACAAAAATAGATTTTTTAAATTTAATGAAATTAAAATACACATTAGAATTTATGGGGCGCAGCTAAAGTAGTGTTGACAAACACATAGAACTCACACATATTGCAAATGGGAATGCAAATAGTATAGTCATTTTGGTAAACAGTTGGGTAGTTTCCTACAAAGTTAAACATAAACTTACTATGAGACCCAGCAGTCACGTTCCAGTTATTTACCCAAGAGAAACAAAAATGCTGACATATAATAATGTACCTAAGTTTGTCTTAAAAACTGTTAATGAGATTCTTTAATGTCTAATTGCTACCATGAGTTTTTAGTGAGAGCTGTTTAAATAATTAAAGTATGTTTAGGAATCAGAATTTGGGACTTGGATCATTCATATTTCTATGTATTTGGAGAATATCTGAAATTGTTTGCTAAAAATAATATTGTTCTGACCATGAAACCTTTCTCCCAACAGAGATATGATGGCTTTCTATTAAATCATCACTTAGTTTTGTAGTTATCAATTTTATCCACATTTTGACCAATCCTTAAAGTATATAGAACTCTGCCTAACTATTAATATTAGCACTGTGCCACATTATTGCAAGGAAAATATACAATTTTCTATGGCTTGAGAGAGAAAAGTAATGTTAATAAAAACAGTTCTTAAAAGTATGCCGTTCAAAACTTTGTAATTTGAGACAACTATTGAGAAGAGTTCCACAGAAATTAGATTTACCATTTATTTTTAACGTGGTGTGATTTCAACTTCATTAGACTTGTTTTATCAAGTGTCAGCTCTAAATATGGGGAAGTATACTTAAATACATATATAAATTCTAATATGTCCTAAATACCACCTTTCTACATACATGTGGTAGACAAACCATCAAGTTTGATAATAAATGGTTTTGGACTAGGTTAGATGTTTTTCACTCATCATCTAGAATGAAGTTGAACATCCCTCTCTTATGTCACCTCTATATTAACATTAGGATTAACTTTTTAAAAATAAAAATTTAGTCTTCTAATGGAAAAATCTCCTTTTAAATAACAAATATTTGTTCCGTGATTCCTATTCATATACTAAACTTAGGTGAGCCAAATTCAACTTCCAAAAATAGTCTGTACTTTCAGATTCGTAGAAAGTGCTATGACATAATTCCTTATACTGATGTTTTGAATCAATAAATCTTGACCTCCTACTAAAATTGGTATTGAATTATTATAAAATGTGTGAAATGAGTACCTACTGAATACTTAGTCCTTGGTTTTTCTCACTAGCAATAAAGTTGTTGAACACTACATAACCAAAACCAGAATTCCTTCTCTATTTATGGTTATACATGTAATTCATTAAGAAAAAAATATTGTCTTCTTTTATAATTTATGAACACATAAATAAAGATCAGAGACCCTTTGTGAAATAAGCCATTTCCAAAAATTTATGCATTGATACAATCTCGCCCTACAACTGTTTACAAGTGGTTTATTCAGGCTGAAATTAATTATGTATGCTGATATCATACTCCATGATTTCACAAGGACCCTGATAAGTGCAAATGCAGTAAAATGTTAAATAAATTATGTTCCCTCCTTCAAAATATACTGATTTTGGAATGCAGTTCACCGATATCTACAAATATTGACTATGTACTAGTTACCAAAAGTGATGGTATAATGATGACATTTTTTAAATGATGCTGCAGATATGAATCATTACATGTATCATAAATAATAACATAATATATATATTTCTGGCAGCTCTATTTTCTGGGTTCCAGTTGAACTCTGGGAAGGAAATATAAAGTTTATGATATTTAATCATAAGTTAATCATAAGATAACCCATAGAAATGTATTTGCCAAGCAATAAACCATTACTGTAATGACTAAATATTGAATTTTTAAATGTTTAATGAGATGAATCTTGCTGATGTTATTTTAATTTATATAAAGTGTCATATCCAATGCATGGTGAAAATAATATTTTCTTTCTTATGAAGCATATACTCTGATAGCACTTTGGGGCTGAGCAAGGTTTTGAAATTTTTAAATTAATGCCTCACCAAACAGAACTTCTTTTTCCTAAAAAGCCTTGGTAGAAAGCAATGATAACTTCACCATTTGATAACTCTGCTTATGCCTAGCATTCAATATGCCTCTACATGAAGGGTCATACGGATGCTAGACACATTGGCTCATACTCCCGTATCTCTGGTCTCAATTCTAGGTGTATGCTGGAGAGCAGGAGCAGAAGATGGCAACCAGAACACCAGAAATTGATGTAAGTAACCACTGCATATAGAAGTAAGAAAGTCTTTTGAATGTTCATCCAAAGCAGGATATTCAGACTATTCATGTTCACTTTGGATATCAAAGCAGGACAGGGAACAAGGGGTGAAGAAAGGTTATACACTGAGGGTTTCAGCATATATAAATGAGAAAAGTAAGCTCTAGCCAATAGAATTGTATCAAACCTAAAGATGCCAACATTTTCCATAAAATTACACTCACAGATTCACTGTCTGATTAGTAGGAATAAAAATGTATATGTACTGGTTATTTCTGAGGATAACATTTACATTTTAGGAAGTAGAATGTGAATTAAAGCTAAAAATCTACCAAAACAGTTTTTAAAACTCTTTAGAATGTATACTTTTTTGTACCTTGACAATTCCTTAAGAGTTCTCTTGGATTACTAATCAGATACAGAAGAAAGTCATTGGTTTTTATATTGAAATTATAGTAAAAACTAGAATATGAAATATGAAAGAACAAAAATACATATTTTGCAATTCACAATCATGTATTTTTATTCTGAATGGATTTTAGTGACTTGAAAAATAGCAAATACGTAAATATTTAAGTAATAATTCTTCAGAGAATTTAACCACCACCTTCATATAGATTCACAATTGGGAAAAGTCAGCAGGTCGTTCATCAGCAGGTGATATTTCAAGGTTTGGCTGTGTCTCAGAATCATCACCTGCTCTGTATACTATCTAGGCAAAATTATTCCTCTCATTTTCCATTGCTTTTTTAAAGTAGCAGGAAAAGCTGAATAGAAATTTAATTTGTCTTTTGTGTTTAATTGACTTCCTGAGATCTCCAGATTTCCTCATGTCGGAGCTGTATAATAATGGAAATTTGTATTTTTAAAAATTATCAAAATGCATAAAAATAATTCTAATTTTAAGTGAGTTTTTTTAGAATATTTAAATTTACTGTAAAACACCTTTTGTTAGATAGACTTTATCTAATTGATATGCTTTTTTCTACTGAAAAACAATATTTTCATATTTGGCTGTTAACCTTTTGTCCTTTAAAAAATACAATGCTCATCTAGTAGATGAGCATTTTTTAATGCTTCCCCATGGATAGCTGTGTTCATATTCCTACTAAGAACATAATTCAGATGTCCTTTATCCACAACTTAACACATTTCACCTTTTCTAGAAAAGGAGTTTAGCACCTTCATACTTCTGGGAAATTTTCTTAATTCAAGGAGAAATCCAGATGGCTTTTATGAGGGTAAAATAACAATGACTACATGTTTAAGTTTCTTGGCCAGAGATTACATAAAATAATAAATTTTTTTTTAATTGGATAATAAAAGCATGAGGAGCTGGAAACCATCATTCTCAGCAAACTGACACAAGAACAGAAAATCAAACACTGCATGTTCTCACTCATAGGCAGGTGTTGAACAATGCGAACACATGGACACAGGGAGGGGGAGTATCACACACTGGGGTCTGTCGGGGGAGAAAAAGGGGAGGGATAGTGGGGGGTGGGGAGTTGGGGAGGGATAGCATGGAGAGAAATGCCAGATATAGGTGATGGGGAGGAAGGCAGCAAATCACACTGCCATGTGTGTACCTATGCAACAATCTTCCATGTTCTTCACATGTACCCCCAAACCTAAAATGCAATAAAAAAAAAAAAAAGAAAAAAAAAAGGGCACACATACATGGAGACATGCACGGGAATAGTTAGTACTAGAGTTTCCTTTAGGGATGGCTCTTTGCTCAGGGGAAACAGTAATTTTGGGGGTCTGGAAGGTTTAGTTCTTAGGAATAGAGTGCTTAGAAACAAGGAAAAAGATACAAGCAAATTTCTCCTTATTTGAAATTAAAAGAATTTTGGAGATAGAGGAAAAGCAGGAAAGACTGAACTGAACTGGTAATGATAAGAAGCTAGCAATACAGCATAGACCTTAGGCCCATTAATAAACCACACTAACATTTGGCCAGGGAAAACTTTTTAGGAACTTGGTAGTCAAAGTAATTCAATATTAGAAATTTTAACTTTTAAATCAATTACTGGTATACTTATATGTCTTTTTTCTTATTCAAATTTTAAGCAAAGAGTGATATATTACTAATAATAATTACTTTTGTTGAGCATAGACTATGAACCAGGTGCTAGACTAGGCACTTTATTGTCTCATTTGTTAATACAAAGCCTCGTTAATCAGTGTACTTATTATTCCTTTTTAGACAAAGAGATTAAGTAAAGACTTGGTGGTGGTCCTGCAGAGAATAAAGGGACAGGAAATAAAATAATATGAATTACTCCAAAGTCACCCATCTGTAGTCATTTATGCAGAGGTATCAGCACAGTGGGAGGCAGATCGTGATGCAGAAATCCCAGGTTGTTATCAGACATCAGAAACATAGATGAAGTGTGGTACTGACTCAAGAATGATCATAAAATATCCTTATTTTCCTACCAAAAACCTAGAAAGAGATGATCCTTAAAAAGTGAAAGTGGAAATGGACAATATCTAAGACAAACTGTAATACTGTTTTAAATGTAAAATAGTAAGGTCTAACTAACAGGACTTCACAGGGATTAAGTTCATTCTTTTAAAAATATATCACATTTTCTTCTGATTTCTAAAGCAATGATTCAGACAGTGCATTAAAAATTGTGTGGAAGTGACCAAGGTAACTCTGTCCCCTTTGAGGGCAATTAGGATATTTATCAGTGATAGAAGCTGAAGCTGAAAATGACATGTACCAAGACTGACATTGTTTTGTTGTCTTTGTTGTGTATTGTTATTGCTAGTGCTAAACTTTTTGCTGTGTGTTTCTATTAATAAATAAACCAGGGTTCAAATCACACTACTGACATTTCAGTTTGCTAACTTCAGGCAAGATTTTTCATAAGGTTGTACTTAAAGCATGTCATTTGTAAAGTATGGTTTGAGACTCCGACGAGAATTGAAAAAATAGAATGTACGTAAGTAAAGTGCTGAGAGCATTGTAGGCATTCAAGAAATAGCAACTCTTTTCTAGCTCCCGGTTTCCATGTTTTCTCGTCTGTTATGAAGATTAAATGTGCAAAAGAACCTTTTGTAAAGCACTTCACTTTAATAAATAATGCTGTGCTTAAGAAATGCCAGTTCACTTTCTCTTTCTCTGTAGCATTAGTAATCTAAATGACCATTCAAGTGACTGTAGCACAAAAGGACGATCCAGACTGATAGTCAGTCAGGAGGAGAGTAGCACTAACCTGGAAGGAAAACCTTAAATTAAAAGACTGGTGAATAGTTAGTTTAGGTTCATGGCATTTTTTTCAAAAGAACAAAAGACTATAGCTAAAGGCAATTACCCTATTATCACTATGCCTCAGCCTTACTAATAACCTTCCCAAAGGCAAAAATTGTCTAAAAAATTATGTAGATAATTTTATATTCATTTTTGAGAGTTGATAGCACAATATACATTTATTCTATAACTTGATTTTTTCAATTAATATATATTAGAAATAATGTTATATTTTTAATAATTAATATTGTCTAGTACTACATTGTATGCATGTGTTAATCATCTGTTAACCGTGTACTAGAATCTGTTAATTATTCACCTGATAATAAAATTTCTAAACTTTTTCTCTTACAGAAATTTCTGGTATGCACAAATTTTTGCAACAATGAAATCACATTGATATAAAATATATTTACTGGGTAAAAAGCAGATAAACATTAATATTCTCAATAGATGTTGAAAACTGTATCCATAGAAATTCTACCATTTTATTTTTCAACAGCAATTTTGAGAGGAAAATTCTTCCAATCCTTGCTAAAGCATATCAAAGTCCTTTTACCTTTGCCAATCTTTTAAAATTTGTGGTTCTATTATGAGCAAAGGGGATTGGGCTTTTTTCTCATAGGTTTGAGACCCATTGTTAGTATTTCCTTTCCTGTAAACTTTCTGTTTATTTCCCTTACATATGGAGTTGTTGGCCATTTTATCATTGACATGTTGAGATTGCTTATATTAAGAAAAATGACCTGTTGGTCTATATTATGATTGATAAATAATTTTTTTTCTTTTTTTTTTTTTTTTAAGATGGGGTTTCACCATGTTGGTCAGGCTGGTCTTGAACTCCCAACCTCAGGTGATCCGCCCGCCTTGGCCTCCAAAGTGCTTGGATTACAGGTGTGAGCCACCACGCCTGGCCGATAAATAATTTTCTTGGATTGTTATTTGCAAATTTGACATAGTCTTTTCTCCTATATTGTTAGTATTTTCTGCTATGAATTTTTATTTTTGTATCATATTAGGAAAGCAGACACACTCTGTAATTATAAAAATAAAATTCTTATGTGTTTTCTTCTGGTCAAACAGGCATCCCTCGCTGGGAGGCTGGAAAGTGCAGTCTTCATTCTGGGTGACCTAAAATTTGGCAAATTTTTAGTGAAGGAGGAAGAAAATGGCCAGCCAGCATCAAATGATGTGTGTGTGTGTGTGTGTGTGTGTGTGTGTGTGTGTAGCATAAATGTACATAGCATAGACATATATAAGCATATATATATATGTATGAGTTATTAAGCTTCACAGATACAACATGTTATTTATTAGCTCTCTGTATTGAAAAAAAAAGAGCTTCAGATAACTCATTCAGGATTCTAGAATCTTTCTTATAATTAGTGGTCAAGCAAGATTAGGATGGGTTTGCTTGCAGTAGGAGAGGGAATAAAGGGATGTGTAAATGACTTAATTTCTCCACCTCCTTATGGGATTGGAATTTCCTTCCACAAAGAGGTTAAGAGTTTCCCTCAAAGATTGATGCCTGTGAGAAACACCACTGAATGGGATCATCTGATTCCCAAACTTTAAACCATAAAGAGTAGTTATTGAAGGGGCAATGCATAGTGGAAAACACAATACAAAAGTATGAGCTGAGGGAGCACTTATTTGGAAAGAACTTGCAGGCAAGTACTGATGATGTGAGGCAAAACAATAATTTAAATCTTGTAATCTGGGAAATAGCATGTCTAACTTCCCTATTTTGAATGGGATATTAAAACTTAAGCCCAAAACCAAACTAGCTCCTTCCCCTGCCTGCCAGAACTTATTGTGGTTTATGTTTCTGTCACTTGAAAAAAAAATTTCTCCCTAGATTTGCAAAACTCTTTTTTTATAAGCATTTTAGTGAAATAAAGTAGAGGCTTGATGACATGCTTTTACTCCTTGTGAGCTCCCGAGGAAGTTGGAGACTGAGGAGAAAGGAAAGGAAAGATACAAAACTAAAATACTGTGTGAATGGTTGGCACTAAAGTCCCATTAATATTTTCTCTCTGACATTCTTCTAACTCTAATGGCCTTAGAATATACCTGATGTTAAAAACATGAAGAAAAATCTCTGACAGCATCAGTAGCCTGAAAGTGCCTAAGGTCATTCTTTTACAGTTTGTGTCAGGAATTCATTGGATGAAATAACATGTTGCTGCATTGGGAAGATGCAGCTAATGTTAAAAAAAAAACCTGGGATATTAGCCATAGCTCCAAACCATTTAATTCTACCATGTGCATGTGTGTTTTATGTTCAAAATATCCTGAAGGATGGCATGACTCTAGGAGAGACATGCTCTACATCATCGTTACTGAAAGAGATAGCCTGTCCCTGTGTCCATTCTCTGTCCTACTGGGTCACTTTCTTAGTGTGGCAGTCCTCTTTTGCTTTGACTGTTTTCAGAGTTCTCATGATCAGGATTCTAGGTTGCCTTCACATCAGTTTCCAGGGCCATGCTCTCTTTACTTCTGCCCCCATGTCCCCCTGCCAATTTGTAATGCTTACATAATGAAATTCTAGTTTTCAAAAGTGTTTTACAAAGAACACTTGGGATAGACTGGTTGGCTCCCTGGTATGGGTGGTTACTTTCAGGTTGTTTAATGGAGTGGTATGAAATTAGGAAGAAGACAAATATTGACTCCCTTTGTACACAACAGCAGCCTGCATATTTGTGACTAAAGCCAGAATGTCCATTTGCAAACCCCCATATAATGGGTTATGGCACTGAATAGATGAAAAAGAGGTAGAGTGGAACCGTGAGCCCAGAATCCTTTCCAGAGACTGTTGGCATGTCTATTGTGCTCAACAGGATGTGAAATTAGGACTCCACAAGCCACCCTAGGGAGAAAGTCATCTACATTCATTTTTTTTTTTTTTTTTTTTTTTTTTTGGAGACGGAGTCTTGCTTTGTTGCCCAGGCAGGAGTGCAGTGATACAATCTCAGCTCACTGCAACCTCCACTTCCTGGGTTCAAGCGATTCTCTTCCCTCAGCCTCTGCAGTAGCTGGGATTATAAGCATGTGCTCTCAGACTCAGCTAATTTTCACATTTTTAGTAGAGATGGGGTTTTGCTATGTTGGCCAGGTTGGTCTTGAACTCCTGACCTCAGTTGATCCACCCGCCTTGGCCTCCCAAAGTGCTGGGAATACAGACGTGAACCACTGTGCCCAGACTATATTTTTTTTCTATAATCTTTTTCTAACCAACCCCCTGCAATCTAGCTTTTATTCCCACTGCACAACTGAAAACGCTCTGTGAATCTAAAATATAACCAGTGACTTCTTTCTCTCCTATTCCATATCTTTCTTGACATTTCTATAGCCCTTGAACTGATTGCTGATTACCTTGTCTATTTCGCCATCTAAAAGAGAATCTTACTACTACAATAATCTGCATGATGTTAAATTGGAAACTGTGACTGGTTACTGTGTGTTTACACGAAGATACTATAGGTTAGACAATCTAAAATAAGGTACCTGAGCAAGATACACATTTTCACAAATAATTTAAAAACAAAATAAATAACTTTAAAATGTCTTTATTAAGAGTTTCAATGGTTCCAGTTGCTGAATATTATAAAAAGATTTGAGAAATATAATTGTGGGGGAGAGATGCTTGTATTTTTTTAGTTCAGTCTGCTATATGGGTGAACAGAATTTAGCAGAAAAGGGTTAAAGAATCACCTAATTTCCAGAGGCTGAGAATAGACACTAGAGATGAGAAATCCCCAGTAAAGAAAATTATCCCAGGCTGACAGCCAGCTAGAAAAGAAGGATCTCACTCCTATAGCCTTAAGGAATGCACTTCTGCTGACAACTTGAACAATCTTCTAAGCAGATTTCTCCCTAGAGCATCCAGATAAGAGATTAGCCTGGCTAACACCTTGAGGTTGGCATTGTGACATCCTAAGCAGAGAACACAATTAAACCTTGCCCAGATTTCTAATCTACAGAACTGTGTACTCACAAATAGGTATGGTTTCAATTTGCTAATTTTGTGGTAATTTTTTTTACACAGTAATAGAAACTAATACACTCTCCCTGCAAACTTTGATTATAAATTTCTTAAAAGAGAGACTGTATTGTTCACAGCCAAAATCCCAGAAACCATGGGTAGTGCTTGACAAAATAAATACTTGTTGAAAACATGAATTAGTGAATGAACTTCATAGACTTGTTGTGGAATTAAAAGAGATGGTCTGAAGTTTGTAACTATAAAGCATATAAATGTGAGATTACTTCCTCTAGTTCAAAGATAACACCTAGCTATGTCCTGGTACTCTGTAGCCTGACTTTGACCTGACTCAATGAAAAAGAAGCCATGATATGTATGGATTCCAAAAAATTTGAATTCTTTCATATTTATAACCTGTATATTCCCTACTGACATCGTTATAGAGAATTTTGCATATTAGCAATACATACGATTAACCTAGTTAAGCAATCTGAATGTTAGTTCATTCCCTGTTACATGAGGACTGTGTGTTCAACTCATAGTAAAATTATCTATTTTACCAAAGAAAAGGTAAGATATACAGAAAATATTGCATTTGCTTATATTTGAAATATAGATACCTCATGAATTATGGTAGAATAAAAATGTAACGGAATTACTTTCTAATAATTTCCAAAGGCAAAGAAATATATTTAAAACAGGATTGCATCTGGAACATTCTGCCACTAGAAATAATTTACTCAAAGACTAAAGGAGGATTGAAATGAATTTAGAAAGCAGGTCTGTGTTTTAAGATCACTTTTAAAAGTAGCCTTTGGTCGTGTAGTCTGAATTAGACCAGTGGTAATATGAAAGGGAAAAAATGAAGAAAGATACATGGATTGAAACAAGAAAATAAGAGGTATTTAAATAGAAGAATTCTTAGGAGATTAGAGAACCCACAGTTAGGTGTTAAAGAAGATATACATCCACACATCCACATACATCTTATTGTTCACAATAATCATACCAGAAAAGAGGGCAAGATTTTAGTTTTGCCTGGTTCAGAAATGGCAAATAAGAACAAAAGGAACTTAACTGAGAACAAGAGGAAAAACTACGAAAGCAAACTGGAATAACTCCCAAACGAAGCAAACTACTAAGAGAAATCTTCAAGAGTTAAGAAAAGGGGTCACTCACAAAAGTAATCCACACAAAAATTATTGAAGACATTGAACACTCATAGACTGTTTGGTATATGGAAAAGAGAAAAGCTGAGAAGTTGACTGATAACATTATACTTCTGGCATAATGAACTGAATTTTAAGGCTATGTAGTTACCATACATTAAGATGCTTTTATAGCACATGTTCAGAGAGACTAACATTTAGAGGTGGATCGCTACAAAAGATACAGTGCTGAGGTACCAAAGGAGTGTCAGGTAGGAGGATAGATCAAGGTCAGGCATATATTACATCTTAGACATATGCAAGGGTGCCTTCTAGGTTGATTATCTCAGAGTGGTGAAGGCATGAACATTTGTTTGAACAGTGACTCACTCGCTATTGGATATGGAACACAACAGAATCTGGACAAGTGTTTTAGAAATATAAATATCTAGGTCCAAAATAGAAAACTAATGTAGATTATATAATCCTTCAAAAATTTTTGTTTTACATGTTACAGAGAAAGACCTGGAGCAGATTACATTTGTATAACTCAGCTGAGCTTTCTTGAAAGGAGTAAGGAAACAACAGAGCAAAATAATCACATGGCCCACAGTTTTAGCAATATCATGTTACAGAAATAAATTTCTATGTTTGCTACTCAAGTATTTCTAATCACAAGACATCAAAAAATAAAATTTTTAAGAAAAGGCAATCCTAATGTTTTGGGAGAGTTGCTTGTTATAGGATAAAACGGTTTTCTCTGGGTATATAAAAGCAAGGACAGGGTTTGGAAGCCTCAGCAGCTGCTCCAGATCAAGATTCACTGAGGCTGATTCTCCGGCGGAGACAAATGCTCTTGCCACAAGGTAGGAACTCAAAATTTCTTGAAATGTTTCAGTGAAGATAACATATCTGTAAGAATGCCTAGGCTTTTTTAAACTTAGAATTGTATGGGGGAGGCAGGCAAAAGATTTTTTATGTTATTTCCTAACACATTTACATTTTATGTATTTCACAGTAGAACCTATAAATAGTTTACAGTTATATTAGTAAGAGCACGCATATATACAAAAGCATAAACAAAATTTACTGTCATTCAGATAAAATTTCTATTTTTCCTTATGAGGCATCCATGTATCCCTGTTAGAAATGCTTCCAGAATGTTTTTCTTAGCCTGGTAATGAATGCTCAGTCTATGAACTTTCTTGCTGACCCTTCAGTGCAGGTTGGCTTCTGAATGGATAATAATTTTGTAACAAGCATGTAACTCAAATTGTGGAGAATTATTAATCCCTCTGCCTACAGTTAAACATCAACCTTTAATATTAAATATAAAGTAATAATCACATTGATATAGCTTACAGCCTGAAATGATCTTAAACTTACTACTGGCCATCCCCAGTGCATTAAAGTAGAATTACTAAAATTTAAGGAATTGCATTGCACCTCAAAGTATTCCCTATGAAATGTCTGTCTCCAGAAATGGCTTTACAAGGACTCAAATTCAAATGCTTTAAAAATTTCCTTTAGCCTTCTGATCTCCTTTGTATGTGGGAGAGATTGGGATTTCCCTCCATTTGAGCAAGTAAGCTTAATTTTATTTGAAATGGCCTTTTCCTAAACACAAAATAATTCATACATTCTTATATGCCTATATCTGAACATCAAACATCCACCTCACTCTAATCCTACTGGTTGTTGGCAGCTAGGGAGTTGCTGTTTAACCACTTCAAGCTCACTTCCCTATAAACTAAACTTTTTACTGAATTTTTAAAAAAACTTTTGATTGACTCCTCAACTAATTCAGTAACTTGTCAGTGGCTGAACAGTTCCACCAAAGTAAGGAAAATTCTTTGGAGCTATAGAAACAGAAGTAAGTATATGCCAGGAAAATGTGATATGTTTCATAAAATGCCAGACTTTTCTAACTTAATCAAATTAGAAAGACATTTTATCCTTGTTGCAAACTAAGCAACCTATCTCATTTAATTCCAAATATCTGGATTATTCTACAATGAGTATCAGCTCTTAGCAATTAAAACTCAAGCTACCCTTATGAGCCCACGAACTCCAGACCAGGTGCTAACCCTGAAGGCCAACAGGTGCCTCATCTTTACTATGTCTCAACTAGATTTCTCATTTAGTAGCAAAACATGGAAATGGAGGCCAATTACTGAAAATAGAATTAATCCTTGTATAATTACCTTGCCCTATAGTTGGTTACTTCTACTGATGGGCTTCATCTGTGGGGAAGACTTAGCCATGAGAGAAATGCAAAGATGACTTTCTAAAATTTCCTTTTGTATTTGATTCAACATGCATTCGTGTCGAACTTTACAAGTGTTTATACTATGTAGCCTAAACTCATTGAGCATGACTGCAAACACCACAAATATTAATGTAACAAAGGACAAATGGAAAGCTTGATTTATTGTCAAATTGGATAAACAGACGTCATATAATGGGGAATGAACTGACATTCAGATTGCTTCACTAGGTTAATCTTATGCGTTCCTAATACGCAACATTCTCTATAAGGATGTAAGTAGGGAATATACAGGTTATAAATATGAAAGAATTGAAAATTTTTTAGAATCCAATTAGAAAGTCTTTGACAAATACATTAACAAATAACTGAGAATAGTTTGCCAACATTAACTATAAGTTTTAAGATTGATATGCAATTTGCTTCAAAATTCAACTTGTAATCATCATATCAAAGAAATACCTGTACCCCCATGTCTATTGCAGCACTATTTGCAATAGCCAAGCTATGGAATCAACCTATGTTCACCAACAAACGGATTTTAAAAATGTGATTTATATACAAAATGGAATCTATTTAGCCATAAAATAGAATGAAATCCTGTCATTTGCAGCAATATGAGTGGAATTGAAAATCTTTATGTTAAGTGAAATAAGTCATGCACAGAGAGACAGATATTTTATGTTCTTTCTCAGATATGGGAGCTAAAAATTTGATCTCATGGAGGTAAAGAATAGAATGATGGTTACTAGGGGCTGGGAAAGGGAGATGAAGAGAGGTTGGTTAATAGGTAGAAATATATAGCTAGATAGAAGAATAAGTTCTACTGTTTGATAGCACAGTAAGATAACTATAGTTAATAATTTGTTGTATATTTCAAAATAGCTAGAAGAGAAGATTTGAAATGTTCCCTACACAAAGAAATAATGTTTCAGGTGACAAATGTCCTAATTACTCTTCTTTGATCATTACACATTGTATACTTGTATCAAACTATCACATATACCTTATAAATACATACAATTATGTCAGTTACAAATATTAAGAACAAAATTCAACTTCTAAAAATGTATATATTAATAATTAATACGTAATATTAATGATCACAAAGATCTGATTATAAGGATGGCAATTGAATTTTTTTTTTTTTAAGTTTTACATCAACGTATTTTAATTATGTCAAATTCCAATTACACTTCCTAGTACTGGTTAAAACCAAATACATTGACAAAAGAGATTCTGGTAATATTAAAGTAACAAATTATTTTACAGTATTTTAAATCAGTTAAATCAATTTAAGGATACAATTCAAAAATAATTTCCAGACAAGAAGCCTACTAAAATTTAAAAATGCAAGAATAAAATAAATAATAAATTATTACCCAGCCCTGCTCAGTTTTTTCTAATAATGTTAAGCACCAAGTTATAAAACTATAATATGTATTTTTTTATTGCAATTGAATTTTTATTTATCATAGCAAAAATTTGGAAACAACCCAAATGTTCAAAAATAGAAAATTAAGAAAATAAAGTATATTACTTTCATATATGTGAATACTATATGGGTATTAAAATGTGATAATAAGTAGATAAATGATAGATAGATAGATAGTAGTTAGTTTGCTGGGCGTGGTGGCTCACACCTGTAATCCCAGCACTTTGGGCAGCCAAGGTGGGCAGATCACTTGAGGTCAGGAGTTTGAGACCAGACTGGCCAACATGGTGAAAACCCCATTTCTACTAAAAATATGAAAATTATCTGGGAGTGATGGTGGGCGCCTGTAGTCCCAGCTACTTGGGAGGCTGAGGCAGGAGAATCACTTGAACCTGGGAGGCAGAGATTGCAGTGAGCTGAGATGACACCACTACACTCCAGCCTGGGCAAAAAGAGTGAGACTCTATCTCAAAAAAAAAAAAAAAAAAAAAAAAAGATAGTTGATTGATTGATAGATAGTAAAATATTTATGTTATTTCTAAGAAAAACTAACACCTTGTCCTGCTGCTATTATGGGTATGTGTACATCACATTTTACAATCAGAGGGAAGGTAAGGAACTTTAAAACCTGAGATAGACCAAAAATATGAACAAAAGCAAATGGAAGAAGTTCATCCTGTCTAGTTCTGGATCCCAACATAAAAATAACATTAAGCCTTCTTTGTTAATTACTGACTTCCTAATAATTTTGCAAGGCTGATATCTACACATATATAAAAAATAGGATGATTATGTGAGAAAATTACTATTTTCTCTAGGAACAAAATTATAAAATCTAGGAATTTTTCATAAGACGTATTTGTTTTCTGTAAATACCTGTTATTTTTTGTTTGTTGAGTAGTCCTTATAATGCCTGAACAGAAAATCAACACCGCATGTTCTCACTCATAGGCAGGTGTTGAACAATGGGAACACATGGACACAGGGAGGGGAATATCACACACTGTGGTCTGTCGGGGGAAAAAGGGGAGGGATAGTGGGGGGTGGGGAGTTGGGGAGGGATAGCATGGGGAGAAATGCCAGATATAGGTGATGGGGAGGAAGGCAGCAAATCACACTGCCATGTGTGTACCTATGCAACAATCTTCCATGTTCTTCACATGTACCCCCAAACCTAAAATGCAATAAAAAAAAAAAGAAAAAAAAAAGGTTTAGAAAATAAATCTTTATTTTAAACTTTATTTACTTCTAAATGCTTTTGTGTCTCTTTTTTTGATGATTATTCAGTGTTCAAGTTTTGGAGGTAGGAAGTCCTAAAATCAAAGTGTAACCATGGATGCATTTTTTTTTCTGGACTCTATAGGAGAGAATCCCTTTCCTCATCTTTTCAGCTTCTAAAACACGTGTTTACATTTCTTGGTTCTTGGGCCTAAATCACTCTGACCTCTTTTTCTCATCTTATTATCTGAATCTGATCTTCCTTGTAAGGACTCCTGTGATTATATTGTCTCACCCAGGAAATCCAGTATATTCTCCTCATCTCAATTAATATAACAGATTCGCAATTTTAAAGTCCTTTTTTCATGTAAGGCAACATATTCACAGGTTCCAAAGACTAAAATATGAACATTAGATAATAATTATTGTGTCTACCACTTCAAGCAATTCCAGCCCTCAGTTTTATCTGTCTCATCAACTTAAAATCCCCAAATCTAATAATCCTAATATTTTAAGTTAGATGATTTAGTCTCTGCATATAGGTGATTCTGGTATAGCATTCCTCTTCATCTGGTGCCTGTGAACTAGAAAACGAGTTATCTGCTTTAAAAATATGATAGGACAGGTATGAAATAACAGTTACAGACATTCCCATTCAAAGTGTGTAAAAATGGAAAGAAAAAAGAAATTACTGCAGTAAGAATACAAAATAGCACAGCCACTTTGGAAGACAAATTTGGCAGTTTCTTACACTTTTATCATAAGGTCCAGCAATTGGGACCAAAACCTATGTCCACAAAAAAACTTGGACACTGGCGTTTATAGTAGCTTCATTCATAATTTCCAAAACAGGAAGCAACCAAGATGTCCTTTAACAATTAAATGGGTAAACTGTGGTATATCCAGACAATGGAAAGTTACCCAGCACTAAAAATAAATCATCTATTAAGTGATAAAGAAACATGAAGGAAATGTAAATGCATATTGCTAAGTGAAAGAAGCCAGTCTGAAAGGCTACATACTGTATAATTCCAATTAAAAGACATTCTGGAAGAGGCAACAGAAGGAAGAAAGTAAAAATCTCAGTGGTTGTCAGGGATTAGGGGGAAGGCAGGAATAAATACCCATAGTTCAGAGAACTTTTAGAGCAGTGAAACTGCTCTGTAAGATACTATAATGGTGGATACATGAAATTGTACATTTGTCCAAACATACAATGTAGAATAGCAAGTGAACCCTAATATAGACTATGACCTGTGCGTGATGGTGACATGACAATATAGGTTCATCAGTTTTAGCAAATTGTCCCCACTCTAGCCTGGGATGTGGGGGAACACTGGAAATGTCAAAAATGTCTGTACCTTTTGCTCAATATTGCTATGAACCTACAACTGCTCTAAAAAAAATAAAGTCTTAAAAAAAAAAAGTCAACTGTCCCAAGCAATTTTGAAGTCTAGCTAAGAAAACAGTATTAGATTTCAAGGTCTGAAAATAATTCTTGTAGTTTATTTTATTTATTTATTTTTTTTATTGCATTTTAGGTTTGGGGGTACATGTGAAGAACATGGAAGATTGTTGCATAGGTACACACATGGCAGTGTGATTTGCTGCCTTCCTCCCCATCACCTATATCTGGCATTTCTCCCCATGCTATCCCTCCCCAACTCCCCCACCCCCCACTATCCCTCCCCTTTTTCCCCCCCGACAGACCCCAGTGTGTGATATTCCCCTCCCTGTGTCCATGTGTTCGCATTGTTCAACACCCGCCTATGAGTGAGAACATGCGGTGTTTGATTTTCTGTTCTTGTAGTTTTTATCTCCATCCACTGAGCCAAGAACTCTATTCTCTGGACTTAAGTCTTCCTCATCAGAATTATCCTTCTTTATTTGTGAGGTTTAGTACAAGTTTAAGCTGAATAGCTCAATCAGCCTGTTTCCTGCCTGTAGAATTTTGGGACTCTAACAGCCTTCTTTAATTTTATTCTTTAAGTCCAAACTGGTAGTTTGCTGTGCTTTAATTCTTAAGAACCTTGTGGGTTGCCTATTCCTGTCCTGACCAGAGATTCCACCTTACCCTCGCTCATCCTAGTATACTTCCTGGATAATCCTATATCTGTTCCTCATTCCTGCTTGAATGGCCATTGAGGAGGTCAGTGAGTCCCATCCCTCATCCCTTCAGAGATCCATTTGTACAATTGAATACTGTGTCTTTTTGTGACTTCAAAGATACTAACAAAAGATTTTCCAGCCACATCCAGGCTTACTTACCAGAGCACACTTTTCCAATAGTGAATCTCCTTATTTTATTGTCTTTTACAATCTGGATAAACTTGAGGATTTTTCCAAATATCAAGTTCTCGTTCAATTTTTGCTTAAGAAGTTTTCTATGTGTTTCTTTCCTCTTGCATTTTACTATAAGCAGCAAGAAAACACCAGGCTTTACTTTCAGTGCCTTGCTTGGAACCAAGCTCATCACTTACAAGTTCCACTTTCTACATAACCACAGGACACAATTCCACTAAACTTTCTGCCACTGTATAAGAAAGATTTTCTTTCCTCAAGCTTCTGATAAAATATTCCTTATTTCCTTCTTAAGCCTCCTCAGCAGTACCTGTAAGATTCATATTTCTAAGTCTGTCTTTGATTATTTAAGTATTCTCCATGATAATTATGGGTTACCTTTATCACGTTCTTCACATAAATTCACAGTCCTCACTAGCAGAGTTGTGAACATCCATGTTTCTAACTGCTGATTCAAGGCAATCTAAGTTTTGTCTATCATTCTTCTGAAAACTTTCAATCTTTTCCCATTGTCCAATTCCAAAGCCACTATACATTTTTAGGTATTTGTCACGACAGCACTTCACATTTAATACAAATAAAGTTTGTATTAGTTGTCTGTTGCTGCCATAACAAATTCCACAAAATTTGTATCATAAAAATGTGTTACTGTTCATGTTGGAGGTCTCAAGTTCTAAAATCAAGGTGTAAACAGGGTTATGTTTTCTCTGGAATTTTACGTGAAAGTTTTTCCTGCCTTTCCCAGTGTCTAGAGAATGTCTGCATTCTTTGGCTTGTGGTCCCTTTCTCTCATCACTCTGACCTCTGCTCCCATCATCATATCTCCATCTCATCTCTAATCTGTCTGCCTCCCTCTTGTAAAGTCCCATATGATTATATTGAACCCACGCAGATAATCTATTATAATCTCCCTGTCTCAAAATTCTTAATCACATCTGCAAAATTCCTTTTATTTTGTTAGGTCATACATATATACACACAGTTTCCAGAAAGTAGGACACAAACACCATCAAAAAGTGACTAGTCTGTCTCACAAAGGTTAATCAGAAACATCTTAATTTTTTTCCTATGTCTGTTTTTAAAATATGGCATCAGTCTCAATTTCTTTTTTTGGATTCGAACAAACATTTTATTGAAGAAACAGCATTTAATAACATAAATGATAAGATGGATATTTTTAACTATGTATTTAGTTAAAAAGTAAAAAAAAAAAAAACTTTAGCATTTAATAATGTATGAACTGGGTCTTGAAAAAATTAGGAGATTCCAATTAAGAGTATGAAAAACTATGAAGACATGGCTTGGTTTTTCTTTGTTTTTCTCTTTTATTTTTTTCAATTTTTATTTAATGAATACCTTACATGGGTTTCTCTCTTCATATCATTTTATGAAAACATTTTTTTGTTACTTTAGTTCAATTGCTATTACTTCTATGTTGATAATATTTATATTATACCTCTGACCCCAAGCTCTAGTTTTATATTTCCCACTCTTGAGTAGATTTCCACTTGAAAGTCTCATTGTCACCTGAGAATAAAATCATCAAAAACCTGACATTTTGTTTCATAAGATCTTCTATTCAGTTTCCAAATGTCTTCATTATAACACTATTTTCTCAGTTGCAGAACTGAAAAGTTAGCATTATATTTGAAATCTCTCTCTAGTGATCCACCCTTAGCCAGTTAAACAATAAGCCTTCTCAGTGAATCCTTTGAAATGCTGCTACTGATCATTTCTTCAGCTTCCTAAAATGCACCTTTCTGGTCACTACCACAAATCAGAACAATTTTATTTTTGGTAATTAATTGAGTATTTAAAAGTTCAAGCCACTGTAATTGAGAGCTTAAAATCTTATATCCAAGTTAAAGGTTCTGTACTCTTTAAACGAGGGTCTACCCTATAGCTTGAAAACCACAGTTGGGAAGAGAAATGTAGTCTGCCATTTGCTATACTCATTTCACCTCCTCCTCTCTGAATCCCTTGGCCCTTTCAGAATCAGTGTGGAAACTGGGTGTGGGAGAGTGCTTAAGGAAAAAAGCTATAAATCTATTTGGTAGCTGGTGTTATCTGTAGGTTTTCTTGGTTGATACAGGTAATTCACCAAATTTTCCAATATGGCAATGACTCTTTTGTTAGAAGCATTTGCAAGGCCTCTCAAGATCCTATGGGGACCTTTCCCCACACTGTTTCCTGACTCAACTGATGCCCTGTCTGCTTGATTTCCTTTCTCATCCCTTGGCACTGGACACCAGGCAGGAATAGTTGCTTATTATTAGGTTCACCTCAACTCAGTATACTTTCCTTGTATTCAACCCATTTAAAATTTTTGGTCTAATTAATTTTATTATTCATTGTTTCCACAAGGACTTCTGTACTCTTGCTCTCAATTGGTGACTGTGAAGCTTGCCCAATTTCTTTTTGCTCTTTCAAACAATTTTTTCTTTTTGCTGTTGCAAACAATTTTTTTGTTGTTCTTACAAGCCTCCTCTCTTTATTTTTATGAGCAGGAAAGATGTATCAGATTCTAAGACGCTGAACTTGCTCCAACTCAAATAACTTCCTTGGGATATGTTAATTTATTCTAAGCATTCTTCGGTAACAATATAATGTGGGCCTATAAGCTTCTGCCAATCAGCAATACTCAGCAGGAATTGAATGCTAATCTTTATTCTTATAGGAATTCTAATCTCTAGGAATGGTTATCTTGGAGGCAGTTCAGAACACTGCTGCTGTGATCAATCCCTCTAAACCAACAGTATCCAGTGTAATAGTCCTAAAATTAAATTTTGCCTGCTTTTTTTGTGTCCAATATTTCTCTTTTATCTCTTCTGACATATGTTCATCTTCACTCTCCAAATTTCATCCATCTTTTCTGAAAAATCATTCTTTTTTATATTTTAGGAGATGATATGACATATGAAACTACTGATGAATATTTATAATTCCTCAAAATAAGTTTGATATCCTGAGTTTTTGAAAACATACATTTTATATCAAAGTACTACTTTATCTTCTTGGACAGATCTAAGTAAATAGTGCTCCTATAAAGTACTAACTAAACTGAAGTTAGAACAGGAAGATGACTATGAGCCTCATTTCTCATCATTCTCTTAAATCTTCTATGTTGTTTCCTGCCCCAGTCTTGGAGTAGTAAGACATTTCACATTATGTACATTCTCTCTTACAGTTGTTATTGTTGTTACTACTATTGTTCTTCATATTCTTATTAGAGCAGGCAGATAGCTAGACATGAGCAGCAGGGAGAGTCCCTGAGAAAAGGGAGGTCTGGAAAATCTCACACCCCAGAGGTTACCTAAAACCTGCATGCTAAATAACCTGTTCCTGTATCATCTGGGAATCAAAAATGAAATCAGATGGAAATTAAAAAATAATTATTTGAACTGAACAGTAATACTGACACAACCTATTAAAATATCTGGGATACACCAAAAATGGTGCTAAGAGGAAAGTTCATAGCATTAAACGCCTACATCCAAAAGTCTGAAAGAGCACAAACAGACAATCAAAGGTTACACTGCATGGAACTGGAGAAACAAGAATAAACCAAACCCAAACCCAGCAGAAGAAATGAAATAACGAGCAGAGCAGAAATAAATGAAATTGAAATAAAAAAAGGTAAATGAAATAAAAAGCTGTTTCTTTGAAAAGATAAATAAAACTGATAAACCATTAGCGAGATTAACCAAGAAATGAAGAGAGAAGATCCAAATAAGCTCAATTAGAAACAGAACACGAGGTATTACAACCGGTAACACAGAAATACAAAAGATTATTCAAGGCTGCTGTGAACACCTTTACATGCATAAACTAGAAAACATAGAGGAGATGGATAAATTTCTAGAAATACACAATCCTCATAGATTAAGTCGGGAAGATACAGAAACTATGAACACAGCAGCAAGCAGTGAAATTGGAATGGTAATAAAAGATTGCCAACCAAAAAAGCCCAGGTCCAGATGGATTCCCACCTGAATTCTATCAGCCTTTCAAAGAATAATTGGTGCCAATCCTATTGACACCATTCCAAAAGATAAAGAGAGAATCCTCCCTAAATCATCCTATGAAGCCAGTATCACCCTAATACCAAAACCAGAGAAAGAGATTAAAAAAAGAAATCTACAGACAACATCCCTGATGAACAGAGATGCAAATCCTCAAAAAAATGCTAGCAAACTAAATCCAACAGCCTATCAAAAAGATAATCCACCATGATGAAATGGGTTTCATACCAAGGATGCAGGAATGGTTTAACATAAACGAGTCAACAATGTGATACACCACATAAACAGAATTAAAAACAGAAATCACACGATCATCTCAATAGATGCAGAAACAGCATTTGACAAAATTCAACATCCCTTTATGATTAAAAGCTTCAGCAAAACTGGCATAGAATAGACATACCTTAATGTAATAAAAGCCATCTATGGGCCTGGCACAGTGGCTGACAGCCTGTAATCCCAGCACTTTGGAAGGCCAAGGTGGCCAGATCACTAAGGTCAGGAGTTTAAGAGTAACATGGTGAAACCTGGCCAACATGGTGAAACCCCATTTCTACTAAAAATACAAAAGAGTGAGCTGGGTGTGCTGGCAGGTGCCTGTAATCCCACCTATGTGGGAGGCTGAGGCAGGAGAATTGCTTGAACTTGGGAGGCATAGGTTTGCAGTAAGCTGAGATTGCACCATTATACTCCAACCTGGGCAACAAGAGCGAGACTCTGTCTCAAAAAAAAAAAAAAAAAAAAGCCACTTATGACAAACCCACAGCCAACAATCAGACAAGAAAAAGAAATAAAGGGCATCCAAATTGGTAAAGAGGAAGTTAAATTGCTGCTGTTTCCAATGATATAACCATATACTTAGCAAACCCTAAAGACTCATCCAAAAAACTCCAAGAACTGGTAACTGAACTCAGCAAAGTTTCGGAATACAAAATTAATATATACAAATTAGTAGCTCTGCCATACACTGACAGTGACCAATCTGAGAATCAAATCAACAACTCAATCTCTTTTACAATAGCTGCAGAAAATAAAAAATAGAAATATTTAGGAATATATCTAACCAAGGAGGTGAAAGACCTCTACAAGGAAAACTATAAAACACTGCTGAAAGAAATCATAGATGACACAAACAAATTGAAACACATCCCATGCTCATGAATGGGTAGGAACAATATTGTGAAAATGACCATACTTCCAAAAGCAATATAAAAATTCAGTGCAATCCCCATCAATATACCACCATCATTCTTCACAGAACTATAAAAACAATCCTAAAATTCATATGAAGCCAAAAGAGGGTGCACATAGCCAAAGCAAGACTAAGCAAAAAGAGCAAATCTTGGAGTTATCATATTACCTGACTTCAAACTATACTACAGGCCATAGTCACTAAAGCAGCATGGTACTGGTATAAAAATTGGCACAGAGACATAGTACAGAATAGAGAACCGAGAAATAAAGCCAAATACTTACAGCCAACTGATCTTTGACAAAGCAAACAAAAACCAAGTGGGGGAAAGGACACCCTATTCAACAAATGATGCTGGAATAATTGGCAAGCCACATGTAGAAGAATGAAACTGGATACTCGTCTCTCACCTTATACAAAAATCAACTCCAGAAGGATCAAAGGCTTAAATCTAAGACCTGAAACCATAAAAATTCTAGGAGATAACATCAGTAAAACCCTTCTAGATATTGGCTTAACCAAAGACTTCATGAACAAGAACCCCAAAGCAAATGCAACAAAAATAAGTAGATGAGACTTAATTAAACTAAAAAGCTTCTGCACAGCAAATAATAATAATTAGCAGGGTATACAGACAACCCACAAAATGGGAGAAAATTTTCATAATCTATGCATCTGACAAAGGAATAAAATTCAGAATCCACAAATAAGTCAGCAAGAAATAAATAATCCCATCAAAATGTGAGCTAAGGACATGAATAGATAATTCTTCAAAGAAGATAAACAAATGGCCAACAGGCATATGTAAAAATGCTCAACATTACTAATTATCAGGGAAATGCAAATCAAAAACCACAAGGGTGGTAACCTTACTCCTGCAAGAATGGTCATAATCAAAAAATCAAAAACTAATAGATGTTGGTGCAGATGTGGTGAAAAGGGAACATTTTTACACCATTGGTGGGAATGTAAACTAGTACAACCACTATGGAAAACAATATGGAGATTCCTTAAAGAACTAAAAGTAGATCTACCATTTGATCCAGAAATCCCACTATGGGCATCTATCCAGAGGAAAAGAAGTCATCATACCAGAAAAGATACTTGCACACTCATGTTCATAGCAGCACAATTTGCAATCGCAAAAATACGGAACCAGCCCAAATGCCTGTCAATCAACAAGTGAATAAAGAAACTACACACACACACACACACCACAGAATACTACTCAGCAATAAAAAGGAATAAAATAATGGCATTCACAGCAGCCTGGATGGAATTGGACACTATTATTCCAAGTGAAGTAACTCAGGAATGGAAAATCAAACATTGAATGTTCTCACTCATAATCAGGAGCTAAGCTATGGGAATGCAAAGTCATGAGAATGATACATTGGATTTTGGGGACTCAGGGGAAAGGATGGGAGGTGGGTAAGAAATAAAAATGTACACATTGGGTACAATGTACACTGCTTTGGTGATGCATGCACTAAAATCTCATAAATTACCACTAAAGGACTTATTCATGTAACCAAACACCACCTGCTCCCTAAAAAACCCCATTGAAATAAAAAAATAAACTCTCTCTCTCTCTCTCTCTCTCTCTCTCTCTCTCTCTCTCTCTCTCCTGTGTGTGTGTGTGTGTGTGTGTGTGTATGTCTATATTATTATTATATATATATATATGCAGAGAGAGGGTTGGAAATATCTTTTTAGGAAGAAAAGCCCCTTAAGATGCCCAGTAATCTTTCACTCTGCCGTTAACCTGTCTGAATGTAGTTAGCTGCAGGCTGATAAGAAGGAAAAGAGGTCAAAGGAGAAATTCCTAAGAGACACACAGGTGCAACAAGTACAGATTTAATTGCTAAATGACCTTCCTGGTGTGGTGGTAATGAGCAGTGCCACCGTTAGGTAGAATTCTAGAATTTGTCTCCAACACTGGGCTCATGCATGCAGAATAACTATCAGTAAGGGATGGTCTCACAAGCCTGGTCAGGAAGTAGGTGGGGGATAAAGATGGGGACATAAGGCAGAAGTGGGGCAACCAGACTAAGTAAAAGGGCAGAGACTTAAAACAGAGGTGGAAACTCAAAGAATCCAACATAATAAATATACCAGCTCAGAGCTCTTGGGGCTGTTGCTTGCTCATTCTCTTTCTGCAGCCTGCTCAGTCTCATCTTTCGGAGCATACTGTGTCTCTAAATAAACTCTGCTCTTTATTTTCCTTCAATAAATTCTCTTTTTTGGCTAAATTGTCTCTGGCCAAGAAAGACAAAGGATCAAGGATTTTCACACTTCCTGGTAAGGTTCTGACTCAGTTAACCTTTGTATTAAGGATAAATAAAAACAGAAAACTGACCATTTGTCTCTGCTTCTACTTAAAAGTTAAAATATTTGCTACATTTTCAATAATATGTTAATTTGTAAAACAAAATTTCTATATTTTTAGTCATCTTTGAGATTGGCTTGAGTTTAGAAGCATTGTTCTCATTAATTAAATGAATTCTTATTTCTAGGTACATTTCTCTCTGTTTTCCAAAAGTATAACCTCCTCATCTCACTAATAATATTGATGCATATAATAAACTATCTGATTCTACAGACATTGATGTGACACTGTAGAAAAGTGAAGAATTTGAGGCATAATCCGATCTTCCCTATTGGCCCTGAATTATGAAAAAGTTTCAAATTATCCACTTTCAAATTGTTCAATGTGAGTAGAATGGCCTGACATCCCATGATGAAAAGGCTGAAATTTCTTTGTAGACTTATAGCATAATCAAACTATAATAACATTCACCAAATTCATATCAAATGAGCCTACTAATTGTTTCTATATTTTAATTACTTTTTATATATATTTTATTGTGTTTTAGGCTTTGGGGTACATGTGAAGAACATGCAAAATTGTTGCATAGGTACATACATGGCAATGTGGTTTGCTGCCTTCCTCCCCATCACCTATATCCAGCATTTCTCCCTATGTTATCTCCCCCAACTCCCCACCCCCCTGCTGTCCCTCCCCTAGATCTCCTCCACAGACCTACTGTGTGATGCTCCCCTCCCTGTGTCCATGTGTTCTCATTGTTCAACACCTGCCCATGAGTGAGAACATGTGGTGCTTGACTTTCTGTTCTTGTGTCAGTTTGCTGAGAATGATGGTTTCCAGGTTCATCCATGTCCCTACAAAGAACTCATCATTATTTATGCCTCCATAGTATTCCATGGTGTATATGTGCCACATTTTCCCTGTCCAGTCTATCATCGATGGGCATTTGGTTTGGTTACAAGTTGTTGCTATTGTAAACAGTGCTTCAATGAACATTCGTGTGCATGTGTCCTTATAATAGAACGATTTATAGTCCTTTGGGTATATACCCAGTAATGGGATTGCTGGGTCAAATGGAATTTCTATTTCTAGGTCCTTGAGGAATCGCCACACTGTCTTCCACAATGGTTGCGCTAATTTACACTCCCACCAACAGTGTAAAAGTGTTCCTATTTCTCTACATCCTCTCCAGCATCTGTTGTCTCCGGATTTTTTAATGATCCCCATTCTAACTGGTGTGAGATGGTATCTCAATGTAGTTTTGATGTGCATTTCTCTAATGACCAGTGATGATGAGCATTTTTTCATATGTTTGTTGACTTCATGTATGTCTTCTTTTATAAAGTGTCTGTTCATATCCTTCGTCCACTTTTGAATGGGCTTGTTTTTTTCTTGTAAATCTGTTTTAGTTCTTCATAGATTCTGGATATTAACCCTTTGTCAGATGGGTAGATTGCAAAATTTTTTTCCCATTCTGTTGGTGGCTGATTCACTCTAATGATTGTTTCTTTTGCTCTGCAGAAGCTCTGGAGTTTAATTAGGTCCCATTTGTCTATTCTGGCTTTTGTTGCCAATGCTTTTGGTGTTTTAGTCATGAAGTCCTTGCCTATGCCTATGTCCTGAATGGTTTTGCCTAGGTTTTCTTCTAGGGTTTTTATGGTGTTAGGTCTTATGTTTAAGTCTTTAATCCATCTGGAGTTAATTTTAGTGTAAGGTGTTAGGAAGGGGTCCAGTTTCTGCTTTCTGCACATGGCTAGCCAGTTTTCCCAACACCATTTATTAAACAGGGACTCCTTTCCCCATTGCTTGTTTTTGTCAGGTTTTTCAAAGATCAGATGATTGCAGATATGTTGTGTTGCCTCCGAGGCCTCTATTCTGTTCCATTGGTCTATGTCTCTGTTTTGGTACCAGTACCATGCTGTTTTGATTACTGTGGCCTTGTAGTATAGTTTGAAGTCAGGCAGTGTGATGCCTCCAGCTTTGTTCTTTTAGCTAAAGCCCCCGTAGACTTGGCTTGGTTCCATAAAAACTGGTAGTGGGAAGACCAAATTCAACACATAGAGATGATTTGTAGGGCCAGTAAAATGTGTTTGTTTTTTTTTATTGTAAGCTTTAATAGTGTTAGGTGAGACTTATATCCTCTAATTTATCTAAACAAGATACTAGAGATTTATATTATTTTGCTTCCTCTCCTGTATTCCACTATTATGCACAGAGATCTGTGCATGTCAACTTCTCCAGTGTAAGAAAACTAACGAACTTCATGCTGGAGGAATAGGGTAAAACAGAGAGAGAGAGTCAAGAAAACAAAGAATAAGTTTTTGCAAATAGTGAGTAGTTGATTCCACATAAAAATAATCAAGTATCAATCATTTATTCATTTAACAAATAATATTAAGCAACTTCTATGTTCCAATATTTTTCAAGATATATTTATACAATAATGAAGAAGAAAGACAAAGCTTCTGCCCTCATATAGCTTGCATATTAGTGGGAGAGACAATGAAGGAATAAACCATATAATTTCAACATCATTTCAGTTATTAATTTATGAAAAAATAAGTTATTAAACAATGTTGGTTTTAGTAATTATCATTTTAAATAAAGTGGCCGGAAAACATCTCTCTGAGGAGGTGACAATTGAGCAGAAACTTTTATAGAGTGAAATAAGATAAAGACTTTAAGCCTTAGAATGGATTTTGAAGTTTGTTGGTCATTTATAATACTTGTAGCAGTCATGGAGTAGATAGGCAAAAGTCAGATTTCAGTAGTTGACAGGTACATGAAAAATGTAGGCAGAAAGTAATATGAGTCTACTAAAGAAAAAATTTTCAAGAATATTGTCTTTGCAAGGAATGAGAAAAATAGAAATATTTGTATCTAATAAATCTTATAAAGATAGAAAAACACCAGGCAAATACAAAGAATGCAAGAAAATGTAGCAATATTAACTTCAGGCAAAATAGATTTATAGTGGTTTGTGTTGTGTCAACTGAGCTAAGCTGGAACTATGTTCCCCAGAATTTTCTTTGCATTATGCTTCTGGGTTGAGTTAGACCATAAGAAATTTTTGCTTGAGATTTCAAGACGGGGATTGAAGTAAATCAATAGCCATTACACTCTGAACATCTTTGTTAGTTAGAGGTAATGAGGGTTGAGTACAGAGGTATCAAGGGTTCCAGTTGTTTTCACATTTCCCCTTTTCTGTGCCCAGATCTGCTTCTGGACTGTCAGTCCTGCTGACAATAAGTCACCCTATCCCTACCACAATGGATAGGATTCTCTACCCTATCCCTTCACTGCTAACTCACAGAGGTAGAAACAATGAAGAGCCAGTAACTTTGTATAGGCTTCCACACCACCCACTTGCAATTATACTCCAACAACTGACACGACTCACTTTCCACAAGCTCTAAACTCATTCACCCATGCCAGTATGGTTAGCTGCTCCTACATATTTGCAAAGTCTAATTGCTATTGCAAAGTCCTTATTCTGCTATATTCATAATTGTTCTTCTTTCCTGCCTGAAATTTAAATGATAAAAAATGTAAAATAAACAAATATTAATAGAATTAAAGAGTCAGACCTAATAACATTTAAACACATGCACACAATAAACAATTTATGAAACAGTACTGGAAACTACGCCTAGAAAAATATATAGAAACAAACAACAAAAAATAAAAACAAGCATTTTAAGAAGAAGTTGACAAGATTTATAAACTCTAATCCTTCTGGAAATGTTAAAAATCACAATGGATATAGAATATTTAGTCAATGTAACTAACAAGCTTGATCTGATATTCAGAGCTCAGTTTCCAAAATTTAGAGAACAGACACTATTTATTAAAAAAAAAAAACAAAAAAAACAAAAACACTCAAAATGTGACATATGAAGTTACAAAGAAAGGGTCAACAAATTTCAGATTTAATACCAGAAATATCTGTTTTCTGAAAAGAGTAAAATTAAATAAAATAGAAAATAGGTGTCAAAATTATATATGTTTTAATTTTTTAAACCCAAGTAATTGGGGGGGGTTAATGAAAATCATTATGATTGAAATTATGTATTGCTGACAATTGATTGGTAATAATAGTATTATTTATAAAATCTTGTGAATGCAATAATAGTGGCATTAAAAAATGTTTTTGGCTTTGAAAGCATTTCTATAGGAATAGGATGACTTAAATTACACTGTTTACATCACAAAGGCAGAAAAGAACAAGACAAAAGTGAGCCAAAGGAGTACAAATGATTAAAAAGAAGCAGAAACATAAAAGAAAACAGCATTAAAAAAACACAGTCTCATGCCTGTAATCCCAGCACTTTGGGAGGCCAAGGCGGGCAGATCACAAGGTCAGGAGTTCGAGACCAACCTGACCAACATGGTGAAACCCTGTCTCTACTAAAAATACAAAAATTAGCCATGTATGGCAGCACACGTCTGTAATCTCAGCTACTCGGGGCTGAGGCAGAAGAACCGCTTAAACCCAGGAGGTGGAGATTGCCGTGAGCCGAGATCATGCCACTGCACTCCAGCCTAGGCAACAGAACAAAAAAAAAAAAAAAAAGAAAAAAAGAAAGTCTTAGATAAGATTAATTTTAAAAGATGGTTTACTTGAAAAGACTATAAAATTCTATAGCACAAATAAGAGAAAGAAAAAGAGAAAAGGGAAAGAGCGAAGTGAAAGAAAAATAAACTTAGGAAAAGAAAAAGAATGTAACTAAACATGAGCAAAATTGTAGTGTTTGAGGTACACAAATTAGGAAAAAATGGAAAAATATATAATTTTAACCACATTTTTAAGACAACTGATTCAAAAATGACAAATAAATCTATAGTTATTAAAAACAAAAATGCAGTTTAAAAACATAATGGAAAAATATATAATTTTAACCACATTTTTAAGACAACTGATTCAAAAATGACAATCTATAGTTATTAAAAACAAAAATGCAGTTTAAAAACATCTTCCTGGTTTTCCACTATCCCAACAAAAGACATCAGATTCTCATGACTTCATAAGTCAAATTTTGCAGTGATATTACAAGAAAATCACAACCCCATATAAATTGTAAAGACTCAGCCATAAAAAAAAGAAAAAAAAGGAATGAGAAGAAGAGAGGATCTATCCAACTCATCTTAAAGATAACTATAATCTTTATTAAAACAAACCAAAATATCTACAGGACAAAAATAGAAAAAAAAATGTATGTAGATAGATAGATTGGTTTCATGTAGAATAGCCAAGGGTGTCTACAATAATTATTTGAATTAATAATTATATTTAATAAATTTATAAGTGCAAATACTGTTTCTACATGTTAGCAATAAATAATTGGGAAATATTTTAAAATCAGTTTACGATAACATTTCTTAGATAACTTCCGTCACAAATACTTAGAAACTGAATAACTGAAATATATACAAAGTTCACAGGAATTCCAAAACAGTGTAGAGAATTAGCAAAGATAGATTTAAATAAATCTAAAAAATAGTGAAATAAACTGTGTTCAAACTATTTGAGGTGTAATTTATTTATAGATTCAACATATTTATAGTCATACTCGCAGAAACATTAGTGTAGAAATTGTAATGATAACTTTATGTAGAAATTAAAGAGCTCTATAGTAGCCAAAAAATCATTTTTAAAAGGATCAGAGTTAGATAACTTGCACCACATGAAATAAAAATGTATCACAAGGCTACAGCCATCAATGTTATATTGCTTTATTATAGACAAAGGAATGAAAGTATTTTTCAGAAATATTGTTTCATTTATGTAGTCAATTTTTGTAATTTATTTTACTGATATACAATTTGCGTGCCATAAAATTCACTCTTTTGCAGTGTACAATTTTAGTACATTCACAATGTTGTACAGACATCACCATTATTTAATTCCAGAACATTTCACCATTGTAAAAAGAAACCTCAAGTCTATTAGCAGTCATTACCAAATCCTCTCTCCCCAGCACTTCAGCCACAAATCTACTTTCTGTCTGTATGGATTTGCCTATTCTGGACATTTCTTGTCAATGGAATCATGCAACATGATGTAGCCTTTTGTTACTGGCTTATTTCACTTAGCATAATGTTTTCGAGGTTCATCTATGTGTCAGCATGTGTCAGTAATTTATTTTTATGACTGAATAACATTCCACTACATGGATGTATCACATTTTATGTATACATTCACCAATTGATAGACTTTTGGATTGGTTCCACTTTTTGGCCATTATGAATAACTATACACATATGTATAGGTTTGTGCATAAAGATCTATACATATGTATACACATACTCATTTGTATTATATATATACACATATATATATACATTTTTAATAAACATATATTTTTAATTATCTTGAGTATATGCCTAACTGTAAAATTATTGAGTCAAATGGTAACTCCAGGCTTAACTTTTGGAACTTCCCAAAGTGGCTGCAACATTTATATTCCCACCAGTGATACATGAGGTTTCCATTTTCTTCACATCCTTGCCAAAACTTGCTGTTGTCTATCGTTTTTATAATATCCAGTGCAGTGAACTAGTATCTCATTGTGGTTTGGATTTGCATTTTCCTTGGTTAACAATGTTGAGTATCTTTTAGCATGCTTATTGGCCATTTTAAAATTCTTTTTGAAGAGCAATCTCAGTGTATTCAGATCATTTGCCTGTTTTTCAGCTGGAAAACTTGTCTTTATGTGTTCCAGATACTATAGCTGATATATAACTTATAAATATTTTCTCTGAAGTATGTTTCTTGTAAATAGCATATAGTTAAAATAGTTAAATAACAGTGAAATAACATACAGTTTAAACATTTTTAAGTATTAGAAAATGGGAGTGCTGTTTTTAGTTCCCCTTATATTTCATTACATGTATTTCAAATAGTCTAGAATAATGACCTAACAGAACAAGAATATACACAGAACTATATGTCAATAACATATAGTTATTTATAAAAAAACAAAGGATTTTGTCCATATTGCCAATCTCTGCCTTTTGATTGAAGTTTTAGCCCATTTATATTTAATATAAATATTAGTCACGGAATCATTATTGCAATTTTGTCATTCCATTTTCTTCTGGCTACCTTACTTTCTTAAAAGACATCACCTATTGTTTTTGGAGATCCCTTATGTAAATTGAGTTGTTTATTTATTGCTATTTTCAATATTTTTTGTCTTTTCTGAGTTTAATTATGATGGTACTTGGAATTCATTGAGTTTCTTAAAAGTATAAAGTTTGTCTTTCAATTTGGAAGTTTGGGTCAGTATTTCTTCAAATGTTTTTTCTGCCAGTTTGTCTTCTTCCTCTCCTGCAACTCCCAGAAATAAGCTTGATAAGTATCCCATGCATCTCAGATTTTATTTATTTTGATTAGCTCTTTTTTCTTTCAGCTCCTCAAAATGGATAACTATAATTGACCCTTCTTTCACTGATTCTTTATTCTTTCCTTCAAATCTGATATTGAACTCCTCTGGTAATTTTTTAAATTTTAGTCATTGTATGTTCAATTCCAAAATTTCTGTTCTTTAAAAAATATAATTTCTATACCTTTACTGATATTTTAAAATGAGATATAACTTTCATACTGTATTTTAAAATAGTTGATTTAAATTCCTTGTCTTGTAAGTCTAACCTCAGGGCTTCTTCAGAGATGATTTGTATTGGCTTCTCATTTCATGTTTATGGACCATACTGTCTTGTTTCTTTCAATGTCTCATTTTTTTAAAAAACTGGATATTTTAAATAATGAAATGTAACAATATGCTGAAAATCATAATCCTCTCACCTCAGGATTTGATGTTATTGTTGTTCCTGTCACTTTTAGTAATTTATCTGAACCAATTCTGTAAAATCTATATTATTTGCCATATATGATCAATAATATTTCTTCTCAGCTAGCTTAGGGGTTAGCTAGTGATTCAACAGAGATATACTAAAATAAATTGAACATATAATATTCCAGCCTTTGAAAGCAATTCTTTGTGCATTGGGGCTACACTTTTAATGCTCACACAGTAGTTTATAACTTCACCTTACTCCTCACTTTCTACCTGTACAGAACCTCAAGTTCAGCCAGAGGTAAGAACTTTGGACATTCTCAGGTCTTTTCTGATCAGGTGCACAGCTGTCAGAAATTACATATAGCAGAATACAAATCATATTATCCTTTAAACACTTGTCCTTAATGTATAAATTTTAACTTTAGGAAGACTAAGTACAGTCTTAATAATGGTGAGCTGGAAGATACCTCATTAAGCATCAGATGTGAGTTTGTCTAGTCAGTACAGCTACTGAGCCTCCAATACAAAGTGCAAATGCTGTCACTGAATGATTGTTAAAGTGACCAAGTCATGCATCTGCTCTCAAGATACTGAATAGAGAAAATCAACCATTTCTACTGGTAGTAATAACATTGTGTCCTTTATAATTTGAACTAAAGTTATAGGAACAGTATTAGACAAAGATTCAAAAATTAAAATGCAAGCAAATGTAATGCACTCATACCAACTCTATTATAATAGAATACTCCAAAATGATTCTAATTATAAAACAAAAAAAATTGATATTAAAGAGGCAAGAGGAAAGTTGAATAAAAATGTTATCAAATGTGGGCATTAAAAAATTGATGTTTCTATAGTAACACATAATTTTTCATAATAGATTTTAGAAGTATTTGTATAAGTAGACTAAAAATTTATAGCCAGATTTCTCCTCCTTCCTAGCATGCTTATTCATGTTGGCCCCCCCAAAATTTTAAGTATTAGAAAATGGGAGTGCTGTTTTTAGTTCACTTTAAAATTTCATCACATGTATTTCAAATAGCCTAGAATAATGACCTAACAGAACAAGGTTTACTTCCTATGTGATTCTTACCAGGACTTAATTATGGATTCTGCAACATTTCCTATTCTTGCATTCTTTTTTTTATTATTAAAGTTCTGGGGTACATGTGCAGATCATACAGGTTTGTTACATAGGTATACACATGCCATGGTGGTTGTTTGCTGCATCCATCGCCCCATCATCTACATTAGATATTTCTCCTAAGGCTATCCCTCCCCAATTCCCACACTGCCTGCTATTCCTTCCGTAGCCCCCCCACCCTACAATCCCTGGTGGGTCATGTTCCCCTCCCTGTGTCCATGTGTTCTCATTGTTCAACACCCACTTATGAGTGAGAACATTCTTTCTTAGTAAATGTGTTCCTTTTTTCATCTACCAAGAAACTGAAATTTTATAATTGAATTCTTAATACGCACCTTCCAGTTGATAACTTTAAAAATTCCCTGTGATATGATTCCATATGGAAGGGTTGTCAGACTACCATGTGGATTCATACCCTATGTTTAGCCTGAACTTTGTTTAGTAGCAGTTGCCCTTTCCTTACCCAGACTGATCTTTCAATTTCAGACTTTTGGGGGAGACTGTTCAAATCACTGCCTCCCATTTTTTTAAAAACCAACTTTTTTGTTGTGATTGGTCTCATGTTCTATTATATCAGCCGTGTGTTGGATCCTTGGAACAAACCAAGTTCATTTTATCATGTCAAATGCGCACACATCTTGGTATATTCATTAAGACAAAATGCAGTATTCTTTCTGTGCCACTATTGCCCAAAATTTAAGATTATGTATTTGTGACTGTGACCTCAAAACAACATGCTGTTCTCTATATGTCTTGGTTTTTAATATCTACTTGATTACAAAGCAAAAAGGCACATAGAATATTTAAAGCCCCCTCAGTTCCGTATTTCTGTCTTATCCCAAGATTCCAGCCAGGTAGTGGTCCAAGTTTATCACTCAATTATGACTTCAGTTGTAACAATTGCTTCTTAACTCGAGAATGTTTTGATTGCACCCAATTAATATGAAAGATTTAACTCTCATTAGTACCCAGTCTTTATTCCTAGTTTATGGGTGCTGAATGTCCTTTCTTAGTTCTTTGAATATCAGGTCTCTTTAGGGCCTAAGCTACTAGAGAATTCTTTACCATTTTTGCAATTTAGGACACTTTCCCCTTCTTCTGCCATTTTAATAACATATTTGTACTTTTATCTATGGCCTCTGAAATCTCCACATGTATGAATGACCCAATGGGGCCAATTAGCATATTCAAGCACATTCACCATCCACCTTTTTATTGTCATCATCACAGCTTGCTTACTTCTGTAAACTTCCTAGTAAACTTACTTTTGTAAACTTCTTAGTCTGTGGCAGGCACTGACTGCTTCACCAGAAGTAGCTTGATTACCAGAAGGCCCTGCCAGACTAGTTGATATAAAGAATATGAACTGAGTTGAACAGTGAGAGTAGAAAACAATTTTTAATTTCTTCCCCCATTACATGATATTCTAGGGGAGAAGTTCAAAGAACAGGCAGAGGCAAATTCATAAAAATTCATGGAACTGGTCAACTCCTTTCATACCTAGAGCTCATTGCTATATATTATATGCTATTAAACTTTTTGCCAGAAGGAAATATGCTTTCTGAAAATGTGTCAAGTGTATTTTCCAAAGCACAAACCCACCATTATTAACAACCAGGAATTCACTGTGAATCTCATTCTGCACAGATAGGAAAATAATATAGCTTAGCAAAATTTTGAATTTGACAGCTTTTGGGAGTCCAAGTTAATTAAAAAAAATCCTTACTTGATACAAGTCAGAATATTGTATTTCAAGGCCTAGTGAGTCAACATGCCTGAGGGATCAATATGACTGGTGACATGCAACTTAGGAACCCCACCACTGTTAATAAAATATCATTGAGTCTGTGGAGAAAAAAAGAGCTTTTCTATTAAAAAAAAATCTGAGATGAGGAGATGCAGCATAGTCAGCAGAACAAAGAGGGAATCCGGCTTAAATAGGGAAAGTTCTAGCCCCAGTCCCCAATCAGCTATGTCCATTCAAACTGACTGAGTTCCAACTGATTGAAAATAGCTGAGTCCCATAGTTTCCAAGTCCAAAACCAAATCCTTGTGGTACTTGTCTAAAGTACCACAAGTATCTGTAGGATGTTCCTTTCAGGTACCTGGTAGGAGGAGTTTTCCAGCCACAGTGTCTCAGCTCTAGTTGTTGGAGCTGTCTTAGCTCAGAGGTGCAAACAGGATGTTTGTCTGAAGCTGCATTTTTAGGCAACCAAGGGGTGCATGTCCACCTTTCTCTAGCCATGGCCAGTGGGTTCCTATTATCTTAATTTGGGTACGTTTATCTGCCATAGGGAGTCCATCTTGTCTGGAGAGCTGGCGGTCATATTTAGTTTCATTTCACACTAAAATATCAATACTTTATGCTTTTTATTATTTATTTTATTTTATTTTTGAGACAGAGTCTTGCCCTGTCATCCAGGCTGGAGTGCAGTGGTGCAATCTCGGCTCACTCAACCTCCGCCTCCTCGGGTTCCAGCAATTCTCTTGCCTCAGCCCGGAGTAGCTGGGACTACAGGTGCGCGCCACCACGCCCAGCTAATTTATTGTGTGTTTGCAAGTATTAGTCCTTGGGCATGAATGATGCCTCTCAACCCAGACTGCCCCACGCCCCCAACTGCTGGCACTGCACAGACAACAAAAGCTAGCCTTTTGATTAAATAGCTTTGAGAACTCATAGACCTACATAGTCATTCAAGTATTTAAGGAGTAGAGTAGGCTCTAGAGATACAATGGTGAACAAGACAGGATACGTACTGTTTTAATGGACTCCAGTGGAGAAAGAAATCGATATCTAAGCAAAAAAAACAAACAAACAAAAAAACTGCTAAATGGTGATAAGGCTACAGACTTAGTGGTCTGAGAGCACAAACAATAGGCTTTATGAATTAGGGTAACCACGGAAAACTCATCAGAACGGGACACTTAAGCAAAAAGGGAGAACAAGAGGAAGAGTTGCAGATGGAAGAAACAGTATGTGCATGACTTGTGGTGATTCCAAGAGGAAAATAATCTCAGAAGATGATGCACTCATTAAGCACTGGTGCCTACAATACCACAATTAGGGTTTCAAGGTTTTCTTTTTCATGCCTAACTCACTGGAAATGATAACCTATAAAACTATTTTGAATAATATTTTGAAACTATAAGACAGTTTTAAAAATTAATAATGTAGAATTAAGGTGGAAATGTGGCTCTGATGTTTTGAAAAGAGGACAGGTCTTGGAGTCAAGTTCAGGGGTTTTATTTAACTGTGACAGTTCATATGTTGACAATACCAATTAATACATATAATTAATGACAAATCACTTGTCTCAAAGTCAGTATCCTCAACTATGAAACAAGGTAATTATATAATCCGATAAGGTAATGATTATACTTTACAAATGCCAAAAATAGGTGGAAGAAGACATGATCACCTTAAAAACACTGACAATTTTGCCAAAACTGACATCTAGCTCCAGTTATGCCTATTGTAACAGAAAGGATATTAATGAAACTATATTGAGAACTTGATTCATAGGCTCTGTCTGACAGTTTCTCTGTAGGGACTAGTCACTAGTCATTTTCTTTAAGATCTGTCTAATCAAGGTACTGATATCTAGTAGCATTCTATTTTTATTGGAGGGTTTTTCCTTAGTCACCTACACACAAGACAAAATTGTTTTTGGTAAATTGGAATCAAAGGTGACATTTGTACAAAGTACCTTTTTTCTTAGATCCATCTACAATAATAGTCTCTACAGTATGAAAGAGACTTATCCAGTTTCAGAACCTGACTATTTTCTATTTCTGTTGATGGTATCACAGAGAGGTTGGTAAATTTGGGGAATGTGCATAGACCAGCAACTAAGCTAATATCAGCCCTCAGTGAAATTGTGAATTTGGGAGGTTTATAGAGAGTTAATGGTTTATAGCTCCAGCTTTCAGAATCCCTATGCTCTTTCTATAGATAAAGCTATCATTAAGAGGAATCCGAAACTCACACTGATGTATGGAGGTCTAACAAGTTATGTTTGACTGGAAGTAGAAAATGGGGCTCTTTTCTTGGCTTTGAGAATGACTTACTTACCAAGTTTCCTGCTCCTCTGAATCTCTCTTCCCTCAAATATAAAATAAAGGGACTAGCTATTGTCATGATTCCCAAGCTCAATTAAACATAAGAAATACCTGGAGAGGTTTTGGACAGACATATACATGTCAAAACTTCAATCACAGAAACTATGATTTAATAGAACTGAATTGGAGCCCAGATAATTCAAGCTCAAAATTAAATTGGGAATTGCTGGACTTTGTGAGAGGAATTCCAAGCCTCCTTCTAGCATGAAAATTTTAGAATACAATTATTTAACTGAGAAGAATTATGCTATTAGACTACAATCATAGAGTAATGATCTTATGGTATCTCAACTAGCCAGCTGTCTAACAGTGACAATAATAATACCTAATATTTTCCCAAGAGCTTGTCCTGTGTCTGATACTCTAAGCACTTTAAATGTATTTTTAACAATCCCATGAAGTAGGGACTATTGTTATCCTCATTATGGCGATAAGAAAATTGAGAAATAAATGATAATGTGGCAAACACTTCCAGAACACTTATTTTGTGCTAATATTCTGAGATTCAAAGACTTGAATATTGTTAGCTAGGCGTTCACACCTGTAATCTCAGCACTTTGAGAGGATGAGGCTGGTGGGTCACTTGAGGCCAGGAGTTCGAGACCAGCTTGGCCAACATGGCAAAACCCTGTCTCTAGTTTAAAAAAAAAAACCCGTCTTGGTGGTGTGCTCCTGTGTTCCCAACTACTAGGGAGGCTGAGGCATGAGAATCACTTGAACCCAGGAGGCAGAAGTTGCAGTGAGTGTAAATTGAACTACTGCACTCAAGCCTGGTAATAGAGTGAGACTCTGTCTTGGAAAAAAAATCTTCAAAGATTATCTGTTGTCAGAATTTAGTCTTATAGTCTATGTTATATGTAGAATATATAATTTATATTTTCTATATCTAATATATATTATATAACTTACATATTATGTATAATATGTTTTATATATTATATATAATATATAAATTTCACAATACTATGAGGATAGACTATTATCATTATTCTCATTTTTACAGATGAGGAATCCAAGTAACAAAAACATTAAATAACGTGTATTGAGGTTACATAGTAATTGGCAGATCTAGGATTAAAACCCCAGCAGTCTAGCGGCAGAAACCATGCTCTTAACCACTGTCACAATACAGATATACATACTGTCTCTCGGAAATGTTGGGTAACCAGTTCAAGGTCATATAGTTAGTAAGAGGGCATCACTGAAATGAAGTATACATATAATTTGATTCCATTGCTCATGTTCATAATGATTACACTATTAGAAATGCCGGGAAGCAACTGGTTCTACCTGATGGGTGGTAGCATGTGGGAAACTCAAGGGAATGAGGTAGGAATGCCAGGTTCACTCAAGCTGTATGTCAGAAACATAAACATAGGATGAAAAAGTATTATGTTCTCCTTTAAGTTCTCAAATATCATCTGTTGAATTCTTTCCCTCTTTGGTGTGGTTCTTCTAACTATTCAGCAATGAGGAATATGGCACAGCTGAATAAATTCATCTACAATCTTCCTCTAATGTTGAATGGAGCTGCCCTGTAAAATGAAAAATTGGCTTTTTTGAATGTCTAGTATATGCCCAGCATCACATCTGTCTGTGGCAATTTTTTAAAAAAATGTCAATTCATGTCAAATAACGACAAACCTATTACTTTACCCATAACATATTTTTATGAAAAGTGACAATATTTTCAAAAACAAAAAGAATTTGTATTAGTGAGAAAAGTGGCATTGTTTTACATTTTTGCAAATCTTTGTAATGTCTAGCTTAGGTAAATTCAACTGGATTCTCATGTATGCCTCTACATTTAATCTGTTACACTATCAAACATATGTAGTACCTGGAAAACTCAGTGTACACGTGGGGGTCGTGGGAAATCATTTTGATGCCATTAGACCTCCTGAAAGAGGGCTTGCCTAATAATATTAGTTATTAGGCAAATGCGATTTTAAAACTACAGTGAGATACCAGTTCACACACACTAAGATAACTAAGATAGACAAGACAGACAACAAAGGTTGGTGAGGATGTGAAGGAATTGGAACCCTTATACATTGTTGGTAAGTTTGTAAAATGGTAAAGCTGCTTTAGAAAACTATTCAGCAGGTCCTAAAAATAGTAAACATAAAGACCAAGCATCACATTCCTTGGTATATATTCAATGGAAATAAAAACATATATTCACACAAAACCTTGTACACAAGTATTTATGGCAGCATTATTTATAGGACCCCCAAATTAGAAATCACCCACATGTCCATCACCTAATGAATAGATAAAAATATGTGTAATATCCAAATACTGCAATATTGTTCACTCATGGAAATGAAGTACTGATGCATGCTACTACATGGATGAACCTTGAAAACATGATTCTAAGTGAAATAATCCAATCACAAAAGGTTATATATTGTATTATCCCATTCATATGAAATGTCCACAGAATAGGCAAATCCATAGAGACAGATTTGTGATTGTCAGGAACTGGGGAGAGGGGAAGAAAGGAGAGCAAGTGCTAATGTTTATGGGGCTTATTTTTTGGTTGATGAAAATGTTCTGGAATTGGTAGTAATGGTTGCATACCTTGTGAATGTACTAGAAACAACTGAATTTTATAGCATATAAAGCACATCTCAATAATGCTTTTATAAAAACAACTACTGTTCTTAATTCTCTAATCTTTCCTATGTTCTAGTATTTCCCCTGGTTTACTAGCTTGCTATGTATCTTGCCTCCTATCCTCCAGACTGTCTTACTATTGAAGGTCCTTGCTTTAGTGAGCGACTGATAAAAGTGAGGTGAAAGTTCTCATCCCTCCAGTATGCTGAAGTGAACTAGGGAAAAAATGGAAAGCTTTACATGCATATTGTTGTGTAAACACTACAACAAATAGAAATGGTTATACCTATGCCCATTCTACAGGTCAGCAACTTAGACTACTAAAATGTAGTAAACAAAGAATGATTGCAGATGTATAGCTTTTGATTTTGATTTAAAATCATGAAATAGTAACTCAGAATATAAAGTATGAGTTGAATTAAAATAAGGGGTAGTTACACTCCTAATCACCACCTCCGTCTCTCTTAATTATACTAAGCAGACTCCAGTGTTGGAACAAATACTGTCTGTCTATATTAATTCCTACGTATCTCTTCTCTTGAAACCCGTGTCTTTAATGTCAAACCTTTCTCTGTTTCATGTTTTCTTTCTGTCCAGAACTGTACTGACAAAAGTGATTGGCATGGGGGAAACTTATGTCAATAACTGTGACTCTATTAGCAATTTACATAAAGAATCATCTTTACTTAGTCATCATTTTTTACTGGCAGGATGCAGAGTCTAGTCCTTATCTTTCCTGAGCTCCAGGGCTGTCAGCACTGTTGTAAATAAATCCTTTGTTTTTCATCAGCAACAAAAGCAATGTCTTCTGCTCTGCTTTTAAAGACTTCTGATCTGACAGCAGCTTTGTGAAATTCAGTCTACATCAACATATTATTTGGAGTCTAATACTCCTTTCCCCAACAGAAGAAATACAATATTGTTATTAAATGTATGGGCACAAATTTCAGATGCCTGCATTAAATCCTACTTTCCTTCTAACTCTGTCTTCAACCAGATTACTTAACCATTTAAAAGATCAACTATAGAGTTTAATAATATTTAAGAGGTTAATGATACAATTTACCTTATCAATTTGTTGTTATAAAGATATAATCCATGAAAAGTACTAAGAACAGTTCCTGAAATTCTCTAAGAGGTCATGGGATGCGAATAACATGTAAAATTGACATATAGCACTGTGCATATATATAAAATGTAAAATTTTGTGAACTTAACATATGTGCATACCTGCAAATCCATCACTACAATCAAGGAAATAGATCCATCATGGCCAGGCACAATGACTCACGCCTGTAATCCCAGCACTTTGGGAGGCCGAGGCGGGCGGATCATGAGCTCAGGAGTTCAAGACCAGCCTGGCCAACATGGTGAAAACCCATCTCTATTAAATATACAAAAAATTTGCTGGGTGTGGTGGCACATGCCTGTAATCCTAGCTGATCAGGAGGCTGAGGCAAGAGAATCACTTGAACCCGGGAGGCAGAGGTTGCAGTGAGCCAAGATTGCACCATTGCACTCCAGCCTGAGTGACGGGGTGAGATGCCATTTCAAAAAAACAAAAAACAAACAAAACCCACACATATCCATCACTCCAAGAAGTTTTCACGCCACTTTGTAATACAGTTATTCCTCCCTGCCAAATACTTGTCCTTTGTCTCCAGCAACCACTGATATTCTTACAGTGATGACAGATTAGCTTGCATTTTCTAGAGTTTTAGGGAATTGAGTTATAGTTTCCTGTTTTATTTCATTCACATTTCTTTGTTTGGACATGTGCTTTCATTTATCTTGGCTAAGTAGTTACCTAGGAGTGGAAGAAACATGTTATATAATAGGTGTATATTTAACTTTTTAAGACATGACAAACTGTTTTCCAAAGTTGTACAATCTTTCAATCAGCATTACCTAAGAGTTAAAACTTGTTCCACACCCTCCAACATTTGATATGATCAAGCTTTTCATTCTACCCATTATAAAGAATGTGCAGCAGTATCTCATTTTGGCTTTAATTTGCATTTTTCTAATGACTAGTGAATTTGGGATATTTTATGTATTTATTAACTATCTGCATATCTTCTTTGATAAATGTGTTAAACTCATTTGCAAATTTGTTTTATTTATCTTACTGAAGTTTGAGAGTCCTTGATATAAGGTAGCATAAGTAATTTATCAAATATATGTTTTGCAAATATTTTCTCATCTGCCTTGCTTTTTCATTTTCTAACAAGTTTATTTTGAAGAGAAATTGTTTCTAATTTTGACAAAGTAAAAAGTACGTTTTTAAAACAGATTATAGTTTTGATGTCCTATTGAGGAAATCTCTTTCCAAGCCCACGGTCACCAAAATTTCTCCTAGTTTTCCTTCTGGACATTTTATAATTGTACTTGTTTAGGAATATAATCCATTGTGAGTACATTTTTGCATACAGTGTAAGGTAGAATTTGGGGGTTTGGTTTTGGTTTAATTTTGCATTTTTTCCCAGAACCATTTATTAAAAATATTTTTCCATTAAATTTTTTTGAAAACTGTAGAAAATAAATTGACCGTGTGTGTGTAGGTCTATTTCTGAAATATCTATTCTGTTTCATTGACCTATATACGTATCTTTATATTAATATGAATGTATTCATTCTCATAGCTTTATGGCTAAGTTTTGATGTCAGGTTGTGTAAGTCCTCCAACTTTGTTTTTCTGTTTTAAAGTTTTTGGGGAAGTATTCTAGCTCTTCTGCATTTGCATGTTATTTTTAGAATTTGTTTATTAATCTCTGTAGGAAGAACATACTGCTCTTTTAAGATTGATTTGAACACAGACATAACAGTCTGGGAAGAACTGACAACATAACAATGTTGAGTCTTCTAATTCATAAACACAGTTTATCTTTCATTTTATTTCTTCTTTAATTTCACTTAGAAATGTTTCTTCAGTTTTCAGCATATAGGTCCTGAAAGTTTTTAATCAAACTTATCCCTAATTATTTCCTATTTGATACATTTGTAAATTATACTTTTTCTCATTTCAATTTGTAAATTTTTCATTGCTAGTACATAGAAATACAATTGATTTTTGTATATTGACTTTTTATCTTGCAAATATTCTAAATTCACTTACTAGTTTTACAGCTGTTTTATAGCTTTCCTGGATTTTCTGCATAGACTCTTACATCATCTCTGATAGTTTTACATCTCTCTTGTCATTCTGTATGGATTTTATTTCTCTTTTTCTTTCTTCCTCTCTTCTTCCCTCTCCCCCACCCACCTTCCCCTCTCTTTTGTTGTTGTTTTTGGGTTATTGCACTGGGTAATGTCTCTAGCGCGATCTAGACGATTAGAAATGGTAACAGCAGTTATTCTTGTTTCTTCCCTAATATTAGGGGGAAAGCATTGTCCTTCACCATTAAAGGCAGTGTTATTGTATGCTTTTTATAAATATCCTTTATCTGATTGAGTAAGTTCACTTCTATTTCTAGTCCCTTGAGAGTTTTTATCATAAATTGTTGTTAGACTTTGTCACTTGCTTTTTCTGAATCTATTATGAGGGTCACATAATTTTTCATTTTTAATCTGTGAATATAGTGAAATATATTAAATGGTATATGTTAAGTCAAATTTCCCTTATTGGAATAAATCTCACTTGGTCAGGACATATTATTCTTTTTATACATTACTAAATTAGACTTCCCAAAATTTTTTTGAGAATTTTTGCATCTTAGTTAATCAGCAGATGAACCTCTGTAATTTTGTTTTCTTCTGATTTTTTTTCTGATTTTTTTTTTTTTTTTTTTTTTAATCAGGGCAACATTGGTCTCATAAAATCAGGAAGTCTTCCTTGTCTTCTACTTTCTAGAAAGGTTTTTGTGGAAGTAATATGTTTTCCCCCTTTCTTAAATATTTTGTTGACTTCACCAGTAAATATTTTTGAACCTGGACTTTCCTTTGTAGGAATATTCACAAATACATGTGCTCTATTACTTCAGTAGATAAAGAGGTATTTAGCTTTAATAGTTTGTGTCTTTCAAGGAATTTATTTCATTTAAATTGTTAGTTTTTATTGGCAAGGGTTATTCATAAAATCCCTCATTATCAATTTAATGTCTGTAAAATATGTTGTGGTTACCTTCTTTCATTTCTAATATTGATAATTTTTTTTCCTAATTCATATTTATAGATTATTCCAAAAAGCTAGCTTTTGGTTTATTGATTTTCTTTAATGTTTTTCTGTTTTATGCTCTTTGAGTGGGATTTACTGCCCTTTTATTGATTATTCTTACAAGCTTTATGTTTAATCTGTGCTGCTTTTTCTTGGTTCTTAAATTAGAAGTTTAGGTCATTTCTTTTAATCTTTACTAATTTAATTAAATAACTCTGCAACATTTTCTCTAAACATTCCTTTAGCTACCTACCATAAAATTTGATATGTTGTGTTTTTATTTTCTTTCAGTTCAAAATGCTGTCGGGTTCCCCTTTTCAATTCCCTTTTTATTTTTTTTTTTTTGTTCCATCAGTTATTAAGACATTTTATTTAATTTTAAAATATTTTGGATTTCCCATTCTTTTTAGTTATTGATTTCTAATTTATAATATTTTCATTGTGATCAAAGAATATATTTCATCATATTTGAATTCTTATATACTTATGCAAGCTCATTTTTTGACAGAGTATGGTCTATCTTGCTACATGTGCTATGTGTACTTGAGAGTAATGTGTACTTTACTGTTATTTAGCTGAGCATTCTAGGTCATTTTGATTGATAGTGCTTGAAAGTACTGTATCATTGATGATTTTCTGTCTACTTGTCCTATCAATTATTTAGAGAGAGATTTTGAAACCTGTCTGTAATGGTGATTTGTCTGTTTCTCTTTGCAGTTCTCTGTTTTTGTTCCACGTATTTTGAAGCACTGTTATTAGCAGCATAAATGTTTAGAATTATTATGTCCTCCTGATCAATTGATAACTTTATTATCAAATTATCTTCTTATCCCTGGTAATATTCTTTACTGGTGTAATTCGTCCAATGTAAAATAATGAATTCTACTCTCCTTTGATTGTTAGCTTGGTATACTCATTTCCGTTGTTTACTTTTAATTTGTATATTTATATTTAAAATTTATGAAAAAGGACAAAATTGGATCTTACTTTTACATCCAATTTGAAAACCTATGTCTTTTAATCAGGGAATATTGAAAACGATTTAATTTGATAAGTGATATGGTTGGGTTAAATCAACCATATTGCTATTTGTTTCCATTTTCACACTTTATTCTTTCTTCCTTTTTTCTGCCTTATGTTAATTGTTTTTAAATTCTACCTCCTTGACTAGCTAATTAGCTTTAACTGTTCATTTTGTGTTTTAGTGTTTGCTTTAGTGTTTATAACATGTATGTTTAATTAATCACTGTCTAGCTTTAAGTAATATTGTCTTACTTTACATATAAAATCTTAGTACCATACACTCTTCATTTCTCTTTCCCAGTCTTGGTGCTATTGTTATCATTCATTTTGCTTCTACACACCTATATGATAAACTTCAAATGGTTATTATTTTTATTTTAAAAAATCAATTATCTTTCAAATAAACTTATAAATAGGAAAATTATATTTTCACATGCATACTTACTATTTCTGTTGATCTTCATTCCTTGCATAAATCAAGATTTTCATCTTTCTGAAGGACTTCCTTTAACATTTCTTTGCAGTGCTAGTGGTGAATTTTGTTAGCCTTTGTATGTGCCAAAAAAAAAGCCTTTATTTTTTTCATTTTTCTTGATATTTTTGTAGAGTATGGAATTCTAGTTTGATAGGTCCTTTTTTTCTTCCTTTACTTTAAAAGCATTGCCATAGTAATCCCGACCTGCATCCTTACTTTCATTTTCCTATACATAATGTATCTTCTTCCTCTGTTTTTTAATTTTTTTTTCCTTATTGCTGATTTTAAGCACTGTTATTATGATGTCCCTTCTTGAGTTTTTGTCATGTTTCTTAAGGTTGGAGTTTGTAAACTTCTTGAACCTGAGCTTTATAGTTCTCATCAATTTGAAAAAAAATGAAGTCATTCTTTTACTTATATTTCTCTGCCCTCCTCCTCCTCTTTGGGGGATTCCATAATTGGAATGTATTTTAGGCTATTTGATATTTCACAACTCACTGACACTCTTAATTTTTTCATTCATTTTTCTTGCTTTAGTTCATCCTGGGTAGTGTAATTGATATGTCTTCAAATTGACTAATATATTCTTCTTCCATTTCTAAACTGGCAATCCCATTCAATGCCATTTTCCCCTCAGACATTGTATTTTTCTTCTTTAAAAGTCCAATAATCTTCCATGCCTCTCCTTAACATGTTTGTGTTTTTCTATCATCTTGAGTATAAAGAGAGTATATAAAAACTGTTTTTTCTTTTTTAATAATTATATTATTTTTGGCATTTCATTAATTTTTTCTTGTTTATTAAGAAGCTTACTTTCCTGCTTCTTTGAATACCTGCTGTTTTTATTAGTTGCCAGGTATTTTGAAATTTATTTTGTTAGGCCCTACGTATTCCATCTGAGTGAAATATATTTAGAATTTATTCTGGGACACAATTACATCGTTTGAAAACAGTTTGATCACTTCAGTGCCTGCTTTTTGCTCTGTTAGGTGGATCCAGAAGGTCCACTAGTCCAGAGCTAATTTTTCCTCTTTAGGAGAAATATTTCTTGAGCACTTAGCTGAAGACTTTACAGGAACCATCTGCAGACATTTGGATTTCTGTGTATTTCTCTTCTCTTCAGTAACCTGCCCTGCAAATTCTAACCACTTTGACTTCTCAGAATGTTCAACTCTTTCCCTTCAATTTAGGCAGATAGCCAGCTGAGCTGTGATATTTGAGTTGTGCTCTGGCCTGGAAACTCTCCAGGCAGTAATCAGAGCGATCTCAAAACTCATTTCATTAGTTCTTCTCTTCTTACTATTTACACTGACAATTCTATGACATCTGAAACATTATTATTTTTGTATATTTTTCTGATAGTCCAGTTGTTTAACGTGAGAAGCCAAATCTGTGCTCTGTTAGTCTATCATGGCTGAAAATAGAAATTCCAGTGCATTATTACTTAAGAGAATTATTATCCTAAGTACATATCTTAATATGTATTCATAATTCTGATGTTTTAATTTTACAAATTATTATAAATTTTCATCAGACTTTAATAATTTTTGCCAAATTCAAATATTATTTACAATTCATCTTTTAATCTACACATTCTACACATTTTTAATAGACATGGCCTATATCCTTGATAATATTCTCAGTTTGGGTAACAGAAAAGTTGAACAGACATATCAAATCTCTGATTCTATGGAACTTCTAGCTATAAGATATACATAGTAATTATACATATGCAAACAGAGAAATCTAATATGATATATTCAACAAAGTAATAAAAGAGTGTATGAAGTCAGAAGTGACGTTGAGGTGGGTGCCATATTGGCCAGGATGATGAGTGAAAGTGTCTGTGATGAGGTGATATTTAAATGAGGTGATAGTTTACCTATGAACTAAAAGAGTGTGGAGTGAGCTTTATTAATAACTTAGGAAAGCATGTCCAGGAAAAAAGAACAGCAAGTCAAAAAGAGTGCTTTTGACCCCACCATCTCAGCCCAACATCTCCTTAAGACAATAAGCCACTTCAGCAAAGTCTCAGGATACAAAATCAATGTGCAAAAATCGCAAGCATTCCTGTACACCAATAACAGAGAGAGAGCCAAATCATGAGTGAACTCCTATTCACAATTGCTGCGAGAATAAAATACCTAGGAATACAACTAATAAGGGACATGAAGGACCTCTTCAAGGAGAACTACAAAGCACTGCTCAAGGAAATAAGAGAGGACACAGCAGATGGAAAAACATTAATGCTTATGATTAGGAAGAATCAATATTGTGAAAATGGCCATACTGCCCAAAGGGATTTATAGATTCGATGCTATCCCCATCAAAGTACCATTGACCTTCTTCATAGAACTGGAAAAAAACAACCTTAAACTTCATATGGAACCAAAAAAGAGCCCACATAGCCAAGACAATCCTAAGCAAAAAGAACAAAGCTGGAGGCATCACGCTACCTGACTTCAAACTATACTACAAGGCTACAGTAATCAAAACAGCATGGTGCTGGTACCAAAACAGAGATACAGACCAAGAGGAACAGAAAGGAGGCCTCAGAAGTAACACCACACATCTACAACCATCTGATCTTTGACAAACCTGACAAAAACAAGCAATGGGGAAAGGATTCCCTGTTTAATAAATGGTGATGGGAAAACTGGCTAGCCATATGCAGAAAGCTGAAAGTGGATCCCTTCCTTACACCTTATACAAAAATTAACTCAAGATGGATTAAACATTTAAACATAAGACCTAACACCACAAAAACCCTAGAAGAAAACCTAGGCAAAACCATTCAGGACATAGGCATAGGCAAGGACTTCATGACTAAAACACCAAAAGCAATGGCAACAAAAGCCAAAATAGACAAATGAGATCTAATTAAACTTAAGGGCTTCTGCACAGCAAAAGAAACTATCATTAGAGTGAATTGGAAACCAACAGAATGGTAAGAAATTTTTGCAATCTACCCATCTGACAAAGGGCTAATATCCAGAATATACAATAACTAAAACAAATTTACAAGAAAAAAAACAACCCCATCAAAAAGTGGGCAAAGGATATGAACAGATGCTTCTCAAAAGAAGACATTTATTTGGCCAACAAACATAGAAAAAATGCTCATCATCACTGGTCATTAGAGAAGTGTAAATCAAATCAAAACCATATTGAGATACCAACTCATGCCAGTTATAATGGTGATCATTAAAATATCAGGAGACAAAAGATGCTGGAGAGGATGTGGAGAAATAGGAATGCTTTTACAATGTTGGTGGGAGTGTAAATTAGTTCAACCATTGTGGAATGCAGTGTGGTGATTCCTCAATGATCTAGAACTAGAAATACCTTTTGACCCAGCAATCCCATTACTGGGTATATACCCAAAGGATTATAAATTGTTCTATTATAAAGGCACATGCACATGTATGTTTATTGCGGCACTGTTCACAATAGCAAAGACCTGGAACCAACCCAAAGGCCCATCAATGATTGACTGGACAAAGAAAATGTGGCACATATACACCATGGAATACTATGCAGCCATAAAAAGGATGAGTTTGTGTCCTTTGCAGGGACATGGATGAATATGGAACCATCATTCTCAGCAAACTGACACAAGAACAGATAACCAAACACCGCACGATCTCACTCGTAAGTGGGTGTTGAACAATAAGAACACGGACACAGGGAGGGTAACATCACACACTGGGGCCTGTTGGGTGGTAGGGAACCTTGGGGAGGGATAGCAGGCAGTGAGGTGATTGGGGAGGGGATAACATTAGGATAAATACCTAATGTAGGTGAGGGGTGACGGATACAGCAAACCACCATGGCATGTGTATACTGTATGTAACAATCCTGCATGATTGTACATGTACCCCAGAACTTAAAGTATAATACTAAAAAAAGTTTAAAAAAAGAGTGCTTTAGTAAAACAAACAATAAACAAATATATGTATATAAATATATATATTTATATATACATGTATATATTTATAATATATTGTGTATAAATCATATGTAATATAATTATATAAATTATATATAGAGAGAGAGATTGAAATGTAGCATACAATTTTCAGAATACAATAAAATGGCACTGGAGAGGTAGACAGATAGCAAATTGCATAGAGCCTTGTAGATGTGACTTATGCTTTCAGGAGAGCAATCTGACATACAAAATGGATTCTAGGGGGAAAAAATGGAAGCAAATTTACTAGCTAGGAAGCAGATGCATTAGTTCAGGTGAGCAACCATGCTGGATTCGTCTTGATGATAAATAAATAGATACCTTGAAGACATCACCAATCAGATTTGCCTATACAGTCTACATGTGGAGAAGAGAAGGGTGATTTGAGGTAAAGAGATGAATCAAGGAAGAGTTGAAGATTTCCATGTCTTTGACAATTGGGTACGTGGCATAACTTGTTACTGAAATGGGGACAGTAAGAGAAGCAGGTTTAGAAGAAAAGTAATAAATGTTCTATTTTCAGTGTGTTAAATTTCCAAGTAGATGTATTAAATTTCGAAGTGGAAATGTCAAGTAGGTTGTTGAATATATGTTTGGACATCAGGGAAATGTCAGGATTGAAAGTAAAAAAAAAAAAACAAAAAAAACTATTCATTTGGCATTGTATAATTTCATTTTCTTTTACCTGGTAACACTGTTCTATTTGAGAAATATTTGGCCTGCTTCTCTCAGGACTCCAATTACTCACCTTTTAGAGGTCTAATGGCACCTTACATCCTCCAAGCTACAGTTAAACACAGGCGGGACTGGAGTGCCCTCTGGTGGATAAACTGACAAGGCTTAGGACATGGAGTTAGGGACTTCCCACACAAGTGGTAGAAGAGACAACCATAAGAGCATAACTGCATGAATTGGGTTACCTGTTAAGAAGATATATCCAGTAGCTGAGTACTAGTAGAAAAGAGAGAATGTATGTTATGTAATTGAACTGCTATTCAATTCTAGCCTGATTTTATATATGGAATGCAATCCCAGTTTTGAGAAATAGGATTTTTTTTAAAGCAAAGTCAGAAATATATACCATTAAGTAAAATGTTTTTGATTGGTAACTATTAGCTGCTATTCACATTGAAAACACTATATGGGGTAAAACTATGCAATAAAAAATGTCTGTAGGTAAGATTGGTGGATTGTAGCAATGTCAATATCCTGGTGGTCATACTCTACTATTGCTTTGCAAATGTGACTATTGGAGGGAACTAGGTAAAGAGTCCATTGGATCTCTCTGTTGTATTTCCTACAACTGAATATGAATCTATAATTAGCTCAAAATAAAGAGTTAAATTTTTAAAATTAATTAATTTCCCCATGGGTCAAAGTCAGCCCAGGGATCACTAATTTGCAACTTTTATCTCAAGGAAAGAAGACATATACAGTGGTGCAGTTTAAAAAGGGGGCCTCTAAAATTCAATAGACAACAGTGAGGTATTTATTTGTTGGCATAACAACCAAATCTTAGGCATCTAGAATGAGCAAATGGAGCTCCTGCCCTTTGCCCTCAAACACTACAGATGGTTTTACTCCCAGGAAGAATGGTCAAGAAGGCAAAATATGGGCAATTGTCTGGGGATGCCAGAGGGGTGTTAACACCAAATTCCAAGAAAGTAAATACTGGTCTCTGGTTCTTACCTGCCAATATTTGAAATATCTGACATAATGCCTTACGTCAGAGGAAAGTTAGAATCCAGAAGGCATGAATACACCACCTTCTTTTTAGATGGTGTATTTATTTGACTAGTTAACAAAACGGGAGAGCATGGCTTAAATGGATTACCAGTTTATAGACGAGACAATTGACAAGTAGACATTTCAGAGCTTGGGAAAACATACAGACATAGAATTATTTTTTGTAATTTACTCATAAAGAGGTGTTGCCTCTGTATTTAATTTAGAAAATACCCATGGTCCCCAACTTACAATGGTTTAAGAAGTTTTTTTTTTACCTAATTATGGTACAAAAGCAATATACATTCAGTAGAAATTGTAGTTCAGATTTTTTTTTTGAGACAGAGTCTCACTATTTTGAATTTTGATGTTTTCGTGGGCTAACTGTATGTGGTACAATATTTTATCCAGATGCTGGGCAGGGGCAGTGAACTGCAGCTCCCAGGCAGCCACTAGGATGTTGGGGAGGGTTGGGTGTATTAAATGCATTTTGAACTTAAAATATTTGAAACCTTCAATGGGTATATTGAGTTTGTCAGGATCTAGCCCCATTGTAAGTCAAGGAGCATCTGTACATGATATGGTTTTTGGTTTTTTTTTTTTTACATATACTTTAAGTTCTAGGGTACATGTGCAGAATGTGTAGGTTTGTTACACAGGTATACATGTGCCATGGTGGTTTGCTGCACCCATCAACCCATCATCTGCATTAGATATTTCTCCTAATGCTATCCCTCCCCCCCACCCCCCACCCCCCCAACAAGCCCTGGTATGTGATGTTCCCCTCCCTCTGTCCATGTGTTTTCATTGTTCAAATCCCACCTATGAGTGAGGACATGCAGTCTTTGGTTTTCTGTTCTTGTGTTAGTTTGCTGAGAATGATGGTTTCCAGCTTCATCCATGTCCCTGCAAAGGACATAAACTCATCCTTTTGTATGGCTGCATAGTATTCCATGGTGTATATGTGCCACATTTTCTTTATCCAGTCTATCATTGATGGGCATTTGGGTTGGTTCCCAGTCTTTGCTATTGTGAACAGTTCCACAATAAACATACATGTGCATGTGTCCTTATAGTAGAGTGATTTATAATCCTTTGGATATATACCCAATAATGGAATTGCTGGGTCAAATGGAATTTCTATTTCTAGGTCCTTGAGAAATTGCCACACTGTCTTCCACAATGGTTGAACTAATTTACACTACCACTAACAGTGTAAAAGTGTTCCTATTTATCCATAGCCTCTCCAGCATCTGTTGTTTTCTGACTTTTTAATGAATGCCATTCTAACTGGTGTGAGAGGGTATCTCATTGTGGTTTTGGTTTGCGTTTCTCTAATGACCAGTGATGATGAGCACTTTTTCATACGTTTGTTGGCCAAATAAATGCCTTCTTTTGAGAAGTGTCTGTTCATATCCTTTGCCCACTTTTGGATGTTGTGTGTGTGTGTGTGTGTGTGTGTGTGTGTGTGTGTGTGTGTAAATCGATACATTCTTTTAAATGGCCTAGTTTCTTATCTGTAAAATTATAGTGTTGCAATCAACTTCAAAAACATCAAATGTTTTGCAGGAATTGCATTTTTGATTCAAGAAATTCATCCTGTGGCTTATTACTCAAGTTCTGTGCTACACATTGCTCAGACACCTTACACTCTTCCCTATTCCTAAGCTGAGAGATTATGCCATCTAGATTATTAGTGAAGATGGAAAGGACAGAAAGGAAGGAAGAACAATTTGCAGAGGAGTCAGCAAGAGATCTTGGTAATGGAAACTAATAAACGAGAAAACTTTATCTGAAACTGTCATGCTCAACAGCAGACCTTCCAACCCAGCATCATTGCCATAGACATTGGGGTTGGGGTTTGATAATTAGTCACACTCTTTCTTCTACCCCATGATTTGACATAGGCCACTGGAGAAGTAGACATTTGTAACAGACTCATGGAGACCAAATATCAGCATCACCACTTATAAGGCTAAACTAGAAATTAGACGAGAGACGATGTACTTTCTCCCAAGTTTAGCTATTGGAATTATCTGTTGGATGGCAAATATGGGTCTGCAGAGTCAATGCAAGAAACTAGAAATGATTATCCAGTTATGATCTGTGGTAGACAGACGATGATAATCGGGGAAGGGGAATGTAGAGAGGGGAAGAGAGAGAAAGATACCTCCATTCCAGGACATAAAAGGCAATGAAAAGTGAAACTGTAAAATATGCAACATGTCTTAAAACAGCCTTACTTAAAAAATAATATTTTAAATTATATATGTTAATCCAGAATTGTGCTTGGCTTTGACATACAATGATAAACAAATAGTCCTTGTACATAAAGATTCCACAGTCTAGAAGAAGAGCTAGAAATAGACAAGGTTAAGATACACTTATAATCTGAAATGCATATATAAATATTATGATGTAATTAATATGCATAATGATATAGCATGAATGTAAATATATTAAATGATGAAATAAACATAAATTTGTTCTTTAAAAAATATGTGCTTATATATGCTGGTGTATGTAGTACAAAAATGGTCTTGAAAGTATTGAATTTAGAAAACAATATCATTTTTAGTTTGCCAGTTATGTTTCATAGTATTTCTAATTCAATCTTGAGGTCTCTCTGGAATGTGGCTATAAATCCTAGCCATGTCCCTAACAGAGCTCCAGGGGATTTGGACATGGATGTTTACAATGTTCCTTTCATGGGGTACTTTTTCATCTTGGTGAATTTCCTGAAGCCTAAGTATCTAACCCCTGACAAGGTGTCCCTCTCATAGGAAACTTGTTGATCCTGAAAGACACCCAGTGGCTTTTGTCCTACCTGGGTCTCATTTATTCCTGACAAGATAGCCACTCTCTAGGAGAGCCCTGACTGGGAGAGAAGTTAAATCTGTATGTGTCAGTCAAGTCAGAGGAGGCCACACCACAAAAACGCATGACATAACAAAGTTTATTATTCTCAGATCTATGAGAGTAGAGGGACGGCTCTGGGAGCCAATGAGAGGTCACAGGACAATGTGTTTGAACAGAAGGTAGGGAGCAAGAGAGAGAGAGACAGACCTACAGGCTGAGGCCTTACTGGGATCCAGGATGTTAACCCAGCAGGTTTCCCACATGGAGTTCTAATTGCTGGGTGTACAGCCAAGTGGGCATGGGTTGCATGTGGTAACTGGAACAGGGAATTCTCACTATAGCATACCTGCACAGTCTGAGTGGAGAGTGGAGTCAGTGAGGTGAGTCAAGGAGGTTATATCTGCATATCCCATGGGGGAGCTGGACATTTGGAGGGGATTACTTAAGGCAGATATCTAGAAGGACCACACTTAGGAATCAGAAAGAGCTAGAGAAATGAAAACTGTGTCAAGAGAGACTAAGCCCTCCTAGTATGAGAAGTTAAACCTAGGTTCCGAAAAGATGCTGAGACAACATAAAATTATAAGAATTGACTGAACGTGTGCATTCTATGGAGGAGGAGACTGGCTTCTTTCTTTAAAGTAGATTCTTCCTTTATTGTGATAGGGGAAACTTTGTTGATCTCTTTACCCAAAAACGAGAGGTAAAAAACTGCCAGTTTATAAGGTAAATCAAAATGTCAATATTCTGTTCATAACAGTGTAAAGACAGTTGTCTCTGAATGTATTATCCAGGTATTCACAGTTCCCAGAACTCCATATTGTTACATACTTGTTGTTTGACATATCAGTTTGTTTATCAGATCTCAGCAGACACTTGAGTTTTGCCTGTGTTACTGTTAATAACTCTATTTTTGGGGAGACCCTGAGAAAGTGACAGAATCGAAGTGCAGACCCTTCAGTCTTAGAGTATGTACTCTATGTAGTAATAAAAATGACTATATATTTACAACAAATCCTCCCCTACAAGGTTCTTTTGTTCCTAAATCTAGATTCCTATCACTTACCTTAGGTTATTGAGTCTACATAGGTCTAAACAGTTATTTACATTCAAATCCCTGTCTATTCAATTGTGAGTTTGAGGAGGCTTCTCTCAGAGGCTCAGTCTATCCATTTTACTTAGATTTTATCTTCAGAAATTTCTCTTTTCAAAAGGAAAATCTCCACCCCCTCTGTCCACATCACTTGTTTTAAAGCCTATTTTTCCTTCAATGACAAAAATCTATTCCTAAAATGCCCTTTGAACTTAAGCATATGATTGTTCTCATCATTTTTTTTTTTTTTTGGCAACACACGTACAAGCTTAAACTCCCATCCTGAACCATAAGTCACTGGTAACTGTGACTTAAAAGCTAATAAAATCACAGTCTAAATTATGGTAAACTGGTAACTGTGACTGGTAAAGCTAATAAAATCACAGTCTAAATTATGAACCTGGGAAATGGTGACACCTACCTACATTTTACATAATTTTCTCTTGGCAAATCCCCATCTAAAGTAGCATGGGGGTCACTACTTGTCATTTGCATAGTGGGTCATTTACTTTCTAAGTGTCTTAGAGGCCACAAATGTGAAATATTCCACGGAATGATTTGTGTTTAACAAGAGAGGCTGCCATTTTTGAGTTCCTCTTACTTTTGGTTATGGATTGCATGTCCTCAAGCTGTGAGCTGAAAAAACAGAATTCAGTGATGGGATAAAATGAGATCAATGGTCACTGCAGCTAAAAGAATGAAATTCTAAATCAGCAGCAGCGAAGCTGAGTCTTTAGTAGAAAGACCCCTATACTATGATTAATTTATGAAAACATCTAACACAATCAGCCCCCCCCAAAATTTATTTCCCCCATCAAAGTGCAAACTGCAAAGTCCATCCTCTACTTCTTTCCCTGGTGTGGAGATTGAGCATGCCCTCAACAAAGGTTACCCAAGTAAATGTGTTAACAAAAGAAAAATGGGAGAAATACAATCTGTGTGGTCTATAGTAATGTTTCTCCTTTCTTCTCTTCTATCTTTGCAACTTTGTGAGTCTTTCTATAGTACAGATTAATAAAGTAAAGCAACAATTTTATATGTTAAGTAAACATTTTAGTTGCTAAATATACTTTAAATCTATTATTTGGTTGGTTCAATAATCATTCAATATAAGCACTTACTATAAGCCAGGCATATCAGAATAAAATAAATAAAAATTGCTATCCTTGTGAAGCTTAAATTCTAGAGAAGAGAATAATAACAAACATAATATGTATAACATTTTTATAGTTTATTAAAATGTATTAAGTACTCTGAAAAATAGTGATGAAGGAAGCTAGCTTGAAATTTTAAATGTGGTGTCCATGGAAGGCTTTGTTGGAAAAGAGGCTATATGTGCAAAAACTTGAGGAGATTGAGCAAGTTAGCAAAGTAGACATTTGGAGGAAGTTACTCCAAGCAAAGGCAACAGCTACTACCAACACGATGATGTCTGACATCAGTGGGGAAATAAGGAGTGTAGGTCTTACCATCCTCATTTGTGACTGTCTTACTGAACATTAGCAAGTACACCAAGAATGTGAAGAGAGTAAGTGGTGTAACCAGGACTCACAGTTCGGCTGCCATGTTCCATTCTTATTTTGCTTTTTAGTAATTAGACAATGCCCTAATAGATTCATTTGGCTCAACTATATTCTACTTTCCCGAATAAAAAAAAAAAAGACAAAATCACATCAATTTATTTATCTCTGTTAACAATTCAGAACACAAAATTGGGAGCAGAGGAAATAGTTACAGAAATTATGACTCAGATGCAACTGTTGAGCTCAGGCGTTTGGTTCAATGGTCCAAGTCTAATTGGAGACAACCTTTCTATCCAAATCTGACACCAGAACCAGGTACCATATTTGCTGTATCCCACTTGATGACACCATTACAATGTCAGTTTCTCACCAGAAAAATGTTATCTATCCTGGTACTAAAGATTACATAAAGACTTGGAGGTAATAACTTAACCATTGAAGGAATGTTACTTCATCAGCACTGTGCTCTGTTTAAGGACAAAATGAACATTAGTTATTATTAAAAGATTGAGGCTCACAGGTATGTGCAAACTCTAGCTTCAGCATAGAAGCCCTACCACATCATTGGGATACTTGTGTTATTACAGTGAGGCCAGTGGAGAAAGGTCCTCTCTGATCGGATCAAAATTTGTTAAAAACCCAAAGAGTACTGACTAACATTCTTAGTTTATAGAGAACCTTTTAAAGTTAGACAAGAAGAGGGTCTTCAGTGACATATATTTAATCTTGTACCCTCTCTTTCCTTTGAACTTTACAAAAAAATCCTTTAAAGTCTGTGTCAGAACACTTTATGGGTGGCATTGAACTCCAAACTACTCCTCTACCAACATTTAGCCTCCTCGCCAAGCCCCAAGATGAAGCAGACATCCTCTCTTTATATGGCAAATCTTATGTGATACATATCCAATTAAGCTAATAAGTAGACTGTCTCTGTGCTGAGTCCTGAAAATAAGTTTTAACTCTAAACTATCTGAGCATTACCCTTCCCTTAAACATGTATGACTATAACTGCTAGTATCTATGTAAGTCCATCCAAATTTTTGCAGTAATTCCCACTCTTATGCCCTAGGTATCAATATTCAGTAATTTGCTAGAAAGAATTTAAGTTGGATACACACTGAAGCCACAAACTAATGTAACCCTCTTAAGGGTGAAACATTTTACCTTCTTTTTATCCTCCTTTTTCCTCTTTGCTGATGGAAGAACAGAGAGTAAAAAAGAAACTAAAATCTTTTAAGCTTCCTCTCAATTATCTTTTATCTGCATCTTTTTCCATTGACTGTCTTTCTTTCCTCTAGCTTGAGACTATTACATTTTTAAGAGAGAGTGTGTATTTGGAACTGGTTCCGTGCAATTTACTGTTAGAGTTGGAGTTTATGAGAAACAAAATACAGTGAAGGGAAATATTCTTTTTTTTAGAATTTCTATCTGATATAGGAAAAAATGAATAACAAATTATATTTCTGAAATTACTCTGTGATATTTCTTTAGGAATGGGAGTTTCACTTTTATATCCTCAGTATAATCACCAATATTTCTTCAAGGTAACATATCATATATGCAGGAGCCTGAAAATTCACAATCCACCTAGCACATTCACATTACTTTCAAAGCAGTTTTTACTTTGGTTTTAAACAATGCAGTTCTTAATGTTTATAGCCACCTTTTCCAAATGCATTCAGAAACTGAGTTTAGGAACACCTGATTATGCCATTGGAAGTTTTATCTCGGCCAAACAGTATGCAAATTTGAAAGGATACCTCCCCTCAGCAGAGAGTTTAATTTTGAAGCTGTGAAGTAATATTCTGTTTTATTCCTATTGTGTTCCCAAATCACTTTGTCTACAGAAATGTGTAAATCTTAGTTCCAATAAATTCAGAGAATAGACATTTGAGTCTTTAATTCCTTGGGGAATAATAGTGAATGCATTAACTGCTGCTACAACAAGTAATTATATCCACACAATTCCATTTCTTTTGGTCTGGCATCAAAGGCTGCTGAGAGGCAAATGTTAATAGATGAAAACTGCTTTCTTAAGTGGTAGATCTATTATTTACACAGTGATGGTTAGTCAGTGTCGAAGACTTCTTGCAAACAAACATAAATGCTTTAACTGAAAGAGAATGTTCTGCCTGTTTAATAACTTGATATTAATGACATTGAATCCTCTTGAGTTTTAGTTTTTAAAGGCGGATAATGACAGATTTGGAAAGATATCAATAATAGAGAAAAATCCTCAGTAATGAGAAGGACGATCTGACTTTTCCATCAACGCATTAAAACTGTATTATGTGAATCTACAAAGCAAATCGTCCACCTCTTAGCTTCTTCGTGTTGTGACTTAATACCAGTAAGGCAGAGACCAGGATGACTTTCAGAATCTTATGGAATTTTAGTGGGCTCATGTTCTATAGATGTTGCTGTCATAGGAATAGTTTATATTTAATTTAACCTTAAAGCAACATGTGTATTTTGTTGTCATTATTGCTGTTGTTTTGGATTTTGCATTTGCTGTTCCCCTCTGCCTGGAACACAAGTCTCAGACCTTGGCATGGATGGCTCCTTCTCATCATTCACATCTTTGTTGAATGATACTTTTTTAGGGAAGCACATCCCCCCCAACATATGATGTACATTCTACTAACTTGCTTTATTTTATTTATTTGTTTTTGAGATGGAGTCTCGCTCTGTTACTTAGGCTGGGGTGCAGTGGTGCCATCTTGGCTCACTGCAATCTCCACCTCCCGGGTTCAAGTGATTCTCCTGCCTCGGCCTCCCAGGTAGCTGGGACTACAGGCGTGTGCCCCCAGGCCCGGCTAATTTTGTGTTTTCAGTCAAGACGGGGTTTCTCCATGTTGGTCAGGCTGGTCTCGAACTTCCGACCTCAGGTGATCCACCCATGTCAGCCTCCCAAAGTATTGGGATTACAGGCGTGAGCCACTGCACCCAGCCTATTTTATACTTTATATCTGTCTGTATTTAAAATTATCAGTGATATTTTTATCACTGATTGTTGCTTGTTTTCTCTCATTATTTCCCCTATTATCAGTTTTATTCACTGTTATATCCTACAACTCATTCAGTGGTGCTCAACAGGGGTGTTGCATAAAAGGAAAAATAAAAGAAGAAACCAAATATGCCAATATGTGTTCAAAGCCAGTAATCTTTGCGGCACAGTTGTTCAACACTTAGCTTACAGGAAAGGACACAGGAGGAATATGTTCAAAAGATTTCTGTTTCACATTCAGTCTTTAAAGTGGCTCATAACTGTTCTCCCAAATATAACATTTTTAGAATGAATTATCTATCTTATGTAAGTTTCCATTGATTCAGAAATGGCCAAATTACCAAGTGACTTTGCAACTATTGACCAAACAGTTTGGTTAGGGTGTTGTCAAAGAACCCCTGAAGGCTCAGCACATAAATGAGAGCCTTTTTTAACTTGTTCATAAATTATGGCTTGAGAGAGGGGAACTCAGGTCCCAAGAATTATATGTGGAAAACAATGACCACAGAAGTTACAGGATTGTCTGAAACCCTCTGAAGCTAAAAGTTTTAAACAGATAATAAAATATTTAAAAAGAAAATAAAGCCTTTCTAAAAGAACTACTATTGGGGCAGCTCTTTCATCTGGGAGATGAGGATTTTCTCTATTTATGAGCAGTTTACTACTTTTGTGGTTTGGGGTTTTATTTTTTCATAAAAGTCAGTGACTTGAGAAGTTTCAAGGGAATTTTCCCTCTTATCTGACAAATAAGAAGGCCTGAACTAACGTAGAGATGTCAGAATTGCCATCACAGAATTCTTAATTATTCATTAATCTGCTTGGGTTCTATATTACTGAACAAGTATGTGCACAAACAAAATTACACCCATAATTTTAGCCCCTCACTGGGATAATCTGAGAATTCATTAAGGAAGCACAACCAAATTGAATTATTTCTTCCTCGAAGACAATGCAGTAGTTTTAGAGACAATGCAGTAGCTGAAAAGATGCTTAATTTCTGTAGCGCGTGATTAGTGATAGCGCTAATGTATCCCATTAATCACCAACTTACGTCACCAGTTGCAGGTACTTCTGTCATTTGTAACTATACTATTTTTGAGCAACTTCCAAAGAATATCATAATCACAAAATGAATACCATGTTTCAGATTGCTCTCATGAGTAAAACTGGTTCTTTACTAAGCTAATGCACTCCTGAGATATGTACATCCAAAGCTACAGTGCTCTTTTCTTGGATCATACATCTTTTCCTTGCTTGAAACTGCCGTTTGATATTTAAACGTCATTAATTTGGCAAGAAGCTGATAAAGGATGAAACTGGATAAAGCAGGGGGGTTTTGGCCTATAAAAAGTAAAAGCAGGATTCTCAGTCCTTGCCTGGCATTTTCCTTAATGCTAGGAATAATTGGCAACAATGCAACATGGTACCTTATTATATTGTTGCTATTATTCTTTTAGCTTTGTAAAAAGGTAATCATTTTGGTTGCCGCCATTACAGAGAACATTCTTAATTTACTGCACAGTGTTGAACTGAGCTTTCTGCTCCATTGGGAGCTGATAGGAGTGTGGTATTTACATTTTCTTCTTTAAATAGTAGTGCAAAGAAGTTATTAGACTGTGACTCTCACAGTACAGGGCATAGGTGATTATTTTGGGCTCTACGATTGGAATTCCAAATAGTAGGAACCAGGCACTGGACATGGTTCCTACCGAATCACTTGTCCATTTGCCCTACATGACTAGAATCAAATCATTTTTGATGAGCATTTTTGCCTTAGTACACATTTTCTACATTTTTGCCATATTGAATTGAAAGCATTTCCATTTTAATTTGCAATTATAAGATGAACTCTTGAAAAATGTACCCAGGGATTATATAATATTAATTCTCTTTTAATGTAAGAACTGACATGCATTTACTTTAATAACAGTAGCAATACCTCAAAAACTTCCATACAAGGAAGGGAGATTCACTTTAAAAACTCATCGAAGACAAATTCATATCAAGTGAGTGTTTTTTCCTAATTATATTTGATTTTTATTAAAAAGCAATTATTTTTCCCTGCTACCTTAAATGTTTTATTTTTCAGTAGGATAAGTTAACTTTACATATAATAAGAACAAATTAAGTTTTGAAGTTTTAGGAACATATTTGGAAAAACGTGAGCAAACTCTGAATCTAGATTGGTGATTGTTTACAGTTGATATATCCCATGATTGTAGTGAAGTTTTTCAATTATTAAGGCTGATAAAGTATATTAAACTTCTAAAATCGTGACTGAATGCAAGAACTAGCTGATTCTGAACTAACACTCTACTTTCTAGTTCCTCTAGGGGATAATAGCAACTAAGAGATGATAGATTTTGTGTGCAGCAGTGCCAATGTAAACCTTTCTAATTCTGACTCAACTCTCTTGCAGAAAGCAGGGAACAGCAAATGGTTTTCAATAATGATAGATAGGGAAGGCACAAAGAAAAAACATATATACTTCTTTTATTTTATAAACTAGTTAATAGACAAAGAGAAAAGAACGTGGACAAAGAATAAAACAATAATTTAAAATGCAGCATGAGTTGCAGTCAATTCTTCTCCTCCAAGATGATCAGATAAAATGAAACTGAGTCAAAAGAGGAAATTCCATCAAATATACTTGGAACTACATATGAGCGTAGGAGATAACGCTTAAATCCCTGCACATGTAGTGGCCTCTCCCGAGTTACAGATTGTTGATCCTGGAACAGCAAGTTAATAGACCATGAAAGGAAAGAATAACCATGAGATGAGATGGCTAATACATCAGCAACCACTGGGATCAAAACAAGGAATAACTATTAATTCCTACTTTCTAGAATGCTGTAATCCTCTAAATTTCAAAGAGAACACGTTTACTGTGGCAGTGGAGATGGAAAAAGGTACACGTCTAAGGGCAATTTTTATGACAGCCTTCATTTACATAGAGATTTTGGGGAGAACAGAAACAAATACTAGAGGCAAAGAGTATTTTGGCTTCTGTTTTCTAATGTGTTGGGAACAACTATATTCATCTTCGAAGTACTAATAAATCTTGCCTTTCTAAATACAGTGAAATTTAGGGGGAAAAAATTCATCAGAATCTGATGATAAATCTTTGACAGCAAGAGCTGTTTAAAACCAAATAAACATGATGACTTACATGAATTTTGAGACACATGGCTTTTAGGAAAAAGGCAGAGGATTACCCCTCAAGTTTTCCTTTATTCAACTACCAAGCAATCTACAGACTCTGTCTTTTATAATAGGAAGAACTGTGACCAGTCTATTCCAGGATTTCTCCCAACTCTATTTAGAGAAATGGCTTGGGTCCTAGCCCAAAGCTCTCAGAGCTTGAAGTATTTATGAGTAGTACAGTGATTAAAAATGCTAGGTAGGTCTTTCCCCATAGCAATTCTGAATGCTAGGAAATAATGGTACAATATCTTTTAATTCTTCAAGAAAAAAGTATGTACTCCAAAACATTTATTCCCAGAGGGAATACTATTTTTATGTGCCCTTCTTGACTAAAGTGTTAGAGAATCAACTTCAGTGAAGCAAGAAATGAAACCTCAGGAGTGGAAAAGAAGGGAAATGTCTCAAGCCCTGATAGTGTTGGAAGGGAGGATAAGAGATGATAAAGGATGAATTTATCACCAAAAAATAGCCTCAAATTTTCAACTTTCCCTGGATCAATGTCTTTTGCTGTGTAACTAACTTCTCAGTGCCCGTAAACTGCGGCTGGGTTATTCAGCCCTACCTCTTTAAACTCAGCTATGGTATATGTTTTGGCCAAAAGCATTATATGTGTGTGTGTGTGTGTGTGTGTGTATGTTTTTTCTCTCCATTCTTTCTCTGCCTACACCAACCATATTTGCCTACACCCTCTGGGAAACTTGTTATGAGCAATAAACTTTTAAAATATATGTGTATATACACATGTATATTTATATATATACACACACACACATATATACACTTACATACATGCATGCATATTGTGTGTGTGTAGAGACTGAGTGAGAGATAGATAGAAATTGTGTTAGGAGGTGGGCAAATTAGAGTAGGTATAGGTAGAATATAGAATGAAATGCATACAATTTTATTTCCTTGTTGATTTGTTATGTATACTCAGAAATCAAGGACTAAATCAGTTCTCTTGAAATTTCTTATTTTTTTTAATTCTAATTTTAAAGTGAAATATTTATAGCTTACATAACCTAGTTAAAATTTAGGCTGATATCTCTGAAGTAAGGAAATTCATATACCACTAATCTCTTTTCTGAAGAACTAAACAGCTTCCATTTGCAGTTACAAAATTAACAGATTAGTTTTTTCTCAATTAACAATGGCATCAACAAAGCTTATCTCCCTCTAATACCCTTGGCAAAGAAGATTAAAAGTTATCTAGAGAAAATTTAAATACAGGTTAAATTTTACCAAGTAAAGCATATTTCTATTAGCATTATTAAAGAAAATTTTAATTGTCGGAAAATGTATATAAACAGAATTTGTTTTACAATTTTGTAAACAGACACATCAGTAATAATTGCTTAGAGTTTAAACAAGATGATGATTTTGAATTCATAAAATTGAATTAGCCTTCAACTTGCAAAATTCTATTTTTTTCTTTCCATTCTTTCTCTGCCTACACCAACCATATTTGTCTATACCCTCTGGGAAAATTGTTATGAGCAATAAACTTTTAAGGTTATTAGTGATTGGTGAAGAGTAGATTATTGATGGTATAGCAAGTTAACTTTTAAAAGTAAACATGTAATTTACTTTATAGGTTAGTAACACAATCTATCATTTACGATATCACCATCTCCTACCTTAGTGGATTTCAGCTTAATCCAGAAAAGTTGCCATAGAAGAGTGTATATTATTCTAGAGACTTGGGAAATAGTATATGAAAGTACCAAATCTAAAAGTGGCAAGAGCTGCTATGATGAAGAGACCTATCAATACAATTTCTTGATCAAGATAGCTATTGTGCCTGGTAGTAGGCAAATTAGGGTAGGTATAGGCAGAGTATAGAATGGAATGCATACATTATTTTTCTCTTAGGAAACAAATCCAAGATACAAAGCTCAGGGATTTAGAGAGAGACTCCACTGTCATGAAAATGGGGCTCCTATGATTGCTGTGATGGTCATCATTTCTAAGCTAGTAGAAACAGGGTGAGAGAAGTCAATGACAGGCAAGCAACTTCACTTTAAGAAAGGGTCTGGAAAATGTGCAGATCACTTCATTCACATTTCTTGGCTGGAACTTTATCTCATGGCTACAATTAGCTTAAAGAGAGAAAGACAGCTAGAAAATAGTCTTCAGTGAAATAGCTATGGGCCCAGTTACAACTCTGAGAATTACTCTTTAAAGGAGTAAGAGAATGTATATCACAAAACAATGAGCACTCTCACCACAGAGGATGTGGAAGACAGTATTTTCCAAGGATAGCCTAAAAATATATCTCATATCAAAAGTTCTTTTTAATGTGATCTCGCTATTCCTACATCAAAAGATAAAGTCTAATAACCTGTCTTGCATGTGGGCTATTTGACCTATAAAATGTGGCAGAAGTGAAATTCTGTGACTTCTGGGGCTAAGTTACAAGAAGCTTTATAGTTTCTTTCTGGATCTCTTGGAATACTTATTTTTGGGATTCTCCTTTGCAACCAAACCATTCTGAGAGAATCCAATACACATGGAGAGTTCTTCCAACATATGTAGGTTCTTTAGTCAGCAGACTCACCTGGGCTTCCAGTGGACAGTCACCATTAATCACCAGCCATATTAGTGACCCATTTTTAATAAGCAGCCAAGATAAGCCTTTGGCTCAGCCTCCATCTGACTGTGACTGCATGAGAGTCCCCAAAACAGATCACCCCGGTGTCAATCACAGAATCATCAGAAATAATATGTTGTTTTAAATATTTACATTTGAAAGAAGTTTGTAAACACAAAAATAAACACCTGGAAAAGATGATAAGTATTTGTTGTGGACATTGAGTAAAATCTGTCTTCATTCCTCTCAGAGTTGAATAATGAATATTATGCTAGCAAAGGGCAATCCCTTCCTTTCATATTTTCAGTGGTTATTTTAGTCTAGGTGTAGTGGGGTGACTTCAGGGTTCTTGGCTGGACTGTCTTTCCTCCATTTCACTCTAGATCTTAGTCATTATTAAAATTCAACTGCCCCAGAGGAGAGGAAGACTTCAGATGTTATCAATCATTTTTGCCTTCATAGGAATAAAAAATTTAAGTTCAAGTATTAAAAATGGGTATGAGATATGGCTGGGCACAGTGGCTCACACCTATAATTCCAGCAATTTGGGGTCCTAAGCAGGCAATCACTTGAGGTCACAAGTTTGAGATCAGCCTGGCCAACATAGTGAAATCCTGTCTCTACCAAATACTACAGAAATTAGCTAGGCACTGTGTCCCAGCTTCTCAGGAGGCTGTGGCAGGGAAAATTGCTTGAACCCTGAGGCAGGGGTTGAAGTGAGCCAAGGTGGCACCATTGCACCCCAGCCTGGGAGGCAGAGTAAGACTCCATCTCAAAAAAAAAACAATGGATATGGGATAGATTAGATTGCAGGCTATGAATATGTGAGGGAAGCAGAAATGAGACAGTAGGATCAAATAGGGGACAAACTAGGACGAATCAATGCAATTTTTTTTTTTAAGAAAGAAAGAAAAGAAAGAAAGAAAGAAGGAAAAAAATGAGAATGAAAGAAAGGGAGAAAGAAGAAGAAAAAGAGGGGAGCGAGAACGGGAATCTTGCTCTATTGCCCAGGCTAGAATGCAATCTAAAAATGGGTATTGAAAAGCTCTTTTATACTAATAATTGTGTTATACAATGGAGACAGGAAGGAGTAAGGGAGGAAAATAACAAACAAACAACCAACCAATATTTCATTTAAACCTATGAAATGCTGTGCGATTGCTGGGGAGTGATTTACTTCCAACCACGTGGTCACTTCTAGAATAGATGTGATGTGTTACTGAAGAAAATGTATGTTTTGTGGATTTAGAGTAGAGAGTTCTGTAAATGTTTATTAAGTTTACTTGTTTGAGGTCTAAGTTCAAGTCCCGGGTATCCTTGTTAACCTTCTGTCTCATTGATCTGTCCAATATTGATAATGTAGTGTTAAAGTCTCCCACTATTATTGTGTGGGAGTCCAAGTCTCTTTGAAAGTCACCAAGAAGTTGCCCTATGTATCTGGGTGCTCCTGTATTGGGTACACATAGACTTAGGATCGTTAGCTCTTCCCATTACATTGATCCCTCTACCATTATACAATGTCCTTCTTATCTCTTTTGGTTTCTATTACTTTAAAGTCTATTTTATCAGAGATGAGAATTGCAACTCCTGCTTTTTTTGTTTGTTTTTTGTTTTGTTTTGTTTTGTTTTGTTTTTTTGCTCTCCATTTGGTTGGCAAATCCTCCATCCCTTTGTTTTGAGTCTCTGTATATCCTTGCATGTGAGATGGGTCTGGATGCAACTTACCGATGGGTTTTTTGGAATGGCTGATACTTGTTGTTCCTTTCTGTATATAGTGCTTCTTTTAGAAGCTCTTGTAAAGCAGGCCTGGTGATAATGAAATCTCTGAGTACTAGCTTGTTCGTAAAAAATTTTATTTTTCCTTCACTTATGAAACTTAGTTTGGCTGGATATGAAATTCTGGGTTGAAAGTTCTTTTCTTTAAGGATGTTGAATATTGGCCCCCACTCTCTTCTGGCTTGTAGGGTTTCTGCTGAGATCTACTGTGAGTCTGATAGGCTTCCCCTTGTGGGTAACCTGACCTTTCTCTCTGGCTGCCCGTAGTATTTTCTCCTTCATTTCAACCCTGGTGAATCTAATGATTATGTGCCTTGGGGTTGCTCTTTTTGAGGAATATCTTTGTGGTGTTGCAAATTTTACTTCATAATTTTTTCTATAGTCTATCTGGTATTCAGTAATTGCTTACAGTAAAGCAGAACTCCTAGGAGGCCATAAGAATCAACAAATTGCTTTATTTTATATCTTATAGATTTATGCATTTCCACTATAGTGTTTATTGTTCTTTTGAATTATTTTTATTTGTATCTACTTGGGTGCCTATAGTTATCAATAAGACGTTAGGTGTGAAATGTGCCATGGTTTGCACGTGATTACTCCCTCCAGCAGGCTTAGGTTCCGGAGCTGGTCAGTCAAAGAGGTTGCATTATCTGGTTAATTATACTTCCTTATCATTAATATATCAATTATTTTCCAGTAACCTCTTGGCTAGAGCAGTCTTCTAAAATTGAATGAAAATTGTTTTTATTATTATAAAGACATTCAGATGAAGATCACCTCCAAATTACATAGATATTTAATGATTCATATACCTGCATGATCTGTGATTAATTTTACATTCAAAGGTGTAATTCAGTAAACAAAATGGATAGTAGTGGTTTTATTTATCAGTGTAAATTACATTATATGGGAAAAATCCCTGTACTATAGTGTGTATGTATCTATCTAGTTATCTGTCTGTCTGTCTATCTATATATCTGTCCCTGTGTTTTTGAGAGAGTTATTATTCTGGATTCCTGAAAGTGGAAAAGTCAACAGTCTATTATTACCTGACTCTTCTTTCTTTTTTCTCTCCCTCTTTTTTCCCTTTTAAACTCTGTAATTTATCAAGATGAAGCTCTCTGAGGATTCAATTATAGGCAAAGCATGACTTGAGCTATGCAGAGAAAGAAGCCCAACGTACCTGTTAATATCATGCTGAAAGTGGGTAGACCTTAAGATGTCTATGTTATCAAAATTAAAATGTCAGATTTTTGTAACATGTTAAACCACCGAAGGGAAGAGGAAAAAAGACCTAATTTCCTTATATACACAATGTTTAGCATTCCAAAGTCTGCAAGTTATAATTCTGATAATATAGCATTTTAATCTTGAAGGCGATTGGTTGAAAAGTCACTGCCCTTTGTGACACAAAATACGATTACAAAGCCAACCTATTCTGGAATGGTTGCACCTACACTCTAGAAATGTTAACCCCTTTAAGATTGCATTCATCTTTCTGAGGCAGAAAACCTAGATGCCAGTGACTTTAAGTGTAACAAGGAACAATTTTTCTCAAGTTCAGAGATAACCAGAGCTGGTAATTTGGCTCCTAGAAATACCTATGAGATCTAGTCATCAGCAGCCTTGCTGGCTAGTTTTATCCTTATTTTCACAAAATTTTATTCCAATATCATGTAAAGTGATCACACACCAGAGGAAAAAAACAGGGCCAGAGAAGGGCAAGGTAAATGCTGGAGCGTTTGTCCCTTTGTATGAAAAAAATGCTAATTTTCTATCAGCTCCAGTCAGTGAAACACTGCTTATATTATTTTGGTCAGAGTTAGATCACAAAGCTCCAACTGGGAAATTAAATGTGAAGGTGGGTACATTGCATCCCAAAACTAAATAGGGATTTCCTTTGTAATAAAGGAGAGAACAATGGAGATTGGGCAGCAAAAGCAGTGTCTGCCGCAGTCCTGGATGCCCTTTGTTCCTGTGAAAGTAAAGATTTTCTCAGGGAAAGAGTAAAGGGGACTTTTACTTTCCAAAGCATTGTCGAGAACTTTGCTATGCCAGGGTAACAGGGAAAGCTTTGGGTGGCAAAAGTGATCAGTCATGGAAAAGGAGTTGGACAGGTCAATAAATAAAATAGTGGCAAGCAGACTTTGATGTATGAGGGAATAACACACTCTAACTTCCGATAGTGCTGTGCCAGGCACCTTGATGGGAAACAGATGCATCATTCAATACACTGCTTACCCGGGAATTGCCGTACGTAAATGGGCAGCCACCTTTCATTACTGTGATAACAGTCGGAAGTGCTGAGATGGGCTTATCATCAGTGATGTGAGTGTCCTCATGGGACAAGATATGACCTTTATGATTTTAGTTATAATTTTGTTCACAGAATAATATTTTCAGTGACCAGAATCATTACCTACTATAACTGGCTCTGTCATTCTGCTAGAGACATTCACCTTTTTTAAAATAATGATGGTGAGATAGCAGGTATATGTGAATCTATTGTTTACTCCCTATGTCAAAAAAATTGAATGAAGAGGGACCACCGCTGAAGCCACATGGGAAGTAATATGCACCATAAATAGTTGAACAAAGGAACTGACTTTATCTCTAGGACTCTTATCATCATGTAATAGTTTTTATTTTCCATAAAATATCCCAGTAGATGGGAAGATTTAAAAGTTCTTTTCTTTATATTTGTGAATCTGTCTTCCCATGTATTGTTATTCTTAAATTACTGCTGTTGTTTCTTTTGATTGTTATAGTGTAGTAGTTATATATTTAAGCAGACATTGATATGGAACTGTTTTAGCTGTTGGGTCATGTTCAAAATACTGCAGTTGGTCAATATTATTTAGTAAACATCCCTATGTTTCGGCCTTGTATGAAAATGATAAGAAAAGTAAAATGAAATCTGACATTCTGTCTACTCAGGAGACTTGTAATCTAATGGAGGTTACAGGATAAAACTCTACGAAGAATGAATAATAGCAAGTAAGTGTTATAGTATAGCTGCTAAGTAATATTTCTCACTTTTCCTGAACTCCAATTTGAGGAAGAAGTTGCTCTCATATTTTATTTTTTGAGATGAAGTGTGATTCCTGTTGCCCAGACTGGAATGCAATAGCGCTATCTCAGCTCAGTGCAACCTCCACCTCCTGGGTTCAAGCGATTCTCCTGCCTCAGCCTCCTGAGCAGCTGAGTCTACAGACGTGGGACAAAATGCCTAGCTTTTTTTTTTTTTTTTTTTTTTTTTTTGTATTTTTGGTAGAGACGGGGTTTCACTATGTTGGCCAGGCTGATCTCGAACTCCTGACCTCAGGTCGTCCACCCACCTCAGCCTCCCAAAGTGCTGGGATTACAGGTGTGAGCCATCATGCCCAGGCTATATTTTTTTCTTTTTATAAAAAAAGTGCAATCCTAAGCTCTCATTCCCAGCCTTTCTATCTGCCTTAGAAATGCGCTCTGTCATACATCCTCCCTCCTTTTCACCCACCCCACACACCTTTCATCTTCAGCTTCTTCCCATTCTTTGGTTACTTTCCTCAGCCTAGAGACTGAGGAAAGTCTTCTAGTCTCTAGAAAATGGACTTTCTCATCTGCATTAGTGTGTTGGGGCTGCCATAACAAAGCACCACGAACTGGGTGACTTAAGCAACAGAAAGTTGCACAGTTCTGGAAGCTAGAAGTCTAAAATCAAGGTATTAGCAGGGTTGGTTCCTCCCGGGGACTGTGAGGAAAAGACCTGTTCCAGGCTTCTCACGTTGGCTTGTGGATGTCCATATTCTCTCTGTGCCCCTTTATAATGTCTTCCTTCTCTATGTTTCTGTGTCTGTGTCCAGATTTCCTCCTTTTTATAAGGACAACTCTAGTATCACCTCAGCTTAACAATAATTACAGCTGCAATTACCCTATTGCAAATAAGGTCAGATTTAGACGTACTGGAGGTTAAGACTTCAATGTATAAATTTTAGGAGGATATAATTCAACCCCTAGCTCCATCCCAGAAAATCTTCCCATCTTTTGAACTTCTGTTCCAGCTCTCATTTTCCCATTAGTGCCAAACTTCTTCAAAGTATAAATAATTATTGGTTCTGTGAAGCTTCCCTACACACGTTTCCATCCAATTATATCCTTCTTGCAGCAGCGTTGTGAGATATTATACAGTGAATGGTGTCACACTTTCATAAACAGGTGAAGTAACAAAGGCGTACAGATTTTATGTGATCAGATCATTGGACAAATAGGTGGCTAAGCCAGGACAAAAATTCATGTTTTCTGACCCCCAAATTCCAAGATAGTTTCAATATCTTATTCTTCTCCTTCTTTACCACATATACATTTTTCAATTCAGATGTTATGCTCTTTTTGGTCTTTTTCTTCCTGAACTTTTGGTTCTATATATATATATATATATATATATATATATATATATTATTTAAGTTCTGGAGTACATGTGCAGATCGTGCAGGTTTGTTACACTGGTATGCACGTGCCATGGTGGTGGTTTGCTGCATCTATTGCCCCATGTTCTACATTAGGTATCTCTCCTAATGCTATCCTTCCCAAGACCCCCACCCCCCAGGCCCCGGTGTGTGATGTTCCCCTCCCTGTGTCCATGTGTTCTCATTGTTCAACACCCTCTTATGAGTGAGAACATAAGTGTTTGGTTTTCTGTTATTCGGTCAGTTTGTTGAGAATGACGGTCTCCAGTTTCATCCATGTCCTTGCAATGATCATGAACTCATCCTTTTTTATAGCTGCATAGTATTCCATGGTGTGTATGTGCCACACTTTCTTTATCCAGCCAATCATTGATGGGCATTTGGGTTGGTTCCAAGTCTGCTATGGTGAACAGTGCCACAATAAATATATGAGTGTATGTGTCTTTATAATAGAATGATTTATAATTCTTTGGGTATATACCGAGTAATGGGATTGCTGGGTCAAATGGTATTTCCAGTTCTAGATCCTTGAGGAATCGCCACACTGCCTTCCACAATGGTTGATAATTTACACTCCCACCAAAGTGTAAAAAGGGTTCCTAATTCTCCACATCCTCTCCAGCATGTGCTGTCTCCTGATTTTTTAATGATCGCCATTCTAACTGGCGTGAGGTGGTATCTCAATGTGGTTTTGATTTGCATTTCTCTAATGACAATTGATGATGAGCTTTTTTTCATAGGTTTGTTGGCTAAATAAATATCTTCTTTTGAGAAGTGTTTGTTTATATCCTTTGCCCACTTTTTGATGGGATTTTTTTTCTTGTAAATTTGTTTAAGTTCTCTGTAGATTCTGGATAGTAGCCCTTTGTCAGATGGGTAGATTGCAGAAATTTTTTCCCATTCTGTTGATTGCCGGTTCACTCTATTGATAGTTTGTTTTGCTCTGCAGAAGCTCTTAAGTTTAATTAGATCATATTTATTTATTTCCGCTTTTGTTGCCATTGCTTTTGGTGTTTAGTCATGAAGCCCTTGCCCAAGCCTATGTCCTGAATGGTATTGCCTAGGTTTTCTTCTAGAGTTTTTATGGTGTTAGGCCTCATGTTTAAATCTTTAATCCATCTAGAGTTAATTTTTGTTTAAGGTGTAAGGAAGGGATCCAGATTCAGCTTTCTGCATGTGGCAAGCCAGTTTTCCCAACATCATTTATTAAACAGGCAATCCTTTCCCCATTGCTTGTTTTTGTCAGGTTTGCCAAAGATCAGATGGTTGTAGGTGTGTGGCACTCTTTCTGAGGCCTCTGTTCTGTTCCATTTGTCTGTATCTCTGTTTTGGTGTCAGTACTTTGCTGTTTTGATTACAGTAACCATGTAATATAGTTTGAAGTCAGGTAGTGTGATGCCTCCAGCTTCGATTTTTTTTTTTTTTTTTGCTTAGTATCATCTTGGCTATGTGGGCTCTTTTTCATTCCATATGAAGTTTAAGCTTGTTTTTCCAAATCTGTGAAGAAAGTCATTGGTAGCTTGATGGGGGATAAATTACTTCAGGTAGTATGGCCAGTATGGCCATTTTCACAATATTGATTCTTCCTAACCATGACCATGGACTGTTTCTCCATGTGTTTGTGTTCTCGTCTTATTTCTTGAAGAGGTTTGTAGTTCTCCTTTAAAAGGTCCTTCACATCCCTTGTTAGTTGTATATCTAGGTATTGTAATCTCTTTGTAGTAATTGTGAATGGGAGTTCACTTATGATTTGGCTCTCTGTCTATTATTGGTGTATAGGAATGCTTGCGATTTTTGCACATTGATTTTGTATCCTGAGACTTTGCTGAAGTTGCTTATCAGCGTAAAGAGATTTTGGGCTGAGACAATGAGGTTTTCTAAATATACAATCATGTCATCTGCAAACAGGGACAATTTGATGTCCCATCTTCCTATTCAAATACCCTTTATTTATTTGTCTTGCCTGATGGTCCTAGCCAGAACTTCCAATACTATGTTGAATAAGAGTGGTGAGATAGGGCATCCGTATCTTGTGCCAGTTTTCAAAGGGAATGCTTCCAGTTTTTGCCCATTCAGTATGATATTGACTGTGGGTTGGTCATAAATAGCTCTTATTATTTTGATATGTGATCCACTGATACCTAGTTTATTGAGAATTTTTAGCATAAAGGGCTGTTGGATTTTGTCAAAAGCCTTCTCTGCATCTATTGAGATAATCATGTGGTTTTTATCTTTGCTTCTGTTTATGTGATTGATTTTGTTTATAGATTTGCAGATGTTCAAACCAACCTTGCATCCCAGGGATGAAGCCGACTTGATTGTGGTGGATATGCTTTTTGATGTGCTACTGGATTCTGTTTGCCAGTATTTTATTGAAGATGTTTGCATCAATGTTCATCATGGATATTGGCCTGAAATTTTTTTAGTTGTGTCTCTGCCAGGTTTTGGTATCAGGATGATGTTGGTTTCATAAAATGAGTTATGGAGGATTCCCCCTTTTTGTATGGTTTGGAATGGTTTCAGAAGGAATGGGACCAGCTCCTCTTGTACCTCTGGTAGAGTTCAGCTGTGAACCCTTCTGGACCTAGACTTTTTTGGTTGGTAGGCTATTACTTGCTGCCTCAACTTCAGACCTTGTTTTTGGTCTATTCAGGGTTCCTGGTTTAGTCTTGGGAGGGTATAAGTGTCCAGGAATTTATCCATTTCTCCCAAGTTTGCTGGTTTGTTTGCAAAGAGGTGTTTGTAATAATCTCTGATGGTAGTTTATATTTCTGGGGGATTGGTTATGATATCCCCTTTATCATTTTTTATTGCATCTATTTGAATCTTCTCTTTTCTTTTTTATTAGTCTGGCTAGCAGTCTATCTATTTTGTTGATCTTTTCAAAAAACCAGCTCCTGGATTTATTGATTTTTTAAGGGTTTTTTGTGTCTCTATCTCCTTCAGTTCTGCTTTAATGTGAGTTATTTCTTGCCTTCTACTGGCTTTTGAGTTTGTTTGATCTTGCTCCTCTAGTTCTTTTAATTGTGATGTTAAGGTGTCAATTTTATATCTTTCTTTGCTTCTCATGTGGGCATTTATGGTTATAAATTTCCCTCTAGACACTGCTTTAAATGTGTCCCAGAGATTCTAGTATGTTGTGTCTTCATTTTCATTGGTTTTGAAGACATCTTTATTTCTATCTTCATTTCATTATTTATCCAGTAGTCATTCAGGAGCAGGTTGTTCAGTTTCCATGTAGTTGTGCAGTTTTGAATGTGTTTCTTAATCCTGAATTCTAATTTGATTGCACTGTGGTCTGAGAGAATGTTTGTTATGATTTCCGTTCTTTTGCAGTTGCTGAGGAGTGTTTTACTTCCAATTATGTGGTCAATTTTAGAATAAGTGTGATGTGGTGCTGAGAAGAATGTGTATTCTGTGGTTTTGGGATGGAGAGTTCTGCAGATGTCTATTAGGTCCACTTGGTCCAGATCTAAGTTCAAGTCCTGGGTATCCTTGTTGATTTTCTGTCTTGTTGATCTAATATTGGCAGTAGGGTGTTAGAGTCTCCCACTATTATTGTGTGGGAGTCTAAGTCTCTTTGTAGGTCATTAAGAACTTGCTTTATGTATCTGGGTGCTGTTTCATTGGCTGCATATATATTTAGGATAATTAGCTCTTCTTGTTGCATTGATCCCTTTACCATTATGTTATGCTCTTCTTTGTCTCTTTTGATCTTTGGTGGTTTAAAGTCTGTTCTATCAGAGACTAGAATTGCAACCTCTGGTTTTGTTTGTTTGTTTGTTTGTTTGTTTTTGCTCTCCATTTGCTTGTTAAATCTTTCTCCATCTCTTTATTTTGAGCCTATGTATGTCTTTGCAGGTGAGATGGGTTTCCTGAATACAGCACACTGTTGGGTTTTGACTTTTTATCCAATTTGCCAGTCTGTGTCTTTTAACTGGGGCATTTAGCCCATTTACATTTAAGGTTAATAATGTTATGTGTGAACTTGATCCTGCCATTTTGATGCTAGCTGGTTGTTTTGCCCATTAGTTGATGCAATTTCTTCATAGTGTTGATGGTCTTTACAGCTTGATATGTTTTTGCAGTGGCTGCTACTGGTTGTTCCTTTCTATGTTTAGTGCTTCCTTCAGGAGCTCTTGTAGGGCAGGCCTGTTGGTGACAAAATCTCTCAGCCGTGGCTTGTCCGTAGAGGAGTTTATTTATCCTTCACTTATGAAGGATATGAAGTTCTGGGTTGCAAATTCTTTTCTTTTAGAGTTTCTGCTGAGAGAGAGCTGCTGTGAGTCTGATGAGCTTCCTGTTGTGTGTAACCAGACCTTTCTCTCTGGCTGCCCTTAGCATTTTTTCCTTCATTTCAACCCTGGTGAATCTGACGATTATGTGCCTTGGGGTTGCTCTTCTTGAGGAATACCTCTGTGGTGTTCTCTGTATTTCCTTAATTTGAACGTTGGCCTGCCTTGCTAGGTTGGGGAAATTCTCCTGGGTAACATCTTGAAGACTGTTTTCCAACTTGGTTTCATTCTCCCCTTCACTTTCAGGTACAGTGACCAAATGTATATTTGGTCTTTTGACATAATTCCATATTTCTTGGAGGCGTTGTTCATTTCTTTCCACTCGTTTTTCTCTTATCTTGCCTTCTTGCTTTATTTCATTGAGTTGATCTTCAATGTCTGATATACTTTCTTCTGCTTGATTGATTCGGGTAGTGAAAGCTGTGTATGCTTCATGAAGTTCTCATGCTGTGTTTTTCAGCTCCATCATGTCATTTATGTTCTTCTCCACTCTGGTTATTCTCGTTAGCATTTCATCTAAACTTTTCCCAAGGTTCTTAGTTTCCTTGCATTGGTTTAGAACATGCCCTTTAGCTCAGAGAAGTTTGTTATTACCCACCTTCTGAAGGCTGCTTCTGTCAATTCGTCACACTCATTCTCCATCCAGTTTTGTTCCCTTGGTGGTGAGGGGTTGTGATCCCTTGGAGAAGAGGCATTCTGGCTTTGGCAATTTCAGCCTTTTTCACTGGTTCCGTCCCATCTTCATGGATTTGTCTACCTTTGGTCTTTGAGGTTGGTGATATTTGGATGGGGTTTCTGAGTGGACATCCTTTTTGTTGATTTTGAAGATGTTTCTTTCTGTTGAGAAGGAAAACTAACAGTCAGGCCCGTCTGCTGCAGGTCTGCTGGAGTTTGCTGGAGGTCCACTCCAGACCCTGCTTGCTTGGGAATCAACCATGGGGGGGGGGGGGGGGTGCAGATCAGCAAAGATTGCTGCCTGTTCCTTCCTCTGGTATCTTCATCCCAAATCGGTACCTGCCAGATATCAGCCAGAGCTCTCCTGTATGACATATCCCAGTAATGATACACAGGGAGTCAGGGAGCCACTTGAAGTGGCAGCCTGTTCCTTAACAGAGTTCAAACACTGTACTGGGGAAGCCATCACTCCTTTCAGGGCTGCAGGGCAGGGACTTCAAGTCTGCTGAAGTGGAACCCACAACCACCCCTTTCCCAGGTGCTCTGTCCCAGGAAGGTGGGGGCTTTGTAAGTCTCTGACAGGTTGCTTTGTTTTTTCCTGAGATGCCCTGCCCAGCAAGAAGGGAATCTACTTGATAGTCTGCCTGCAGAAGACTCGCTGAGCTGGGCTCTGCCCAGCTGCTGTGTAGACTTCCTGGGGACTTAGTTTAAACAGGCAATGTTGAAACCACCTATGGGGAGCTTCAGCAATGGCAGGCACCCCACCCTCCACCACAGTGGAAAGTCTCAGGTCCAGCTTAGGCTTCTGTGCTGGCTGCGAGAATTTCAGGCCAGTGGATTTTATCTTGGCATTGTAGGGGCCGGAGAAAGTATCCTGGTCTGTGGGTTGTGTAGACCATCGGAAAAGAGCGGTATCTGAGCCAGAGTGCTGGAGTGTCTGGCAAAGCCCCTAATGGCTTCTGTTGGCTGGGAAAGCGAGTTATCCCACCCCTTGAGCCACCCCGGGTGAGGCAGTGCCCCACCCCTGCTTCAGCTTGCCCACCTTTGGCTGCTCCCACTGTCTAACCAGTCCCAGTGAGATGAACCTGGTACCTCAGTTGGAAATGTGGGAGATCACTCGTCTTCTGGTGTGCTTTCTCACTGGGACTGCAGACCAGAGCTGTTCCTATTTGGCCCTCTTGGTGGAAGTCCCCCAATATATTTGGTTTTATAATACTGTGTTATAAAACCTAATAAAGAAGTTAAAAATAAGTCTCTAGAAAAATTCACATCAGGTCAGAAAAGATTATGATAAATTGCTTTATCATGAACCATACAACCTATTAAACTCTTAATATCTCTTACTCCTCACAGCCCTCTCAGATGAATGGCTTTTGAATTTATGGTCCATTAGAGAAATATTTTAGAAATGATATATCTGTGCACATTTTAAATTCTCATTAATGCTAGGCTATTGTGACCCCATTGCTTCCACAGGAAAATGCAGACTATATTTTTTTCTAACTATCCAATAAAGAATATTCTGCCTAACACACTACTCTTCAGAGATCATCTACATGGGATGGGAGATAAGGAAATGGTATAGTTTACTTTATCAGTTACATCCACAGCTTTGTCATGGAATTCAGTAATGTCTGTGGAGTTTTTTTTTAAATTGAGTTTATTTCTAAATTTGTATGATTGAAGAGAAAGTAGTCTCTGCAAAACCTTCACATCGTAAGTCAACATTAGAAGTGCAAGATGACTATGAAATATGAAACTAGGCCCCTACACCTTAAGAAGTAGTGATGTGAAGAAGGGTAAGAGTACTTTTTTAAACAGCAGTCCAAGTAAAGGTTATCTCTGCTTATATTATTTTGAAAATCAGGTATTAATTAATATATAATTTAACTCCAGGACATGTCTTAGAGGATAATACTGTGATAGCAGGAGCTGTTTTTAATTTTACTATCATATTCCCGATATTTAGCAGAGCACTGTGGATATAGTAAATGCTAAAAAATATTTTTGAATGAATAAATGAAAATGTTATCGAATGATTTTATACATCTGTTTAAAGAAAGGGAACTTTTACATTAATCTGCTGGCCATGAAAATACCAGATTAATTCTCTTCTTCCAAGGCTAGAATTTTACCTAAGTATTTTACCCATTTTATCTAGGCATCCATACAATCATTAAATGCTTTTGTTCATCTGAAACAAATTTGGCTTTCTAGTATAAATGAGGGGCTGAGATGCTACAGAAAAATAAGTTAGAACTTCTAAAGGTGATAGTAGAAGTAAAGGTTGTTAGCATGTATTTGTACTCCAATATGTACAATATCACATATTGGATATACATACATACACAAATACATGTGTGTATGTGTATATATACAAACACACAAGGATATTACAATGGCATTAGGAAGTACCAAGAAAAAGACATTAACATGATGCTATAGAAGATAAACAACAGAAAATAATTCCTCTAACTGAAAACATCAGTCAAGGCACTTCACGCTGCTTTTACTTACCTCTGATTCTTATTTAAATAGAGCTACTCCCATTGTTCAACACCCGCCTATGAGTAGAACATGCGGTGTTTGATTTTCTGTTCTTGTGTCAGTTTGCTGAGAATGATGATTTCCAGGTTCATCCATGTCCCTACAAAGGACACGAACTCATTGTTTTTGATGGCTGCATAATATTCCATGGTGTATATGTGCCACATTTTCCCTGTCAGTCTATCGTCGATGGGCATTTGGGTTGGTTCAGGTCTTTGCTATTGTAAACTGTGCTGCAATGAACATTCGTGTGCATGTGTCCTTATAGTAGAACGATTAGGGGGAGTATCACACACTGGGGTTGTCGGGGGAGAAAGGGGAGGGATGGTGGGGGGTGGGGGAGTTGGGGGAGGGATAGCATGGGGAGAGATGCCAGATATAGGTGATGGGGGAGGAGAGGCAGCAAATCACACTGCCGTGTGTGTACCTATGCAACAATCTTCCATGTTCTTCACATGTACCCCCAAACCTAAAATGCAATAAAAAAAAAATAGTGCTACTGATTCAAATACATGAACAGGTCAATGTGAAAGATGTTGTTCAGCTAAGATCTTTGCCTTTCTCTTTGGACAGCCTCCAGACAGGGCAGAAATCAGAACTGATCTTCTGCTCAAGAGAGACCAACCACAAAGCCTTAGGCAGGTCTTGACCATTCTGGTATTGAGAATAAATAAGTTTGAAAAAGAGATACTATCTTTGCTACCACGTTCTTTAACTGGTGCTAAACTTGTTATCAGCATTATGTCAAAAAAAAATGCCCCGGTCAAATTTTAGGTTCTCATATTTTCTTTTTGATATTGTTTGTGTGTAAACACACACACATACTTGTATAAGTGTATAATTATATAATTAATACATATATAAAATATTCGTATATAATTGTATATAACTTGTCATTGTTATATGCTATTATCACTTATTAGCAATAAAGTGTTCAGAACAATCAAAATCAACCTAACACTATAAAGACTCTACTTAGATACGACATCATTTTTAAGTAATACACAAGGAAATTTATAAGGCGTAGCTACAATGCCTCTTACGAATTTAACTTCCGCAAAAAGCCATTTTTTTCTCAAGTATTATCTCTTTTGACCCTCATAAGAACTTTGTAGAGAAAGTATCATTGAACTGTTTTATGGTTAAAAAAATATCTTTGCATGGTTTGAATGACTTCACTGAGGTCACACAGTTGAAGCCAGGTCTCCAATCCCAGTGTGCTCCCAATTACACTATGACTACAGCATTCTTTAATGAATGGCCCATAGCCTGGTGGAGAACTTTGTGGGTTCTTTTAGTGTACTAAAAGTTGTCTAAAAATAAAACTCTTTCTTCAGAGATTATAGTTGAATAAAAACAAAAGATTTTGTTGGCCTGTTAGTTTTTTCACTTCCCAAAGCAGGAATTGTCTTTTTTGTCTCCTATGTTAAATTCATTGGCAATTTCTCGTGGCCCCAATATGTATCTTAAACCCACAATACTTTAGGCTGGTGACTATCATCTCTTGCCTGGCTTCCTGTCTCCCTGTTTTCACTGTGGTGCTCATTTCCATAAAGGACAAAGTATGTGGAATTTAAATTATAAAAAATTATCACCCTAATTTCGTTTTCTCTTTTGTGAGTTGGAGTTTCACCCTTGTCACCCAGGCTGGAGTGCAATGATGTGATCTCAACTCATTGCAACCTCCACCTCCCGGGTTCAAGTGATTCTCCTGCCTCAGCCTCCTGAGTAGCTGAGATTACAGACATCCACCAACACGCCCAGCTAATTTTTGTATTTTTAGTAGAGATGGGTTTCACGATGTTGGCCAGTCTGGTCTTGAACCCCTGACCTCAGTTGAGCCACCTGCCTTGGCCTCCCAAAGTGCCTGGATTACAAGCATAAGCCACCACATCCGGCCTATCACCCTAATTTCTATAGGTTCTATTAACTAGCATATCCACACGGAGTTTTGCTCTTTTGCCCAGGCTGGAGTGCAATGGCGCTATCTCGGCTGAATGCAATCTCTGCCACCCAGGTTCAGGTGATTCTTCACCTCAGCCTCCTGAAGAGCTGGAACTACAGGCATGCACCATCATTGCTGGCTAATTTTGTATTTTTTTTTTTTTTTTTTTAGTAGAGACATGGTTTTGCCAGGCTGGTCTCAAACTCCTGACATCAGGTGATCTGCCTGCTTCAGCCTCCTAAAGTTCTGGGATACAGGAGTGAGCCACCACACCCAGCCAGGTGAATTATTTTAAAATCTAAATGTATACTTGTTTTGATAACAAACATATTTTCAAAATACTAAAGTCTTATATATAAGCTTTTAACAGGAATAGGAGTAAAAGAGTTGATATATGCTCTGGGTTTCTTGAAAGTATTACTATATCCCCCAAAAGTACTAAATTTTCAGGCAGATTACCTTGGATATGCTCAAGAATTTTCAACTTGGAGAAAATGGCCTAAGTGATAAATCCTAATGGTATGGTTTAATTTACTGCATATAAATACTGCTTTGTAATTTTGATTAGCAGCTCTGCAAGGCAACTCAAAATGAAGTGCAGTAGTAGTAGACTGGTATCGTTTCTGTGGTTATTTCTGCACTTTCCTAATAAATGAATAGAAATAGGAAAAATGAGATTTGCATTGCACTTACTTGACAGCTGCTGTGCAGACATTGACTAGTTCTTGAGCGTCATTACTTCCCTGTGTATTAAATAAACAGAATTCTCATTAGGGATACAATTAATCAGTTATCTCAGTCTGGTAAATTTCAGCAAAAGCAGGCTCTCTGTCCACAGTTGGAAGTTGCTGGGAAATAGATTGTTACCAATGTATTATTTTCAGTCTCTCCACTTCTAAATATTTCTCCATGCTCTTCCTTCTTTATGAGGCAAAGTTCAGTTCAATGATCCTCATATTTTTGAATTGAAGGGCTTTAGCCTCTAAGTCTGTTGAAACTTACAATACAGATATCTCAAGGGAGATAAAGAAACCAAGGGAGGGAGAAAGAAGATTTGGGATCAGTGAATGAAATAAGTTTTTTGTTAAGTTTGAACTGTACTTTATAAAATTGTCCTAGCCATTAATTGTCATCAAAAAATAGGGAAAATAGTTTGTAAATTATAATGAAACAACTACATTCTGGAATATCTACGGAAGAAATCTAGGATAGGTATTTACTGGTTTGTCCATAAAATGTGCCTGAAAGATTACGAAACTTGGCAAAAGCCATAAGAAACAAGCAACAAGCAGCGAAATCAAGGGCACTTGTCTTTCAGAGAATGGTTGCTGGGAACGCTGATATTTGAAATGCATTATAGCGGCCTGCAAGAATTAACTAGCATCTGCAGAGAACTGGTGCCTCATATTGTGAAAATTTCAGCCATTATCTTCCCATCTAAGTAGAATAGAGTGAGAAAACCGTACATTTTTATTACTAACAATAACCATATATTTCTATTATGTATTTTATTAATTACTATCTACTAGAGTTTCTGAGAAACTATCAGAAAAATATAGTAAACAGTAATGCATTTTTCCATTCCATCAGAGGGTATTTTTCTTCCATTAAAAGAATAACAAGAAATTTTAGGGCCCATAAAAATGTAAGAAGCTAAAAGTATACGTCATTCCTTAAAAAGTAGGATCCAGCTGGAAACTGAGGAAAATTTCCAAACTAAGATACCTGTGTCTATTTTAAAATATTTAAATGCTTCTTGAATACAAATGTTGGGTATAAACCAGCAGTTCTCTGCTCAGAGAAGCCTCATAAGAATTTGCTAGTTTATCTGTGTGTCTTTTATCTATTTACACATGATGTTTTAAGATAAATTACCAAGAATTTGTATGTAGTATTACAGTTACAATAAGAGTTGCTTGACTGACACAGAGTAATAATCAAATAATTAAATTACCAGGGCTAGACACCAAATACTTTAGGAAAATCCATCCCAACTTTGACCTTACATATACTCATAACAAAGTTTCAGACAAGAAGCTGGGAATGGGGTGTCTTGGCATACCTCCAAAATCTCCAGCCACCATTCTCATTTATCTTCCTGAGTTTGTGAAAAACATTTTGGTCTGACACTTACTTCTAGGGTTCTCTTCAGATATCATATGGTGATTACTTCTAGATCTTATTTTGAATTTTTACTCACAGTATTTCGTTATTTTAATAAGTAAAATGCACAAATCAAGTGTAAAACTTGAAGAATTGTAAGAAAGGTAGACACAGTGTAACCATTAGACAAAACAAGCAAAGGAATATTTGTCACCCCAGAAAGCACCCTTGTTACCTTGTCCAACACATCCTAATATCTGTCAGCATAGATTTAGTTTTGCCTATTTCTGAACTTACTTACAATTAAATCATACAATACATACATAAGACATATTTTTGAGATTCATCTATGTGTCTGTACATAATGTCAGTAGTTTATTCTTTTGTATTGTGCAGTCCACTTTCTTTGCTGTGAATATTCCAGTGTGTTTACACTTTCTCTTATTGATGAGCATTCAGGTTGTTTCCAGTTATAGGCTATTATGAATTGAGCTGCTATGAATATTCTTGAACGTGTCTTTCTGTAGACATATGGGTTTATTTCTCTAGTTCCTAGGAATGGAATCACTGGGTCATAGAGCATGTTTATGTGTAAACTTTTAAGAAATTGACAGTTTACCAAAGTGACAATAGCATTTTACAATCCTACCAGCAGTTTGTAAAAACTGGTTTTGTTCTACATTTCTTACCCACACATAGTCTCATCAAAATTTTTTTATTGTAGAAGATGTGTAATGGTGTCTCATTGTGGCTTTTAGTTTCTTTACTCCCTGCTGAGTAATAATGTTTATCAAATTTTCATTTGCTTATTGATCATCTGGAAATCTCCTATTCCAAATTGCCTGTGAGAATTACTTTTGTCTCTTATTTTTGTTTGTTTAGATAGGGTGTTTGTTTTCCCCTAATTTGTAGAAGGTTGTTATATATTCTGTATATTAGTTTTTCTTTCATATCTCATATTTCATATGATGCCCAGTCTGGGGTTTGCATTTTCACTTTTGCTTCCCGACAGTTTTTAATTTTGAAAAATTGCAATTTTTATATGTTTTCTTTTATAGTTCTTATCTTTTCTTATCTGTGTTGAGAATCACAAAAATATACACCTGTTTTATTTCTAGAAAATATACAGTTTTTGCTTTCACATGTAGGTAAATTTTTCATTTCAATTTAAATTTTAGATATGGTATGATGTGAGAGTTAAAAAGTTTATTTTCTATTCTCATTTGGATATGCAGTTATTCTAGAACAATTTATTGGAAACACATTGCTTTCTCTATTGACTCATTTTGCTGTGTTAAAACTGAACTGAGTGAAGATGTGTGGTCTATGTTTTGGACTATCTGTTGAGTAAAGATGTATAGTCTATGTTTTGGACTCTGTTCTGTTAGTTGATCTATGTAAGTATCATCATGGCAACTATACAATATACATATATGTATATATATATGTATATATATATTTCTTTTTTGAGATGGAGTCTCACTCTTGTTGCCCAGGCTGGAATGCAATGGCACAATCTCAGCTCACTGCAACCTCCACCTTCCAGGTTCAAGCGATTCTCCCTGCTCAGCCCCCTGAGTAGCTGGTATTACAGGTGTCCACGACCACACCTGGCTAATTTTTATACTTTTAGTAGACATGAGGTTGCACCATGTTGGCCAGGCTAGTCTTGAACTCCTGACCTCAGGTGATCTGCCTGCCTCGGCCTCCCAAAGTACTGGGATTACAGGCGTGAGCCACTGCCCCAGCCCATCTATATGATCTTAACACTTGTGGCTTTTTATTACACTGTCTTGAAGTCATATAGTATAAAATCTTCAATTATTTCCTTCTCCTTTTAAAATATTTATTCGTTAAGTCCTTTAGATTTCCATATAAATTTTAGAGTTAGTTTTTTCAATATTTACAAAAAGAAAATCCTTTTTGGGTGGGATTATATTAAATTTCTAAATCAACTTTAAGAGAATTAACATCTTAACAATGTTAGTCTTCTGACCTATGAGCATAAAAATCTCCATTTTTTAAAATTTTATCTAATTTCTGTCAGCATGTTTTTTAAAACATAGAAATTTTATATTTCCCAAAGTAAACCTATGTCCATATCATTAATGAAATATTTGATGCTATTGTAAATAACATCTTTTTCAGTTTCCAAAAGTTTCTTGCTAGTATATAGAAAGAGAATTTGTTTTTGGTGTACCATCCTTATGCTCAGCTATCTTCATGAATACACTTATTACTATATGATTTGTTTGTAGATAGAGATTTTCTCTGTACAAAATTATGTCATCAGTGTATAATGACAATTATTACTTAATGTAATTGTTAATATAAATAAGTTTGTGTTTACAATCTAGTTATTTGTTTTCTATCGTTTTCAGTAATATTACATTTATGTTTGCTATGGGGATTGCAAATGCATCTGTAACTTATGACAGTTTATCTTCAACTAATGTTTTACCAGTGAATATATAAGGACCTTAAAACAGCAAAAACTGCATCTATCCTCTTTCCCATCCTTTGTTGTATTATTGACTACATTTCATTTCTACATATTATAAACTCTAGCATTGTTATTAGTTGGGTTTAAACAATTTTCTGTATGTGTAGGGTATGTATATACTATTTCTGATAATATTCATTTGTCTCTGAAGATCCAGGTTTTTAACTGGAATAATTGCTCTTCAGCTGAGAAGAACATTAGTATTTCTTGTACTGCTAATCAAAAATTTTTGCATATTTTTCTAAAATTGCCTTTATTTTATGTTCACTTTTTAGAATGTTCACTTAGTATAGATTTCTGGGGTTTTCTTCCAGCATTTTAAAGATATTATTCTACTGACTTCTGGTTTCGTTACTTCTGATGAAAAGTCAGCTGTAATTATTGTTGTTCCTCTGGCAAAAAGTTCTATATGACTTTTTCCTCTGGCTACACCTAACATTTTCCATTTAATTTTGATTTTAAATCTTTTATCTATGGTATGTGTTTAGTAATCTTTGCTTTTATCCTGCTTAAGTTTAACAAACTCAGTCCGTGCACTAATGTTTTTTTACTAATTGGGGACCAAGTTTTGTCCCCAGTTCATAAAAGTCATTAGTGTATAGATTGAGTTTGCCCCAATTTTGGACAAAATTATATCTTCAAATATTTTTTCTGTCCCTTTTGATCATCATTCTCCTCTCTTCTTGTGTCTTGGATTATATGTATATTTTAGACCATCTGTTACTGTCCCACAATTCTCAAGTGCTCTGTTCTGTATTTTATCTTTTTTCTCTCTGAGCTCTATCACTTATATTGCATAACCTTGTTACAGTTGTTCTCAAGGAAAGAGAAGGACAAGTTTGCCCCCAGGAGGACATTTAGCTGTGTCCAGAGTCATTTTTTTGATGTCTTAACTAGGTTGGGTGGGAGAAAGAAAGGGATATTCTGCTGGCTAAACATCTCATAATGAACAGGATAGCTCCTCACAACAAGTAATGTTCGTATCCAGTATGTCTATTGTGCTGAGATTGAGAAACCCCAGAATAGAGAGATATACCACTTTCATGAATCAGAAAACTCAATACTATAGTATTTCAGTGCATCTCAAATTGAGAGATACAGTGTGATCTCAATCAAAATTCCAGCCAGATGATTCCTCTTATAGAAAATAATAAGCTTATTCTAAATTTTATGGAAAATGTTAAATTTGGACCATGGATTTTTATAGTTTTTCTTTACTTAAAAATATAAATGTGGAAGGGTGAATACTCTGTGTTTTATGAAATGCTCTTTTTAGACATTCCTCTTGAAGTTTATTATTGCAGTTATATGCTACATAACATTTTTGGTCAATGATGAACTGCACATATGACAGTATTCCCATAAAGATTATAATAGAGCTATATAATAAAGTAGGCTCTACCATTTAAGTTGGTATATGTATTCTATGATGTTCGTATGTCAAAAATCTCCTAATGACACATTTCTCAGAATGTATCTCCTTTGTTAAGCAATATTTGAGTGTAGTTATAAATTGTTTGATTATATTTCTTACATCTCTCAAGTATTTTTTTTCAGAAAACATGTATAGATGATAACATTTCAAGGTTCTGAGGTATAGAAATCTATATTTTCTCTCAAATCTTTGAAATAGTTGCTTTCTTTTATTCCAACTAGAATTCTCGGTTGTAAGATATTATTATATTAATCTATTAGTATTAGAAAGTTTTTAAATCTTCAACTCTAATACTGCCAATAAGAAAGTTTCTCTGTTTCAAATTAGAATATGGGAAAGAGATCATAGAAAAAAAATGAGATGATAAAATTTAAAAACAAAATATCTTCAGAAGAATGGGAGGAAATTTGTTAAAAAATTTCTGGAATATATTCTGGAATATAGAGAAGCAAGACAAAAGAAGGATAGCATGGGGAGAAATGCCAGATATAGGTGATGGGGGAGGAAGGCAGCAAATCACACTGCCATGTGTGTACCTATGCAACAATCTTCCATGTTCTTCACATGTACCCCCAAACCTAAAATGCAATAAAAAATAAATAAATAAAATAAAATAAAATAAAATAAATAAAAAAATACACCAAAAAAAAAAAAAAGAAGCAAATATAAGAGAAAACTGAAAAAGATCTAGAATGTTGCTGGGCAGGATGCAATTTTAAATAAAAGGGTTAAGTTAGGTATTTTGAAAAGTAGCATTTAGGAAAAGGAGTTCAGGAAAAGCAGTCAAAAGCAGTCATTGGATATTTGAGAACAAGCTCCGCAGACAAAAACAACAGCATTCCAGGTATGTTCAAGGAACAGCATGGAGGCCCATAGTTAATTCAGGTGGATCAGAGACCCCAAGATAGAAACTGGTAGTAATGAAATCTTGAAAGTAATAGAGCATGGTTTTGTAACGTTTAGAGATATGTGGACCATTACAATAATTTTTATCTTACCTTGGATGAAATGGGGAGCCATTGCTAGCTTTTGGGAAATAACATAATATGTATTGCATATTTTAACAGATCACTGCAATGAGACAAAATTGGATATAAGGTTAAAAAATGAACTCATGGAAGAGTCCAGTTCATTTGTTTTTAGAGTTTTTAAATTTTTATTATTATATGTTTATACATCCTGAACAACTAAATGATGAATAAGACTAGGGTGCAACAGGTCTAAGAGGTACACCAAGGGTTCAGTTATAGATATATTGCTTGAGATGCCTACCATAAATCTTTCTTTAAATTTTATCTTAAGTTATGTGATACACGTGCAGGATGTGCAGGTTTGTCACGTAGGTCAATGTGTGCCATGGTGGTTTGCTGCATCAAATTGTCTGTGTTTGTTTGTAGATGACATGAGCCTATATCTAGAAAACCCCATCTAAGTCCAAAAAGCTTCTTAAGCTGACAAGCAACTCTAGCAAAATCTTAAACAAAATCAATGTGCAAAAATCACAAGCACTTCAATAGACAAGCACTTCAAAAGACACCACCACAAGCATTTCAAAAGACACCATCAATAGACAATCAGAGAGCCAAATCATGAATGAACTCCCATTCACAATTACTACAAAAAGAATAAAATACCTAGGAATACAGCCAACCAGGGAAGTGAAGGACCTCTTCAAGGAGAACTACAAGAACTACAAACCACTGCTCAAGGAAATAAGGGAGGACACAAGTAAATGGAAAAACATTCCATGCTCATGAATAGGAAGAATCAATATCATGAAAATGGCCATGCTGCCCAAAGTAATGTACAGATTAAATGGTCTTCCCATTATAATACCATTGACATTCTTCATGGAATTGGAGAGAGAAAAAAAAAAACTACTTTAAATTTTATATGGAACCAAAAATGAGCCCAAATAGCCAAGACCATTCTAAACAAAAAGAACAAAGGTGGAGGCATCATGCCACCAGACTTCAAACTATACTACAAGGCAACAGTAACTAAAATAGCATGTTACTGATGCAAAAACAGACACATAGACCAATGAAACAGCATAGAGATCTCAGATATAAGAGTGCACATCTACATCCATCTGATTTTTGGCAAACCTGACAAAAACAAGCAAAGGTTTAATAAATAGTGCTGGAAAAACCAGCCAGCCATATGCATAAATATTATTTAAGTAGTTGTTTATGTGATTCTGAAGTGTAATTATCTTTTCAGAAGAGTTCTGTGCTGGAGATTTAAATTTGGGAGACATAAGCATGGATAAAGCATGAAATCACTTAATTTGCTCACATTAAACTATAACTGCCTGTATTCTCCTTAAAAAGTGTTGTTTTAAAACAATATTTAAACAAATAGCAACAATATTTTAGCAAATTTAATGGTATTTACAGTTTAACAATAGTATTTAATATTAATAATTATTTAAAACAACATTCTTAACAAAATAAATACTTCTTAAGAATAAAACAATTATTCTAAACAGTGAAGTTTAAAACTTCACTAACTAGAATAATTTGTATAATGTTTAAATTTAAAGAAATACATAGGGTTACAATTAGAAATTTAAAATATTTTAGATAGTATTTTAATATTCTGATACATAGAACTAAAATCAATAGAAGGGAAACTTCTCTTTAGCATACATAAAATCAAAAAGTACAAATCAGTAATAATAGCCAAGTAATTCTGCATCTAATTGATGATATCTGTGTCTATGATACATTATCTATACAAATTTGAACTACAAAAGTCATACAAGTTTGTGCACTTACACAAATGTAGATGATATAGCCTACTTCATTATACAGCTTCATTAGAATATTATGGGGTCATCATAAGATTTGCAATCTATCACTGACCAAAATGTTCTTTGTCACTGAACTTCAAGAGGAATATCTTCAAAAACACAGAATCCAAACTCAGGCAATAGTAATTACCTCAAAGTTTGCATATTTCTTTCTTATGTAACTCTTGTGTAACTATGTTTCAAGACTTGAATGCTTTAGCTGAATTCATTTTTTAAACTTCCACAGTACATTTTTTTCACTCAACTTTTACATATCAATGGCTAATTAGTGTACATCTATATAAAAAATAAACTTAAGTTTTTAAAAAGTTTTCTTTTAGTCATTTTTAAATGTTTTCTGATAACGCTGGTTTAGCTGTCTTCCTGAATTTGTTTGTTCTGTTTTGCTTGCTTTTGGTAAACTATAAAAATTTAGTGTCAGCTAAGAAATAAAGATAATAATAGGGAAAATCCATGAACTAATAAGATTTAAAACACAACAGGTTAAGTTTTATATGATGAAGTCCAAAGGAAATGAAGACTATTGTATGTGCATGATGATGCTAATGTCAGCTTTACCTGGTATAGTTCACTGTTTTCACAATGTTTGAACAATCTTCACCTAGGTGCTTGTTAAAAATGCATTTTCCAAATCCACTGTACCTACTGAATGAAACTCTGTGGAGCTTGGAGGCAGGAAGCCTGGGAGTCTACATTTTAATTACTTTTTCATTTTGGAAACCTCTACATTTTCATTTTGTTTTATAGTTTACAAATTATTTATTAATTCATTTGATCATCATAATACCTACATACATATAATATTCTGGGCAGTTGCTATTATCTCCAAGTATAGATGCTCCTTAACTTATAAGGCAGTTATATCCCAATAGATGCACTGTAAGTAGGTTAAAAATATAAGCCAAACATGTGTTTCTCATATGATCATTTCAGTTTAGGATGAATTTATCCAGACAAAACATCCTCATAAGTAGCATACTGAATGTGTATTGCTTTCAACACCATCAAAATGATGAAAAATCACAAGTTGAACCATTCTAAGTTAGTTCTGTGTGTATACAAATTAAAAACAGACTCAAAGTGGTTAAGTGAATCTGTGACAAGGTAAAAACTTGTCACACAATGTTTGTCTCTAGTAAGAAGAGCCCATGAACCAATTAAGAGACAAAAAAGTAATCCTGCTTTAGTTAGGTTTCATATCTATCTATCTCCCTCATTTTATGAAAAGTATGATCTTAGAAAAAATATTTAAACATTTTATTTCTCATTTTCCTTACTTAATTTCTTATGATGGATTCCTGAAACATCAATCCTGAAAGAAAGAATTATGTGCAAGTGATTTATTAAGGAAGAGCTCCCGAGAATAAACTCTAAGGGCTGGGAGATGGAGACCTTGAAAGTGAAAGAAGCCAAACCAAGTTATAATTATAGAAATAGTCCAAGTATCAACCTGATCTCACAAGGAGCTCTGGGGTATAAATGCATATCAGTTTATCCTGACCCAGGCAAGGGAGCTGGGCTGGACTGCCTGCCCTAGTCATTGATTATGAACCATACTGGGAGAGACATAAAATCCAAACATTTCCAGCTCTCTGTGCATGCAAGCAAAGTAGCTCAGTAGCCTTTGGGCAGGCCTCCAAAGAGTTGCAGGTGCAAGCTATTAGGTGTAAGAGAAAATATGGATTACTTAAAAATAAACATGTTTTTAAAAAGAAAACACTGCAGATTCTAGTACCAATAATACAGCTTACTAGTAATTAGGAATTTGTCCTACAGTAAATTATTTTACCTCTTTCAACTACTTTTAATCTTTTTTTAATACAAAAGGTTAATTGTAACCCCTGCCCTGCTTCATGTAGTATTGCTGATTAGATCAAGACAATAATGATTATGCAATATTTTATAAATGATATAAAATGACATTCTCATGCAAAGTGTTCTTTTATTACTGAAGAAACAGATGTTGGAAAACCTGTTTCCTGAGGTTTATTATGCTGAGAGCCCTTCGTTCTTTCTGTAAGCATGCAAGATAAGAATTCTTGAATATAGCTCTTATGTAATACTGATAGTATATGTGGTCCTAAATTTATTATTGTGCACAATATTTTACTTAAGATTAGGATGTTTAAACAACATGACGATTATTAAAAGCACATTTCTCACCAATATCAACATTCAATGTTTGGTGATCTATCAGTTAAAATTTGGATCCAAGGACTGTATTTTCTAGTCTGATATGTAAGAAGCTAGAACTTGCCACTGCATCCTAACAGCAAGTAAAAACCTGGACGAACTGAAAATTCAATAACTCCTTAGATGCATCAGAGAGATGGACTCACAGGGCAAACCACTGCCCCCAAAATTGGAGAAACTGACTGACAAATGCAGAGAATCATGGCTTGCTGGAGCAGAAACTCCTAGCACAGACCTCCATGGGAAGCAGTGCGGAGGCAGGGAAACCTGAACTATGACTGGTTGCTAGAGGCTCAGTGTGGACCAGTCTGAGAGAGAGAAACTCTAGAAGGATCCAGTCATTGCAAGTCCACATACTTTTGTAAGTTTTATCTCTGGGAGTTCAACCATATTCTCACAGTAAATATTAGAGAAAAATCCTACTGTCGTTCCAGCAGGAGGAAGGGAAAAGGAGCCATTTTGAAATATGCCAGAACATTCTTTGGTTAATGAGGTCTGCCCTCAAGAGAAATTACTTAACTGGAATCTAAGCTGCTGGAGTTTTATCAGAGCCTAACTGAGCTGAGGGTAGGGAAATTACCAACTCTAGTCTCCTCTAGCCTTCCATGTGGAAGAAGGGAGATACCCAACTCCAATCCACTCTAGCCATTTTGTTGCACTGAAGTGGGCAGGGGGAGACTGAGAAGCAGTTATGAAGTTCCCAGTCCACTCATACAGTCTCATTAAAGCCTTATACTTACTTATAGGACTATAATTGGTTCCCCTCACCCCGTTCACACACACCTTGCCACCACTTTATCAAAGGCCTTTTTATAGCAGTTTCTTTCACCCAGTGTATCATGTCCAGCTATGAAGAAAAAGTACAAGGTATAGCAAAAGGAAAAAACACAGAGTTTAAAGAGACAGAGCAAGCATCAGAACCAGACTCAAAGCAGATCTGTTTGATTATGAGACTGGGAATTTAGAACAACTATGATTAATATGCTAAGAACTCTAATGGAGAAAGTAGGCAGCATGGCATGAAAGAACAAATGGCCAATGTAAGCAAAGAGATGAAATTCTAATAATAATCAATAAGAGATTCTAGAGATCAAAAATACTGTAACAGAAACAAAGAATGCCTCAGCTGGGCACTGTGGCTCATGACTGGAATCCCAGCACTTTGGAAGGCCAAGGCGGGTGGATCACTTGTGGTCAGGAGTTCGAGACCAGCCTGGCCAACATGGCGAAACTCCGTCTCTACTAAAAATACAAACATTGGCCAGGCATGGTGTCGCACCTGAAGTTCCAGCTACCCAGGAAGCTGAAGCAGGAAAATCTGGAAACTGGAGGGCGGGGGCAGAGGCTGCATTGAGCCGAGATTGTGTCACTGCACTCCAGCCTGGGTGACAGAGCAAGACTCTGTTGACCTTCCCCAATCTCACAAAGAACTACTATAGGAACCAAACTTCATATTTTAAGGTAAAGCTTCTGTGTTCAGAATTTCTCTTGTTGTAGAGATTTTTTTCAGTGATTTCCCAAGGTCATCTTTTTAGTATTCTAGGTGTAGAGGAGATGTTTAGTGTTACCTTATTGTGGGATGAACACACTGCACTCATAGAAAGATTTCAGGACACTCATCACCTGAATGAGACATAAGAATTAAAATCCTATGTCACCACTTCAACATCACTGATATTTTTCCTTCATCCATTCAAAAGGACATTCAATCCATCACACACTTACTCCAGCCAATAATAAGGTTAAACCTCCTTAAATTCCTCACTGCTATGAAGATTTTGAGAAGAGATAATATTCCTGAACAACATGATGGTCCACTAAAAAGAGGATATGAAAATGTAATTCTAAGATATAAAGTAGCCAAGCACTTCAACACATGAAAGTAAAAACAAACTACTGCCCCTGATTATCCTTTGTTGTGTGAATTGCCCTTAATAATAAGTGCAGAGGAGTCAGATAGTATCTTCTATTAAAGATACCACAGGTATTGTAAAATTCAACACATCCACAAATAAACATTGTCAGGTCTCCATATGCAAGCCTGCAGCCTGAAAATCTGAAGTTCTGCTTGCCTGGCTGAAGTCTCCCACTCTCTACCTGTGTTCGCCATTGTCCCCCGATCACCAGCAGAGCTTCCCACAAGCCTCTCACCCAACCCTGCCATCTTCACTGTTCTTCTGATAATGTAAATACCTCTCATCCAACCCTGCCATTGTTACGGAACTTGTATACTCCTTGCCCCACCCCCTACCACTGTAACTGAACTTACTCTGCAATACCCCCCACCCCCCCCCCAAAAACCTACCCAAACCTATAAAACCAACTCCTATCCCACTGCCCTTTGCTAACGCTCATTTTGGCCTTAGCCCACCTGCATCCAGGTGAATAAACAGCCATGTTGCTCACACAAAGCCTATTTAGAAGGTCTCTTCATTCAAAGTGTACGTTTTTCAGCAAACATATTGTAAGGCCAGTTGCCTCGCCAGGAGCTTGGACACGCCCATCCCTCCCAGCACCTGGAAATTACGTCACCACTCTGCAATCAGCATCGGGGTCAGTCACGTAGCCTCCCCAACACCCACCCCTAAAGCAAGCCCGCCAGGGAGAGAAAACCTCCACCCAAAAAAATTTTGAAAGGCCCTGCTGAACCTTGCCCAATAGCTCTCCACCCTGATGAGATCATTCTTCCCCGAAGTGGCCCACTCACCAAAGATCCCACCTACCTACCAGTAGTAACTTGCCCCATCCACATCCTGTGTCCCAATATCCAATCAAGTGCCTTATACTTTGTCTCCCTAGTATCTGATCAAACACCTTCACTCCCTATAAAACCCCTTGCCCTAAAAAGTTGGGTGCGACTTCTCTGGCCCTCTCTTGGACCATAGAACCTCGCCCAGGAGCCAAATAAATTGAACTTTCATTTTCTTATACTGGCCTCAGTTTCCTCATTTTGACTTGGCGATATACCTTACAAATGGTGCCAAAACCCGAGGAGTTGTAAGACTCCCTCTTGGGGGGAAACTGACCCCCTCCTGGGGGAAACTCGACTCCTCCACCCAAAGCCGGACCAGGGGGACCGCTCCGCCACGAGGTAAGACTTCTATCACACATTGCCCCTCCCACTGCCTGTTCCGCGGACTCCCCGCCTGTAATCGTGGCCGCGTCAGGAACTCTTTACCACCGTGGGCCCGGGGCCCTGGTTCCGTTCCGAGGACCTGAGTGTAGAGGAGACGTCCCTACACTCTTGTCTTCTCCCTGTGAGGGGTGCGTCAGGAGTCAGGAACCCGAGGGAGACGTCCCCGTCTTCCTGAGCCCTCTTGTGTTCGGCAGTGCAGTCCAGGACGCCTTCCAATCATCTCAGCGGCAGTGAGTGAGGTTTGGGTGATAAGCCCCATTTACAACCCAAGGCCCTACTCAGGACCTGAACCAGACCCCGGCTTTTAGTACCAAATTAGCCCTTTGGCAAGCTAACTCCTGCCTAAGTACTCTTAGTTCTTTCTGTTCCCGAGCAAGTGTGTGAGTGAGTGTGTTTATGTGTAGTCCCACAGCTTAACGGCTACGGGGCTTGAGTGGGCCTCCACCCACGGTTCCACGGGAGACGTCATAAGTCATAACGGTGATTCACCTCAGGAACAAAAGTTCTGGGGTGACTAGGCCCAGGGGTTATACGGGTACACCTTAGCCAAGATGCTCCTGAAATATCCCTTCGGGGATGTGGCTGGGAAGGCATCAGACTGGTCTCCCACTTGGGGGGTACCCATCCTTTGTCAGTCCTACATGTGGTTCTGTCTGTATTGTAAATTCACTAGTTTTGCCAGACTCCTGTTAGCTGATATACAGTGGCTTAGGCCTGCTTCCCTCAAAGTAGATGATATCCTACAGTGGGTGACAGACCACTGGCTACAAGGAACCTTTACTGAGTTTCTGCCATTACAGATAACTCTGTTCTCCTTCCTCCTCCTATTCTTTCTCTATCACTAACACCTTACTCTCTAGCCCCGTCCCTATCACTTCCTCAAGTTCTCCCATGTAGCAGATAGCTCTAGCCCTTTCTCTTTATCTTCTTTCTCATTGTAGTCTTGGTGGCTTGCAGGTTCTCTCGGCCACCCCCCTCCAGGAAAGGAACTCTTTTGCCCGTGCTGGGTGTAGTACCTTGCCCCCATAGTTAACTGGTTAATCATGGGTAACCAGGAATCCCGCCCAGACTCTTAAGTCGCCACTAGGATGCCTAACTCTAAATATATCCAAACTGGGCCTCTCCATAAAAAAGAAGAGAGTATTCTTCCTCTCCACTGTAGCATGGCCACAATATCCCCTGGACAAGCAGTCCAAATGGTTTCCGGAAGACACGCTTGACTAAAATCCTGATAGACCTGGATAACTTTTGCCAAAGGAACAGCAAGTGGGCAGAAATTCCCTATGTTCAGGCTTTCTGGTACCACCGTGCCCACCCTAATCTCTGCTCCTCCTGCAGTACTGCCCAGGTACTCCTAGCAAAAAATTCCCTCGATTTGCCTTCAGCCCCGATGCTGGCCGCGTCCTCTTCCTTCTCTGATCCCAATCTGCCCGAGGAGCTCTCTCTACCTCCAGCCCGACCCACTGATCCCCCACCTTATGCAAAACCCTAACCCCCCTCCTACTCCCACAGGCCCTAACATGGCGTCTCCTGTTAGTGCCCACACCCGCTCGCATGGGACTAAACCTCAAATCCCTCCTATTCCCTCTCCTCCAACACCCCAACCTCCTCCTACCTTCCCAGATTCTGACGCAACCTCTTCTGTTAGTGATCACACTTGCCCGCACGGCACCCCCACCAATAAAAACTCCCTCCTCTGTCCCCTCCTTGAGGTGGCAGGACGGAAGGCGTTGTCAAAGTACACGTTCTGTTCTCTCTCTCAGATCTATCCACCATTGAAAAACACTTAGGGTCCTTCTCTGCCAATCCTACTGCTTACACTAAAGAATTCTGCTATCTCACATAGGCCTATGACCTAACCTGGCATGACATTTATATAATTCTGTCTTCCACCCTCACTCTGGATGAACATAATCGCATCTGCATGGCAGCTCAGGCACACGCAGATCAGGTCCATCTTACTGATCCCCAAATGCCGGTAGGCACAGCAGCGGTCCCCGACGCTGACCCTAATTGGGACTATCAGACTGGCCAAAATGACCTCCTCCTATTCTTGGTCTCTCTACTGCCGAGACCAAATGCTACAATGCCTCCTAGCGGGCATGGAAGATGCAGCCCAAAAGGTAGTAAATTATGATAAACTGTGTGAAATAACTCAGAGCCTTACTGAAAACCCAGCTGCTTTCCTTGACTGGTTAACAAATGCTATGGTCCTACATACCCGAGGGGGACCCAGATTCCCCGGCTGGAACCACTCTTCTAGCTGCCCATTTTATCTCCCAGTCAGCACCAGACATTAGAAAAAAACTAAAAAAGGCAGAGGAGGGTCCCCAAACTCCCATACGAGACCTGGTAAACATGGCATTTAAAGTTTTCAATAGCTCAGAGGAAAAGGCTGAGGCCATCCGCCAGGCCCATTTGCAGCAACAAGTAAGCCTCCAAACCCAAGCTATTGTAGCAGCCCTGAGGCCGGCAGCCCACTCAGCGGCTAACACAAAAAAATTCCTCAAAGTTCCTCCCAAAAGGTCCCCCAGGACCTGCTCAGGCTGCTACAAAGGTCCCACCTGGGCCTTGTTTCAAGTGTGGCCAGGAGGGACACTGGGGCCCAATGATGCCCCAATCCACGTCCTCCTCCCGGACCTTGCCCGACCTGCAAGCGTCCTGGCCATTGGAAGGATAACTACCTGCTCCGGACCTCAGCCTCATCCCCCTGCATCTCTATGTGGGGGACAAGCCGGTCCAAAGAGGTAGTCCCTTCACTTAAACTCCTCAGCCTCATGGACGACTAACGTGGCCTGGACTCAGAGACCCCCATCACCCTCGCCAAGCCCAGGGTAATGCTACAAGTAGTGGGTAAGTCCATTTCCTTCATGGTGGACACAGGGGCTACTTATTCTGTATTGCCTTCCTACTCAGAACACAGCATTCCTTCCCAGGTCTCAGTCGTGGGAATTGATGGGAAGCCCTCCTATCCCAATTGGACCCATCCCTTAACCTGTAACCTCGAGGGACATCTGTTTACACACTCCTTCCTGATCATACCCTCGTGCCCAGTCCCCCCTGCTAGGAAGGGATATCCTTCAGACACTAGGGGTTACCCTCCAACTCACCGGCCCCTCACAGCCAGCTCCATCTTCCTCCCGTCTCCTATTACTAACCTTAACCAACAACACAACCAGTCACAGCCCCTCGCCTCAACCCCCTATCTCTTCTGAAGTAGTTAACCCCTCAGTATGGGATACTTCTAAGCCTGTAGTGGCCACACATCACACGCCAGTTAAAATATTTCTCAAAGACCCCACCAACTTCCTGTCTCATCCTCAGTTTCCCATCTCAAACCCACCGCCAAGATCTAAAGCCTATCGTTTCTCGACTTTTAACCCAGGGACTCCATTCCCCACCAGTTCCCCTTGTAATACCCCTATCCTGCCAGTCCAAAAGCCATCTGGCAATTATCGCCTAGTCTAAGACCTACGCCTAATTAACAAGGCAGTGGTACCCCTCCACCCGGTGGTTCCCAACCCCTACACCCTATTATCCCAGGTTCCTCCTAACACCTCCCACTTCACAGTTATCAATCTCAAGGATGCCTTCTTCACAATTCCCCTCCACCCGGACTCTTACTTCCTCTTTGCCTTTACCTGGACTGACCCTGATTCTAATCTGTCACAACAGTTGACCTAGACAGTCTTGCCCCAGGGCTTCAGAGACAGTCCCCCACATATTTGGACAGGCATTAGCGGCTAACCTGGCCTCTTGTCCTCTTCAGCCCAGCCTCCTTTTACAATATGTGGATGGCTTGTTACTCTGCAGCCCCTCTCTTTCCATGTCACAACAGCATACTGCTGCCCTCCTTAATTTTCTTGGGTCTAGGAGTTACCGGGTTTCCCCCTTCAAGGCACAGCTGTCAGTTACTTCCGTAATCTACTTAGGCATTCACCTTACCTCCTCAAACCAAAGGCTTAACAATAGACAGCCAAAAGGCATTACTTGCATTACAGCCCCCGGAAACAGCCGATAAAATCCTCTCATTTTTGGAATTTGTAAGATTTTTTTAACACTGAATTCCCAACTTTGCCACCCTGGCAAAGCCCTTGTATGCAGCAGCTAGAGACACCCCCCACGGGGCCTCTTTCCCATCCAGGGGTTGTTAAACAAGCTTTTAAAACTTTACAGACTGCCCTGTCCACCGCACCTCCCCCTTCACTTGCCGGATCTTAACCGCCCTTTCTACTTGTTCACTGATGAAAAACAGGGGATAGCAGTTGGGGTCTTAACCCAATCCCTAGGCCCCACATATTGTCCAGTAGCCTACTTATCCAAACAGCTTGACCCTACTGTTCGAGGGTGGCAGCCTTGCCTGCAAGCTCTAGGAGCGGCTACGGAGCTGACCAAGAAATCCCTCAAGCTTACTTTAGGCCAGCCCATTTCAGTGTTCTCTCCTCGTTGGCTAACTGACCTTCTCTCTTACAAATCCCTTGCACAGCTAGGGCCCTCTCGCTTACAGGAATTTCACCTGCTCTTCATTGAAAATCCCTCAGTCAGTCTTCATCCTACCTCTCCACTCAACCCGGCTACCTTACTTCTGCTCCCGTCTCACTCCCCCATCCCCAACCCACTCCTGTCCTTAACTCATACATACACTTACCAAGCCCCAAGAAGGCTTAACTGACATTCCTCTACCTGACCCAGACCTCACTTTGTATGTGGATGGGAGTTCCACAGTGATAGCTGAGGAACAGCGAAAAGCAGCCTATGCAGTAGTCACAGATTCGGCCACCCTCAAGGCCCACTGCCTCCCCAGTGGGACCACATCACAAAAGGTGGAACTCATTGCCTTGACCCAGGCCCTCACATTAGCACAGGGAAAGTGAGTGAATATCTATACTGATTCAAAGTATGCTTTCCTTATCACCCACTGTCATTCTGACCTTTGGAAGGAAAGGGGATTCCTTACTACCAACGGGTCCCCCCATAATCAATACTACCCAAATCTCTAACCTTTTGCAAGCCCTGTCGCTGCCCAAGAAAGTTGCTGTCGTTCACTGCCGAGGGCACCAGGCCCAACAGGACACCGTTTCCTGGGGCAATGCAAGGGCAGAGGTGGCGACTAAATCTTTAACCAGCACCAAGCCAGCCCCCACCCCGGTCCTTTTTCTTGCCACAACCACGCCGCCAGTTTACTCGGCAGCAGAAAGACAAGCCCTCTTATTAAAAGGGTAAACCAAGTCTAATAAGGGCTAAATCTTCCTAGATAACAAAATTGCCTTACCTCGGGGAACAGGCCCCAAAAGTTATTACTGAAATCCACCAATCTTTACATGTTGGGCCTAAGGCGTTATATCGCTTTATGCGGCCCCTCTTTTCTTACCAGGCCTACAAACAATTAAGCAAGTATGCAAAACTTGTACTATGTGCTCCAAGGTCTCACCTCAGGGAAACTTAAAGCCACAGTTTCCTACCCACCAAATGCGTGGCAGCCTGCCGGCCCAAGACTGGCAAATTAATTTTACACCCATGCCTACTCACAAAAAGCTACACTACCTCTTAACCTTTGTAGATACCTTTTCTAGATGGATTGAAGCCTTCCTACCTCCAGGGAGACCGCAGACACTATAGCCTCCCTGTTAATTCAGAAAGTCATCCCTCGTTTCAGCTTACCAGTAAACATCCAGTCAGACAATGGCCCGACGTTTACAGCTCAGGTGGTCCAGCTAGTCGCCAAGTCTCTCAACATCTCCTGGAAACTACACATCCCCTACCACCCTCAGTGATCGGGTAAGGTGGAACGGGCTCACAGAATCCTCAAGGATCATCTAGCCAAACTCACCATCAAGGTAAAACTCTCCTGGCCTACACTCCTACCTCTGGCCCTAGCCTGGGTCTGAGCCACCCCACAGGAGCCAACGGGCCTCAGCCCCTTTAAGTTACTGTATGGCAGGCCTTTTCTAGTTTCTCACAATCTCCCAGTATGACTGCCTTCTTTGGCTTCCTACCTTCCCTACCTCTCCCTCCTCCGTCACTTACTCAGACAACACGCGGACCATACCCTCCCCGTGGTTCCAGAGCCCAAAAAATCCCAGCCAGCTGTACCTCTCCGGCCGGGTGACAGTGTCCTCCTCAGGGGAACTCAAGCCAGGGTCTCTACAACCCAGATGGTCAGGACCTCACATTGTTGTCTTAACCACCCCAACTGCCGCCAAGCTTTTAGGCCACTCCTCTTGGTACCATGTGTCCCGCCTCAAACTGGTCCCCCCCCAAAATGAACCGTGGAAGTCTAAGCCCCTGGGCCCCACATGACTCCACCTCAGCCACTTCCCCACCTCAAAAGCCTCTACTCTCCCTAAGCCTTCTTTTAATGATTCCTCTACTGCCTCCCCTTGAAGCTAACGTGTATGTCTGGCGCTTCCGCATCCAAGAAATTTGGCTTGAAAGCCCCACCAATAACAGAACTAACAAGTCCCAGTACATAGCTCAGGCAGACTGCCAGCCTGCTGGCTGCCAGTCTACCGTACGCCTTTTTATACCAAGAGGCAAAAGCCGCCTGGACCCCAACTGCCAAAATGGGCCAGCACTCTGTTTCCTTTACCAACAAAGGTTTAACTATTGTTTCTGGTGGCCAGAAACATATGGTAAATGTCCTTATCCCTCATGTACAATCCTTATGCCCAACTATGGCAACAACAGGTGGGCAGGCCACTACAACTACAATAAGTATCCAAATGGCACCCTTAAAATCCAAGTACAAGACCCCTGGCACGATAGGTGGGAAAAGGGGTAGCAGCTAAGGTCTATCACTATCTGTCTTATGCATATCCCCAAGGAACATGGCTTATCTCCCGCACCTACACCCATATAAACAATCTGGCCATAGATAAACTAAACTCGGTAAATGAAATAACTCAAATAGCCGAAACCAATCTAGATGGCCAACTAAACTCTCCAAAACAATCCTCCTTCCCTATCTCCTGGCTAACCCTAATACAACAAGTAGCTAATATTGTTAATTCAACTGATGCCACAAACATTACCCAATGTTTTCTATGCACCTCCCTAACCAGGCCCATTTGAGCAATGGTCCCTCTCAACACCAAACTAAACACCTCAACAGACTCAAAAAAACAGACTAACAGTTACAAATGTCCCGTTATTTAAAGAACACTCAAAGACTCTCTCCGTCTGCTATGGCCACAGCTCCTTCCCTAATCTCGCTTGTAATAACACTATCAATATTGCTTCTCCCATTACTGTAACCAAGGAAGGGTTCTTTTAGTGCAACGGGACCCTAACTAAAACCATCAATTCTTCCTCTCCTTTTCCTTGTATACCCGCCACTCTAATGCCTCAACTAGAAGTTTACGGACAAGCTGAGCTACTGTCACTCCTCTCTCCTTCACCTAGCCACCAGGACAAACGTACCGTTTTTCTCCCAGTGGTAGTTGGCCTGTCCCTTGCATCAGCTGTAGCAGCAGCAGGACTGGGAAGTGGTGCCCTGGGCCACAGTATTACCACGGCCGCCGAACTAGAAAGTAAGCTGCATGCAGCAATGGAAGCCTCAGCAGCATCCCTGGCCTCCCTGCAATGGCAAATCATGTTGTTAGCTCAAGTAACTCTTCAAAATCGGTGAGCCCTAAATCTGTTAACAGCAGAAAAGGGGGTACCTGCTTGTTTCTCCAGGAGCAGTGCTACTATTACGTCAATGAAACAAGCCTCGTAGAGGAAAATGTCAACACCCTTTACCGCCTCTGGGACAACCTTAGTAAAAAACAAAACCCACCAGGCTCGCCTGTCAACTGGTGGTGATCCCCTATGTTTACCTGGCTGGCCCCTATCATCATTCTTATTATCATAATTTGTCTCTTACTAACGTTAGCCCCTTTCTTTCTCAAGTTTCTACAGGCCTGCATGAGAGAAACTTCCCGGGGTGGCTGTAAATCAGATGCTACTTCATCCATATGTCCAACTCCCAAATGAGGCACCAGCCAACTGACCCCTTCCCCACTTCGCCCCTACTCAGCAGGAAGTAGCCAGAAAGAAGCAGTGTCCTATATCATCAAAAGGGTCGGAATGTAAGGCCGGTTGCCTCGCCTGGAGCTCGGACACGCCCATCCCTCCCAGCGCCTGGAAATTAGGTCACCACTCTGCGATCAGCATCGGGATCCGTCACGTAGCCTCCCCAACACCCACCCCTAAAGCAAGCCCACCAGGGGAGAAAAACCTCCACCCATAAAAATTTTGAAAGGCCCTGCCAAACCTTGCCCAACAGCTCTCCACCCTGATTAGATCATTATTCCCTGAAGCACCCGCTCACCAAAGATCCCCCCTACCTACCAGTAGTAACTTGCCCGTCCACATCCTGTGTCCCAATATCCAATCAAGTGCCTTATGCTTTGTCTCCCTAGTATCCAATCAAATGCCTTCACTCCCTATAAAACCCCTTGCCCTAAAAAGTTGGGCACGACTTCTCTGGCCCTCTCTTGGACCATAGAACCTTGCCCAGGAGCCAAATAAATTGAACTTACATTTTCTTACACTGGCCTCAGTTTCCTCATTTCGACTCGGCGATATACCTTTCACATATCATTTCCCCCAAATTTAATTTTTTTGTTCTAGATTTGCTACCTCAGTGAATGTCATATCAAGTCCTATGGCTAATTAAGAGATCTGGATAGAATCCTTGATTCTTCCCCCTCCTTCAGTATACACATGAAATTCATTTCCAAGTCTTGTTGACACTATGTTCTCAATGTTCTCCAGTATTCAGCCTCTTTCCATCCTTGTGGGTATTGCCTTCTTTCTCAGCCTCCTTACAACAGCCTCCTGCAAGTGCTGCCTTTCCATTTCTTCTCCATATTGCTATTAGTGATCTTTCTAAAATACAGTTTGAATTGTGTGGAACTACAGATTGAAAGCTTTTCTTGGTTTTTCATTTCTTTCATAATAAAGTTCAAATTGAAAAGGCATGCATATAAAAGATAGGACCTTTTATCCTCCTTAATCCCTGCCTCCTGACACTTTCCTACTATCACATCTGCTTTCAGGCTAAGCAACTTACAGGTTTTTTTTTCTTTTTTTTTTTTTTTTGCTTCCTCTAAACTCTTGTGTTTGTAGGTATGACTCTCTCTTCTTAGAATACCACCATGCATATAATCCTCTCTTTTTGCATATGACTCCTTTTATTTAGTTTTTCAGGACTTAGTTCATTTACTACCTTCTCACAACCCAGAGGCTTCCCTATCCCATCCAATTGAGTGCAATTAGGTATGATTCTTATTGCACCTTACACATAAGCCTAATTGAATGCCATTTTATTTTAATTGTCAAGGCACTTGACCTCATTTCTACTTGATAAGATCCTTGAGAGTAGCAATCATTTCATATATGTTGCTGACACCTAGACGAATGCCTAAATATTTATAGGCATTTAATATATAATCTTATGTATGAATATTGTTTAGGTAAACATTTTTGTTTGAAAGACAAAACGGCAGACACAAATAATTCTTTCTGGTTAATCCTAGAATCAAGACATCTACGATAAGACAATGTCCCTTAATTTGTACTGATCACAACCTTTTTCTAAGGAAATTTTTTCATGACATTAATTACTCAAGATTTCTGATGACTCAATTATTCAAGTGGAGGGTGGGGGAAGCAACAGGTGATTCAAATACCTAAAGCCACATGTCTATGCAAATGGTAGACATTTTACCAAACTCACCAGACTTTTGTCAGGTTTACTAAATTATACGATCAATTTTGCATTCAAAATTTTGCACTTAACAATAGGATAGTGGCAAGGTGGTAGAGACAAATTGTGGAAACTATGCTATTCATTAGTGTGAGTATATGATCGGATTATAAAATTGTCATCAAAAATAGCTGTTATTTCAAAACACAGGTCACTGTTGTCTCATCACATTACGTGGAGCAAATTTATGGTTTGTTCACATAAATACCGTTTCTAAAATGCATTTGCTGACTCACAACTGATTTTTACATATACATGACTAATATAGCCAATGGAAATCCATGCCAAAATTTACCATCGACATCTGCATTTATTACTCTACATGAAGTGGTTAAGGACACAGATCAAGAATCCTTATCAATTTCTGGATCATGAATGAAAATTTTTATATGTGGGAGAATCATCTACAAAAGGACTCAAACTGCTTGTAGGTGTTTTTCAAAACCTGTGACATTTAAGCCTCAGATCTGTTTCCATTCTCTCTAACATGTAGATTAGATTGAGACTCCACATGCCATTTTTATGCAGAGTCTCAATATAACAAACTGAACTGAGCCTTTATATGTGTTGCCATTATTTTACCTCCTTACTGTCAAGGATATTGTCAGGATGGAAGAACAGCACCAATTAAAAAGTATATTCTCATTGTTAAACATGATTGACTTGCAAGAATTTGGTAAGGAAAAGGGAAAGTTAGAACTCCTTCTAAAGGAGGCTGAAAACATAACAGTTTGTATCAGGTATCAAGAGGTTCTTTCAAAACATGGCAGGTTAATGTCACTTAGAACTGGGAATGACCAATTCAAATTATCCTAAGGAAAAAGGAAATCACTGAATACAGTATAATAAACTGTCAATTCAACCACTCAAGTGACTCCCGATATTTGATCACGTTGTTTACCAATCTCAGCCACTTCCCTAATTGTAGCTTTTGTAATTTCCTTGACATGATACTTGTGTAACTGAAACTATGCATGTTTGATACATTCTGCTAATGGTTTCTGTTATACTCACTCTAAAAATGTTTCCATTTGTCGATATCATGGTATGTGCATATTTTTGGTTAAGAATGTGTTCTGTTCACTTGAAGTTTCAATTAGCCCTTAGAAAATTTTCCAATGTGTACAAGGTTTAGTCAGAGAGGAAGATATTTAAAATCAATTATCTTGTGTTTGAAAGCTCACCAAACCAAGAGCATTATATGTGTATTAGCAGAATCAGGAAAAAGGAAGCTACATGAAGAAATCTTAAGCAGTATAATATATCATCTTCAAAGTATAAAATAACAATGAATTCCCAAATAAATATAATCATCAATTAGGGCTTTAGAAACAAAAATATAGACTGCCAAAAGGTGTTTCTAAGAATATGTAATAAGACAGTAACTGAGACCCGGCACGATTGCTCACGCCTGTAATCCAAACACTTTGGGAGGCTGAGGTAGGCAGATGACCTGAGATCAGGAGTTCGAGACCAACCTGGCCAAACCCCATCTCTACTATAAATACAAAAATTAGCCAGGGATGGTGGCATGTGCCTGTAGTCCCAGCAACTCAGGAGACTGAATACGAGAATCACTTGAACCTGGGAGTTAGAGGTTGCAGTGAGCTGAGATTGAGCCACTATACTCTAGCCTAGGCAACAGAGCAAGACTCCGTCTCAAAAAATTTAAAAAAAAAAGACAATAAGTAAGAGAGCTTGTATTAAATAACTCAAGAACCTTTTATAAAAAATATGGGTGCTGTAAAAATTCAAATTCAATGAGCATTATCCTTAAAAAAAGTGTCTTATTTTTCTGGTGATTTAATACACATGGAAACATAGCTAGTGTGGGCTCTGATATATAATTCTCTAAGATGGTATCATAATTTGTTTCCATCATGTTGGTGGAGTATTCAGAAGCAAGAAATAAATAGAAATGTTTCCATGAAGTTATTTAGTTTTATTCAGAAGTCTGAGGTAACAAACCTGGAGGGCCTAGACAGTGACATTACACCTGAGGCCTAGGAAAATGGAGTTTCAAGCACTCAAGCAAAAGACTAAAACAATTTAACAAATAAGAAACATTGTTTTTATAGAGGAAAGCCTCAGTTGACAACATACCAGATTATTGCTAAGCAATCACCAGACTGTTCTGAGCAGAGACCTTCTACTGAATAGTCAATAAATTTGAAGTAAATCTAGCTCTTCTATAACAAATCACTGTTTAAAGAACCATATTTTGACCAAAAAAAAAAAAAAAAAAAACAGGTACTTGGAAAAAGTGACTAAAGGTAAAACTCTGAAAAATAAATGAGACATATCTATAGATAGCTACATCAAGGCCATAGTAGTATTAAATATTAATATATTCACAGAGGAAGATGTGTTCAGTAGTCTTGGAGTTGAATGTAAATTGAAGGCACTGTTTTTCATATTTCTAAGGTGCTTATAAATGTGTTATGTTAGATCTTACAGAATAATATTAAAATGAATGCTGTATTTCATTTTATATATATAGAAAAAGAAATAATATTCAAGAAAGCTGCTGGTGTAGGGCCAGGAGTCCAGAAAACAACACAGTGAGAGCAATAGAATAGCAATTCACAGCAGTAAAGAATACAAATTAAGCCATGTACCATATGACTAGAAAGTCAAAATCAAATACAGTATCTGAAACTCAGATATATTGAAGTTTATTGAAAATGGCCTTTTTGTCATGTCCAAAAGAAGTATTCAAGCATTATTGAAGGTGACTTCCAAAAGTAGGCAGCCATTTAATACTTGTAGCTAACAGTTATTGATTACTTACCTTAAAAGAGGCATCTGTTTTATATTCATCTGATCCTGAAAGCAACCCTGTGAAAAAGTCTTAATATCATCCCCAGTTTACAGCCTGGAAGTCTGATGTTCAGAGAGGTTGAGTAAATTGCTCAGTGTCACACAGCTAGTCGTATGTAGTGGTGACAGGCGTCTAATACAAGCAATGTGATGCCATTGCTTATGCTCTCAACCACTACCTGATTTTGTAATCCAGGAAGTGACCATAAAGAAAAACAGAAGGAACTTGAATGTGGAAAACTTATTTTGGTATTATCAAATTTAAGAGAAAACTTGAAGAAATTGTGAGATTTTCCCTTAACTCCTGTGACACTTATCACACATATCGGTGGCGTTCAGATTTTTTAAACACATTTTACGTGTAACCTCACTGAGTACAACAAATACAACTAAAGCTGTTCTATTTAAAGTAGTGATTAGAGAACCTGCAATAGTCTTCACAAATCTGTTCCCCCGGTCCCCTTGCAGCTTCTAAGACACTTCAAAAGAAAAGAATCCTAGGATTCTGAAGAACATAAATTGGAACCCTGTGGGAATTGGACTATCAGGCTTCAGAGGAACCTTTAAGGTGATCCAATCCAACTATTCACTTGACGCTTGAACAACAAGAGTTGTTTACAATTGTTTCTCATTTTGAATCTGGATTAAATTATGAGTTATCTTTAAAAGAGTAAAGACAAGTGCTCTACAGACAAGAAACATGGCTTATTCATTCTGTTTGTTTCACTCTTCTTAGGTGCTTATTGTTAATTAAATGAAACAATGTGAATTGCTGTGTTTGGAAAAAACAAAAATACCAATAACTGCATAATTATAAAACTGGGAGAAGTAGTCCTCAGTTTTCATATGAATAAAATGGTATATTACTCATAGAAAACTTAAAGGGTGTCTTAGTTTTGTGTTGCTAGAAGGGAATAGCCAAACTGGGTAACTTACAAAAAAAAATAGGGTTTAGGCAGGGCACGGTGGCTCATGCCAGTAATCCCAGCACTTTGGGAGGCCGAGGTAGGCGAATCACCTGAGGTCAGGAGTTTAAGACCAGCCTAGCCAACATGGCAAAACCCTGTCTCTACTAAAAATACAAAAAAATAAAATAAAATAGCCAGGTGTGGTGGTGCACACCTGTAATCCCAGCTCCTTGGGAGTCTGATGCAGGAGAATTACTTGAGCCTGGGAGGCAGAGGTTGTAGTGAGCCAAGGTCAGATCACTGCACTTCAGCCTGGGTGACAGAGTGAGATTCCACCTCAAAAAAGAGTGAGGGGTTTATTTAGCTCATAGTCCTGCAAGCTGGGCCATTCAAGGACATGGTGCTGACTTCTGGTAAGGGCCTTGGTCCTGCAACTCAACATGGCAGAAGGTCAAATGGGAAGCAGACTTGTGCAAAAATGGGACCAAACCAAAGGAGGAACCTCACTTTATAACTACCTTCTCTAATTGAGACTGCATTAATCTATTCTTGAGGAATCCACCCCTGTGACCCAAACACTTCTCACTGGGCCACAACTCCCAACACTGCCACGCTGACAATTAAACTGCAACATGCGTTTTAGTGGGGCACATCCAAACCCTAGCACAGGGTAACTATAAAGATTAGAAGCAGCGCACATAAAGTGTCTATCAACACACAGCACAAAGGAAGTCTCACAAAGGGTAGCTCTTTTCGATATAATTTCTATTGGTTTTTACTTTATAAAAATTACAATGTACTGAACCGAAAATGCATTATAAATTTTGATCATGTTTTTTTCTTTTTGATGAGTGTCCAAGTGTTGTTTTTCTATTTTTGTGTTCTATTACTCTTAAGATGAATACAAAAATTCAATTGGACTTCTGTAGGAGGGCATGGATGGAAGGAGAAAGCCAAATGTATTAAAGTAGGATCAATCTGGCATAGGTTATCTTCCTTTGAGTTAAGAATATATTTTTATCACTGTGCTCAGAGATGTAATCAGTTAGTAAATGCTCTGATAATTCTGGTTTAAAAGAACAGGACTGCTTAGAAGAAGAAATAAAATGCCACACCAGATATTAGAGGATATTAGTTTTCTGGTACAGTAACTACAGGTGTTCATTTAGAGTGACATATATAACAGAGGTTGCTGCTTGAGCCTGTCCATCACTGGGATTGCAACATGTCAAGGCATGGCTAGCAAACTGGTAGGATGAGCCAGCAATGACATGTTTGCAAAAGGAATTGAGGAGTCTCCTAGGGAAGAAGTCTTCCTCAGAAAACAGGCAGTCAGACAATGTTGGCTTGATAAGAGCTGGTCATCAAAGGGAAAAGAAAGCATGAGCACTGCACAGAGTTTTTCCCAAAGATTTTTTCCTTTGACATAATGAAAATGATGTAATTCCAAAGGAACTCATATCTCCATCTAATAGAGAAAGGAATGATACAAAGTTCTGACAAAAGAATGTTCACCAAAATCTCTATAAAATTTGGCTAGCACAAGAATAACATCTTGCCTTTGCTTTTTAGTACCTGTAATTAATATGTAATTTTTCAAGTCTAAACAGACAAAGAGAGATTGTCTCTTCATTTCAACACAGATAAAACATGACTTTATCTCACTAAAGAACTTATACTTTCAGGAGAGTTTGACATTTTTAGAAGCCCAACAAAACAGCTGCCCAAAGAAGCTACTGGTGGCCTCTAGTGTAAGAAGACTAGAATGGAAGAAGTTTAAAAATCAGATGCTTCATAGTAGCTGACACAATTTGGTTGTGAAGTTGAGGGACATTCCCAGAATTTAGGCAACAGTTGTTTAGCAAAAGGTAATTTGTGGAGAGGCAAAAAGTAATTTAACAGTAAGTAAGGCAAGTGCCAGAAAAACTTGGGTTGTATGAAATGCCAGATGCTGCAGAGACAGGAATAAACCTCATGAGAGCAGTTTCTGCTCCTAGGTGTTTTCTGTTCTGGGTCCAACTTGTTCCAGATGCTTCTTAGAGCTAATCTGGGGCAATTTTGACAATTGGCAGATGTTTCAGTTTGCACTTCCACAGAAGCAAATCTTGCTCTCTTTAGGATGAGTACAACACTCTCTCTTCTAGGTAGAATTTGAGTAGTCTTCTAGAAATACCAGAATGTACCCTCTTCCACCTACTCTATTATAAGAAAAGTATGGAGAGCTGATACCTTGTTTTTGATTCACAAGAGTGCTCTTTCATTTATCAAAAGATAATTATAATGAAGATGAAAAATGTCCCTCTCAGTTCTCTCAGCGCAGAGTGTGTAAGTAACTGGCCCTCCTGGTACACTCGGAAATTCATCAGCGAGTTGGTGCGAAAGCCACACTGCTGACAGGCTGCTGCGCGCTGATAACTGAGCATGGTAGGGCTGCTGAGGCAGGCTCATTCCTGGAGGTACTGGGTTATACTGATAGGCACCTTGGCTTGAAGCCTCCTCATCAACTTTTCCAAACCTAGCTTAGAACTCTGCTATAGTCTTGTGGTCTTTTCTACCCAAGCATCCTTCCTTCCCCCTCTCCTCTGCAAGGGTAAACCTACATCATGGACTTACAGCTTTTCCAACCTCTGGCTTTTTTTTCCATCAAAGGGAAAAGAAATCATTATGACAGCATAGTGTTTTTCCCTAAGATTTTTCCTTTGACATAATTCCAAATGAACTCATATCTCCATCTAACAGAGAGGGAAAAGACAAAGTTCTTCAAAAAGCTGGTTCGCTAAAATCTCTATAAAATTCAAATAACACAAGAATAATATTTCACCTTTTTAGTATGTATAATTAATATGTAAATATTCAACTCTAAACCAATAGAAGTATCTTTGTCTCACACACATTTTCCTTAATTATGCTCTTGCACACTTAATCCCAACTTGGTGTACAAATTCCAGGTAACTGAAACTAATACAATGAATAAGTGAAAATATTTTCCATAATTGCCTTTGCTATAGTTGGAAAGCAGGTGGATATCTGGTGAACAAGTTAGATCCTGTGATCAGACCCCATGGTAGTGTGCAGTGTGGCTGAGACCTAGGCTCCAATCCTACCTTTGTTTTTCATCTGTAGCAAACTGTATTCTCCTCAGATTCCAGTCCTAGCTGTGGCGTACAGTTACAAGCTACGTATGTCCACTCTCTCTCAAAACCCTCAACTAGTGGAATCATGTATCAGTGGATAAGTGGCTCTGCGCCCACCCTGTCACTGCCCCTGGCTTTAGATAGATACCTCTGGAAGGCATTCCACGTGTTTCCCAGAGGTGCTTGCAGGGTTGACTCCTCTTGTCTACAGTAGCAGCAGCAGCCACACACCCATTTTTGGCTTTCTTCCCTCTCCCATGCTTCATCTGTTTCTCCTGCTTCCTGGGATAACTTCTAAATAAGCTACCTGCATCTGTCTTTGTCTCAGGTTCTGCTTTGGGAGAACTCACACATGGCACCATTCCTATAAAATGAGGAAAATACCTTTGAAGATGATGATCTATCTACTTCTATCATGAACATTCTAGCAAGTATGAGTATGGCATCTATGGCACCCTCGGCTACATTTAATCATTCGACTCTTCTGCACATTCTGGGCCCCAGCCATACCAAACAAACCAAACCAAAAGATCTGGGCTACCCACATCACTATACCTTTCATATGCTAATCTTTCCTTTTTCATTCATCTGACTGAAGAAAAAAGGAAAACTCATTTACCAGTTCTGAGACGTCACCTCTTCTTTTCCAAGAGCCACCCAAGCAGTAAATCTTTGTAGGTGCAAGGGCCTCTGAAATAGAACTTATTATCTGATATTGCAACTGTTAGTTCTTATGCCTGATTTCCTTATTTGAATAGAAGATAAGGAAAAAAATCTTGTCTTCTAGAATGACTTGCACATTGAAAGTCCTTGGAAGTTTCTCAATACATTTTGTTTTTTGGCCCATAAATGAGCAAAACAATTAACAAAATAATATTTTAAGCAGAGTTAAAATATAAAATATTTATGTGAGTTATTAAAGAACTGATTTATCCCAATAGCTTTCTTCCCTATCTGTTATGATGAGAGAATCTCATTTACCATGTAGAGTTTTAAAGTGAGAAAAAGAAATTCACTACCATAGACTCACTCTGTAGTGCCAGCAAAAATTCTAAAGAAATTTTAAAAGAAAAATTAAATCTTTAGCAGCAAAATTAATGAAATAGAAATGTTCGTGAATGGCAATGATCAATTACAACAAAAATGAACTTTTGAATAAAATAAAACAAGCACATCTCCCATAAGAGTATTTGGGAAATGAGAAAAGGAATAAATGAACACTATGAGACAGAAAATAGTATGTATAAACTATAAATATATTTAACGTTTTAAATTAAATGAGATGTTTTTCGTATTAGAAATGAATTACATTTGGGAGGCCAAGGCAGGTGGATCACGAGGTCAGGAGTTTCAGACCAGCCTGACCAACATGGTGAAACCCTGTCTCTACTAAAAATACAAAAATTAGCAGGGCATGGTGGTGTGTGCCTATAATCCCAGCTACAAGGAGGCTAAGGCAGAAGAATTGCTTGAACCCTGGAGGCGGAGGTTGCAATCAACCGAGATTGTGCCACTGCCCTCGATTCTGGGTAACACAGTGAGACTTCATCTCAAAAAAAAAAAAAAAAAAAAAAAAAAAAGGGAATTACTCAAATATCTTTATATCAATATATTTTAAAACAAATTAAATGTTCTTAAAATATGTTGTCAAATTTATTCAAAAATTAAAGCGAAAGAATATATAGGAAACACAATGTACATATATTTTACAAAATGATTATTTCAGAGAATAGCAAAAAAGGAATGCTATTCTATGCATTTTGTAAATCTATCATGTCATTAAACCTAATCAAGAAATATTTTTTAAAAGAAAATTGTAGACCAATCTCACTTATAGATACAAAAGTCCCAAATAACATCTATTAGCAGATTGAATCAGTATTCAAATGTAATCACCAGATCCAATTTACTTTCAGAAATCAAACTATTTCAATTTCAAAACATTGATGCAAAAATCTTAAATAAAATACTAGCAAACCGAATCCAACAGCACACCAAAAAGCTTATCCATCATGATCAAGTCAGCTTCATCCCAGGGATGAAAGGCTGGTTCAACATACGCAAATCTATAAATGTAATCCATCACGTAAACGGAACCAAAGAACAAAACCACATGATTATCTTGATAGATGCAGAGAAGGTCTTTGACAAAATTCAACAGCCCTTTATGCTAAAACCTCTCAATAAAGGTATCGATTGATCATATCTTAAATAATAAGAGCTACTTACGACAAACCCACAGCCAATATCATACTGAATGGGCAAAAACTAGAAGCATTCCCTTTGAAAATGGACACAAAACAAGGATGCCCTCTCTCACCACTCCTATTCAACATAGTATTGGGCGTTCTTGCTAGGACCATCAGGCAAGAGAAAGAAATAAAGAGTATTCAAATAGGAAGAGAGGACATCAAATTGTCCCTGCATGCAGATAACATGATTGTATATTGAGAAAACCCCATCATCTCAGCCCAAAATCTCCTTAAGCTGATAAGCAACTTCAGCAAAGTCTCAGGATACAAAATCAATGTGCAAAAATCACAAGCATTCCTATACACCAATAATAGAGAGCCAGATCATGAGTGAATTCCCATTCACAACTGCTACAAAGAGAATAAAATACCTAGGAATACAACTAACAAGGGATATGAAGAACCTCTTCAAGGAGAAATGTTCAAGGAAATAAGAGAGGACACAAACAGATGGAAAAACCTTCCATGCTCATGGTTAGGAAGAATCAATATTGTGAAAATGGCCATACTGCCCAAAGTAATTTACAGATTCAATGCTATCCCCATCAAGCTACCAATGACTTTCTTCACAGAATTAGAAAAAAACCACCTTAAACTTCACATGGAACTAAAGAAGAGCCTGCATAGCCAAGACAAACCTAAGCAAAAAAAAACAAAAAACAAAAAACAAAAACAAAGCTGAAGGCATCACGCTACCTGACTTCAGACTATACTACAAGGCTACAGTAACTAAACAGCATGATACTGGTAGCAAAACAGATAAATAAACCAATGGAACAGAACAGAGACCTCATAAATAACACCACACATCTACAAACTGGCTAGCCATATGCAGAAAGCTGAAACTAGATTCCTTCCTTACACCTTATACAAAAATTAACTTGAGATGATTAAAGATTTAAACATAAGACCTAACATCATAAAAACCCTAGAAGAAAACCTAGGCAATGCCATTCAGGACATAGGTATGGGCAAGGACTTCATAACTAAACACCAAAAGCAATGGCAACAAAAGCTAAAATAGACAAATTGGATCTAATAAACTTAAGAGCTTCTGCACAGCAAAGGAGACTATAAATAAGAGTGAACTGGCAACCAACAGAATGGGAAAAAATTTTTGCAATCTACCCATCTGCCAAAGGGCTAATATCCAGAATCTACAGAGAAACAAATTTACAAGAAAAAAACACCATTAAAAAATGGGCAAAGAATATGAACAGAAACTTTTTAAAAGAAATGTATACAGCCAACAAACATGAAAAAAAGCTCATTATCACTGGTCATTAGAGAAATGCAAATGAAAACCACATTGAAATACCACCTCATGCCAATTAGAGTGGAGATCATTAAAAAATCAGGAGAAGAGGATCCAAGATGGCTGAATAGGAACAGCTCCAGAGTGCAGTTTCCAGCAAGAACAGCACAGAGGGTGAGTGCTTATCACATTTCCAAACAAGTTTTCACTGCCCACAGACCAGGAGATTCCCAGGCCGAAAAGCGCCACAAGTTTTCAGTGTGGTGGTTTCACCCGGTGCTGTGTCTGTGCACAGAAACTCAAGTCTGTATGGCCATTTTGACTGGCACCTGGAAAACCTGGGAGAGGCGATCTGGCTCAGCGGGTACCACCCCTACAAAACAAGCAATCTGAAACGCTCTGGACTGAGAGTTTCACAGCAAGCACAGCTGGACCTAGGACAGTCCAGCTCAGTGTGGGGAAGGGCGATCACCACTATCGAGGCAGTCCGCCACTACTGAGGCAGTTCACACAACAGCTGAGCAGAGCCTGCAGCAGCTAAAATCGACACCCTATCATCAAAATTGAAAGAGCTAGAGGAGAAAGAACAAAAAAACTCAAAAGCTAGCAGAAAAGAAATAACTAAGATCAGAGCAGAAATGAAGGAGATAGAGACACAAAAAACCCTTCAAAAACTCAATAAATTGAGGAGCTGATTTTTTGAAAAGATCAGCAAAAGAGACCGCTAGCCAGAATAATAAAAAAGAAAAGGAAGAAGAATCAAATAGATGCAATAAAAAACAGTAAAGGGGATATCACCAATAACTCCACAGAAATACAAATTACAATCAGAGATTACTACAAATAACTCTATGCACATCAACCAGTAAACCTGGAAGAAATGGATAAATTCCTGGACACTTACACTCTCCCAAGCCTAAACCAGGAAGAAGTTGAAACCTTGAACAGACCAATAACAAGGGCTAAAGTTGAGGCAGCAATAAATAGCCTAAAAACTAAAAATAATCCAGGTCCAGACGGATTCACAGCTAAAATCTACCAGACGTACAAAGAGGAGCTGGTAGCATTCCTTCTCAAACTATTCCAAACAATACAAAAAGAGGGAATCTTTCCCAAATCGTTTTGAGACCAACATCATTGTGATACCAAAACCCTGCAGAGACTCAACAAGAAAAGAAAACTTCAGGCCAATATCCATGATGAACATAGATGCAAAAATCTTCAATAAAATACTGGCAAACCAATAGCAACAGCACATCAAAAAGCTTATCCATCACAATCAAGTAGGCTTCTTTCCAGGGATGCAAGACTGGTTCAATATATGCAAGTCTATAAACATAGTCCACCACATAAAGAGAACCACAGACAAAAACCACATGATCATCTCAATAGATGCAGAGAAGTCCTTCGACAAAATTCAACATCTCTTTATGCTAAAAACTCTCAATAAACGAAGTATCAAAGGAACATATCTCAAAATAATAAAAGCTGTTTGCAACAAACCTGCAGCCAATATCATACTGAATGGGCAAAAACTGGAAGCATTCCCTTTGAAATCCAGCACTAGACAAGGATGCCCTCTGTCACCACTCCTATTCAATATAGTATTGGAAGTTCTAGCCCAAGGAATTAGGAAAGAAAAAAAAAGTGTATACAATTAGGAAAAGAGGAAGTCAAATTGTCTCTATTTGCAGATGACATGATTGTATATTTAGAAGACCCTATCATCTCAGCCTAAAATCTCCTTAAACTGATAAGAAACTTCAACAAAGTCTCAGGATCCAAAATCAACATGCAGAAATCACAAGCATTTCTATACACCAATAACAGACTAACAGAAAGCCAAATCATGAGCGGATTCCCATTTACAATTGCTACAAAGAGAATAAAATGCCTAGGAATACAACTAACAAAGGATGTAAAGGACCTCTTCAAGGAGAACTACAAACCACTGCTCAAGGAAATAAGAGAGGACACAAACAAATGGAGAAACATTCCATGCTCATGGCTAGGAAGAATCAATATCATGAAAATGGCCATACAGCCCAAAGTAATTTATAGATTCAAGGCTATCCCCATCAAGCTACCAATAACCTTCTTCACAGAACTGGATAAAACCACCTTAAACTTCATATGGAACCAAAAGAGAGCCTGCATAGCCAAGACAATGCTAAGCAAAAAGAACAAAGCCGGAGGCATCCTGCTACCTGATTTCAAACTATACTATACAGCTACAGTAATCAAAACAGCATGGTACTGGTACCAAAGCAGAGATATAGACCAATGGAACAGAACAGAGGCCTCAGAGGCAATGCCACACAACTACAACCATCTGATCTTTGACAAACCTGACAAAAACATGCAATAGGGAAAGGATTCCCTGTTTAATAAATGGTGTTGGAAAAACTGGCTAGCCATGTGCAGAAAGCAGAAACTGGACCCCTTCCTAACACCTTACACTAAAATTAACTCCGGATGGATTAAAGACTTAAAGATAAGACCTAACACCATAAAAACCCTAGAAGAAAACCTAGGCAAAATCATTCAGGACATAGGCATAGGCAAGGACTTCATGACTAAAACACCAAAAGCATTGGCAACAAAAGCCAAAATAGACAAATGGGACCTAGTTAAACTCCAGAGCTTCTGTACAGCAAAAGAAACAATCACGAGACTGAACCAGCAACCAAGAGAATGGGAAAAATTTTTGCAATCTACCCATCTGACAAAGGGCTAATATCTAGAATCTACAAATAACTAAAACAGATTTACAAGAAAAAAACAAACCCATCCAAAAATGGGAGAAGGATAGGAACACTTTTCAAAAGAAGATATATACGAGGCCAACAAACATACGAAAAAATGCTCATCATGCCTGATTATTAGAGAAATGCAAATCAAAACCACATTGTGATACCTCTTCATGCCAGTTAGAATCGTGATCTTTAAAAAATCTGGAGACAACAGATTCTGGAGAGGATGTGGAGAAATAGGAACATTTTTACTTTTGGTGGGAGTGTAAATTAATTCAACCATTGTGGAGGACAGTGTGGTGATTCCTCAAGGACCTAGAAATAGAAATTCCATTTGACCCAGCAATGCTATCACTGGGTATATACCCAAAGGATTATAAATCATTCTGTTATAAAGACACATGCACATGTATGTTCATTGTGGCACTATTTACAATAGCAAAGACCTGGATCCAACCCAAATGCCCATCGACGATAGACTGGACAAAGAAAATGTGGCACATATACACCATGGAATACTATGCAGCCATAAAAAACGATGAGTTGGTATCCTTTGTAGGGACATGGATAAATCTGGAAACCATCATTCTCAGCAAACTGACACAAGAACAGAAAATCAACCACTGCATGTTCTCACTCATAGGTGGATGTTGAACAATGAGAACACATAGACATGGAGGGAAGCATCACACACTGGGGTCTGTTGGAGGGGCCAAGGGAGGGACAGCGGCGGTTGGGGAGGTTGGGGAGGGGATAACATGGGGAGAAATGCCAGATAGAGGTGAAGGGCACATGGAAGCAGCAACCCACATTGCCATGTATGTACCTATGCAACAATCCTGCATGATCTGCACATGTACCCCAGAACCTAAAGTACAATAAAAAAAATTAAAAATAATTAAAAATAAAATTAAAAAATCAGGAGACAACACATGCTGGAGAAGATGTGGAGAAATAGAAATGCTTTTACACAGGTGGTGGGTGTTTAAATTAATTCAGACATTGTGGAAGACTGTGGCGATTCCTTAACAATCTAGAATTAGAAATACCATTTGACCCAGCGATCCCATTACTATGTATATACCCAAAGGATTATGAATCATTCTATTATAAAGACACATGCACACGTATGTTTATTGTGGCACTGTTCACAATAGCAAAGACCTGGAACCAACCCAAATGCCCATCAGTGATAGACGGGATAAAGAAAATGTGGCACATATACACCATGGAATACTATGCAGCCATAAAAAGGGATGAATTCCTGTCCTTTTTCAGGGACGTGGATGAAACTGGAAACCATCATCATCAGCAAACTGACACAAGACAGAAAACCAAACATCACATGTTCTCACTCAAAAGTGGGTGTTGAACAATGAGAACATACGGACACAGGGAGGGGAACATCACACACCAGGGACTGTGGGGTGGGGGAATTGGGGAGGGATAGCATTAGGAGAAATACCTAATGCAGATTATGGGGTGATGGATGCAGCAAACCACCCCAATGGCACACGTATACCTGTGTAACAAACCTGCGCTATCTGCACATGTACCCCAGAACTTAAAGTATAAATTTTGAAAAGTAAGTATTAAAATTAATCACACTAATAAATCAAAATTTCTAGAATTATGCTATCTACCCATATTCAGTACTTGTTTATGCATTTTTTAAAATCTTAAAAACTAGAAATAGACAAATATTTTTCTTATGACAAAAGATGTGCTCTAAAAAATACCACAACCTTTGTGGCTTATAAATAACACTCATTTCTTATAGTTCTGGATTCTAAGAAAGCCAAGATCCAGGCACCAGCAAATTTAATGTCTGGTGAGGACCCCTTTCTCATAGACAGTGGCTTCTTCCTGTGTCCTCACATGGTAGAAAGGACAAGGCAGCTCTCTCTGGTCACTTTTACAAGTGCACTAATATCATTCATGAGGATAGAATGCTAATGACCTGATCATCTCCCCAAAGCCTCATCTCCTAATACCATCCATGACCTTGGGGGTTAGAATTTCAGCATATGAGCTAGCATTGGGAGGGCACAAATATTCAAAATGCAGAAGGAGTGATGGAAATTCTATATTCTGTTTTAACGGTTACATGACTTTATATATTTGTCAAGACTCATTGAACTGTACACCTTACAACAATTTATTTTAACATACAGTTAACTAATGTACTGAAATTAATATAATTTCTATGTAAATTATACCTCAATACAGCCAACTTTAAAAATAGAAGGCATATGGGGACCTAGAGAATGCATAAATAAATGGGAAAATATATGTACAACCTTTAGATTTGAAAAGAATTATTAAAGATATAAATCTTTTTAAATCACAAAATTTAATGCAATTACAATTCAAATGCCTTGTAATTTCAAAAGCAATTTCTAGCATTTATACCAAAGAGCTAAAGGACTATTATTAAGCACATATTTTGAAGGAGCTTTCATCAGAAATCAAAACTTATAAAACTATAGTAGTTAAGATCTGTAATGTTTGTTCAGAGAAAGGTAAGTAGGAAATGGATGAGCAATTTAAAAAAACACTACAAGTTTTTGGAGACCTTTTTATACACTAGAGGAGGAATTGAAAATCAAAGGGGAAACTGTCGTTACTCAATAAACAATGCCAGAGCAATACATGTCCATAATAAAATGTAATACCTGAGTTAAATCATACATAAAATTACTATGTATAAGATATAGACATAAACATGAAAAAAGAAAAGCTTTAAAACTATACTTAAGACTAATGTTATTCTAACATTTTGGCAGAGATTTTTCTTGAAAACATGAGTCATAAAGCAAGAAATTAGCAATTCTAACTATAATAACATTTAAAATTTCCATATTAAAAGGGGACTATAAAGTTAAAAGAAAAGAAATAAGCTGGAAAATGTAACCAATATAAATTATAGACAATAGAAAAATTCAAATAATTCTTATCAATATGATAAAGAGAATCGAATAGAAAATAGGCAAAGGACATGTAGCATTTATTCAAAGAAACAGGTAACAGGTGAGTGTAGTGGTTGGGAAAAAGAATATAAAACAAAATGAGATACTATTTCAAATTCATTATATGGCAAAAGTTAAAACTATTCCAAATGATAGGAGGATGTGAGAATGAAACACAGCAGTTGGAGATGTAAATCAATACAAATTTATTTTAGAGAGCAACTCTTGAAGTGGAAAATAATCATATCCTACAACCCAACACTTCTGTTCTCACCATACTCTCACACATGCATGTAAAGATATATGCAAAGGGTCATCCATTCACTTTTGTAATAGGAACAAATGGCAATAACTCAAAAACTTACCAATAAAGGGATGGAGAATTAAATGATAGTACATATACACAATGGAATACTTACTACATAGCACCAAATAAATAAATTAGATTCATTATATCTAAATGGTTTAATTTACATGAAGTAATTTAAAAATGTAATGTTGAGTAGATAAAAGCATGTTATAGGATAATATGCAGAATATAATACTATTGGATATATGTTAAAAACAGTATTTTGGTATCTTTTCATGGATATATGTATATGCAATAACAATTTTAAAATCTGGACAAATGAGGTACTAAATTAATAGTGATTTTCTTTTGAGGGGAGCGGTGTAGAAAATCTGCTTGTGTAGAAGAACATAGGAAACTTGAACTTTATGTATACTATTTTGTTTGGGAAAAATAAACAAACTATAGCTACTATAGCAGGCTAACCCCAAATATGATTAGTAGAGACAATATGTAGTCATTTGTCATGGTGCTTTACACAGTCCCAATTGACAGTTTACAGGAATCACATTGGAACCTATTATTAGAACAAGGTTTTCAACATGGCAGTCCATAAAATGTTGGATCTCATCTGATAATTGGATATTTACCATTTCATATTAAAACAAATCTGAAAATGTCCAAGTTGATTGCTATGTTGAAAGTCTTACCTCTTCCAGCTGTGGCCCTGGCCCGTCACAGCCATCTTTGCATATGAAACTGGAATTCCAAACAGGAGAAGGGTTACCAGAGTATGGCCTATGACCCTTCTCCTGAGTCTTCGGGGAATTTTGTTGTCAGGTCCCTTCAAGTACTTTCTCAAGATCTGAAAAAAATTAAAATAAATTCTCTTACAAAATATTGGTGACTCAAATGTTAGGACTATTATTCTGTTCTTGGATTTTTATATCAAGCAGAGTACTTTGGCAACAGTATTAACTAATTCCTTGACTGCCTTGTGTAGTAAAAATTCAACAGAATTAAATATATTTAAACCACTGACTCATTAAGAATTCAGGAAATGTAAGTATTTTGCTCTCATTTTTGCAAATGTAAGTCAATAAGTTATTGAATATTCTGCTTCTCCAAATAATATGAATTGTGATTGTCATATTCGTATCATTAATTTTTATTATGTTCTTTATTATCTTCTTCTAGATATAGATGCAAATATTGATTCCATAAAACATATGTACAGATGGCATGAATACTAATTCTCGTGGTTGGCTTTGAGAACAAGTTGAGCCGATTGCTGAGGATTATGGTTTAGGGAAAGAGCTGGATTACATATATATTCCGTAATGCTGACTGTGTGTAGGTATTTTATATTATAAATCTAGCTGAGTGAAAGACAGTGCTATGCTATTTTTTAGAGTATACAAAATTCTTTGAGAATAATCTTTTCTTTTACCTTGAGATTTGGCATAGAAGAGCCATGAAGACTGACCAAAGATTGTTTTTAAGGAAATAATTTTGAGTCTTTTCAACATGAAGCAATAAATGACTAAGGGCATAATATATGACAAAATGGCCATAATTATTTAACCTGACTTATTTCAGAATGCTTATTAACCATCAATAGCAATTGCCATAGAACACTATTAATATTGCACTCAAAATCTCTTAATACTTTACTCTTAATACTTACTGGTTAACACACTACTATAGTTTTCTTTTTTATTTTTAATGAAAACTGATATAAACAAATGATGCTACTTTCTTTAAAAAGTTGTAAAATTTAAGCCAAATACATTTTGGAGACCCTACAAAATGATGATTTTAGTTTTATAGTAGTCATTTGTTTTAGCATTTGTTGGAAAGTACCTATTGATTTTACATCTAATTGATAAAATAAATTAAACTAGCATAAATGAGCATAGTATTTATATTCCTAACCTCTAACAGAAGGATCTGCATTAACATATTCTAAAAATAGGTTCAAAATATAAAGATACATTTCTGAGCCATAGCTCAAGGTAATACAACCTTTCTATCAGTTACACGGATAATTAGCCTAAAAATTTAAACTTTCTGTTTGAGGAGGATATAACTGGTGCAAAGAGGAGACTTGCTATCAATTAATATCTTGTTTTGAGCTATGAGTGGCTGTGCTTTGGAAATGAGATATATTTTATTCTCTACCCATCTACATTTGATTACAGTTGGCCCTTAAATAACACAGAATTTAGGGGCACCAACCCGCCAGCAGTTAAAAACCCATGTGTAACTCTTGACTCTCCCAAAACTTAACTATGTATTAATAGCCTACTATTGACCAGGAGTCTTACTGATAACACATATTTTGTATATTATATCCTGCATTCTTACAATAAAGCTAGAGAAAAGAAAGTGTTATTAAGAAAATAAAAGGAAGAGAAAATACATTTACAGTACTGTATTTATCAATACTGTAAGTTTACACCATCTGGTTACAAGATGAATTGTCAGTCTGAAATGGCAGGCAACCTCAGCAACAGACCTCAATCTATGGTACACATCAAGCAATTCAACTTTTTGTTGTAATGTCATGACTTTTCTCTGCTTCTTGTGAGCACTTCCAGCATCACTAGCGGCACTCTGTATGGGTCCCATGGCATTATCTGAGGTTTACTGTATAGCACTAAATATGATTAAAAATATAGGACAATCACAATACATCTCTTTTTATTGTGATATGCAATTTATTGGAGAAACAAGCTGCTCACAGTATGATTAACGTCACAGTGTTTTAAACAGATTCTCAACACTTGAGCTCAACGCAATAGCAACAGAGGTGGCTACAAGATCTACAAGATTATTAGAGTACTAAAGCATTTACTACAGTTTGTTTTATGCAATCAATAGTTAATACCACATATCTGCCTTTGTTTAGATTTCTCTTAACTGCAAATGGCCCCATGTATGTTCTACAAATTTTTGTATTCATAACTTGATAAATTTGAAATTTTTGTAATAGATTTGTGTATATTTTATGGTAGTAAATGATCAAATAGAATAGTGTCTACATTTATTTTATGCATTTATAACACATCTAACTTTTTCTTGATATTTTTACTATTTCTAGGCAATGTGCTTTGCATGTTTTTCAAATTGTCACAAATCTAAAAACATCCAATATATTTATTGAAAAAATTTGTGTTTAAGTGGAGCTGTATAGCTCAAACCTGTGTTATTCAAGGGTCAACTGAATACTAGTAAGATTATTGTTGGTAAACAGTGGATAAACATCAAAATCCAAAACAAATTTCCAATTATCTACTGGACTCAAGCTTCTCAAGTCCCAGAATTATTTCAGTATTAACTCTTTTAAAATCTGACATCATTACTCTTGCTAATGTCCAAACTTAGGATTTTACTCCCATATAAAAATTTGTCAGGAAGAAATGTCCACGTATTTGATTTTACATAACAAAGAAATAGAACATAAATGAAACACTTAAATAAGGCTTTACCCATGATACTTTATACAGGTTTTTACTATGCATAAAGACATTTAGATGCTAAAGCAACTCCAATTTTAAAACTCTTGGAGGAAAGACAACTGAAAGGAAAGGAGTCAAACAAATGTTCTAGAAGAAAACTACTATTGTCATCAATCTATTTTTCTACTTTCTAAAGCACTTTTATGAAGGCAAAATAAAAATAAAAATATTTAATAAAACAAGTTTAAGTGATATTTTCTAAAATACAGTACTTTTAATAATTAGCCTGCATTTTGAATTTACAGATTTACTCTCTAAGACTCTTCATGTAAATAAATTGCCTTCATGCTTTCAAGGCACAGAAGGAAATTTTTGTTCATGATACTGGGGTCTACTGTCACCCCTGCATGTCAAAGGAATTATTGGGATTATTAGACTAGTTTTTGTTCTTTGTGTTTCCCAAAGATACTCTACATGGTGTATAAACTTGTGCTATCTAGTTCTCACTTTACTTAATGATATTATTCAGAGATTTGCAAGATGATGCAATGGAGTTCACTCAATTTTTGAGTTTTATACATGATCTAATTGTAAGTAAATTTCAACTCCTTATTTAACAACAATTTCAGAAATTATACACTTACAAATAGAGTGTGAAAATAAATTAGAGGAGCTCAATAACAACTTTATATCTCTGCTTTTCTCTTTTTTAAATAATAAATTTATTTTAAAGGTAATGTGGCTTAATAGGAAAGGCATATGCTTAGGAGTCAAAAAGACTAATTTATAATCCTTCTGTAGCCTTTGACATCTAAGTGACCTTGGGGGAACTAACTTACTGTTTCTGAGCTTCCTTCATGTTTTAAGTTGAGCTAAAGATACCTTATACCAACCATACTCTTAATGGAATAAAATAGATATCAATACCAACAAGATCTCTCAAAACCACACAATAGCATGGAAATTAAAAAACTTGCTCCTGAAAGACTTTTGACTAAATAATGAAATCAAGGTAGAGATTAAAAATTATTTGAAATAAATGAAAACAGAAACATAGTATGCCAAAATCTCTGGAATGCATCAAAAGTAGTGTTAAGAGGAAAGTTTGTAGTGCTAAAGGCCTACCTCAAAAAGTTAGAAAGATTCATTAATCTTTATGCAAAAAAAATTAAAAATTAATCTCAAACCGATGATCTAACATCACACCTAGAGGAACCAGAAAAAGAAAAAACTAATCCCAAGCTAGCAGAAAACAAGAAATAGCTAAAATCAGAGTACAACAGAATAAAATTGAGATCCAAAAATCCATACAAAGGACCAACAAAACCAAAAGTTGGTTAATTGAAAAGATAAACACAATTGATAGACTGCCAGCAAAATTAACAAAGAAAAAGATAGTCCAAATGAACATAATCAGAAATGACAAAAGTGACATCATAACCAATCCCACAGAAATACAAAAGCTCCTCAGAGACTGTTACAAACACTTCTATGGATGCATACAAGAAGGTCTAAAAAAAAAAAAAAAAAAGGGATAAATTTTTAAAAACACACAATCTCCAAAGCTTGAATCAGGAAGAAATTGAAGCACTTAACAGACTAAGATTGAGCTTTGAAATTGAATTAATAATTAAGAAAACCTACCAACCAAAAAAAAAAAAAAAGAAAGAAAGAAAAGAAAAACCAGATCAGAGGGATTCATGGCCAAATTCTGCCAAACACACACAGAAGAGCTGGAATCAATTCTATTGAAACTATCAAAAAATAGTGAGGAGAGACTCTTCCCTTACTCATACTACAAAGCCAGCATCACCCTGATACCAAAACCTGACAAAGACACAATAATTAAAGAAAACTACAGGCTGATAACACCGATGAAAATAGACACAAAAATCCCCAACAAAATACTAGCAAACCAAATTCAATAACACATCAAAAAGTTAATTCACCATAATCATGTAGACTTTATTAATGGGATATAAGGTTGGTTCAACATATGCAAATCAATAAATGTGATTCACCACATAAACAGAATCAAAATCAAAAACCATATGATATGATTATCTGAATAGATGCAGAACAAGCTTTCAATGAAATCCAACATCCTGTGTTAAAAAAAAAAAAAAAAACTCAAGAAACTAGGCATCAGAAGAATATACTTCCAAATAATAACCATCTATGACAAACCCATAGTCAATATCACACTGAACAGGAAAAAGCTGGAAGCATTCCCATTAAGAACCAGGAACAAGACAAGGATGTCCACTCTCACCACTCCTATTCAACATAGTACTCAAAATCCTAGACCGAGGAATTCGGCAAGAGAAAAAAATTTTTTTAAAAATCCAAATAGGAAAAATAGAAGTCCAACTATCTCACTTCATGGTCAATTTGATTCTGTATCTTGAAACTCCTAAAAACTCCACCAAAAGTCTCCTGGAACTGACAAATTGACAAATAACTTCAGCAAAATTTCAGGATACAAAATCACTATATAAAATTTAGTAGCATTTTTATATACCAATAACATTCAAGCTGAGAGTCAAATCAAGAATTAAATCCCATTTATAATAGCCACACAAAAAACTAGAATACGTAGAAATATATATAAACAAGAAGGTGAAAGAGCTCCACAAGGAGTACAAAACACTGCTAAAATAAAAAAAAAGACAGATGTCACAAACAAATGGAAAAACATTTCATGTCATGGATTGAAAGAACTAGTATTGTTTAAATTACCATACTGCCCAAAGATTTAATGTTATCCTTATTAAACTACCAATGTCATTTTTTACGTAATGGGAAAAACCTGTTCTAAAACTCATATCAAACCAAATAGCCAAAGTAGTCCTAAGGAAAAAGAGCAAATCTGGAGGCATCACATTACCAGACTTCAAACTATACTATAAAGCTAAAGTAACCAAAACAGTATGGTACTGGTACAAAAACAGACACATAGGCCAATAGAATAGCATAGAGAACACAGAAATAAAGCCACACACCTACAGCCATCTACTCTTCCACAAAGCTGACAAAGATAAGCAATGGGGGAAAGACTCCCTATTCAATAAATGGTGCTGGAATAGCTGGCTAGCCATACGCAGAAGAATGAAATTGGACCCCTACTTCTACCATATACAAAATTAATTCACGATAGATTAAAGATTTAAAGATAAGACCTCAAACTATAAGAATTCTAGAAGAAAACCCAGGAGACACCATTCTGGACATGGGCCTTGGAAAAGAATTTATGACTAAGTCCTCAAATGCAACTGCAACAAAAAGAAAAATTGACAAGTAGAACCTAATTAAACTAAAAAGCTTCTGCACAGCCAAAGAAACTATCAACACAGTAAAACGACAACCTACAGAATGTGAGAAAATATTCACAAACTATGCATTTAACAAAGGTCAATATCCAAAATCTATAAGGAACTTAATTTAACAAGCAAAAACCAAATAACCCCGTTAAGAAATGGACAAAAGACAAGAAGAGACATTTCTCAAAAGAAGGCATACAAGTGACTAACATATGAAAAAAAAAATCTCATTATTCTGGATCATCAGAGAAATGCAAATGAAAACCACAATAAGATACTATTTCACAGCAGTCAGAATGGCTACTATTAAAAAGTAAAAATAATAATAACAGATGTTGACGAGGCTGTGAGAAAAGAGAACACTTATACTCTGTTAGTAGAAATGTAAAATTAGTTCACCCACTGCAGAAAGCAGATTTGAGATTTCTCAAAGAACTTAAAGCAGAAATACCAATTGACCCAGCAATCGCATTAGTGGGTATACATCCAAAAGAAATTGTTCTGCCAAAAAGACACCTGCATTTGTACATTTATCACAGTGCTGTTCACAATAGCAAGACATAGAGTCAACCTAGGTGCCCATCAATAGTGGATAGGATAAAGAAAATGTGGTACATATACACCATGGAATACTATGCAACAATAAAAAAATCATGTCTTTTGTAGCAACATGGATGTGGTTGAAGGCCACTATCCTAAGCAAATTAATGCAGGAACAGAAAACCAAATACTGCATGTTCTCATTTATGAATAGGAGCTAAACATCAGGTACTCATGGACGTAACAATAGCAACAATAAACACTAGGAACTCCTGGAGAAGGCAATGAGGGAGGCAGGCAAGTGTTGAAGAACTATTGGAAACTATTCTCAGTACCTGAGTGATGGGATCATTTGTACCACAAACCTTAGCATCACACAATATACCCAGGTAACAAACCTGCACATGTACCCTTTGAATATCTAAAATAAAATTTGAAAAATAAAAATGAAAAGGATTCTTACTTTATAGCAATGTTTCCCAAACTTGAGTTGAATCAAAGCCACCTGGAGACCTTATTAAAACAAAGAGTTGTTTGTCCCCCACGTAGAATATCTGACTCATTAGGTTTCTAAAATTTGCATTTCTAACAAGTTCTCAGGTGCTGCTGATGCTGCTGCTGGTTTAAAGACCACTACTGTCTTGCAAGACGATGGGATTTGAAATAAAAATTCACAGACTATAAACACTCAACGAATGACTACTTTTATCATGTTGATTTATGGATATGGAAATAATGTATGGTCATTTTGAAACTTTACCAAATCAGGAAAATATTAAAAATAACCTATTATCCCTCCATCAGACTTTATAAAGATAACTTGGTCTCTTCACTGTTTTCCAGCTTAACTAGCATTTCTACCTGTTTGTATTAGTTCTATCCATCTATTCCTGACTGAGGGTTTTTGCATTTGTACCTCTGACTATTACACATTCTTCAATATTGAGCATAGATTATCTTCTCTATATTTCCTAGTATGTATTGATATAATTCATATTTTTCTCCTCTGAACTCCTAAACAAATTGGAAATTAGACAAGCAAAAGACCTCAGAGATTCAAGTTCATTTGTATGATATATATTTAAGAAAATCAAATCCACAGAGATTAACCAAGACCAAAAACTAATGTTCTCATGACCAGGAGGTCTTTGTTTCTGTAGATTGCCACCAAAGTCTTGGCCATTATCTATTTACATCTGTTTAGTTCAATTGCTGGACCTTATCTGTCTGAAAATTTCCCATCTTGGCTGGGCATGGTGGCTCATGCCTGTAGTCCCAGCACTTTGGAAAGCCGAGGCAGGTAGATCATGAGGTCAGGAGATCGAAACCATCCTGACCAACATGGTGAAACCCCGTCTCTACCAAAAATACAAAAATTAGCTGGCCATGGTGGCACGCACCTGTAGTCCCAGCTACACAGGAGGCTGAGGCAGAAGAATCACTTGAAACTGGGAGGCAGAGGTTGTAGATTGTGCCACTACACTCCATGCTGGCAACAGAATGAGACTCCATCTCAAAAAAAAAAAAAAAAAAAGAAAGAAAGAAAGAAAGAAAATTTTCCATCTGGTAGGAAGAGATGTTTCATTCTATTTTCTGAAAACTTCAGGTATACATCATGATAGGTTAAGTGAAACAAAAATTATAATTAACTTATAGATGTGCTCAAACTTCAAAGTCCATTTTCAAAACCAAAAGTAAGGTACGGAATTCTTTTTACATCAAAGTGACTTATGTTTCATTGGCTTACTATGAACAAGCATACTTTATTAAAAATTTGCTTTTAAGCTAGAGCAAACCTTGAAATTACTAAAGCATTATTTCACAAAGACATGGGCAGAGGTATTGATTTCTCTTTAATCTGGAAGCATACATAAGTCTGTGTTTGTTTTTTCTTTTGCTTGTCATTACACTGATCCAGTTCATTTTAGCTCCTTCTGAGAAACTGTGTAAAAATACAATTTCTCAGGTATAGATAAATTATATTATTAGACAATTAGCACATGCTACCCACATGAAGGATCAGCAGTAAAAGTGCAAACCTAGCCTTCCTGAATGCAGGAGAGCTAAGGTCGTTTGATACATTATTTTTTCATTGTTCATTTTTTATGCTCTTATTCTAGTAAAATGAATATGATATTACTATAGTCAACATTTATTCTGAATGACATTATTAGACCATTGAGTCATGTTGCTTAATCATTATTATTCCAATTATGAAAATTAGTACTAGAGTCCAGTTGTTTTACTGCCAAAACTTTATATTCAGTAAGCTACAGAAGTCTGTGTATTCTCAACCTAGTAAATCTATGTTCAGGAATTTATCCTGAGGATATAGTCATCAGTAGGTACATGGAAATGGAAACAAATCAAGGTTGTTAAATGTAGGTTTCTTATAATGAAGTAAACCATAAATGACATAATAACCAAGTAAGTAAATTAGTTAAGTAAATAATGATACATCCTCAAAGGAAATACTTTTTAATATTAAAAAATTGTTGTGGCCAGGTGTGGTGCTCACTCCTATAATTCCAGCACTTCGGGAGGTCAAGGTGGGTGGATCACTTGAGGTCAGGAGTTTGAGAGCAGCCTAGGAAAAATGTTGAAAGCCTTGTCTCTACTAAAATTACAACAATTAGCCAGGCATAGTGGTGCATTCTTGTAATTCCAGCTACTTGGAAGGCTGAGGCTGGAAGATTGCTTGAACCCAGGAGGTGGACGTTACAGTGAGCTGAGATCATGCCACTGCACTCCGGCCTGGGTGACAGACTCCATAAAAAAAAAACAAAAAACTGTTGAATAAATAATTGACTTTGAAGAGTGTTTCCCAAAATGTGCTCCATAAAACATTAGTCCTGCAAGATGCTCTTAGGCATTTCATGAGGGAAAAGTTATTTATGATTAAATGTGTAGGAAAAGCTCCAAACACTGTCTGTTGGGAGAAACAATATAGCGATTTCAGTCTGGCTTACATTCTTAAGCAAATATCTTAGCTTATATAATTGAAATCTAAAGGAAGTCTAAATATGCAGCAATACTTCAGCCAAGGCTCCATCTCCATTACTCTGTGATGATGCTCACAGCTCTTTCTCCACATGTTGACTTCATCTTCAAGCTGGCTTTTCTCATGGTTATAACTGTTGGGGAAATATAAATTAAAAACAAAATCTCCTCCCAACCTAGAAAAACTTCACAAAGTTAGAAAGAAAAGGACATGTTATTATTGAATAAGCATTAAATCAGAATGAGATGGGGATCACAAGGCAATTCACTAAGAAATTGCAAAACCAGAAAGAAATCTCACTCTTCTTTATAGCCAAACAGACACACCCAGTGCATACATGTTCTCAGAAAAAATAACCAGTCTTCAACTAAGAGGACCTGACAGCAACATTTGCCACACATATAGTTCATCATAAATCCACTTAGTTATGGTGATGATCATCTGTGTTAGCTAATTGGCTTTCACATCTTTGTAACAAGAGGTAATTTGCAACTTGGAGTGAGGTGCCCTGTGAAATTAGGCTCCTACACTCTCACAGAAATTGTGAGATGGGGGTGCTATCTTCCTTGAAGGTTATGTCTCAAAGAGATGCTCTCGGATTCTTGGCAAAAGACATTCCTGGGTCATAAAACTGGCAAAAGTCTTATTTAGTTTTTAGAAGAATTTACATATCAAAGAGTCAGGGAAAAAAAAGAGTTTTCTAAAGTAAATGCACTAAGAAAAGAGGAAAGTCATTTTCTTATTTTCAACAGAGAGAATTAAGTCTCTCTTTTTTAATTTGTATTTTGTCCTTATACAACAAAGTTGCCAGCCCCAATCTGGGCAACGTGATTCCTCATCCAGGTCAGGAATAGGGGGAAATAGGATATTTCTGCTATGTATAGAGCAAAAGTTCTTCTTTTTAATCTGATGGAGTAAATCTGGCAAATAAAATGTTACCTAAAACGAACAGACAGGTTCCTTTACCTGATGGGTAGCAGAAGAGCCTTCATAAGAATGCAAGTTTTGATTAAGAGGAGTTTTATTACTTATCACCAGTAAGGAGAGCACTGAGAGTATTCACCAAAGCAGTGCCTGTCTGAGAGTATGTGACAGGAGGGTTTTATGAGGCAATCTAGAGGGAAGAGGGTGTGTCATCACATGTAGATGAGGGATCCCAGTTGCACAGCTACAGTGAGTCAGCATGCCATCATATAGGTTGCATGTAATGGAAATGAAGCTATAGCTCCTCCCGGGATGGAGACTTTAGCATGGTAATGAGGCAAGGTCACTGGGGTTCATCTGTAAGTTCAACTGTAAGTTGCCAGGAGCTGGCTCCAACCAAGAGGTGACTGAATTTACGGTATTTCATGAAAGGTTTGGGAAAAATCAGGCTGCAAGGCAGGAAGCTATAAACAGGCTGATTGTTCAAATTGATTAAATCCCTATAATTCCTGGAGACCTTCTCCGCTTACAAAAGAATGATACACTTGTTGGCTTAGAAGTGGTAAACTATCAATCTCTGAAACAATAACTCTGACAAGAGAAATTGGAATGACCTGACAGGTTTCAGTTTTTCAGAACACAGTCTTGGATGTAGAGGTAAGTTCATTCAGCTTAAACCACTCAGATATCAAACAATGCAGGAGCAGGAGATGTACCATAGAAGGCAGGGCAGGGAGCATCCATCCTGTCAGTAAATCAGCAACATAATTGGAGATAATATTTTCAGATTCTCTTCCCAGCATTCCTTCTTTTCTTCTAGTGTTAAGAGGCTGTAGTGTTAAGGGGCTGCATGTTTATTCATTGGTGTGGCCAATGCCCAGTGCCATCCTAGAACTCTTCTCTTGGATTGCCTTCAAAGCTATGGTTCATTATTTTGATAAGTAAGGGGCAAATCATCCTTTGTGGGTGATTTCTATATAAAGTAATGGCCAAAAGTAGTTACTAAAGCCAAGACAAATTAAAAAAAGGAAATTACATTTTAAAAATCTGCTAGCCTCAGAAATGGGAGAAAATTGCTAGTAGCTGGAAATATTTTCTTGTGTAGTTTGTGAATGTCCCTTGAACAACAACAGCACTGTTTAATTGGATGCATTTTCTCCAAAGACACTGTTTGAATGTGAATATATATATTTGAATGTAACTAAGTTATAAAATCTTTGTTTAAAAAATGTCTTTTCTTTACAGTAAAGGAAATCAATATGTGGGAGATGCACTAATTATTAATATGTAAGTACTACCAATTTGAATATTATAAACTTCTAGTCTATATTGCTAAATAGTCTAACCAATATTAAATGTAATCTATTGCAATCCTCTACAAATTTAAACCTCTCTTACTACTTGGCATTCTGGTTGAATCATGAAATACCACCTCTTGTGGATATCACAGCTATAAAATGTTAATTGGCTCGATTATTGCATTTTACTTAGCTGTTAGTAGCAGCATACAGATATTTTAGTGCATCCTGGTGCACTAATAATAAAGAGTCTAACTATTCATTTCAATACCGCAAAATTATGTTGTAAGAAAGTCAGAATTAGAGAGGATATTAGTCATTTCCTTTATATTCCCGTGGTTAAGGTATAATGATGGTTAATTGTATATGTCAATCTTGAATGGGCCGTGGGATTCTCAGCTGTTTGGTTAAGCATTATTCTGAGCATGTCTGTGAAGGTGTTTTTGGATGAGATTAACATTTGAATTGGAGACAGAGGAAAGCAGATTGCCTTCTCCATGTGGATAGGCCTCATTCAATTATTTGAAGGGCTGAATACAGCAAAACGCCAAAGCAAAAGAGCATTTGTGCTTGGCTGTATTTTAACTAAGACATGGGTCTTCTGCCTTCACACACAGACTCAGCCTGGAACTTACACCATCACCTTTCCTGGGTCTCCAGTTTGCTGACTGCAGATCTTGGGAATTCTCAGTCTCCATGGCCACATAAGTCAATTTCTTATAACAAATCTCTCTCTCCATTTTTTTTTAACAACAAATATGTTTTATTTAATAATCAGAAAAATAATTTTAATGACCCAAGTTTTCAGTCTATCCATATTATTTCAGACGTAAAGCATTGTATTTATGTATTAATGCTTTTATACACACACACACACACACACACACATATATATGCACATATTCTATTGGTTCTGTTTCTTGGAGAACCTTGACTAACATAGATGTGGTGAGTGAGGGGGGGAAATACGTATGAAGAATTACTATTTTTCAATGTTATTCATTTATAACCCACAGTATTCACATACACATATATACATACACATATACACAAATATGCTTTCATTAATATTGTTTAATACTTAGGATATAAATTTGAAATAAGTGTTCATACAACTTCACATCTACTAAGTTTTAACCTGGTAACTGAAGACAGAGGCAGTCCTTCTGTGGTAGGAACTAAAAGATTTCTTTACTAAATACTTCAGAGTATAGAATATATGTGCTCAACAGGGCTTTTTCTTTGCTTAAAACTACATTCCAACTGACCCTACCAAGAATAAGTTTCTGGTTGCTTCTTCTCCTCTTAACCTGTTTCCGAATGTTCTTTGCCATTAAACAGGCCAGCTTCTTGCAACCATTGCCTACTAATTTACTGATAGTGAATAAGTCACACAAGATCTGATGCTTTTATAAAGGGCAGTTCCCCCTGCGCACACTTTCAGGAGCAGTGATGGTCCTGGCTGTCTTCTGCCTGGACCTTTCAACCTGCCTTGGCAGCAGAGCGCTGCCAGGACCTGTATTTAATGGCCTTGAGGGTCAGAGTCTCCTTTTTCCCTCCCTATCTCCGCAGTCAATATCCTCTTGCCTTACCACATACCACTAACTTATCCATTTATTCTATTAATATAGAGCCACTCTGCTGGCTACAAGGTGCAGAATAATAAACAAAAAAGATACCTAATTCCATGGAACTTACAGTCCAAGAAGGATTCAGATGTTAACAAAGAGACAAATAATGATATAATTGCAAATTAGAAAAGGTGTTACAAAGGAAAAACAAATAGATCCAACCTTTTCCCCTTTGGAACTTTTTTGTTATTAACCTGAGGGTCTCTAGCAGGCAGATAAAATATTATAAATTAAGAATGAGTTATGGTGATGAAATGGATTTGTATAACTCATTTCCCAGGTTTCTCCTGCTGAGGATACCATAAACCCACAATGAAAGGAGAAAATTCCTTTCTCTTCTGGGTCCGAGGAGTAAACCTGTGTACCACACCTGCCTGGACAATGTGATTGCCAGTTTCTTTCACTTTAGGGCCATCTTTCCTAGTTCCGCTGAATTCATCTTGGATCTATCAGATTCTCTGCTGATGCTGCTTATTACTTTATTATTAATAGTTTGGTCATCCCTTCTGTGCTCTAACAGTCAGTTTGGGGGAATTAAAGCAGTGAACCTGTGCATGTCTTCTTACAGAAACAGTAGACATTTCACACACTTTATATACCTCATCTTCCCCATAGAGTTCTACAAAAATCCCCGGTGGGGAGAATACCACATGGGGAGAGATGCATTCCTATGCAAAATATTTTGCCCCTGCCCCTCTTGCTGCTGCCCTCATTCACCCTTGATGACTCCAATCAGCCCATGTACTTCAACTCTCTTCCTCCTCGAGTGTATTGTTTCTAGCTAATATCTGCCTCTGGTAGGGGTAAGGTTTAAGAGGGGATCCTTTCAAAATTGGGAGTCAGTGATTATGCCCAAAGTGTCCTTTATTTGGCCTTTCCATAAAATCTGTTAGGTGGGTATACATCTGCATGAATGCCTAATATATGTTCACTGCATATGTCAGACTTTGCAGTAGACACGGCCAGGGCCAACAAACTGAGATATTCAATTATTGGTGCTTACTATTGTATAGTTTATGAAATATTCTCACCAAGATTATCTTCCCGAAGCCTTCACTTTCCTTTACTCTCCATCTAATCCATGAGATAACTCACACTAAAGAAAAAGCATTAACACAGGTTTTAAATCTGAAAAAATAATATGAACAGAGTTGCTGAGAAACGGAGTAACAGTTATCTTTCTAATTATTTTAAAAAACTTATTTATTGTAAAAAAGAAATTGTTGAAAAGTATAATGATAACTAGATCATAATTTACTTAACCTTTACCCTATTTCTAAACATTTAGGCAATTTTAAAATTTTGCTATTAAGGAAAAAATGCTTTAGTAAACACTTTTGTCCATAAAAGCCTTGTGTACCCTAGGTTTTTCTTTAGAATGGTTTCCCAGATGAAAATTAGTAGGCGAAAGAGATGAGCATGTTTCAGATTCATGAGAACACAGTACCAATTATCATCTTAGGTGGTTCTATCTGTTTCTACTTCTAAGTTCAGTGTTTAATAGTGCCTGGTCTCACCATAAACATATAAACTGGGAGGTTTTAGAAATAATGTGATCATTTAAAGGTAAAAACAGGGATAAAAACCTGACTGAGAAGGTAACTCAAAAGATAAGCATACAAAAAGGCAGAGTTCAGGCATCTGGGAAGACCTTATAAATCTGGATTTAGTGGCTATAAAGAGACATTCTGAACTTAAAAAATGACTTTCTCTGGAAATGAAGTTAGTTTTGAGACATGTCCAACAGTCCTGAACTCTGTTCAATTTGAATACCCAAATATCATTGGCTCATGTCAATGTCTTGCCTCTCTACTACTCCCCCTCCTGGTTTACCCTCCCACCATGTCTTCTGGCTTTTGCAATAGATGTGTAACTAGTTTCTCAGCTTTCATTTTTATTCTCTCCAATTCATTTTTCTTTCTATGCATGGTGTAATCTTTTTAACTTAACTTTTATTTTAGGTTTGGGTGTATATGTGAATGTGTATATGTTTGGGTAAACATGTGTCACCGGGGTTTGTTGTACAGATTATCTCCATCACCCGGTAATTAAGCCCAGTACCCAATAGGTACTCTTTTCTTCTCCTCTCCTTCCTCCTACCCTTCCCCATCAAGTAGAACCCAGTGTCTGTTGTTTCCTTCTTTGTGTTCACGATTTCTTCTCATTTAGCTCCCACTTACAAGTGACAGCATGCAGTATTTTATTTTCTGTTTCTGCATTAGTTAATAGCCTCCAGCTCCATTGATGTTCCTGCAAAAGACATGATCTCATTCTTTTTGTGGCTGCATAGTATTACATGGTGTATATGTACAACATTTTCTTTATCCAATCTGTCTCTAATGGGCATTTAGATTGATTCCATGTCTTTGCTAGATAATATTCTTTAGGTGAAATTATAATTTGTTATTTTCCTTATTGTATCTTTTCAGAATCTTCCCATTACTCTTAGGATACTTTGGGGATAAAGTTGAAAATCTCCAGTACTGCCACCAGAGACTGGATGTGCTGGTCACTGCCTCTGTCTTCAGCTTCAATGTGTTCTACTTTCTCGTCTTCTCTCTGCTTTGGAGAACTCTGCCTTTTTCCCACTGCTTGAATAACCCATGCTCTCTCCTATCTCTGAAGGGAGAATATTATGTTCTATCTGCTTAATATTTCCTTTCTAACTCCTGTTTATTATTTTTCACCTTTCAGATGTGATATCCCCCAGCATAGAGAGCATCTGTATTTTTTCTTCAAAATACTTATCACAACTATGAATTACTTTTTCATGAAATTTGATTGTTATCCACATCAGATTGCAACTCCTGGTTGTATCAGATCTCTCTTGCTCATCTTTAAATCCTCAGCACATGGCAGAGTGCCTAGCATGTTGCTGAAGTTTAATATCATTTATAGAATAAAAATATTGATATATCTAATGATGCATAAACTTAGATCTGGTTGGGAAGTTGAGAGAACTAATAGTAAAGGAGAGTGACTTCAGATTATAACGCATGGAAAGTGCTTACATTTTCAAACTGGACCAAGACAGTTGAGTAGCGTGTGATGCTGTAACTGACTTTAGACAAGTTATCCAACCTCTTTGTTACCGAAATGACTTATCTCCATAATATTAATAAAACAATGTAAGGATTTTCTTATATCAAAACACCATATAACATTTATGTTAAATTTGATTCAAACTGCAATAAATAATTGTACACTTTGATATATGTGTCTGTATCTGTGTGGGTTATGTTATAATAAATGAGCCAAGAAGGAAACTGTAAGAAAAAGAAAAGGAAGAATCTATATAAATCACTGCAGAATGAACTTTGAAGGAAAAATTTCTGTTTTCTACTTATGAAGAAGCCTTCAAAGAGTTAGCATTCAAAGGTGTGCTATTGCTGCTATTTTTTAATAAAAGAAGAGTAAGTTAAAACTTAAAGATAAATAACTTTTGAGTTCTTATTCAGGCAAAAGTTCCTCTATAAACAATTCCAGCTTTTCTACAGCCTAATTATTGGCTTCGCTTTTCAGACAATTAGATTCTCCTACTTTATTATCTTCATTTTCTCTGTAAATAACTACACATTATGACCATGATTCAAATGCATAACTTTAGCAGAAAAAACAATTATAGCATGAGTAATGAGTGAAAATAGGGAATACAAACCTGCAATAAACCATATTTGGGGTTGAAGATAATCTGAGTTTTATATAATTTATGCTAGGAAAATATTTAACTGGCAGTTAGGAATCAACTAGGAAAATTATTTAAACCATCTTTTAACTTAAAGTTTGAAAAAAAGATCCACTGTGGTGCAATTTTCTCATGATATATCCAGGAAGTAGAGAGAGTTTAAATGATGACAAAACACCCTGGGGTTGCAATGTTCAGTTCTTAAGAAAAACAGTACAAAACTGTAAGAATAAAGTGAAATCTAACTTAAGGAGCATGGTGTAATTGAAGAAGTCTTAACTGAGACCATTCCCATTTCTCCAATCATAAAGCCCTTCAGATGGAATCCAAAGGGTTAAAGTCTGTGTTGCATTATTAAGCAACTTCAGAGCAGAGTTCCAATTACAAAGGAAAAGGTCCATCCATGTCTTTCAAGTTCAATACTAAATCAGCTGGATAAAGTGCTTGCTTGGGACTCCTGGACTCTTCCTCTCTTAGGTAAATTTTTAGAGTCCTTATATAGAAAAATAATGAAGGTCAGAGTTAACAGAAATCACAATCAAGCTGAAATCAACATTATAGCTGTTCTACTTTTGAAGAACTTCTTTTTCTACGAATATTCTGACACACAGAAAAAAATTCAGACATATGTTGTATGCAAATTAAAAGAAACTTAATTTAAGGATTTTTAAAGGAAACAAGCCAGATGATTGTTTCCTCTACTCTTTAAGAATGTGCAATTTTTAAAAATGCTTATTTACATAATAGACATTGAAAATATATATTTCAGCATATGTTTATCGCTATTATGAGATAAACAGAGGAAATGAAAGCAAGAAAAGAGAATTGTTTAGGAAACCCTGAAGTATGTTTTAATATCAGTTAAGTACCCACCAGCACTAGAGGGGTCTCAGTGTTCCACCACAATCAGAATGTATATTATCATTGTCCTCTGATGTTCTCGTTAGCTTTCTAGGAGTTACAATCCTTCAATTTGCCTGAGGTAAAGCTCTTGTTGTCATTTTTGATCTGCAAAGATCTTTTCAAAATAAAGACTTATTTTTTAATCTCCTGAGTTTTTGTACTAGTATATTAAAATTATTTAGATATTTTTGAAATATGATTTTTCATCTTAGAACAATAAATAAAATTTGTTATTTCTAGGTAAGTGCCTTTAACTTTGAAAACTTCCTAGATGGACTTAGGTCAGTCCCTTGTAGATTGAGTGCTGTTGACTTCTGTTTTCAGGCCAATCTCTAAACCTGTCTGGTTATTGTTTTCCACTTAGAAAATCACTGGATTGACTTGGATGATCTTAAGGATTCATACTATCTTTAATATTTAATCACAGTTGTCCCTAAATTTATGCTTGGAATCAGTATTTATTTTTAATTCTAAGCATTGCCTTCACACATTTAAAGTTCAAAAATAGTTATTGTTGGATCAGTTGTAATAGGAATAATCCATGTCTTCTTTTCTAAAATTAAAGTTTTTCTGATAAAATATGTGGATTCTATGAACATCTCATTTGATACTCCAATTTGAATTAAGAAAGTGCTTCCAAAGCCTCTTGTGTGGAGGGTGGTTTGGGTGCTACAGCTGCCTACTTTAGGCTCCAAGATCTTCCCTGACTTGTTTCCCTCTGACCAATTTAAGCTACTCATAATTGAACCATGGCTGCCTTTTGAGTCTCTCCATTAATTAACAAACAGTATTTTCTCATTATTTTCTAAGATTAAAGAAAAAGGAATAAGACCCAATCCTTGCCCTCAATTAATTTAAAATTTAGAAGTAGGAGTTTGTAATCAAGTGCCTATAATGTAAAATATCCATCATAGAAAAGAAGACAAAGAAACCCGTTACAGGAATATAGAGAAATGACAGTTTATGACACTTTAGATTTATTAAAGAAGGCTTAAAAAGAAGGTATTATTTTAGTTGAACTTTGAAGGAGGAGTTGGTTTTTAATCCATACAGTAGCTGAGTATTTCAGCAGGAGCCACAGCACCCTCTCTTCTTCCTTTCCAACCCAAATGTGTTCTTCATAGATAAAGTACAATGGCAGATGACTTTAAGTCCTGATGGTCCACTCATTCAAGCAACAGTCATATTTGTTCTTCCTCTGAGCACCTAATGCATGCCCAGCACTGGGCTAAGCAACGAAAAATATAGTAGCTAGGAAAATAACATTGTGTCTGCCCTCATGGGGATGAGGATGAAGCATTGATTAAATGATGCTTTTCAGATCTCCATCAACTCTAAGATACTATGAGGAATTAACTTTCAAACTTCTATTTACTTCTTATTGATTTATTGAAAAAAAGGAGAAAAAAATCTGCTTTATGAAGTCACATGCATGGTAGTTAACTTATAATAAAATACCTACTGAACTTGAATATATCTAACTTGAAAATAATCAGATGCTATTTCTCTTCGAAGCTGAGAAATCTGTAGCAAACACTGAGACTTGGTCATCAAGCTTTTAATTATTTTCTGTTTTTGTCAAGCTGTGGGGGTGGAAATTTTTGAGAATCCAGGAACTAAATAAAGTATCCTAACTGTCTATTTCCTTCCACTTACCCCTTAGGCTGTTTTTTTCTTGTGTGTGTGTTTTCTTAAGCTTTCCCATAAGAGATGTGACAGCTATTGTTTATTATTGATTTGGGCATTTTGGTGAGATGGCATATGCAGGGCGTTGCATTGGAAAGTTTGAACCAGAGAAAAGAACAAGAGGACTGGACACCCAAAGTTATCAATAATCAAAACTATAAGGTTTTAAGCTATACTTTTGAAACAGAGCAACTAGCCCACACATGAAATGAATAGAAATGTCTTTTACATATTCTCAAATGTGTGAGAAAATGTGTGATCTATATGTGACCTCTTCCTATCCTTTGTACAAGATATGCATCATTAACTAAAAATGATGCTTTTTCTGGCTGAGCCTGAACACAGCATCAAAATTATCATAAAGTTAGTGCCATGAAACTATTCTCAATCAGAATTATTAAACACATGAAAACCTGTTTACTATCAGTGACTTTGACCAAATATGTCATCTTACAGATATAAAAACAGGATGAGAGTGTATTCCTGTCATGTTCATTTATTTAATTAATGGCAAGACATGAATAATAATCTATGTGTTTGTCCATGTCTTTTCCTTAAGAAATAATTCATTCATCCAATATTTATTGAATACTTGCTATTTGCTAGATGAGGCACTAGATATAAGGTAATGCATATGAAAAAATTATGGAAGTTTCAATGACTTTAAAAATATATCAGTGAAATAGATTTTAGTTTTTCTGATTGAGCAGGAGAAAGATTTAAACATAAAGTTATGAATTTAGGCATCTCTAGTCAACTTTGAAACTAAAACACTTTCTAAATTTTTCCAGAAGTACTGTAAAGGAAATAACTGATTTTTAATTAATGTTTAGTTTTTCTAGACTACCTGGTTTAAATAGGTCAAATTTATATAACACTGAAACTCTCTGCTTTTTGATATTGTACTATTGTGTTTATTTCAATAGTTACATTGAGCTTCTTAAATAATTACTAACTCAGTACACTTCTGCTGAAGTTATAGCCTTGGGATTGGTTATGAAAGAATTTAAACTAAGCTGGGAATCAAAAGAACATGGTTCTAATATCATCTCTGCCACTAATTAACTATGTGACATTGGCCAAAAAATTTGATCTCAAAGGTCTTAGTAAAATGAGAGTGGAAAAAGTCACATTAAAGTTATTTCTAGTTTTAACAATGACTAAAATTATAGCATTAATATTTTATCATTAAGTTACTTTAAATAAGTCTAAGTTTCACCGTTGTTCTTATGTTTTAATTTTGTAGATTATGTTTGTTTATATCTACCATTTTATGTTTGTGCTAGTCTGTTTACAAATAAAACAAAATCAGCAAATAAAAAAGGAGTCTGGATATATGATATTTGAATAATCCACATAAAAGTATTAAGAATAAAAATACGGTTATTGAAATTAGAATAATAGGATAAACACTGGTGCAGGTACTGCTGCAGGAACAATAAAAAGAAGATAGAAAAAAAATGAAGACAGACCTGAAGAAAATGTACAGAATGAAGCACAGAGAGAAATACACAGTTTGTACTTTTTCTTTTAGTTTAAATTGATTCATGGACATTTTCTAAAATTGTCCACATTAGTATACTAGTGTTATATCATTACTTTAAAAGTCATAAAGTGTTTTTATTAAGTTGATATAATTTATTAACTGATCTCTATTCTTGTACAATTGAGTTTTAATTACTTTTGCTGGTATTCTGACATTCAGTATTGTGAAACAGATAGCTAAGAACAGTCTAACTTTTGCAAAGGATGATTTTTTAGGTCAGACAAAAGTTCACAGCAAAATTGAGAGGAAAGTACAGAAATGTACCATGTAAATCTCCTACCTCCACCCCCCGCTAGCCTCCCCCAATATCAATATCCTGCACCAGAATAGTACTCTTTTCACAATCCCTGATCCTGCACTGACACATCATTATCACCCAAAGTCCACAGTTTGCATTACAGTACACTGTTACTGCTGCACATTCTATGGGTTTTGACAAATGTTTAATGACATGTGTCACTGTTATAGTAAAATGCAGAGTATGTTCACTGCCTTAAACATTGTGTGATCTCCCTGCTCATCCTTGCCTCCCCTCTAATCCCTGGCAACCACTGACACTTTTTTTTTTTTTTTTTTTTTTACTATCACCACCGTTTTATCTTGTCGTGTCCAAATATCGTATAATTGGAATCATACAGTATGTGGTCTGATTTTCTCCAATATGAAAATATATTTTATCTTTCTCAATTCTAACATCTGTTCTTTATTTTTTAATCTCAGGCATTTCATGAAGCAATATCTAATTTTCTGCTCTTCCTTTAATTTTTCTTATAATTTATGGATTATTTTTATATTCAAAATCAGGTCTTCTCCCATTTCAATAATGTATTATTATTATCATCATCATTGTGTTTGAATATTCTTTCTGTTCACTCCTGGAATATCAATTATGTGCTTTTTTATACCACCTATTTAGTCTTTTGTATATATTCTCTCTGATTCACTGAATTGTGGATGCATCTCAAACTTATTAATGTAGAGCTAATTTTATGCAGAGTTAATACTACTGTTCTTTTCACCGACTCTAAGGTAGTTTGTAATTTCTCTGTGAACATCTCTTACACTTTCCAGTTCAACTCTGCTTTGCTGGAAACGTGGCCAATTAAAATTATATGTATATGTAATTTCACTGCTACCTTTTACAAATATGAAGTTAACTAGAATTTCTTTGTTTTCTTTAATCTAATACATAACAGCCATTTAGTTAGCATTTTCATTCCTGTGTTGGGAGTGGAAGTCTTTCTCTATGGAATTTGTGTGCATATTGACTTTGACAACTGAGTTCAAAATCAATTTACTGAGGACTGTTCAGAGTCTGAGGTTTAACCCTACCTACGAACTGACAAGTAATACTGCCACACTGTCATGGATGCAGGCAGAAGACTTGAAACCCCTGGGTCTGAGACAAAGTATTTTTTACTCAAACCAATAGTAGTAGTCACGGTTATTAGCATTTTCACCAGTTCCTTCAACCCCAATTCCTTCAGAATAATATAAATAGGGCCAGGTAACACCCACAAACATAGTGGGTTTTGTTACAGGACAGGAACCTCAAGCTTAGAAAATCTGTACCTTTTATAATGGACAATAAGTATACCCGAAGGAAGATTATCTTTATTATACTGTGGTGTAAACAAACCACACTTTGCTCTGGGAGTGGAGACAGTATGTTTATCTTCTAGTTATTTGCTATAGTATAAGCAAGCATCTTTGAAAAGATATCCAGAACAAAGCAGTCAGTGCTTCTGCTTGCAAGATGTGCAGAAACAACAGAGACTATGAAGGGTGTGTCCCAATATATATAAGTTGCAGTTCAGTTACACATAACAGAAATCCTAACTAACGATGACTTAAATAATGACATATTTGCCTTATTGCTCATGCAAAAAACATCCAGGGGTGAGTGGTCCCATGCTGGTTTGGTGGCTCAGTGACACCATCAAAGACCAAGCCAGCCTCTATCTTTGTTTTTATTCATAAGCATTCTGTTCCATGGCAGCAATATGGCTCTTAGATTCCATACATCATGTCCACATTTAAGACAGCAAGAAAATAGAAGGGTCAGCACCTGAATCAAGAAAGCCAAAACCTTTCCTGAAGACCTCAGCATGTGCTCATTCACCAAAATTATGTCACACAGTTTCCATAACAGCAAAGTAGTTTGAGGAAGCAGGTATTGTTCATCTGGGCACTTTATTCTTAACTATTGTGTGATAATCCTTCCTCTTTAATGGCTCTCGGTATGCTATTATTCCAAATTCTGATCTCCAGGTGGTTGAAGTATCTCTCTGAGATCTTGTGTAAGTGGTAGCCCCACTGCTATAGCTTTCTTTGTCTTGCTGGCACAATAGCCACTGCCCCTGGTGAATCAGCAAAGTAAAACAAAGCAGATTGTTTTTTTCTCGGTAGTTGGAGAAGTGCATTGCTGCACCCAGGGTATTTACGAAGCAGAGAATCACTCCTCATTTCATAAATGTTGGAACAGGGACTAAAAGAATAAGTGATTTTCAAAATATAAGTCAATATCAGAAACAGACCTAGAATGCCAGGGTGCAGAATTAGCTTTGTATTTGATGCTGTTTCTATGGATACATTACTCATTCTGAATTGCTATTGATCTTTCTCTGAAATAATTTCCTAAAGCACTGTTCAGTTATCTCTTCTTTGTGAATTTGTCTAGATCTTGACTGGCACATGAAAAGAAATGTGAAAATACTCTCATCTACTTTTTTATTATTGCCTGTGAAGTTGAACAGTCAAATACTCACTGCTACCAATAATGACCAGAAGGAATGGATTTCCTTTTCCAGCTCATCAGACTTATGTTTTATTTTTCCTGTAAAAGCTTTATTATTGCCCTACTACAAAGGACACTTAAAGCAAGAATTCAACCCAACTCTCTACATTTTCTACAATTTTAACATTTATACAAAAATGTCTCAATTAAAAAATTACTCAGAAAACATGTATATCCTCATATACAATTGTTTCCCAAATATATCGCATGTTATAATGCAAAGATTCAGAGCAAAATCTTTGTAATATGAAAAATTTGTGTTTGAATTGTCCTTCTGGCACTTAAAGCAGACCATTTCTGAATAAGTAGATTTGTGTGTCTAAGTGTATGCTTAATACTCAGGGCCCTGCTTAATGCTAGGCTTATTTAATGGCTCAGCTAGATATAAGCTCAAAGATCATTTGACCAAATAAAGAAAATAAAGTGACCTCCTACTTCTTGGGGCCTCCTACAAGGAAGGTGATCATTGAGAAATTCAGCCTCCTCCCCATCTAGCTCATTTGTTTTTTATTTTCAGAAGTGTTTCTATGCTGTCAAACTCTTTTATAGTTCCATGATACTCTCTAGTAATTCTGATTCCAAAATTCCTAAGGAAATCATCCTAATATCCCAATTCCACAAGGGCAGAGTATAGCATAAAATGAACAAGAACATTTTAATACACTGAATAAACTGAGAAATATAAAGTTTGTCTTTAAAATGCAGTCAGGATACTAAAATTAGCTCTGATGTGCTGTCCTCTCTAACTCAGCGGGTCAGAACTCTCTTATCTTTGTGGCTAAACACTAGCTAGTGTCCCAAAGTATGAACTACAAACTGCACGTACTCTATAAACACTGAAACACATACACCAAAAACATCATCCTGGTCTTCATTAAAAATATTTGTGGATTTTGGGATGAGTAATATTGTATGCACTTTTATTATTAGGCATCAGAGAATAGTGTATTTCCAAATGACTAAATAGTAAACTTCAAAAGTACTATGATTTTGTTTTAATCCAATAGCTAGTGGTCATAATTTAAATTTCAATTGATTTAAATTTTCTCAACACAATACCAATACAGATGATGACAAATAAACTGTTCAATCAAACTGATCATTTAATTTCATAGTCAGTATAAGCAAGTTTTTGGCTAGTTCTGCATATTTTTTGTTTTATTTTTATTGACCAAGGTTAAATCTTTTTAGTATGTAATAAGACTGATCCAATACTGCCTCCAAAAAAGTGTTAGTAACAACCTCCTTAATACCAGTGCCTTATTCAATCTTTATCTCAACAGGTAGTGTGCAGCAGTGCCTATTATCTTCCGAACATTATTCCTCATGCTAAGGAATCAAAAATAATGAGTTCTTAGCTCTGGAGGAGAAAGTTCACAGTATTACATGAAATTTTGTTATTTAACTTGGAAAGAAAAATGAAAGTCCAATTCTTGATCATAACTGTAGGGAAACATCAATAAATGTAGTCATTTGTGAAATTACCCTAGGACATTTTACAAATTGCTTTTAAAAACATCTTAGAAAAACTGTGGAGATCGCTGAGATAGCATCTACTTATTGCTATAAAATTACTCCTGAGGTCATGGCAGAGGTGATTCCTCCAAATGAGTGCACTTTCCACAGAAACAATGTCCAAGGCAGCTCTTTTAGGATCAATGTATATTCTACCTTTATCATTTGATTGCATTTCTACATAAATGTCTATGAATTAACTCTAGACTTCAATAGCTGCCTTTCCTACCTGCCTCCTACAAGCTTAATCCCAGAAAGGAGTTTATGTTCTTAATTACATGTCTACACCTGTTTCTACAAAGTGAAGCCCACAGCATGGCAGAACAGTAACAATGCTTTGCGCTTGTCAGTTACAAAACCCAGCTTCCTAGAGATGCAAGGACTCTTGTCTATGGACTTCCCCCTAAGAAGTGTGGCCTACAGCTGGATTCTTCATGCCGGATACTTAACCCCCAGTTATATGACTGCTCTGTCACACAAACACACATACATGAGAGAGAAAGAAAGAGAGAAAAAATCTCACTGGTAGCATATGATGGCCTGGTCCTGCAAAATAATCATGCTGTCTGCCAGAATTCTATTATAAAGGAGCATATAAAACAGTTTGAAGAGTTTGAGAAATCAGACTCAAATGTGAAATAAGCAAAGTACTTATTCTACTGTAAAGGAGCATACAAAACACTTTGAAGAGTTTGAGAAATCGGACTCAAATATGAAATAAGCAAAGTGCCATCAGCCTACTAGAGACCTATTTTTTCCATGTCTTATTGAGGACAGAATAGAGGACAAGGAGAAGAAGATAAAGTGAAGATTATTAATCTCTATGGGCTTGGCATCAAAATGATATCAAAATAGTATCAAAGCTCAGGCCTGGGATGCTCCACAGCACTTTGATAGTACTGAACTTTTATATTGCTACAACACCTGGAATTTCTGAAGATGCAGTCAGTTCTTTGAATAATTCTATTGACTTTAATAAAAATCTGTATATCTTGTGACCTAACCACCAGTTGATGGCTGAAATTCTAGGAACTTGGAAAGCAAAAATAAGATCAAGAATGTTTGTCACTGTAAAAACTGGCTAACCATATACACATGGATGAAACTGGACCCATGCCTCTCACTGTGTATGTACAAAAATTAACTCCAGATAGATTAAAGACTTAAATGTAAGACTCCAAACTGAAAAAACTCTAAAGGAAAACCTAGGAAATACTTTTGTGGACATTGACGTAGGCAAAGAATTTATGACTAAGTCCCCATGAGCAATTGCAACAAAGTCAAAAATTGACAAGTGGGACCAAATTAAACTAAAGGGTTTCTGCACAGCGAACAAAACCATCAACAGAGTAAATAGACAGCCTACAGAATGGGAGAAAATATTTGAAAACTATGCATCTGACAAGATCTAATATCCAGAATCTATAAGGCATTTAAACAATTTAACAACAAAAAAAAATCTGATGGGCCAATGACATGCACAAAAAATACTTCTCAAAATAAGATATGCAAGTAGCAACAAACATATGAGAAAATGCTCAACATCACTAATCATCAGAGAAATGCAAATCAAAACCACAATGAGATACCATCTCACATTAGTCAGAATGGTTATTATATAAAAGAAAAAATAACAGATTTTGGTGAGGTTGTGGAGAAAGGAAACACTTATATACTGTTGATGGGGATATAAATTAGTTCGGCCACTGTGGAAAGCAGTTTGGAGATTTCTCAAAGAACTTAGAACTACTGTTAAGCTCAGAAGTCCAATTACTGGGCAAATATCCAAGACAAGAAATAATTCTACCAAAAAGACATTCACTCACATGTTCACTGCAGCACTATTCACAATAGCAAACACATGGAGTCAGCCTAGCTGTCCATCAACAATATATTGGATAAAGAAAATGTGGTACATATACACCATAAAATATTACACAACCATAAAAAACACAAAATTATATCTTTTGCAGCAACATGGGTACACTGGAGGTCATTATCCTAAGTGAATTAAAACCGAAGCAGAAAACCAAATTACTGTATGTTCTCTCTTGTAGGTAGGAGTTAAATATTGGGTACAAGTGGAAAAACGTATGTGAACAGTAGACACTGAGGACTACAAAGTTAGGGAGGGAGGGAGGAGAGCAAGGGTTGAATAACTACCTATTGAGTACTATGTTCACTATTTGGGTGTCAGGATTAATAGAAGTCCACACCTCAGCACCATATAGCATATCCCTATAACAAACCTGCACATGTACTCCTTAACCAAATTTTAAAAAATAAATTAAAAAAATTTTTTTTTTGTATTTGGGATCTTATTGATTCAATGTGTGATTCCTCTTATGTGCAAGCAAGTTAATTCCAGTCCTTATATTTTGCTTATTGACACAACTGCGTTAAAACTCTGGCTCTGAAGAGTTCATATATATGTAGATTCTATTTTAGAAGGTAAGTTAATTACCAATTATTAACTGCCCTTCATCAAATATTTGAGAAAAAATAAATTCAGAATTTAGATAAATAAAAATCTTGCTTGACAATCATGTAAACAGTAGATGTAACTATGAGTTATTCAAGATAACTTTTTTCTCTTTCTGCTTGCTGTGTATTTTTTTGTCAGTTACTCATAATGCAAAGAATGTTTTTCTCCCGATAGACCTATGCAGCCAATAAAGCTGTGGATAGACAAGCTGGGTATTCTCATACTTCATCTCCAAAGCTTACTTTTAATTGCAGAATGTGTGGTTTATTGATGATGTTAGGTAGAGAAAGTACAGCTTGATATTCAGATCACAGGCTGGATTCTCAGCTCTAATACTTTTTAAAAATCAGCCTACAATTTAGAAACTGAAAATTTACCATATATGTAAATAAGAAAGAATAAGTATGGAAATCTTCAAGGTCAGACTCCGCAGATTCTTGTCACATTTCAAAACTAATACAACAGAAACTATCTACAATATTATAATCACACTTCAATCATTTATTTACTTGCTCCTCAAGTGCCCCTTGAGTGTCTACTATGTATTGGGCTTATTCTGCTACCTGGAAATACAGTGATAAAATGGGCACACCCCAGTTCCTCACGAAGCACACTGACATAAATATTAAACAAAAATGTAGGATGCTTGAAAAGTTATGACAGGAGAATCTGACTATGGACATAAGAAAATGTTTTCCCAAGGAAAGTCATTTGAGCTAAAATCCAAATACCTGTAATAAGTGGAAGTTAAGTAAGTCAGGATGGCAGTTGGGGATGGTTTGCCAGGAACAGCAAGTTCAGTCCTCAGAGTAGGAGGAGGCATGGCTCAACAGTGGAAATGAACAAAGTTGACTATTATTGGAACAGATTAATTTAGAGAGAATCACAAGAAATATTGATAAATATGTGAGTAACTAAAAGCATGGAAGTAACAAGATGAAAATTAGGGCTTTAAAAGACTTACTTGCATGCAATAAAAAAATAAAAAGAGGGTGTAGAGCAAGAGTGATTGCATGGAGACTCGTTATGGAGATTTTATAGTCTAGTTTTGAGATGAAGGTGGCTTGAAATTAGATTGGAGTGGATGAAATATAGAGGAGAAGTAAGATTCTACATGGTAAGATTATTAGGACATATGATAGAGGAACTGGGAAGAAGGAAGTGAAGCAAAAGAATATGAAGAGTATTTTTAGATTTTAGCTTGTGCAAATGAATAATGTTGTTCTTTACTAAACTGGGGGAATACTGGAGGAGGGCAGATTTAGGGGGAAGATCATGAGATACATTTTGGACCCATTGCTTTAGAGGTGCTATTGAGAAAACTGAGTCAAGATATTAAAGAAATGGTGGATTAAATAAGGTCACACATGAGATGATAATACACATTTCAGTCACTGGCATATGGTTGGATGGGAAAGCCCTGCATGTGTGATAATATTCTTAAGAAGAGAATATTAAACAGGAAGGAAAATTATGACTGAAACATGAGGAGCTAAAGGGAAGAAGAAAGGGTCTAAGGTGAAAGTAAGTTTGATTGAAGTGTTTGATTGTTTTAAGTTTTGAAGGACGTAAGCTTGCTACGAGCGAAGAATAAATTACTGACTTTAGAAACAGTTTATTTTCCCAGAAGGCATGTGCTACTCTTTTGGTTTGAAATTCATTCTTTTTGGGAAAATGTATAACATATTCATAGAATCTTTCCTTCTTAGAATGTATACATAACAAATTAACTATTAGGAAATTGTCTAAATTGATTGGTGTGATATGATTGAATTATCTAATTGAATGATAATTTGTACACTCTTATCAGAAAAAAAGTCTCACTTGTCTCACTTGTTTTTTGTAAGCATATCATTTAGGATTCAACCAGAAAAGAAAAATCAGCAGGAAAGACAAGATATTTTATATACCCACACATACACACATGTATATATAAATTTTGGACAGACACAATTCAGCCCATAACATCATGTATATGACTTAACACTTTAAAGAGTGTATGTAAGATCCAGTTACTCCAATTCTATATGTATTTCAGTGACTAGGAATGTCAAACAGTTTCAAATCATTTGTCATTACACTCAAAAACACCAAAGCTAAGAAAAAACCCTCTCTTTATCAATAGAGAAGCGGCATCCTTCCCTTCAATAATTCACAGTCACGGAAGGAAGAAAGTTTCTTGGGAAGCTCTTCCTACTCACTTACCACCTTTCCAATGAGGCCTGACATGGCCACATATGCCTTCCCTCACTTTCTGCCACAACCAATGTTTAACCTTGATCTATGTTTTTATAGTACCTATCATAGAACTTCTATGTTTATGTTTTTTTATTTTTTCCTATTGTAATCTACGCTCCATGAGGGCAAGGGTTGTTGTCTGGCACTTAGTAATGCTCAGTAACAGACTGTATCCTTCCTTATCCCACTATAAAAGCTTCAATTTTCTTATTTCCTTTTTTTTTTTTTTTTTTTTTAGGTATCTTCTTCTTAGGTAGATCATAGCCCTTACAAATGGACAACTAAGGGAAACTGAGAGATTAACTCTCAAGGATATGAGTAAAGAATAATCTAAAAAACAACATAATTATTTTATCAAACAGAGAAATAAATTCAAAGTCCTTTAGAAGAGCATTTATGGAATTAATTCATATCACATCTCAAAAAATATCAGATACCTTATTTTCTATGAGCATTGTTTTTCCCCTTGAAGAAACATGTAGTCAGTAGGGAATATAAGGAAGAAAGAAAAGTCTGTATTATAAATAAAATTGTAATATGTTAAATAATTCCTTTATTTGTAAAGTATTCTCAAAGTAAGCAACATGTCTGGTTGTAGAATTAAAGGAAGTGTTCCTAGAGAGGTTGAGATATGAAATAAAAGGAAATGCTATCTGACAAGTGGAGGTGGAGGATGGCCTTCCAGGTGGCCAGAATTAAATCAGAAAACCACAGAGCCTTCAAAGCCTGTGTGTAATGAAATTACTTATGCTGATTTGACTGAACTCAGGGTGCATGTTGAGACATAGTAGAAAAATGTAACTAGAAATACACATTGGAGTGACATCATGGAAGACCCTAAATGGCCCTCATAAGTTGTTGGAATTTGATAAGTTAGTAACAGGGAGTCATTGAATGATTCCTGTAGAATACTCAGCTACTGTGCAAGGAAGATTAATCTGCCAGTATTGAATTGATTTTGAAATTTTGAAAAGAAAATCGATTTTTAAAATGTTACTCTTATTAGCTTATAACAGTAAAGCATTTAGAGAATAAAAGTGCTCTAAATTATTTGCAAGCCTTTGTTTTGTTATCTCTAAAATGAAAGAAATAATAGTACTTAATTCATGCAATTATTGTAAAAATTAAATGAGTTAATATGTTGCTATTTAAAGTAATGGCAAAACCACAATTACTTTTGTGCCAACCTAATGAGTAAAGCACCACTGAAATGCTATGCAATAGTTTATTTATTATTACTGTTGTTGCTATCTATTTGACCCTGGAGAAATTATTTAACCTTTTTGCCTTGGTTTCCTTATCAATAAGATGAAGATAATAACAGTAACCAAGGTTACAGGTACTTTTAGAACTTAAATATATGAATAGATTAAACTCTTGATTGCCAGGAACATATTAGGTGATCAATAACAGTTAGGTATTGTTATTATCATTTTTATTACTCTCAATGCATATTAATATAATTGGGAAACATCAGGAAAAAAATTTAAACTTCTGATGTGTTCATACCAAACTTCATATGACATTTTTCATAGTCTAATACTTGACGTTATAGCTACCCACTAAAATTCTCCCCAAATATCATGGTCTTCCCTTCCAAAGTATCTTTTGACCTACATTGATTACTTATTTGGTTTGGGTCAGTATGAATATCTTGACAGGTTAATAAGTGGAAGAATTTTCCAGAAAAAAAGATGATATTAGAAAAAAGTTTTAAGGACTTTTCTGGTGGGGGGAAAAATAGACATTGGAAATAAAATTTTAGGATAATTATCCTAATCAATAAATTAATCCATAAGCAAATATTAATTGTATACTTACTTTAAACAAAGTCCTAAACTATGTGCACTGAAAGGTATGAAGAAATTAAGAATAAGGCCTACTTCTAATTTAAATTAGATGTTTAAAAAATTCTTTAGAATTTAAAGTTTTCTAAAGCTGCATAACAAGTTACTACAAACTTTACAATTAAAAAAGCAGAAATGTATTATCTCATGGTCTTTGTGTGGCAAGGGCTTAGGTAGAGTATAGCTGGTTCTCTTCTCAGGGGTCCAGCAAGCTGAAATCAAGGTGCTGTATGGAATGCATTCTCATCTGGAGATTAGGATACTCTTTCCAGCTCATTCAGGTTGTTTGCAGGATTTAGTTCCTTTTGCATGAAGAACTGAGATCCCCCATTTCTTGTGGCGGTGGGGATGGGAGTGACTCTTAAGTCCTAGAGGCTGCCCTTGGGGCTCAGCCACATGGGCCTCTCACAACCTGAAAGCTTATTCTTTAAAGCCAACAGGAGAATCTTTCTCCAGGATGCTAAGGAGTCTTACATAACTTAATGTAATCACTTGAGTAACTATACCATCCATCACCTTTGCTCTGCCATTAGCATCATTAATCAAATTAATGGTGCCACCCCCAGTCAAGGGTATGAAATTATACATGGTAGTCATGACAGGGGGCAGCAATTTGGGGGACCATCTTAGAATTACACATATCCCAACATGAAAGTGTTGAAATATCTGACAGTAAAACCTAAGGGGGCAAACCCTGGGAGCCAAGGCTGACAGAAGAGAGTAGAGAGAGGGATTATTTGGGAGAATTCCCACAGAGAAAAGAGAAGAGGCCAAAGAGTCTGAACGAGATTTGTGTTGGCAGTTGTTTCACCAAAACTGCTTGTCTCCATCAATATTCCTTTTATCCTGGACATATTCTGACTCAGCACCTACTCACAAGTCTCTCTTTTCTGCCTACCCAGAAAGAGCATAATGGGAATTTGTATATTATATTGGTGTTTCCTGAGTATTTTCTCATATCTGTTATTTAATATTTTAAAAATTCCACTTCATGAATTGAGAACTTCCCATGTCCTCATCACATTTTCTCTTTTTTATAACCCCCGCCAATCCTGACATCTGGTGCCAAACTCAATGCTACTGAGCTTACTATGCCCCAATGCCAATATTTGATTGAAAATCAGAAACAGTGGAAGTCATCTATAATTTTCTTTGGCTACACAAAAGAAAGCTAGCTGGATCAACTTAGTGGACTTAGTTTCACTTCAATTGAGCAGTCCCTTCAAACAAGTGTTTTTTACCAAATCTTTCAACATTATCCAGTGATTAAACCAGGGAGTTGCTAAGCAACACCAAAAAAAATGGTTGAAGTAGTGAATTTTCCATTGCTGAGCAAAAGCCCTGATATTTTTCAGTCCCCAAAGCCCATTACATATGGAGCTTTCTGAGGAAATATTATATCCCCACAATTATGAAGATAGAATGAAATGAATGTTATCCAAAAATTTTATTAAAGAGCTTGGTTTTTTTGTTGTTTATTTGTTTTTGGTTTTTTGGTATTTTTGGTTTTTGCTAGCCTTATCCATGCTCTTTGGGAAGACAATAGCAGGCTCTATCACCTAATCTTCTGTTTTTTTAACAGAACATGTAATTTTCATGCTACACATGAACTGCTAAGTGCCTTTTATGTACTTTCTGAGCTGATTTACTCCTCACAATCAACTCATAATGTTAGCACTATTAGTATCCTGACTTTAGGGATGAGAATTGAAGATTACAGAGGATGAATTGCTTAAGATCACTTAACTAGGCTGGGTGTGGTGGCCCATGCCTGTAATCCCAGTACTTTGGGAGGCTGAGGTGGGCGGATCACAAGGTCAGGAGTTCGAGACCAGCCTGGCCAATACATTGAAACTCTGCCTCTACTAAAAATAATAAAATAAGCTGGGCGTGGTGGCAGGCACCTGTAATCCCAGCTACTTGGGAGGCTGAGGCAGGAGAATCACTTGAACCCGGGAGACGGAGGTTGCAGTGAGCCAAGATCATGCCACTGTGCTAGAGCTAGACTCCATCTCAAAAAAAAAAACAAAAAGAAAAAAGAAAACGAAGATCACCTAACTAGTAAATTGGATAGCCTAGTTTTGAACCCACAACAAATGGGATCAACATATTGACAATAATGAGAGAAGATATTGTAGAACAACCATTGGAAACAAAGGTTAATGCTAGAAAAGATAGTTTAATTTGAATGTGGAAGTATTGTACTGAAAATATATTTGAAGACTGTTACTCGGAGATTAGAGAGGGCAGTGGGCATTTATTATTTTTTTTGTCTTGTCAGAGATGTATATGTCTAGGATGCATAATTTTCTACTACTCCACACCCACCAAGTGGTTCTAATGGAAGCCCCAGTTCCAGTACCCCATCTCGTTGACTATAGTGATTTCTCTGGTGACAGTCTCTTAATCAAAGCAGAACCAATGATAGCACTTAGGTTACTTTCTTACTGCAACTGACAAGAAAGAGTCTCTTTCCTCTTAGATAACTACAATGCAGAAATGTGAATATGAAGTATCCTGAGACCATGCTCCTTACCACACAAAGTTAGCTCGTGTGCAGAAGATGAGAATGAAGCTAACATAGAAAGGAATCAAGAAATGGGAAGAGAGAGCTGACAGCCTGCCATCGGATTCTCTTGTCTCTCAGATGAGGTTTATCCCTTCTTATTTTACCAGGTTACTTACATATGCCAATAAAGTCTGTTTTTTAACTTAAGCTTATTCACTTTAAAAGCCCCAAAGAATAGAAACTGACACGGTAAGATGTCTGTGTTGTTTACAGGGTTTTGAAATCACGGAGAACCATACTAGAAAAATAGAGTAAACAGGAAGATCTGAGAGACATCATGAAGAAAGTATCCACACAACTTTGAAACAGGATGACCTTGATAGGATAAACAAGAGCAGAGATTCCAAGTTTAAGAGAGAAGCAAGATAATTGGTTAGGGCTTGACAACATCTTATGATTTACTGTGCTGTGGTAGATACAAAGATATCAACTAAATTTTGCTCTATATCTAGGACACACACCAACTCTCTGTGCAAGACACTTAACACCTTCACTAAGCAACTGCACAAGCTGACCCCAACAACTCCCCAAAGCGGCCATATTTGTCTAATGTTTACAATTCCTTGCAGACCCCAACCACCACAATATTGTCATGCCACTCTTTATGCACGTACTTTCTTCCCCTTGACTGTTCCCTCCTCTAAGTGGTCAAATGTAAGATCAAATCCTATACCTTCTTCAAAACCTCTAAACCTTTCCCGGCATCTCTTTACCGGATAGCACATCTCTATGAGGCTTAGAAAATACTGCTTTACTTTGCTATTTTTCTTGTTGTATGTAAATCCAAACATACCTAACAAACTGAAGAACCACCTATTTTTTGAGCCCTAGTTGCATAATGTGTGTGTTTATTGTGTGTGTGTGTGTGTGTGTGTGTGTGTGTGTGTGTATGTGTGTGCATATGTTTTCAACACATTTCAAATGGTATATAAACTATAGCATGCCCTGGACAAACAGCAAAGGCTTGAGTATAAATTTACTTATACTTCCTTTATTTCTATTTCTCTTATTTTAAAATTCTAAATGAAAAACTCCCTTTTCTATTAAAAGCAGTTCTATAGTTTCACAATATTCAGGTAAGGTAGGTAATTACACCACTTTTGCCTTCATTATAGGAGACTCAGGAGTTTAGGTTTGGGCTCTGCCACCTCCTAGCTATGTGACCTTGAGCAAGTTCATTTTCCCTACATATCCCAGCTTTCCTTTCAGTAAAGCTCAGGTAATAGTAGCTCGTCTCTCACATGGATTTTATAAATATTCAATAAATTAATGCATGTAAAGTCCTTAAAAGAGTTTATAGCACATGGAAGTCCTCAGTTAGTTTTACCCACAGTATTACATCATCATCATCATCATCATTATTTTCTATATCTCTAAGAAATACTGTAGTAGTATCAGAGTTTTAACACAAACTCTTGTTTCAAAAGCAGAAAGTTACTGTTTAAATGGGGACCATACTTAAATTGAAAACAAAGGAAGAGAATTGAAAAAATGTTTTTCTGTGGAAAAAGAGGTCTTAGGAAAAGTAATTTTTAACCACTACAAAGTGCAAACATTCTGAGCTGAGAGATTTATGCAAATGTCCCTGAACTATAAAGTACTGGACTTTCTTGTGACCTGAATTGCTGGTAAAAATACTGGTTCTCTGTGTTTTTCTTAGTAGAAGCTTCAGGGATTCTGTTTCTGTTTGCACATTATTTTCATGTTATTATTGCTATTTTTGCAAAGAAGGAATTAAGCTTGCAACAAATCTTTACTCAAATTGGCTTTATAGGGTCTCATTCCTAATGCTTCAGTCAACAAAGAAAATCTGGGTTTCCTTGTGCCAAGGTACAATTTTTAAAATGCCAAAAACTTCATTAACAGAAAATGAGTTAATAAAAAGATAAACAAAGACCTACCTTTTTCATTTACATAATGTCATTTGCTTTCAGGATTTTTTAAGTCACATAGTTTAGTTAATTACAATGAGAATATACCTGCTTATTTCAATAACAAGTTTCCATATTTTAAGTTTTTAAAAATAATGTATTTTCATCTTCAGACAGTGTCAGGACTATGTAATGAATTCTCTAACAATCTTTTCTCTCCCCCTTGAATATTAAATATATGTTCACTTTACAAATTTTAAGCAACTCTGAAAATAATAATTTAATGTTTATTTAATATTTAATGTTTTCATTAAAGTATTTAATGTTTAAACAATTTTATGCAATTAGAAACATATAGTACCTATTTTAAAATAATATAAAAATTAAAATTTGATAGGAGCCCACTGCTCAGTAAATATTTAGCTAATATTTTTATGTACATACTTCCACATGTCCATATATGTATATGTTTTCAAGCAGTATAACAATATTGGGTTTTTTTTTATATTCTGCCTTTCAATTAACAAATAGAATGCACATTTTCCCATGTCATCAAATTTTTATTAAGACAGTTTTTCATTTTCATAAAGTGACAGCTGTAAAACAAAAATTTTGTGACAATGTATTATTTGAAAACCAAATATTCTGTAGTAGCATGCATTTGGGAGACAACAGGTTAAATGGAATTAACCACATTTCTTTATTGCAATACCCCTCAGCTTTTCAAAGCTAATCTGCATTGATTCTCCAAATGATAGATTTGTTGCCCAGATATGTTGGCCACGGCCCTTTTGTATTAGTCAGAGATCCTCAGAGAAATAGAACCCATAAAATATATATATACATACACACACACATACATATATATGTATGATACATACATGCACACACACACACACACACACACACACACACACACACACATACGTATATATATATGTATTTGGAGAGAAAGAGAGAGACAAAGAGAAGAGAAGGAGGTATTTATTATGGGAACTGGCCCACGTGATTATGGAAGCCAAGAAGTCCCATGATGTGTTGTCTGCAAGCTGTAGAACTAGGAAAGCCCATGGTACAATTCAGCGAGATTCTGAGGACCTAAGAACCAGTTGGGATGGAAGGTTGAGGGAAATCTGACGTAAAACCTAGAATTAAAAGGCCTGAAAAACAAGAGCTCCAATGTTTGAGGCAGGAAAAGATGAATGTCCCAGCTTAAAAAGAGAGCAATAATTGTCCCTTCCTCTGCTTTTTTGTTCTGTTAGAACCCTCAACATGTTGGATGCTCACCCACACTGGTCAGGGCAGATCTTCTTTATTCAGTCCACTGATTCAAATGTCAATCTCTTCTAGAAACACATTCACAGACATACTCAGAAATCTTTTTTTTTTTTTTTTTTACCAGTTATCTGGGTATCTCATAACCTAGTCATATTGACACATAAAATTAATCATCACAGCCCTCCACCCTCTACCTGAAATGTTTTTCATGAAGTACTGTTTGTTGGAACATCTTCTAAGAAATGTTATTGTAAGCAATAATTTAGTTAGAATGATTTCATGGTATTGCTTTGTTTGTATAGACCGTAATTTATTTGACTACTCCTCATCTACTAGACATTTCAGTTATTTCTAAATACTTGCTATTATTTGTTTAAATGAACTTACTTTTCCAATATCATGTCTTCCAATATGTGTATTAATTTGCATTCACACCAGTAAAATTGAAAATTCCATAAGCATTTACTAACATTATTCATTTATTAGGAGTTTTAGAAACATTTGAAAATAGGTCAATTAGGCCAAATAGGTCATTAGAAAAGAATGAGTCAAAAATAAATGAAGTAAAGCTATTTTTATTGAAGGATGACATGATAGGATACCTCAAATGTCCCAAAGAATGAGTAATAAATTAATTTAAGCATTAAAAGAATTCAGTGAAATATTAGGGTTAAAAAATTTAAATATGAAAATCAGTAGCTTTCATGTACACAAATGATAACCATTTTGATAAAGTAAACTTCATTTATAATGGAAACACAGAAGATTATACATTTCTAACAATAAAGTTGACAAGAAATATATAAAACCCATTTGAAGAAAATTTAAGATCCCTCTTGAAAGATGAGAATAATCTGAACAAATTGAAAGACATTCCCTGTTCTTGGATAGGACACCTTAGTATTATAAAGATGTCAGATGTCTATAAAGTCAATAGAATCCCAGTGAAGACAAAAACAAATCATTTTATTGAATTAGAGAAGTTGAATCTAAATTTTATATGTAAAAACAAACATGCAAGAGTAGCCATAAAAGCACCAGAAAAGGAAAACTACAAAGATTTATTAGCCTATCTTAAAGGCTCTGTGATTAAAACAATGTTATACTGACAGGTGAATGGACAAGTGGATTAACAGACTAGCATTAAAAATTCCAAATTAGACTTACATTTGTAAAAATGTAACATATAATAAAGGCAGTATCACAAAGTGCTGAAGGTAAAGATGAGATTTTTAATAAATGGTGTTAAGAAAACTGAGTAGCCACTTGGAAAAAATACAAAATTAGATCCATATCTCACACCATACACAGAATATGCTCCAAATAGATTAGTAATCTAAATGAAAAATGGAAACCATATAAATTTTAGAATAAAATGTAGGTAAATTTTTGTTTAAACTGTGTGTGGGGAAAGGTTTTCTAACTATAACTCAAATTTGAGTCAACAAAAGCAAAAGTCAATATATTTGTCTATGGAAACATGATATCGCATGTAAAAAAAAAATCATTGCTTATGTGCAAAAGATTTTGGCAAAAAAAAAATACAGAAAAGAGAAACCAAAAACTAAGGAGATTGGTAATCTACATGTAGCAGGTAAGAACGGGTGGCAAGAAGGGGGAGACGGGGAAAAGAATAGCAAGAAAGAAGAAGGAGTAACAATCCCTGAGTATATCTTATGTACGTGGACTCTTAGAAATTATCCTATATAGCCAAATTATTTTTTTTAATTTGCATCACTAAAAATCACCATACATAAACTGGCAAACTAGGAGAAAATATTTGAAACATATACCACAGAGAAGTGCCAATGTCACTTATATATGAAAAATTTTATAAATTGAAGGACAAAAAAACCCCACAAAAATCTGATAGAAAAATGGGGGGACAAAAGACATGAACAGACAATTTTTTAAAAAGAGACAAAAGTTGCTGTCAAATATATAAAAATACTCAAATTCACTCATAATTAAAGAAATGCAAATTAAAGCAACATATAATACACCATTCTAATCTATCACATTGGAAAACTTTTCAAAACTATGAAAATACTTTCTGCTGGTGAGGCTGTGTGAAACAGACACTAACATATGTTGCTAATGTGCAAGCAAATGAGTACAGCCTTTCTGGATGGTAACTTGGTGATATCTAATAATAACATTATATATTTATTTATTTTTGGCCCAGTATCCTGCTTATCAGAATAGATCCTGTATATACACCTTCAGAACATATGAAAATACATATGTACAAAGTTACAGTAGCATTCTTTGTATTGCGAAAAATACTGAAAACAACTTATAGGCTCACATCCATATCCACATAATGGAGTATTATTTGGCTATATATTTTTAAATGATAAAGATCTCTGTGAACTGAAATACAGTGATTTCCAGACATCCTGTTAAGTGAAAAAGTCCCAGCCTCCATGAGTATCCATAGTTTGCCATCTTTCATGCAAAAAAATTACACATGTATCTGCTCATGTGCAAAACATTTTGGTAGAAGAAATACAGGAAATAGAAAACAGAAATGAAAGATATTTGTAACCTACATGCAGCAGGTGGGAAAGAGTAGACAAAGTGGGAGATCGGAACAGAGTGGCAGGAAAGAAGGAGTAACACTCCCTGAGTATATCTTAGGTATATACACTCTTAGAAATCAGAGTGATATTTCACATACTCTTCACATACAAAAAAGTAGAGAGTAGGTTTATAAAGGAGATCCAAAGTGGAATTTAAACATTAACAAACCTATTTAGGTTGCAGAACAGTCTCCACACTCAAGAGTGGAGGAGTGGAAGAAGAGAATTACCATAAGTACTTGTGAAAAACAGTATCTTGACTGAATATCACAAGGCTACAGACAAGAAGAGCTGTGTATAAAAACTGTAATCTAGTTGTAAAAGTGCTTCCCACAGGAATATAGATTAGCAATTTCAAAACAACCAAAATAGAACAAACACATAAATACATTACAGACAATGAGAGCCAAGTTTTACATTATGGGAGAAAGATGTTATAAATCTTAAGCCCTGGGAGAAGAGGACCTTAAATCCTGTGTTGTAGTGATAGAATCTGAGGTAGCAGTATAAACTTATGGTTTTTAACATAAGTACCAATTAATAGGAAATATAGATGTGTATATATGCAGATTTGTCTAAATACATTTATTTCTTAGTCCTGTCTGCTCAGGCCTACAAGCAATGACCCAGATTCTATAAGCACACTGAAAACCCAGATCTTGATATCTAAATACCATTTTCCAAAAAGAGAGAAGAAGAAGGGCTCCTCAGAGAAGTTGCTGATTCCAGAGATGGAGCAGGGAAAATAAAAAATGAGCCTCGAACATCCTCACTATACCAAAAAGCAAGGAAGTGCTCAAAAACAAAAAACCAGTCTAAGGAACTTCCTGATAGCCAAAGTGGGAATTATTTAAGCAATAAAAACAGATAATAATAATGGTAGTATTGGATTTTAATCTATAAAGTATTCATCTGTAAATAACAACTACTTGTTTTATCTGTATTATTATTCATCTATAGATTAAAATAAATATCTATGAATATAAATGAACAAATAAATAGGAAGAGACAGCTCTTGCTTAAAGTGGAGTTCAAATTAATTAATGTCAAAAGGAGAGTAAAATAGAGCATCACCATTAAACAAACACCACCATTATAATAGTTATACATAAGACCCAAGATAAACATCACCTAGTAAGACATATTGATATAATGAACCCCTTGATACAATATAATTACAAATATACAGCATTTTTATGACATTCTTACCACAAATGCATAACCTCTTTCCAATCAAGAGAAAAGTCAAATTGAAGGATGTCCTACAACAATGCTAAGGTCGTGAAAAACTAAAACTAAGCAAGATGGCCAAATAGGAACAGCTCTGGAGTGCAAATCCCAGTGAGAATGCAGAGGATGAGTAATCACCATATTTCCAAGAGTTTTTACTGCCCACAGACTAGGAGTTTCCCAGTGAAAAAGCACCATGAGGCTCCAGCACAGCTGATTCAGCCAGCGCAGCAGGTCTCCACACAAAAACTCACACAAATCTGGGCAGCCATTTCAACTGCTACCTGGAACACCTCAGAGACAGAGTCACCCATTCAACTGAAAAAAAGGGGGCTGAAATAGGGGGCCAAGTGATCTGGCTACCAGGGTCCCACCCCCACAAAGACCAGCAATCTGAAATGCTCTGGATTGAGAATTTCACAGCAAGCACAACTGGACCCGGGACGGTCCAGCTCTGTAGGTAGAAGGGCGTCTGTCATTACCGAGGCAGTCCACTATTACCGAGGCAATCCACCATTACCGAGGCAGTCTGCCATTACAGAGACAGTCCTCCATTACTGAGGCAGACCGCCATTACCAAGGCAGTTCTAACTATAAACACTATAAACAAAACCACAAGGAAATTAACACAGTAGCTGGGCAGAGCCCATGGCAGCTCAGCAATGCCTCTGCTGGCAGACTGTGACTAGGCTACCTCCTTGCTGGGTAGGACATCTCTGAAAAAAGGCAGCAGCACATCAGGAACTTATAAATAAAGCCCCACCTTCACAGGACAGAGCACCTGGGGGAAAAAAGGCGGTTATGAGTTCTGCTGCAGCAGACTTAAATGTACCTGCCCAGCACCTCTGAACGGAACAATAGAATTCACAGCTAAGCACTTGAGCTCCCATAAGGGACAGGCAGTCTCCTCAGGCAGCTCTCCGACACCCGTATATCCAAAGAGACACCTCATAAAGGAGAGCTCAGGCTGACATCTGGCAGGTATCCTTCTGGGACAAAGATAACAGAAGAAGAAACGGACAGCAACTCTTACTGTTCTGCAGCCAACACAGGTGAACCCTAGGCAAGCAGAGTCTGGAGTGGACCACCAGCAGTCCTACAGCAGAAAGGCCTGAGTGTTAAAAGGAAAACTTAAAAACAGAAAGAAATTACTTTATCATCAACAAAAAGGACATCCACTCAGAGACTCCATCTGAAATTCACCAACTACAAAGACCATAGGTAGATAAATCCACAAAGATGGGAAGAAAACAGCGCAAAAAGGATGAAAACACCAAAAACCAGAATGCTTCTCCTCCTCCAAGGTATCACAATTCCTCGCCAACAGGGGGAAAAAGGCTGGATGGAGAATGAGTCTGATGAATTGACAGAAACAGGCTTCAGAAGGTGGTTAATAACAAAGTTCTGTGAGCTAAAAGAACATGTTCTAACCCAATGCAAAAAAAACTATGAACCTTGAAAAAAGGCTTGACAAAATGCTAATGAGAATAAACAGCTTAGAGAAGAATATAAATGACTTGATGGAGCTGAAAAACACAACGTGAGAACTTCGCAAAGCATACACAAGTTTCAATAGCCTAATCATCCAAGCAGAAGAAGGGATATCAGAGATTGAAGAACAACTCAATGAAATAAAATGAGAAGGCAAGATTAGAGAAAAAAGAGTGAAAAGAAATGAACAAAGCCTCCAAGAAATATGGGATTATGTGAAAAGACCTAATCTACGTTTGATAGGTGTACCTGAATGTGATGGAGAGAATGAATCCAAGCTGGAAGACACTCTTCAAGATATTATCCAGGAGAACTTCCCCAACCTAGCAAGGCAGGCCATATTCAAGTCCAGGAAGTACAGAGAACACCACAAAGATATTCCTCAAGAAGAGCAACTACAAGGCACATAATGATCAGATTCACCAGGTCTGAAATGAAGGAAAAAATGCTAAGTGCAGCCAGAGAGAAAGGTTGGGTTACCCACAAAGGGAAGCCCATCAGACTCACAGCAGATTTCTCAACAGAAACTCTATAAGCCAGAAGAGTGGGGGGCCAATATTCAACATTCTTAAAGAAAAGAACTTTCAACCTGGAATTTCACATCCAGCCAAACAAAGCTTTCATAAGCGAAGGAGAAATAAAATCCTTTATGGACAAGCAATTGCTCACAGATTACATCACGACCAGGCCTGCCTTACAAGAGATCCTGAAAGAAGCACTAAACATAGAAAGGAACAACCAGAACCAGCCACTCCAAAAATGTACCAAATGGTAAAGACCATCGATACAATGCAGAAACTGCGTCAACTAATGGGCAAAACAACTAGCTAGCATCAAAATGGCAGGATCAAATTCACACATAACAATATTAACTGTAAGTGTAAATGGACTAAATTCCCCAATCAAAAGAACCAGACTGGCAAACTGGATAAAAAGTCAAAACCCATCAGTGTGCTGTACCCAGAAAGCACATCTCATGTGCAAGGATACACATAGGCTCAAAATAAAGGGATGGAGGAAGATTCACCAAGCAAATGGAGAGCAAAAAAAAAGCAGGAGTTGCAATCCTAGTCTCTGATAAAATAGACTTTAAACCAACAAAGTTTAAAAGAGACAAAGAAGGACATTACATAATGGTAAAAGGATCAATGCAACAGAAAGAGCTAATGATCCTAAATATATAAGCACTCAATACAGGAGCACCAAGATACATAAAACAAGTTCTTAACTACTTACAAAGAGACTTAGACTCCCACACAATCATAGTGGGAAACTTTAACACTCCACTGTCAATATTAGACAGATCAACAAGACAGAAAATTAACAAAGATATCCAGGACTTGAACTCAGATCTAGACAAGCAAACCTAATAGATATCTACAGAACTCTCCACCACAAATCCACAGAATGAACATTCTTCTCAGCACCACATCACACTTACTCTAAAATTGACCACATAATTGGAAGTAAATCAGTCCTCAGCAAATGCAAAGGAACGGAAATGATAAGAAACAGTCTTTCAGACCACAGTGCAATAATATTAGAACTCAGGATTAAGAAACTAACTCAGAACCACACAGCTTTATGGAAACTGAACAACTGGCTCTTCAATGTTGACTGGATAAACAATGAAATGAAGGCAGAAATAAAATGCTTCAAAACCAATAGGAACGAAGACACAACATACCAGAATCTCTGGGACACATTTATAGCACTGTCTAGAGGAAAATTTATAACAATAAATGCCCACATCAGAAGCAAGGAAAGATCTAAAATTGACACCCTATCATCAAAATTGAAAGAGCTAGAGGAGCAAGAACAAAAAACTCAAAAGCTAGCAGAAGACAAGAAATAACTAAGATCAGAGCAGAACTGAAGGAGATAGAGACACACAAAAAAACCCTTCAAAAAATCAATAAATCCAGGAACTGGTTTTTTGAAAAGAGCAACAAAAGAGACAGAACACTAGCCAGATTAATAAAAAAGAAAAGAGAAAAGAATCAAATAGATGCAATAAAAAACGATAAAGGAGACATCACCACAGATTCCACAGAAATACAAACTACCATTAGAGATTACTACAAACAACTCTATGCACATAAATCAGTAAACCTGGAAGAAATGGATAAATTCCTGGACACTTGCACCCTCCCAAGCCTAAACCAGAAAGACGTTGAAACCCTGAATAGACCAATAACAAGGGCTGAAGTTGAGGAAGCAATAGCCTACCACCCAGAAAAAGCCCAGGTCCAGATGGGTTCACAGCTGAATTCTACCAGACATACAAGGAGGAGCTGGTACCACTCCTTCTGAAACTATTGCAAACTACAAAAAAGAGGGAATCCTTCCCAAATCATTTTATGAGACCAACATCATCCTGATACCAAAACCTGGCAGAGACTCAACAAGAAAAGAAAACTTCAGGTCAATATCCATGATGAACATAGAGATGCAAAAATCTTCAATAAAATACTGGCAAACCAACTGCAAAGCACATCAAAAAGCTTATCCATTATGATCAAGTAGGCTTCATTCCAGGGACGCAAGGCTGGTTCAATATATGCAAATCTATAAACGTAGTTCACCATATAAATAGAACCAAAGACAAAAACCACATGATTACTTCAATAGATGCAGAGAAGGCGTTTGACAAAATTCAACAGCCCTTTATGCTAAAAACTCTCAATAAACTAGGTATCGACAGAATGTATCTCAAAATAATAAAAGCTATTTATGACAAACCCATAGCCAGTATCATACTGAATGAGCAAAAACTGGAATTCCCTTTGAAATCTAGCACTGGACAAGGATGCCCTCTCTCACCACTCCTAGTGAATATAGTATTGGAAGTTCTAACCAGAGCAATCAGGCAAGAAAAAGAAATAAAGGATATTCAATTAGGGAAGAAGGAAATCAAATTGTCTCTATTTGCAGATGATATGATTGTATATTTAGAAGACCCCATCATCTCAGCCCAAAATCTCTTTAAACTGATAAGCAACTTCAGCAAAGAATCAGGATACAAAATCAATGTGCAGAAATCACAAGCATTCCTATACACCAATAACAGACTTAAAAAGAGCAAAATCAAGAACCAACTGCCATTCACAATTGCTACAAAGAGAATAAAATACCTAGGAATACAGCTAACAAAGGACATAAAGGACCTCTTTAAGGAGAACTATAAACCACTGCTCAGTGAAATAAGACAGTTCACAAACAGATGGAAAAACATTCCATGCTCATCATTAGGAAGAATCAATATTGTGAAAATGGCCATAGTGCCCAAAGTAATTTATAGATTCAATACTAGCCCCATCAAGCTACCAGTGACCTTCTTCACAGAACTGGAAAGAAACAACTTAAAGTTCATATGGAACCAAAGGAGAGCCCCCATAGCCAAGTCAATTCTAAGCAAAAAGAACAAAGCTGGAGGCATCACACTATCTGACTTCAAACTATACTACAAGGCTACAGTAATCAAAACAGCATGGTACTGGTATCAAAACAGAGATATAGACCAATGGAACAGAACAGAGGCCTCGGAGGCAATGCCACACATCTACAACCATCTGATCTTTGACAAACCTCACAAAAACAAGCAATAGGGAAAGGATTCCCTGCTTAATAAATGGTGTTGGGAAAACTGGCTAGCCATGTGCAGAAAACAGAAACTGGACGCCTTCCTGACACCTTATGCTAAAATTAACTCCGGATGGATTAAACACTTAAACATAAGACCTAACACTATAAAAACCCTAGAAGAAAACCTAGGCAAAACCATTCAGGACATAGGCATAGGCAAGGACTTCATGACTAAAACACCAAAAGCACTGGCAACAAAAGCCAAAATAGACATATGGGACCTAATTAAACTCCAGAGCTTCTGTACAGCAAAAGAAACAATCAGTAGAGTGAATTGGCAACCAAGAGAATGGGAAAAAATTTTTGCAATCTACCCATCTGACAAAGGGCTAATATCCAGAATCTACAAAAACTAAAACAGATTTACAAGATGAAAACAAACAAACTCATTCAAAAGTGGGTGAAGGATTTGAACAGACACTTTACAAAAGAAGATATATATGAGGCCAGCAAACATAGGAAAAAATGCTCATCATCACTGGTCATTAGAGAAATGCAAATCAAAAACACGTTAAGATACCATCTCATGCCAGCTAGAATGGCGATCATTAAAAAATCTGGAGACAACAGACACTGCAGAGAATGTGGACAAATAGAAACACTTTTGCACTGTTGGTGGGAGTGTAAATTAGTTCAACCATTGTGGAAGACAGCGTGGCGATTCCTCAAGGACCTAGAAATAGAAATTCCATTTGACCCAGCAATCCCATTACTGGGTATATATCCAAAGGATATATTCTTCTGTTATAAAGACACGTGCACACATATGTTCATTGCAGCATTGTTTACAATAGCAAAGACCTGGAACCAACCCAAATGCCCATCAACGATAGACTGGACAAGGAAAATGTGGCACATATACACCATGGAATACTTTGCAGCCATAAAAAACGATGACTTGGTGTCCTTTGTAGGGACATGGATGAATCTGGAAACCATCATTCTCAGCAAACTGACACAAGAACAGAAAATCACACACCACATCTTCTCACTCATAGGCAGGTGTTGAACAATGAGAACACATAGATACAGGGGAGGGGACCATCACACACTGGCGTCTACTGGGGGTGACTAGAGGAGAGACAGTGGGGGAGTAGGGAGTTGGAGAGGGGATAACATGGGGATAAATGCCCGATATAGGTGACAGGGATGGAGGCAGCAAACCACATTGCTGTGTATGTACCTATGCAACAATCCTGCATGTTCTGCACATGTACCCTAGAACCTAAAGTTCAATTTTATATATCTATATTTAAAAGACACATGCACGCGCACACACACACACACACACACACACACACACACACACACACATAAAATTATTGCTGTAGGTTAAAAAAAATTTAAGAAAAGATATAGTGCACCTTAAAATGTTTCATTCAGACTATATGTGAACTTAGTATCTTAATAAATAAAATCGCTTTAAAGAAAAAAAGAAAAACTAAGACTAAGAATGTATTCAAAATAGAGGAGAATAAAAAGAAGTAACAGCTAAATGCAATATGCAACGCTAGATAGGATCCTGTAAGAGAACACAGACATTAACGGAAAAATTGGTGAAACTTGAATAAGGTCTATAGTTTAGTTAATAATATTGTACCATTGCTATTTTTCTGCTCTTGATTTCTTAGTCCTGTCTGCTTAGTCCTGTCCTGTACAATGTTTATATAAAATGTTCATATCATCGGTAGAAGGATAAAGTGTAAAAGGGAACTATTTGTATGATTTTCACAACTTTTCTGTAAGTATAAAATTACTTCAAATGAAAAGTTAAAGAAATTCAGTTGTATTCTAAAAAGTTTGTATGATTTTGAGTGTCAGGAATCTGCCCCAGATAAGCAACTGCTTGTTTATTTTCTCTCCTTGAAGGAAGGTGTCTTTCTTCATATTTCAGGAATGATTTTTTTCCCTGTGACCTCAGCTCACTGACAAATTCAAAAAATATTTTGGTTTTGCAGAATATTCAATAATTTCTTTTGTTGTGAATATGGGAGCAATGCTCTGTTCAGCTTACGATATGCTAAGCAGAAGCTGAAAATCTTAAATATCCTTTTAATTGCATAACTGAGATTTCAAAAAAGTAAAGGGAATCAACAGGGACCCAAAACAAAGAGAAACACAACACAAAACAAATCTACAGATGTGGCACATTAGAGAGGGCTCGCATAGCCCAGAGTGTCAAAAAATTTGCAGCCATCTTTAATATGACATATCCATGAATAAGAATCAGCTGCATCTACTAACAGACATATTAATAACATAAACTTAACCTGGTAAATTTTTAAAAGATTAATGTTAGCGTAGCCTAGAGAAAGACTTCAGCTGGGTACAAAATAGGTCAAAATGTATAGATTTTATATTTTCTAGGTTTACCCACACTTCCCAAGTAACTGTTATTATTTACTTGAGATAATTAAGTGTTGCTATAATTTATGCCATGGTTTTAATTATTAACTTATTTGGTTGCAAGAATAATTGTATTTGTTAAAATGACATCCTTCTAGTAATGAAGCTAAAAGTCATATGTATGAGAGAAAAACAAATGTAAAGGAAGGAGTTACGAGAAATGCACTTACAATAATGGTTTTCAAAACTTTTTCTCTTGGACTAAAATTTAGAAAATATTTATCTTGCTTGGAATCAATTTAAAAATGAACCTTGGCCAAGCACGGTAGCTCACACCTGTAATCTCAGCACTTTGGGAGGCCGAGGTGGGCAGATCACTTGACATCGAGAGTTCGAAACCAACCTGGCCAACATGGAGAAACCCTGTCTCTACTAAAAATACAAAAATTGTCCAGGCATGGTGATGCATGTCTGTAATCCCAGCTACTTGAGAGGCTGAGGCAAAAGAATTGCTTGGACCCAGGAGGCAGAGGTTGCAGTGAGCTGAGATCGCACCACTGTACTCCAGCCTGGGCAATAAGAGTGAAACTCCATCTCAAAAAAAAAAAAAAAAAAAAAAAAAAAAGAGCCTTGCATCCAGGATTTGGCTATGAGGGAATGTTAGTGAGCCTCCAATATCACAAGGTATTTGGTGAGTTTCAGAAATTTACAAGGTGAAATAGAATTCCAGAGAATTAGGGAGTTAAAATCTAAGGGCTTTTTTATGAAAGGATTCTGATTTAAAATATAAAAATATCATAGATATTAGATATGTGTATTACATTATAAAACATATAATAAAACTCAAAAATTTTCTAAGTATTACTTAGATACTTATTACCTAATATTATAAAATAAAGAAAAGCTTGTGACACTTGCATTGCCGAATGTTAATAGTGGATTGATGCTGACAGAAAGACCAGACAGAACCACTACTTGAATATGTAAAAATTTAGTCATCTAAAAAATACAAAAGGAAGTAGAGGCACAGCCTTTCATTGCCCTAATGTTCTCATCAGGATCGAGGTGCCCAGTTGCACATGATAACATCTGAGTGAGTGAGAGTCACATAATGCATTCAGGAGGGACAGCTACCCCTACAACCCAATCCCATATTCTTAAGGCCAAAGAAGTGCTTTCTAGTCTAGAGAGCACCCGATTTCAGCCAGGTATATTTTATTCTCAGGGTTATACAATGGAAACCATGATTACAGAGTGCAATGCATGATCTTACATCCAGGCACCAGCATTGCTCCCTGTCACTTTCAGCCTCTCCCGACTAATGAGGCCGGCCTAGGTGCATTCACAGTCTTAGATTTGAGTACTCAGAACAAAGTTCATCTACCCAGTTTTAGGTAATCTTTTACAGCAACACAAAATAGACTAACACCCAGTTTACTCAGAAAATAATGCTAACAACCCTTGAATAAATATAAAGCACACACACAGGTGAATTATGGATTTTTTTCTTCATTCTTAAAAGCTAGCTTGTTATCAGTATCATGTGTTTGATCTCTGTATTAATCATGAATTTACCATTACTAAGTAAATGATATTCAATTGTATTTGTATATAATAAATAAAAATACAATTGATAATTATTTAATTGAAATGAACAAGTGTTTAGTAAGTTGTTCATGGCAAATAAAGAGAATATTTTGAAAATTAAACGGATTACTTAAATATTTTGGATAAAAATGAGATGGAGACATTTCCCCCCTCTGGTGGTTAGTAAAAGTTTTCTTCATTAGATATATTCTAAGCAGAGAATATGTGCCTACTGTAGAAAGATCTCTGGATAAAGGTTGTGAAATTTCTATACCATGGCATGCAACAGAAATTCTGATTAAAATTGGTTTAGTAGTGTGTCACCATCGCAGCCTTTAAAAAGAAAATTAGCAGACACAATTCTCATAGGTAGGGAAGAAATCTTTTTTTTTTTTTTTTTTTTTTAAGAGACAGAGTTTTGCTCTTGTTGCCCAGGCTGGAGTGCAATGGCGAGATCTGGGTTCACTACAACTTCGGCTTTCTGGTTTCAAGCGATTCTCCTGCTTCAGCCTCCCGAGTAGCTGGGATTACAGGCGCTCACCACCATGACCAGCTAATTTTTGTGTTTTTAGTAGAGACAGAGTTTCACCATGTCAGCAAGGCTGGTCTCAAACTCCTGACCTTGTGATTTGCCTGCCTCGGCCTCCCAAAGTGCTGGGATTACAGGTGTGAGCCACTGCGCCTGGTGAGAAGGATTCTTACCAGCATCAAAAGCCAATTTCAAAGTAAAACATGGCCCATATGCCAATTCCTTTCACACTCACTCCTACCCTACTAAACACACACACATACAGTACACACCTACAAACCTCAGACACACATTATCTTAGTCTATTTTGTGTTGCTGTAAAAGAATACCTGAAACTGGGCAACTTCTTTTTAAGGAGAGAGGTATTTTACTTGTGGTTCTACAGGCTGAGAAATGCAATGATATATAGCCCTGCCTTCTGGTGAGGGCTTTCTTGCTGCTTCACAACATGGTTCAGTAAGTCAAAGGGGAAGCTAACACAGGAAAGCGGGGGAGCCTGAGGGGCATCCTGGCTTTGTAACAACTCACTCTCTTGAGGACTACTCCAGACTTGGAAGAGTGAGAACTCATTCACCACCAAGAACAGCACCAAGCCATTCATGAGGGAATCTGTCCCCACAATCCAAGCACCTCCCACCAGGCCACATCTCCCAACACTACCACACTGAGAATCAAATTTCAACATGAGCTTTGGTAGGGACAAACCATAACCAAACCACAACACACACACACACTCTTTAAAAAAGGGGGCACAAAACTAAGAACTAACGTAGTTTAAAATATGCATAAAAACAAAATGCCTTCCATATACTTTTTTTTTTTTTTGACTTGGGCTTTTTACGCCCCTTCTTTGCATCAGTACTAACTCAAAATGAGACAAAAGTCAACATAACAAAGTCAAAGTCTTTCCTTCGTTTCTGGCAAAATTTAGTCTACAGTATATAGCCTAATATATAGCCAAGTAGACTTTCTAGTACTGAATTTCAGAATTGGAATAAATTGTTTCATCAGTCAAGATCCATCAAAGGGTTTTTACATAGGTGTGATTTGAATGTGGATAAACCAATAAGGGATAAAAGACAATAATTAGGAAGAAGAAAGAATGAAGCTGTATTACCCCTAGGACTGAAGAAGGGAAGAGACTAGGCAGTAACCAAAATACAGGAGCGAGTTGCCCACTGAAGGAGCTACCTTGAGAAGAGCTTGCTCAAGGGCTGGATGCAGTTCATGGCAGCCTAATAAGGAGAGACCTAAAGGAACAAATACCCTGACCTCACTCTCCTTTCTGATCTTCTGTCAAGGCCTCCCTGTCACTGAACCCAACTGGAAGTCAGTGATAAAGGTTTCCTGTTAAAGACCCCAAAACTTAGCCTCCTGAAGCAGAAACCAGGGTGAAAAAGGATAAATAGTTTTCTAAAGTGACAAACAGAAGACTGGCCCATTTATCAGTTATAGACATTCCTGAATCAGAGTAGTAAAAAGAGAACCTTACTCCCTGCAGCCACCTAGTTTCCCAAAGAAGGATGAGGGCTTCAGCTATGCAAGCCTATTTTTTATTTCCAGCATCACCAGAAATGCCATTATTCCCTCCCACTCATGGAGAAAATGCATAAGGTGATAGAGGTTGAAGTGCTACACGAATAGGACCCTTTTTGCACTGAGGAAAAAACAGAGGGCAATGAAAATTCCCCAAAAAAACATTTCTCCAGTTTTTGTTCTAATAACCCTTTGGGCTTTACCATTAAGCTTTTCACCAACTAGAGATCCATCACTGCCATTTCATCACTGTCTCCTACCAGGGAAGGACATCACTTCCTACAGGACAGCTTTCTCTCCCCCCCCCCACCACATACGCTTTATGACGTTATACCACCAATACTAACCACTGCCCCAGTGGAATATTCTTCAGGAACCTTGTAGCTAATGGCTTGGAAAGCATAAGACATTAATTAAATCAGTCCCAAGTCATTCTTAACTCAAAACTAAATATGTATTCACTATTCACTTCCCATTTCAAATTATGTCTAGTCATGTTGTCCAGTAAAGTGCACAAAAGATTTAATAAGATTAAATTTCAACATTAATATATTCAAGTTAACAAAGACATCAAAATAGAAATGTTCTAAATTTGGATGTAAATCTCCTCTATGTATCAAACTCCCAGAGATAAAATCAAGTCCAAAAATTAAATCTTCTTTTAAATTAAAACTAAAGTGTGTTAAAGATGTTAAAGTCTAAGGGAAGTATGATTCAAAAGAAATTAACTTTCTCTTGTAATTTAAAATTCAAAAAATTTGAAGTTCAAAATTATTCCTTCCTAACTCGTTTTGCCCAGTCACATTTCAGACGGGTTTTTAGTGTTCTTTGAGCAGCATTAGCCTGGGCTGATTCTCGTCAATATATGTGGAGTTACTTTAAGGTCACATTTCAACAACTGTATATGGCAAATTGTCACGACCCCATGATTTCAAGCACATAAATGTAAGATTATGAGAGCACTGACCCTCCATCCCAAAAGGCTGTTATTACAGGATTATATTCTCAGTACTGCCAGTACTAAGTATTGCCAGATTAGCAGAGACTCAGTGGGTTTGTCAGTGGTGTGGATCAATGAAGAAAATCTACTGTTTTCCTCTTACAGAGAAGCAAAGTCTATTTCTCCCACTCATGAATCTTGATCACCCTCTGACTGTTTCTTTTGAGTCCACAGGCCTCAGTGAAGAGGTCTACTTTTCTATACCTCTTTGTATTTTTTTCTTTCCTGGGATAGTCATAAATCAAAGAACTGCTTGGCCAGGAACATCTGCAACATGCTTCATGTGGCCAAGAAATATACCTTATCATGTATGTTATTGATATTTATTATATAAACTAGCCTATATGGTCTAATATAGTGATCAATCCAGGCTGTCATGTTTTATAGTGAGAAAAAATAGAAAATAATTCCACAATAAAGGATAACCAGCAATCAGCAGCCTGAATGTAAAAATCTATATATACTGATTATTTAGAAAGGTTTGATTAAAATGCAGGGCTATTTTTAAAATGCACAATTTTTAATTTCAGTGGAAATCAAAAGGATAATTAATCAGTAATAAGAGATTATTAGGAAAATGAAGCAGTTATAGAAAAATAAAGATTTCTTATAATTTGTTATATATTATATAATATATGATTTTATATTATTATATATTAAATATATATATTTATATTAGTGTGAAGCAGGCATATACTTCCACTGAAACAACTACTCAAGACAAAATTTTTCAAGAATTATTATTATTATAGCCATCCTAGTGGGTAGAAAGTAGTATCTCACTGAGGTTTTAATTTGCAATTCCCTGATGGCTAAGATGATTGTTTTTAAATTTATTTTACTTTTTTGTATTTCAAAGCTCTCTTCTTATGTGCATACCTCATTAGAATGCTCATATATTCTTGGTAAAATGAATATTGTATCATTATGTAGTATTGCTACATTTCTTCCCAAATGGTGCCTAAATGTTCTATGGGACTACTGAAATAGTTGATGGTGATTGTTAGTATTTCTTGAATTATTTTTGGTAGATATTTATTTTTATCATTCTAAGAAATCTTTATTTGGATAAAAACCAACTTCACTGAGCTAAAGAAGCACATTGTAACTCAATGCAAGGAGGCTAGAAATTATGATAAAACATTTCAGGAGCTGACAGACAAAATAGCCAGTATGGAGAAGAATGTAACTAAACTGATAGAGCTGAAAAACACAAGAATTCTATAATGCAATCACAAGTATTAATAGCAGAATAGATCAAGCAGAGGAAAGAATCTCAGAGCTAGAAGACTGTTTTTGAAATAGGACAGGCAGACAAAAATAGAAAAAAAGAATAACAAGGAATGAACAAAACCTCTGAGAAATGTGGGATTATGTAAAGAGACCAAATCTATCATGATTGGTGTACCTGAAAGAGATGGGGAGAGGGGAACCAATTTGGAAAACATATTTCAGGATATCACCCATGAGAACTTCCCAACCTAGATAGGCCAATATTCAAATTCAGGAAATGCAGAGAACCCCAGTAAGATACTCCATAGGAAGATAATCCCCAAGAGTAATAATCAACAGATTCTCCAAGGTCGAAATGAAAGAAAAAAAATGTTACGGGCAACCAGACAGAAAGACCAGATCACCTGCAAAGGTAAGCCTATCAAACTAATGCCAGACCTCTCAGCAGAAATCATTAAGCCAGAAGAGATTGGGACCCAATACTCAACACTCTATAAGAAAACAAATTCCAGACCAGAATTTCAAATCTGGCTAAACTAAGCTTCATAAGTGAAGGAGAAATAAAATCCTTTCAGACAAGCAAATGCTGAGGGAATTTGTCACCATCCAACCTGCCTTACAAGAGGTCCTGAAGGAAGCATTAAATATGGAAAGGAAAGACTGCTACCAGCCACTACAAAAACACACTGAAGTACACAGACCAGTGACACTACAAAGCAAACAGAAATATCTGCAAAATAACCAGCTAACATTAGGATGACAAGATCAAATCCATACACATCAATACTAATTTTAAATGTAAATGCTAACTGCCTAATTAAAAAACACAGAGTGGCAAGCTGGATAAAGAAACAAGACCCATTGGTATGCTGTCTTTAAGAGACCCATCTCACATGCAGTGACACACATAGGCTCAAAATAAAGGGATGGAGGAAAATCTACCAAGAAAACGGAAAACAGAAAAAAGCAGGAGTTACAATCTTAGTTTCTGACAAACAGACTTAAAACCAACAAAACTTAAAAAAAAAAAAATGACAAAGAAGGACATTACATAATGGTAACGTGTTAAATTCAACAATAAGAGTTAACCATCCTTCATGAAGATAATTACTCCTATGCAATGTTAAATTACTTTTAATCATGGATCCACTTTTTATTCTGTATAGCTTATTGGCCATGTATTCACACACCTTTCTAAGAACTGAGACAGTTATAAAGCATCAGATCATAAGTAAGGTTAGAATTGAGTCTAATGTCTTCACATAAAATTTAAAAACACGATGGAGTAAGTATTTACAGCCATTACTCATTTCTAGAATTTGGCAGAACATTTTCTCTCCTGTTTTTTAAATATATACATATGATCTGCTAAATAAATAACTAGACATATTTTAGCTACTTTTTTGTCAGTCTCTATGTCATAAATCTAAATGAGCATTTTGGCTCTGAATTACTTTCATCAACCTCTAAAATGTAATGATGATACACTATACCCAAATACTTAGTGCATATATTTTATTTAACATGTTCAGTTTAGTTACCAAAATGAAGATTAAAAGACTGCTCTTTTTAAGATATTTACCCATGAGAGCACACATTCTCATATTTGCCTGCTAAATAAATACTTCAAATGGTTTCTATTTGAAATTTATCAGAATCAATTTGACAGCACTAAATTGCATATATTTGGTAATAAAATAGATTTGGTGTAGAAGGAGACCCATCATAATGCATAAAAAACAAAAAAATATGTAAAATATTAAAAGTAGCTTGCATTAAGAAAGAGCAGTAAGGGGAACAAATGACTCAAGTCTAGAACTCTATGGAGATAATAAAAGAAGATCTGAGCCTGCAATTTTTCTAGGAGCATTTGGGGATCTACAGTGGCCCATAACCTTAGTTGTAAGATGTTAATTGGATGGGAGAACAGGAGACAAAATCTGAAGACTGAGAATGGTGAGAGTTTAGATTGGAGATGCCCACATAGAAGTAGGGCCATGGAAGGATAACACACTAGAGAAAAAAAGTGCTAAAATGGATACTTTCCCATGTCAGCCTTGTCTATGAATGGAGAGCAAGGAAAAAATAAGTTTTCCTTAAACACGTATTCATAAGGGTTTGAAGTTATAATTTAAACTCATGTGAAAAATGTAAACATAAGACTCAAAGAAGTACCATAGACAAAATTGCTAAAATCATAAGCTCATGATAAAACATACACTCAAAAAGAAATCAGAAAATAAGTCATCCTGAGCAAGAATATAAAAAAGCCACAATGGCATGAGATATGCAAAGACTACAGAAATTGAAGGCCATAGAACATAAAATGCATATGCTAACATCATAAAGGAATTGAAAGTTAAATTAAGAGATGTAGAAAAAAGTGTTAAATGTAACTGGACAGTGTGTGTGTGTGTGTGTGTGTGTGTGTGTGTGTGTGTGTGTATCTGCAAGCATATTCATGCATGCCTCCTCATTTTATTGTGCTTTGCTCAATCACACATCACAGATATTACATTCTTTCTTTTATTTTTTTTAACAAATTGAAGGTCTGTGGCAACCCTGCTTTGAGTAAATCTATTGGTGCCATTTTTCTAACAACATGTGCTCACTTCATGTTTCTGTGTCACATGTTGTTAATTCTTGCAATGTTTTAACCTTTTTATTGTTATATTTGTTATGGTGATCTGTGATCAGTGATCTTTGACAGTACTATTGTAATTGTCTTGGAGTGCCACACACTGAGTCCACATAAGATGAAAATTTTAATCTATAAATGTGTGTGTTCTGAATGTCCCACCAATCAGCCATTCCTTTATCTTTCTCCCTCTCTTCAGGTCTCCCTATTCCCTGAGACACAACAATATTGAAATTAGGCCAATCAATAACCCTACAATGGTCTCTAAGTTTTCAAGTAAAAAGAAGAGTCACGAGTCTTTTTAAATCAAATGTTAGAAATGATTAAGCTTAGTGAGGAAAGTTTGTTGAAAACCAAGATAGGCCAAAAGTCAGGACTCTGGCAACAAAGAGTTAGTTAAGCTGTGAATACACAAAAAAAGTTCTTAAAGGAAATTAAAAGTACAACTCCACTGAACACATGAATGATAAGAAAGTGAAATAGTCTATTTGCTGATAGGAAGAAAGTTTTAGTGGTCTGGATAAACTGTCACACCAACCACAATATTCCTCGTTAGCCAAAGCCTAATCCATTGCAGGACCCTAACTCTCTTCAGTTCTTTGAAGGCTGAGAAAGGCGAGGAAGCAGCAAGTGCTGATGTAGAAGCTGCAGCAAGTTTTCAAGGAGGTCTAGCTAAGATCATTGATAAGGGGGACTACAGTAAGCAACAGATTTTCTATGTAGATGAAACAGCCTTCTATTGGAAGAAGATGCCATCTAGGACTTTCATAGCTAGAGAGAAATTAATGCCTGACTTCAAAGTTTCAAAGAACAGGCTGACTCTCTTATTAGGGGCTGACTCTAATGCAGCTGCTGACTTTCAGTTGAAGCCAAGGCTCATTGACCATTCCAAAATCCTACAGCCTTTAAGAATTATGCTGTATCTACACTGCCTGTGCTCTATAAATGAACAACAAAGCCTGAATGACAGTATATCTGTTTATACCATGATATAAGCTATTTTAAGCCCACTGTTGAGACCTACTGCCCAGGAAAAAAGATTCCTTTCAAGATGTTACTTCTTGTTGACAATGAACCTGATCACTCAAAATCTCTGATGGAGATACACGAGAAGATTAATGTTGTTTCCATGCCTGCTAACAAAACATCCATTCGCAGCCTGTAGATCAAGGAGTAATTTCAACACTCAAGTCTTATCATTTAAGAAATACATTTTGTAAGGCTATAGCTACCATAGATGGATTCCTGTTATGGATCTGAACAAAGTAAATTGAAAACTTCTGGAAAAAATTCACCATTCTACATGCCACTAAGAACATTTGAGATTGTGAGAGAAGGTTAAGCTATCAACATTAACAGGAGTTTGGAAAGTTTATTCCAACCCCCAGGGATAGCTTTGAGGGATTCAAGACTTTAGTGGAGAAAATAACTGCAGAGGTTATGAAAATAGAAAAAAGCTAAAATTAGAAGTGGAGCCTGAGGATCTGACTGAATTTCTGCAATCTCAGGATAAAAATTGAACAGATGAGGAGTTGCTTCTTATGGATGAGCAAAAAGGTGTTTTCTTAAGATGGAATCTACAACTGGTGAAGAATCTGTAAACGCTGTGGAAATGACAACAAAGGACTTAGAATAAAACATCAACATAGTTAATATAGCAGTGGAAGGTTTTGAGAGAATAGGCTTAAATTTTGAAAGTTCTACTGTGGGTAAAATGCTACCAAACAGCATTACATGCTACCGATAAATCTTTTGTGAAAGAAAGGCTCAATTGATGTGGCAAACTTCACTGTTGTCTAATTTTAAGAAAATTGCCACAGGCCTCCAACTTTCACCAACCATCACCATGATCAGTCAGCAGCCATTAACATCAAGACACGACCCTCCACCAGCAAAAAGGTTATGATCGATTAAGGCTCAAATGATCATTAGCATTTTTAGCAATAAAGTATTTTTAATTATAGTATACACATTTTTAAGAGTTAATGCTATTGTACACCTAATAGACTACAGTGTAAACATGACTTTTATATGTACCAGAAAACAAAAAAATTGTGTGACTCACTTTATTGCAATATTCACTTTTATTGCTGTGGTCTGGAACTTAATCCACAATATCTTCAAAGTCTACCTACACACACACACACACACACACACACACACACACACACACATACACACACAGAGAGAGAGAGAGAAGAAAATGTTACAATAAAATTAAAGACCTTAATGAAATTAAAAACCTGCAGCATGTTAATGGAATATCTGGTAGATATGCTTCTTTCAAACTAATCCTTCTGATAAAAATAACTAAAAAAGATGAAAACAATATTTACAAACATCTGTTTAAAAGAAACAAAAAGCTAAAAAGGCAGTAAGAATGTGAGGGGCTAAAATTCAAGAGGAAATAAATACGACTTAGGCAGGCCAGATGTGTGGCTCAGTTATTCCCCTTGAAGCAATTGTACATATGAAAGTCCCTGCAGAGTTACTGAGAATCTGAACAGAGCTTTTTAAATTTCATGGGCTGGAGAGACAAAAAATTGGTTTTAGGACATCCAAAAAGGGTTTCTTGTAAACATCTCTTTCATTTTAAATTGTGGAAAGACTACACCCAAAAAGTAGACCAGCATTTACCAAAAAGCCCAATCTCTGAATTAGGTAGTTTATCTCTATCCTACATACCTACCAGAAGTAGAAGTAAATGCTCTTTAGAAAAAGATAACATGAGTCAGAGCCAAATTATCCTAAAAGTTTTTATACAAATGCCCAGCATTCAATCAAAAATAACCACAATTATAAAATAATTGTAACTCAGAAAATTAAAAGGAAAAAACAAATCTGCAAAAAAAATCATACAGAACCTAGTTATTGAGTTAAGAGAAACAGAGTTTATTAAAAACTGTTATCAATGTGATCAAGAAACTGTGAATAAAAAATTTTAGCAAATAACTATAAAAGAAAAATTGAAATTCAAGTGTTATAAAATTCAATAACAGATATTATGACTAAATGGTTGGAGTCTACTATAGAATAAAAACTTAGGAGACAGTAAGTGATAGAAGAAAGCCATAAAGCCATAAGAAAACATTAAGTCTGAAGCACTGGAACATAAAATAGGAGAGAAACAGTAAAGAATGCGAGATCTATGAGATATGATAAAAAGTCTAACATGTATTACTAAAGCACAAGAAGAAAGGAGAATATGTGGAAGAGAATGTATGAAGTGATTATAAAAAGATTTTCTTCAAAGTGATAAAAGACATGAAGGTAAGGATTCCAGAAACTTGATTCAAACTCAGCAGGATAAATACAAATAAAGTCACATCAAGGCAGGAACGCTGATTAAAAACTTCCTCAAATGCATAAATAAATTACATATACACATTACCATAAAAATATGTTCGGTTTAACATTGAAAATTCAATCAGAATAATACACTACATTTATAACACAAGTAAGAAAAGTTAAATGTCTCAATAAATGTATAAAGTACTTGATAAAATTCAATGTATTATGTTACAAAAGCGTGGAATAAAAGTAAACAACCTTAATTAGATATAAAACATGTACAAAATGCTTATCCAATATTTAATGATGAAATATTGAAAGCTTTTTACTGAGATTAGTAATGACACATTTTATCACTTTAACATTGCATTGGAGGACCTAATCAGCACATTAAAGCAAGAAAAGTGTAAGATTAGAAAGAAAGCAATAAAACTGTCATAGTTTGTAATTTATATGATTGCAGGAAAAGAACAATCTAAAATAATCTAATAACAGAGAACTCAGAAATAAAGTTCCACATCTACAACCATATGATCTTCAACAAAGCCAACAATACCTAGCAGTGGGAAAAAGACTCTCAATTTTGTATTTAGTGAGTGGTAGTAGTACACTGGGATAACTGGCCAGCCATATGCAGAAGAGTAAAACTGGACCCCTTCCTCTCACCACATACAAAAATTACCTGAAGATGGATTAAAGATTTAAATGTCAGACCTCAAACTATAAAAATTCTGGAAGAAAACGTAGGAAATACCATTCAGGACATTGGCCTGGGCAAAGAATTTAAGACTAAGTTTCCATGGGCAATTGTAGCAAAAACAAAAATTGAAATTACTCTTTGCAGCCATTAAACAATAAGTACTACTTAACTAAAATCCCTACAAGAAAGAGAAAAAAATGAAATCATTCTTTTGATTACCCCATATTTCTACTTCTAAGCAATTTTTAGACCGAGGAAGCGGGATGCAAAGAGAACCTGATGGTTTCTCAGTGAGTAGAGGAGACAGAGGTGCTAAGTTGATGGGAACTTACAGGACAGAGTAATAAGAAAAAGGAGCTACGCAGAGAAAAGTTTCCATACATTTGTGGACCTTTGGAGTCTTTGGCCAAATACTAAGTTGTTCACTCAGAGGGTAAAACAGGCAGGTGAAGAACAATTTTCAGGAAAACAAAAAATTCTGGAGAGCTGTAAGCCAAACAATTCCAAAGGCTCACACCAGCTTAGAATCATCTAAGGCCACATGAGCCAGAATGGAGAGACTTTGCTGAATACATAGAGCTTAAAGTAGAGACCCTAAACACCAGTAACATAATAGGAGAGCTGAATTAGCCCTAGTGTAAAGACTACAACATGCATGTCCTTAAAAAAGTTTTAAAACTGACCTTAAAATAATGAAACCGTTATGCCAGAACTGCAATCCCCTTCAGGACAAAAGTCCGATCTAAGTAAAGTCTCTATCTAAGTAAATACAACACATTATACATATGGACAATATTTACAATGTCTGAGACCCATTTGGAAATTACCAGTCATGCAAAAAAAGAAGGAATATGTGACCCATTTCCAGGAAAAGAAAAATCAGTCAATAAAAAGAGGTTTGGGAATCAAAGAGATGATGAAATTAAGACAAGGACATTCAAATGTCTATTGTATTACTGAGCAATTAAAAGAAATGAATCACTAATACATGTCATAACAAGAAAGAATCACCAAAACATTGAGTAAAAGAAGCCAGACACATAAGATTACACACCACATTATCTCTTGTACTTAAAATAACAGAAAATGCAAAATTATGGGGGACAGAAAACAGATCAGAGATTGTCAAGGGCCAGAGATAGAGATAGGGAATTTGTTGCAAAGGAAAAAACTTTGTAAGGTGATTAAATAGCTTTGGACTTTGGTGCACTTAAATAAGCATTCTTAATTTGTGAAAATATTCCTTGATGGTGGTGGCAATTACATGATTATATGCTTTTGTCAAAACTTACTGAACTATGTTGAAAAATTAATTATATATAAATTCTATTTCAATAAACCTGACTTCTTAATAAAAGAAGGGTACAGTCATACATTACTTAATGACAGGGATACATCCTGAAAATGCGTCATTAGATCTCATTGTTGTGCAAACATTAGAGAGTGCATACAGAAACCTAAATGATACAGCCTACTACATCTAGGCTATATGGTATATAGCCTGTTGTTCCTAGGCTAGAAACATTTAAAGCATGTTACTGTAATACTCAATAGTGCAGGCAATTATAACACAATGGTATTTGTGTATCTAAACATATCTAAGCATGGATAAGGTAAAGTAAAAATACAGTCTAAAAGATTTAAAAAATGACATACCTATAGACACAGGGCACTTACAATGAATGGAGCCTGAAGGACCGGAAGCTGCTCTGGGTGAGTTCACAAGTAAGTGAAGTAAGTGGTGAGTGAATGTGAAGGCCTAGGATATTACTCTACACTAAACTTAATAAACATTGTACACCTAGGCTACAGTAAATTTATAAAATAGCAAAGCAATTGATCTACAACGGAAAGATGGCTATGACATTACTAGGTGATAGGAATTTTTCAGCTCCATTATAATGTCATGAGATCACCATAATATAATTTAAGGGGTTCTAAATGATTTTTAGTGAAATTGAATAAATCCAAGAGGCAGATATTATCTTGTAAATGATTCTCTTAGGAAACTGAATGGGACCAGCAAGTTATGGGAAGGTGAGGGGCAGCGCTATACTGTGAAAAAAGATTTTCTTATTTTGTAGATAAAGTCTCTCAGATAATCTCTTGCAGCTGCCCTCAGAAGAGCAGATTAAAAGTCTCTCTCAGCATGATGATGGCTTTTAGTCTCTTCTTTTCTCCAGTGGTTGATCTTTTTTGGTTATTTTATGACAGCCCTAGGGAGGAGGTCTTAAGACAATTGCCTTTTTTTTTAATCCTAAGTATAGTTACTTTATTAATGTTCTCTTTTTTTCTGTTATTACATTTCTTTTATATATATATTTTTATTGTACTTTAGGTTCTGGGGTACATGCGCAGATCATGCAGAATTGTTGCATAGGTACGTACATGGCAATGTGGTTTGCTGCCTCCATCCCCCTGTCACCTATATCTGGCATTTCTCCCAATGTTATCCCTCCCAAACCGCCCTACCCACCACTGTCCCTCCCCTAGTCCCCCCTAACAGATCCCAGTGTGTGAAAAGAAGTTTCTTCTGTCAGATAAGGAAATTTTAGAGATAGCCTATTCCTGCACTTAAGGGAAGAAGAAATAAAAGATTAGAATGTTTTTGCTAAGGAGCTTCTAAGACCTTCTAATGAGATCTTGTTCTCTGCACCCTAACAATAGCTTGTTTGTTAAAATGTATCTTCTAAGAATTATAAACAATATAAATAACACTGTTCAATCAGTAAATATTTATTGAGCACATACTCTGTCTTCTTTGAGCTACCTGGGATACACCCATGAATTAAAAAAAGTAGGAGAGGGGAAAGGGAAATAAATAGTATAAAGAATGAATAATAAAATTATCTAGTATTTTAGAAGTTGATAACTTATATGAGAAAAAGAAAAACAACTAATTAAGGGACATCAGAAATGGTGGACAGGGTGTGGAAATGGTGCAGGATACAATTTAAATCTGATGCTCAGGATACACCTCACTGATAAGGTGAAATTTTTACAAAAGATTTAAAGTAGGTAAGGAAGTGAGTCAGATTTGAGTATCTGGAGAAAAAAAACAGTCTAAAACAAGGACCAGTGCAAATGTCCTTAAGCAAGTGTATGTGTGGTGTGTTTTGAGATCTCCCTATTTTGGATAGTATCCCTGCTTTTCTCCCAGTCCTGCAGGAGGGATTACATCTTTGGGCCTTCTCTTTACTTTCTTCAGGTGGAGTTGTTTGGCCCTTTCTGACCACTGTCCATTATATCCTTCTTGGCAGTACCTTCTCTCAGCACTTTTATGCCTCCTGCAAGGATGGCTACAATTGCATCCAAAGCAACCACCTTGATTTCGCAATCTCACTGTTCTGATCATGGATCTTTCTTACTCTTTCAGTAACTCTCTACCACCTCCAGAGAAAGTTTGAATTTCTTAGCAATTAAGGAATTCTTGGCTCTACTCTCTCATCTGCCTTTTTATCTTCATGTTGCCATTCCCTCCCTCTGGGCCAAAATTGGACCACAAGCTTTCCATAACGGTCCTGGCACTTGCCCACCCTTTATTTTCCTCATGCTCTTCTCTCTCCCTATAAAGTCCATTTGCCTCCATCTCATCCTGTTGAAATCTAAACTCTTCTTAAAGGACCCACACACCACCTCATTTCTTAAATGTTTCCCCAGCTGATATGATGGCTCCCTCTTCTGAATTTTCAGAGCACTTTGCACCACTCTTGTCTCATGTATTATGCTGTGCTTTGTATTATATTTGCTTTTAATACAGTATTTGTCTTCCACTAAATTGAAGTCTCATAAATTTGGGTACCAAACTGAAACATTTATAACTTATACAAAAATGTCATACATTTTTTAGTATCAACAATAGGCAACACAATTATGCAATTAATATAGTGGAATGAACATGCAACTGAATTTTTTAGGAAAAAGGAAATACACAATTAATTGAGATTATATTTGTTGTTGATCAAGCTTTATAAATTTGGTCTGTACAAGGAAGTATAAAGATAGCTATGAATGCCTATAAGCCTCTCACCAGAAATGTGTTTTTAGCAATAATAGAAATAAAAAGAAACCTGACTCTGGGACTATTAACTTATTTGAAAGCCAACACTATTATAATAAATCATTATTAAATGAGTATTATATGCTGGGCACTGTAGTTAGTACTTTATTGGATTTACATTATTTATTCCTAAAAAAACCCTTGAATTCGTATTCTTGTTATTCTCATTTTCAATTGAAGAAATACAGGATATGTTTGAGTAAACATACTAAAAATTATGTTTTTGCAACCTTATAGATATCTGTTTTGAGGAATTAGAAGACAACTTTTTCTTCATATATAAATGTATTTATATATTTTTATACATTTAATACTTTGTTGCTCTTCTATGAGCACTCTTGGACTCTACCAGAATTAACTTTTAATAATTGAAAAAAGTAGGATGGCTTAGTTTTAAGAATTAGAGTTTCAAAGTACAAATCTGGATTAATAAATCTAGAAGAGCTTTTTTTTCATAAAATGACCACAGTTATATGTGTTATTAAAAGTGGTCAATGATGAAAACCATATCCTTCACAGATTTTACTGTTGAGTTAAAGAAGAATGAATTTTTCCACTGAAAGTTAAATTAAATTCTTAAGCCACCATCTAGTAAAATACTTATGTGTCAATCCAAGTTGTCAAGATAAACTAACCTTTTTTTTTCCTTTAAGACAGAGTCTCACTCTGTCTCCCAGGCTGGAATGCAGTGGTGCAATCTTCGCTCCCTGCAACCTCCACCTCCTGGCTTCAAGCAATTCTCGTGCCTCAGCCTCCCAAGTAACTGGGATTACAGACATGCACCACCATGCCCAGCTAATTTCTGTATTTTTAGTAGAGACAGGATTTCACCACGCTGTCCAGGCTGGTCTCGAAATCCTGAGCTCAGGCAATGTGCCCACCTTGGCCTCCCAAATGATAAAACTTTTCTTTAATTGCTAATTATCTTGTGGAGGAGGAGGTGCTCCTACTGAAAGGCACGGGTATAGACTGTAAAAACAGTCTGTGTCTGCCTCATGAGTAATATTTGGCTTCACAATCCAAATGGCAGACTCTAGTCCTTTAAAATCATTAGTCAGAAAGAAGGGGTTGGAATATCTGGTTCTTTAGGAGGCCTTCCATGATGAGAAACAATTCTTTGAACTGAGCAATCATAGAAGTCTAAGCCCCTGGGTTTAGAACTGGCAGACTACTGGCAGAGCCTGTTTTTATCCTCAGGAAATTACTTCAAAAATAAACTAAATAAATTCTTCTAATAGATGATGTACCGTATCCCTGGTGAACAAAAATCATACATAATTAATGCAACAGAAGGCTGAATACAATGGGAAATATTATGAGTATTAAAAAGAGAAAAAACTGTGTGCAAAGCAAGAGGGGCTTATAACTGGGTGACATTAGGAAAATTACTTTAGTACCTAGAATATCAAGAAAGGCATCACTTTTAGGGAAAAGATACAAACCACAAATTAAAAATGATGTTACTTCTATGTAGCAAAAAAAAAAAAGAAATCCTGGTCACTTAGTGTTTTATAAGAAAAATATATATGTGAAGCAAAACACTCTCACTGATCATTCAGGTAAGCAAGTTTAAAACATTTTAATTCATTTCACTATTATGCCAAATCACTTGCAATATAGTTGTAAAAAGAAACTTTTCAAAGTTAGGAACTGTGTGTCTAGTGAACAAATTTTAGTATTCTACTGAAGTAATATGTATAATGATTTAAAATCAGCATTCACTTAATAAATTCTTATTTAATAATTTTTTTTATCTTTAGATTGTGACTCTTGGAAGTTTATGTTTATAGCTTAAGCCAACACTCTTGACCTTGGTTTCACACAGAAAATTCTAAATGCTTAAAATGGACCTTTGACCTAAGTGTCTATTATCATAATTAACACAGACAAAAAATAAAGAACTTTAGCTCTGTGGTTCACTTAGCACAGTACAAATCTCACAGTCCAGAAGACTTGAATAATATTTGCTAAAGTGTGTAGCACATTTTACAAAGTAATAAAATTTGTAGAAAATCCCTAGCCTCCTGGAATGGAATAAAATTTCCTTCCCTCTATGGTCCACATCTATTTACAATGGAGAGATGTGTATTGATATATCATACAGTCAATCTCTCTCTCTGGCCACTATTGATTTCAATTTACCCAACTGACAAGGTTCACAGACTTAGTTTTAAGTGTGTTGAAAGTATATGTGCTGTCAAAGGATAACTATTTATCAAGGGAGCCTTGAAGCCATTGGATGAAATCAATTTGCCAGTAGTCTGTCACAGTCTACTAAATCTAGCAGAGTTGAAGGGGTGTGGAAAAGTTTAAACTGAACAAGCCCCTTACTCCCTCTTGTTATAGTATTCTAACACTCCAACCAATTTCTAGGCATCCGCTCTAATTAAATAAACAAGTATCTTCACTTACTTCACTTACTATGTATGATAAACTGAGTTAACTCTCAGAAAGTGGGGGTTCCAATAATGACCATTAACACATCTTGGGGCCCCAGGAAATCCGTGCCATGCCCATGCTCCGGTTTCTCCATCTGTGCAACACATATGGTAGAAGCTGCTCTTTTCAAACTTGCCTATCATTCTCATCCTCTAATTCACAGGGAAACACTGGGGATAAGTGAGAAAATGGATTCTATCCCCAAGCAAAAGGCCATTTCAGTGGCACTCTTAGGAACAAGGAGAGGGGCTCCTACACTTATAACATACTTACAGTATACTATATTCACTCCTATAGCATCCTCTCCATTGCCACACTTGTCTGCCCCCTTCCCTACTCCAACATCTATTAATATCTAATTACAAAACTAGGGAGCTATACTGACCTTAATGGGAGCAGAGTTTTAGTTCCTGAATTACTGGGCATAGAGTCAACCCTTCTGATGCCGGTAAGTTCCCTCTTGTAGTTTACTTTTCCAAGTGAACATCAGACTGTTTGCTAAGTGAGACACAGAGCTAAAGCCTTTTTTTTTCTTATAAAACACTGTGACTAGGATTTTTTACTATATAGAGTTAACATATTATTTTTAATTTGTGGTTCATATTTTTGATAAAAAATCATGCCCTTCTTGATAACCCAGTTATTAAAATTAATTTTCTAAGGTGAGTATAGCTCCCTGTTTTTGTAATTAGATATTAACAGGTGTTGGGGTAGGGAAGAGACGTACAAGTGTGGCAAAAGACAGGATGTTGTAGAAGTATAACAAAGCTCATCTCCTCCTTGTTCTAAAGTGAAGTAAGTAAAGATACTTGTTTATTTAATTAGAGTAGATGCCTACAAGTTTACTTGTTACTTGTAAGTAAAAGTAAATCCAGCCCATCTCTGTTCTTTGTCTTGGGTAATGATATTACCCATCCAAGTACCAATTTTTGTTTCAAGTGTTGCCCTTGAACCACCCCTGCCTACATTCAGCCTAGTCAGCACAATTTGCCATTTCTTCTACTACAAAGTCCCTTAAGTCTGTGGCTTCTCTTAATATCGTCTCTTATATCCTGTATAGGCCCTTATTATTTATTTCCCAAATTATTACAATAGCTACAGATATGAGGAATGACTCTGCATTCTATTATTGCTAGAATTATTTTTAAGACACCAAACTGATCATGTCATTTTCCTACATACAATCCTCTGATAACTTCTCATCACTTACAGGAGAAAGTCTAAAGGCATCTCTCTTACCATTTTCAGCTATACTCTCATGATGACTAAATTCTAGTTATGACACTTTACTACTCCACTAGGTTAGGATCCTCCAGAAGAAGACCCTTGAATAGGATGGGAAGGCAAGAATTTTATCAGGAAAGTGGTACCAGAAAGCACCAGTAAGGAAGTGTGGAACTGAGAAAGTCAAGAGAAGAAATTAAAGGCTGGGCACAGTGGCTCAAACCCATAATCCCAGCACTTTGGGAGGCTGAGACTGGCAGATTATGAGGTCAAGAGATCGAGACCATCCTGGCCAACATGGTAAAACCCCTTCTCTACTAAAAATACAAAATTAGCCAGGTGTGGTAGCTCACACCAGTAATCGTAGCTACTTGGAAGGCTGAGGCATGAGAATCACTTGAACCCAGGAGGCGGAGGTTGTAGTGAGCCGAGATTGCACCACTGCACTCAAGCCTGAAGACAGAGAGAGACTCTGTCTCAAAAAAAAAAAAAAAAAAAAAAAAAGAAAGAAAGTCAATTAGAGTTTCCCAATAAGTGATTCCTTTTGTGGGCTCAGTACATACAATTACTGGGTGACCGTGTGGAACACACCTCAGAGTTACCCCATCCAAAGAGCAACGACACTGGGACATTAGTTTTAAACTCCCATCTGTCACACTTTGAGAGCAGCTCCAGAGCACATTCATTTGCCCTCTCTAACACTTTCAGCCTGCAGGCTGTGCAGGTTCCTGTGGTCAGAGAGGTCTTCAGACAGAGCTTAAATGCTAGCAGTAAGGAGCCACCAGCCTGAGTATAAATAGGATACACACTAAGAGTGCTTGGTAGCTCGCAAATCTGCAAATATGCCATGTTCCTTCCTACTTCTGGCATGCTTTTCTGCATTTCTGTTCATTTTTAATACTGGTGTTTCTATCTATAGTGTCTTCACCCCACTTTTCTTCCAAGTGTAATGCGCACATCTCTTGAGACTCTCTGCATATACCAGGCTTGTTGGCCCCTCTGTCTTCTGGGCTACATGAGATAATACTGCAGGATGCAGACCTGCAATGGAACATCAGCTACGTTACTGTAAATAGTTTTTACTTCCATCCTTTCTCTGTTCAATATCAATTACTCAGAGTAGATAATGGTCATTTTTCTTTGTGTCCTCATGATCTGTTTTGCCCCAAGTACCCAATCTATCCTCAGTCCTTTGCAAATACCTTAAATAAAAGACACATGAAAAAGTTACTCATGTCTGGTTTTCTCAGGAAGTATGGCATTTCCTTGGAATTTAACTTTTTACAGAGAATGATCTGTCATATTTTAATGTATTTATTAGTATGTGAAAAAGTCCATTTACTCAGGCAGACCCAGACCTCCACTAAAATTGTAACTGTGAACCTACATTTTTTGTTTCTTGATGTTATTTTGTGACTGTGTTCCAAAGCTTTTTCTTACTTGTTTATGTTATATCTTACCACTTGCTAAAATGATTTTAATTAAAGTCATGCCTCTGCATTATAGACTAGTTATGTGGAAAGAGTGATCACGCTTATCATAAAATGTGTGCCTGACCATCAAGAAAAGATGGTGTTTGGGGCATATACAACAAATTCCTCCCTCTTCTCATTTTATCTTTAAAGTAATAATGCAATTAATCTGAAAACTTTACTATAAGAAAATGATGTATCTAAATAAAAATAGAAAATTTAAAACTTTCTGGTGTAGACCCTTCGTGTAAACTATTTGGTACAGATTGTGAGTCAGCAAACTTTTCCCATAAAGGACCAGATAGTAAATTTTTTAGGACTGTCTTGCAGATACATGACTCTGCTGTTGTAGCATGAAAACAGTGTTGGGGCAGAGTAAGTTTCCTTCCCACCCTCTGAAAGTTCACCGATGTGGCTGACAAGACATTAATAGCAGAGAAGGCATTCAAATTTATTAACTTGCACATGGACATGGGAAGTCCACAAATATGACACTCAAAGAAGAAGGACCGTAGAGTTGAGGCTTATATACTCTCTTCATAGGGGGAGAGGGAGATGAGAGAAATGTAGGCAATTTGAGGGATTCTGAATGATTGTTAGGGAAATTGAATAAACTGAAGAGGCAGACGTGATCTTGTAAGTGATTCTCTTAGAAAACTGAATGGGACCAGCAAGATTTGAGAAGGTGAGGGGTATAATAGCACCATGAACAAAGGTTTCCTTGTCGTATAGATAAAGTCTTTCAGGTAATCTCTCAAAGCTGCCCTGGGAAGACTAGATGAAAAGTCTATCTGGTCATGGTGATGACTTTGAGTCCCTTCTCATCTCTGGTGGTTAATCTTTCCTGATTATTTGATGAGATTCCTAGAGAGTTAGTCTTAAGACAATTGCATTTATTTTGAAAATAAGTGCCCTTGGGCTGGGCGTGGTGACTCACACCTATAACCCCAGCACTTTGAGAGGCCGAGGCAGGTGGATCATAAGGTCAAGAAATGGAGATCATCCTGGCCAACATGGTGAAACCCCGTCTCTACTAAAAATACAAAAATTAGTTGGGCATGGTAGCACATGCCTGTAGTCCCAGCTACTTGGGAGACTGAGGCAGGAGAATCGCTTGAAATCAGGGGGCAGAGGTTGCAGTGAATCGAGATCATGCCACTGCACTCCAGCCTGGTGATAGAGCGAGACTCTGCCTAGAAAAAAAAAAAAAAAAAAGAAGAAGACATGCCCTAGGTCAGTTAAGAAAATTCCGAGAGAGTCTTTCCTTGTGCTTAGGGAGAAAAGAGGCAAGAGAATATTAGAGCATCCTTGGTTCTGAGGGATTTTCTAAGGTTTCATAATTTCTTTTATTTCAAAGTATTCAGCATGCCGAAGTATCACATTTTGGGGTCTCTTTTACTGAACCCCAGCAGTAGTCATAAAAATACATAAATCAGCTTTTTATAAAACTTTATATACATAACAGACAAGAGTCCAGAGTTGGCCCACAGGACATAGTTTAGTTACCCCTGATCAAAAGGATTAAAGTAGTCCTCTGGTACTCTATCCTCCTCTACAATTTTTCATCTTTAATATCTGGTGATAAAAAAAAAATAGAAGGGAAGCTAAAAAATAAATTCATAGTGAAACAAAAACAGCAAAAAGAGGGTAGAAACAGAACCCCAGGTGAACAATTATTTTAATTCAATAGTCACAAAATGCCTGGAGCACTCAAAACCTTTATTTTTAGAAATGAGAAATTTTAAGCTTAATTTTATCTTACATATTTATTTTTCAGAAGAAAATTAGTCCTCGCTCACATCAACGATAATTACCATTTTTCTCTCTGCTTTAAAAAATACATAAAATAAGACTTTTAAAAAACACTTCTGAGGATATTTTTGGTTTAGAATCCATTGTTTGTTTGAAGTGTGAATAAAGCTCCTAGAATTTACTTATGATGCACAAATAGGAAATGTTAAATTGCTAATGAGTGAGGGGGTGTTGGCAAATTGATGCTGTAGACAAAAAAACTACTGAGGAATTTTTTGATAATCTTATGTTTAAGGGGTGCTAACTTTATTACTCCAGAAGTGAAGAGCATGTACCAAAAACTCCACAATTTATAAAAATAGAGATTAGGTTTCAAGATACTATTTATTTATGGCATTTGCAGAAATGTACTTCTTTAGCTTGTAAATCAAAAAGTTTACATTGGAGAAGAGCAGAAGCTGGTCAAATTCAAATGTATTAATCTTGCACAGAATAACAAACAGTGATGACAATAGCAAAAGTCCAAAAACAAAACATTCACTGTTTTTGTCATTTCTCTTAATGATTAAATGTGGCCCAACCACAGGACACCTTAGTTAAAATTCAGAAACTGTTGGATATTGTTTTGGTTCCCCAGGCCAACATATCTTGCTATATTAATTTGTATGCTCAGAGCCTGCATGAACATAATAAATACAAAGGGGGCATGATTCTTAAAGAGCGTGTTACTGTGCTTGAGTCATTTCCCACGTGATATGCAGGAGTTAGAGCGCAGCGTCAATAATCCAAAGCCAGAGGCTCTCGGAAGTCTCTGTTTAGGAAAGAGTATATTCCACTTACTGAATTTCTGATATTTTATACTTCTTTTTCACCAGAAATTCAACAGTCTAACCAATTTCTTTTTATTTTTTTATTTTATTTTATTTTATTTATTTATTTTTTCCCCCTCCCGTGCCATCCAGTCTAACCAATTTCTAAAACCAAATTAGTGTGGCAGTTTCACACCTTAGACATAAGAAAAAAAAAAAACTTTTTCCAGAAGCATTGGTACAGACATTTTATTAATGAATATAGATGTGATCTTTACAGATAATGTCCTAAAATGCTTGATTGGAAATCATTAACTACAATTATCCCTGGGAATAAGTTTCTTCCAAAGCATATGAAGCCCATTGCTTTTTTTTTTGTCAAATTCTGTACACTTTCAATTTGTTAAAGAATGAAAACGTTAGTAGTATTGTGAGAAATTATTAGAAGGCAAAGCTTTGATGGTTACTTACTTGGCAAAATCTGACCAGAAAAAAATTTTGTGGTTGTGTTGAGCAGCGAATTCATCAGGTCCTGACCTTCTTTTTTAACAGAAGACTTTATTACAGCTTCTATCTCAAAACTCATGATTAGTTTGTTGAGGTTTTTCTACATCTTCATGATTCAATATTGGCAAATTGTATGTGTCCCAGAATATATTCATTCCTCATAGGTTTTCCAATTTGTTGGCATACAGTTGTTCATAATAGTCTCTAATGAGTCTCTATATTTCTGAGGTCTCAGTTGCTACAGCTCCTTTTTTCTGATTTTATTCATTCGAGTCTTCTCTCTTTTTTTTAGTCTAACTAAACTTTTGTCAATTTTACCTATCTTTTCAAAAAAACCTACTTTCCATTCTATTTATCTTCTGTATTTGTGTTTTTATTCTCAATTTTATTTACTTCTTGTCTGATCTTTAGTGTTTTTTCCCTCCTACTAGTTTGGGGTTTGGTTTGTTCTTGTTTTTCTACTTTTTTGAGGTTCATTGTTAGGTTGTTTGCAACATTTCTACTTTTTTTGAGGGGTGTTTATTGCTATAAACTTCCTTATTAGTGTTTCTTTTGCCATGTCCCATAGATTTTGCTATGCTGTATTTCCATTTGTTTTGAGAAACATTTTTATTCCCTTTTTAATTTCTTCATTGAGCCGTTGGTCATTCAGGAGCATGTTGCTAAATTTCCATGTGTTTGTGTATTTTCCAAGTTTCCTCTTTTTATTGATGTCTAGTTTTATTCCATGTGGTCAGAAGAGATACTTGACATAATTTCTATATTTTTTAAAAAATTTGTTCAGACTTGCTTTGTAGCCTATGATATGGACTATCCTAGAGAACAATCCATGTGCTGAAGAAAAAAATGTGTATTCTGCAGCAGTTGGGTGAAATGTTTTGTAAATGTTAATTAGTCTATTAGATCTAATGTGTAGTTTAACTCTGCTGTTTCTTTGTCGATTTTTTTGTCTGTATAATCTGTTTATTATTGAGAATGGGGTGTCAAAGTCCCCTACTATTATCATTTTATTGTCTATCTCTCTCTTTAGCTCTATTAATGTTTGCTTTATATACTTGCCAGTTGCGTTGGGTGCATAGATATTTATCATTGTTACATCTTCTTGCTGGATTGACCCCTTTAGTATTATATAGGAATCTTCTTTGTCTTTTTTTTTAAGTCTTTGATTTGCAGTCTATTTTATCCAATATAAGTTACACGGAATACCTTTGGGTAGTCTTATTTGGGTTGAATCTACTGGGTATTCCAAGACCTTCCTGTAGCTGTATATTTATATATTTCCAAGTTTTAGAAAGTTTTCTTTTATTATTACTTTTAATAAGCTTTCTACTCCTTCCTCTTGCTCAGCTCCCCTCTTGAAAACCAGTAATTCTCAGATTTGGTCTTTTGAGGTAATTTTATATATTTCGTAGGCAGTCCTCATTTTTTTCTTTTTCTTTTTCCTTCTCTGGCTTTGTATTTTCAAACAGCTGATCTTCAAGTTCACTGATTCCATTCTCTACTTGGTTCATTCTGCTGTTTAGATCCTCCAAAGAGTTCCTCTGTTCAGCAAATGCACTTCTCAGTTTCAAGATTTCTGTTAAATTTGATCTTTATTATCTCAATCTCTTTGATACATTTCTAAATTGCTTTTCTGTATTATCTTGGAGATCACTGAATTTCCTTAAAACTGCTATTTTGAATTATTGGTCAGAAAGCTCACAAATTGTCATCTCATTAAAATCAGTCACTGGATTTTTGCTTCATACTTTCGGGGAGGTCATAGTTCCCTAATGCTGTTGTTTCTTGTGCAGCTACATCTTTATCTTTTTATTGAATGACTAATCGGTTTTTCTTGTTTTCTCTGTCTTATTTTGATTTTTACTGAATATATTTACTTAGCAAATCTTGGTCATTAGGTTACTGCCTTCTTTTTGGCTGTAGGTGGTATCTTAAGCCCAGGTTCACCTCATCTCTAGTAAATGGTTAGAATGCTGCCTGCCCCAAACATGAGAAGTCCCAAAGGAATTATCCTAGCAGTGTGGCAAGTCTGGATAAGGGTTTGTGTTCAGAAGACATGCGGAATATACTTCCTACAGCATGGCGTTCCTGAACAGCCACTCTGATTAGGCACCTCCGTTGATTGACTTACAGAAAATAATTTCCAGGCTGAGAACAGGAGTCCTGTCTCCCTCTTTTGTCTAAGGCTATCCTTATGGATATTTTCCCCTTTAGGCAGTCACAATACTTCCTGTGGGATAAGGAGAGGACAGCTCTGCCAGGGAAAGGACAAAGATGGAGAAGCTGGTTGACCACTTCAGGTTCACTTTTTCCAGTGTAGAAACCATGAATTGGAGAAAAAATTTTCAAATACTTGGTGCCAGTTTGATGAGGGGGAGCGGCATCATGCATGTGGAAGCCTGGTTATCTTACTGTCTACTCAAGAGTTTTTCTACTCCTCTGTGGCTCCAGGAACTGTCTCATTCTCATATTTGAGTTCTAGGTTGTTGCTAGTGAAAATCTCAGCACTGTGTATATGTTTTTGATTTTCTGTGAGGGGGGAGTGAAGCCAGTTTGTCTCTACACCACTATTTTGGAATCACAGTTTTATGAATGATTATACTTTTAAAGCAACTACATTTTGGGCTGATTTGTTATACAATGAAAGAAAACTCATGTGCCATTTGAAAGCTTTATTGACCTTATTATCTAATTTTTCTAATTTAATTAGATCTAATTTAAGATCTAATTTCTAATTTCATTCTAAGTTGAGACCTACTGAATAAAATTTAAAGACAGATTCCAATGAAGACATTTACGCTCTAACTGATCATTCAGAGTTTTAAGGCATCATGCTACATAGCAGAGTAAAAATTGATTTAAAATAGTTCAATTGTATCTGTTTCTAGTTCTGGATGAGTATAAGACTGGAGTAGGAGAAAAGATAATACAGAAGTATGGAATACCTTATCTCTATATTGCCTTTCTTTCATTTCTAGAGACTAGTGGAACAGGGAAAAGGGAAGAGCTGAAATTCCAAAGCTTTTGTCTGTTCGTGCTGTTAACAAGGGGCAATTAGTGCAGAAAATAGTAATAGGGCTTCGGGGTTTGTCAAATATTCCCTTTTTCAGTAACATCACTTAGTGGTCACTGCCAGTAATAGTCTAAAAAAGAACTAGATGTTGAAGGTGTGGTTGTTGACAAATAAATGGACAAATATTATATAAACTCAGTGAGCTAAAGAGAAAATTTAAAGGAAGGCCCCAAATTCAATTATTTGGGCATCCCAGAAGTCCATGCCTGCTAAAAAAAGGAGATATTTGTTCAAATATTATAGTATTATTTTGCTTTGTTTATACAGAAACTGAGGCTCAAAGAAATAAAGCAACTTAATAAAAGATCCTTAGCTCACAAATTTCAGACATTACAATTTCAGAACAATCTCTTACACTTCAAAACAAGCTTCCTAAGAAAACAGACATTTAGATTTAATTTAGAATCATTTTTTACCAACCTAATTAATTGTATCAAATCTAAAATCCCTTTTGTAAAACTAGAAAAACGTGGCTATCCTTTTATTGTCAATTTATTTTGCATTGAAAAATAGCATAGATAACTACCATTCTTATTACACAAATCCTCCAAAAATCTGCAATCCTCCTCATTTCTTTTCTGAGAGAAGTAACAGAAGGCACTGCTACTAGAATTTGTTATTTAAAATGTTGCCATTTTGTACCAATGCTGGTATCGTCCCTTAAAAAAAAAGATTTTGAAATTTGCAGGCTCAAATTGCATGTGTCGTGCAGTTTCTCAAAACTATAGCTCATATTTAGCATAATTTGCTATGAAATATAAGATTCCAGTTGCCTTCCACATTCAATTAATTATTCCTTAAATTGTAAAGTAGATCACATTCTGAAATAAAAATCAGAGAGGAAAGCAAAACAGTATCTCTGAGTCCTTGTTATTGGACTAACATTATCCTTTGTAACTTTTTGTTTGTGCTTAGCTTTCGTCGTCACTTTCAGGAAAAATAAAAAGATTTTCATTTTCTTGACATGAAATTGACCAAAACTGGATAGGTTAAATTTTTCTGGAAAATGCACATCTTAATAAATCTCTGTGCCATACTGCCATGGCAACCACGTTTGGAAAACAAGTGCGTTTCCTTGAGAATACAAATGTCATTGTTTGTTGTGTTGCTAAATAATAGCAAACTGTTTGCTAATAATATTCTAGCTGACAGAGAACAAAGAAAATGACAGAAATTAACTTCTGATAAAGACAATACTGAAATACTAACTTTGATGTTTCTCTTATTTCTCATAGATATTTCTTGAGCATCTTTTTATATTCAAGGAACTATGCAAAGGATGCAGGGGCAGTAAGACAGAGCCTCATGGAGCTCAAAACCTGAGAAGATAAACACACAGATAACATTAAGATAAGACACAAAGTTAAAAGTGCCGTTGGAGAATAAGAAAAGAGCTATAAAGCAATTATTTAGGCAGTAAAACTGTTGGATGCTACATGACTTAATTCCTTTCTGTACTGGCTTTAGATTAAATGTACTTCAGCCACGCTATGAATGCTTGTGTAAGTAGCTAATCCAAAAAGCATATGATGAAATTCTGAAGTTTGTCTGCTACTTATGTCTGTAACAAAGATGTCTCTAGTGAGAATTTTATTCCAGAAATTCACTTCAAAATCCTAGTGGAGAAGGTGGAACTTAGAGAACAGCATAAGAAACAAATAATACATAAGTATGGGATACCTTATCAGAGTACTGCCCTCCTTCCATTTCTAGAGACTGGTTGGCAGGGAAAAAAGGAAGGACAAAATTCCAAACTTCTGTCTGTTCTCTGGGCTGCTAACAGTTGACACTCAAAGTAAAAAACTTTTTGTATAGCCATTCTCTGCAAGACTACAAAAATCAAATGTGATTAGCATAAAGAGGAGAACTTGCCAATCCTTTCCTCAAAAAGCAACAATACAACTGAAAAAAAAATTGCAAACAACCATTTCAAGACTTTGGGAATCAACCAAAGCCTTGGAAAAACTGAGAAGCACTTATTCAAGGAAAACTGCTAAACCTTCAGCAAAAACGGTGACAGTCTGTAGCTTTCTTGGAGCAAGTTTCTCTGCTAACACTGCCCCAGATTGGTCACCGCAGTAGTTCTATAATGGCAGGGCAAGTCAAGAGAGCCAGCAGCTTCGCTGCCAGCAGAGATGCTCACTAGATTTGGAGCAGAAAGTAGAAAAACTCAACACTAAGGCATGTGATCATAAACACTAGCAATCTCAGTAACAAACAGGGAAGGCCAACTGCATAGCTAACCTGAGGGTGCAGTTCTGATTGGGGCAAGCAATGAAATGACAGACTAGCTAGATATTTAACAGCAAGAGCTAAGTAATGGGATAGACATAGGGAGTCTTGATAAGCATTCCCATATCCTGACAGGTCTAGAGAGCAAAGTTCATTTGCAAGGCTCTGTGCATTCACAGAAGAGTAAGAAAGGGCCCTAGCCAACACTTAACCTCTGGCTGAACACCATGCGCACATGCAGGGAAATTCAAGAGGAACCAGCAGAAAGCTGTAGCCTGAGATGTGCATTTTTTCTCCAGTGCACATACAGATTTCATATGGAGGATGGAAGGCTCACTTGGTCTAAATGTTTCAGTACCATTTCTATTCAATCACTGGCTGAGTTACAACCGCACAGGAGTGACCATTTGGAATCTAGATTTATAAAAAAAGAACAAAAAATTTTTGGAGCTGAAACATTAGTGAATGCACACTGAGGGGGGAAACAGACAACACAAATTTTGTTAAAGTAAGTAACTGAAAAAATGCATACATTAAAAAAATTAGAATCCAGAATTTCTATATTATTTAAGATCATTTTTCAACAAAAATTAAGTGACACCTGCAAAAAGGTGGAAAGTGTGACTGATAGTAGGAAAATAATAGCCAATAGACACTATCTTTTGGTGGGTAGGGTACAGATTGTCAGATTGTCAGATTTAGCAGATAAAGACTTTAAAGCAGCTATTATAAATATATTCAAGAAAATTTGAAAACCATGTGTAAAAAACTTTTTAAGAGCCTTATGAGATATAATTCAAATAATGCACAATTCACCTATTTTTACTATTCAGTTTTTTTCTCTACATTCACAAACATGTGCAACCATCACCACGATAGTCAATTTTAGAGTCGTTTCATCACTTCAAAAAGAAATGTACCCTTCAGGTATCACTTCCTATCTCCTAGACTACCCACCCACCCTCCCAGTCCTAAGCATTTTAATCTACTTTCTATCTCTATAAATTTACCTGTTCTGAACATTTCATATAAATGAAATTTATATAATATCTGAGGTGGGTTTTTTTTTTTTACTGGTTTCTTTAACTTAGAGTAATGTTTTTAGGTTCATCCATGTTTCTCTTGGAAGAAAGTATACATGTTGTACTATGTACTTCTGCATTCGTTTTATGGTTAAACAGTCTTAACTTGTATGGACATTCCACATTACATTTAACCATTCATCAGCTGATCTGCATTTGAGTTGTTTCTATCTTTTGGATATTATGAATAATACTGCTATAAACATTCATGTACATGTTTGTGTGTCCATATACATCAATAGTTCCCTTAGGTATATATCTAGGAGTATAATTGCTATAACTTCTATGTTTAACAGATTATGGTACTGCCAGATTATTTTCCAAAATGGTTGTACCACTTTGCATTGCCATCAGTGGTGTGTGATGATTCTGATTTCTCCCGGTGTTCACCCGCACTTGCTATGATCTGACTTTTTGATTCCAGTCATCCTAATGTGCATGAGGTGGTATCTCATTGTGATTACTTGCTCTTCCCCTGTGGTCAAGGATGTCCAACAGCTTATCATGTGCCTATTGCCCACTTGTATATTTTCATTTGTATAATGCCTAATCAGATACTTTGCCCATTTTTCGTTGGGGTATTATTTATTAGTAGTTCTATGAGTTATTTGTATATCTAGAATAAATGTTTTATTATATATGTGATTTGCAATAATTGTCTTTTTGGAGTTGTCTTTTCATGTTCTTAGTGTTTTTTATGCAAACATTTTAGATTTTAGTGAAGTCTAATATATTTTTTCTTTTGTTTTTCATGCTTTTCGTGTCACATCTAAGAAGCCATTGTCAAATTATTTGTCATGAATATTTAACCCTAAGTATTTTTTTAAGTTATATAATTTTAACTAACAGGTTTTTGTCTTTCATTCATTTTGAGTTAATTTTTGTATATGGTTAGAGCCTAACTGTATATTTGTGAATATAGATATCCAGTTGTCTCAGCACTATTTTTTGAAAAATAACTTTTTTTTATTGGATAGTCTTAGCAACCTTGTTGGAAAACAGTTGACCATAGATGTACAGGTGTGTTTCTGGACTCTCACTTCTATTCCACTGATCTGTATGCTTATGCCAGTACTACAGTGTCTTCATTACTTTGGCTCTGTGGTAAGTTTTGAAATCAGCAAGTGTGAGTGCCTTGATTTTGTTTTCTCCTGCCGAAATTGTTCTGGGTATTTTGGGTCCATGGAAATTCCATATGAGTTTTTTAAATCAGGGCAATACTTACATGAAAGTCAGCTGAGATTCTGATAGGGATTTCACTGAACCTGTAGTTCAATTTAGAAAGTATAGTTATTCTAACAATATTAAGTGTTCAGATCTATGAACATGGGATGTTTTTCAAATTATTTTGACCTTCTTAAATTTTCTTCAGCAACCTTGTATGGTAGTTAAGAGTGTAAATTTTGAACTTCTTTTGCTAAATGCATTCCTATTTTATTTCTTGATGTTATTGTAAATGGAAATGCTTTCTTAACTTCATTTTTGGAATGTTCTTATAACTATACAAAAATACAACAGATGTTTCTATATTGATCTTGTATCCTTCAAGCTTGCCAAACTTGTTTATTAGTTTAATAGCTTTTAAGTAAATTCCTTAGGATTTTCTAGACATAAGATAGTATCATCTGCAAACAGAGATAGTTTTACTTCTTTCTTTCCAGTCTCTATGTCTTTTTAAATTTTTTCTTGCTAATTGCTCTGGTTAGAACCTCCAGTACAATACTGAATACAAGTGGTGAGAGTGGCCAATGTTTTTGCTGGTCTTAAGGGAAAGCATCCACTGTTTCATCATTAAGTGTGATGTTAGCTGTGGGGGTTTTTGTAGATATTCTGGAGCTGGTTGAGGAAGTTCTCTTCTATTCCTAGTTATTGAGTATTTTTATTATTAAAGTGCATTGCATTTTGTAAAATAGATTGAAAGTAAAAGGATAAGAAAAGTTATACCCCACAAACTGTAACCATAAAAAATTTGATGGCTATACTAATATCAGATGAAATAAACTTTCATACTAAAAAAATTACTAGACCATCCTGGTCAACATGGTGAAACCCCGTCTCTACTAAATATACAAAAATTAGCTGGGCATGGTGGCGCACGCCTGTAGTCCCAGCTACTTGGGAGGCTGAGAAAGGAGAGTTACTTGAACCCAGTAGGCGGAGGTTGCCATGAGCCGAGATCACGCCATTGCACTCCAGCCAGGGTAACAAGAGAGAAACTACATCTCAAAAAAAAAAAAAAAAAAAAAAAAAAAAAAAAAAAAAAAAAATTACTAGAGACAAAGAGGAACATTTTATAGTGATAAAGTGTTATTTAATTGGGGAAATATTATAAATATTACCACTATACTTTCCACATATGTATCTACAAGGAAAGCCCAAAATACATGAAACAAAAATTGCCGTAATTGAGAGAAAAAATAGGTAATTCAACAATAACAAAGACTTTAATACATTAGTTTCAATAATTGATACAACAACAAAAGAGAAAATCAACAAGAATAAAGAAGGCTAAATTAACACCATCAGCCAACTTGAGCTAACTGAAATCTATAGAACACTTCACAAACAAGAGCAAAAACACAGTCTTTTCAAGTGAATATAAAATCTTCTCCAGGAAAGATACATGCTAGTCCATAATACAAGTCCCAATGCAAAATGATTTACAATGTAAATTCTCCAATCACAACAGAATTAAATTATAATTAAATGATAGGAAAAAATGAGAAAAGTTCTAAATATTTGCAAATTAAATGATACAATTCTAAATAACACATAGGCCAAAGAAGAAATCCCAAGTAGAGTGAGACAATTTTTAATTAAATAAAAATGAAAATACAACAAATAAAAATTTGCAGGACACAACAAAGCAATGCTTAGTGAGAAGCCTATGGCTTTAAAACCCTATCTTAGAAAAGTAGAACAATTAGAAATCAATAACCTAAGATTGCACCATTAGAAACCACAAAAAGAACAAACAAAACGCAAAGCAAAGAGAAAAGGGAAGCAATAAAGGCTAGAAACCAAGTAGGTTAAATAGATATAAAAACATTAGATTTTTTTTCCAAAGAGTATTGGTTTCATTGATTGTGAAATCAATAGAAAAACAAAATTAACAAAGACTGATCAAGAAAAAAAGAAAAGGCACAAATTATTAATATTAGGGATGAACTTGGACCCTGTGTAGTCCCAGACATAAACGTAACTCAAAATGACTTATAAACCTAAATGTAGAGCAAAGCTATTAAACTGTTACAAGCAAGCATCAGGGAAAATCTTTGAGAACTTTTATTAGGCAAAGAGTTAAAATGACAACAGAGCATGATTAATACGAGAATATAGATAAATGAATTTCATCAAAATTGAAAACGTTTGCATTTCAAAATATATAATTAGGATAATGAATAGATAAACCTGGAACTGGAAAAAATAATTTGTAATTTGCAAATTACATATCCATTAAAGTACTTGTATCTAGAATATACAAAGGACCCTTATAACTCAATAATTAGAAGACAAGCAACCCAATTAAAAAAACGAGAGAAGACTTGAACAGATATTTCACTAAGGAGATATCCTAATGGCTAATAAGTGCATGAAAGATGGCCAGCAATACAAGTTATTAAGGAAATGCAAATTAAAGTAAAATGAGATACCACTTTATACCTACCAGAATGGCTTTACTGAAAAAGATATCCTATAACAGATGTTAGTGAGAATGAGGAGAAATTGGGACCCTCATGCTTTGTTTGTAGTAATGTCAAATACTACCACACACTGGAAAACCGTTTGGTTTGATACGGGAGACATCCCCATACAACCTAGCAATTCCAAACCTAGGTATATACCCAAAAGAAATGAAAACATATATCCACAAAAATAATACACACAGATGTTTATAGCAGCATTGTTTTAATAGCCCAATACTGGAAATAATACAATTATTCATCAACTGGTGAATGGACAAAGAAAATGTGGTTTATCCATTCCATAGAGTACTACTCAGCAATTAAAATGAACTGCACTGCCACGTGAATGAATCTCAAAAACAATTTGCAATTGCAAAAATGTGGAACCAGCCCAAATGCCCATCAATTAACAATAAAGAAAATGTGGTATATATGTGTGTATATGTAGATAGTAGTATTCCATGGTGTGTACATATACACATACACCATGGATATATAAACACACACACCATGGAATACTACTGAGTAGTATATGTATACCACATGCTATATATATACACACACACCATGGAATACTACTCAGCCATAAAAAGGAATGAAATAATGGCATTCGCAGCAACCTAGATGGAATTGGAGAGTATTATTCTAAGTGAAGTAACTCAGGAATAGAAAACCAAACATCGTATGTTCTCACTCATACATGGGAGCTAAGCTGTGAGGACGCAAAGGCGAAGAATGATACTTTGGACTTTGGGGACTTGGGGGATAAGGTTTGGGTACACTGTTCATGTGATGGGTACACCAAAATCTCAGAAATCACCACTAAAGAAATTATTCATGTAAACATACACCATCTGTTCTCCAAAACCCTATTGAAATATAAAAATTAAAAACTTAAAAAAATCTTTTAAAAAATTTTGAAGATCCTACCTCAGGAAGAAATATTTTCATTCTGTAGTCATTGTGTCCTGCAATGCAACCCCAAATGTATCTACAGAGAACCCACATTATGTCATCAAGAACCCCTCCAGCCAAAACTGCTCCCAGACTTCGGCTTCTCTGAGCAGCTAAGAAAAGGAACATCAAGGTGGTGTGGCCACACCTTGACCGAAAAGTGGAATTTCCAAAGCTGGGGCTTGAAGTTTAGGTAGGATTTATAGAGTCTGGAAGGAACACCATTATAAAAATAAGAGGAAAAGACAGGAGCAGGAAAGAATGAGATGTAATTGAGGAAGTCCAGGGAGTTTGTTTTAGCTGAAATCTTACAGAAGGAAGTAAATCTAAAGGTGATACTACTAGGATTCTTAAGTTGGTCTTTACAGACAGAATCTCTGTGATTTTTGTTATTCATTTCTTCATCATTCAGCAGTATTTACTGGGAACTTGCTACACACAACGTTAAATCATAGGGGTAAAATGTGCAGCATATGTAACCTCTAGATCAGACATAAACATTTAAAAATGGTAGAATTATAAAGAGGAGACAGTCTCTCTAAAAATACTTCTCCTCTTATATTTTCCGGTCTTCCTTCTTACACAAACAGGGAACAAAATAAGAAAAAAAAAAATCACTCTATGAGATTCTCTAACCCAGAAAGCCAACAAGGAAAGAAAGAGCTGCATGGTGACCCTGACAACTCCCTTGTTATCAACCCTAATCTGAAATAGATGTATACTACAAGGTCAGAGACTCCAGTTCTAATCACTGATTTTGCCAACCTGTATTTCTAAAGTACTTCCTCAGAAGCACTGCAAATGGCTGGTTTAAAAAAAAAAAAAAAAAATTCCTTTCCGTGCAGTGGGACAAGAAAAACCTAATAATACAGCCACATGGCATTCCATTCCTTATAAAAAACTGAAACTGTATTTTTTAAAAAGTCATGATGGAAAAATGATGGTTATTATGCAATATTATAAAAGAGACTCTTACTGTGTTCTTGTTTCTTTTTTTACTTTGTAGGAGGCACAATGATAATGAGCTTATTTCCTTAGAGCTACAATCAAGATGCTGAAATAAAGTCTGCACTACAGTATCTTTTGCCCAATATTCTGACGTCAATGAAATCAGGGCGAGTGTTCAGCTCTAGCTAGTGTTTTAGTACTTTCTATTAGCAATTTACATATAAAACACATGCTTTAAGGAGCCCATAAATTATTTTAGGAATTCATCTGTATTTGGAAAGTTAAGCAATTTCAAAGGCAATGGTAGTTACCCATCTATAAGGAAAGCTACACTTTACTAAATGGAACTGCAGGTATGCACATAGAAATTAGAACTGCCTGCAATGCACAATTCAAAATGAAGAAAGCCAACAAGGACCACAATGAAAGTAATTACAGCGCTAAGAAAAGCTTTCAAGAATTTGAAGCAGACTTAGAGTTTCTCACCTTAATTGGTTTCAACACAAATATACATATAGTCCATCTGTCTGGATGAATACACTGGTCTTCTCTGTTTTGGTTAAACCTTTATTTCATTCCTTGGTTAACTACTACAGATACATTAGAAAGTTTTGTTCTGCTGTGTTAGAATGTCACAGAGTGACTAACTCAAACCTAAAATAGAGAACAATTGTGAATGTGACATTCAACTTGTGGGCCACACAGAAAGCGACAAGATCAAGTAAGAAGAGGGTGGTGCTAGATACACCCACAAACTGCGGCCATGAGATTACTCAAGTTTTGATGCCTTAAGGAATTGTCCTAGGCAACACTTTCTCTGCAGCTCATTCTACTTATCTAATTTAGTTCTGCAAATTAAAATTTGCTGAGGTATCTGTAAAGAGGCACATTCTCTACGCTAAAATATTCAGGAAATGTGACAGGAGATGGGGAACTTCTGGATCTTTAATATTCCCTTTTGGCTTTGAATAAATGATGCTACCACTGTAATTTTATGTGTGAGAGAATAGTGGATAAAATGTGGTGTAGAAATTCTGAATAATATACAAAGTAGAACTAGAATTCTAATAGTATAAAATAATCACAATATATTGTTAAATAATAAAATAGTAGCAACAATAATAGTAAAAAAAAAAGTTTGTGGACATTTGGACTGGAAGCAAAATGTCATAATTTTTTGTTTCAAAGATACGTGCTGACAAAGATTTTCTCCTTGAACAAACTCTTACCAGGCTCCTATGAACTCCCTACTCACCTAGATTCAGACTTTTGAGCTTCTGTGTTTATCTCTGCATTGTCCAATTTTAGCAAGAATTCTACTAAGTCAGTTTAACCAGAATCCTCTACTCTAATTGCTTGATATTTGATTGGCTTCCTTATCTTCCACCATCTCCCAGGTGATGTCTGATCACCTGGCCTGCCTTTAGCAAGAATTCTGTTAGGTCAGTTTACTCAAAATCCCTGATAAACCTGATGTTTCCTCTTAGTAATTTTTCATCCACTAAACCCACCCTTCACTCTGCTTCTTGACTATAAATTCCCACTTTTCTTTATTGTATTTGGGATTGAGCCCAATTTCTTTCCCCCCACTGCAAAAATCCATTGTGGTGGTCCCTATAACTCTTGTGATACTGCTGAATAAAATCTGACTTACCATTTTTTAAGTGAATGAATAATTGTCTCCTTAACAGTTATATGCTGTAACTTAAACAGGATCAGACATATCATGGAACCCCCTGGACTTCTCACTTAGGACCTGAAGTGTGTGCACCTATGAAGCCTTTGTCTTCACTTTTTACTGATTGATCAAGAATCCTTTGGTCAGACTCCTGAACCATGCATTATTCTGAACAATTATCTGTGGAAGCCCATAGGGACAGATTTTTATTCTTAGGATCCTGACTATACGGTAGAAACTGGGTTGGTTAGAGACAAACAGAGGACAGCTTTCTGTCTCTGGCAGGGATTATTTCTTGACTTCTGAGCTGATTTCTTCCTGGCTTTTTGTTTTAAGTAGTGATTTACTCTCCAATTTCTGAGATAGAAAATTTTTTTGCTCTTTGTGAGGATTTGTTGTTCTATTTGATCCTGCTCCTTCCAGGGAAACATCTCAGTCTACTGAGACTCCCTTACTGAACACCTGCTGACTGTATGTTCCACCAACTCCAACCATCTCCTTCTCATTGGAATAATTTTGCTGAAGATAACTGGGAACCTTATTGGTCTCTTTGGGAAACTTAAAATCTCCCTCCTCTAAGACCTCTCCATTCCCATTGCTTCTGCTCCTTTTCCTCCTCTAGCCACCTCCAATCTTCCCTTTAGTTTCCTTAAATTGAACCCCTACCTCCTTCATCTATCTCTCCAGGCCTGCCAAGCCTTTCTCTTCTCACTTCAGCCTCTTACACAGTCACTTAAGTGTTTGGTCTCTATCACTATTGGGGGCCCCCAGGGAAGGGACTCAGGGTGCCCCCAAAGCAAATAACACAGACTAAAAAGCAGAGAGGTTAAATGAAAATAGACTGAATATTTTTATCAACTCAGGCTTTGTAGACATCAAAACAGCTCGTGGGTGTCTCCTCGGCCTAAAATATAGTCCACAGCCTTCCTAAGATTACATATAAGGGCAAAACAAAATTTAAAAGGTCTTCTCCATAAATATTGGTAAGAAAATAAAAGTTTTTAAAACTTATTGAGTAGATAATGTCAATTTGTCCCACTTTTGTTAGAAAAACAATTTGGATAAAAATATAAAGTAGAGAAGAATCAGTGAGTTTCATAATTGTATTACTGTTTTACTGCCCCAGGGATAAAATGGAAGAACAAAAGCTGTTAGACCTCCTTTTACATCTGTCTGTGTTTACGTATGTATAGGTATATATGTTAGATATATGTTATATTATTCTATCTCTGGAGGATATCACCAAGTTAATTTGTAAAATCCCTTCTTGGAGTTCTAAAATTGGCTTAGAAATAAAGGAGTACTTACATTAACTTAAGTATTCTTAAAACCCAATTTAAAAACTAACACAAATGTTTCCTGAGATCAAAGCTTTGGTAAATAAGACTATTAAATATTGTTGGTTTAATTTTTTAAAAAAAGCTCTGTATTCTGCATTATCAGCATTAAATATAATTTGAGCATACATTTATTCTATTTGGGTTTATAAGGTATATAAGGTTAAAAATAGACAATATGGAAATATTCAGAAGACGGTTAGCTTCACTGTTATAGTAAGTATGCCTGAAAATAGTTTCTTGGTAACTTGAAACCTCAAAGTTACTACTGGTTAATTACAAATATTCAAGGAATAGATTATTTCCAAATAAGATAGAATACTGAAACACCTTAGTTGCTAAACATAAGTTTATTTATTTTGGCTTTTAATTTTTTTACAGAGAGACTACAGATATTTGAGTCTATCAATAAATATTCTTTTTTACACATTAAAGTATTTAAGTATGAGGAAAATTTTACCTGTAGAAAGTATGAAATAGTATATTCATAAATTTGCTACTCTGATACAGAAAGCTGATATGTGATAGACTGACTACTTCCCAGTTTCTTCTGTAAACGTTTACCAATGGTTAAAATTATACTTGATACATGTAACTGAAACTACTAATTATATGAGTGAAGGGAAAAAACTTTGAAAAATATGCAAGAATAGTAGAGTGTACTTTTTTATAGGGAGTCGCAAGAAGGTTTGAAGGACTTGTTTAAGCTCAGGAAAAAAAGTAAGCAATTTTATTCTAAATAGAATTACTGATTTTTTCCATAAGAAAGAGGAAAATGTGGGGGTGAAAAACCCTGAATGCATGTAAGAAAGTTGCAAAAGTTTGTGAAAAAGGAATTTTATGTGTGGTTAAGCTGACTAAACATTTAAATTAATTTTTGATTTATTAAAAATGAGCTTTAATATCAAAAGTACACCAGTGTAAAACCAGAATTTGGTTTTCTCTATGTTAAAATAATAAAGTTTTCTGAATTATGGTGTACTCATAATAAGAAATTGTAAAAGGTTTTTCTTTACCTTTTAAGTAACTTGACTTGGAAAGTAAGATTTTGTGCTTTCTGATAACCTTTATCATGTCCTCATTATTTAAGAAAACTGAGACCTCTCACTTTTGAATGAACTAAAGTTTTTACATTTGTGACAGTTTTGCCTTCCCAAAATGAAGTCCTTAATGAAATCTTGCTGCTCTTAAACTAAACTCATTTCCCAGATGGCCCCTGGAAAATTTCAAAGGATTCTTTCTTTCATCTTGTAAAATGTTTTTTAAAAATAAACTTATTCAATATAATAAATTGTAGGTAAAAACATTATCAAATTAGAAGAGATGCTTTAAACTTTCCTAGTTATATTTGTATAGGTAAATATTATTAATATAAGTATTTCAGAAGTTACATGAAGTTCATATAAATTTACCAATAACTTCACTGTCCATGACATATCCTGGCATAATGCTATCAGTCATAATTTTGGTTATTATTTTTGTTGTGTGTCAAGGAAAAAAACAAATTTTCTTGTCAAATAAACTCTCAGCAGATCTTTAACCATGGACATTTTATTATTTTTTCATTTTTTGTCTTCCACAGATAGTTTTTGTTTTACTCATGCTTTCCTGAAAGGAAGGGCTTGCAAACAAAAGTGAATTTTTTTCTACCTACATAATCGCTTCAAAATTCTGAACCTCTTACTGATTATTCTTAATTTCTTGGCAATACAGTTATTTGCATAAGTTCAATAAGAATGTTCTTGCAGCAGGACACAATTGCAAAACTTGGTTATTTACGAAGGCTTTCACTGGAACTTCATATTTGAGAATGAGGCCTAGAATATGATATGATCAAATAAGATCAGTTAAGTTTGAGGAACAAAGGTTGACTTTATGAATCCAATGCTTACAAAGCCCCCTTGGAAAAATTGGCCTACTGCCTGGCTTACAGGTTCTCAACTTTAAAAATAGACAAGGAAGTTCACTTTCTAGGAGGCCTAAGAACCTAAGGGTAATTGAGAACCTCAAGAGGAGAGGAATTCACCCAGATCTACAGATACAGCAGGTGAAGTTTGCTGGTGAGTTCTTGGCTTGGCTTCCTAGCCTTGAGAGGCTTTTAAAAGTCTTAATTCCTTTCATAAGATTCCTTATTGAAATCTCCAGCAAAGCAAACTAAAAAAGACCTATGTAGTCAGTTACCAATTTTGCTGGACTTATGAAAGTAATCAAGCCAAACCTAAAGAGACAAGATTTACTTTGCAAACAAGAATAATATTACTTTCATTATCTTTGATGGAAGTGGGAATAGTTATAGACAGAAATTGTATGTTTCAATGAAAAGCTATAGCACATCATGGTGTCTGATTATAATCCCATTCACTGTCTTTCAGCTATTTTTACCTTTGTAAACTGCATTTTACTTTCTAATTTGTTATGTACCTATAAACTGGATTGAATCCTGAATTCTAGTTTCCCTTCATATCCAACTACAACCCTCTAGACTAATATTTCCAAATGTTATCTTACCCTCTTTACCTGACTGAGAACTAAAACTGAAGCCCTGAAAGCTGAAGTTGGACAACTTGATATAAACTTTAAAGAAATAACTGTAACAGATTATGTATAGGCAACATTTGTGCCTGCATTATTTGGGCCACTCAGAAATTTCACCAAAACAACCAGTGCCATCACAGAACAACCAGTGCCATCACAGAACAACCAGTGCCATCACAGAACAACCAGTGCCATCATCAAAGACATTCAAACTGTAAACCAAGAAATTCCTTGGAGGGCCACTACCATTCTCACTTTACCATCAAAAGATGCTTTCAGCTCAGGTCTAGAAATCTTAACTTGCTGCCCTCTGGACTCAGAAACTAGGTTTCCAACCATTAATCTCTGTTTTCTTTTATTTTCTTAGAAACTCCCCTCATTAAATACCTGCCTGGTAGTATCATCTGGCAAATATCCTCTGCTACAAAGTTCCAACATATAATTCTGCAAATACTTAATAAACAAAAGATGGCTCAACTCTCTTCTCAACTAGGCCTTGACTCTCGGGCTCCCATGTTCCTTCTGTATTATCCACTTTTAGCAGGAATATTGCTAATCAGTTTACCCAGAATCTCCCATCCTCAATATGTGATCAACCTTGATACTTGATTAGGGTCTTTATTTTCTACCACCCTCCAGGTGATGTCTGATCACCCTGGCCTGCCTTTAACAAGAATCCTGTTAGGTCAGTTTACCCAGAATCTCCCGTTATCCCTGATGATTCCTTGTACTAATATTCCAACGACTAAATCCCTTAACTCATCTCCTTGTAAATGTCCATGTTTTATTGCTGTACTCAGAGTGAAGCCAATATCTCTCCCCAATGCAAAACTCCATTGCAGTGGTCCCTACACCTATTGTGATGGTCCTGAATAAAGTCTTCCTTACTGTTCCTGAAGAATTGAATAATGTTTTTCTTTAACAGGCCTGATTCAGGGCTGGCATGGACTAAATCTGTGTCATACACCCAAGTAGGGTACATACTCTGCCCAGGTAACATGCTGATTGGGAGTGGGGAAAATACCAATAAAATCAGCTGTTGATGCTTCCTAAGCTCTTGCCTCCCAGAGAGCCAAGCGATTGCCTGTGAAGAGAAAAACTTTATACTTGATTTTTATGAGCAGAGATGAGAACATTTCACTTATTTCCTGCAAGAACATAACTTCCAGTGGTGAACATTTAATCTGATGTAGAGCTATGCAAAGACAATTTATTTGTTTATTTTGTTGAGTTTCTAAAAATGTGCCCTTTATTAAAACAACCTCAGGGTACAAAAACTATCAAACCACATTAGTAAAATACAAGAAAAACAAGCTTAACAATTGAAATACATGAATTTACTACAGCATATTTTAACATCTATCATTTAGGATGCTTAGAAGTTTTATGGAATAGATGTATGTTGGCCAAACAGAGCATCTAATGGAGACAATGTGCAAGTGTCACATTTAAGGAAATTGTAAGAGTGTGGCTGTGCACAAAATGGAGAGAAAGGACAACACAGCAAAACTGTCCTTAAAGGTCACCACCAAGGGCCTAGTAGTCATCTGGCATGCCAGCCAGAATATCCTGAGTCATAATTTGTGTGTTATGCTGGGACAGAACCCAAATGTATCATTTTTGTCTGAGCCTTGCCTAAGTTCCTCTAAGGTTGGGCTCAAAAATTAGTTCTGACAGGCAGGACCCACCTCATTAATGTTTGTATTTTTTCATTTATTCAACAATTACTTGTCTAACATTTATTATGTTCAAAGTTTTCAGAGCTATACAGATAAATAAAACACAGGTTCTGTCCTCCAGGAGTACCTGCGCTATGAGTCTTTGTGGTAAGAAGGTTTTTAGTCATCCCCCACATATTCTTTTCCCTAAAAATAACTTCCGGAATATTTTTGATTTTAATTCGAATGTATTTATGTCATTAACACTAAAATCCTTGTCCCCTGTTCCCTGTTCCAATAATTATCTTAAGTTGTGAACCTCCCTATCAATTCAGGATAAATGTATCCAATATAGTTTAATGTCAGTCTTTCGAAGAAGGAAAAGACATGTAAAATGTAGACAGGAATGTCTTACACACAAGAAGCCCAAGTGATACCAATAGAGGAAGACAGTATGTAAAAGACTTTAATGTACAGTTTGGGTTAGTGCACATGCCAATGTAGGGTGACTGTATTACTAAGAAACATAAGCAAAAATTTACAACAGCAACAATAATAAAACATTAAAACAGAACCTAGCGATCTTAGATAATACTTGTTTGAAGCAGAGAAAAGGATACATGAAGATGTAACTAAGAACTTAGAGAAGATAACATGGGGCCACACCTCCACAAATTGAAATAATCTATTTCTTTTCATTATTCTCTCTTTGCATTTCCTACGTCTCCACAAATCAGATCCCAACCACAGGAATGACTTTCCCCTTTCTCAGCTGTGTTCACACCTTGTAAAACTGGGAGAACTGCAAATCCCAGCTGGCCAGCAAATAAGTATCTATGCCATTTTATGACTTTGTTTGAACTAAGTATGTGACACACAAAGCCTCCTCGCTTGCAATTTGACATCAATGGGTAGCTGGAACTGGCCTATCCAGATAAGGGGATGACATTCACAAGAGTAGAGGATGGGAATGAAAGTATCATCAACAGCCAAACAGGAAGAAACTGTGTGGGAACGACTTGGGGACATTCAGTTATTCAGCTCTGAAAACTCAGCTCAAGAAGACAGGGAAAGTATTTGGCCGAAGACAGGAAGCCCAACTATAGAATTTTGACACTATACTCCAGTCTGATCTCTCCAGAAGCCATGTAGACACCTCTATAAAAGTCCAGTGAAAATTATTACAGATATTCTATTAAACATGGTAGATTGTACTGAAAAATAATGTCTGTTTCCTTAAGAAACATCATTAAAATTAGAAAAAAGGAACCAAAAATGTGAGCCCGATAGGAAAAAGAGAACTAGAGAGTAAATAAGAGTAGATAAGAAAGGTCATCCAAATTTTGCAAGATGGAAAATGGACAAAGGGTAATCGTTGACTTAAGTGAAACTGTACTGCCTGCAATTGTGCACAAGGAGAAGCAAACAGATTGATGTGGAGAATCCCAGAGAACTCAGGATTTGGAATCAACAGGCACACAGAAGTCAAGTCAATGACACAAAGGGCTGATATCAGATATTACTGAAAGTCTAGTTGGAATCCCAGATACACCCACTGTAAAGAATGAAGCAACCATCCCTCCCCTATTCCTGAAGGAAATTAGTAGATATGGATCTGGAGGATTGAACTCTGGAGGCTCCAGGTTCAGCAACACCAGACACAATCAAGTATGGGGAGGCCCCAACTGAATAGAGAAGGCATATCCAAAAGGTTGCAGTATGAATGGTGAGGTCTCCCAAAGCCCACTCTTCTTGTCCACCATCAGCCACCTTCCTCCACCTATGTCCAGGGACCCTGAAGGCCAAGCAGAAAACTAGAAGGTTCTTCTATAGAGAAAAAGAAAATCCCCAGAGAGAAGTTCTACATTTCCACCAATAACCAAGCTAATCACCTGAACTATTATGAACCTTTTGAAAACCTCTGTCCAAACTCACAAAACTTCTAAAACATGCTAAGTGTCTTACCCTTAAATATGGACAAGTGAAGAGAACAAGGCACTTGGAAAAGAAAAAAAATTCAAGGTGAAAAACCCAGAGAAAAACAGAAAAAAAAATCAGGGGTCGACAAAACAGGAGGGAGCAGTAGAATCTTTTTTAGTTCTGTCATTAATATCCTCTGACAGATGATAGGACGAGAAAGAAGAAAGTGCTATTAAATAGGAAAGTCACAGAATATGAAAGAGTCTTTGAACATTAAGTCTGTGATGGCTCATACAAATTGAGCTTAATGAAGGGATTGGAAGATAAAATCAAGGAAATCTAACAGAGTAGATCAGCAAAGACAAAAGATGCACAATAGAAAAGATAAAATAATTGGAGAATCACCCAAAAGTTCCATCACCTGAATGCTAGAAGTTCTGATAATAAATGGCAGGAAAAATGAAGAGGAAGGGAAACCATTAAAGAAAAATTCCCAGAACTGAAGCCCTTGAATATCCTGCTTGAAGGTTTTGTTCATATTGTTGCACGTGGATACAGATCATTCATTCTCACTTCTGAATAGTACCCCATTTCTATCATTTATTCCTTAACATATACACAGTAAAACCTTTATTAAACAATGACAGTTTCTATTAAAGAAAAATGTGAGCAAGTTATTAAATGCTTATTTTTAAACTATCTTTTCAGCCAATGATCACTTTAAATAAACAATATTTTTTGCAGAAATAGTTGAAGCCTCCTTCTTTCCCTTTACATTTTTTAGGAAACTAAATTCCATTAAATTCTGTGTTAACAATATAGTTAATATAAAATATTTTAGTGAGACTTTGCCACTATTTACAAAAACATTGCAGATGAAGCAGTAATGGAAACACTTTGTGAATTGCCAATACAGCACAAGAAGTAGAAATAAATGGAAGATCTCTTTAAAAGGAGGCTGTAAGCCTCTTAACTTAGCATTCAAAGCTGTCTAAAACCTTGCACTACCTACATTTTCAGTTTATACTCTACCACATAGATTTCTCTGCTCTAGTCGCTCCAAGTGTAAATTCCAACCCTCAGCTTTGTGTCTTTCTCTCTTCCTTTGTCCCCATTCAAAAATGTTCTTTCCTTTTCTTGCTGCCTAGCAAACTAAATCTATTTATATTTTACAGAGAATTTCAAATGCTGTTTTCCAAATGACTACTTTTCTAATCATTCTAACCATAGTAAACATTATTTTTTTATTTTTTTATTTTTTTATTTTTTATTTTTATTTTTTTTCTCTATAGCTTGACAATTTATTAACCTAACTCAAAAAAAGTCACTGCCACCAACAGCACTGTGCAGTTTTATTAACCATTAGAGTCCAGTAGCATCTGGTAAGATTGGGACAGAATTGGAATTGAAACATTATTAATGTCACCTTGTATACTGTTACAAAACAGACTCCTGGGCACAATCACCATCTAGGGGAAATCCATATTAAAAGAAAGAGAGAGACAGACAGACAGGTAGCCTTTCCTGATACCTCTGACAACAGTTATACTTAGGATCCATTGGTCAAAGCTACCGGTTTATTAATTAGCATACACAAACTACTTGTAAGTAATGTCAACCTGATGCCTCTTCTAGGCTGAAGTGTAAGTTCCATGGGTTCAGGGCTCATTTCTCAGTGCATCAGCCCTGCATAGTAGCCGTGTCATCAAAGCATCAATTCAGCGGCAATTGCTGTAAGCAAAAAACTGTTTCTTTTCATTGATGAACACAATTGCTGGGCATAATCAGGTTTTCTAAATGATATTGAAGCAGGGAATGATCTTCATTATTTAGAGAATTTCTAATTTAGAGAATTTCTCTGGCCATCTTAATTATATTTGTGGGAGCCATCACAGAGTATTCCGTGTGGCTATAGACTACACTTTATTTCTCCTTCTGGTGTATTCACCATGTGTGGAGTGCCTATGTCAATACTATTTTTTTCTAATTTCTACATAAAAACAAAGTTGCCCCGATGATGGGGAACTTGTATCTATGAAATAAAGTCATCAGAGTCTATGAATTTTAATATAAAGACAAATGTAAATGGAAGTGCAAAGAGACACACAAATCCTGAAGCTTTTCCTTCTGGGGCCTGATCAAAATTGCCCTTTTCAAACAGTGTTGTCACTGGTGTAAATTGCATCCTAGCTAAATATAACATACAGGATTGTTTGACGCAAACCAAGATTTGGATCAGTTTTTCATTTTAATAAGTAGAAACAACTTGGTCAAACCTTGATATCAAACCCAAAATGCACTTTTTTACAGATAAGCCACAAAATTGCTTTAAAAAAATGTTTTTCTGGGCATATTTCAAAAAATTGCTCATGTTTTAAGTAGCAAGACAACAATATTTCAAAGTTGAATCATGTTGATTCTTAATGTATTATAAAGCCCTGTAATGCTTGGGTAAATATGTTGACTAGTTCCCCACATTTCAATTATATCTCTTTAAAATTAGACTAACTCCTTGAAACCAGAAGCATAGACAATTAGAATTAACACATGCCTATTTATGTGAATTATCTGTGGTCTTCAAAATGCAAAAATAGTAAAGTTAATGCTTGCTCTACATGACAATTTATTATATATCTTCTTGTATTTTTCATGTGGGCATACTTATTGGCCACAGTTTTTTTCTGGTGGCTGGTTGGGAAAGATGCTACAAATCATCCATAGTAAATACATTGTGGAATTTTTGATCTGTGAATCAATGATAATGACTCCTAAGTTGTAATTTTGAGACCATCTTAAAAAATGAGCTAGAAATAATCATTAATCAATAAGTAATTTAATATTTAAGCCAATCTGAGGACTTTTTCACCAGAATCCAACAAAAGCAACAGTGTGTTAATATGCCCTCAGTACATAGTGAATATTACTCAATACTGGTTAGATAAAGAAGGAATTACTTAATTTCTTTTCCAATAACACAATCAGCTCATTTTACCATTCTTATTCAAGGATATGCTTAAGGACAAAAATCCTATTGTGCCAACAAGCACTCTATAGAGTCCCTCTGCTTTCCCCAGTGATTTATCATTAGAGAGAGGGGCACACAATTTCACTGTATGTGCCTAGAGGCTCAGCCTAGAAGACAAGGGAGACAGAGAAATAATCAATGATAAAAGAATAATAAGCCACTGGAAATAAGAAAGTTAAATGGGTATAGTTGCACTTGTATTTTGCCTTTGAAATTAGCAAGTAATTAATCTATGCATCATGAAACTTTACCTGGAGTAGTAGATTAACAGCCTCAACAATAATATTGTACTAAGGGATTATTTTATGCCAAGAACATAGGAGCTTTACATAAGCCTCTCATTTGTTATTTATATAAATTCTGTTTTAAAAGATAGTATTAATATCTGACAACAAACTCTTCCAAGTGAAAAAATGTATGTATTAAAGAACTTGAAGTAATATATCCAGCAAATTGGTAGTTAAAGCATAGCCATCTCTTCTTAGTTCTAGTCTTTTCCACAACCTCAAATGCAGTACAATGTAATAGAAAAGGAAATTAGGATTGCAGTTACCTAGAATGTATTTAAGAGTACTTGGCTCTGCAACTTACTGATAGAACACTGCAGAACATATTACTTAACCTTTCTGAGACTATACTTCCTTGTTTATAAAACTTTGTCCTGGGCCTGTTATGTTTCAAGGTGTTTGATAAACTCAATTTAGAATCTGAAACATGGCAAACACTCAATTGTGGCAGATGTCACTTATGAAACAGGATTTTACACCTCTATATGTATAAAGTAGAAGTCTGTCATCCTCTATGTGCATTTTCGGAGTTCCTTAAAGATCTTAAAAATCATGCGAGTGTAGACAGAGATCTATGTGTCTCCCACAGGTAGCCAGTCTCTTTATGGCCAGCATCATCTGAAGTGACTTGGCATGACAGATTGACCCAACACGGACAGACTGCCTAAACACCAATAACATCAATAACATCCCTTATGCTGAGCAGTTTGAATATAAAAACCCTAGAAAGAATCAGATGTTGATGGCAGTGGGCATAATCTCAATATATGCCTAGAAAGGGCGGTACGCAGAAGCCACGAGTAAACCAGAGGCCGTAAAGCGAAGTACTTAATTGGCAGGTACTATCTGAAGTGTCCCTGATCATTAAATCTTGAAACAGTCTAACTAACTCAGAGTATGTTTGATGTCAGAATGACAAGCAAAGGGCCCAAGTGAGCACAGCTGACAAACAACAACAACAAACCTAACTGCTACATTGAAGCACATTTCCCAAAGTGAGAAGAATATGAGGAGGAATACGATGTCTATATGATCACTTACGGAGAAAAACAGATTAACAACAAAAGGAATACCTGGTCTTCTCCCTCAGGACTAAGCAAGTCTCTTCACTGGATTATACATTAAAAGGACAACGGCAGCAATGGTAAAGAACAAGATTGAAATGGTCCACTCAGCTCACCAGCTACTTCCATCTGAACAGTGCCCATTGACGAATCATTGCAAAATGCCACAAGAAGCATTTAATTAAGCTAATAATGGCTGTTCCTGTTCGCTTAGTCTATAATTATTATTTATTTCCTGAACATAAACAAATTAGCTGTAATAGTACATCAGGCAGTGTTTTTAATCTCCACGGGACTTCTACTTTGTAGCCCTTTCAGTTGCTGATTAGTTAAAACTGCCAAGAAAACATGCTCTCAACCCCGTGCATCTGCCCCTGTAGTGCTCTTCTGGCCTGAGTATCTGCTAATTTACTTTTCTGACACTGGGACAATATTTTCCTTTGTCTTTAAAGGGATAATTTCACTTTCTGAGCATGTGGTACAACTCTAAGATACTAGAATAATTTTGATGACTTCATGGATGTATTAGAAAATTCCCAGGTTTAAGGCAATGATTTTCTTAATTTCTTATTGCTATTGAAAGACAAGACACATGCTAGAATTTGAAAATATCTTTCTCAGTCAACTAGCTTAAAACAATAAGTTGCTACTGGCATCTAAACATAATTAATGGGGATGTCATATCTGTCTACAAATATGAAAAAGCCATTCAAGTGAGAGACAGGAACAATTGAAAACATTCCCATCTATGAAATAGGAAGGACATAAAGTGTTGCTTTTTTGCTGAATATCAAGGCATGAATCATCATACAGGCTATTGTCACCTCTACCCCAAAAAGTGGGTCACCGAACATAGGTTGCCATGGCTGATACACAGCAAAGAAAGGAAAAACACATTCAACTCTCCAGCCAACCCTTATTCCCAGTACCTCCAACGTACTGTTCCTTTGTTGATATTTTTATGAAATGATACGGACCCGAAAGGAGGATTGTCCAGGTAGAACAATTCTGACAGTGGTCTCAACTAATTACTCCACAGTGGATATTAGTCTCATATTCTAAAGCAACTGGTCCACTATATTTAGAAATATATGTACTCTAACCTGAAGAAAAATTAATTTTATAATACAAAGGTAATCTAGAAATGTAATTTTTTAATTTAGTTTCAGTGTGTTTCTGTATCAAGTGGCTCACTGTAGCTGCTCATCAAAATCTCTTTCACTTCCTAAAATGTATCTTCCTCATAGTATCCCATGTCCTTCCTATAAACCACTGGCTTTAAGCTTTCTTGATACATCCTAAATTTTGAAAATCTAAGCTTCTCTTTTAGAAATCATTTGGAGACAAGTAACGTGTTATGGAGATGGAAATAATGTATTTCTGAAACAAACCAATGAAAAGTAGCATCACAGTAGGCAGTCTCTTCCTGAGGCAAACATGTCAGAGAAACATCTTTTATCAACACTTAACCAGCCTTTGGGTAACTCAAATGCAGATTCCAATATCTTTCTCTATTCCTTCTGAGTTCTTTTTTGAGGTATCAGAGATCCCACTCTAGGTCACTGCTTTAGGGTTCCCTCTACTTTTCAGTAATCCTTCAGAAATTGGAAGCTTTGGCTAGCATACGTCAGAATCACAAAGTCTTCATAATAATGACTTTTAATACTTGAGGGTACTTTATTTTTTTTTCAAAATGAAATGACCTTTCTCCACCGTTGAGCTGTGTTCATTCAGATGTATTTCTGGCATATTTAAATATTTCACCTCAATTTGATTGAATTCTAGAATGGCAAAGAACAAGTAAACCTCCAGAATCATTAAATGTCAACAAGAAAAAACTTCAGAGTAGGAAGGAGGAGGGATAATATTTAAATATTAATGTTCTTAGAATCTGGTGCTATTTTTCAGTCTCTTCTTCACTGGGCCATAACTTTGTGTGCCACATGAATGAAGAAATGCATGCTCTCTGCCTGGACATACTAGCCTTCATGTCAAAATTCTGCAGTAGGCAAGTGTTGATATTTTTCTTAATACAGTGTATTTCCCCCGGGAAATGTTTTAATTCAATACCTTGGGAGTAAAGGTTCAAAGTTTATTGCGCTTTCTGTTATAACTTTGTTTTTGTAGGATCTCCTTCCAGTCTAGAGTGAGAGTTCAGTGTTAGATAATATCTGAATACTACATACAAACTTCTCCTGTCTCCATTTCACATGAGCTGGGGAGCAAAGCTAAAAGCAATCTATTTGCTGGGAACCAGTGAAAAACAATGTTTAAGATTAAACAAATTATATAATACTGGATGTTGGAACATCACAGCTGTAGCAGTGGGTTCCATTCTATCTGCAGAGATAGGCCCAAATTTATGCATCACTTCAGCCCTCTACTTCTCTATAGATTTCTACATGCTTTTGACTGGTAATGCTTTATGTTAGACTACAACCATCATTCAGAATGAGCAGTTGTTTCTATCTATTTTTAATATATCAAACTCGTGTATGTTTTTATTCCCCTTGACTGTTAGAAACCTAAGCTATTAATCCGAGGACACTGCTTGCTTCAGTGCGAGGACTGATACAGCTTTTAAAACAATGTTGCTCAGTTTTAGTTGTAAATTTAGTTTGTTCAGCCCATGGTGATTTCCAGGAGGCTTGATAGCTAGGCCCTATTGAGAGAGGAAGCCTCCCTTTAAGCCCTAGAGTGCTTTATGTCCATTGAGTTTCATAAATATTACTTTCAAAAGCATAGATAACATGACAAAGCAAATGTTGCCATCTGACAGGAAGAGGAAGTAGAAAAGTTGGGGGAATTGGAAAGAGAGATGTGGAGACAATAAGACTAGGGAAATTTGATCTCTGGGTTTCTGAGGAGGAACACAGCCTTGAGAAAACAAACCTGAAGAACCGTCAGATTTTCAAGTTGGTGGTAAGCTTCCTCACTGCTTCCAATGTGGCACAGAATGAGACAGTCACAAGGATAGAAATGGGCTTGGATAGACCATGCTGGGAGATTGGACCCAAGTCTTCTTGATCCTCTGTGTGATGTTAAAAGAATCCAGATGTTCTCAAATGTCCATAGATGGCTGTGGGAGATCTTTCATCACAATGAGGAACAAAAGTTGCACTGGAGCAGAAAGACAAAGGGAAGAACACTCAAATGCTAGCTTTTAAAAATGGTGCTGCAGCCAGGCCTCCAAGGTTCAATCGTGCCTTCAGGAAAAATCAGTGTGGAGCTTCATCAGGCCTTGCCTGCATGAAAAGATCAAGCTAGAAGATATGCGAGTTCAGGCTATGCTGCAGTGGCTGCAAGGAGAGTCAGCCGGAGAGTCCCTTGCCTCGGCAAGGGTGCTTTCCACAAGCCGCCTCCACGGTTGGAGAAGAAAGAAGCATAAAGTAGAAGAGAGATGGAAGAAATCTGGAGAGGCTGAGGAGTGTATACCATAATGTTAAGTCAGAGGGAAATGGATTGCTAAAGGCTAGAAGAAAGTGACCTCAAATTGACAAGTTTTCCTTTTTTCTTCTACCAACATCAGACAAGGGGCTTCATAAAGAATTATATGGGAAATTACATTTTTGCTCACTGTACCATACATATAATGCCCACCTCTCTAAAATTGTAGTTTCCATTCATATCAGCTTATATTTATGAATTTCCTAATAGGTGTAATAACAATTATATCTCCCTCTGTGATGCCTGTCATGTCGGTCTGGAGGGAAACCTCTCTGTTTCTGTCTCTTCTCTTTCTCTCTGTCTGTCTCTCTTTCCCCTGTTAGTAATCAAACCCACTCTTTCTGCCTGATATAACTACAGTCATGTGCTGCTTAACCTTAGGATATATTCTGAGAAATGCATTGTTAAGTGATTTTTGTCCTTGTGTGAACACAGCATACTTGCACAAATGTAGATGGCATAGCCTACTACACAGCTAGGCTGCATGGTATAGCCTGTATCTCCTAGGCTACAAACCTCTACAGCACATTACTGTACTAAATACTGTAGAAAATTGTCACACAGTGGTATTTGTGTACCGCAATATAGAAAAAAGATACAGTAAAAATACTGCATTATTATGGCCCACCATTATATATGGGTTCTATCATTGAAAAGTCATTATGTAGCAGTTGATTCTATTTTTAAATCTTTCCATTTCCCTCCATCTCCACTGCCACACACACAAATAATAATTACAAGAGATTTCCAACTGGTCTTAATCTCTCTGCTCCCAATTTTTTTCCAAACCCATTTTCTCCTAATTCATAGCTAACACAATTTGACGTCTCTGTTTCATTCTGCATATATTGCATCTAAAATAACCCCTCAATATCCAGATCCACTCCATTATTCCTTATGTGAAATCTAATAGTTCTTCATTTTCCTGAGGATGAACCCATGCACATTTAATGCAATATCAGCCAGGGTACCAACAGGAAAGATAAAGCACACTTAAATTCAGGTGAATTTTATAAATCGTGGGTGGGATGCAGGGGAAACCATAAAGAATAGGGTGATGGGGATTATACCTTGTCAGTCTGGCTAAACTAGAACCACATTTCCCCCTCTACTTTTTTTTTTTTTTTTTACTGTATGATTCTAGATTTAAGTTGACCATAAGAGAAAATTATTTTGAGATTTGGAAGGCAAGAGTGAGGCAGGAGGCATTACACTCTGCAAGTAGGTATTTTAGAGTAGTAAAGGACAGAGATATGAAAAAGGATCCCGCTTGTTTGCTCTCCCTGCCCCATGTCCAGTTCTTGTGCTGACCAACTCCTGACCCTTCTGACCAACAGTGACCCCAGTGTCACCATAGGTGAAGACTTCTTCACCAGCTCTCTTTCATTGTCCCAGGCCAAGAGCTTAATGTGACTAGCTTCACTGATTCCCTGGCAAGCTCTGACTTGGCCTCCTCTGCCAGCACTACAAAAGGCTTATTTGTGATATTTCTCTGATCCTCAAATTCTCCCCATTGGACCATAATTTTCCCCCAGATTCTCCCACAATAGTGTAAGTCTTATTTCTGTAATAATTCTTTATTCCACAATACTATAGAAATTCTGCTTCCCTGATTTACAGATAGTGTAGTAGTTCAGGACTATTGTTATCTCTAAGTTGAAAGGAGAAAGGAGAGAAACATGTAGAGAAAGTCTCCCTGAGACAATGTGGGACCTTGAGTGTGGAACAAAGCTACTTCAAAGTATCACCATAGGAAGGACAGTTGGGAGGAAAATACCCTGATTTTATTCTCTTCCCCTTCTCCCAGTTTACTGCTTGGGCTTCTCATTGACAAAACACAACCAGAACACACCACTGACATAACCCACATATGTCAGCCTCTGGCAGAGAGCAGGGCATGTGGAATCTGGAAGATATCCAGCACACAGAGCTCGCATGACACATCAGACCTTCCTATCATCGCTCACCATCATCTTCTCACACTCTAGATGCTACAGCCACTTTCTTTTACATCCTAGAATCTTCCATGTTTTTACTTTCTTGGGGACATTAGCACATAGCATTCTCTCTGCATGTACTATTCTTTCCTTTCCTCTTCTCCCTCATTTAAATAATTCTCAGTTACCATTCAGGTACCAGTTGAACATCGCTTTGGTATAGAGCCATCTCTAGATATCTTGGCTAACATATATGTCTTTTATGTGGACTTCTGTAACACTCTGAACTCTCCCTATAATATCTTATATCACACTTTATTTTATTAATGATAATGTCTTTCTCAACAAAACATAAACTGTCTTATCATGTATATGTTGTTGTAAATAGACCATGTATGCAGTGTTTACTGTTATAACCCAAAATATAGCATCATGCCAGACACGTAGTAGGAACTCAATATTTGTTAAACAAGAAAGTAAAAAAAAAAATTCTACTACTAAGCAGCTGAAGAAAATATTACCCAGAATTGTTGTAATTGTAGAGTTCATGCCTAAATCTCAAAAGGGAGCCCACTGGCAGCATATGGTACCCATGGCCTCTCTACATAATGGAATTGCAGGGTGTGCAGGGAGCCTGTGATCCTGAGAATATTGCCTTTCTCTAAGAGGGAAATAAAAATGAAACAAACAGTGACCACTGTATCCTTAACAGCCAAGGTTCATATTACACTGGAACTCTCCACCTCCAACTAGGACAAATTTAGTCTACTAGATGGACTCCTCTGCAGAAAGCAACTATAAAACTTGGACATATATTTAAAAAGCAGTTATCTGAAGGTACGGGGAGAATGAACAGAACACATCATATCTGATAGGAAGTACACACTTTCATGGAGTCAGGGAAAGGATATATTCCACAAGTTTGTTCCCATCTTTTCTGGCTTTTAGCCTGAGGCTAAGTGTATTCCACATGCTGCACACAGTGGGGACAGGGGCTCACATGGGAAAATGTGCAGTCTTTCTGGTCTGGAGAACCAAAAAGTAAAGCCAGACAATGGCAAATATTGAAGAAGTGTGGAATGGTAAAAAACAGAGAAATGATCCTCAATCTGTTCTGCCCATAACTCCAACTGACCCTGAATACACTCAAAGCAGAGCAGACTCAATGCAGCTCGATCAAAGACAAAAGATCTAAATCAAGATCAGAGCTGATGCCTAAGCAACAGACTTTATAGTTCAAATCTAAGCAAGACAATTACCTGCTGAAAAAAGAAACAAACTTCATTCCAGAAAAATAACAAAATCCAGAATCTCTGCAACTTAACTTTTATAATGCATTGAATACAGTTCAAAACTGTCCAACATTTTAAAAAAGAAAATAGAATGTATTTTTGAGAAGTAAATCAATAAAATTTGACCCTATATAAACAAGATGCTGAAACTAACATACAAGACTTTAAAACGACTTTTATAATTATCATCAGTTAACTAAAACTCAGTATTTTCTCAATGAATGGAAGTATCAGTAAAGAAATAGGAAACTATTCAAGATAAAGAAAAGGAGGATAAAAGATTGGGGTTAAGGAGATAGACTAGGAAACTGATTAGATGATATCCAATGGTCTAATATGCATGTAATTGAAATACAAGAATGAGGAGAGAGAGAATGAGGCAGAAAAATTTATTTGAAATATAATAGTTGAGAATTTCTCAATTTGATAAACTAAAGATACTATCTGAATCCTAGGTATTAAGGATATTTTCTGTTAAGAATAAGGCAAATCAAAGACATTTTCAGATAAAAGAAAACTAAGATGAGTTATTGCCAGTACATTTGCACTAACAAAAAAGGCTACAGGAAATTCTTCAAGTTGTAGGGAAATTATATCAGGTAGAAACATGGCTACTCTGTAAAGAATAAAAGGAAAGCACTTAATTCTGCCAGTAACTAGGATGAGCAAGGAAATAGATTCCTCTAGTGTCTCCAGAAAGGGATTCAGCTATGCCAATAGCTTGATTTTAGCTCCGTAAGATCCATGTCAGATTTCTGACCTAGAAAACCGTGAGATAATAAATGGTTATTGTTTTAAGCTGCTAGTTTGTGGGAATTTGTTATGGCAGCAATAGAAAACTAATAGAGGAGTGCTTGGGTAAATATTAACCTTGCTCACGTTTTGAATGGAAAATTCTGAGGTGAAATCTACACTGCTTTTCAAAGGTTGCACAACAGAGCCTTAGTCTCCCCACAACTGTAACCAGTTCAATGATACAACTTGGAATAGACTTTCCCTACTGCCTTGATTTATTCATCTCAGGCCCACAACTTTGAGTCTCTAGAATCACATTCCAAAGCAAGCTATCTGCAAGTCCACCCTTTGTCTCAAGTTCTATTACTAGGTGTGCTCAGGCTAAGACAGTTGTCCTAGAAGTGGCCTTTGCCAGGAGATCTTTAGGCTGGGAGTGTCCCCAAGTTAGGATCCTTGATGATTCTGGATGACTTACAGGTCAGTTGGCAGTCAGGACCCCAGGGCCTTTGGTAGGGGGAGGTGGTAATAACTGCTGACTGTCGTAACACTCTAACCCATGGTGGACTGGGACAGGTTGTAGGTGAAAGAGAAGCATTGGCTTATGATGTAGGGATAGCCCTTGAAAGGTCTGTGGGTCAATGGTAATTAAGAGCTCTGTAGAATTAGCTGCCTTTAGTTAACTGCTTTTAGAGTCTTGAGAAAAAAAAATAAAGGCTCAGGCCACACAACTCAATTGAAAGCACACTAGGAAAGTCAGAAAGTCTTCATGGCTACATTTAAGGCCCTCTTAGGCTCAAGCTTCAACAGTACAGGTAGCACACTTACAAGGAGATGAAATATATTCAGCAAGACTCCTGCACCAAAAGATGAAATATATTCACCAAGACTCCTGCATCACTTTCTCCTAGTAGAGAAAGTGATACCTAGGAAAAGTACCTTGATACCTAGGAAAAGTGCACTTGCCTGAAGGAAACTGAGACATATGAACCTCAAGTTCATAGTAGCAAATACCCGCTTCTTGCTTAGGAGAAACATTCCCTTGCCTGGGCATGCTGCAAAGACCTCACCTGAGGCAGGTGCCTTATGAGATGATGTCTTTTCCATCTCCACTTGCAAAATGCTAGCTCCAACTTGAGATATCTCTTTTGTAGGACATTTTTGAAAATTGCAAGAAGCCATAAGCACATCAACATTCTGAATTTGTATGAAGCTAAGAACATATATCTTTCTTTGAAAAAGAGTTTTGTTTCATAAAGAGAAGAGTGCAGTGAGAAGTAGAGAAGAAAGAAATATAAAAGATGTAGGTGCCAACATCATTTAAAATCAGTGTATAACCTACGATTGTTATGTCTATAAACACTACTGTTTAGTGTTTACAGGGATTTTTTAGGCAGGAAATGCTATTTGATTTTTGTAAGCACTCTCAATGAATAACAATATTTAATCCAAGACTTAAGGCAAATAGGAAAAAAAAAAATACCACGTAGTCAGTTTTGGTTTGTTTATATTGCTAAAGCAGGTAAGAGAAAGAAATCATTTGTTTTAATTGAGAGAAGATATTAGTTTAACAGATACTGTAGTCCAAATGTCTGTGGTTTCTCTGGCCTCTAGGTACTTTAAATAAAGGGCCTAAGGCCATTTTTCCCGAGATAAATACATTTTTCGCTACCAAATACCATGAAATTGTGGGGTACCGGCACAAAGTTAGTGCTTTCTATATAAATGAAGAGATGTGCCTCTGCTCAGACTTGGCCCCTAAGTCAATTGAATGACTCTAACAAGTAAACCTTGGTAATTGCCTTGTCAACAACAATAACAAGCCAATGTTTATGAATGCAACATGGCAAGATATAAATAAATAATTAAGTGATATGCCCATTTGTAAGCAATGCGATAGAATGAAGTTAACACTGGCTGTGGGTACAGAGAAAATGAGGTTCAAAGGTTCAAATTCTATTCTTCATTTACAAGTTGAAAGGACTTTGGTAAGCTAGCTCTCTAAACTCAAGCCATCTATTCCAACACACTGATACAAATGCACATATCAGAGGGTTAAACTATCCAGCAAATATAAATAAAACAAACATATGATGGAGAAATATAATTAAAAATAAAATCAGCCAGGCTTGGTGGCTCATGACTGTAATCCTAGCACTTTGGGAGGCCAAGGCAGGCAGACCACCTGAGGTCAGGAATTCAAGATCAGCCTGGCCAACATGGTGAAATCCCATCTCTACTAAAAATACAAAAAATTAGCCAGGCACAGTGGCACATGCCTGTAGTCCCAGCTACTCAGGAGGCTGAGGCAAAAGAATTGCTTGAACCTGGGAGGCAGAGGTTGCGGTGACCCAAGATTGCACCACTGCACCTCAGCATGGGCAACAGAGCGAGACTTTGACTCAAAAAAACAAAATAAGTTTAATAAATATTCTGCCCACCCAGATAATCTTTCCATTAAGGTAAAATAGAAACAAAAAGTTTATTATTGAATACGTATTAAGCCAGAATGTGATGTACATCACAGGCAACCACTAAGAGACAGAAAAGGAAAAAAAAAAAAAAAAAACCTCATACTTTTATCTAGCCAAGCAGATACAGCCCACATGTTCTCAAGATAAACAGTATCTAGTCCCCATTTGAGAGAATTTCCTACCACCATTTCTCACACATAGTTCATCCTAAATTCACCTGGTAATTGGGGTGGCCATCTGTGTTTGCTAATTAGTTTTATCCAAAGGAAAAATAATCTTCTCATATTTTTGTGACATGAGGTAGTTTTCAACTTGGAGCAATGGGCCACCAAACCTAGGCGCCTACTTTTTAACAGAAACTGGTAAATAGGGATGCGATGTGCTTGGATCATTACTTTCCAATGAGATGGGTTCTAGGTCCTTAAGACAGATATTTCTGGGTCTCACAGCGGTCAAGAGGCTTGTTTAGCTGTTAAAAAGATTCATATACACTTCAAAGAGACAGAGAAAGAACTTAAAATTACAAATATTCTAAATTAAATGCTCTAAGGAGAGTGTCTTTCCTTATTTTCAACAGGGAAAATTAAGCCTCTAACATTTAATTTGTTTATTTGTCCTTATATTTAGCATAATGTCTACCACATAGTAGATACTCAAAAACTGGTAAATTTTATTATCTCTTTATGCAGAATTTTAACTATATTTACATATGAAGTAAGCATGTTTTTCATTTCCTGCCAAATTTAAATTGGTACATGAAATCTCTTAAAATTTCTTCTGTTGTACCAAGTAGAACTAAAACAAACAAAAAACAAGAAATGTATAGGCCCCAAATAATACGATTCATACATGCAGTAAAAAGTTACTCCAGATTAATACCCAGATTAATTACTCCAGAAACACTGCAGCAGGAATTTAACTACAGGTAACTATAATTTTAAAGAACCAAAACATTGGTCTACAGAGGTTGAAGAAAATGAGGTAATTCCACTTTAGGAAATTAAATAGAGCATATTTCTCTTTGCAATTTGCAGTGCTCTTGAAGCTTCTTAGGTAGACCACATCAACATTAGCTAACACCAGAAGTAAAGCCCCTGCAGGTTCTAGGACTTTACTTCCTCTCTAGAAGGACGTGCCTCACAGTGGACTTTAATCAGGTCATGGCACAGGGCAGGGATCTCACATACCACTGTCCCATGATCTTATGTTTTAGTGGCTAACCCATTTTTGTCCAGCCTCAAAGCTTCTGAGGGAGAAAAGAAAACAACAACAACTGTTGAGGTAAAAGTAATTTCCAGGTTTTGGTAGGGGTATAGACAGTATAAGGTTATATTTGAATATAGCTCCTCATTGATATCTGGAGAAAGAGAATACAGCATTCTGAGTTGTCACTAGCATTTGGAGGACAATTGCTGAGCACGATGGGGAGCTCAACAAGCACATCCTCTCAGTCTGACAATTTGCTGGAGGCATGAAAAATGTCAACTCAAATGAGGTTGCAGTCTACAAATTCCTTAGAATGACAGGTAAAGACAGGCACATTGTAGAAAATAATATTGTTTTATCATCTATAGTTCACAAATACCTTAATAAATTATAGAATCAAAGAGAAAAACCACAGCCTTGAAATACATGAAAAAAATATGAACAGAATTACAGGGAGGAGTTGACAAATTGACAATCATAGCAAAAGTGATTGATACACTTTGAGTAATACTAGATTTTTAGAAAAAAATAGAGATCTGAAAGATTGAACCATCACAGTTACAAAGCATGATCTAACGCTCACACAAAATTCTTCATCTATGGGGAGGATGGAAAAGATAATAACAGTTAGAGAATACACATTTTCCCTAAACACATGTGAATTATGTATAAAATCTACCCACTACAAGCCCTCAAAGTAGGACTAAAACAAAATATCATGGGACAATATTCTAAAACCATGTTCTTTGACCACAATGCGACAAAATATGAAATAAATAACATAAAAATACGAACCCCCAAAATATTTGATTTTTTTAAAGATTATACTTCTATACAATTCATAGATCAAAGAAGAAATCAAGATGGAAATAAAGCGGACCTCTGCCATGATTGGCTAAGGACAGAAAGAAACAAGATACAAATAAACAAAATACGAAATAAACAAAGGGAACCTGGCTGGAGATAAAACAGATTCAAAGAGAGTAAAGATATTATAGTCTACTGTAATCTAGATGATGACCAAGATTAAATGGATAAATTATTTGAAAATTATTAAAAGTCAACACAAGTACAAAAAGAAATAGAAAACTTAAAAATTTAAAAGACATTGAAATAATAATTGCAACCCTTCCTTCCCAAAAGAGTTTGCAGTTGACTATTCACAAATATTCAATATCAATATCAGGTTTTCCAATTAAAGCTAAACATATACTGCTTTTCTTAGCCTCAAAAGAAAAGTTAAGCAGGGAGGCTCCAAACACATTTTGTTACAAATATATTTCAATGATAATTGCTTCTAACTTAACACTTTAATGATAATTTTCTACTTGGAGTTAGATTTTATCCACAACCTTAAGTATCTCCGTAAGAAGCTGTGGGCAGACCAGGGTAAGTCTCCTTGGTCTCAGAGATTTCATTGCTTCAGGTGAATCCCAAGAGTCTGTGAAAAATTAAATTTCACACTGCAGTGATAAAGAACCAAATATAAAAAAACTGAATTAGATTTAGCTGACACACATAATTTAAGAACCAACATAATACCCGTTCTATTGATTGAATAGGCTTTGTTGATTGATTGGCTGAGCATCTCAGCCCCTACTCAAGACAGTGCTCTCTTGGGTGGGTGGTGGCGGGGGATACTTCATGCCTTGAACAGCTGACTTACAAATGGACTTTGGAATAAAGGACATCCTACTCATTTTGATCATTGAAGCCTCACATGTCCTCAGCCCTCTGTTCCCTATATTTTTATAACTATGTTATTTTAATAATTTGTAACTATTAAGAAGGAACTTAAATTATCTTACTAGATGTGGATATGACTAAATCAATTGACAACAAAATATTATTAAAAAGTATGCCTCTTCTAAGTGATTCATTAGAGCAGTATTCTCAAAGTACAGTTCCAGGCCAGGAGCATCAGCATCACCTGGGAACTTATAAGAAACACAAATTCCGGGGCTATACCGAAGACCTACCCAATCCAGAACTCCGGGGGGTAGGGTCCAGCAATCTGGTTTTAAAAAGGCTTTCAGGTGATTCTGATGCACACTTATGTTTGAGAACAACTGGCCTAAATAAGGTCTTTACGCAAAGCAGCTACTACAATTTATTAAGGTATTTGTGAACTATAGAGGGTAAAACAATATTATTTTCCACAATGTGCCTGTCTTTACCTGTCATTCTAAGGAATTTGTAGACTGCAACCTCATTTGAGTTGACATTCTTCATGCCTCCAGCAAATTGTCAGACTGAGAGGATGTGCTTGTTGAGCTCCCCCATCGTGCTCAGCAATTGTTCTCCAAATGCTAATGACTTGACAACTCAGGATGTCCTGCCCTCCCTCTCCAGATATTAAAATGCCAATGCCCAGGCCCTGCTGCCAGCAATTCTGATTTAATATATCTGGTATAAGGTCTTGATGTTAACACACACACACAAACACACACACACAAACACACACACACACGCATGCACCCACACACATACACACCTCTTTCTAGTATACAGGCCAGGTTGAATACCACCATTCTTTAAAACTATTGCTATTTAAAGGCTAAATATGCAAATGAATTTTCCATAGGCGGTCTGTGAGAGGAAAAGTTCTGGTGCCCAGTGCCCATGCTGGTCTTCCGCCCCCTGCCCCACCTCCTGTTCACTTTCCGAGACTGATGAGATAGAGACTAAAATGGAGGAGTGAACACAATTAGGAACATCGTGCTCCACACCCCTACGTCTCACTTTTTAAACTTTCACAAATGAGTCTACCCTCCAGGGAAAGCATTCAAACTGAGTCATTACTGAGAGCCAGAAAGGTGACCCACTTTTTCTCACATCCCAGAGCTACCTTCACTTTCCTGAGCATCTATTTCTTTCTCAGAATGAGGCTCTGATTTTGTTGGCATAGGGGCTGATATAGACTGGGGAATCGTGTAAGGAATAATGTCTCACCAGAAGAGTTTAAACTGATAATTGTGCTTGCTGTGCCATGTTCCTGCCATTAAGAGAAGCCTACACTTAGGATAACCTCCTAGAAGCCTTCTGCACTTGAAAGGAGAGTGCCCCATGTTGCCAAATGACACCTCCTTCTTCACTTCCAAGTGCTCTGAAATCTCCACAGGAAAGGACATTCTCAACATAGAAATCTGTCTTTGCCACTTCCTCTCTCTCCAATATACATATTTGCCAACTGAGGTGGCAATATCTGCACTGTGGGATTACACAGTGCCGAGTGAATATTCACAGTCATAGGCATGTTCAGAAATCATCTGGAAACACATTTCGTTAAAGCTTTTGTTCTGCTTAATCATAGACTCTGGATCCAGTTCTATTTCCCAGGGAAGGAACCAAATCCATGCCCCACTTCCCATCACTTCTGGATCCTCTATCGCTGTCTTCTGCCCACCACCATCACCTGTGTGTATTAACCTTTGAAAACTCATTGCTTTGAAAAAGTGATATTAAAGCTTAATGTAAAAAGTATATGTGGCTTCATATACATGGTGCAGGGGAAAAACAAGTAAAGCACTTTACATACTAGAAAACAAATTTATTTTTGGTATAACTTTCTGAATTGTGCCCCCCACAAAAAAATATGTGTAGTTCAAACCCTAAGTGACTCAAAATATTACTGGAAATAGTGTTTAATGAGGTAATTAAGGTTATATAACGTCAATGGAGTGGGTTCTAATCCAATCTGACTGATGTCTTCTAAGAAGAAGAGAATAAGACACAGATACACATAGAGGGAGATTATGTGAAAACGTGGGGAGGATAGGGTGGCCATCTGCACGCCAAGGAGAGAGCTCTCAGAAGAACCAGTATCTTGGTTTTTGACTTCTGGCCTCCAGAAGTGACACTAAATTTCTGTTGCTTAAGCCGCCCAATCTGTGATACTTTATTCTAGCAAACAAATGCACTTGCCTTTCCGTGACCCACCTTTTCTCACATCCCAGAGCCACCTTGCTTTCCTGAGCATCCATTTCTTTCTCACAATGTGGCTCTGATTTGGTCAGCAGACAAAACGGATTTTTTTAAATGTAATTTTGTCTCTCATCTAAAGAGAAATATTTCCCTCTCTTCTCACAGGTTTGTTCTCACTAGGATGAGCAAGAAGAGAAATGGGAAACTAAATAAATTTGAATTAAACAAGAAAAAGGAGAAAGATTATTTTTTAAAAAAAGTTATAGAATGAAGTAAAAAGGATGGAGGCAGATAGTCATAAGAGAAAAGAAAAGCAAAGGGCTGGGCGCGGGTGCCTCACGCCTATAATTCCAGCACTTTGGGAGGCTGAGGCGGGTGGATCATGAAGTCAAGAGATTGAGACCATCCTGGTCAACATGGTGAAACCCCGTCTCTACTAAAAATACAAAAATTAGCTGGGCATGGTGGCGCGAGCCTGTAGTCCCAGCTACTCAGGAGGCTGAGGCAGAATTGCTTGAACCCAGGAGACAGAGGTTGCGGTGAGCAGAGATCGCGCCACTGCACTCCAGCCTGGGTAACAAGAGCGAAGCTCCGTCTCAAAAAAAAAAAAAAAAAAAAAGGAAAAGCAAAGGTTCAACAGATGGTTTAATAAGTAAGAAGCACAAGAATCAAATGACTCAAGATTATGTAAAGGATCCCAGCATGGATGTAAGATGAATATTAATTTAAATCAATTATTAGGCTCAATGTGCTGAGCACATTCATTGAAACCAGGTCAAAACCAATTAAAATTAAATTAACAATTTTTAAAGCATCTGAAATGCTGAAGGCACTTTCAATGTTACATTAGAGAGGAATCTTTTCACAAAGAAAGAGGGCATTCTGAATGAAGATACACTAGAATACTATTCAGCCACGAAAAAAATAATGAAATCCTGTCATTCACAGCAACGTGGATAAGCCTAGAGGATATTATGTTAAGCAAAATAAGTCAGGCACAAAAAGATAAATGTCACAAGTTCTCACTCATCTGAAGGAGCTAAAAAAATTTAACCTTATAGAAGTAAAGAGGAAAATTATGGTATTAGATGCTGGGAAGTGTTGTGGGGGAGGGAAAAATAGGAGAGGTTGATTAATAGATATAAAATTATAGCTGGGTAGGAACAATAAGTTCTAGTGCTCTATAGCACTGTATGGTGACTATAACAATTCCTTGTATATTTTCAAACAGCTAGAAGATTTTCAATGTTCTCAACACAAAGAAAGGATAAATGTTTGAAGTGGTGAATATCTTAATTACCCTGATTTGATCATTATGCACTTTATGTATATACATATCAGTATATCACCCTGTATCCCATAAATATGTGCAATTATTACACATCAACTAAAAATAAAAGTCCTAGAGAAACATTATGGAAAACCAAATTGAGAAGCCTTCTATAAATAACTGGCTGATTTTATTGGTTTCATAAGGTAAAGATACATTTTAATAAAGGACAAAGTCAACCACAACAATTTTTTTTAAAAGGAGAGTGAAAGAAGGCTCTGAGGGTACTTCTTCCTCCACAACCACTCCTGACAAGTGTACGTCACTTCCATCTGTTCCCATTATAGCTTCTAGAATTTTCTCACTATCAAACTTTTGGAAGAAAGGCAGGGCCAGATAGTGGCAAGTAGGGGGAGTAAGAGAGATTAGGCGGCCCAATATAAATGAAGAACTATCAAATTGAGATTTCTAGCTCTTCCTCATCTTCAGATGAAGCATTTCCCAAGAATATGACTTCCGAACATACAGCAAAGTATCATTCATATTTCTTATATCTAGATCTTTTGGCTTTTAAATTGATGGAAAGTAAAAATATTTTTTTCAAAACCAAGAAGCTGCCTGTTGTACAGATTAGCATATTTTCTAACAGGATATCACTAGCAGTATTGCCAGACAGTGTTGCTGTCATAATCAGAACTTAATTTGCTGAGAACAGTATCTCCACAGGAATGACTTTTAGCCATTCACACATGATCTCTTTTTGAATATTCAATATCCAGAAAGATTTACATGTCATTGTTCTTTTCCCCAGCTTTGACAAAAAGAAAACTTGATAAATTACAATGGAAATAAACAAAATTTTTCTTTCCTTCCTTTTTCTCCTGAATTTATTTTTTTTTATTTTTTCCAATTAAATTTGTTGTCTATTAAACAGAAACTGACTTCAGATCTTTCATTAATATGATTCAGAGACTCTCATTTCAATGGTTTAACTGGACCGCTAGCCTGACACCAATCACTGACCTCTTTGTCTTTTATGAAGATACTGTCCATAGGGCTCAAGCCCTTAGGTGAGCTAGTAGACATTGGAGAAGCTGTTATGAGATCAATAGGGCAAATACTTCCAGGAAATATAGGAATGCCTACATTTCACTCAACAGAAGCATAAAATCACAGAAAGCTTAAACTGTTGTGATTTTTCTTTGTGCTTTTCAAGAGGCAGAGGGACAGAACTAAGCAGTATATTGCAACTTGACTTTGCCACGGAACTGAAAGAAAAATAAAAAATATGTGTTGAACCACTAGTATTGAAGAGATAATGTCAATAGAGTAAAATATTTCCCCTGGCCAGAGGCTTCCTTATCCTATATAAATCTTAGGTAGTATCAAAGTAAGCAGAGATTTATATAATCATCAATATAAATGTCATCAATATAAGTTTTCAATATAAATGTCTAAAACTCAGTTTTACAGCAACTCTAGCCAGCTGAGGTCGAGAAACCAACTTATGCAACTATTCAAGCAGAACAGGCTATCAGCACTAAAGAATAGAGTTAATCATAGAAAATAATATCTATATAAGACTCAATGAGGTCTTAAATCAGGTCAGCTGGCTCTCTTAAGACAATGTAATTTGTGACTCATCCCTGGAAAACTTCTTAGAAGCAATCAGGTTGTGAGAGGGCACTTGGAAGGGCCATGGCAAGGTAGCCTAATAGATAATATCAGAAAGATGGGAAACAATGGGCACAAATGTCATATATATTTAAATTGAGCAAAAATTACCAATTTTTGTCTGGTTATCTATATAATGACATAAACCCACAAACACTGTATATATTCAACTATAAAAGGAATAAACAAGATTGAAAACCAGAATTAATCTCTGAGATTCAATCTACTAATGTTAAAAGCAACAAGAATAATATATTTTATCTATACATAACTTTCCTTTCCTTACTACTGTGACTTTATTTTCCTGATAGCCCTATGAGATGGGTAAAGAAAGGTAAAATTATCCCCCCACTCTATACATGGACAAACCAAGGTCTCAAAATCTTAATTGATTTACTTAAATTAGCAATAAAAATAGGTTGAAAACTCAATACAACAGATTCTTCATTTCACAGGAGACATTAGAAAATTTAATGTGATTCTTATAAAATAAATCTAATTACAGCCACAAGACACCAATGTGGGATTTCCTTGACAGATTTGGGAACAGGTCATATTTGTCTATTCATCAGTCTGAACCTATCCTCTGTGTGTTTTTGCCTTTAGAAAACATAAAAATACTAATGGGCAAATATATCTAATCTACTATCATTAGAAGCTTATTTAGGAAGTTTAGAACTTAAAAGTCATAGTACATATAATGGACCACAAAAAATATTGACATATAAAATTTTAAAAGATAGGATATATATGGTATAAAGTCAAATATAATCAAGAATAGAAATAAATTTATTTAACAAAATAAAGAGAATATAGAAGACTCCTATAGTAAGCATCATACTTAGTGGTAAATATGAAAATGAAAAGAAATTCTCTTTAAAACCGGGGTGGGGGGGGACAGAATGCCTGCTACTACTTTTATTTTTCAATATTGTGCTTAATATCAAAACAATTTTTCAGAGAAAAGACAAATTAATCAGGGATTAATATCAGAAAGGAAAAGTAAAAAACTATCTTTTTTGAAGTAATGGGCTATACAATGAAAAATAAGAAAAAAAACAATTTAGTGCTAGTTAAAATTTCTTTAAAGAACTGGATATAGATGTTAATTCCAAAATCAATAGCTTTCCTATAACTCATTAATATCCAATTGTAAAATATAATATTTTAAGTTTCCATTTTTAAAAACATTTATTTTTATTTTGAACTAATTACAGATTCACAGGAAGTTGCAAAGATAGCACAGACAGTTCCCATGTACTCCACCTGTCATGTCCCAATGATTACTTCTTACAGAATGACAGTGCAATATCAAAGCAAGAAAACTGATAATGGTATAATGTGTGTGTGTATATTTTTAGATCATGTTATCATGTATGTAGGTTCATATAACCACCATCACAATCAAGATACAGAGCTAAAAGTTCTTCCATAGGCTTCCCTGAGGAGATGTAGGACACACAGATTCCCTTCTTCCCCACCATCCCTAATACCTACCAATAATTAATTTGTTCTCCATCTCTATCATTTTGTGACATTAAGAATGTTAACAAATTGAGTCATACAGCAATACAGCCTGTGACCATATAAGAATGGCTTTTTTTTTCTCAGCCTAATGCCCTTGAAAAAAACTGGACATTTTGAATATTATAATGTGGCAATCCTAGAAATCTCACACATCCCCCTTCTCAGAGGCTGTTTTTGTAGTTTATTGTAGGCATTAGCTATTTGTTTAATGACTTTTCTAAACTATTTTTTGTGAAGTCTGTATTCTTTGTAATATGTGGTGTCTGAAGTCTCTGTTTCTTTAGTTTGGCTTCAGCTATTGTTTTGACAGATTTTCTTGAATGCCAGAAGTCAGCTGAGAGGAAAGAAAAGAAAAGTAGAAGGTGGAGGGAAGGTGGGAGAGAAGGAAACGAAGAAAAAAAGGAATAAAAAAGAAAAAGAAGGTTCTCCCAGTTTTTGCAGATTTGCTCTGTACTGGTTCCCTCCTTCAATAGTTAGGCTATTTACAACCCTACCTTAGCCTTTGATTCCTGCTTGCACTGAACCTAGGGATGAGTCAGAGGTGAAAGGTTTGGGTCTTCTCAAGTCTTTTCTGACCATACCTTCTGCCCTGGACATGCATATGGCTTTTTCCAGCCTTTCACTTTGGTTTTGGCATGTGATTTATTTTGACCAACTGGTTATTAATAGACACAAGCCAAGCAAAAGCATGAAATGTGCCTGAGCAGTAAGAAGTGCTCCCTCTTGTGCCTCTGTCATTGTCATGGGAAGAACATGCCTCCTCCCCACTGGTCCAGAGAGGATAAAGACACGGATTTACTTCTACTATGAGCCAACAAGATCCATCCGTTTATGTGTATTTTGCTTTTCAGAACCCAGTTACCAATGAATAATATAGTAAGATGGGGGAAGGGATAGTCCTGCCTAAGAATGGATAGACAGCTTAAAAAATAAGTCACACACACACACACAATGGAAATGTTAGTTTACTGTGATAAGTACAAATTATTTATTCTCAAAAATTCATACTAGGAAATAGCAGATAGGGGAATTTGGTGAGCACATTTTTCAAGTCTACTTAATTCCTCATGGATGATCCCTTGTCTTTTGCCTGTCTATGCCAGGTTTCTTATGTCCCCAACCACATAACTCTGAACGTTGTACATAACTACCTTGCATAGTTGGAAAGACTGACATTAGCAAGTCACATACGAGAATGTAACAGTTAGTTTTCAGACATATTTTCTATCAACCCCACCAATGCCATCTTGCAAAACTTCTGTAAGTTTGTGACAACTGAGCTTTGCACATATATAATCACAATGTAACTTTGTAAGACATTTCTGGTCTGTAAGAAAAGAGTACAGCAGGCCTTACCTGGATCTACCACAGGAGACTTACCTGGTGTTTACAGCCAAACACCAATCTCTCAAATGAATAAATAAATGAACATATTTGCCCATTCTTCACATGTACACACTTTCCCCTAGTAATGAATAGTAGCTCTAGTGTAGGTTTTTTAATTTTTTATTTCAATAGTTTTGGGGATACAAGAGGTTTTGTTACATGGATGAATTATATAGTGTTGAATTCTGAGATTTTATTGTACTCATCACCCAAGTAGTGTACATTGTACCTATCACCCAAGTAGTGTACATTGTACCTAATGTATAGTTTTTTTTATCCCTATCCCCCCTCACACTCCCCCTCTGAGTCTCTAAAATCTGTTATATCAGTCTGTATGCCTTTATGTACTCGTAGCTTAGCTCCTATTTATAAGTGAGAACACATTGTTTTTGGTTTTCCAATCCTATGTTACTTGACATAGGATAATTAGATTAGAGATTATTCTATGTGAAGAGATTATTCTATGGGCACTTAGCTTGCTTCCACATCTTTACAATTATGAATTGTGCTGCTATAAACATATGTGTGCAAGTGTCTTTTTCATATAATGACTTTTTTTCCTTTGAGTGGATACCCAATAGTGGGATTGCTGGATCTAATCGTAGATCTACTTTTAGCTCTTTAAGGAATCTCTATACTGTTTTATATAGAGGGTGTATTCATTTACATTCCCACCAGCAGTGTATAAGTGTTCCCTTTCCCCACACCCATGCCAACATTTACTGCTTTTTGACTTTTTAATAATGGCCATTCTTAAAGGGGTAAAGTGATATCTCCTTGTGGTATTGCATTTCCCTGCTAGGCACGGTGGGCTCACACCTGTAGTCCCAGCACTTTGGGAGGCCAAGATGGGAGGATTACTTGAGGTCAGGAGTTTGAGACCAGCCTGGTCAACATCGTGAAACCCCATCTTTACTAAAAATACAAAAATTATCCAGGTGTGATAGCATGTGCCTGTAGTAATCCCAGCTACTTGGGAGACTGAGGCAGGAGAATCGCTTGAACTTGGGAGGCAGAGGTTGCAGTGAGCCGAGATCATGCTACTACACTCCAGTCTGGGCAACAGAGGGAGACTCTGTCTCAAAAAAAAAAAAAATGCATTTCCCTGATGATTAGTGAGGTTGAGCATTTTTTATATGTTGGCCGTTTGTATATCTTCTTTGAGAAATGTCTGTTCATGTCCTTTGCCCACTTTTTCATGGGATTTTTGTTTTGTTTTGTGTTGTGTTGTTTTGTTTTCTTGGTGATTTGTTTGAGTCCCCTGTAGATTCTGGATACTAGTCCTTTGTTGGATGTGTAGTTTGCAAATACTTTCTCCCATTCTGTGGGTTGTCTGTTTACCCTGTTGATTACATATTTTGCTGTGCAGAAGCCTTTTTGTTTAATTGGGTCTCATTTATTTATTTGTATTTTTGTTGCATTTGCTTTCGGATCTTAGTCATGAATTCTTTGCCTGAGCTGATGTCTAGAACAATTTTTACAATGTCGTCTTCTAGAATTTTCATGGTTTCAGGTCTTAGATTTAAGTCTTTAATCCATCTTGAATTGATTTTTGTATGTAGTGAGAGATTGGGATACAATTTCATTCTTCTACATGTGGCTTACTAGTTTTCCCAGCATTGTTTATTAAATAGGGCACCCATTCTCCAATTTATATTTTTGTATGCTTTGTTGACGATCAGTTGGCTGTACATCTTTGGCTTTATTTCTGGATTCCCTATTATGTTCCATTGGTCTACATACCTACTTTTATGCCAGTATGATGCTGTTTTGGCAACTATAGCCTCATAGTATAATTTGAAATCTGTTAATGTGATGCCTCCAGATTTGTTCATTTAGCTTAGGTTGGGTTGACTGTTTGGACTCTTTTTTGATTCCATATAGATTTTAGGATTGTTTTTTCTAATGCTATGAGAAAATGATGTTGATATTTTGATGGGAATGGAATCAAATCTGTATGTTGCTTTGGGCAATATGTTCCTTTCCCAATATTCTTCTAATGCATAAGCATGATATATATGTTCCAATGCATGATATATGTTTTCATTTGTTTGTGATATCTCTGATTACTTTCAGCAGTGTCTTGAAGACAGTAGATATTTCTATTGTGATTTTTTTAATTCATTCTGCCATTCTGTATCTTTTAAGTGACACATTTAGGCTGTTTACATTCAATGTTAATATTGGGATATGAGGTACTGTTCTCTTCATCACATTTATTGTTACATAGGGTTTTTTTTCCCATTGTGTTATTGTTTTATAGGACCTGTGAGTCCTATAAAAGAGTTTATAATGTGAATCCGTACACCCTATTTTGTCCTTCCAAGTGGGAGAGGTATGCTAGCAATGCCTTTAATCTGCCATCTTTCCTCCTGCAGGTCTTACACAATTATTGTATCAAAAATAAGTATCGTTGTGTACTAAATCACATGTACATACAAAGACATGGTCTATAATTTATCTCTATACCCAGTAGGTATGAACATCAATGGCACTATTCTAATGACTTATTTGTAATGTTCATCTTTTTTCCTGACACATTCATTGATTGTATGTGCACATTCTTCAAATGTAATTTTATTTCTGTGCTTGAGGAGAATGTGAAAGCAACTGAAGAATGATTCAAAGACTCTTCATTCTTTGACTCCTTGGAGTACGATTTATTTTGGATGTTTACCCCCTCCAAATCTCATGTTGAAATGTGATCCCCAATATTTGGAGGTGGGGTCTGGTGGGAGGTGTTTGGGTCATGGGGATGGATCCCTCATGAATGGCCTGGTGCCCACCCCATGGTAATAAATTCTTGCTCTGTTAGTTCACCCGAGATCTGGTTTAAAAGAACATGGCATCTCTCTTGCTCCCTCTCACTATGTGACATGCCTGTTCCTCCTCTACTTTCCACCATGAGTGAAATCTTCCTGAAGCCTCACCAGAAGCCAGGCAGATGCTGGTGTAATGCCTGTACAGCCTGCAGAAATGGGAGCCAAATAAACCCCTTTTCTTTATATACCCAGTCTTAGATATTTCTAAGCAATGCAAAACAAATACTGTTATTAGTGTGTTTATATGTGTGTGTTTATATGTGTGTGTGTGTATGTGTGTGTGTAATAAAATTAAAGAAATAATCTACCAAGAGGAAGTAAGAGGAAGTAAGAGACAGTCTTTTTCTTTCTTTTCTTTCTTTTTTTTTTTTTTTTTGAGATGGAGTCTGTCTCTGTAGCCCAGGCTGGAGTGCAGTGGCGTGATCTCGGTTCACTGCAACCTCCATCTCCCAGGTCCCAGTTCAAGCAATTCTACCTCAGCCTCCTACGTAGCAGGGATTACAGGCACGAACCACCATGCCCAGCTAATTTTTGTATTTTTTAGTAGAGACAGGGTTTCACCATGTTGGCCAGCCTGGTCTTGAAATACTGACCTCATGATCCATCAACCACAGCCACAGATAATGTCTTATAATCATGAGTTCAGCAAGTTTCTCACATTGCATTTGGCAATTTTATTGGTTAAAGTAATTGTGTGTGTCAGGATAGGACTTCAATGGTTGCATCAGTCAAATGTTGAAATCTCAGTGGCTTAGCCCAGTAAACATTTATTTTTTCCTCACATTATGGCCTGATAAATCTCATGCAGCTCTCCTTGGTGGATTTTCTCTTAGATGTAACTTAGCAGTCTAGGCAGCTTCCATTTTGCAACTCCATCATTGAGCAATCCTCTGTTCCAACTATATGTGTGAAACAAGGAGAGCACAGAGCACTGGCTTACTCTTAACTGTCCTGACCTTATACAATACATCACTTTCACTCATCAAAATTCCCTTTAGTCCTCAGTCACTTGGTCTCAATCTAATTACATAGCAGGCTTAGAAATTCACTATTCCTGGAAGCGATCCAAGATGGCCAAATAGGAACAGCTCTGGAGTGCATTTCCCAGTGAGAACAACACAGAGGGTGAGTGATCACCGCATTTCCAAATGAGCTTTTACTGCCCACAGACCATGAGATTCCCAGGCTGAAAAGCGCCACAAGTTTCCACCCAGCTGTTTCAGCCAGATCCATGGGTCTCCACACAAAAACTCACACAAATCTGGGTGGTCTTTCAACTGGCACCTGGAATGCCTGGGACACAGAGCCACCCATTCAACTGAAAAAAAGGGGAGCTGAAACAGGGAGCCAGGTGTTCTGGTTTAGCAGGTCCCACCCCCACAAAGACCAGCAATCTGAAATTCTCTGGATTGAGAGTTTCACAGCAAGCACAGCTGGACATGGGACGGTCCAGCTCGGTGGGGGGAAGGACATCCGCCATTACCGAGACAGTCCGCCATTACGAAGGCAATCCACCCTTACCAAGGCAGTCTGCCATTATTGAGGCAGTCCACCATTACTGAGGCAGTTCTAACTGTACCTATGTGAACAAAACTGCAAGGAAGTTCACACGGTAGCTGGGCAGAGCCCACAGCAACTCAGCAATGCCCCCGCTGGCAGAACATGACTAGACTACCTCCTTACTGGGGAGGGTATCTCTGAAAAAAGGCAGCAGCACATCAGGAACTTATAAATAAAGCCCCAACTTCCCAGGACAGAACACCTGGGAAAAAAGGCAGTTATGAGTTCTGCTGCAGCAGACTTAAACGTAGTTGCCCAGCAGCTCTGAACAGAATAACAGAGCTCCCAGGTCAGCACTTAAGCTCCTGTAAGGGACAGACAGTCTCCTCAAGCAGCTCCCTGACCCTCTTATATACAAAGAGACACGTAATAAAGGAGAGCTCAGGCTGACATCTGGCAGATACCCTTCTGGGATGAAGATAACAGAAGAAGAAACGAGCAGCAAGCCTTACAGTTCTGCAGCCCCCACGGGTGAGCCCCAGGCAAGCAGGGTCTGCAGTGGACCTCCAGCAGTCCTACAGCAGAGGGGCCTCTTAGAAGGAAAAATAAAACAGAAAGAAATAACTTCAACATCAACAAAAAGGACATCTACTCAGAGACCTCATCCCAAAGTCACCAACTACAAAGACCACAGGTAGATAAATCCATGAAGACAGGAAGAAACCAGTGCAAAAAGGATGAAAACACCTAAAACCAGAACGCCTCTCCTCCTCCAAGGAGCCACAACTCCTCTCCAGCAAGGGAACAGAGCTGGATGGAGAATGAGTCTGACAAATTGACAGAAACAGGCTTCAGAATGTGGGTAATAACAAACCTCTCTAAGCTAAAAGAACATGTTCTAACCCAATGCAAAGAAACTAAGAACCTTGGGAAAAGGTTTGATGAAATGCTAATGAGAATAAACAGCTTGGAGAAGAATATAAATGACTTAATGGAGCTGCAAAACACAACAGGAGAACTTCGTGAAGCATACACAAGTTTCAATAGGTGAATCGGCCAGAAGAAGAAAAGACATCAGAGATTGAAGATCAACTCCATGAAATAAAATGAGAAGGCAGGATTAGAAAAAAAAGACTGAAAAGAAATGAACAAAGCCTCCAATAAATATGGGATTATGTAAAAAGACCTAATCTATGTTTGATAGACGTACTTGAATCTGAAGGACAGATTCATTCCAAGCTGGAAAACACTCTTCAGGATATTATCCAGGAGAACTTCCCCAACCTAGCAAGGCAGACCAACATTCAAGTCCAGGAAATACAGAGAACACCACAATAATATTCCTCAAGAAGAGCAACCCCAAGGCATGTAATTGTCAGATTCACCAGTGTTGAAATGAAGGAAAAGATGCTAAGGGCAGCCAAAGAGTAAGGTCAGGTTACCCACGAAGGGAAGCCCATCAGACTCACAGCAGATTTCTCAGCAGAAACCCTACAAGCCAGAAGAGAGTGGGGGCCAATATTCAACATTCTTAAAGAAAAGAACTTTCAACCTAGAATTTCATATCCAGCCAAACTAGGCTTCATAAGTGAAGGAGAAATAAATCCTTTATGAACAAGCAATTGCTGACTGTCACCACCAGGCCTGCCTTACAAGAGCTCCTGAAAGAAGCACTAAACAAAGAAAGGGAAAACCAGTACCAGGCACTCCAAAAATGTACCAAATGGTCAAGAGCAATGACACAATGAAGAAACTGTGTCAACAAATGGACAATACAACCAGCTAGCATCAAAATGGCGGGATCAAATTCACACATAAAAATATTAACCTTAAATGTAAATGGGCTAAATGCCCCAATCAAAAGACACAGACTGGCAAGTTGGAAAGAAAGTCAAAACCCATTGGTGTGCTGTATCCAGGAAACCCATCTCACATGCAAGGAAACATATAGGCTAAAAATAAAGGGTTGGAGGAAGATTTACCAAGCAAATGGAGAGCAAAAAGAAGCAGGAGTTGCAATCCTAGTCTCTGATAAAATAGACTTTAAACCAACAAATATCGAAAGAGATAATGAAGGGCATTACATAATGGTAAAAGGATTAACGCAGCAAGAAGAGCTAATGATCCTAAATATATATGCACCCAATACAGGAGCACCCAGATACATAAAGCAAGTTCTTAATGACCTACGAAGAGACTTAGACTCCCATACAATAATAGTGGGAGACTTTAACACTCCACTGTCAATATTAGACCGATCAACGAGACAGAAATTTAACAAGGATATCTAGTACTTGAACTCAGATCTGGACTGAGCAAACCTAATAGACATCTACAGAACTCTGCACCACATATCCACATAATATATATTCTTCTCAGCACTGCATCACACTTACTCTAAAATTAACCACATAATTAGAAGTAAATCACTCCTCAGCAAATGCAAAAGAATGGAAATTATAACAGTCTCTCAGACCACAGTACAATCATATTAGAACTCAGGATTAAGAAACTAACAGACCTACCTGACTTCATGGAAACTGAACAACTGGCTCTTGAATGTTGACTAGATAAACAATGAAATGAAGGCAGAAATAAAGATGTTCTTTGAAACCAACGAGAAAGAGGACACAATGTACCAGAATCACTGGGACACATTTAAAGCAGTGTCTAGAGGAAAATTTATAGCAATAAATGCCCACATGAGAAGCAAAGGAAGACTTTAAATTGACACCCTATAATTAAAATTATAAGAGCTAGAAGAGCACGATCAAAAAACCTCAAAAGCTAGAAGAAGACAAGAAATAACTAAGATCAGAGCAGAACTGAAGGAGATAGAAACACAAAAAAAAACCTTTAAAAAAATAAATCCAGGAGCTGGTTTTTTGAAAAGATCAACAAAATACACAGACCGCTAGCCAGATTAATACAAAGGAAAAGAGAAAAGAATCAAATATATGCAATAAAAAACGATAAAGGGGATATCACCACTGATTCCACAGAGATAAAAAACTACCATCAGAGATTACCACAAACAACTCTATGCACATAAACCAGTAAACCTGGAAGAAATGGATAAATGCCTGGACACTTGCACCATCCCAAGCCTAAACCAGGAAGAAATTGAAACCCTGAATAGACCAATAACAAGGGTTGAAGTTGAGGCAGCAATTAAGAGCCTACCAACCAAAAAAAGCCCAAGTCCAGATGGGTTCACAGCCGAATTCTATCAGACATACAGAGTAGCTGGTACCACTCCTTCTGAAACTGTTCCAAACTATAAAAAAGAGGGGAATTCTTCCCAAATCATTTTATGACACCAACATCATCCTGATACCAAAACCCGGCAGAGACTCAACAAGAAAAAAAAACTTCAGGCCAATATCCACGATGAACATAGATGCAAAAATCTTCAATAAAATACTGGCAAACCGATTGCAACAGCACATCAAAAAGCTTATCCATCATGATCAAGTAGGCTTCACCCCAGGGATGCAAGGCTGGTTCAACGTACCCAAATCTATAAACATAATACACCACATAAATAGAACCAAAGACAAAAACCACATGATCATCTCAATAGATGCAGAGAAGGCCTTTGACAAAATTCAACAGCACTTTATGCTAAAAACTCTCAATAAACTAGGTATTGACTGAACATATCTCAAAATAATTAAAGCTATTTATGACAAACCCATAGCCAATATCATACTGAACGGGCAAAAACTAGAAGCATTCCCTTTGAAATCTGGCACTAGACAAGGATGCCCTCTCTCTCCTCTCCTATTCAATATACTATTGGAAGTTCTAGCCAGAGCAATCAGGCAAGAAAAAGAAATAAAGGGTATTCAATTAGGAAAAGGAGGAACTCAAATTGTCTCTATTTGCAGATGACATGACTGTATATTTAGAAGACCCCATCATCTCAGCCCACAGTCTCCTGAAACTGATAAGCAACTTCAGCAAAGAATCAGGATACAAAATCAATGTGCAGAAATCACAAGCATTCCTATACACCAATAACAGACTGAAATAGAGCCAAATAAAGAACGAACTGCCATTCACGATTGCTACAAAGAGAATAAAATACCTAGGAATACAAATAACAAAGGATGTAAAGGACCTCTTCAAGGAGAACTACAAACCACTGTACAGTGAAATAAGAGAGGACACAAACAGATGGAAAAATATTCCATGCTCATGGTTAGGAGGAATCAATATTGCATAAATGGCCATACTACCCAAAGTAATCTATAGATTCAATGCTATTCCCATCAAGCTACCAATGACCTTCTTCACAGAACTGGAAGAAAAAAAAAAACAGCTTAAACTTGATATGGAACCAAAGAGAGCCCACATAGCCAAGACAATCCTAAACAAAAATAACAAAGCTGGAGGCATCATGCTACCTGACTTCAAACTATACTACAAGGCTACAGTAATCAAAACAGCATGGTACTGGTACCAAAACAGAGATATAGACCAATGGAACAGAACACAGGCCTCAGAGGCAATGCCACACATCTACAACCATCTGATCTTTGGCAAACCTCACAAAAACAAGCAATGGGGGAAAGGATTCCCCTGTTTAATAAATGGTGTTGGGATAACTGGATAGCCATGGGCAGAAAACAGAAACTGGACCCCTTCCTGACACCCTACACTAAAATTAACTCCAAATGGGTTAAGGACTTAACCATAAGACCTAACACCATAAAAAACCCTAGAAGAAAACATATGCAAAACCATTCAGGACATAGGCATAGGCAAGGACTTCATGACTAAAACACCAAAAGCAATGGCAACAAAAGCCAAAATAGACAAATGAGATCTAATCAAACTCCAGAGCTTCTGTACAGCAAAAGAAACAATCACTAGAGTGAACTGGCAACCAACAGAATGGGAAAATATTTTTGCAATCTCCCCATCTGACAAAGGGTTAATATCCAGAATCTACAAAGAACTAAAACAGATTTACAAGAAAAAAACAAACAAACTCATTCAAAAGTGGACGGAGGACATGAACAGACACTTTACAAAAGAAGACACATATGAGGTCAACAAATACATGAAAAAATGCTCATCATCACTGGATGCAAATCAAAATCACATTGAGATACCATCTCACACCAGTTAGAATGGTGATCATTAAAAATCTGGAGACAACAGGTGCTGGAGAGGATGTGGAGAAATAGAAACACTTTTACACTGTTGGTGGGAGTGTAAATTAGTTCAACCATTGTGGAAGACAGTGTAGTGATTCCTCAAGGACCTAGAAATAGAAATTCCATTTGACCTAGCAATCCCATTACTGGGAATATATCCAAAGGATTATAAAATGTTCTATTATAAAGACTCATGCACATGTATGTTCAGTGAGGCACTGTTTATAATAACAAAGACCTGGAACAAACCCAAATGCCCATCGATGATAGACTGCACAAGGAAAATATGGCACATATATACCATGGAATACTATGCAGCCATAAAAAATGAGTTTGTGTCCTTTGTAGGGACATGGATGAATCTGGAAACCATCATTCTCAACAAATTGACACAAGAACAGAAAATCAAACACTGCATGTTCTCACTCACAGGTGGGTGTTGAACAATGAGAACATATGGACACAGGGAGGGGAACATCACACACTGGGGTCTGTTGGTGGGAATAGAGGAGGGACAAAGCGGGGTGGGGGAGGTTCAGGAGGGATAACATGGGGAGAAATGCCAGATATAGGTGACGGTGGGGGGTGAAGGCAGCAAACCACATGGCCATGTATGTACCTATGCAACAATCCTGCATGATCTTCACTTATACCCCAGAACCTAAAGTACAATAAAAACATACATACATACACACACACACACACACACACACACACACATATATTTAAAGAAAAGAAATTCACTCTTCCTATATATCCAGAAAAAGAAAACTATTATACGAACATCCTTAACATTACAAATGTCTATTGTTTCTTATTTACATAAAGTCCACACAACTGAGGACAGGCTTGAGAGAGGGCAAGCTCTGTCCCCCACAATCATTCAGGGGCCCAGTCTTACAGAGGTTTCACTTTGCTTAAAATGTCGCCTTGACAGTTGTTTTGCAAGTACAAATCCATCCAGAAGTGGAGAGAAAAGACAAAGAATGGAAAGCTGCCCTTGCTTCTTAAGCATACAGCTTTAAGTAACACACCACAGTTCTGCTTATATAAGAGCTGCATGAAGTAGTCACATTATATCACCTAGATACAAGGAGTAGGAGGGAGGGCTTACAAATAGAATTCAAAGCCAGACGGCAACTTTCCATCAGCAACCCCACATTACAAGACGGAAGTATCGATGTTTGGTGGATGGACAACTAGCCATTGCTAATTTGGTTCATTGGTCAATTATCTCTCCCCACCCAAGCCAGACCACAGAAAAGCCAGTGGTCAAGCTTTGCAGTGATAAGACAAAAGTTTTCTAAGTTTATTTGTAGTGTAACAGTTTTAAAGAATTGAAATGTTTAAAAAAAAAGAAACCAAGAATTTAATATTTTACTAAAGTATTAAATATTTTATTAAATTCTTTTTATTAAATTTAAAAGTCAAGAACTTAATATAACATTTAATAATACTAGATATAACTTATTCTGGTCACTAAAAATATAAGTTTTATAAAAAAGAATACAAAAACATACTCATAATGCAAAAAAATAGTTGAGAAAACAGTGGAAAGTTACTTAAAAAGCGAGGTATTATCTATAGAAAAGTAATCATTTAGATAAATAAGATTACTAAGGATTTTTTTCCTTTATTTTTCACACTGTCTTTTGAAACACTTTATATGTTTTTACAAATAAATATTCACCTATGTACACACACACACACACATACACACACACACACACACACACAGCAGATTGGCAAGAGGAAATTTGATACCAAATAGAAATTTTAAAGTCTTAATGAACCCTTATAACTATAAAATATATATGAAATTCTACCCTTATAAGTGGATATCATTTAATCATGCATTGCATTTTTATTCTAAAAAGGTAAGAACTTTTCAGATTATTAGCGATAGAAACAAACATCTGCTCGTTTTACATTGTTCCCCTTTTCCCATTTTGAAAAAGCTCAAAAAAAGGGTTCTGTAAGAAACCTGAAAATAAACTAGCTCTTTGATGAAATAAACAAATACTACTCTAACTCTGCATGTGACTATATATGACACTGTAGTGAATACTTGCCAGCGTGAGAGAGGATACTGAGAGGGGGAGGCTGAGACTGAAGATCTCCTGCTAAACCCTCAGATCACTGAGTTTTTCAAATTAGTGGCAAAGCATGAGGGAAAATTAATAACCTCTTGACAAAATAATTCCTCGTCTGCTACAAGAGTAGGACATACGGGCTGCTGTAGGTTCTTTCTGTTTGTGTGGAACAACACTAAATGCCACAGGGGGTCACATTGAAGATCTTTATAACCATACCACACACAAGGCAGAGAAGACTCTGAGTGAGAATCTTGCAGCAACTAATTATATTAATAAAGGAAAAGGAAGGGCTAAACTAGCTAGCAGCATACACACCACAGAGGAAAAATCTAATAAGAGGCTTCCCTGTAAGCTGGGCAGATTTCTGTCCACCCGAGTTACCGTTTTCTCCTTTCCTTCACTATCAGCTAGCCCATCTGAGGAAGAATGTGCCTCATTCAAAGATGATCAATAAATCAAAAGAACAAGTACGAGATTTATAAGACTACTAAAGGAAAACGAAAGAAAAAGATATGGTAAATATTAGTCATGAGCTGGGGGAACATCTCTCCTTCACTCCTGATGCTTCTCTCTTTGTGGTGGAAGTTCCTGGCTCTCTCCACACCCTCACATGTTACTCCCTAGAGGAAGAGGAGTAACTTGGAAAGGTTTTAAAATGAAGATGGGCAACTGAGAACTGAGTTATGTAGGGAGAACATTTCTCATCCCTTTCCCATGCCGTAGGTCTGTTCTAAGGTCTACTGTGGAGTAACAGCATTGGATGGTTTTATATTAAAAGTGTGCTTGCCAACAGATATGTCTCGTTTTCCTCTTACTTTTATCAATAAAAAGTGATATTTTGAATTCTAAATGCCTCACTCTTCGTTTTATTATTGAATTATTTCCGAACTAGGTAAGAAGAAGGATGCTGTCTATTTGAATGGCTTGGACCAAAAAAAAAAAAGAAAAGAAAAAAGAAAGAAGAAGAAAGCAAAGAATGAAAAGAAAAAAGATCCAATAAAAGACTATCATGAGGAAGTTCTTTCTTCAGGACATAAGTGGACAAATTTTTAAGCAATGGGTTCAAGTACTCAATGAATAAATAGCAACACAAAGTAGAGACAAAATATTACTTTGATGAAGAAGATAGAAAAGAAGAAAAACAGTGTGAATCCATCAAAAAAGGGAAGATTTCCTGGAATCAACAGTAAGTATCATAGACACTACTTTAGTTAGGGGATACAATAAGGGCTCAAGTAATTGGGTAAATTATAAATGAGGAAGAGAACCAAACATGTTAAAAACTGTTGCAAATATTCATATAATTATTGACAAAGGTCAAGAGGAGTTAGGAGGTTAAGTCTTCCTACTTTCTTATCCTGGGGATAAAAATCATTATTTAAATCAAGTTATTGAGGCATAAGTATATCCTCAGATATTGCATTCAAAACTAAAATAATCAAGATGGTATTCAAGTGGGGTGAGGGAAGGCAGGTGAGGTGAGAGGAATTACAGTCATTTTGTAACTATGCTTAGTGGAAAAACAGTAGCTATTTTCTAAATAAATGGAGAATTAAGTATATAACATAATTACATATTTGTATATGTTACCATTAGGAAAACTAAAAATAGATGTAACTGCAAAGTTATCAAAAGGAACATATAAAAACAAGCATCTATATATAGTCATATATATATGTACGTGTTATATAGTAAAACATAAAATTACAAAAGGAACACTACAAACAGAAAGCAAAAGTGAAATAATCTGAGACCAGAAATATCTGTCATATTCATAAGTATAATGCATAAGCAAATAAATTAAAAACCAGACTGGATTAAAAACTGTAACTCCAAATATATGTTATTTTAATTGACTCTTCTTGACTAAAGCAATTCTGAAAACATTAAAAATGAAAGTATTAGAAAGTGACTTATTTTGAAAGTAATTAACCTAAATTACTATATTTCCTGTATACAAAGAGCAACCACTTGGATTACTAAAAGCAGAAAATATCAAAATTAAAGTTTATATAATACAACAAAGATAAATCAAAAGGACAATTGTAAGTGAAGCAAAGTTATTTCAACACACATGATAGATGAAGGGTAGAATTCCTTAACATTATTTAGACTTAAATACAATAGGAAATAAAAGTTTTCAATTACATCATAGAAATGAAAATATAAGTGGATCTGAATACTTTTTAAAAAAGACGCTTAATCTTACTTGTAATTTACAAAGTATGAATTCACTTAGCAATGAGATGCTATCTTTCACTCATCAGACTGACAAAAACAAAAAAGTCTGGTCACACAGTATCAGGAATTGTGTGGGGAACAGGCACTGCCATATACGTATGGTCAAAGCATACACTGGTGGTACACCTCAGTGAAAGGCAATTCTGCAATATCTGTAAAGTATCCATAAACATAAAATTGATATTTCATTTAGAGAGAGAGAGTGAGAGAAGGAGAGAGGGGGTGGAGAGAGAGAGACAGAGAGTGTGTGTGTGTGTATGTGATAACTGGAATATGTCTACTGCAATCTCTGGAAACTGAAAAGAAGAGTGATCTCTGAGGGAGACGAGGATAGAAAGGAAAAGCACTTTCCATTTATGCCATTGTAAGCCTCCAGTCCTATGTGCACTTATTCCAAAAACAAAGGGGAAAGGTTGGGAGATAAAGAACAGTGATATAGTTTGGATACTTGTCCCCTCCTAATCTTATGTTGAAATGCAATTCCCCATGTTGGGGATGGGGCCTGGTAAGAGGTGTTTGGATCATGGGAATGGATTCCTCATAGATGGCTTGGTGCCATCCCCTTGGTGATAAGCGAGCTCTCACTTGAGTTCACCTGAGTTTGTTTGTTTGAAAGTCTGTGGCACTTCCCCACTCTCCCCCTTGCTCCTGCTTTCCCCATGTGACATGCTTGCTTCCCCTTCCCCTTCTGCCACGATTGTAAGCTTCCTGAAGCCTCACCAGAAGCAGATGCTGGCACCATACTTCCTGTGAAGCCTGCAGAACCATGAGCCAATTAAACCTCCTTTCTTTATAAACTACCCAGCTTCAGGTATCTCTTTATAGTGTCACAAAAACTTACTAACACAAACAGGAAGAGTGAAAAAGAGAAAGGAGGAAAGGAATAAAGGGAAAGAGAAGGAAGAAAAGGAATAAGGACTCTGACAGAAAAATTCTGTGTGGCTATTAAAATTTTTAAAGTGTGACATAAAAAGATCCTCAATGTTATACTATTTAAAAAAGGAATATACATTATAGTTTGTATAATATCCTTTTATACATGAAAGATAAATAGATAGGCATAAGGAACTTTACCATGGTCACACTCACAACAAAGACTGAAAATGAAAGATTAGGAACCCTGGACTTCACTTTATATTTGATAAACATCATATAAGCATTAGCATTTAAGCCTTTTTAAAAAGTATCAACAGGGTTTATCAGGAATTTTGGACAGTAGGCAATTTTTTAAACACTTTTTTTTTAATTTTTAAACTGCTAACAGCATTTTAAGCACTTTTCCAGTTCCAAAAGAAAAAATGTTTCCACTTTCACACATTATCTAATATATATATATAATATCTATGTGTTAGTCTGTTTTCACCCTGCTATAAAGAACTAGTTGAGACTGCATAATTTACAAAGAAAGGAGGTTTAATTGACTCACAACTTTTCAGGCTTAATAGGAAGCACGGCTATGAGGCCTCAGAAAACTTACAACCATGGCAGAAGGTGAAGGGGAAGCAAGCATGTGTTACCATGGTGGAGCAGGAGAGAGAGCAAGGAAGAAAGTGCCATACTTGTAATAGATCAGATCTCTTGAGAACTCGCTCACTATCATGGTAACAGCATGAAAGAAATCCACCCCCATGATCCAGTTACCTCCCACCAGTTCCCTTCCCTGACATTTGGGGATAACAATTCAACATGAGATTTGGGTGGGACACAGAGCCAAACCATATCATTCCACCACTGGCCCCTCCCAAATCTCATGTCCTTCTCACATTTCAAAACCAATCATGCCTTCCCAACAGCCTCCCAAAGTCTTAACTCATTCCAGCATTAACTCAAAAGTCCAAGTCCAAAGTCTCATGGAAGACCAGGGAAATCCCTTCTGCCTGTAAGCCTGTAAAATCAAAAACAAGTACAATGGAGGTATAGGCATTGGTTAAATGATCCTGTTCCCAATGGGAGATATCGGCTAAAACAATGGGGCTACAGGTACTATGCAAGTTCAAAGCCCAGCAAGGCAGTCATTAAATCTTAAAGCTCCAAAATCATCTCCTTGACCCCATGTCTTACATCCAGGGAATACTGATGCAAGATGTAGGCTCCCAAGGCCTTGGGCAGCTCTGTCCCCATGGTTCTGCATGGTGCAGCCCCATAGCTGCTTTCACTGGCTGGCATTGAGTGCCTGCCACTTTTCCTGGTGCATCATGCAAGCTGTCAGTGGATCTACTATTCTGGGGTCTGGAGGATGGTGGCCCTCTACCACAGCTCCACTAGGCAGTGCCCCAGTGGGGACTCTGCATGGGGCTCCAATGCCACATTTACCCACTGCATTGCCCTAATCAAGGTTCTCCATGAAGTCTCTACCCCTGCAGCAGACTTCCACCTGGATATCCAGGTGTTTCCATACATCCTTTGAAATCTAGGCAGAGGTTCCTAAACTCTTGCCTTTTGCACACCTGCAAGTCCAATGCTACATGGAAGTTGCCAAGTCTTGGGGCTTGCACCCTCTGAAGCAACAGTCACACTGAAGCTGGAGTGGCTGGACCTCAGGGTGTCATATCCTGAGGCTACATAGAGCAACGGGACCCTGGGCCTGCCCCATGAAATTGTTTTCTCCTCTTAGGCCTCCAGGTCTATGATGGGAGGGGCTGTTGTAAAAATTTCTAAAATTACATGAAGACATATCCCCCATTGTCTTGGCAATTAACAGTGGACTCCCCTTTACTCATGCAAATTTCTTCAGCCAGAAACTTGAATTTCTCCCCCCTCAAAATGGGTTTTTCTTTTCTACAACATGGTTAGCCTGCAAATTTTCCAAACATAAGTTCTAATTTCAGACCACGTCTTTGGGAATTCATATGAATGTATGCTTCCAGAAAGAGGCAGATCAAATCTTGAATGCTTTGCTAGAAATTTCTTCTGCCAGATACCCTAAATCATCTTTCTCAAGTTCAGACTTCCACAGATCTTTAGGGCAGGGGCAAAATGCCACCCGCCTCTTTGCTAAAGCATAGCAAGAGTGACCTTTGCTCCAGTTTCCAATAAGTTACTCATCTCCAAGTCACTGGAAAAGTTTTCATTGACTCACAGTTTTACAGGCTTAACAGGATGCATGACTAGGAGACCTCAGGAATTTTACAATCAATGCAGAAGGCAAAGAGAAAGTAAGCATGTCTTACCTGGTGGCAAAGAGAAAGAGTAATGGAAGTAGTGCCACTCTTTTAAATTACCAGATCTCATGAGAAGTCACCATCATGAGAACAACAAGGAAGAAATCCACCCCCATGATCCAATTACTTCCCACCAGGTCCCTCTTCTGGCACATGGGAATTACAATTTGACATGAGATTTGGGTGGGGACACAGAGCCAAACCATATCAATCAGAATGCTATCGAGATACTGGCCCTGATTTGGCCCTGATCTCACTAAAGTTGGTGAAACTAAGAGCATGTATAAGGCAGCACCCAATACTCAGTTTCCTAAAGTAGGACATGGACAGGATCCCTGTTAGTTGGTCTTTTGTGGTCCTGGATTACTCAGCAGCAGCACCCCCGAAGTTTCCTCCAGTTGGGGTCCTAGACCGTGTGGTGACCTATCAAAAGGATCAGCAGTCAAGTTGGTAGTTTTGGAGGAAAATCATAGCAAAGAATTGCTTTTGTTTTTTAAATGTAAATGTAAAATTAAATTTTATTTTTTATAGAAATACCACGGAGTTATTTATAATACATTTCTAAACTATTTTTAGATATTTCAAGATCTTTAGAGGTCTGGTTCAGCTTGACCAAATCTTTTATCATGTCAGTTCTATATTAATTATTTTGTGTTTTAATTTGCATGCTTCGTTGTCACCATGATGTTATATTATATCCCAAATTCACAAAACTGGGTCAATGTCTCAAAGGGGATTCACTGAAATAGCAGCATTACTACTACAGTTCAGAGTGGGGGGGGGATAAAGTGAATTTAAATATATTGCGATTAGTGACACTGTAGTTTTAGTAATTCCCTACAGGTAGCCCTAAAAGCACAAAAGGAAAATACAGCTAGAAAGTGAAATGATGAATATAAGAAAATCTGATTTTGTTTGGTCGAGCAATCCATTTTGTCCTTTTTCAATTTGGAACTGTCTGTGTGGAACATTATCAAGCAGCATTATGAAGGCACGATGTTTACACATCATTTTAAGACAAAACACACTGCCCTCACTGGCAGGCAAATTGATCTTTTCCCAGAATGTTTTCCAGTATCCAATTCATTAATTTTGTGGCAAACACAGAGACTAAAAATACATAAGCATCATTCAAAATTGCATTCTTTATAGAAAATGCAAATTTCAGTCACCCTTTTGACAAAAAGATAGTCAAATAGTATAAAATTAATGAATGCAGTGTGCAGAAAAAAAGTAGAAAGAGCCATAGGATTGATTTTCAAAGGGTACTGCTAGACATAACACAATGTCACTGGCATCCAGTGTGAGTGAGTAGTGACTGCTACTCAGTTTGTGGTGCCAAAGACTTAACTTCACAGTTGCACATATACACTAACAAAGTGTATGAATCTGTTCTTGGTATATGTGCCATATATAGGAGAGAAACATTTTCTATTATCCTCTTAAAGCACTTATTCTAAAAAACACATACTACATAAAAGATCTGATTTCAAAAAACCATTTCTGAGCTGTGATGAAGGCTGGAAAAGCATCAGCACTGAGTACCTGCATTGCAGGTGCATCCTAGAGAGAAACCACTATGATCAAAAGATTGTACGGAAACTTCAATTCAGATAGTACTTCCTGTGTAGAGAAAGGTAGGAGTTGAAAAACATGGTGAAGATACTGTATGTTTTTTCCAATCTGATATCCTAAGAAATATTCAGTACGTTTAAGACATATTTCACACTGAAAAACACTCTCATTCAGATCAAAGATACAATTTACTATGTGTTTTCTGGGTCCCAGGCATTCTGCTTATATTGTAGCATTTAATTCTCACCATAAACCCTATGTGGAAGGTGTTTTGTTCCAATTTAGAAGGCAATAAGGACTTTCACAAGTTAAGTAGCTGACATTTTGCTTTTAAAAATCTAACTTGGGACTTATAACGTCTTTTTTAACTATATTTGGTAAATTTACTATATTTGGTAAATTAACTATATGCGATATGCACTTTATTTCAAAATGAATAGATCACAAAGCTCTTTTGCAGTCAGCAGAATCTTCTATAAGACCGGAGAATACATAGTACCTGTTTATTTCTCTACCTATCTACCTATTTCTCTATCTCTGTATCTCATATATGTAATAACACCTGGTTGTAAATAGAAACGTTAACATTTATAACTTATAGAACCCAGAGTAAAATTTTTAAAACAGACTAGTAATATAGAAATGAAATAGCATAGATTCACAGAATGGGGTCTAAAATACAGCTACACAATTATTTGAAGGTACAAACAGTGTCATTTCCTCCTTGCATTCCTGTATTCCACACTGCCTTAAGCATAGTGCTGTTAAATACAGTTTTAAAATATCACCACATAATAATTTGCTTCAATAATATCATGAAGAAAGATTTGGCAAACAGACTGCTTGGTCCATGCAGCCTGCCAAGTAGAACAAAATATATTTTCCAAAGTCCATATTTTGGCCTAATTTTCTGATTTGATTTTCCTCATGTCCCTCCAGATCAAATTAATTTAAAAATGTCAAATTCTGCTTTTGGTTGACTGGATATATTTACTCAACTTGTTAATGTATCTAGGGGGAAATGCTCACTTCCCACAGATGTTATCACCTTTGCATTTGTGCATTGGGTCAATGTAAACAAATAGGATTTAAAGACATTAGGCAGCAGAACTTAAGATTGGGTGTGGTTGTTGATCAGACTAAGGCCACTCTTTGGTTAACTCAAGCAATGGTGGCAGCACAGATGGCAGGTCTTCCAGATAAGAAGATCTGTTCTAATCAGCAGAATCCACAAGTGAAGCTCTCTTGGCTGCCTGGGCACAATGGAAACAAGGCCTGAGGCTACCACTGCTGGTGCTTCCTCCACACTTGGTGTGTGCCTCTGTCATAGTGATCATTTCTACGTGTTTTGTAGAATACATGTCTTACAGGGAGTTTGCTCAGAGCCTTTTTTTTTTTTTTTACCGCAGTGATGAGGTATATTTGATTTATTGCACCCAAGGAAGCTATTCCTTGGTTGAAAAGATCACAGGCACATTAAAATAGCTAGAATTCTTCACTGTTAGATCTTATGTCTTTGTTACCTTAAGCCTTCTTAGCATCTATATCCATAGATAATTCTTTGTCTTCCAAAAATTTCCTCCCAGAGGGAATAAAATTCTCAGTTTTTTGAGGGGATCAGATTCTGAGTTGTCTGTGGGATCATCTGGTCCTCCTCAGCTTGCCCCCCAGTGGAAGTGTCATCAAGACTTGTAAGGCCTTCTCTCTTCCACTCTCTGTTGATAAGCTCTGTCCTGTTTGTACCTCCTTCTTTAGGCCCAAGGGATGTTTGTGGTAAGTATGGGCTGCTTGAACATCTCTTTGAGGTTACATGTCCACATGGCTAGCTTGGGCTTTCTCACAGCGTGCGCAGACTTCTTACATGACAACTGACTCTCCCCCAAAAGGTGTATTTCAAGGGCAGGAAGTAGACACTGCTAGTAATTTATTGCCTGGACAAGAAACTGACATGACATCACTTCCATTGATATCTAGTGGTAAAACCACATATAGAATGTACCCAGATTCAGTGGAAGGAGCAATAGTCACCTCATCTAGATGGGAGTGAATACCAAAGAATTTGCTGCAAATCTTAATCTGCCATAATCACCCAGTTGTACTCAACTCAGGATGAGTCAAACTGCTTACTGCAATTCCAGCCCTGGCTGCTGAATGTTCCCAGGGAATATCATGCCACTCCGAAGGCTCATGTCACCACAGAATCTTCATCTTCAATCTCCTTTGCAACTCAGTGCTGTTCATCTCTCTCTTCTCTTCAACAACCATTATTAACTGCTACCCTTCTCTAACTTCCTAATCCACCATCAGTCTGATGCCTCTCAGTAGACAATCTTACCTTCTGCTTCACAGGAGAAAATAAGGCCATCAGAGAGAACTCCCTCAACTTCCAGCCACCCCAGCTACAGACCTACTTATATTCTTACTTACTCCCTCCATCTGTCAAAAGAGAAGAGGTTCTTCTAATCTCTCTGGATCTGTACCACCCTATCTCCTCAGTTATTTGTTATAATAAATTTCCCCTCTCGTCCACCTTTACAACCTATCCCTCTATTTTTTTTTTTTTTTTTTTTGAGACGGAGTCTCACTCTGTCACCCAGGCTGGGGTACAGTAGAGTGATCTCGGCTCACGGCAACATCCATCCACCCCCTGGGCTCGAGTGATTCTCCTACCTCAGCCTCCTGAGTAGCTGGGACTCTAAGTGTGTGACACCATGCCTGACTAATTGTTGTATTTTCAGTAGAAATGGGGTTTTGCCATGTTGGCCAGGATGGTCTCAAACTTCTGACCTCAAGTGATCCACCTACCTCCACCTCCCAAAGTGCTGCTATTACAGGCATAAGCAGTATATAGGAGACAAACACCCAGCCCTATCCCTCTATTCTTGACCTATAATTAGCCCTTAAGCAGTCTCAAGTTTATCTGAAAATAAAATTCCCCATGATTCAATGACAATTCCAGCTAGCAGTCTCTCACTCCTCTTTACATGAGGAACTTTTTTTGAATGAAGAAAATGGACTCTATTTTTATGGTATGTAGACATATACACTTCTATATATGTCAAAATTTAATTATATCCTTAATATTTATATTAGTTACTGTTTGTCATCATTATTAACATATGCATTTATCAATATGCACATTTATAGTACACAAAGTATATCTCAATACGAGAAAGAAAACTAAACCAAGGGTGAAATGCACCCAACTTCAACTTTCAATATAGCTTAGACTGTACAAATATTTTTGAATGGATGTTTCTAATAATTTAGCTCTCAAAGTGATTTAATTGTGATTAAAATTATATAACTTAATATTAAGTATGATATTTCACTTGGGAATTCCTCTAATTAAGAAAAAAATTAACCTATAAATCATTTTTAAATATAAAAAAACATAGGTAAATATTAACAAAAATAGATATATCCTTTGAACTTAGCAAGCCAGCTCCTATAAATCTATGGAAATAGAAATGCCAGTTTTTTTAAGGAACATACATGGATATTAGAATAACCGTTTATAGAGCAAAATTACTGGAAACAAAGTGAATGCTCATCAATAAAGCAATAAACAAATCATCACATTTCTACCATGGGAATGTGGCAAAAGCCAGAAAAAGAATATTAGGTCTATACTAGGTTACTTAGTGGGATTACTATGTTTTTTAATAATATAAGCAAGATACAAAGAAGTGCGTGATTCTAGTTTTTTTAAAGTAATGGTATACAGCCCTTATACTCAAGTTTATTAATGATTATATAAACAGAGAGAAATTTAAGAAAGAATACAGTTAAACTTAGTTATCTGTGTATGGGTGGTGTAGGGAATAAGATTAAAGAAGGAGAATGATGTACTCTATTTTTAAAGACAGTGAAAACAAAGCTATAATGTCTAACTTGGCCCTCCGTTGAGATTAACAAGTGACAGAAAGTTCCCTAGACCAGCGGAGTCTAAGTAAAAGGAGAGTAGTTATTTTGAGGGGGAGGAGAGTTCTTTATTCATACATTTTGTGCAAAACGAAGGTCAGGAGGCCTTTCCTGAAATTCCTTCTGATGGTCCTGAAAGGACCAATCCTCATGGAAAAGAGACACTAATCTCTCAAGTATCTTTCTCCCCCAACTTTTTAGTCTAATATACATTTTTCCCAGTCCCAGTTTTCTGAATGACACTTTTTCTGTGTACCATTTTCTTCTCCACCCTGCCTGAAAAATATGCAACCTAGATTTAGTATGCTTACTGTGTAGATACTGCAGCTCACTCTGTCATTCACAAAGATTTGGTTTTCTGCCTGTTGTTGGCTAATACTGGGTTGAAACTCAAAAATGGCCACACATCTTGTTAGAGTCAACACTTAATCTTTATTCCTCACAACTCATAGGGACAGAAACAATATGTTCACTACTGACCAAGAGGGAACAATCTGACTCTCTCTGCCCCTCTTCATCTCTTCCCGTGGAGGTGGATGTGACTTCATGGGTTGGTAAGCTCAAGGAACAAATTCAGCTTAGCCCTTCCACATTCTCTGCTTCATGTCTTTCTTCCTGGAAAGGCCACCATGTGATGAGTGTAGCAGGGAAAGTGGTGCTTTTCAAGGAGAGGCCTGCTATTGTTGCTTTCTTCTCCTTTTGTTCTAAGCTATGTGAGGGAAGAGGGGGATGTTTATATCCCATTTCTCCTAAAATCAAAACCTCTAAGATATTAACCTGTATCTTCCTATAGGAACCTATTCACTTCATTGAGCCTATACCCATTCCATCATTTTCTAGAGCATAAATTATTTATCATATGAGTTTAAGGAATCTTTGAACACTATGAAAATATATGCATATAATCTTGTATTCATTTGCTATTTTAATTTGCATCGAGTTATGAACCAAAAGGTTCATAACTCAACACTGGCTTAGAACTACTGCTCTGGAAATATGCCACTGAGCTTCTATTTCTTATACTCTGCCTGTTGCACCTAGTTCTTAATTTATTAGCAGAAGTAAATGGTCCTTTCTCCATCCAAGTAGTTATCTCCAATTATTTCCAGAGGATTCTCTGACTGATATTTGCTTTTAAAAATTATCTTGCAATAGCAATGTATCTCAAACTTATGGAAATAGAAGGCACATTAGCAAAAAGGATTGTCCTCACAAAAGCTAAACATAAAAATAATTAACTACAGTTTACAATCCTTGAGGACAAATGGGTTTCAAAATTTATACTTTTTCAAACTTTCAAACTCTGGTTTTCCTTTCCAGAGGAAAGGAAAAAGTGTAAATTTTACCTTTACCATATTACCTTTCCAGAGTATTTCCAAAGTTTGAATATTCACACTTTTTCAAACTTTCAAACTCTGGAAAATAATATGGTTCTTATATTACTGAATGTCTCCAAAAGGGTCTGGAGCAATGTTTCAGGACCAAATGCATTAGTTTTTGTTTGTTTGTTTTGCAGTAAAACATAAATATTTACACTAGTTGGGATAGAAAATATAAATAGTGCCACCTTAGTTTAGGTCAGGCTTTGCTACCAAATGAATTATAAAATATGTTTTTTAGTGTTTTGTGGGAGACGTGGCTAAGGGATTGTGAATGTCTTAAGACTGTCATTGACTCCCTTCAATCTTGATTTGTCTGGAGCACAATAACTTCAGTCTTTACAATATTTTCTTCAAAGTCTACTTGTCAGTGGTGGTCATGATGGCCAACTAGAAGCAGCTAGTGTGTATCACTCTCAGGGAGAGGAATGAAAGGGGTGAGTAAATACAGGAACTTCAGCTGAAACATCCAGGTACACGCATTGGGACTAATCAAGGAAACAACTCAACCCATGGAGAATGGAGAAAAGCAAGGCAAGATGACTGTCCCAGGTGCTACACAGAGCCAGGGGAAACTCCCCAACCAGGGAAGCAGTGGGTGAGAAACCCCTGGAACCCACATTTCTCTCACAGATCTTTGCAACCCTTGGATCAGGAGATCCCTTTGGGAACCCACTCCACTGGGGCCTTCAGTCTGACACCCAGAGCTACACGGGCTCTCAGCAGAACAGCCATCAGGCACACATAGAGCCCTGGGAGCCTTAGATGACCAGGATTCCAGGCAAAAGCAGCTGCAACTCTGGCAAAGTGAGAAGTTAGACCACTGTACATACCCCTGGGAAAGGTACTGAATTCAGGGGCTGAGCAGCGACAGGCTGCAGGCCTGGCTTTCTCAGCGCCTGACAGGGTAAGACCCACTGGTTGGAACTCCAGCCAGGTACAGCTAGTGGACTTACACCAATCTGAGATGGAGCTCCTAGGGGGGAGGGGTGGGCAGCCATCTTTGCTGTTTGGCTGATTTAGCTGTTCTTGCCTTCAGGCTTTGGGACTCTGAGGTGACTGAAGGCTGGACTGGACCCCCAACACAGCACAGCTGTCCTACAAAAATCAGACTGCTGTTTTTTTATAGTTTTTTTGTTTTGTTTTTGAGACAGGGTCTCACTCTGTTGCCCAGGCTGGAGCATAGTGATCCTATCTCGACTCACTGCAACCACCACCTCCCAAATTCAAGCAATTCTCTGCCTCAGCCTCCTGAGGAGCTGGGATTACGGGCACCTGCCACTACACCTGACTAATTTTTGTATTTTTAGTAAGGATGGAGTTTCACCATCTTGGCCAGGCTGGTCTTGAACTCCTGACCTCATGATCCACCTACCTCTGCCTCCCAAACTGCTGCGACCACAGGCGTGAGCCACCACACCCGTCCCAGACTGGTGTGTTAAGTAGGTCCTTGATCCCATTCCTCCTCACCAGTTGAGACCTTCCAACCAGGGTCTCTAGTCACCTTCTACAGGTGTGTTTGGGGTGGTAAGGTAGACTGCCATCTTTGCTGTTTCACAGCCTTGGCAGTGACTAGGGACTGAAGCAGAAGCAGACCCCAGCATACCTCAGCAGCCCTACAGAGAAGTGGCCAGACTGTAACGTGGCATCCCATTCCCATATATTCTCACCGGTTGGGTCCTCCAGGCCTGTGCCTCCAGCCAACCACCGCCTGGCTATAAAGCCAATAGCAGCTCTGCAACTCCCTGGGACAGAGCCCCCAGTGAGAGGGGCCGGTTGCCACCTTCGCTGTCTTGCAGCCCTTGCCCTTGCTGTGTGCATGCTTGGGAGAGTCTGAGAGGAGCAGCTTAACACCCTCGGTAACAGCAGCTCCATGTTTCCTGGAGGTAGAGCCCTAAGGAACAACCAAAAGCCTCTCTGCCACTGATTGTCTCTACACTGGAACTACCCTTGCTACCCTGGGACTAACGGAGGTATTTAGTTAGACAATATAGGGGCTGTGTTCATACTACTGAACCATTTTTTAAAAATTCATTTAATATTTGTATGATCGTACACTTCATCTTCTAAACCTATTACATTGGCGCAAAAATAATTGCAGTTTTTGCCATTAAATGGTAAAATACCAATACTTGGTATTAGTACTAAGTATTAATACCTAATTCTTAGCTTCTACCTACATACCCTTGATAGAAGGAAATGCATTACACCCTAAGATAGCCTGTTCCATTTTAGGACAGCTCATTTTGTTGTAGGATAAAAGGATTGTTAGGTCTATTTCCAAGGGCTGTAAGAACAAGATGACTTTTATGAATGTTTAGAGACTGGAATTTAGATCAGCGATTAACGATCAACCATTTGCCATTAAATGGCATAAACAGCAATTACTTTTGCACCAATCTAATACTTGCACAGCATTTATAACTAAGCCTAATTCCACATGCTCAAAGTTATTAACTAACATTTGGTCAATTGAACTATGGTCTCGACTCTTTTATTGTCCAGAAGGAGAATAACACTCTATTTAGATTCATAGAGTTACCATGCTACAGGGCTGCTCTTCCCAGAAGGGTTCAACAACTAGAATTCATTTCAGTTCAAATCAGTTAATATTAGTTACTACAAACTTGCTGTATCTTTAATGAGCTTCTTAGTCTATTGAGGAAAAGGTTTATGTGTGTATATGATCACTAGATAACAACTCTAAGGACAACTTAAGCATGCGTAAGATAGCATGGTAAATTCCATAGCCAGGAATACAGAGAGAATTTAAATAAAGAAAATTAAAAAGCAAAGCATTCCAATTGAGGAGTCTAGAGTCTTACTATAGCTCAAAATATCTCAGAGCAGAGCTAAGAATTAGAAGATATTTGTAATCAGGAGACAAACCTATTTTTTTCACCATTTACTCCATTGAGTATTCTTGGGTCTTCAGTACAAAATATTTATTGAATCTCAACTTTTCTTCAAAACTTGGTATTAGAAAAAATTCTGATGTTATTTTCTGATTCATGATGATTAAATAGCATTTAGCACAGTGATAGACACATTAGTAATCCCTAAGCAAACGGTAGCAATTATTATGAATAAATCATTGTAATTCTAAGAGTATTAACAGGAAATAAAAATGTGTAATACAATGGAATACTATTTCAAAGAATATATTATTTTACTATTTTTAAAAGCAAATCACAGAAGGATGTATGTAAAATGATATCTTTGAAACCCACACGAAGTAACTATACATTTGAATGTATTGTGGTTTAAAATACACTAATGGACATGGGAAGAATACACTCTCACTTAACAGTAAGTGGTTTTCTCAGACAAAGAAGGAGGTGGAACTATGCCTGTAAGAATCTTATTTAAAAACAAGACAGCAGAATAATTTAAATATACAGAAAACTATAATGAAATAAATAAAATCCATAAGCACCTTCTTAGTAACCATTGCCAATATTTTAGTTATTTCTCTTTAACCAGTTATATTTTATCTTACATAGTTGAAATCCTTCTACCAAGATTTTTATGATCTACCTGAAGCATTTTAACCTCTCGTTAAAATTTATTTTTAAATATTTTTGAAATTATTCCTCTATTATGTTTTTTTTAATTACAAGGCCAAAATGCTCTCATAGGAAAATGTGGGGAAAATGTATGTATGAAGAAAAATGTAATAATCTTCCCTCCCTTTACACTCTTCAATACCACTCTTTAATCAATGTTAACATGCTGATGGGTGTATATACAACACATACACATACAAATTCTTTCCATCTTTATCTATGCTCACTGAAGCATAAATATATAGGACTTTTTTTTACAAAATTACAAAATTCATTTTATTCATAAGTTCATTCAACAATTATTTATTAGGCATATTATATACTCCAGGCAGTGAGAATATAGCTGTGTACAATACAGACAAGATCTCTGCATTAATGGAGCTCTCACTGCACATTATATCATGGTCAATCTTCAAGGTAAATGCAGAGATATGTCACTACATATCAATAGCTGCCTAGTATTTATGTACTATATACCTACAGTAACTAAAGATAATGACAGATACATGGAATGATAGAGAAAAACAGATAGAAAATAGATAATATATATACAAAAAAGACACCTGTTACATTACAGACAATCCTAAACCACATTGCAACAAAAGATTCATGTTTTTCTATGCAATGTATAATTGAGACAATTTTTCTACACAATCACCAGTTTGGGAAATGACAACATAGTTTTCCATTTTTGTCGCTGTTGTTGGTAAAAAGAAAGAAAAACACTTTATATCTATTTTGTTTTAATTCGTATTTGCTAATAAGTTTGGTCTTCTCAATGTTTATTTGATATTTGAAAGATTCTATAAAAAGCTTCTGCCCATTTTTCAATTAAATTTGTTCTCTTTTTCTTATCAAAATGTAGAACCTCTGTATATTAGTGATAATAACCCTGTTTCATCTAATTGCAAGTATTTTTCTTTATCTATAATTGGCATTTTTACTTTCTTATGGTAGTTTTCATCCTACAATTTTTAAAAGTATTTATGTTGTTAAATTTTTCAACTCTGATTGATGGCTTTTTGATCTTTCCTGCGACAAAGTTATAGAAAAATTCTCCTGTGTTTTCAGATTTTCATATTTAGATATTTAACCTGTCAGAAATATATATTTTGTAAATAACGTGCAACAGTCATTCAGATTTCTTTTCTTATGAATGGAAAATCAAATGTGTTAGTATTACCTATTAAATAAATTATTACATTCTACTATATTGAAAGAATACCATCATCTTACATTAAGTTCTCGACTATTCTTTAATTTATTTTTAAACTCTGTTCTTCTGCAACAGTCTATGTGTCCAATCCCATACCAAAAGCATATTGTTTTATTATAGTAACTTGACTGTGTATTTTAACATCTGGACAAACCCACACTGGTCATTCTGTTTATAAAATATTCTTGGTTATTCTTATTTATTATTCAATTTAAAATTTTTAAACAAATTCACCCAGTTCCAAAATTAAACTTTATTTTGAGTCTGACTGGAATTGCACTAGGATTGATGTAACTTTGGAAGCACTAAAATTTTTACATTATAGCTCCCTATTTTAATATATATTATATTACTTCATTTGGTTATATCATGTTTTACATTCCTGAATATTTTATTATGTATTTTACACAGAAACTTTGCCTAATTTTGTATTTATCTCTCATGTTTTTCCGTCGTGACAAATGTGAGTTTTCTGCAAATTTAAAGGAAAGCAATAGATTATCATGTATTTATTCTATGTTTAGCCACCTTCCTTGGCCTATTAATTAACACTAATTTAGTAAAGTGTCAAATATTTCTAATATTTCTAAGGTATTATTAGGTTCTTTGTTCAGCATTATAATGCATGTTATTATGGGAACTTATTGCATTGACTATGATTTCAAAACAAGGTTAAATAATGCTGCTGTTAGATGTCTTATTTTTTATTTTAGTGAAAATTGCTTTAATATTTCATTATTTTGCATACTATTCTTAGTATGCACCAAAAACTTGTATTTTATTTTCCCTTATTCTTGTTCCACTTAACTTTAGATCAAAAATCTTTTTGAAGTTTATGAAATCTTCTTTCTTCAAATATTTGTGTAAATATAAAGGTTTTCTTTTTAAAATTACCAATGTAATAAATTATATTGATAGATTTCCTATTGTTAAAATATATAAATATATATTTCTGTAGTAATTTATGCATTGCTCTTTTAAACTACTGAATTTGATTTACCATTCAGAATTTTTATCTGTATGTGTATGTGAAATTTGTTTAGTTTTATTTTCTTATCTTTATTAAGACTTGGTAGTGAAATTATATTTGCTTTATAAAATTGATTAATTTACAACTTTATTATAATATGAGTAATTTATTAGTTATTACAGGCTATAAATAACTCAGTTTTTAAAACAACAGAAGCGTAATTCCTGTGTAATGGTAAAAATTTGTATTACCACTTTTATACTGATGAATCAAGACTTAAATACCTAAGAAAACAAAACAAGTTAATGAAACGATAAACATAGTAAGTATCATGTAAAGGAAGAACAATAAAATGTCAATATTTTATTAAGACAGATGTGTAAAAGAAGACAAGTTTTAGACAAATGCCCAGTAGCTCCTGAATTCCAATTTTACAAATTATACAGTTTGTAGTAAAAAGCCTCTACAGTGGCCCCATTATTAAATTTGCTCCTTTTGAGTATGGGCTGGATCTAGTGATTCATTTTTAATGAACAGTTTACAACAAAGGTCATGAGATGTCTCTTCTCAAATCAAATTACAAAGACTCTGGTTAACATCTTGTGTTTGTGCTCATACTGTCTCTCTGTCTCTCTGTCTCTCTCTCTTTCTCTTTCCCTTTCCCTCAGTTTTGGGGGAAGCAAGTTACCATGTGAGCTTCCCTATGAAGAGATGCATATAGTAAGGAACGTGAGTCTGTGGCCAACAGCTAGTATGGACCTGAGGCCCTCCGATGCTCACAGGAGGATACAATAGATTTTCCAGTGGTCACTGAGTAGACTGCTCTGCTAAATACAAGGTATTTATGCTCTGATTTCCCCATCACAAGACTCTACAATTTTACATTTTACAGCTGGGGAGTTTTGGTAAAATTCCAATATGTGGTTTGACTAAGTCTACTTTTTTATATACTTATAAAAACTGTAAGTATATTTTAAAAGACTTATAAAAAAGACTACTTATACCTAACAGCTTTGCTACCATCTTTTTCTAAGGGTAATCTTTTAGAATAACAATTTCTTATCTCAACAGCTGAGAAGCTAAAGGTGAAACACAGTTTTAGGTAACCATGTACCAGAGGATTACAGTGAATTACTAGCACCAGAGTTTCTGTCCACTTATCATCACTTTAGAAACACCGAATTAAAAAAACAAAAACAAAAAAAGATTGCAGGAAGAAAAGTCTTTTTCTTCCATTCCACTGCTGACTTCTCCGCACCACATATTCATACACACAGAGACACATAGACTCCTTCTTCTAGCCAACCAGGATGCTGCAGAATTTGGTGTGACTCCAAATGTTAATTATGTCCCTGACTCATTAGAATAGCACTTTTATATTTGTTTACCCAAAACAATGACAGTAGAACCACATTTGGACCACTTTGTTCTTTAATGAGAAAGAAAATTTTAATGAGGTTCAGTTTCACTTATTTATGTCAGCCAGTATGAGATCTCTAATCACAGCCTTGGTGTGAATCCAGTTGGCAGGACAGAAATAAAAGGCAGGGAAAGAGTTAGCCCATTTTAATAAAGTAAACACATTGCTGTTAAGAAAGTGCAGTCTGCAGAGAATGATAATAAAAGGAATTAGATTATCCGATCCAATCTTATTGTTTACTACGGTACTTTCTTCTAAACTATTCTGAAATATTAACAATTTAAAATTTAGAGGTTTAACACTATCTCGTTTTTTAAAAAAAACATTTTCCCATTTTCAGATTATTAAGGCATTTTAAACTACTAAAATTTTCCTAAATACAAGAAAACAAAATAAAATTTGCATTTCTTTGGCCTAAAATTAAACCAGACTCTGCTATCATCTTATCATCTGACTAGATTCCACTCTCCAATATCTAAAACCTTAGCCATTAAGTCATCCATATTATACAGTATAGAAGCAAACAGAAGCAGGTCAAAACAAAGAAGCAAATGTGAAAAAGTGAGGTTAGGGTTTTTTTCCCCTAAGCATATTAAAAATATTTGGTTATACTGTAGAGTGACTAGGAGCGCTTTCTGTGAGATTTCATAGAAGACGTGTTGCATAACAAAAAGAAAAGCTCAAATCTGCTTTGCTGTTATTTCGTAAAGGATAAGGTGAAGAAAAAGGTAAGAAATGCATATTTAAGGCTTGTTTCCTCAGAGTATGTCTCCTCTTGATATTGTCAGTTTAATTGATTCCATTGCAAAGCCGAATTCCCTGGCTTGCAGAGAGTACAGACAAAAATAGTCAAATTTTAAGAATCCAGATTGAATTTTATGCTACTTGTATTTACTCAAGTCATTTTTTGCTTAAATCTGTTTCAGTGCTTGAAGGACAATCTTAGCACAGACTTTGAGAAAGCCCAGGTCTGGAACTTAGGTCTTTCCTCATAGAAGGAAAAGTTCTATCCTCCCAAATCCAAATGTGGGGTTTTATTTTTCCTTCATCAGGCATATCAACAAAATCATTCCTGATAATTCAGTAAACAATGGATGTTGTGCCTCTTAGGATAAAAATACAGCAATTCCAGAGAATGAGAATTTCCATCTGGCTATAGGCCTGAGCAGACAGTCCTTGTAATGGTACTAAAGTCTGGCTGGCAGCCTTCCCCAATGGTGGTATTGCTGGCCTGTCCACTCTGTCTGATGCGCAAGTGACGATGACTTCAAAAATAAACAGATTCAGCCAAGCAAACAGTCAATTAATAAATATGTTCTAAACCTTCCGAATATTCAGCACTATGCCAGGCACCACAATGGACATAGAGCAAGTATTACACCTCAAAAGGCTTGCAGTCATGCAGCAGAAAAATGAATGCTCTTGACCAAGACAGGTAAGTCAATCAGACAGTATTAAGACGTCATCCAAAAACCTAGCTATGGTTTAACTTTGTGACCTTGGGGCAAATAGAAAACTCTAGGTCTTCATCTCCTCATGGAGAAATCAAAGGGAATGAGCTAAATTATTTCCCCTAAAGATTTAATGACTGATCCTATGGATTAAGTTGTGAATTATATGCTCCTGAAGAGAAACTGTGTAACATAATATATAAATATGTAAACTCTTGTAGCTAAGACTATCTTGGCTCAAATCCTGCCCCTGTCACTTACTGTGAGAATTTAAATGAGTAACCTAATCTTGCAACCATGCTGTATGCATTTTTTTTTCCTATAAAAACTTGGCAACATACTGTGAAAGTTGGGGCTTAGAAGAGAAAATAGTCAAAGATACCAAAATTCCTTTGACTAGATTCCATTATACAATTAATAACTCCTAAACATCATTTTTATTCAAGGCCTTACAGGTGCTATATTTGCTCCATAAGTGAACATGACACAATCCTTGCTCCTGAGAAGTTTATGTTCTCACTATCCAGTGCAGGAAATAATAGGAATGGTAGCTTGTCCTTTGACCATTGATAATCCCTCAATATGAACAATATTTAGCATGTTCTAGTAACTAGAAAAGCTTGTTTTATCAAAATCAGGCATGTATGAGGTCAAATTTCTAAACATACTTCTGTTTACATACAGCACAGTGAACTAGAATCAAGGTTTACAATTAGAGAGCTAGCTAACTGGGTTTCTGGGTTTACGTCTTGGCTCTGATGTTAAGTTACAGAAAAGTTTTTTAAATTCCTTAGGCTTCAGTGTTTTTCACCTGTAAATTAAGGATCAGTAATAATCACTCATCTTATAGGTTTAGTGTGGGAATTAAATGTAATAAAACTTATTCCTTAAAAAAGTTATTATCTATAAATTGCTTAATGTCATTTATTTAGCACCTAAGAAGCACTCAAGACCATGCTAACAATTCATAGATAAATCAAATACAATATTTTTCCTTAAGGAACTTATAAATTATTTGGGTAAATATTGATTACTAACTACAAAGGAGGTTGTGATAATAACAAATTGTTACAAAAGCCGAAAAGGAAAGATTAATAAAGAGAGTAGGCAGACTAATGAGCTGAAAGATAAAAAATAAGGTGTGGCATGAGAACTGGGCCTTAAAGAATGACTATTTGTGTAACAAGTAAGCTGTACGAAAGGCAAGCCCAGCATGAACACAGGACAAACACTTGGGAAAAACAAGTTGGCCTTTGTGGCTAGTGTGTGGGATACAGGGGAGAGTTCTTAGAGGGACACTCTGCCCGGTTGTAAAAGATCTCATTGTTTTGAGAAGAGCCAGGGCTCTATTTTGTTGGCCTTGTGGGGGACATCAATGCTTTTTGAGTGGGGAAGGAAATAATGTACCTCAGTTTTAGGAAGATTAATTTGGAGACAATATACAGGACAAATTATAAAACCAGAATTGGAGATATGAGTCAGAATCTTTTTCCACTAATCTGAACGAGGGATGATGAGACAATGAACCAAGAGAGAGATGGTGTAGGGAGATGGAGAGAAAAAGGATGGATTTGAGTACTGTTTCAGAGGAAAAGGAAACAAACTTCCTGACTGACTGAATATGGAAAGTGAGAGAAATCAAAGATGACTCAGAGGCTTCTACCAGGAGAGTTGTGTGGTGGCAGTGCCATTAACCAAGACACAATCCTCAGAAAGGAATATATTTTGTAAGAAGGAAGAGAATGCGTTCAACTTGGAATAAGTTGGGTTTGACAAGGCAGCAGGATATCCAGATGGAAATGTCCAGAAGGCTGGAGAACAGATGTAAAGTGAGCAATTTACTTTGCCTTTCTTTCTTCCACTGCAAAATGGATGGGATATTGCTTGCCACTTGTCTCCAAGGACCAGAGAGATTTAATGAGGCAGTGTTCACATTTATTCCACACCAAGGATCAATGAGAGCTTGGCAAAGTATTAGGTTGGCATTCCATTATGTTAAGTTGAAAACAAAACAGCTTTGACAGGAAAGTCATTGAGGGGAAGAGAGTGCAAACCTGCAAGACCACACTGTAGAACAAATTGCATTAATACTTTAGGCAGCCGCTCCAGGCACAGTCTCTACCGGGGTAGGCACTAATGAGTTTCCAGCTGAAAACAATGAAAGAAAAGCCACCTTTCTATTGTCTGCCTTTTCTTTGTCTTCCTTCCCTAAGCCACCAGGCCTCAGTCAAATGTGAGTTTAGGGGTCAAATAAAGCCCTTTCAACACTTTCCAGTGAAACTCATTTCACAATTTCTCAATCTGTCAATAACATTGATTTCTGGAACAAGCTAGCTGCTCCTGTCCAAAGTAAGAGTACCTTTGCATTAACTCATATTCCCATGTTTGCAACACTGAGACTTAGTGGTCAGTTCAGCAAAGAAATCACTAGGCCACACATGCTTGAGACCACTGCCAAGCCAACAGCACATATCTGAGATGTCTCTTCTAAAAATGGGGGACTTGGAGATAGAATTATGCCTATTCCTATAATGGGAATCTTCCATAATAATTCAAAACACTTTAATTCACAAATTTTATTTCCTTTTCCTAAACCTCAGAAGGTGTAAGGAAAAAAATGAATGAAAAATGTGATATAATAGAAAGAACACGTTCTTTAGTCAGACCTGATTTCAAATCTGTCACTTATTGTGTCTAGAACATTGAGTCTGGTCTCTCCACACCTCAGTGCACTCATTTGCAAAGTGTAGTGTCATGAGGTTGAACTCTTGTCACTTGTTATCTGTGACCTAGTGCAAAATACTGAGACTTTCAGCTACAGTTTTCCCATCTGTGAAATGAGGATAATATTACCTATCATAGGACATGTCACTATTGGATGATATAAAATGAAATTCTTTAGCCTTCAGTCTAACACGTGGTTATTATTAAATAAATGACCGTTGTTATGCTGCTGGCGGTGCTGCTGCTGCTGCTGCTGATAATGTGATAATTTGGAGCAGATAATTACAAATCCCTAATAAACGTAAATTTCAATATGGAGAGTGTAAGTAGGGACATCACTATAAGTAGCTCCTGTGTAATGTAAGTGGCTACAATAGACCTGAGACGTTATTTTAAATAGAAAATAAAGAGCCAAAAACAGCCTTGGAGAGATAAATGGACAATCTTACCTGCTTTGCATTGGTTTTAGATAAGGAAGCCTAATAAACTCTTTCAACCAAAAAAATAAAATAAAATAAAAACAGGAAATATTTGTAGTTGCCCTATGATACAGCCAATTCCTTCAACCCCAGTGGCAGTTCTCCTGATGCTTATGGAAAGAGTCTCAGAAGCAGGCCCAAGGACATTGGCTTGTCTTGGCCTTAAGCTAGGAAAATCTCCTAATATGCAATGAGAAGAATGTCAGAAATATCTTCAGCCACTAGGAAAATCGGAGACAAGAAAAAAATAGATATCCCCTAACTTCCAGTCTAGTGGTTTCAGGAACAGGTAGCACTTTCAGTGAAAGTCAAAATTACTTTATTTTATAATAATTTTCCTCTCTTTCCTCTGAAAAATAGATGACTTCACCTCCACTATGTTATTTATCACCATATTGGCATTTTAAAGCAGCTTAACCATATATTCCTTAAAGACAAGATCATTCAGGAATAAAATTAGGAAGTAAGCAAAAAAATGGAATTGCCTTTCTCCTCCTTCCCATGATTATAGGTTGTTGAAACTAGAAATAACCTAAAGCCACTACTAACCAGGAACCAAGTCATGAATTGAATATGGTTTCGAGATTACAGCCTGTGTCAACCCAGCAATCGCATTACTAGGTACATACCCAAAGGAATATACATCATTCTCTTGCATGTGTGAAGATACATGCATTCATATGTTAATTGCAGCACAATTCACAATAGCAAGGATATGGAATCAACCTAAATGCCCATTAAAGATAGATTAGGTAAGGAAAATTTGGTATACACCATGGAATACTATGCATCCATAAAAAAGAATGAGATCATATTCTTTGCAGAGACATGGATGAAGCTGGAGGTCATTATCCTTAGCAAACTAATGCAGGAACAGAAAACCAAATACTGCATTGCCTCATTTATAAGTGGGAGGTAAATGATGAGAACATATGGACACATAAAGGGGAACAAAACACACTGGGTGGTTGAGGGTGGGAGGAGGGAAAGGATCAGGAAAAATAACTAATGGGTACTAGGCTTAATACCTGGGTGATGAAATAATCTGTACAACAATCCCTCAGGGTATACATTTACCTAGGTAACAAACCTGCGCATGTACCCTTGAATTTAAAATAAAAGTTAAAAAAAAGGAAAAGAAGTGACAGGTGATCTAAAAAAAAGATTATAGCCTGTATACTTTCAATTAGTTCCTGCTTCTTAACAGTGCTGTTTCTTCATGCTATACCTGAATTCAGAGTTTTCTCAAATCCCCCCCAGTGTCCTCCCCACCCTCAATGGAATTTGCCCCTTATTATCACCTCCTTGAACCACACCATGGATACCATGACTTATTTTATCTCTTAATAGGATCAACACTGTTTATAGGAAAACAAAAAATCATCCATAAGAACAGAAACAACTGTCCACATAAATTAGTTTCCAGTTCCCTGATGCAACTTACTGGATGTGTGAATAATGGGACAGTTTGCAATAGAAGGGAGGAAAGCTAATTTTATATCACACTCAAAATCTGTCTGATATTTGTGATGTGTTCTTTATTATATACAGTGTAAAAACTAATCTGTGTAGAATGTCAATTGCTTTGACTTACAAATATGTTGCTTTGCTGAAAAGAGAAGTGAAGTAAATATTTATAAATATTTTGATTCTCATTGTCAGCACCAATATTAAGTTGTTGCCTTTCATTATAGGACAATATTGCTATTAAAGTTAAATTATTTCCAAAAATGATTGTGTAGTTGGCCAATTAACTATTGTGGTGACCTTGACCTTTCATTTATGCTGAAAATTAATAACTAATACACATTGTTTTGCCCCAAGGAATATCAATGTTTGAAATTATGTGTGAAAAATATTAACTTCAGCTGACTGACCTCATTAAAATATAAATGCCAAAAATATAGCTTCCAAATTCTAGAGATTAGGGAAATTAAGTATTATTCTTAAAGGTGAAAGTTCTTAGCAACAGTAGTAAGTGTGCAAATATTACAGTATTATAATGTTTCTCAGGAAAAAGCGTATTACAAATTTTTTCCATACTTAGTCCCCCAAAATGGATTTTTAAGGCAGGTTAAGCAAAAGTCATATGTAATGAAACCTTTATAAGGATATAATGACAAAAAAAAACTGGAAAATAAATGAAAGCCATGTAGCGTTTGTGGTTAAGAACATAATCTTAAAGTTAAAAATAAGTATTAGAACAGAATATAAAGTGTAGCATTCAGATTCATGACATCTATAGGAAAAAGAAAATTATTTGCTCAGGAGGGACAATTTTACTTAGCACTAAACTCTAAGGGGAATTTATAAAAGTTTCATTAGATGAAAAACATTAACTCATTATTGAACAATGGATTAAGTATCTGTTTTACAATAGATATAGAAACCAAATTTATGTGATTAGGTCTATACATATCTATAAGAACAGTCACAAAAAAATTTCAAGAGAATAATAAAAGCATAGTTCTGTGGAGAGTTTCTTTTTTTTTTTTAAGTTTTATTTTAGGTTAGGGGTGCATATGGAGGTTTGTTACATAGGTCAACTCATGTTATGGGAGTTTGTTGTGCAAATTTTTTTATCACAAGGTACTAAGCCTAGAACCCCTTAGTTATTTTTTCTGCTCCTCTCCCTCCTCCCACCTTCCACCTTCAAGTAAACCCCAGTGTCTGCTCCTCCCTTTTTTGTGTTCATGAGTTCTCATCTGTTGAGAGTTTCTACCTGGCTCTAAAACATCACACTTTACCAGTGCTATATCTGGGGTCTAATGGATAGCAGGAATAAAACCTCTCAAAGGAAAAGGCCACCTCTTGATGTCTGAAACAAAGAGCTCAATGGATGCTTGTTAAAGGCATTGTTGAAAGCACATTAGTAGTCATGTGCTATGGTCTGAATGTTTATCCCCCCACCTCCACCAAATCCATTTATTGAAACAGAATCTCCAATGTGATGCTAGTAAGTGGGACCTTTGCAGGGGATGACTAGGTCATGACAGTGGAGTTCTTGCAAATGAGATTGTGCCCTCATCAAAGAGGCCCAGGGAAGTTTGTTCGACCCTGGTACCAGGTGAGGACATGGTGAGAGGGTGCCACCTATGAACCAGAGAGCAGCCCTCGCCAGACACCAAGTCTGCAGGTACCTTGATCTTAGGCTTGCAGCCTCCAGAACTATGAGAAATAAATAAATATTGTGTAAAAGCCATCAGGTTTGCTGTGGTTTGTCATAGATAAAGAGAGCATGGCATCACCTATCAATCAATCAATACAAATTGCTGAATTTTTACAGGGTTTTGGGAAACCTAGGGTTCAGCAATTCATGGACTTTCAGAAGAGGGAGTGGTTTGGAGTTGGTTGATCTTTATTCATGGAAGTGTCTCTAAAAGTAGAAGCATCTCTTTAGCTGCACAAATGTCTCTAAAAGTCACTCACTATTGCTGAATGACCTTCAGAAATGTGTCACTGTCGCCATTGGTTGGTTTTTAGAAGTATGGTTATAAAAGCAAGTTGTCAGTGATTGATTAGAATAGATTAAAGCCAAACAACAGCAGATCTTTTCCTTTTCTGAGATTAGAATATTGAAAGTCTTCATTCTCAGAGCAGAGAATCTAGAAATGATTTTACTCCTTTTCAAGTTACCTAAGCTAGAATTTTTAAGAAGCTCCTAAGTAGTCAAATTAGGTTTTGGTCCTCATTGAGTCCTTGAATAACAAATTTTCATCCTTTGATTACAGGAGAGCAACATTGCCATGGAAACCAGATGTATAAGTAATAACATTAGCATATTCTTATAAAAAGTGAAGAATCTACTTTTATTACTCTCCTATATACCAGCAATGAATAATATTAATTTGTCATTAAAAACATAAATACATTAGCACCAAAAACTGCTTAGGCATAAATCTTTTAAAAATTATGTACAAGATATACATGAGAAAAACTATAAAATTTGATTAAGAAATCAAAAAAAGTCTGTATAATTGTAGACACATTGCTTGTTCATGGAGAGGAAGACTCAAAATTGCTAAGATGTCAGATCTTCCCAACTTGATTGATAGATTCAACACAATCCCAATCAAAATCCTATAAAATCATTTTATAGATATCAATAAACTGATTCTAAGGCTGATGAGAAAAGCAAAAGAACCAGAGAAGTTAACACAATATTGAAAGAACAGAACAAAGTCATACGACTGACTATAAGACTTACTATAAAGCTACAGTAATCCAGACAGTACGGAATGGTAAAAGACAAGTGGATCATGAACAAAACAGCCTAGGAATAGACCCACACAAATATAGTCAACTGTTCTTTGACCGTAGCAAAGAACAATTCAATGGACAAATGACAGTCTTTTCAAAAAATGGTGCTAGGACAGTTGGACATCCACATGCAAAAAAAAAAAAATCTAAACACAAATCTTACACCTTTCACAAAAAGGAACTCAAACTACATAGCAGACCTAAACGTAAAACACAAAATTTTAAAACTTGTAGAAGATAACATAGGAAAAAACCTAGATGACCTGTGGTTTGATAATGAGTTTTTAAGATACAACATCAAAAATGTCATGTACAAAAAAAAAATGAGTAGGTTGAACTTTATTTAAATTAAGGTTTTTTTACTGTGTGAAAGACAGTGTTAAAAGATTTAAAAGATAGCAGGCTGGGAAAAGATATTTGCAAAACACATATCTGATACAGGACTTAATTTAAAACATAAAAAGAACTATTAAAACTCAACAATAAGAAAAACAAACAACTCAATTTTTAAAAATGCCAGGCTATTTTTGTATTTTTAGTAGAGACAGGGTTTCATCATATTGGTCAGGTTGGTCTCAAACTTCTGAGCTCAGGTGATCCACCTGCCTCTGCCTCCCAAAGTGCTGGGATTACAGGTGTGAACCACTGTGCCCAGCTGAGAATTAGTATTTTTATGTATGGTTAAACCTTGGCATCTAGCCATATTTTGTTTATGTCATAATACAATGGATTCGTGGAGACCAGATTCCATGAGTTTCTTTTGAACTCTGACAGGTATTTTAGATCATAATCTCAACAGTACGCTTTCAAAATGGCACATATCTTTTGTACAAAGAACTTGAAATGTGAATACTGTGTTTGTGCTGTAATAGTTGTGTATTTCAAAAACTGAAATCTCATAAAAAGTTAAATTTTTGCCTGACCAAAAAAAAAAAGAGGGCAGAAGATCTAAACAGACGTCTCAGCAAAGAAGACATACAGATGGCAAATAAGCATATGAAAAGATGCCCAACATCATATGTCAATAGAGAAGTGCAAATTAAAATCCCAATGAGATATCACTACACACCTATTACTATGGCCAAAATCTAGATCACAGACAACACCAAATGCTGGGGAGGATGTGGAACAACAGTAACTCTCATTTATTGTTAAAGGGAATTCAAAATGGTATAGCCACTTTGGAAGACTATCTGGGAGCTTCTTACAAAGTTATATGTAGTTTCACCATACAATCTAGTAATGATGCTCCCTGGTGTTTAGCCAATTGGGTTAAAAATGTATGACCACACAAAAACTTGCACATGGATGTTTGTAGCAGCTTTATTTGTAACTGCCAAAACTTGGAAGCAACCAAGATTTCCTTCAAAAGGTGAATGCATAAACAAATTTGGTTATAGCAATACAGTGGAATATTACTCAGCAATAAAAAGAAATGAATTATCACTCCAAGAAAAGATGTGATGGAATCTTAAATGTATATTTCTAAGTGAAAGATGTCATTCTGAAAGGGCTAACACTGTATGAATCTAACTATATGATATGGAAAAGAAAAGATTATGGAGATTGTAAAAAGGTTAGTGGTTGCTAGACGCATGGCAGAAGGACTAAAAGGATAGATAAGTGAAGCATGGGATTTTTAGGGTAGTGAAACTATTCTGCATGGCACTATAATGGTGGATACACGACATTATGCACTTATCAAAATTCATGGCACTGCACAACACAAACAGTGAACCCTAATGTAAACAATGGCCTTTGTTAAAAATAATGTATCAAAAATGATTCATCAGACTGTAACAAATGTGCCACACTAATGAAAGATGTCAAACTGGGTGGGGGAGAGGTAGAGCGTGGGAAAAATTTCTGCTCTATTTTTCTGTAAACCTAAAATTACTCTTAAAAAGCAAGCAAAATTAGTTTAAAAACAAGTGAAGAATCTGACTTGACTTCTTGCCCAAGTGGAAGTCATCCCTGTGCCTACAACGAAATAAGCTACATGAGTCAAAGAGTTAATGAGGTGTAAGTCAAAACAAAACGTTTCTCAGGAAGCAGATTTAGATTTGCTCATATGGTCAAAACTGAGTATATTTATATTTTATATATATTTTTTAAAAGCCAGTAGGACTCTGAGGATACATGGCTTACCCTTGGTTCTCCTGCATTTTCAGGTGTCTTTCAGCACATCAACAAACCACTTCACCCTAAATATCACTGACTTACTTTCCTAGATCTGGGTAGGACTATGAGTTGAATGCAAAACACATCTTGTACAACAATCATATATGAAGCAGCCTTGGGCACAGAGTGCTGTGATACCCTGTCAAAGAGATGGGGGAAAAGCAGAAACAAGTGTAAGATTGAGGCTAAGGATGAAATAACTGGGGAGAGAAGACACTAGTCCAAATAATAAAGTCTCAAATAGTACAAGAAAACTGAGACTGAGCTAAATATTGATAAACAAGTGGTAGAATCATGTAACAGGCATTGTATGGGGACACAGGCATCTTAATGACAGAGGTGGTCAAGTTAGGTGGGGATCAGAAATCAAGCCCCATTCAGGGAGAGCCCTACTGGGAAAGGCAAAGGAGTTGGGGGCTCTAATCCTACAGACTAGAGTTCTAAGGACATGCTCAAGTTTCATTAGCTAAGACCTAGAGCAGAAACCAGATGCCATGGCTCTGGCAGCATGTCTATCACATGCAGGAGGAGATGGAGGCTATAGATCTAGGCTCATGCCCAGCTAGCGCTCTGCTCCTCCACTGGATGTTTTCTGGACATTCCAGACCACACTCTGGTGAGGGTAAAAATAAAACCCGCAATACCCTGTAATATTTCATTCTCACTAGTTTCAAAGTTAAGTGGAGCCCAGTAACAAACCTCTGTCAAGTCCTGCTAGTCTGAGCAGAGGTATCATTTTCTGAAATACTTGACAGAAAGAGTATATTCTGAAGTGTTGAATTCCTTGCCAAAGAAGCTATAACTTTGTGGGACTTCCCTGTGGGCAGCAGTTAAGCCCAGGAGCACTGGGAGAGATGGTCCTGCAAAGGCTAGAGGGTCAGAAGAGAGAAGAGTAACACCTCTTTCATGTCATTTCTCTTAAAATACATTTGGAATTGTTTGCAGACATCACAACTCTATTTCCCCTGGAACCTGGGCAGATCACTTCCGTGTCCTTTGTTCTTCTGAAGCCGAATTATTCCAACCTCATTGCCCAACTGTCAAACCCCATTCAGGGAGGGGAGCTCAAAGTAAAATATAAACGAGAACTGAAAGGAGAGTATGCATGTGTGTTTCTCATAAAACATGCAGCTTTAACTGAATATGGCGATATCTTATTAGTACAACTCACACTTGATAACTTAAAGACATCTCCTCCTGATCCAGATTACGTCCCTGGCTTTCACAGTAAAATAAATAAAGAAACAAAGCATAGTGTGTAGCTACACTGAAAGGAGGAGAGAAGAGAGGGAGAAAGAAATGAAGAGGGAATTCAAATGGTTTCCTAGGCATGGCCAGTTATCAGCATCCTCTGGTTAGAGACACTCCCACGATGCTGCTGCTCCCATGCAGCCTTACAGAGATGTCAACTCAAGTGAGCTTAATCAAATAAAAATGTATGGAATACCTACTATATGCTGAAAGCTGCTAATATATTAAGGGCCAGAAAGGACACCAAGAGGTAGAAGGCAGAGTCCTTTTCCTCATAAGGCTTATGACTTAATCATAGAGACAAGATAAACAACCACAAAAAATGTATGAACTGTTACAGGACAGTGCATGATTAAGTGCCAAAAGATGGGCCTTGATGACCAGTGTCAATTATATCTGTCAAGAGCCATTTTAGGGAACTATAGCAAAGAAACAAAATTAAACAAGATCTGAATTATCTTTTCTTGTACCCTAAGTGCTGTATTTTTGCCTCTATCCTGTATGACCATATGTATAATTTTGTTAGGTGCCAGAAACTAGAAAATCTCCCCTCTGTTGACAGATATAGTTTACCTGAAAAAGAGAATGTCAGAGATTCAAAGGGCATGCGCTCTAGCTGGCTCTTGTCTTCATTATGAATTCTCCCTTGGGCAAAAAGTATAAAAGAGCATCTCACTTACATATCTGAACCATAATGAAATTACATGTTTTGAGAAGGTCAGAATGCCAGAATATGTGATTATATTAGTTAGGGTTCCCTAGAGGGACAAAACTAATGGATATATAGTTCTGTCCCTCTAGGGAACCCTAACTAATACAGGGTTCTAATATATATATGTATATATATATGCATTCTGAACAAAGACCTTTTCAAAACATGCAATTTCATTATGGTTCAGATATGTAAGTGATGTGCTTTTTAATATCTTTTGCCCAAGGGAGAATTCATAATGAAGACAAGAGCCAGCTAGAGCTCATGCCCTTTGAATCTCTGACATTCTCTTTTCCAGGTAAACTATATCTGTCAACAGAGGGGAGATTTTCTAGTCTCCCGGCACCCGACAAAATTATACATACCCGTCATACAGGGTAGAGGCAAAAATACATCATATAATTAAGATCTTGTTTAATTTTGTTCCCTAAAATGTCTCTTGACAGATGTAATATATATAGAGAGAGGAGTTTATGAAGTATTAACTTACATGATCACAAGTTCCCACAATTGGCTGTCTGCAAATTCAGGAGCAAGGAGAGCCAGTCCAAATCTCCAAACTGAATAATGTGGAGTTCAGTGTTTGAGGGCAGGAAGCATCCAGCACAGGAGAAAGATGTAGGCTGGGAGGCTAGCCAATCTTCCCTCTTCATGTTTTTCTTCCTGCTTTATACTTGCTGGCAGTTGATTAGATTTTGCCCACCAGATTAAGGGTGGGTCTGTCTTTCCCAGTCCACTGACTCAAATGTTGATTTTGTTTGGCAACACCCTCACAGACACACCCAGGATCAATATTTTGCATCCTTCACTCCAACTGAGTTGACACTTAGTATTAACCATCACTGTGACTATTATGTTAAACTCATATTTTTAAAAAAATCAGCAACCTTAAAGTCTTTGCAGAAAATCAAAATTAAATAAGTATAATTACATTTTGGAGCCCTTGAAAAATGTTATAAAAAATGGCATTCTAACAAAACACAACCCCCACCCAGAAGTTTACTAAGGTCAGATTTCTTGGCTTCAGGTTCTTCAATTTTCAAAGAATTTCTTTTTGAGTTATAAAGTCTGACCTAGCTCAGTGTTTTAGGTTAACAGCAGCTCAAAAAGCCAAATATAACGATTGAGGTGGAATTACAGAGATTACAGTTTTTAGCTTACAGCTACTCATTCATTTTGGCTTTACTAAAGTGTCTGTCTTTGACTTAGAATGTATTTCTCTTGGTTGACTGCCTGTTAACTCTAAGCTCTTTTCAAGGAAGCCGGAATTCCCCCTGCAGGAATTCTCAAGAGGCAGAAAGTAACATTTGGAATGCTATTAACACACCCAGTTCGTGAAATATGAGCTTTCAAACCCAAATCTCGAAGGTTGATCTCTTCAGTGGTTTATCAAAAATGAATTATCAAAAAAATCAAGGACAATGATTATTTTGAAAGTTACAGGTTTAAAGTCAATCCCTAACATATTTTTGTTATTTTTATTGCTGTAGTCATAGGTATTTGTAATATACTGAAGATTATTTAATTCTTTATTTAAAAGTAAATTATTACTACCCCAGGCCCCATCTTTGCTAATGCCCTCAAATGACTCACTCCTTTGCTCCCTCTAATCTGCTCATACCCCTGTCGAGGTCTGACCTGCAGACCCTGACCAGTGATGAACAAATTCACTCGAACACAAATCTCCAGTGAAAGAGTGGGCTAGGGTGTCTGTGGCCACTCACAGACACTCCTGAGAGAGATAGCAGCCATGGCCCTGACCAGCTGGCACTCAGGGCATTTATTCAGTACAGATTTAATAACAGAGGCTCTGAGTCAACACACTTATTAATACTGATTAAAGGCCGGGTTCCAAGATCTAAAGCAAACACCATTTGTGTGTAATAAATCTGGTTGCCCTCCCCCTCAAGAAAACCATCCGGCCTGTGAAAGATTAAAGGTTCATTTTAGGACCATATAAGTAAACAAGTTATTCAGATAAACCTCCCTTACATTCCTTTGTTATTTACTCTTGCTATTATCTCAAAGAGGATTAGGCTGCCTTCAGCCATAATTCTATTATGAGCCTTTTACAAAACCTTTCAGCCTTCCAAGAAAGTTTGCAATTATTCTATAATGTTTATAATTTTGCCAACCACCCTCATCAATCCCCCCCACACACCCCTAACGAACTTCTACCTATGATTCAAGATTTAGCTGGAAACTTCACCTCCTTTGGAAAGTCTCCCTAGTACCTCAGGCAAATTAGACATTATTACCTTTGGAGTCACCTGACATTTTGCATATGACTCCATTTTAACAATTATAATGTTGCATTATATTTGTGCATTTTCTGCTAGACTTCTTTGAAGGAAATAACTGTTCTTATTCACTTTTGCTTTCCACTACCTACTAAATAATCAACACAGAGCAGGTATTGAAAAAATATTGTTAAAGGAATGAATAAATGAAAATTCTTAAATATACTCTTCTACTTAGATATAATCAAGATATTTAACATGCTACCCAGTCCATAGCATTTTGGAAGCAAAAAATGAATCAGATAATCCTATATCCACTAATTTAATCATTTATTCTTCTATTTATTCTTTCAACAAATATTTTAGTGCCCAGTATCTGCCAGGCACAACTATGGGGCTAAAGATACAGAAAAAAAGTATTTGTTTTGCTTTTGATTTTTAAGTTTACATTTAAATTGTTTTATATGTTTAAATATTTGAGAAATGTGTCATTTACTGTCAAGCAATACCTAAGCAGTACCATGGTAGCAGTTGCAAAGTTGGCTTCCACACTTCCACAAATTCAGTTGATAGGAAAGCAATTAGTCCAGATGGATTTAGACAGTTACTATTTTCAGCAAAAATAACACCTTGGCAGCATTTTTCCCCAAGCTCCAGTTTCCACAGGTTGATGTCATGAGGTCAGGTATTACCAGCACACATGGTAGGGATACATTATAGGAGAACCCTGAGCCTGACAGGCTGATTTTAGATAGGGGCTATTAGAAAATGTGCCTATCCTCTCCTCTGCAGAGATGTATTATTCCTTCTTTCCCTGAAATATAAGCAACTCTTTCTGTGAAAAGGAAAGTATCTCTATCTTTCATGTTAGGAATGTAAGTAAATTTGCTCCAGAGGGGAGTCATTTCTCTGTCTTTCAAAGGCCATTTATTTATCCAAACCTTCCTAAAAAGATAGTCTTGGAACATTTGGCTATTAACGTCTAGACATGTAGAAATTTGAGAGATTTATGGAGAATGGTCTTCCAACAGTCATTTATAGCATATTATAAATATTTATGTTTTAAAATAAAATTGTTATGTACCTTTTAACTGTGCAAATAGTATCTAAATACCATCACAATGTAATACCCACTGTTATTCATCTAAAAATTATATAAACAAACTCATAACAGATTTTATTTTTTTTCTACTTGAACTTATATTTCCATTCTACTTTCAACACAATTTAATCCCTATTTTTTACTGGAAAATATTTTATTAATGATTCTATCATATTTATTCATAATTGAAAATTTTTGTTATGTGTTACCATAAAATTATAAGGGTTAAAATTTAATCATTTAAAATTAAAATTACATTGGAAATGTATTTTTTTATGTGACAAATAAGACTTTAAAATTTAGCTTATGTATTCTATCCACTGGTGAGTGTCATCTACTACCAGGACAAAACAGGTTCAAGATCAGTTCTATTCTATTTTTTTGGTAGAAAAGTGCTGAAAAACTTTATGTACATAAAACTTAAAGTAAATCAGAGGAATTTTATGCTGGAAATTATACACTAATCTGTCATCCAAAACAGTTTTAATGATCTATCAGCTCACAATTATTCAGAAGAAAAGAATTGGAAATCATATGACTTACTAAAGGGTTTATTTTAGCCATTATTTTTTAAAATTTATTAGAAGTACATATATATAACAAAGAAAGGTTTGTCCCTTGCCCATCTTCTGGAAGATAACCTCTGTGCCCTTGGAATTTCCTGCCTGGTGTCTCTGTTTTCCTGGAAGCCTTGAGCCACTCCAGATGATGTATACTAATGATGGGGCGTATGGTGAGGCCTTGAGCCATACAACACCAGCTTGATCTCTGAAGGGGCTAAAGACTAAGGTCAGTCATGCAGGCATTCAACTTTGCCTATGTGACTGAGCCCCAACAAACACCCTGGACACCAAAGTTCAAGTGAACTTCTCGGGTTGGTAACAGTCTGGGCATGTTTTCAGTCATCGTTGCTGAAAAATTAAATTTGTCCGTATGATTTCACTGAAAAAGGTCAACAGGCAGGTGGTGCTTGGTATCTCCTGGACTTGACTTCATGCGCCTTTTTCTGTTGCTTATTTTAATCAGTATCCTTTCACTCTACTAAGTCATTACTTTAATAAATCAGGAGCATAACAGCTTTTTTTAGTATGTGAGTATTTTGAGTATGTTGAGTATTTGAATGGTCTTGGAGACAAAGTGAAGCTATTTCCCCTACAAATTAAATAGCTTCCCATGAAACTACTACACATTAACTGAACTCTGATATCTGTTCCCTTTTAGCACCAATCAGATGCAGGTAAAATATCTTCCTTTCTGAGTGCTAAGTATGCAACTAAGGTAGAAACCAAGACCTGAGAGTATGAAAGTGCTCACCAAGCTCTTTCTCATTCCTGAGAATGGTGAAAGTTGCAAGGGCACTGACAAGGGACCCTGTATTGCTGAATTGTGTTGCCAAGAATTTTACAATCTTATTTTCCTGTTTATGAGTTAGATAGGTACATAAGGTGTGTAGCCTTGCCACGAATTTGTCATTTAGATGAAAGGAAATGCTGCTACCACTATTTTATTTTTTTGAGATGGAGTGTCGCTCTAGTCGCCCAGGGTGAAGTGCAGTGATGTGATCTCAGCTCACTGCAACCTCCGCCTCACAGGTTCAAGTGATTCTCCTGCCTCAGCCTCCTGAGTAGCTGGGATTACAGGTATGTGCCACCACACTCAGCTAATTTTTATGTTTTTAGTAGAGACAGTGTTTCACCATGTTGGCCAGGCTGGTCTCAAACTCCTGACCCAGGTGATCCACCCACCTCAGCCTCCCAAAGTGCTGGGATTATAGGCATGAGCCACTGCACCTGGCCCATCTTTTTTTTTTTTTTATTATGCTCTTCTTGTTCTGCTCTCATGATAATACTTACCCAGGTGCTACATGACAACAGATCATGGAGTAAAAGTAACAAAGTGTTGAAAAAAATTTAACCATTTCACTGCCCATTAATACTATATGTGAATTCAAATTATCTCAATATAGGTCAAAATATCAATTTCTAATCCAACATTGTTTCTCCAAATATGTAACAAAAATAAATCTAAAATAAGAAAAGATACGAAACACTACTACAAGTCTATGATAATTTGATTATAAAGAGTATCACAGCACTCCCAGTTCTGCCAAGATGAAATAGGTTCATTCCTCCCAGGTCTGTCCCCTAACAACAAAAAACTCTGGACATAACAAAACAAATAAACATAGGAAGATGCTGAAAACCGAAATGAAAAGTCAGACTGCCTAGAGATGTCAGAATCTAAGGAATGAGAGAGCAGTGAGTTCCTCAAGCCTTCTTACTGCCTCCTGTATATTTCAGATAGGGCACTGCAGGACCCTCCAACTCAGAACGGCCAATAGGCACAGATTTTAAAAAGCTCCAAGCCCTGTTTATACTACACTCTTTTCTACAAACTATTGTTTATTCCAAAGGTGACATATGTGTATAGATACGTTTGAAGAATTGCTGACAATCAGAAGACAACACAAGAACACAGTCAGCTCGTCACCTCCACTGGAGAAATAATTATGAAGTATGTTTCTGTCTTAGACTAGTGGTTCCCAAACTTTGGCTTTAATCACAATCACTCGGAGGGCTTGCTAAAATATATTGCTGGAATATACATCCAAAGTTTCTAATTCAGTAGATCTGGTGGAGCCTAAGAATTTATATTTCTAAAAAGTTAATACCAGCATAATAAAAAGATAATACCAATGAGACTTGGTTTAGACCATGTATCTAAAGCAAGCAATGCTCAACCTAACTGTAATGTTGAGGCTCTCCCACAGATAGTGTAATTTAAACCAAAAATTCCAAATAAAAATGAACTGATAATAGAGAATTACATTCTACATGTACCATGCAAGGAACAAAGACATTATCCTCTGGGTGGATAATATGGTTTACTGGGGGAGGAAGAGACTATCTCCATTGTCTATCATATTGAGAAGAAATAGATTCAGAAGCAGAAAACGAGCATGTGGAAGGCAAGCCTTAGAGCATGAAGTTAGATGACTCAGAGGAACATTTCTTCTCCTTGAGTTCCATGGCTGCTGAAGGTTGAATACAAGAAGTATAGAAATGAAACCGTTTCAAGACTAAAGTCATGGAAGTCAGTTCTTTAGAAGGCTGAACAAGTAGCACCATAGTCTGTGAAAGAGATATTAGGTGTTCTGGAGTTAGAGTTGATACTGAAGTGGGAAAACAGAACAGAGGTTTTGGTTCTATACAGTGACAGACATACCATAACTGATTCTGTCTCAGGACTTCTGGAGCTAACTACCTGAAACCAAGGGAAATAGCTTATAATGGGCTGAAATATATCGAAACTAAAAATCAGACAATTTAGGGCATTCTTAGTCAAGCTCAGTGCTAAAAGATTGTCCAGCCTCAAAGAACCACAGTAGACTCTGCAGGAATCTGGGTCACATAGACCTTGTAACATCAGTGATTCCATGCTAATTCTCTTGATAAAACAGGACTAAACTCAGAAGTCACACCAGGTTGCAATAGATGTCATGGCAGGGGACTGGTAAGGCCCCAGGATTCTCTCTTACTGGCACAAAAATATGAGCTGCTTTGGTGCTGTGTCAGATGCTGAAGTTCTGTACAAGATAAAGGAAAAGGGAAACCCCAAGTGGGAGATTCTAGGTTTCCTGACATATAAGAAAGTTGGGTAGTGAAGTGATTAATTGAAAAATTAAGGAGATGTGACCAAATTGGTCCTCTGAGTTAGTGGAGCATTTCATACCAATTACATGGCTGTTGTTAAATTCTCTGTGGCTGGTTGGCTCATTGGTTAAATCACGATGCTAAGAAAAAGTGAGGAGATTTAATTTTGCACTTGAAGAGGCTGGTTTGCTCATGGTCACGTACTCTAGATTCTCCCCTAACACTGGCCAGTAATTTTACAAAAGGATGAAGATGATTGAAATTAGGAACTTGAAGAGATCATGGCTGATGAGTGCAAATTAATTACCAGAGCTGAAACAGCTCTAAAATTTGCCTAATGCCAGTGGGCAGTTGTATCAACTTGGTATTTCAATTTCACTATTATGAAAAAGCAGGATCCCAAATTAACTAAGAAATGCCATTTTTACTTTTATGGAGATCCTTAAAATTTGTTCAAAATTTCATTATGTGCCAGACACTATGCTGTGCTAAATGCTTTAGGTATCCATTTAATCTGTATAATAACTATATGAGATAAGTATTACCTCCAATTACAGATATAGAAACCATGGTTTAGAGAAATTTAATTATGCAATTTAATTTAATTATAATTTGAAATTATAATTGTGCAATTTAATTTAATTACAATTTGAAAATTTTTCTGAAAGAAAGTTCTGAGTTGGCAGGATGGTGCTTTCAAAACAAGTTAAGTTTTATCTATTTAATATGGATTCCACTGAGTCCAATCAGTACACAGGCATGAAATACCCAAGGTCAGAATTGTATCAAAATGACTTTTAACCATTTAATTATAAATTAACATTATGCCTGATGAATTCCTCTGAGACTCTTTAGTTTAATTTTAAGGTTCCAAACATGTCTGTGTATGAAATTTACTTGGAGAATTTTTTTAAATTACAGATTCCCTAGTTCTACCCAAGAGTGCAAATCTATATTTTACTAAAGCTCTCCAAGGTTTCTCTGATGCACAGTCAAGTTTAAAAACCACTAGTTTATTTTATTCTTTGTCCCAAAGAGCTAGAACAAGCAATACATGGAAACAGGGGCCCAAAGAGTGCTACAGCTTTTGGTGATACATCAGAGAAGGCAGGTTGAAAAGCCCATTTGCTTTAATTAACATAGATATGTTCTGGATTACAACAAAGGGATTTTTTGGAAATTCTATGGAGAATAATAAATATAGTAAAGTATACAAATCATAAGCATCAGCTCAATAAATTTTTACAAACTGAACAGACTCATGTAAATAGCACACCGAACAAGATGCAGAATATTACACTCATTCCAGAAGCCATCCTTATGCTCTCTTCCTGTCACTACTCTAACCCAATTCGTATCCCAGGATAAGCATCATCTGACTTAAAATAGCACAGATTAGCTTTGCCCGGTTTTGTATCTATATAAATTAATCATATGGTACAACTTTGCTATGTAGCTTCTTTCATTGTTGTAGATGGTTGAACCTCAATGTGGTATAGAATTCCAACATGTATTCATTCCATATTGCTATTCATTTATTCATTCTATAGTCAAAGAAGTTCATTTGGGTAGTTCCCATTTGTCAGCCTCCACAAAACGTTCTGCTCTGAAATTTCTTGTACATGTCTTTTGATGAAAATCTCCACCTTTTTCTATTGGGTATATATCTATAAGCATAATTGCATTATCATAAAAATGCATGTATCAGTTTTAATAAACACTGCCAGTTTTACAAAATGGTTACACTGATTTGTACTCTATCACAGTATAGGAGAATTCCAATTGCTTCCCATTCTAGTCAACACTTAGCATTTTTTATCTTTTTTATTTAAGTAAACTTGGTTGTGTTGTGATATCTCATTCTGGTTTTGAGTTTTATTTCCCTATTGGCTGATGAATTTGCTTACTTTTTCATGTTTATTGGTATCTGAAGAAAAGTTAGCTCCTGCGATCTTTTTTGTTGCAGCAAATCATCTCTTTTGTTTTTGTTGCCTTGTAGAAGTTCTTTACAAATTCTGGATATGAGAATTATTTGTTGGATTCGTATTCTGAAAATATCTTCTCCCACTGTGCAGGTTGCCTTTTCATTCTCTGAATGGTATTATTTGTTGTACAAAAATTTTTGATTTTGGTATAGTCCAATACCAATCTTTTCTTTTATGGTTTTGTATTTTGTGTTCTGTTAAGAGATACTTGTCTGCCCCAAGGTGAATAAAATTTCTTCTTATGTTATATTCTAAAATCTTTGTTGTTCTATCTGTTACAATGACATCTCTAAGCTATTGCCATTTTAAATAAGTTTTTGTGTGTGGCATGAAGTTACAATTCATTTTTATCATATATATTCAGTTGACTTAGTAAAATTTATTGAAAATACCATCTTATCCCGACTGAATAGTAGTAATGCCTTTACTGTAAATCTGTTAAACAATTTAGGTGTGACTGTTTCTAGACTACTTTTTCTATTGTTGCATTTTTCTATTCTTTCGCCAGTATCACACTGTCTTAATACTACAGCATTATAGTAAGTCTTAACACTTCACAGTCTAAGTCTTCCCACTTTATTCATCTTCAAGATGTTATTGGCTATTTGAGGTCCTTTGCATATTCATGTAAAGGATAATACCAACTTGTCAATTTCCAGCAAAATGGAAGCTGAAATTTAGATTGAGATTACATTGAACCTATTGGGACAATTTGTATAAAATCAAACTGTCAGCAATATTGAATAATACGATCCATGAACACGGAGTACTTGTCTATTTATTTAAGTGTTATTAATTTCTCTCAGCAAAGTTTTGTAGTTTTCCATATTGAGGTCTTACACAATCTTCCGTTTGAATTATTCTTAGCTATTTAATTTTTTTGTAATATTATAAACTTCATTTTCTGGCATTTGATGCTAGTATATAGAAACAAAATTGATTTTTGTATATTTACTTTATCCAGCTGCCTAGCAAATTGCTTATCAGCTCTATTTGTAGATTCCTTTGAGTTTCCTATGTACAGCATTATATGATCTATGAATAACAGCTTTACTTTTCTTTCTGATGCTTGCATCTTGTATTTATTTATTTTTAAATTTATTGCCCTATTTCCCTAAGATATCTAAGAACAATGTTGGATGGAACTGATGATACAATGAGGTAACCCCTTGTTATGTTCCAGAACTCAGAGAGAATGTGTTCAATATTTCAACACTAAGCATAGAGTTTACTATAAGATTTCTTGTACATTTTTGTAATATTAAGAAAAATATCTTTAATAATTTCTAGGAATTTACTTCCAATAAGAAACTAAGTAAATTACAAAGCAAATACTGTAAGCAAAATTAGTCCAAAAAAGAGTCTAAGATGAAAGAAGGAACAATGAGTACATACATGGGTAAATGTAAACAAATATTTTATCAAACTTAAAATGATGTCTGATTTGAGGGATTTTTAAATAAATATATCAATAGAAATATGGCAGTAGCTTAATTTTGTATCTTCTGGTTTCTACTCCAGGAAACCAAAAAGAATAAAGTACACTCCCTATTTCTCTGTTTCTCATGCTTTCATTTTCAGAGAAACTAGACTCAGAAAAATAAGCAATCTCTAAAATATACGTAATGATACCAAAATCCAAACCAAGCCATAAGAAGCTGTGATGGTTCAACAGGGGAAGACAGGATGTCTGGGGCATTCCTCTTGTAGGAGTGATTTAGCAAATGCTCTTGTAGGAATGATTTAGCAAATGCTCACTTTCAGGAAATAAAGGCCCCAGTGACCAAACTGACATGACGGGGCTGAGATGCAACTCTACTTTTTTGTGGAAAGTGAAGAAAGAAGTTGCAGAAAGTACCCAGGGGCAACCACAATAGAGCAGATCTCAGAAAATATTCTTGAAAGTAACCCAGCCGCCTGGCGAGCAAAAGTACCTCAATGATGGCTATCTCTGAGCCAGCTTGTGAAGAAACTTGGCAGACCCAGGAGTGACCCTGGAACTTCTCCTGAACCAGATGATATTCTGAGATTCAGAGAAGCCCCAACGTACAGAACCATATTCTGTGAAAATAGGCTATAGTTACAGCAATTAAAGGAACTCTGAGCTGAGAGGTTTGCAAAACTACCCAGGCTTCTCCCTCCACCATCTCCCACAGGAACTTCATGCTAATAATCTAAGAAAAGTCAACCCAATCGACTTTGAGTAACAGCAAAAATAGATTCTGTTCGATATCATCAGAATAAAAAGGGAAATGAACAGTACAACCATTTAACAGACGATGAAAACTCACTGGAAAAGTGGAACTGCAAAGCAAATAAAACATATAAACCAGGCTGGTGGTTTCAGCTCTGAGATGTTAAGAGCTATTAGTACATTACTCTGTATTTACAAGAAGAACAAAAAGCTGGAGAAACTTAAAAGTCAAAGACTTTTCTTGAACCCGTCAGAGAACCAATGTTGCAGAGCAAATCACCACCCCGAAATTTGGAGAGCCAGGTACAGCCAGAAGGATATAGCTCTCAAGATACACTTAGTTGAAGTAGAAGCTGCTAGATGTCATAAGCTGATATGAAAACTAAAAGGTGTTTTTGACAAATTTCTGGAGACTAAGTGCAAACAAGCTTGAAAGTGAGGGATGTTGAGGCCCACAGTCATAGGAGGACACCCCCTACGTGCCCACTGCCATAGGCTTTTCCTCCAGGAAACTCAGTTCAGCGTAGCTCTCAACATCAGACAATTGAAGATGTCCAAGAAAAAAGAAAGTATATATTTTACTGATAGAAAACTTAGGATTAGAGTTAATATTTATTATGTAAATATCATTACAACATTTTTAAATCTTAAGTACAAAATTTATTTGTGGACTGACGATTACTTTAAAATGTTTATTATAAGAACACTCAGTAACAAATGATTTTGCTATAAAATAATCCATATGAAATTGAAAACGAATTTTAAAGTTTCATCTTAAAAAACTTATAAAAATCAGTATTTTAAAATAACTATTAATCCTGAAAAGAGCTAATTTTAAAAAGAATAAGAAAACAAAACTATTATAGCAATGCTACTGTTTTCCCAAGAAAGAAGACAGATAATATTTAGGAGATACTTTATAAAGGCTTTATTTATGAATAATTGGTTTACATGACTATTTTTGAAATAAGTTTAATCTTTAAAAACAAAATGATGAAGACTGTTAAAGAATGAAAGAATGTTATTAATATTTTTTAAAAATTTAATTTTTTATGAAGTAATTTAATATAAATCCAGCAAATTTTGTACAGAATCTGCATGTGGAAAACTACAATACAATGATGAAAGAAATCAAATATCTAAATAAATATAAAGATAATCAGTCAATATCCATTAATTGAAGACCTAATATTATTGAAATGTTAATTCTTTCCAATTTGATCTATAGATCCAATGCAATCCCAATCAAAATCCTTGTTAGCTTTTTTTGGAGATATTAACAAACAGATTCTAAAATTTACATGGAAAGGCAAAACTAGAATGACCAGCACAATTCTGGGGAAAAGAAAAAAGGTGAAGGATTCACATTACCCATTTTCAAGATTTAATGTAAAGCTATACTAATCAAGGTAGCATGGTATTGGTAAAAGAATAAGGACACATATTAATAAGACAGAATAGAAAGACCATACATACACCAACACTAATAGAGTCAACTGATTTTTGACAAAGATGCAGAAACAATTTAATGAGAATAGGATGAACTTTTTAGCAAATGGTGGTGGAGAAACTGGACATCCATTATAAAAAAAAAAAAAAGAACCTTAACACAAATCTCACACTTTACCTAAAAATTAACTCAAGGTGGATCACAGACTTAAATGAGAAAGGCAAAACTATAAACATCTAGAACAAAGGAGAAAATCTGAATGACCTTGGGTTTGGTGATAAGTTTTCACATATCACATATCAAAAACATGATCCATGACAGAAAAATAATCAGCTGGGCTTTATTTAAAACTTTTGCTCTGCAGAAAACACTGTTGAGAGAATCAGAAGATAAGCCACTGACTTAACATTTTCAAATTATGTATCTTATAAAGAATGTATATCTGGATATACAACAAATTCTTAAAACTCAGTAAGGAACAATTCTCTAAAATGAGCAAAAGATCTCAACAGACACCTCACCAAAGAAAACATACAAATGGCAAAGTATGTGAAAAGATGCTCAACATCATTCCAAATAATGTAAGCTGATATTCTCCACTCAAGGAAGTGGAGAGTAACTCCCTACCTCTGAAGTGTGGGCTACATTTGACAACTCGCTTCCAAAGAGCAGTATGGAGAAAGAAACTTTACAGTGGAGAAAACTGGCAAGCATTATTCTATCTAGGTGATCAATGTTAGCATCATAAATAAGAAGTCATGTTTCATGCTGATAGGATATACTTTGTTTTCAATTTTTCATTTTGGTAAAATACATATAACATTTACAACCTTAACCATTGAGGGTATGTACTCTTGATATTACAGTAGCCCCTCTCTTATCTGCAGTTTTACTTTACATGTCACCTGTGGTCAACCACAGTCCAAAAATGTTAAAAGAAAAATTTCATAAATACACAATTTATAAATTTTAAATGACACGCCATTCTGAGTAGTATGAAGAAATCTCATTTTGTCCCGCTGTCCTGTTCAGGGTATGAATCATCCCTTTATCCGGCACAGCCAAACAGTAGACTCTTCCTGCCTGTTAACCATTTAGTAACTGGCTCAGTTATCCGACCAACTGTTGCAGTATCGCAATGCTCGAGTTCAAGTCACTCTTACTTCACTTACGAATGGCCCCAAAACACAAGGGCAGTGAGACATGTATAGGACAAAACATAGTGTAAAGAGGGTTCAGTACTATTGGCAATTTCAGCCATTCACTGTGGGGGAGTCTTGGAACATATATCTTGTGGATAAAGGGAGACTTCTGTATATGTTTAAAATAGCTTTCCTTTCAGTGGCCTTCCTCTCAAAATCCCCTAACTTCTGTCCAAACATCAGAAAAACTCGACTGAGATAGTCTACAGAATACCCCTCAAAACTGTCAAGGCCACTGAAAACAAAGTCCAAGTGTATCAGTCAGGGTTCTACTAGAGAAATAGAACCAGTAAGAGAGAGAAAGAGAAAGACAGAAATTTTAACAAACTGTTTTATGTGATTCTGGGGACTGGCTATCCTGAAATCTGCAGGGCAGGCCAGCAAGCTAGAATTCCTTGAGCAGAAGCTGACAGTACAGTCCGCAGGTGGAAGTTCTTCCCCAGGAAAACCTCAGTTCTGCTCTTAAGGCCTTTCAACTTATTGGATGAGGCCCACCAAGATCAGCAAGTATAATCTTTACTTAAAGCCAATTGATTGTATATATTAACCACATCTACGAAATATCTCCATCGCAACACCAAGGTTAGTGTTTAATCAAATAACTGGGGGACCTAGCCCAAACTGACACTGAAAACTAACCATCACATTAAGAAACTGTCACAGTCTAGAGGAGCTGAAAGAGATGTGGTCACTAAATGTAATATGACAGCCCGGGTAGGATCCTGAGACAGAAAAAAAAAAAAATAGTAGGAAAACACTGACAAATCTGAATAAAGCATCAAGTTTATTTAGTAACAATGCATCAACATTTTTTCATTAGCTGTGACCTATATACCATAATAATAAGATACTAACAATAGGGGGAATTGGGTTAAGAGTATACAATAACTCTCTGTAACCTCTTTGCAACTTTCCTGTAAGTGTAAAACAATTCTAAACTTAAAAAAGTGTACTTAAATATAAAAATGTATAAGCTAAAGTTTCAGCATGTATATTTAAGAAAAATACTGCATACAGCAGGTAACTGAGGATAAGACAACTATGTAATATGGGAACTGGCAGAATTTTTTTGAAATAGAAAAGACCAAATCATTTTAGAAAAGCAGACTAAGTAATAAAGATTTCCCCAGGAAAGCATAATAAGCAAGAGACGGCAGAATAAGGGTAAGCAAAAAGAAACGAAATTATATATACTTAAAAATTAGAAAGAGAGAGAAATGATAAACAAAGGAGAACCAATATGCAGACAGCTGAGGTCTTTGAAAAAAATGAAACAGAACAAAACCGTAAAATATAATTCAAGAAAGTGATCCTCGGGGGGAAAAAAAAAGTAAAAATTACCGAAAGAGCATTCAGTTTACCACAAAAAAAGAAAAAAAAAAGAAACCAAAATAGTCTCAACCAAGAAACACACTAGTAAAAATCATCAGAGTTTAAAGATAAAGAAGGAATCCTTAAATATTCAGGCCAAAAAAAAGAAAAAATGAATCATTTATAAAGAAACTAAGATCACTTTAGCATCATATTTCTTCACTACAGCAAGCAGCGCCAAAAGATAACAGAACACGTAGGTAGTACTCAAGGGGGAAAAAAGATACAAAGTACGTACCACGATCTTATATCCATCTGAGTTCTATATAGCCAGTCATAAAGGCTTCAGACAAAACATTTGAGCTTTTGAGATAATGGAATATTATTCTCATGAGTCTTTCTTGAGAAAACTGTTAGAAGACAAATTCAACATACTTCACTCAAAAAATGAGTGAAGAAAGATCCAAAAAGAACTAGTGTCTAAAAACTTGGGTAAAACATAAAATCGAAAGCAGTATCTCAGAGAGAAATATCTGGTTCCTCCTTTTGAAGGCAATGCTTACATTTTACTTCATTATATAAGTACCCTATAGATTATTGGTGGTAGCTTTTATCAGGTAAGGAAATTCTTTTCTATCCTTAATGTACTATGAAGTTTTTTTTATCATGAATTGTTGATAAATTGTAAACTTTTTTTTTTGCCCCTGTTGTTACCGTTATCTGATCCTTCTTTTGTCTCTTTTTTTATATTTCTGGGTTAAATCTTACTTGGTCATATTATTTTATGTTATTCATATATTGCTGCTTTGCATGTGTACTCACTTTTTAAGAATATTAACATCTATGTTTATAAGCTAAATTACCCTATGATTTTCTTTTCTTTAACTGTATTTGCCTAACTTTTAATATTAAGATTATACTAACATAATAAAATACGTTGGAAAAGTTTTCCTATATTTCATTCTCAAGAACAGTATGTATATGACAGAAACCTTGGTGCTTTCAGAAAATTGTCTGAGCCTGCTGATATTTTGATATATAAATTTTAATCATGATTTAATTTTTAATGTTTATAAACATATGAAGAATGTTAACTTATAGTTGATAAATTATATTTTTCTAGAATATTTTCCATTTTATTCTGTTATGAATTTATTGCTATAAAGTTGTTTCTATTGTTCTCTCATTACATATAAATCAGTGAATCAAGTTCTATTTTTCATTATTAATATTATAACTTTGTACTTAAGTTGAGCTTAGTGTAATAGTTGCTGTGTAAACCACTAACATATAGAAATATTATGTATAATTTGCAAACCTGTAGAAAGGAAAATAAATAGAATGGTAAAAACAAGAAACAATCAAATTTAAAAAGCAAGAAAGGAGAAAAACAAGATACAAAATAAAGTGAGACAAGCAGAAATAATGACATAAGATACAAAAATAAGCCCAAATTTGTTAACTTTAAAAATAAATATGAATAGATTAAGATTACTAAACTAAACATTGAACTTCAATCATAAGGAAAATAACAAGAATAAAGCCAACATATATGGAAAGACATAATAAAGAACAAAATCAATATTCATGGAATATAAAACAAAGCTACAACACAGATTTTAAAAGGTAGATATTGGAACTAGTAAAAAGATGAATAAAAGATAAAACTGGTGAGACTTATTAAGATAAAAAGGAAGGAACAAATTCAACAATATTTGAAATTAAAAGAAGCCTAATTACAGATAAAGCAAGAATTTTAATGAGGATTCTATTAATATAATAAAACATTAATCACAGAAACTTAGATGATATGTCAAATTCCAAAAAGATAGATAACTTTTAAAAACGAGCTCAAGAAGAATTAGAAATCCCTATTATTGCTGTAATCATTTCTTAATTTAAATAAGATGTTAAAACAGTTAAATTAAGAAAGAAAGGGAGAAATGCAAGCGATATTAAAGTAAAACAAGGTAAAAGACTTGGAAAGTATTTTCTGCACAGAAAGAAGAAGCAAAAAGATGGAAGATGTTTAGATTTATGGAGTGGACACTGGGAGGATAGGGTACATCTCACTACATGGAGGTAGACGTGCAAATGGAAGCATATTTTGGGCATCAGGGCATACGAATGTGAAGCTCTGTCTAAATGTGAGTGGCAACAGAGACTGGCCTGCTTGAAACCACTGATTTGGATGAGGTCATCCAAAGAGAAAGTACAGAGGAATCTTTAAAAGAAAACCAAACAAAAGAAAGGGCACAAAAAGGAGCTAGAAATGAACAGCCAGAGAAATAGAAATAGGGAAACTTCCATCATTAAAAATTTTAAGTAAAATACGTCAACAATGTGAAATACTGCAAAAGCTTTAATTCACCTTTTTGCCTTCATTCACCAATCATGTCATCAAATCACAATGGATTTTTACAAAAGTTACTAATGAGTATATGTGATCGAGCACTCTCAGACCTGTATCAAAGAATAAACTTTTATCCCCACCTCCTACCTTTCCTTAATAGAAAACTAGGGACTTCATCTGCCCTTTAGAAGAGTAAAACAGCTATCACTATGCAGACATTGGTTAGGACAAAAATGTTTCTCAGAGAAAGTGAAACAAATAATGCCAATACAATTCTGAATGGACTTCCAATTACTTAGCTTGACAGAAAGAGAATAGAACCCAACCTAAAACAAAATGTTGGGATAAAAGTATCAAAAATTGACAACGGTAAACTGGTCTGAAGGAGATTAATGTTATGTTATCTAAGCCCACTCAAGAGCTAATTTCCAGGAATTTAATGAAGTGTAATGTTTTCTCTAATTCTCAAAAAAAGACTAAGTGTAACATTGATAAAAGAAGGAAAGTAGATTCTGTGTAATTATTTCAGTAGCCTCACTTAATTCTATTCCAAACCAAATTTTACTCTCCAGAAATGACTTCTTTAATAGCTTTCTTGGGGTATAATTGACATATAATAAATGCACATGTTGAAAATGTACACTTTTCTAAGTTTTATTATATTTATATACCAGAAAACCATCATCCACAATCAAGACAATGAATGTATCATCACCCCCAAAAGTTGTCTAGAGTCCCTTTGTAATCCTTTCCGCTTCCTCCCATCTCCAACAACTCACCCCAATTTCCAGCAAGCCACTGATCTAATTTCTGTCACTATTCGTTTGTATTTTCTAGAATTTTATATTAATGGAATCCTATATTGCGTTAGTTTCCTGGGGCTGTCACAGCAAATTACAATAGGCAAGGTGGCTTAAAACAACAGAAATGTGTTCACTTACAGTTGTAAGGGCTAGAATTCTGAAATCAAAGTGTCAACAAGACCAGGCTCTTTCCAAAGTTTCTAGGGAAGACTTCCTTCTTGCCTTTTCTAGCTTCTGATGGATTCTGATAGTCTTTGACATTGCCTGGCTTGTGGCAGCATAACTCCAATCTCTGCCTCTGTCTTCACATGGACTTCTTCCCTGTGTCTCCTCGATGTCTTTACATGTGTTCTCTCTCTCTCTTTTTATAAGGACATCAGTCATTGGGTAATCCAGTATGACTTTATTACATCTTCAAAACCTCCAAACAAAGTCATACTCATAGGTAAATGGGTTGGGACTTTGACTTCAACATATTTTGAGGGAAGACACAATTGAATCCACAGTATTCTGCCCTCTGGCCCCTCAAAATGCATATCACTCTCAACAGCAAGATACATTCACCCTATCCCAACATTTCCGCAAGTCTTATACCATTTCAGCATCAACTCTAAGTCCATAATCTCATCTAACTATCAACTGAAGAAGTCACAGTTCTCATCTTCTAAATTATCTAAATCAGATATGGTGAGATTCTGGGTGTGGCCCATTCTGAGAAAAAATTAGTCTTCCTTTGTGAACCTGTGGAACTAGAGAACAGGTTATCTGCTTCGAAAATACAACAATGGGACAGGCGCAGGACAGACATTCCCATTCAAAAAGCAAGACATTAAAAGGAGTCAAACCCAGTGAGGCAAATTACAGTAGGTTTCAACGCATGAGAATAACCCTTTCTGGCTTGATCCTGTGCCCACTCTTAGCCCTGCCCTCTGTAGCCACAGAGCCCTGTTAGTCCTGCCAACTTCTGAGCCATCCTCAGAAGCATTCTTCCCTTTTCTTGAAGAGTAACACATTTGCAGGCAAGTGGCTTTATAGTCCTGTTTCCTGCCTGTAAAATCCCACAAGTCTGACATCCCTCCATCATTTCATCCCATCTCTGTCCGTTTGGTTCAAGCTGGCAATGTTTTCAGTGGCATAACATTCTCAAAACCCTGTGGCTCTTCTTATATATCAAGAGGGATTGTTTTAACTAATGACATCTGTAAAGGCCCTACTTCTAAATAAAGTCATGTTTACAGGTTAGGACTTAAATATATCTTTCAGGAAGATACAATGCAACCAGTAACATATGGTACATATTCTTTTTTTGTATTCTTTTATTCAGCATAATTTATTTTAATATTCATCCATGTTTTTGCATATCTCAATAGTTCACTCCCTTTTTTTACTAATTAACATTTTATGGATAAATCCCCTATCAGTGGTGATTTTGATTGTTTTCATTTTTTGGCATTGCAAATAAGCAGCTGTGAACCTTCATACAAAAGTCTTTGCATTGATATATGCTTTAATTTGTCTTAGGTAAACATCTAACAGTGGAATTGCTGTTTTGTAAGGTTGTTGAAATGTTTAACATTTTTAATAACTGCCAGGAGGTTTCAACACATGAAATCCCACTTCACCTTCCCACAGCAGCCTATGAGAGTTCCAGTTGCTCCATATCCCCCTCAATATGTTGTACAGTATTTTTAAATTTTAGACATTCTAATAGTTATATGGTGGTATCTCATACACAGAGAATGGTATTACATTGCATTCCCTGATGAATATGATTTTGAACATCTTTTCATGTGCTTATCAGCCTTGTGTTTATCTCTTTAGTAAAAGTGTCCATTCAAATCTTTTGCCCATGTTTTCACTGGGTAGTTGTTCTGCTATTATTGAGATTTTACAAACCTGACTAAAACAAGCAATGGGGAAAGGATTCCCTATTTAATAAATGGTACTGGGAAAACTAGCTAGCCATATGTAGAAAGCTGAAACTGGATCCCTTCCTTACACCTTATACAAAAATTAACTCAAGATGGATTAAAGATTTAAATGTAAGACCTAAAATCTTAAAAACTCTATTAGAAAACCTAGGCAACACCACTGAGGACCTAGGAATGGGCAAAGACTTCATGACTCAAACACCAAAAGCAATAGCAACAAAAGCCAAAATAGACAAATAGGATCTAATTAAACTAAAGAGTTTCTGCACAGCAAAAGAGACTATCATCAGAGTCAACAGGCAACTTACAGAATGGGAGGACATTTTTGCAGTCTAGCCATCTTACAAAGGGCTGATATCCAGAATCTACAAAGAACTTAAACAAATTTATAAGAAAAAACCCCCATCAAAAAGTAGGTGAAGGATACGAACAGATACTTCTCAAAAGGAGATTTATGTGGCCAACAACCATATGAAAAAAGCTCATCATCACTGGTCATTAGAGAAATACAAATCAAAACCATAATGAGATACCATTTCACACCAGTTAGAATGGCATTCATTAAAAAGTCAAGAAACAACCAATAATGGAGAGGATGTAGAGAAATAGGAACGCTTTTACACTGTTGGATGGAGTATAAATTAGTTCAATCATTGTGGAAGACAGTGTAGCAATTCCTCAAGGATCTAGAACTAGAAATACCATTTGCCCTAGCAGTACCATTACTGGGTACATACCCAAAGGATTATAAATTGTTCTATTATAAAGACACATGCACATGTATGTGTATTGTAGCACTGTTCACAATAGCAAAAACTTGGAACCAACCCAAATGCCCATCAATGATAGACTGGATAAAGAAAATGTGACACACATACCCCATGGAATACTATGCAGCCATAAAAAAGGATGAGTTCATGTCATTTGTAGGTACATGGATGAAGCTGGAAACCATCATTCTCAGTAAACTAATGCAAGAACAGAAAACCAAACACCACATGTTCTCACTCATAAGTTGGAGTTGAACAACAAGAACACATGGACAAAGGGAGGGGAACATTATACACTGGGGACTGTCAGGGGGTGGGGGACTGGGGAGGGATATCATTAGGAGAAATGCCTAATGTAGATGATAGGGTGATGGATGCAGCCAATCACCATGGCACATGTATACCTATGTAACAAACCTGCACATTCCGTACATGTACCCCAGAACTTAAAGCAATAAAAAAATATTAAAAAACAAATAAATAAGTTCTCTGCATATTTTAAATACAAATCCTTCATCAGATACATGATGTACAAATTTATTGTCTGTCAGTGACTTGACATTCTTTTAACTTGTCTTTTAAAGAGAAGTTTTAATTTTGATAAAGTCCAATTTATCGATTTTTTTCCTATGATTCACACATTGAGTGTTGTATAAAGGACAGCTCACTCAGTGTTAACACCAAAGTCCTTACAAAGACCTGCAAGACTCTAAATGAGTTTCCCTTCATGATTACCTTCCTGACGTCATTTTTGCTGTGGATTTCTCCCTTTACCACTCTTCTCCAGCCTCTTTGCAACTTCTTAAACACTCCAGATACAGGGCTGTCTCAGGACTTAAACTTGCTCCTCATTTTGCTTAGGATTCTTCTTTTCCCACCTATCTACAGAGTTCACTCTCTGGTTTTTTTGTTTGTTTGTTTGTTTGTTTGTTTTTCATGTCATCATTAAATGACAGTTCAGTAAAGCCAACCCTGACTTTCCTCATAATGACTGCAATCCTCCAACATTTCCAAACCTCCTACCCTCCTTTGTTCCATCCATAGCACCTTCTATCATGCTACATGTTTTTCTTGTTGATCAGCTCCCCAACTAGAAGTGAAACTCAATGAGTCCAGGGATTTTTGTCTGTTAACCAGTGTATTTACAAATAAAATATTACCTAGCATTTAGTGATACTCAATGAATATTGCTCAATGCATGAATATATATTGATCTTGGCTTTATGCTTATTTGTTTGGCTGACTTCAGAATATTAGTTAAAAATTACTTTCCCTCACAATTCGTAAACACTTTTTATTTTTTAATAATTTTGGATTTACAGAAGATTTGCAAAAAAAATAAATAAATAGAATGGAGAGTTCTCATATCCCACTTTCTCAGCTTCCTCCATTGTTAATCACTTACATTACCCTGATATATTTGTCAAAACAAAGAAAGTGATTTGGTACAATATTATTAACTAAACTTCACGCTTCCCTCACAATTATAAAGTCAATCTTTCAGTGCTTTCTAGTTTATAGAGTGCAAATGATACATCTAATCAGTCTGATTTTTATTTTTCTATGAGAAAGTCCATTATAGACCCAATATACAGCTGTGGAGAATCTCAGCCAAGACAGGCACAAAACTACTGCAATTTTTTCCTTTGCCTAGAAAAAAAAAATCTACCTTACAGAAGAATAGCAGTTATATTTTCCAACAGATTTCCCAGCCATTCCGTATGCAAATGAATGACGGCCTTTCTCTCTACCTAAAGAGAGTGGTAATTAAGATGGGGGCATCATATGATCTTAAACAAAGTCAGTAACCGTGTAAGCAGGACACCAACTTCTGAGACCATCCAAAAGGAGGAGGATTAGTAAGTACCACCTCAGAGAATTGCTCATACGGCACTTCTGGATGAAGACTACACATAGACTGGATGGAGACTGACATCTGATGGTGCAAATGGCAGGTAGCTGTGATTTAGGCTGTTGTCCTTTGCCTCCCTCAGAGGAGGAGGGACACAGAGGTATCTAAAACCGAAAAATGAAGCTAGGCTAAATTTTTTACTCTTCTAAAAAAGGCTCACCTCCCCTGTTTTCTCAGGTTCTCAGCTCTTAATATGTAGCATTTGTTTAATTGCTAACTGTCTGGGACTTCTCCAGGGCTGATAAGATCTTGGAATCCTCAGGCTGATAGTCACAAGAGCCCAGGCTTCCATTTGGTCGTCAATCTTAAATGTTTTTGGATTGACATTGCTTTAGGCCTATAGACTACTTAAAATTTAAGGCCAAAATCACCTAAGATAAAAACAATTTTCATTTGTTTAGGGAAAGGTATGCTATGCAGACAGCACTATTGCCAATAATAAGTGTATATGAAGTTTGAAAGAGTCAAGATGTTTGAAACCAGTTTTTTGAAGGGTCTCAGTATTTTAGGGATTAAACAAGAAACAATTATTTTTCGAATAACTGACTCCCAGTTGTGCTGTGATAAATCCTTTTCCCATTAGATAGCAGATTCTTTAATGGCTCCTTGGCCAAATTCCTTAACTTCTCTGTCGCTTTTGGTTATAAAGCCTTGTTAGTGTCTTGAACATGATAAAATTTGGTACAGCTTATTTCAAAACTTCATTTCCAATTTTTTTCAACATCTCTTCTCTTCCCTCTTTCAGGATTAACAAGGCATACCTATGGGTTATGTTGCTTTTGAATTCTAATAGGGTCTCATTTCACACATTTCCCATTCTTCTGTTTTCCTATTTCCTCCTCTTTCTTTTCTCTTGCTATTCTAGGGCTTCATGGGTTTTCAGCCCCATCCTCCGCCAGCAAGGGCAGAAGGAAATTTTTCTCACATGATGGACATCAACGTAAGGATCTGCCACAGGTCTCTTTCAATGTAGAGCCACAGCAATGTTGATTCCCTTGCACACCTTCTCAAGGCTGCAGAGAGCAGGGATGCGGTGAACATTCTCGCATATTCTTCCTGGGCCTTCATTGCATGTTCCCTTCAGACCTGTTTGTCATGGGCTATTCCAAAAGCCTTGTCTCTGCAGAAATCTGACTTTAGTTTCTAAGTTCACATCTATATTCGAAATTCAGGGAACACATGTTAAGCAACCCGCTACTTTTAACAAGGAGACGTTCTCGGGTCCCAAAGGCTCTCCCAAGAATGCTTTCAACACACTTTCCTCCAGCAATGACATGAAAGTGTCCCTATAGGTTCTGCAACTCAGCAAGCCAGAAGGACAGGTGTCTATATTCCCTTCTTGCAGACACATCCATTTTTAATGTGATTCTATTAGAGCCCTGCTCACTGCTGCAGAGATGGAAAGTTACGTCATTCCCCAACTCCACAATAAGGGAAGGAAATAGGCCCTCCTTGCAGAGCATAAAACCCATTTTTGTTTCTCTCTTCTAAGTTTGCTTCAGAATTTCCAGCAAGGAAAGAAGGATAGTGCTAACTGATGAGCATATTTTAATAAATGGGAGGTGGCTGCCCTGACTACGGGAGAATACAATGTGGGTTACTTCCTTTCTTGCAGTAACATGGAAAAGACTGGAAATTCCTGTCTATTCTTGAAGATACTACCTCTGGAGACTGTTGCCAGGAGACTTTGTACTGAAACTCTGTGCTAACTGGGAGATCAATTTAATTTTGTACATAGGCCAGCACCGAAGCTCATCCTGAGCTGAAGACTCTCCAGCTTGGTAGTTCTCTGGGTAGGTAATTTAAATAAGCTTAGTCTCACTGTTGCAAATTATATTTTCCAAAGATGTTCACAGCAATATATCCCATTTCACAAATTTCCATACAACACAACCTCTGATCAAGAGGTGGGGGTCTATGACCTCAGTCTTGAATATGTATATTCCTGTGGCTCATAGAGTGTGTAGAAGTGACTCATGTGACTTCAGAGGCCCAGTAATAAAAGGCGATGTCACTTCCACCTTCTTTGCTGGGATACTTGCCATGTAAGAAGTCTGACTACCCTGAAACTGCTGTGCTGTGAGGAAGACAAGCCACTTGGTAAGGCAACATGAAGTTCTACAGTCAGCAATCATAGCCTCTGAATCTCCAAGCCCAGGTGCCAGACACATGAATAAATGAGCCTTCAGATTATTTCTGCCCCCAGCAATTGAGTCACCCCACATCCTTTCAATATTCCCAAGTGAGGACCCAGATATCACAAAAATAGAGACAAACTATCACTAAAGCATCCTTTCTGCATTCCTGCCCCACAGAATTCATGAGCATAATGAAGTGTTGTTTTATGCTACTTAGTCAAAGATGGTTTTTTATGTAACAATAATAACGAATACATCTGGGATCCCTGAAAATGAGTGTATCTTCTCAGTCATTTATGCTACTTATATATGTAGTCAAAAATAACTTTCTTTGAACCTGATTAGTTTAATGTTTCTTGGAATGCCTTCTGGATCATCACTGTAAGTAGAGCAGATAAGCAATGAAAAGAGCTTCCAGGTCCTATTGTTTATACTTCCAGAGAGACAGAGTCATGTTGGTAAGCAGGAAAAATTGACCAATTTCATTTGTATTTACAGGTATTAAGATTTCGACTTCCCAACTTATTTTGGTATAACTTTTTAATCATGAACAATCTTACTGCCCATCCCTAGATAAAATTATGTAATAAGGAGACTATGCCCTATTAGAATGGACAAATTATATGCTTTTATTTTATCTAGCAAGAACTCCACAATGACATTCGTCATTCTTCAACTTACTCGGTCAAGCTAATCATGGAAGGTAGGCTGAAGATATGTTTCCAATGGCTATTTCTTCCTCTAGATCTTTATAAAAATTTTTCCTGGGCTGCAAAGCTGTTTAGTCATGTTGACTCAATTGCATCAATTGATGTCATTTATTATTTGCATATCATTTGCGGGATTTTTCTTAACCTATTCAGTTCCTATTCCTGGGGCACCATTAGCTGCAGTCTCTTTACCCTGAGTGGTCCCTATAACGGTAAGAGAGAAGCAAAGTTAGCATTGTGTAGCCCAAGCTAGGCTCTGGGAGTGGTAGCCAGTGCTTACTATCCTCTATCAGTACACTGTAATATGATTCCTGCATTTTGTCAGTGTTTAATAATTACAGTAATTACACACTCATAAGAGAGCAGGCCAGCCACAGTGGCTCGCGCCTGTAATCCCAGCACTTTGGGAGGCCAAGGTGGGTGGATCACGAGGTCAGGAGTTCGAGACCAGCCTGGCCAAGATGGTGAAACCCTGTCTCTACTAAAAATACAAAAATTAGCTGGGCACAGTGGCAGGCGCCTATAATCCCAGTTTCTCAGGAGGCTGAGGCAGGAGAATCACTTGAACCCGAGAGGTAGAGGTTGCAGTGAGCCAAGATCACGCCACTGCACTCTCGCCTAGGTGACAGAGCAAAACTCTGTCTCAAAAAAAAAAAAAAAAAAAGAGTGCAGCAGTTGTAGTTGATATGTAAGTTATGTCCCTTCATCTTGAGAAACTAATTAGTGCTTACAGTCCCTAGGAATGTGCTGAAGTCTTTCAGTCCCCCAGTTTCATAGATGCAGATGCTGTTGGAGCAGGGTGACCTCCAACAAGCTGGTCTACAGGTCCAGGACAGCACTTTATATTCCATGCCAGCCTTCAACTGCATCTTTAGCTCAAATAATATGATGTTATGCCCCAAAGAGGGAACCAAAGATATTATTTGATTCTTATACTTCTGAGTGGTCACATCAGACTTACATAAGCACTGAACATATATCTGTACAATTTATGACATAGGATTTGGAAAAGTTGGCAAACTGGACTAGTAACATAACAGTGGTAGATCTGCCAGACTTAAATATCTGGGCAACCAGATACAGGATGGGAATTTCTCCTGTAGTCCTAAAATGATGGCTAAAACTGAAGAAATGTTATTTAACTTACAATCTAAAGTGAGCAAATGACATAACCCTAATAACAAGATTATTAAAGAGCGTAAGTCAAGAGAGATTCAAAAAGAAGAGAGGATTCATTGCATCAGGTTTACACGTTTAAAAAGACAATGACCAAAAAAAAAAAAAAAAAAGACTGACAGATCCAGCAGTTAGGAATCATTTGGGTAAAAGGATAGGAGTTGATGCCAAGATGTAATGGGTTGAAAGATTATAAATCAATGAAACTAATCAAATAGAACATCCTTCCAGAATTTTTGAGAAAAGGAAAGAGAGGGTGGGTGAGAGCTAAATTTACATTCTCTGATAAAGAAGCCAAGAAAGAAAAATTGCAGATACTCAAAAAATGAGAGGCTGGGTGGCAAGGTTGGAGATGATGGAAGACAATAAAGCAGATAAGGGTCATTCTGCTGGGGCTCAAAGAACATCCAGAAAAGTCACTTAATATTTAAAGCAGTGATTTGGTTTATTCTGTAAAGGAAGATCTCTAAGTATTCAGTTAAAGGGTCCAGAGGAGATTCAAATTCCAAGTTCTGAGTTCCTGTGTTCAGCTTTCTGATCACTCTGCCATTTCTTCTAAGTCATCACAGATGGGTAATTCAACTCCTCTAGCTAATATATATTTGACGGCATGCTTTGTAATGAACTATTACGGAATGCAATATAACTACAGCTAGTAATCTTTTATACCACTAAATCAAACTTTTAAAAGGCATCTTAATTTCTACGTTATCAATCAGGCTTTAACATTTTTGCATGTAAGATATAAAAAATGTGGAATTCCTCTAAAAATTACCAGAAAGTGTTAGATGAGGTCTCATTTAAATGCTAATAAAATTTATTTTTTCACTTATCAGACATTTTTCAGAGTTAACCTTATTTGGCCATGATTTATAGCAAAATAATAGACTTTCAAATAGCTAACTTTTTGCATTTTTAGAGGATTATAATTATTTCTATGTCCTCTGAGGCTTATAATTTGATAGCATGCCACCCTTAATAAATAGCCCAATTCTGCAATTCTTAATATAATCCTATCACCTCTTATTAAATGATCATTAACACTTAAACCCAGTGATTTTTTCTTGCCCTCTGTTAATATATGCTGTCATCACTTGTAAATGAGATTAAAGGAAACGCAGAAAGTGTTCTCCCCTGGGGAGAGAGAGTCAGTTTGTGCTAAACTGGCAAATAAACCGTGTGACCACCTCCCATACCATGTCCCATTTTGATCCAAACTTTCAACCTGTGCCAAAATATTGCTGGGACATAAGAAGTCCAAGCACAAACATGCAGAGAGAGAATCCACTAGAGCAATGCCCTTACTCAGAAAACTAAGGCACCACATCTAATCATCTACACCCAATTAATTTCTATTTTAGATTTGAGGACCCTATAGAGTAGTCAGTTTGCCCAAATATTGAATAGGATGCTAACTGTCTTATAAAAAAAAAGGGCACCCAGGAATGATTTGACAGTTCTGTTTTAGCTCATTCTGTGTCCAAATTGAATATTCTAGTTATGAAGCTTTCACACCTGCTCACATTCTCTATTAGGAGCTCTTGATGTGGCTCTGGAAAAAAAAGGGGGGGGGATTCTCAAACCTAGCATTCACTGCATCATGTTACGACAAAGCTAAGTGTATTTGAGTGAAAAAGAATCAGGAAAAATAAAAGAATATTCAAGGCCATTCTCTTCAGTGGGAGTGGGTTAACAAGAGGAAGAAAACAGTTAAGGAGCCATGAAGTCAGGCAGAAAAGCAAGACTGGAGAAAGCCTCTTGAACTCTTATGTCTGTTCATCAGTCTCCATTCAAGCTGTGGCAGCTGCCCTTAAAAATTAGGTCTCTAACAACAGAGAACAATGGCCTTGTAAATTGCTGCTTAACTGCTTCAATATTTGGTTAAATAGTAATTTCCTCAAGTGGCTAAAACCAGACAGGATGTTATGATATTCATAGTTCTTGGCTGTGACAGTTATATTTCATTTTAGATCAAATTGACAGACTCTTCAACCTCAAAAGCAAACTGAATTATTTTTTAAGTGCCGCCATCAGAATACCCAAGACGAAATGTAATAATGCAAGATGCCAAAATAAGAAAATAAAAACTTTTTTAAATTAAATTTTCAATGGATGAGAGTATTAGGAATCCTTTTTCTGGTGCAACTAATGAAGTCTGTGCACTAAAATGACCCAAAGCAAATTTAGAATCTTCATTAAAATCTAAAAAGGCCTCCACTGTGAGGAAATGTGGTCATTCTAACACCAATAGAACAGGGTAGAAGATTTGGAAGAAAGTTCATGCAAGAATCCCCCAAAATTTGAAGCAGACTAAGACAGATAGTTCTCTTAGCCAGAGCTGGCTAAAGTTTTCTTTCACTGTTTCATTAGAAAGGAGGAAGTAAAAAGCTAATCTCAAAACGTCACTCTATGTTTTAGTTATTGAATCTATAAAATAACTACATAATATGTTCTATGTAATTCTAAGTCTATAACCTGTGTTCAGTCATTTGCAACAGATCTTTTTGTTGTCCTCTTAAAGCCCCCTTGGGAGTATGATTAATAGTTATAAGGCCTGTGTGGGCCCTGTTAAACACGGACTATAAGCAGATTAGGCAAGTAGTCCCACAGTATAGAATAGGAAGGACCTTAACATTTATTCTGGAGTAAGAGTACTAGACCTGATTTTATTCATGCTTTGAAAAGCATTTGTTGAATACCTGCAATGTGCACTGCCTTGCAGGAAATACAAAAATTACAATTCAACAATTCATGGGTGAGTAAAGAGAACATTGTCAAGGTTTACAAATAAATGCCAAATGAATGACAGATCAAACAACTCCTGATTCTCCCAGAAGTCACTCTCTGAGCTGTTCTGTAATGACACTCAGCCACACATTCCTTACAAACATTTCTATTCTACTGTAATAAGCTAATGGAGACAAGGAACCGACATATGCAAGTTCATATTCCCAGAGTATTCCAAATAGTGAATACTATTTGGTGCTTTGGAGTGAATAAGTGAATGAATTCAGAGGACAAAAACTGACTTTCAGTTCATGTGATCTGGAAAGACTTCAAGAAATAAACTTAGCAGACCTGAAAGAACAAAGGAATTGTGACAGAAAGAAATAGTGGTGGAAAGGAAATTTAAAAGACAATGAATCTGGAAAACATAACTGGAAGCTTTACAACCTATCTCTGACTTCAGAGTTTCCTTCCCTTAGGTCTTTCCTCCTAGATCAGCCTTCAATATGAAGTATCTACAAGAAAACGAACAATTACTTAAGATATGTAGAGCAAGCCGATTTGTATTTTACTTTTATTTTTCCAGATGTACTCAGTTTATGGAAGGAAAAGGTATGCTTTGACTTAAATTTTACAGGTGAATTATAGCTATAGACAAAACTATATGCATCCAAGAAGTCTTGTTCTGTTAGGACAGTTTGCTTATTTACTGTATGCTATGGACCGAATTGTGTCTCCCATCAAAAAATTCATTTGTTGAAGTCCTAACCCCTAGAACCTCAAAATGTAATTGCATTTGGAGACAGAGACTTTAAAGAGGTAATTAAGTTAAAATGAGTTTATTAAATTGGGTCCTAATCCAATATAACTGATCCTTATAAGAAAAGGAAATTTAGGCACAAACACATACATACAAAGGAAAGACAATGTAAAAACACAGGAGAGATCAGCCATTTACAGGCAGAAAAACAGAGGATAGGAACAGGCCTGAATCTTTCCCCTCATGGCCCTCAGAAGGAACCCACCCTGCTGCCTTAACCTGGGACTTCCATTCTCTAAAACTGTGAACAAATAAATTTCAGTTGTTTAATCTACCCAGTTAGTGCTACCTTATTACAGGAGCCATAGCAAATTAACATACAGCACTAAAGCCTCTGAGCACTTTGGCCATGCTTCAGTACATTTTTCTCTTTTCTATAATTTGTAAAGTCTGCCCATTTTTGGTACTTAGATTAACTAACAAGAAGGTGGAGGGTCTCCAGCTTTTAAATGGGGGTGATATTATGGGCAAACCAGTGGCCTTGGAGATAACTGGTCCTGCAAGCTGACTCACTGACTCCCCCACAAAATGCAGTCATCCCAGCCATTGATCTCTTAAAAAGGAAAGTTTCTGTAACAAGGCAATGACCTCTACTGGAAGCAACGCAGAATTACAGAAATCCCAGTACGTACCAAGCTAAGAGAGAGAGAGAAACGGTTTTAAATGTTAAGAAGCAATGGCCCACAGTGTAATTTTTAAGGGAGAATACTGTTACCCCAATCACTAAAGAAATCTACATTGAAAGGAAGTGTAAAAGAATAAAAGTAGGGAAACTATTTTAAATCACAAGTTGCTGGTTGCTGCTGAGGGGAAGGTCGGGTGAGAGGAGGATCATACTGACTGAGGAGTGTCCCCCACACATGCACCTCAGAAGGATTCTAGCTCCTTCCTCAGGGAGTGGTCTACCAACCAACTGGCCATCAGCAGAGATGCTACCCACCCCCACCCCCCAGACTTCATGAGCATCTAAGTTTCAGCAACTCTCCCAGGGGCTCTGTAAACACATTAAAGTTTGAGAAACACTGCAGTCTCCCTCATTCAGAGACATTTCAGTGGTGTCTTTAGTCCTTTTTAGCATTTCCCAGGGGGGGAAAATGCAAATCAACCTAAAGAAGGCACCACACATGAAACAATTCTAAGTTCCTAAGCTCACTTGTCTTCACTTAAGTACTTTTAATGCAGCTACTTAAAATATACAGGCTGAATTAACAAATGTTTAATTTGCCATTGGTTTTTTTTTCCTTATAAAACCTTAAAACTAAACTAATGACAGCTTTGGAACTCTGATTTCTAGAGTTTTCCATGAAAATGCTGATCCTTCTAGTTCTGCTATTAATCATCCTTCTGTCAGGGAAGCAGGGAGTTTGAATTTTCACTCTTCTTAATGAATGTATTTCACATACCAAAATTACTTCAGCAATTTGCTCAGCAGCTTTAGAAGCCATTACTAAATTGCAGCTCAAATTCATTTCATCTGTTTTCTAAACTGGCTCTATAATTTATCTTCACAAATTAGTCTAAAGCCTGGTACCAAGAATCAGCTATTTTTGTTCAGCAGGAAAGACAGATTTTCTTGTAAATGCCCCCCAATATCAGAGTACATTAATTTGTTTACAAATACAGTTTATTTCTGGAGGCATTCTGGTGAATGTTCAACAAACAGCTCTCAAAAAAATAGTTTGAATATGTGTTATTTGCCAATTGCCATAGTGTAAATTTTCCCACCTTAACCAATTTCAAGATACTAACATGATCATGGAGTTAGGAAAAGAGCACAATTGTCTCGTGGCAATGCAAGCAGGTTGTAGCACACCACTATTTATTCTCAAAATACTACCAAATACCTACCCCCATTCGTCAGACTGTTTCTGGTATTGATTTCAAAATATATGTCAGCATGCACTCTATGTGCTGTACAACTGTACAAACTAAATATTTACCAGAAGAAAACTAACAGGCTTGAGATAAATTATTGGTTGTATTAATGACATGACTGATATTTTATTATAACAATAAAAACGTTATTAAAATTTAATGCAATTCTTTTGTATTATGAAAGATTCAGGAGGACAGATACAAAATAGTTGCTGACTCCAACACTGACTGTAATAACCTTATTCTGCCCACCTTTAGCTGCAGGAGCATTCTTCCATCATTTCATTAAGAAGACTCAGTTTGTATTTGGTGTGCCTCTTACATTTTTACATTTTATTTTCTTTGTATATGTATCTGTGCCCAAATTTCTTCTTATAAGGATCAGTTATATTGGATTAGAGCCCAATCTAATGAACTCATTTTAATTTAATTAGCTCTTTAAAGTCCCTATCTCCAAATGCAATAGTAGTCTTCCTGGATATGACAACACTTCCCATCATAATTCAGTCCCAATCACTTTCTGTTGGCAGGTCAAGCTTGACCTTTCAGTGTGGACTGGTCATATCCCTGGCAGTTCCCGCTCCATTTTCAGCCTCTCCAGCTCACACCAGAAAAACTTGTCTATAATTTTATTCATTTTTAAGGATAATAATTTTACTCATAAATTATTAGTTTTTTGTTATCAGTGCCACAATAAAATGTCACCTAATGCGTTGAATTGTGTCCCCACAAAAGATGTTAAAGTTCTAACTCCCAGTACCTTATGAATGTGATGTTATTTGGAAATAAGGTCTTTGCAGATGACCAAGTTAAAATGGGTTCCATGGAGTAGGCCTTAATGCAATATGACTGATGTCCTTATGAAAACAGTAAATTTGGGTAGAGACAGACAAGCCTAGAGGGAAGACAATATGAAGAAACATAGGAAGAAGCCAGCCATCTACAAGCCAAAAAGTGGCTGGGAACAGATCCCTCCCTCACAGCCCTTGCTGTGAAAGAAACCAATCCTGCAAACATCTTGATTTCAGACTTTCTAGCTTTCAGAATTCTGAGACAATCAATGTCTGTTGTATAAGCAGCCCATTTGTGGTGCTTTGTTATGGCAGTCCTGGCAAATTAATACAGTCACAATCAGAAAAGCTACATCACAAATTTTTTACTCATATCAAATTTGGAGAATTAGTTATATTTTTATTTTTGTAAAACTTGAGTAAATTTAGGTTATTCTAGTCCCACTCTTACGATCTGCCTTTTGAGATGCTTTCTGAGTAGGTGGAAACAGTGGAGTTACAGCTGGGTTTTGCCCAGAGCCCTAACTATGTCGCTGTGAGGATAAGGCACCTGTGAACACTCAGCCATGGATGTCCTAAAAGGAAAAGCGTCCGAGAAATGCTAAAATGTCTTATTTTAGGCCATTATTAACTCACTAATGCAACGTAATAACCCCTCATAAAGAGGATCTATGAGTTTCTAAAGATACCTTGCCTTAATCCATTCCTCTAATAAACAAATTTCTGAAACTTAAAGCAGGTTGGTGTGGAAGATGTTCTGGGGAAGAAAGACCTCCTCAGAATCCTTTCAATGAACTCCACAGTCAGCCACAAAATCCACCTACATAAAAGGTGAGCTCTGTGAGAGAATTTCTAAATGCTAAGGCACAAAAACAAAACTACAACTGTTAGAACTAGGTCAAAATGCTCCTTTGTTGAAACATAACATTTTAGAGCCTAGAGGGACCTGGGAGACTCATTTTATAAGAAGTGAAAACTAGCATACTTCTCCAAGGTTGCAACTATTGGGAGACTCGATCTTGTATCTTAGTTCTTTTTCCTTTTTCTTTTTCTTGAGACAAAGTTTTGCTCTTGTTGCCCAGGCTGTAGTGCAATAGCGTTATCTTGGCTCACTGCAACCTCCACCTCTCAGGTTCAAGCGACTCTCCTGCCTCAGCCTCCCAAGTAGCTGGGATTACACGTGCCTGCCACAATCCCCAGCTATTTTTTTGTATTTTTAATAGAGACAAGATTTCACCAAGTTGGCCAGGCTGGTCTCAAACTCTTGATCTCAGGTGATCCACCTGCCTTGCCTCCCAAAGTGCTCAGATTACAGGCGTGAGCCACTGTGCCCAGCCTCATATCTTAGTTTCTTTCATTCTAGTCCCAACTACCAGAAGTGAAGTTTATGAACCTGATCACATCTCCTAGTCACTTGAAGAGCTTTTTTGGAATGTAAATTTCCAAGGCCCAATCTTAAAAATTCGGATTCAAATCTCAGGTTTGGCTCATGGATCTATAATTAAACTCTTGGGAAATCTGGCCAGGTAGCCAGGTTTGAAACCACTGTTGGAAAAGATTCTGCCTAGAGACCTACCACCTTTGGTTCACTTCTTATTCCACTCAGGCACAGCCCTGTGTGATGACGATCACATCTTGCCTCATCCTAAGGAAGATGCTTAAGGTACCCGGGCCAGCTTCTGATACCTGGCACATTCACACTCAACCTTGCACTGTAGAAGCTGCTCCTCCTGACTCCCAGGAAAGTCTTTAGCACAGAAAATATTTGAGAGCAGGAGAGGGGGAAGAAAATCCTGAAATTTCTTACTTGAATATTTTCATTTCATAGTCATTGGTTCTGTTTCTTAATGTACTTGAACACATTCAGTTTGCAGCCTCCCAGTAGCCATTTACCCATCCACTGAGGGCAAGATGATTTATGTGGGGTGAATTGTAATAAGCACAGGTTTCATTTATTTCATATCATTGCTGTATCTCCTAAAGGGAGGAAGGTTGATTTAAAAGCAAAACAAAAAATCAAACTATGGCCTAGTGAATCACAATTATTTATACATTTTGGTAGTTCAAGTCAGAACACAGGGTTTCCTTGGGAATGTGGAGACTGAAGAGAACACAGCAGAGAGCTGAATGTAAGAAGTTTGGAGCTATAAATAAACTGTGCTGGTCACAGTGGTAGGGGCTGTATGACTAGAATGAGGTTGTGCCTACTTTATGGGCTTCCATCCTGAGCTTCTCACCCTCGCAGTTGAAGATCACAATCAACGCCCAATAGGAAGAGTGAAACTACCAAATTCAAGAAACTCGGCTACACTGGAGAGTTGCCTTTGAAACCTTGCTCAAATATTCCTTCTCTTTAAAATCCCCACTCTACCTCTTCTAGGTAAGACTCTCATCAACTCTCTTCTAAATGGCTCCAGAAACCCCTCACTGCCTTCCTTGCCTCTGGGCTCTTCAGTGCTCCTGGCCTTTCAGCAATCCTCCCCCACCATTCTAGGTCTTCACTCTCAGTATCTGTGCCCCAGGGGTTATAAGGCCTCTGGGAAATGGAAACTACCATCTGTTGGCACCTGTTTGGAGATTTCTGCTGTAAAATACAGGTTCAGGCTGAACTTGTGTAACCTGCACAGCCTGCAATATTACCAGGGTTTCGATGCCAAACTGGAAACCCAAGGAAGGTTTGGAGTAGTCGTACTTTGAAATACTATTTGTTGGGCTGTCTCACCTTGGAAACATATTTATTTCTAAGAGAAAAAAGAAAATGGTAATGGGGTTCTTTTGGAACTTCTGCTTCCAACTCTAGAGCTGATGTTTTCTGGCTTTGTCTCCAGCACTGAAATACGAGGCCAGCTGGGCTCATTAGCAGACCGTGTGATTAATACTAAACTTAAACTTCAGATTCTTTCAGGCATCCTCAGAAACTGCATTCTGAGCCAGAATTGGCCTCTTTTAAAACAATGAGGTAGATATACTATGTCTTTATATTGATTTTTATCTGATTATGGGTTTCATCAATAACAAAGTAGTTTCAGCATGAGTAAGGCATCTTCTGCCTTAGAAACATGCTGAACAAATCACCGAACTAATATAAACCTGTGACATTTTAGGTTCAGGACAAGCATTTGCAGAGTCCAGCAATATCACCATAGAAAATGGCAGAACCTTAAAGGTTTCAACCTTCCAGTCCTTAGCTACTGGCTTCCCTGGAAGTGAGAAGGAATTCAGAAACTCAACTGCAAGATGTCAGAGAGATTAGAGTCACTGACCCTCCTTTTAGGGATAGTTGCAGAGTTAGAGAGGATCAGAATGAAAGTTTATATTCAAACCCAGATTAAAATTTTAGGTGCTGTTTGGTTTTAAGGGAATAACAGATATTGCATTTCGAGAATCTCAGAATGTTGGGCTTGTGCTTTCAAAATTTCTTAGATTGCCTTGCATAGATTGAAAACTTCAGACACAACTACAACATAAATGGCTTAATGACCACAGAGAAGACGCTAGGCCCAGCAATGGGGTGACTGCTAAATTGGAACGCACAAGTCCCTCTCTTCCTTGGCTTTCAAAGACTTTCAGAATGAAAGAAAGAAAAATTGGAGAATTCTCTTCTCACTGACTTTCTTCACCCTCCATTCGGCTACTCTCACATGAACAAATATACACAACATAGCACTGTTCCTAAATAAGAACTTTGGAACCACGGAGCAGAAATCATCATGAAGCCTGGAGAAATCTCAGTCGATCTGGTAACTTCTCATATTTGGAGTACAAACAATTTTTTTTTTAAAGAACATAATGTAGCTATAGTGTCCAGCATTTTTCTACTTCAGGCTATTTCTTTGATTCAACTTTTTGTCTCCCACTTCATGGATCACCCCATTCCTGGGCCTGATGTCTTCTCTGTGGTCATGAAACCAATTATATCATAGCTGTGTCTGAACCTTCCAATCTATCCAAGGCTGTCGGAGAAATGTATTCTAACTCTGCCTATTTTCTGTCTGATTCTTAGCTGGTGTGCTCTTCTCTATAATCCCACCTCCTGGCTCTGTGAGGCTCTTCATGTCTTCAAAGGAGATGATACACCCAAAGCATCAGTGCATGGTAGGTTCCTACATACTAGTTTCCTTTTCCCAGGCCACTCTGCATTAAGCCCAACGCTCCAAGACTTCGCAAAGCACTATCTATCTTTTTCTATTCTCTGCCACCAAAAAGCCATTACAGTCCTAATTTGGATCTGAATATCCACTTTCATTCTGACCCTCTCTAATTCAAACCAGTTCTTCGTTTTTATTGTTATTTCCCCGCTCCACGTTTCTTCCTTAGATAATGACTTCCTCATTTAAATTAACTTTCTCAAATACCTTAATTTATAAAAACTATAAATACAATGCCATTAATGGGGGTGTAAATGCATGTTCTGGTGAGAATTAGTGCGCTGACCTTCACTAATCTTCAAATGCCCCAAAGGCAGATAATTGCCTTAGACAGATTAACCAAAGGGGCCCAATTTTTGAGATTAAGAACTCAAGATCCTCTGAGTTATTCCAACTAAAGACCAAGAGGTATGTAACAGCTAATAAAGCTAAATTCACGCATTCTTAAAAAGAAGGAAAATTTCAATCACTCTCCCTGTGCTGTAGAAAATTCATGAATAAATAAATATATTCATGCAAATAGCACCCACCTCAGAGATGAGTTTGTAGGAGGATGTTTTTTCCTTAAATTGACCTGCATTTTAAAGCAAGTGTCCCCGAACTGGCAGTAGATCTGGCAGAATTGGTGGTAGGAATGACCTTTATACAGACTGTAATCTGTACATATAATTGATGACAGCCTTCAAAAAGATACTAATATTCTGACCTGGTACTATTACATTTCAAGGTAATTTATGTCATACTGATTCATTTAAAACATGTACAAGCAAGTTTCTACAGCACTGAATATAATCACTTGTTCACATTCTCAGGATCTAAAGGAAGCGGAACAGGCTTTTAAAAAATCAATACACAAGCCTAAACTTAAGGGATTTTTCACTGAAACCTGCTCTGCTGCACGGCAGGATATGCAGCCCAACACAGGTCTCAGTAGAGCTGGATTAGATTAAAAGATTTTATCCTACCCACCTCCCAGGTCGAGGATATTCTGGTGTCAGGAAAAAATATAGCTGCAAAGCAGTCTCGGTGAGCAAAAATTAGAGTTCAAGACAGCTTTAGGATGAGCCAAGTTCTACATTACAGCAGAAAAGAGATTTGGCTCAAAATATCAGCCTGGTTTATTGTTCACTCCTTTGCATGGATTATTCATAAAAGCCTAAAAATTGGGAGAATTCTAGATTTGGCATCTTAGAGAAATAGCAGAAGAAGGTACAACTGGAGAGAAGAGTACTAGAGAGCACCAGAGCTCCAGGTGAGGAAACATTTCCAAATGGAGCACATCCTGGCTTGCAAGAAAAGGAGCCCATGGGGTAATGTTGACTTAACAAATGATTCTAGGGGTGTTAGCTATTCAATTCCTCTTAATCACCTCAAACACTGTGTTAAAGTATTTGGCAGATACATTTCCAAGGCAAATCCAAGAACTAAACCAGATAAACTCATGAGTTGGGTACAAATCAAACGATTAAAACTTTTCTTTTTAAGATGTAAAGACACCATAGGCAGATATAGTAAGTAATCTTCACTGTCTTCATCTTGAAAAAGAAGGAAGGAAGGAAGGAAGGAAGGAAGGAGGAAGGAAGGAAGGAAGGAGGAAGGAAGGAAGGAAGGAAGGAAGGAAGGAAGGAAGGAAGGAAGGAAGGAAGGAAGGAAGGAAGGGATTATTTTATTAGAATTTTGCATCTAAGTAGATGTTTTCCTACCTTTCCTCATACCTGGCTTAATTAGACCTCAAATCAGACTCTTCCTTTGTGCTTATAAAAGTTCCCCTATATGCCATTGCAGGCTCTGAAAAAAAAAAGTTCCCTATAACCACAAGTTCTCCAATAGAACTAATGTTCCCCGTATGAATCTATAGCTGATTGTGCTCCTTCTCTGTGACCTACTACACTTACCTTTCTGTGAAATTTCCCTGCATGTGTAAGATGTTGGATTCTCAGACACAACAAGGATCCCCCACTCCTTGTTTTTCCTGCCTGAGTTTCTTAATAATCACATTCCCTGGAGGGCCTTCCTCTGAGATACTAGAATCCCAGGATTGATCAATAACACTAGGCACCATTACCAGCCCAACTAGACACACAGTGTTTCTTCCCACCTGTTGGAGCATAGAGACCACTGGTGTCACTCCAAATTTCAGGTCTAAGCAAACTTTTAGGATATGATACCAGCAGGACATGAAGATAACAAGCAGTTCAGGAGTTGGAAAAAGGCAGTTGGTAGAGACCCAATAAAAATGATCATAAGAAGAGTGAATTTTGAAAGAAATTGAAACCACTAAAAAGGACAGTATGAAAAGCTGTATTAGGATTCTCCAGAGAAACAGAACCAATAGGAAATATATATATACATACATACATACATACACTTATTACAGGAACTGAATCACAAGATTATAGAGGCTAAGTCCTATGATATGCTGTCTGCAAGCTGGAGAACCAGAAAGGCCAGGGGTATAATTCTATGCATGTGCTAAGGCCTGACAACCAGGGTGATCACTAGTATAAGTCCCAGAGTTCCAAAGCCCAAGAACCAGGAGCTCTGATTCTGAAGGCAGGTTAAGATGAGTGGCCCAGCTCAAGAAGCAAAAGGATTCACTCTTTCTCCAATTTTTTTTTTAATATATATATATTTTTATTGCATTTTAGGTTTTGGGGTACATGTGAAGAACATGCAAGATTGTTGCATAGGTACACACATGGCAGTGTGATTTGCTGCCTTCCTCCCCCATCACCTATATCTGGCATTTCTCCCCATGCTATCTCTCCCCCAACTCCCCACCCCCCGCTGTCCCTCCTCTATTTCCCCCTGACAGACCCCAGTGTGTGATGCTCCCCCTCCCTGTGTCCATGTGTTCTCTCCAATTTTTTGTTCTATCTGAGCCCTCAATGGTTTGGATGATGTCTGCCCACAATGGTGAGGGTGGATCTTTGTCTACCGATTCAAATGCCAATCTCTTCCAGAAACACTTCCATAGACATACACAGAAATGTTTTACCAGCTATCTGGGCATCCCACAGCCCTGCCAATTTTACACATAATGAACCATCACAAAAGCATAAGGGAAAAAAAAAACTTTAAAAAATAAAAGAGATGTGTTCTTGTCTTGAATTATATATTTTTTAAGTTTTTGAAAGATTCAGCCCACCCAATTCACTGGGATGCTATCAGTAGTAGAACTAGTGACCGTACATCATACATACTTTAGAAAAGGGATCCAGGATTGGAATTCAAATCTGTTCAAGTCTTAATACAGCTCTTTCTCATTATACAATCCTACCTCTAGCTCTGGCTACCTATTTTGAAACTAGGATGGCAAGTTTATTATTCAAAATTTCTGCTTGAGAGGTTTGTTCTAAATAAGATTAATATTATCCTACTATTCACATTCATTCAACAAATATTTTCAGAGAAGCAATTATATGCAGAAGCTGCATTAGTTAACTAGCACATCAAAAATATAACTAGAAATTTTGTTGAAAGAACAAATATTTTCTTGGCTTTTTCATGGTCCTCTTCATAGGACCTGAGATGCCTTCCATTTCTTTCATCCATCCTGCCCTAGGTTTTACAATTTTTCTGTATTAAATCAATAATCTCTTACATTTCTTGACTTCAATTTACTCGCCATTCCTGACAGATTATTCAGTAAGCCTTTTAACGTATAAACATCTTACTCTCATAAGCCTTATTTCCCACTTTCCTACACTCTAACATTTACTTCAATTTTTTATTTCCTGCCTGAACTGCTGCCCTGGGGACACTGAGAAAAACACTTTAATTTATAAATGTTATCCTCAACTAATTTGTTCCAATGCTATCACTATCTCCATATAAAATTCCAGTGACACTGTGTTTTTATATTAATGGCATTTCTTTTCTCTCCTGGTAAGAAACCTGTATAATAGATACCCAGGTGACTGCTAGAGTAGTATTGTGAAAGTTGTTTTGGTTACCTAGTTTTTACTATCTGAATTAAAGTTTTTAAAAAATAATGAAGGAATGAAGACTAGGGTGTGCAACTGCTATATACCCCACTGAAGAAAGGTACAGACAGTGATCTCATCCTAATTTAAACATACACGTAATTTAGAAAGCCCCTGATTCAGTGACAGATAGTATTAATAATAGTGAAATACCTGGATGTATGTTTCATGTTTCTTCACTAAATACTGGATTATCAATAAGCAAAAAGTTGAATTTATTTGTTATTAAAAATTGTGTAATAAAAAATTCATGTAACAATCCAGTACTTGTTTTAGCTTGAAATAATTTTCCTGAGATGCTTTTTAAAAAGAAAATGCCATGGCTTAATAAGGATACTTTACCTTGGTATGTCAATGTCTCATTTATTGTAAAGTATTAGGCTAAGACATATAGAATTACTGATACTTGACAATTTTTGATCTCTGAAAATGGGAAATCCACACAGTTCAAAGTATATCAAAAGGCTTTGCTTATTTTTAACTATTTGCAACCTACAAAACATCAACTTCTTATGATTCAACCTAATACTTAAATAAAAGCCAAATCTCATTAAGCATTTGCAATATGCCATTTTCTAGACTAAACATTCTTTATAGACAATTGCACTTAACCCTCACAATTATTTTAAAATGTGAATATGATCATCCTCATGCTACAGATAAGAACATTAACTTATTTGTTTCATAGAACTATGAAAGCTGACAGTGCTTGTGGGGGAGACTTTAAAAGGAAATAATGGACGTTTTTGACACTGGAGGAAAGGTGATCCCTGTTATAAAGTGGCAGAAAACATGGGTGAACTGTGTTCTAATGTTGAAACATTAGGGTGGAAGAGAGGATAAACTGTTGTGGATTGAACTGTGTACCTAAAAAGATATGTTGAAACTCTAACCCCCAGTATCTAAGGATATGACCTTCTTTGGAAATAGAGTCTCTAAAGATATAACTGGTTAAGATGAAGTCATATTGAATTAGGTGGAACTTAAACCCAGTATAACTGGACACACAGAGACAGAGACACACACACAGCGGAGACATAGGGAAGAATATCCTATAAAGATAGAGACAGAGATTGCTGTTACACTGTCACACGCTAAGGAAGCCAAGGATTGCTGGTCACCACCAGAGCTAGGAAACATGGAACAGATTCTTTCTCAGAGGCCCCCAAGAGGCAACACCACTGCTGACATCCTGATATTTTACTTCTGGCTTCCAGAACTGTTAGAGAATAATTTTCTGTTGCTTTAAGCTATCCAGTTTTGGTAATTGGATAGCTGGCAACCCTAGGAAATGAATTCAGAGAGAAAAGTATAAGGTTAGCCATCTAGTAGGTGGTAGAGACAGGATTCAACTCAGACTGATTCCAGAGCTCATGCTATAAACTACAATGAAGTATTGTCTCCATAATCACATCCATTATCTTATTTTATTTGTATCACATTCTATTAGGCAGGCATTAAGGGTTATATTTTATAGATGGGGAAACAGAATCTCAGGAAATTAGACAACCTGTTAGCCAGTGGCAATACAAGCATTTGAACCCACAGAAAGTAATTTCTATAAACATTCCACTAAAAATCCAACCCACAGTTGGTAATCATCCCCCACATAACTGTATTTAGAACAAGAGTATTTCAGTGGAGTGCTGATTTCTCGAGTTGCTTCTGGATTCATATGCATGTACTGCATTCCCCAGGGGAAGATTTGAGAACTAAATCAAAGGCTTAACTGTTATCCACTACCTCTATATACCTTGGTAGCTGAGATTTATGAGACCTCTTCTAGTATGCTTTCATGGGAATGAATCCCACAGGCTGGTGTTCTGTAGAACTATTAGCTCTATAATATTGCCACATTAAAAGCTTCCTCTTTGCCTTTCAGAACCCCTGAAACATCTATAGTAGTAGATGGCCCCAAATAACTGAAGGAAGTTTGCAATTTTCAGATGCAGCTAGGGAAAGTCTGCTCCTTTCAATTGTTCCACAGAGCACAACTAAACCAAAATTAGAAGAGATTTGAACAAGTTTTGAGAATAGGAATGTTGAAGATTATTGTTCAGTACATAGGCACACAGATACACACACCTCACTTCTACGGAAGGATTACACACTCCCACCCTATTGATGTTGGGTTTGGCATGTGACTTGCTTTGGCCCATGAGACTTTTAGTGGGCATGTCACAAGCAGAGGTCTAGACTGCGGTCTGAACTGGGGCTTGCTGCCTTGTTTCTTTGTCATTACCAAGGAAAGAATAACCCAATGGTTCCAAAACAAGGACAATGAGTGCAGCTCAGCTATGCCCAGCCTAGATCATCTGAGCCCCCACCAACCTGCAGATGCATAACAGAGAAATAAATGTTTGCTATTCTGTGAGAGTAATATTTTTAGTGGTTGATAATTACCATAGCACTGTTGCCGTAAAAGCAGCCTGATATAATACATAAATCTTTTAATATTATTATTCTTTAGGGAACTATATCCTAATTAAAAAAAAAAAATCCCTAGTCTTCTAAAATGATTAATTTCCCCCTGCCTCTGAATAACCTTGAACAACTGAGCCTGTCTTTCATTGCTACATGTTTTTGTTTTATTTGGTTTCCATTTTCTGAAAAACAGCATGACAAGAGATAAATCCAATGGGAAGAATAAAATGAATCAATTTCATTAACAGCTGCAAAATCCCAGAAGTATCACTGTGTAACCCTGCGTGGTACTTTGGTTATAAGAGGAGCATCCCCTAACGTAAAGATTCAAGCCCTGGATATACTGACTAGGGTGCCAACACTATTCTCTTAATTGTTCAGTATTTGTTAAATTTGTAAAAAAATATTAGGCAAGTCTCTGTGCTTCAGATTTACTTTTCATTTATTAAATAGTTATAGAAAAATACAATTGCTTATTTCAGGTAAAGTGAAATATTTCTTAGGACTTCCAGTATGTTCAAAGAAATAAAAAAATTATAAAATAAAAGATTCCTGCCACATGTTGCCTATGGGGAAACCTCTCATATTAATGAATTCCATCTGTGTGCTTAAAAGTTAGCTAAACAGACCATGGTTGTACTGCTAGAATTTTCTCTATCTGTATGTTTTGCTAAAATAATCTAAAATCTAAAAAATATACACTATCTCTCAGGAGTCTGTCTTTCATATGAAACTAAACTTTTATAAAATAGCAATTCTTCAGTTGGAAATTTTAAGGTCTCATATCTTTGGGATTTTTTCCAATTTGCAAACATGGGTGATTGAAGGATAAATTCACACAATATTTGTACAAAATAAACAGATTAAATACCAAGAACAAGAGGAGATATTTTATGAGAGTGAGTGTGCATTTACTGTAGAATACTCACTCTAAAAACACTTTAAAAATTACTTAGAGGAGAGATTTTCTTAGTCCACCCAGTTATTCAAAGGAATGGGAAGGGTGCCGTATTTGAAGTATGATTAATATAAAAGCCACTTTACCTGACCCCAGATCAGAATGCCCTGGCAAAATAAATGTGCAAATATACTTGAAAATACAATTCGTTTGAAACTACTTCTATAAAATGCATGTTATTGGGTGTGACCAAAAGACAGTCCCTTTGCCCCTAACTAGTTGAGAATAAAGGGTAGAAATGTGTAAAGAAGAGTGAAGAACTGAACTCTGTCCTTTGACAAGGCATACTACATTACTCTGTTTTTTCTTCCCCTGGACATTTAGGTTCAGTATCCCACTTCTCTTATCAGTAAAACAACTTTGTATACAGGGGGAGCCTGACATTCAGACTGGTGGAGAGGAGAGAGCCTGGGGCAGGCCCCCAAAGACCTCATTTCCAAATGGCCCTGCCCCTGGCCAGCTGTTAGTGCTTGGGAAGTGTCATTTCATACCTGAAGGCTAGGGAAAATGTTTTCTCCACTCTCAGATAGTAGAAGCACTTGGCATGTGAAAGTTCTCCATCATACCCAACACAGATCTAGCTTAAAGAATGTCCCCTCCAAAAGGATCATGACTCAGTATATCTAATATTCCTGTGGTCTATGGTGCTTTGTTCCCTAAAGTACTGCAAGGAAGAACTGGCCAGTACTTAAGACAGTGAGTTCCACATCAGTTTTGTTTTAAAATCGATGTGTTTACCTCCTCAGCCTTTTGGTTAAGATCCAGTGTAAAATGTGTTATTTTCAGTTTGAAATTAATTTTTTTCCTTCCTATACCCTACCACCTACCAAAAAAAAAAAAAAAAAAAAAGTCTGCAACAGTGATTCTAAAGCTTTAGCAAACATTATTCCTGCTATACTTATTGAAATTAAATACCCCTGAGACCCATGCTACAGAAATTATGATTCCATGGGATTTGAGAGGAACTCAGGAAGCTGCATTTTGAAAAATTGCTCAAAGTAACTTGGAGGCAGATGATAGTCTGTGAACCACCCTTTGCTTCTCACCCCATATGCCACCCTCCAGCCTAGAGAATAATGAAATTATTAAATGGGTTATTATTGGATGGTATAATAACAGATTATTTTCCTTATCTATATTTTCCACATTAGTATGTATTATTTGTGCAGTCAAATAATCACAAAGGATTTTGAAAAGAGAAAATTGCTTTAAGAACTCATATGATAGATCCCATCCTGTGAACAAGAGAACACATTTGTATGTAATACCGTAGCAGACAGTGGCTGAGAGTTTAGTCATGTAATTCAGGACAGCAGAATTCAGTCCTGGCCTTAGAGTTTCTGAAGAAAGGTATTTTGTAATGAAAAAGGAGATTGCGAACTAAAAAGGAGGAGGTGGTAGCTGAAGATTAGTAAGAAAAATGTCAATACTGCTGTCATTAAATGAAATTTCAATTTTTCTGTAATTTTACTTTTTCTTTAAAAATATCTTTTCATCCTTTTAAAGTCTGCACTTCTTGAAAAAATATATTTGCCTACTCTTCATTACATCACTATTCCACTTTATTCTTATATAAAGACACCAGTTAAGCAGTCTCAGAAACCTGCATCTGAAGTGAAAAATTATAGCTTACAGCCACTTCAAAACTGAACTCTCTTTTTTTCCACTGTTCTCAATCCAACTTTCCCAGATCAGCTACTTTTTAAGTGTGCAACAGATCATTTATCTCCTAAGGAAAGAATTGTTTTACATTTACTTGTTCTCCAGAAAAGCACAAAAACTGGTATAGAATAGTTCTATGTGGTGCTCTTTCTTCTTCACTGCTATGGACTCTGCGGCATACCCTAACAGCAACAAGCCATGTTCAGGCATGACACAGAATGGACCACTCACCTTTTCTAGGCACAGCTTTCATGATCTTCCTTTAACTTGAGGCCCATTGGTTCAATCTATAACCCTAAAAAAAAAAAAAAAAATGGAAGGTTTCTTTTAACTTGCAGCTTTAGAAAATAAGAAGCATTTAAGAATAAATAAAGCAATACTTTGGGATGAATTATGCATGTTTTATTAAACAATGACATTTAAAATTAAATATGTCTATAGTAAAAAATGTACACAGCTGTTGAGTCTGATGTCTTCTCTTGCCAATATTGCCCCACAAGGGCATTGGCAAGTCTACATCTTTGGTAGCTTTAAAAAAGTAAAGCAGCTGAGGCCTCTTTCTCTGTCATCAAATTGTATGCAATACATAATTGTCTTCTGTATTTAGATGCTGTACTCACACAATTTCACATCAGCCCATGCTAGATTGGTCTATGCATTAGATCAGGACTAATACACACACTGTAAAAATCTGCAGCCTCTGCTCATATTATTCAAAGTTCAGACTTCAAAGACAGAGCTTTTATCAATTTGAGAAAATACAGGTGAATACAACACCTGTAAGTGCAATTCGTGCCCACTTTTACAAATAGGTATGTTGTAACTGCCTGTAAATAGCCTACGTTTCACTTCCACAAAATATTTTCAAAGCTTTTGGAGGACTTTTAAAGACTGCAGTGGCTCCTGCTATAAAAGCATAACTCTTAACCTGAATGCTATTTGAAAAACTGTTTTCTTGTACTCTGAAATCATTTAGCATGTTATATCATAAATTTTTCTACACCCCAACAGTGACTATAACTAGGGAAAAAATTGTTTATTACTTCTTCTCCTGACATTTGGCTATATGTCTTAGCTTGGGTTCCAAAAGGAAGCAGAACTTGAGACTAGAGCTTGCAAGCAAAGAATTTATTTTGGGAAATGATCCCAAGGAATAGAAGTTGGGACTAGGAATTTGGGAAGAAAGGAAAGTCAACCCAAAAATGACTTATCAGGTTAGTCACTGCTATCGTTAACGGGGATTTTCTATCTCACTGGAGACCCCTTGAGGAGCTATGTAAAAGAAGCTTTAGAATTTCCAGTCAAAGGAGAAAAGAGAATATTTACCTGCTGGTTTCCTTCTGTTATTAGTCAAGGGTTTCATCTTTGAAGTAGAAAAGGTTCTGAGAATAGGAACTTACTAAGCTTTTAAGATAACAATGACAGTGATGATTGCAGTGATGGTGATGATCACTGTAATATCCAACATTACCTCTTACTGACTGTTTCAGAAATTGTACAAACATTTTATTCACATTTTCTCATTAGGTTCTTGTGATAGTTAATCTTATGTGTCAGTTTGACTGGACCCCCAGTTATCTGGACAGTTAGCCAAACAAGATACGGAACATTTCTGTGAGGGTGCTTCTAGATGAGAGTCACATTTGAGGCCCTCTTCCATGTGGGTGGGCCTTATCCAATCACTTAAAGACTGAATCAATCAAAAAGACTAAGAGGAAACTCCTCTTGAACAGGGACATCAGTCTTTTCTGGCCTTCAGACTTGAACTGAAACATTGGTTCTTCTTGAGTCTTGAGCCTTTTGGGCTGCAACTTTATACCATTGGCTTTCCTGATTGGATGTGGATTCAGGAAGAAAGGGACTACATCGTCTTCTCCTAGGTCTCCAGCTTACCAATGCCAATTGCAGATTTCAGAACTTCTCAGCCTTCATAAATATGTGAACCAATTCCTTATAATAAACGTATATGTGCATTTTATTGGTTCTATTTCTCTGAAGAACCCTAACTAATACAATCCTTATGTTAACCCCATGAAGTCAGTAAAATTGGTAATCTCCATTTTATATGAGAGAACACTGAAGCACACAAGTGTTAAGCATACCAATCAGCAGAGAAAGTAGGTGGCAAGCCATCTGTATGACTTCAAAACTACCCCAATATAATTGTAAAAAATCATTTCTTTACAATTGTTTCACACAAAGCTGTTGCACATGGTGTTAATAGAAGGTAGAGTGAAAAAATAGGTGCTCAAATGTTTCATAAATGTTGAAAAAAATTAAACAGGTCTCTAAGATGTCCTAGACTGTTTAACATTTTATGTCATAAATCTCCAACAGAGTGATATGTATTATTTTTCTAATATGTTTAATCTCATAAAACACTTTAGCAGTATATGTTAATATCTCATAATACTAGAATAGATCAAAAATTGAAAAGTGATAGTTATTGTTTTTTTGAGTAGTATTTTATAAGTGTTACTCATTAGTAGGAAAATCCATCCAATTGAGGAATTGAAAAGTATTAGGCTTTATTAGTAAAAAACAGAATGCAAAAGATGAGTTCATGGGAGAATTTGGGAAACATTGGCAAGAAAAAGAGAAGATAGAAGACAGTTTATATCATTTCATCCACTATAGTGGGATGAACAGATCTTAAGTTCAACTAAATAGAATGTTCTACTGAGATTATACTCTCTAACCAGTGCTCCCAGTTGACCCAGTTTGAGGAGCATCTACCAGTTAGATGAATGGCATCTACCTAATTCTGTTCACATTATAATAAGAAAAATACTTTTTAAAAAAAGAACTAAACAGTAAATAGGGACATGATAACACATTGTCTAGATCTACCTTCACAAAAGTACAAAAATTATGGAAGGAAAGAGACAAGTTTGCCCATGAAGGATGGAACCCCAGGGTGGCCCTGAGTTACAAATCAAGGTGATTTTACTAAGCCTATGATGTCATGAACTTGTTGGAGTTGTACAACTGTACAGACTTTCCCCATGACGTAATCATAGTCAATATAAATAAACGAGCATAATCATAAATCCTCAACTTATCTTACTAATGACCATGTGGTCTGGGGAAAATTCCCACTCTGGGAGATGATACAGCTTATCTTCCTGAAGATTCTGTAGATTTCTTTGGATTGTAGCACTGGATGACTATGTACAGTTTACTTTCCTGGCCCGTTGCTGGCATCATCCTTGGTCAAACCCAGCCAAGGGCTTAGGAGAAAGAATAGAAGTCAACACCATCAGCAAAACTATTTCCAACTATGAAAGTTGCCATGGATAAACCAGGAGTTCCATCTTTCGAGGAAAAATGACAGGAATTGGAACTAACTAGTGCTGAGAAAAGGAGACTTAGTCTTCCAATTAAAATAATTTCACTACAGAAGGCAGTCTAATAATGACCTGATGTCTTAGAAATGTTAGACCAGAGGGATCCAAGACGGCCAAGTAGGAGCAACTCTGGATTGTAGCTCCCAGTGACAGTGCAGAGGGTGAGTGGTGGCCGCATTTCCAGAGGGATATTTATTGCCCACAGACCAGGAGATTACTGGGCGGAGGAGTGTCACAGGTTTCCAGAGTGGCTGTTTCAGCCTGCACAGTGGGTCTCTGCATAAAAACTCACACAAATCTGGGTGCCTTTTCAACTGGTGACTGGAACGCCTGGGGAGACAGAGTCACCTGTTCAACTGAAAAACAGGGGGAATGAAACAGGGAGCCAGGCCAGGAGATTCAAAGGCGGAAGAGCGCCACAAGTCTCCAGCGCAGCTGTTTCAGCTGGTGCAGTGGGTCTCCGCACAAGAACTCACACAAATCTAGATGCCATTTCAACCGGTGACTGGAACTGCCTGGGAGACAGAGTTGCCCATTCAACTGAAAAAAAAGGCATCTGAGGCAGGGAGCCTGGTGATTAGGCTCAGCTGGTCCCACTCCCACAAAGACCAGCAATCTGAAATGCTCTGGATTTAGAGTTTCACAGCAAGCATGGCTGAACCTGGGACGGTCCAGCTCTGTGGGGAAGGGGTGTCCGCCATTACCGAGGCAGTCCACCACTACTGAGGCAGCCCATCATTTGCCAAGGCAGCCTGCCATTGCCAAGGCAGTCCACCATTACAGAGGCGGGCCATCATTGTCGAGGTAGTTCTAACTATACCCCCTATAAACAGGACTGCAGGGAAGTTCACACAGCAGTTGGGCAGAGCCCATGGCAGCTCAGCAATGCCTCTGCTGGCAGATCGTAACTAGGCTGCCTCCTTGCTGGGCAGACATCCCTGAAAAAAGGCAGCAGCATGACAGAAACTTATAAATAAAGCCCTAGCTTCCCAGGACAGAGCACCTGGGAAAAAAAAAAGGCAGTTATGAGTTCTGCTGCAGCAGACTTAAATGTACCTGCCCAGCACCTCTGAACAGAACAGAGCTCACAGCTCAGCACTTGAGCTCCTATAAAGGACAGACTATCTCCTTAAGCAGCTCCCCCAACCCCCATATATCCAAAGAGTCACCTCATAAAGGAGAGCTCAGACTGACATCTGGTGAGTATCCTTCTGGGATGAACATAGCAGAAGAAGAAACTAGCAGCAACCCTTACTGTTCTGCAACTGCTGCAGGTGATTCCCAGGCAAGGAGGGTCTGGAGTGGACCTCCAGCAGTCCTATAGCAGAGGAGCCTGACTGTTAGAAGGAAAACTAAGAAACAGAAGAAATAACTTCATCATCAACAAACAGGATGTCCACTCAGAGACCCCATCTGAAAATCACCAACTACAAAGACCACAGGTAAATAAATCCACAAGGATGGGAGAAACCAGCACAAAAAGGATGAAAACACCCAAAACCACAACGCCTCTCCTCCTTCAAGAGATCACAACTCATCACCAGCAAGGGAACAAGGCTGGATGGAGAATGGGTCTGATGAATTGACAGAAAGAGGCTTCAGAAGGTAGGTAATAAGAAACTTCTCTGAGCTAAAAAGAACATGTTCTAACCCAATGCAAAGAAATTAAGAACCTTGAAAAAAGGTTTGATGAAATGCTTATGAGAATAAACAGCTTAAAGAGGAATATAAATGAATTGATGGAGGTGAAAAACACAACACAAGAACTATGCGAAGCATACACAAGTTTCAATAGCCGAATTGACCAAGCAGAAGAAAGGATATCAGAGATTCAAGATCAATTCAATGAAATAAAATGAGAAGGAAATATTAGAGAAAAAAGAGTAAAAAGAAATGAACAAAGTCTCCAAGAAATATGGGATTACGTGGAAAGACCGAATCTACGTTTGAAAGGTGTACCTGAATGTGACAGAGAGAATGAATCCAAGCTGGAAAACACTCTTCAGGATATTATCCAGGAGAACTTCCCCAACCTAGCAAGGCAGGCCAATATTCAAGTCCAGGAAATACAGAGAACACCACGAAGATATACTTCAAGAAGAGCAACCACAAGGCACATAATCGTCGGATGCACCAGGGGTGAAATAAAGGAGAAAATGCTAAGGGAAGCCAGGGGGAAAGGTCGGATTACCCACAAAGGGAAGCCCATCAGACTCACAGCGGATCTCTCCGCAGAAACCCTACAAGCCTGAAGAGAGTGGGGACCAATATTCAACATCTTTAAAGAAAAGAACTTTCAACCTAGAATTTCATATCCAGCCAAACTAAGTTTCATAAGTGATGGAGAAATAAAATCCTTTATGAACAAGCAATTACTCAGAGATTTCATTACGACCAGGCCTGCTTTACAAGAGCTCCTGAAAGAAGCCTAAACATAGAAAGGAATAACCAGTACCAGCCACTCCAAAACATACCAAATGGTAAAGAGCATCAACACAATGAAGAAACTGCATCAACTAATAGGAAAAACAACCAGCTAGCATCAAAATGGCAGGACCAAATTCACACATAAGAAAACCCTAATGTAAATGGGCTAAATGCCCCAATCAAAAGACAAAGACTGGCAAAATGGATAAAAAGTCAAAACCCATTGCTGTGCTGTATCCAGGAAACCCATCTCACATGCAAGGATACACATAGGCTCAAAATAAAGGGATGGAGGAACATTTACCAAGCAAATGGAGAGCAAAAATAGCAGGAGTTGCAATCCTAGTCTCTGATAAAATAGACTTTAAACCAACAAAGATCAAAAGAGACAAAGAAGAACATTACATAATGATAAGAAGATCAATTCAACAGGAAGAGCTAACGATCCAAAATACATACGCACCCAATACAGGAGCACCCAGATACATAAGGCAAGTTCTTAATGAGTTACAAAGAGGCTTAGACTCCCACACAATAATAGTGGGAGACTTTAACATTCCATTGTCAATATTAGACAGATCAATGAGACAGAAAATTAACAAGCATATCCAGGACTTGAACTCAGACCTGGACCAAGCAAATCTAATAGACATTTACAGAACTCTCTACCCCAAATCCACAGAATATACATTCTTCTCAGCACCACATCACTCCTACTCTAAAACTGACCACATAATTGGAAGTAAATCACTCCTCAGCAAATGCAAAAGAACGGAAATCATAATAAACATTCCCTCAGACCACAGTGCAATCAAGTTAGAACTCAGAATTCAGAAACTAACTCAGAACCACACAGCTTCATGGAAACTGAACAACTGGCTCTTCAGTGTTAACTGGATAAACAATGAAATGAAGGCAGAAATAAAGATGTTCTTTGAAACCAATGAGAACAAAGACAAAACATACCAGAATCTCTGGGACAAATTTAAAGCAGTGTCTAGAGGAAAATATATAGCAATAAATGCCCACATGAGAAGCAAGGAATGATCTAAACTCGACACCCAATCATCAAAATTGAAAGAGCTAGAGGAGCAAGATCAAAAACCTCAAAACCTAGTAGAAGACAAGAAATAACTAAGATCACAGCAGAACTGAAGGAGATAGAGACACAAAAACCCTTCAAAAACTCAAAAAATCCAGGAGCTGGTTTCTTGAAAAGATCAACAAAACAGAAAGACCACTAGCCAGATTAATGAAAAGAAGAGATAATAATCAAATAGATGCAATAAAAAATGATAAAGGGGATATCAACACAGATTCCACAGAAATACAAACCACCATCAAAGATTACTACAAACAACTCTATCCACATAAACCAGTAAACCTGGAAGAAACGGATAAATTCCTGGACACCTGCATCCTCCCAAGCCTAAAGCAGGAAGAAGTCGAAATCCTGAATAGACCAATAACAAGGGCTGATGTTGAGGCACCAATTAATAGCCTACCCACCAAAAATAGCCCAGGTCCAGATGGGTTCACAGCCGAATTCTACCAAAAATGCAAAGAGGAGCTGGTATCACTCCTTCTGAAACTATTCCTAACAATCCAAAAAGAGGGGAATCCTTCCCAAATCATTTTATGAGACCAACATCATCCTGATACCAAAACCCAGCAGAGACTCAACAAGAAAAAAAACTTCAGGCCAATATCCATGATGAACATAGATGCAAAAATCTTCAACAAAATACTGGCAAACCAATTGCAACAGCACATCAAAAAGCTTATCCACCATGATCAAGTAGGTCTCACCCCAGGGATGCAAGGCTGGTTCAAAATACGCAAGTCTATAAAGGTAATTCACCACATAAACAGAACCAAAGACAAAAACCACATGATTATCTCAATAGATGCAGAGAAGGCCTTTGACAAAATTCAACAGCCCTTTATGCTAAAAAACCCTCAATAAACTAGGTATCAATGAAACGTATCTCAAAATAATAAAAGCTATTTATGAGAAAACCCACAGCCAATATCATACTGAATGGGCAAAAACTGGAAGCATTTCCTTTGAAATCTGGCACTAGACATGGATGCCCCTCTCTCACCACTCCTATTCAATACAGTATTGGAAGTTCTAGCCAGAGCAATCAGGTACAAAAGAAATAAAGGATATTCAATTAGGAAAGGAGGAAGTCAAATTGTCTCTCTTTGCAGATGACATAATTGTATATTTAGAAGACCCCATCATGTCAGCCCAAAAGCTCCTGAAACTGATAAGCAACTTCAGCAAAGTCTAGGATACAAACTCAATGTGCAAAAATCACAAGCATTCCTATACACCAATAACAAACTTAAAAGACAGCCAAATCAAGAATGAACTTCTATTCATAATTGCTACAAGAATCAAATGCCGAAGAAAAGGGATCCAAGATGGCCGATTAGCAGCAGCTCAGGATTGTAGCTCCCACTGAAAGCACAGAGAGTGAGTGGACGCCACATTTTCAGACAAATTTTCATAGGCCACGGACCAAGAGATTCTTGGCGGAGGAGCCCCACGGGTCACCAGCGCGACCCTTTTGGAGGGCGCGGCCGTTTTGCAGGCGCCCCGACGCGGCGGTTCTCAGTCCGGAGTATACGGGACTGAGTGCCCCTTTTGGTTGGCGTTTGGAGCTCCGGGAAAGCAGAGTCTCCCATTCAGATGATTAAAAAGCGGACTGAAGTGGGGGAACCAGACCAGGAGATTCCCGGGCAGAAAAGCGCCACAAATCTTAACGCCGCTGTTTCTGCCGGCGTAGTGGGTCGCCGCAGGGGAAGGCTGGTACTCCCCCTCCACAAAAAAATAAAAAATAAAAACAGCAGTTGGAACTGCTGAAGATTGAGAGTTTCACAGCAAGTACAGCTGAACCCAGGAAGGTCCAGCTCTGTGGGGGAGGGGCATCCGCCAAAGGAAAATTAAGAAATAGAAAAAACTTTATCACCAACAAGCTGGACGTCCCACTCAGAGACCTAATCTGAAAGTCAGCAATTACACAGACGACAGGTGGATAAATCCACAAAGATGGGAAGAAACCAGGGCAAAAAGGCTGAAAACACCCGAAATCAGAATGCCTCTCCTCCTACAGAGGATTGCAGTGCCACATCACCAATTGAACAAGGCCTGATAGAAAATGAATGTGAGGAATCAACAGAATGAGGCTTCAGAAGGTGGATAATGAGAAACTTCTGTGAGCTAAAAGAACATGTTCTAGCCCAATGCAAGGAAACTAAGAACCTTGAAAAAAGGTTTGATGAAATGTTCATGAGAATGGACAATTTAAAGAGGAATGTAAGTGAATTAATGGAGCTGAAAAACACAATACGAGAACTTCGAGAAGTATGCACAAGTTTTAACAGTCAAATTGATCAAGCAGAAGAAAGGATTTCAGAGGTTGAAGACCAACTTAACAAAATAAAATGAGAAGACAAGATTAGAAAAAAAGGGTAAAAAGGAAGGAGCAAAGTCTCCAAGAAATATGGGACTATGTGAAAAGACCTAATCTACGTTTGATAGGTGTACCTGAATGTGACGAAGAGAATGAATCCAAGCTGGAAAATATTTTTCAGGATATTATCCAGGAAAACTTTCCTAACCTAGCAAGGCAAGACAATACCCAACTCCAGGTAATACAGAGAACACCACAAAGATATTCCTCAAAAGAGCAACCCCAAGGCACATAATCATTAGATTCATCAGGGTTGAAATGAAGGAGAAAATACTAAGGGCGGCCAGAGAGAAAGGTCAGGTTACCTACAAGGGGAAGCCTATCAGACTCACAGCTGATCTCTCAGCAGAAACCCTACAAGCCAGAAGAGAGTGGGGGCCAATATTCAACATCCTTAAAGAAAAGAACTTTCAACCCAGAATTTCATATCCAGCCAAACTAAGTTTCATAAGTGAAGGAAAAATAAAATTTTTTGCAAACAAGCAAGTACTCAGAGATTTCATTACCACCAGGCCTGCTTTACAAGAGCTTCTGAAGGAGGCACTATGTATAGAGGGGAACAACCAGTATCAGCCACTTCAAAGGACCCATCAGTAAGCTGCATCCAGATCCATCTTACATGCAAGGATATACAGAGACTCAAAACAAAGGGATGGAGGAAGATTTGCCAACCAAATGGAGAGCAAAAAAAAAAAAAAAAAAGCAGTAGTTGCAATTCTCATCTCTGATAAAATAGACTTTAAAGTAATAGAAACCGAAAGAGATAAGAAGGACATTGTATAATGGTAGAGGGATCAATGTAACGGGAAGAGCTAAGGACCCTAAGTCTATGCGCACCCAATATAGGAGCACCCAGATACATAGGGCAACTTCTTGGTGACTTACAAAGAGACTTGGACTCCCACACAATAATAGTGGGAGACTTTAACATTACATTGTCAATATTGGACAAATTAATGAGACAGAAGGTTAAGAAGGATACCCGGGACTTGAACTTAAACCTCAAACAAGTAAACTTAATAAACATTTACAGAACTCTCTACTCCAAATCCACAAAATATACATTTTTTTTTCAGTAACACATCACATTTATTCTGAAAAGTGACCACATGGTTGGGAGTAGATCACTCCCTAGCAATTGCATAGCATTTCATAGGTTTAAATGAAATATTGGTTGGCTGTTTGTTTGTTATTTTCCTCCCTTATTCCTCCCTGTCACCATTGTATAACACAATTATTAGTATAAAAAAAGCTTTTAATATCCATTTGTAGACTGCATTCTAGCCTGGGCAATAGGTAAGATTCCCGTTCTCTCTCCCTTTTTTTCTTCTTCTTTTCTCTTTATTTCATTCTTTTTTTCTTCCTTCTTTCTCTTTTCTTCTTTCTAAAAAAAAAAAAAAGAATCAAATGCCTAGGAATACAACTAACAAAGAATGTAAAGGACCTCTTCAAGGAGAACTACAAACCACTGCTCAATGAAATAAGAGAGGACACAAATAGATGGAGAAACATTCCATGCTTATGGTTTGGAAGAATCAATATTGTGGAAATGGCCATACTGCCCAAAGTAATTTATAGATTCAATGCTCTCCCCATCAATCTACCAATGACCTTCTTCACAGAACTGGAAAAAAACCACCTTAAACTTCATATGGAACCAAAGAGAGCCCACATAGCCAAGTCAATTCTAAGAAAAAGAACAAAGCTCGAGGCATCACACTACCTTACTTCAAACTAAACTACAAGGTTACAGTAATCAAAACAGCATGGTACTGGTACAAAAACAGAGATATAGACCAATGGAACAGAACAGAGGTCTTGGAGGCAATGCCACATCTGCAACCATCTGATCTTTGACAAATCTGATGAAAACAAGCAATGGGGAAAAGAGTCCCTGTTTAATAAATGGTGTTGGGAAAACTGGCTAGCCATGTGCAGAAAGCAGAAACTGGACCCCTTCCTGATACCTTACACTAAAATTAACTCCAGATGGATTAAAGACTTAAATATAAGACCTAATGCCATAAAAACCCTAGAAGAAAGCCTAGGCAAAATCATTCAGGACATAGGCATAGGCAAGGACTTCATGACTAAAACACCAAAAGCATTGGCAACAAAAGTCAAAATAGACAAATGGGATCTAACTAAACTCCAGAGCTTCTGCACAGCAAAAGAAACAGTCATTAGAGTGAACCGGCAACCAACAGAATGGGGAAAAAAATTTTGCAATCTACCCATCTGACAAAGGCTTAATATCCAGAATCTACAAAGAACTAAAACAGATTTACAAGAAAAAAAAAAAAAAAAAAACCCATTCAAAAATGGGCAAAGGATATGAACACTTTACAAAAGAAGACATATATGAGGCCAACAAACATGAAAAAATGCTCATCATCACTGGTCATCAGAGAAACGCAAATCAAAACCACATTGAGATACCATCTCACACCAGTTAGAATGGCAATCATTAAAAAATCTGGAGACAACAGATGCTAGGGAGGATGTGGAGAAATAGGAACACTTTTACACTGTTGGTGGGAGTGTAAATTAGTTCAACCATTGTGGAAGACAGTGTGGCAATTCCTCAAGGACCTAGAAATAGAAATTCCTTTTGACCCAGCAATCCCATTATTGGATATATATATAAAGGATTATAAATCATTCTATTATAAAGACACATGCACATGTATGTTCATTGTGGTACTGTTTACAATAGCAAAGACCTGGAACCAACCCAAATGCCCATCGATGTTAGACTGGACAAGGAAAATGTGGCACATATACACCATGGAATACTAAGCAGCCATTAAAAACAATGAGTTTCTGTCCTTTGTAGGGACATGGATGAATTTGGAAACCATCATTCTCAGCAAACTGACCCAAGAACAGAAAATCAAACATCGCATGTTCTCACTCATAGGCGGGTGTTGAACAATGAGAACACATGGACACAGGGAGGGGAGCATCATACACTAGGTTCTGTAGGGGGGGTACTAGGGGAGAGGACAGTGGGGGTGGGGAGTTGGGGGAGGGATAACATGGGGAGAAATGCCAGATATAGGTCACGGGAGGGGGGGGAATGGAGGCAGCAAAGCACATTGCCATGTATGTACCTATGCAACAATCTTGCATGTTCTTCACATGTACCCCAAAACCTAAAATGCAGTAAATTATATATATATATATATATATAAAAGAAAATACATTTAAAAAATTATACACATACATACATAAAAAATTATAAACAGCTTTTTATATGATGTATCATATCTTTGCAACTATATATGTATCTTGCCATTTTTACTGGTTGCATTTTAATGTATTGCATAACCTACAATATTTGTTTAATGAATTCTGTATAATTGATTAGATTTTGTTTCATTTCTAAAATTCAGATTTTAATGGTATTATATATATATACAAGAAATTCATGCCTTTTAGAGGTACAGTTTCAGAAGATTTGACAGACATACACAGTCTTACAGCCACCACGAACAATTCAGAATATTTGTGTTACCACTAAACATTGCCTAGTTCTCCTTTATAACCATTCTCTTCACCTCACCCTCAGCCCCTGGCAACCACTGCTTTTTCCATGTTTTTTTTTTGACTCATACAGTACATGTGTCTAGCTTATTTCACTTAGTGCTCTCTAGAGTCATATATGTTCTTGCACATATTGTCCATTCCTTTTCGTTGCTGAGTAGTATTCTACTGTACATATAAATGAAATAAAATTGATGCATTTGTCAAAAAGAAAAGACCACATTGAGCATGATACTTATTCTGAGAAGAAACTGTCATCACATTGATTCTAAGAGAGATATAAATCATATAAATAAAACATTTTATAAATTTAATAGGATAAATTAGCAATGGCATATTTCATTAGTAAGAAATTTTAAAAGGCACAATCACATGGCATGCTTAAGGAGGTTGGTATTTTAAAAACAGGCTTCTGTTCTAGTATTTACCATGGTCAGCAATACAATCTCATAGTGCCTGATTGAATAGGTATGTTTGATAAAAGCATCCAAATGATTTCTGCGGAACTCACCAAAAAATTCTGTATTTCAGACATCATTCTGCTGAATTTATAGTATGGCTTAGAAAAAATTCTTGTGTCTCATCACACATAACCAAAGTAAGGGAAGGAGAAAAGTATATGTAGCGAGAGGCCTCCAGTCATACCCTTTTCAACTATTTCCTAGATAAAACTGGTGAAATCACAAAAACATTTTGCATGAAAGATAAGCAATATAATGGCCACAATCAAAGAAGAGGTTTGGGTTAAAATGTTATTAAACCAAATAACTCATAAATGTCTATATTAATGGGAGACAGGGGAAGAAAGCTGGCATCCAAATAGATTATGAGAAAGACAGAGAGATGCTCCAGTCGCAAAGTGGGAAGAAAGGGAGGGAGGAAATTAAACTGACAGCATTTTTCTTCAGATTCCATTTGACAGCCTACATTTCTAAAGCACTATACATGTCTTCTAGGCCTGTGACCTCATTTTGAGGCTTTCCAGGGGCATCTTTTTAATATAAGCACTTTATAATTTTCAAAATATCTTAATTCCCAGGTAAGCAGAAATCTTTTCATTAGCAGAGGATTGAATAAAAGGGGCCGTACTTCAGTTATCTAATCACATGAGCAGAGATCTCTACTCCTGCCTGGGGTGCCTATAACAGAAGGAAGAATTCAATCCTAAGGATTCCCAGGTCAAATCCATTTTTTAAGTGTTGAGTGTCCTAATATTAGTGTACAAGTGGGAAAATAATATTTTACTGCTCCAAAGAATAGCTGGAGACATGGAAATGCTGAAACAAGAGCCTTGAACCTTGCTCAAATTTTTCCTCAGTTTTGTCCAATGGGATGAGAAGTATTTAAATTATTCCAAAACTATGGCTTAGCTTAATGGAGTTCAAAGCAACCAAAAGTAATCAGAAATAATTTGAATCATATCACAAAAATCCCTGTGCCAAATACCACCTGCCAATACCCACTGAAGCACCTGAAATTTCTTTAATTTGGGTCATTATTCAAGGTCAAGGGATTTTTAGTAGATTCATTTTTAAATAAATACATTATCTGGAAAGGATAAGGATATATACCCTAGTTTGCATTCTGTTATAATAATGTGTTCCATACTGAATTCGTTTCAAAAGTTTATTTCTGAAAGATTTCTTCAAGCTTTTAATATGCAAATGAACATTGCAATAGGGATAGCGTACAGGATTTCATAAACATTTTGCCAAGGAACATGACCCCTACCACCACCAAGAAGTTAAATCTAGAGGAACACTCCATTACATCCATTAAAATCCCAGGATAGATTGGGAAATGGTGGGTCATCAGATACTCTTACCTAATAGAAAACAAGGTCCTAGGATTACTGGGACCCAACTGGTAGCAGACCCAACAGGGGTACAGGTGTGACATTTTTGGAAGCCAGGCATGAGCCAGAGGATGCGAGAATGAGGACTAGGGAAGTGGGAAGTGTGGAAAAGGTCTGGGCACAGGGGAAAGGAAGCAAAATAGAGTAAGAAAATCTAAAGTCTTTAATTTGGTTTACTGCACAATTTTGCATAGGCAAGTGCTATTCAGCTAGGAGGCAAAGCTCATCATGAGCAAATAACTTTGAGTGAGTGGCTTTATAAGTTCAGGGCTCTTAATCAACAAAGCAAAACCTCCAGTCTGACCACACTGGCTGTATCTGGAACACAAGTAATATAAAAGGTTATATATTCTTTATCTCATAGCTTGTTTACAGGATATTAAATCTGTCTTTGTTAGATAAGGAATTGAGCAAGAGTGTCCTTGGACTGTTTTTAGAAAGACCGAAGAGCCAGGCCCCCTTCCCACAGTCTTTGTCATGCCCCTCCAAGTGCTGCTACTCTTGTCTCTTCAAATGTCCAGTGTCCTGTGTCCTGGTATTTTCCATGACTTCTCAACCTGTTAAAATATCTTCTTATGAAAATAACTGCTGAACTGATTTATATTCTGACTTAAAATCCTGCTAAGGAGTAACATTCCACCACTCTCAGGGCAAGCTGTACATTCATGATTTATACGTATGTTCAGAAACAGATGTCTCTTCCTCAGGCTCCATGACAAGGGGGTGATTTCCCCTCCTGAGGCAGACAGCAAGGATCCCATCTCAGTTTATATCATTGTTTGTAGGCGAAAATATTCCATTCTTCTCTTTCTATAATTGTTTAATCTTTCTGACAATTTACCAAAATTTTATTTTCCTTTTCAGCATCATCCAGTTGATAGTCTACGTCTATTACCGTGTTAGCTCTTCGGGGCTCTAGTAAGCTAAAATTTAAATTACTGGTTCTGAAAATAGCATTTTCCCACTATAGTAAGAAATCACCTTTCTAAAAAAAGTTTTCCATGAAGTATTTGATTTTTACAGTAAAAAACAGCCCAATGAGCTGTGAAAGAAGAACTCTTTCTTGAGAGAAAAAGTAAAAGATTACCAGAGTGATTTTAACCAGAGTTGCTTCCATGTGCTTACCTAAATAACATAACAAATAACAGATAACATCAAGTAATGCTTTTACAGTCAAGAAAGCTAAAAAGTATAAAGAATCTAAACTTTTCATGTTGGAACTACAATGCAGAATTCAAAACTGACAATAAAAGCCTCAGTTTCTTAGCCTGAAGTGAGATCCTTATAATGTAAAATAAGAAGTAAACAAATAAAAATAAGAATAAAAAGTCATCGTCTTTCCCAATGTGATCATCAGCACAGTTGTGGTGCTTTAAGATGAGGTTACACATCTATCTCTGCCACTGACCAGCTATGTAAGTTTATTAAACAAGAAAGTTTAGCCTCAGCTTCCTTGTAAGAAAAATGGGAACACGAATACTTCCTTCAAAGATTTCTTAGGAGAATGAAATGAAATCTGATGTATAAAAAGCTCTTTGAACACTGTAAAGCACAACTCAAATACTAGTTATAGTAAGAGTTGTTTCCAATAAATATCTCATATATCCACCAAGCCCCTTTGACTCCAGAAATCTTACTCAACTTTGTCTGCAACCCATTTCCAAGTCAAAAGCCCTCTCCATGCTTAATCCATATTTCCAACCTTTCTTCTTCAAAACTGTCTCTGCTTTGTCATCTATCAGCTGTACAGAATTTTCAGACTTTCTCCAGTTCCCTCAGGGAATCCAATCACAGTCAGAATATCATGAAATGAGTAACTATACTGAAGATTTCAGGATAACACAGGAGAAGTAACTCATCTTGTGCTCATCGGCTTCTGCCATCTCCCCAGCTGGGCTCCTGACATGTGAACCTCCCTGCTGAGAGCAGCCCCAAGGCAAGAGGAGCCCATTCTCCCATTACAAATGCTTTTTGAGTGTGCAGTGGTCCCAGGTGCCAGGAAATAGAACTATCACCAGCTCATCCTGTACATATAATGATTAGAAAACTGAGGATGGGACATGATTGAAGATTTAATAGCAAGATTATCCTGTGATCATACCCACTTTTGCAAATTACTAAAAAATGTGCTCCTTTTAATTTGGGTGCTCAGAAAAAATGGAGTAATCCTACAGCACAGATTGGAAAGGAAGGAGAGGCATGCAGTACACCCAAGAGGATGTGTGGCTTCTTTGTCAGACCTACCCTCTCCTCTGAAAAAGCGAAAGAGCAGGAGAGGGCAGTTCCTTATGGTCATGTCCTTGGCTGTCTTGACTAGACACTATAAGTAACAGCACCCTTACATTCCATCTTCAAAAGACAAGCTTGACTTAACAACTACCCAGCATCAGATATCTGGAACCTCTGGGCAACTTCAGTGGATTTGGATGAACAAGAAATATTTGTGAAATAAGTTTTCATAGATAACAAAACATGCAGAAAATTGGCCGTACTTTTTAAAAATATAGCGAAATGTATTTGACTCTCCTGGAGCTCTAAAGTGCTACATTAAAATGTATCTATGCTTAATAAAAGAAGATCAGAGGCCTTACAAAATTTGAATAAAGAAAAACTTGCCTACAAAAAAAATATACTTGTTCTCCATACCTTCCTAAGACTCTTTCCTTTTTTCTTCTAATAATCTGAGGTTTTAAAGTCACTTATTTCCCACCATTTTTTACTCACAGGCATTATTCAAAAGACCATAACTGTAATAATAATTATTTTATTTATGTTAACCCTTCTCCATTAAAATTCTTTTTTGGTCTTCTCAGCAACCATGTGTGGTTGCCAAATATTACTATTACGGTTATTTCAATTTTATGATGAGGAAACTAAATCCCAAAGCAGGTAATAGAGCCTAAGACCACACAACTAATAAATGGAATTTCCAGGACTCAGACAGGTCTTCTGACTCCTTGGCCCAGGATCCCATGCTTCAGTGAAACAAATTTGAAGAATTATATGCAGCAAACCAATGCAAAAACAAAATCTTAAATATGCATGACTGTAAACAACATTGTGGAGCTAGAGCAAGTCTTCACGTATCTAAAACATTTTTCTCATGAGCATTTTAGTTTCAAAAGAACACTGTGCTAGGAAGCGTATATCAATGGATCACACAAAAAAATTCTAACCATTGATATTCCCGACTTTCAGATTTTTCTAAGAATTACCTTTACAGCTCACATTCATGTCTGTGGCTTTTCTCTTCAATATGCCTTCAGATATGGAGAGTTGAAGCAATATGGATTTTGTTGTTGTTAGTTAATAGCCAACATACCTGCACATTGGTACAAGCAATTTTTTTATTAAGAGACATAGGGAGCCCCCAAAATCTTGGAAAGACTAAAGATAAGCAAACACCTGGCTGAGCTTCTAGGGAGAACTCCAAGAGCCACTTCTCAGAACCAGCCTGCCAAGGAAACTGCTGACACAGCCATCCTCAAGTCAGGATGCTGCTCTCACCATGGCCAGTAACAGAGCCCTCCTCTCTCTGCTTCAGTATCCGCTACAACATGAAAAGTCGGCACCATGCCTATTTCCCACGTGACAGTTCAGAATGAAGTTCTTACACGTGCAGCTGATGAATAGACTCTAAATTACTTATTCTTTCCCAGAAACAGAGGAAGTTTTCTTTGTTGGTTTCCTCATTGGGAAAGTTAAGACTTACACTATGTAGAATTATTGCAATATTTTTAAAATATTTTATGTAACCAGATATGGCAAAAGTTGATTACAGTAATTGTCTAAAAGAGAATAGAAACTACCATATGGTGTTGTCATATGAATTAAGTGAAATAAACTTTATAAACAGCTTAATACAACTGCTACAAAGGAAGTGATTGTTAAGTAGAACCTTTCCTACTGTTCTGGAATTAGCAGCTGGGGCTCAAAACTTAGGACACAGGATTATCTAATACCTCACATACTAAATAAGGTGCAAAGAACTTGGGAAACAGAGGGCCCCTCCAAGATTTAATAAGAGGTAACTGTTGCTCACAAACCTCCCTCAGAACACTCACCCATATTTTAAACAGGAGACCAGAGAGGGGGAAAGGGAGGCAGGAGATAAAGATCCTCAGAATCCCATGTGACTGATACTGAGTCTGGTTGCGGCACTGAAGCTCCACCTCACTGAAGGAAGAAAGAAGGTAAATGTTCACCCACAAAGTCCATTGGAGGGTCCTCTAAAGAATCCTTGTAGGAATTGAAGATGTCTGCAGGAAAGTGAGACTTGGCATCTCATTCCCCAGTGTGACGTGCTACTCTGCTCCCAGACCTTATATGAGTAGAGAATTGAACACAGATGGAAAGAGAGTGATGGGATGCAAGTGAAGCCATGTAGTGACACAAGACGTGTGAGTTTCTCACAGGTCAAGAGAATGCTGTGGTAGGTAGCAGGGCTTGAGCTATGGCACTAGCTCCCTAATTAAGAGGGCTGTCTGTTGCTTCAGAAAGCAGCAGGAGCTTGTGACCATGTGATGTTCTCATGGTGAAGAAGCTGGAATCCAAAAGAAGAGTTTAGAAGAGCTAAAGCTGGAGACAGATCATCCATGAAAGGAACTATGAATCAGGAGTCTCTTCCACAGGGCCACCTAAGGAGCTTACGTATGTGCCCAAACATCCATTTCCATCTTCCCCTTCTCTTCCCTTCTCCCTCTTCCCTTCTCCCTCTTCCCTAGCCCAACACACCAAAGGAAGCCAAAAAAAAAAAAAGGGAAAATGGAATCTAACAGCAAATTCCCTCTCTCTCCCCTCATGCCCCCTCTGGGCATTGATAACCCCTTAGTTAGGAGACAGGGCAGATACAATCAGAGTTTTATATTAGACTGACCTGGACTTAACTACTGGAATTGGCTTGAAAGCAGATTCAACAGAATGAGGTCAAAAGCACTGGCTGAAAAGAAATAAGACCCTTGCATGTTTGTATCCCACAAGGATAAATTTTCAACAAAGCTGTGGTGATGGCATTTTCTTATTATTTCTATTTACTTGCTATCTCTCTACCAGAATCTGGTTAACCTTTTGAAAGACAAGATAACTAGAACTAAATGACATCAGCAAGTGTCATGGGAGTGTTTCCCCATCCGTTGAACTTTTCTTCACCCAATATTGGCCTGAACCTTCACACCAACGGCCAAGGTAAATGGGGAAAAGGCCTATGTGTTCTCTTCTTTGGGACTTTTCTCTGCAGACTTGTCTATGACTAACACATATCTTAACTGGAGCAGCATCTATGGGCATTTATCTTCACACTCTACTAGAGTATGACCTGCTTCCCCAGGACCCCTGAATTACAATGTTGGAATGTTGTAGGGCAACTTCCAGAACTTTAATGGGTGTGTAACTTACCCAGGAATCTTGTTCAAGTGCAAATTCTGATTTAGTGTATCTAGAAATATACCTGAGATTCTGCACTTCTAATACACTTTCAGCCTTACAGACCTCACTTTGTATAGCAAGGCTCTAGAGCAGAGAACATCCTACCTTATTAAATGAGAGAACCAAAATTAAAAAAGCAAAGCTTTCCAGGAAAAGACATCATCAAGAGCAAGGAGAAATTACATTTATCTCACTATTACAGCATTTTTCAGATTATACACTGTATGCTTTAGGGCTAGATTTTCCATGTTTAAATTGGGTCTCTTTTTATGTTAACGTTTATCACCTGATAGTAGCCATATTTTTTCTTCTAGTATTGAAGACTTTTTTTTTTTAGGATATTTATACTTTTTTTTACCTCAGAAAACCAGCTGTAGTCAACATGTAAAAAATTGCTTGTGTCAGGAGGAATCAACCTACAAATTCACTCAAAAGGAGACAGAAAACTCAAACCCCAGAATTCCTAATGATTTAATTTCAATTCCATGTATGTGCTAAATTTCAACTTGTCCTTCATCTTATACAGAATTGTTCTTTTTCATTCTCTTTATCATGTTCCTTTTGTGTCATTGTTTATATTTAATAGTTCAAGTTCAGATTTTTTAGAACAATTATAGATTCAAGTATTCTGATTGGTAGACAAACTATCTGGTTCTCAATTTTGCTTTTCATGTGAGTGTGGCCCAGTGATCTGTTTTAATGAACCCTCTAGTTGATGCTGATGCACACAGAAGTTCGAGAACTCTGGCTATAAAACTATGCCTTTCAAACCAGGGTCTCAAGCCTGTCCCTGCCATGCCCAAGTCTGATTGGATTGTTTCAGAAGTGGGCATTTCTGTCAGTATTTTTTCAAAACTCCCCAGGTGAATCTAGTGTTCTCATGTACAAACAAACAGAATCTACTGCTCACAGGAGTGCTCTTCAGTGCAGGGTCACCTAGCTAGTAGGTAGCAGAGCTGGGATCTGAATCCACATGCTTTGATTCTAGAACTCAAACTTTTCAGCACTATGCTGACATCTTAGCTTCCCATTCCTCTGCTCTGGATCCACAGAATTATATATATAATGACTCTGATGTTATGACTATCCATCATTTCTCTAAAATTGCTTCTATAATATTGCTCATCATTGTGCCCTTCATCCTGGGTCTCTCTCTCAACCCCATTTCTTACGTCACATAACTATTGAAGCCATGTCCCTCACCCATTCCTAAGCCCAGCCCTCCCACAATGCTCTTTTGCTATCTCTCCAACACCATCATGATACAATCACTTGGAGATAAAATTGTGCCATTGTTAATATTTGAAAGCCAAACTGCTAAAGCTGAAAGGATTTCTGAGATCAGCAAGTCCAGACCCTTTGTACTGCTAATAAGTATAATTACCCTAGATTTTCCAGATGCAACCTATCATATACATTTCACGAAAGGGATACTGGGTGTAGCACAAAGCAAGGGCTCTGACATTAAAATGCATGAAGAAATGTTTGCTCGTTAGAAGAAAGAAGCTTAGAATTGCCAAAGTCATCTGTATAAATCTCTATCTTCCTTCTCCTGTAGTGCTCTGACCCATATGTTCTGAAATTCAAATACAGGGCTCAGTGGAGAAAAACCAGACATTCAGTGTTTTCTGCAGAGTAAGAACTAGGCAGAAAAGGGCTAGGAGGGAATTAGCCTGTTTAATGGTCTGTTCCTTGTCTCAAAGAACCAGACCATACATATGATTCACATTGAACATACAGATGGAAAAAATGTCATTAGTAAGACTGGGTAACTTGAAAGTGGAAAGTATTATCTTCAATTACTAGCCATTTTTTACAGCCTAGATATGAATGGGGTATGTTGTCCTAAAATTATTTGGCACATTTAAGATTAAATCTAAGTATTTAATTAAAATGAAAATTAAAGCCTAGTTACGAACTAATAAGCCAGAGTGCCAGTGCTGCCCTGATAATAATTCTCTGCCTCAGATTTCTCATTTGTAAAACAGGAATAAAGCACTTTTCCTATGAACTTTATTAAATTGGCCCAAGGATAACATAATCTACCATGTGTGAAAGAAATCTGGAAAACAAGGCAAGAAGTCTTATCTCACTCTTATTATCCTATAGCCAATAGGATTAAAAAAGAAAAGAAATCTTTTCCCAGTAACAGATAGGTTTAGTTTTTCCTATGGGCAAAAGTGGCAGCTACTCTGGGTCATTGCTTTGTGAGGAGAACCATGGCATAAGGCCCTTAAAATACTAAAAGAATATCTTAAGAACACAAACAAAAAGACATCTACAGCAGCTGTCAAATTCTGTCAGCTACTGACATAATCAAATGATCAAATCCCACACAGGCAAACAGCTTGGCAAGAATGCAGGCAACATTTACTAGCACAAAAACCTCTTTAAAGCCATTGTTCACACTATACATCACAGACAGTTCTGATCATTGATCCTTTTTTAACATGAAGCTGGATAAAAACCTGACCCAAAGAAAGATGACCCAAATCACCCTACAAGTTTCACTGCAGTAAGGGTTGAAATAGGCATGTTTAGCTTTTTTGACAACATATTCACTATAGGAAAACTTAGAAGAAAACTCAGAAGTATTGATGTTTTAAAACTTCATTAGTACATGCCATCTCTGTTTTAACCTGAGATTGAGGTGGAAACATAAAGAGGATTGAAGTATAGAAAATATACCCATAGTCCTAGGAATAATCTTAATACTATAATTAATAATGAAGATACTTCCTGCCAAACCAGGGCTGTGTGGCTTTTGTATATTGCTACAAGAAAGCATTGATTTAGAATTAAAAATATACAACCCATAAAAGTCATACCTGGTGAAAAATAATCCAATGCTAAAAATAATGAGCAACATTTGAAAGGTGTTACATGACTTTTTATGTGTAGAATCACTGCTGGCTTTTATAAGAACACCTTGCTTGTGCCTTCCTTTGAACTACATTTGTTTCATCATCTCAGTTTAGATACTCTATAGTAATATAAAAGTTCAAAATGTAATTGGCTTCCTTCAGTTTCCTATACACAGAATCATAGCATGTTAAGAGCTAGAGGACACTTCTGGAATGGCTAATTCTTGACATCTATACACCCTTCCTTCTTACTAAGCTCACGATGGTCATCACCAGATCACCATGATCCCCTTGTATGATGACCAGAGACATCACTTCAGAGTTCTTCTTCTCAATGCTAGTTAGTTAAATACACCAGTCAGGGTATTAGCAGGAAGCAGATGACACTGCCAAAGTAAAAGACTTTGAAAAGGGTTTCATTTAAAAACTATTTATCAAGGATGACTCAGCTTGTAAGGTTTGGAGGGACTGACAAGGTAAGGGAAAGGGGACAGCAGGGGGAGTCACATAAAGATGGTCTACCTCAGAGTGGTTATAACTCTTGATTAAGTGTCAGCCCCAGGTGACCCCACAGAAGGAGATCTGGGCAATAATACTCTAATCTCACCATTATCTCTCCCTCAGGGCTCCCACTGGAACTCAGCATTTAACGAACTTAACAGGAAACCAGACGCTAAGAACCCTCAGATGTAGTCTACAAAGGTGACTACCTGGGACAGAGAGTGGGTTAAGGAAGGATGGAGGGGGATGAAGAGGGGCAAAATGAGGTTATTTAGCACTTTAGGCTATTTGGCCTACAGTACACAGCTAGTAAGTAGCAGAAGTAGGACAGAAAGAGGCTTTTTTCCTTATTCTTATTACCAAGCCTTTTTTCCTTATTCTTATTACCAAGCCTTTTCTTTGCATGCCATTGTGGGGGAGAGGGTATTCACATATGCTCCTGCAGTCATGAGTATACCTGTGCACACCTTAACATCAGGGAGTTGGCCACTGGGCAAATTCATCTACCACTCTAGGACTAACTAAAATGCCTTAGTTGGTCTTTTAGTTCTGTGACCAGCCCAGGCACTGTCCAGATCAAGCAGTCCATAAGCTGTGGATCCAACCAACCTGACCAGCAGTGCTACAGCTTAAACCAGATGAACTTTAGAGCCCTTCTAATGCAATGTTCCAATGTGATTCTAGGGATTTCTTTCCTTTTACTGTGTAAAACATAAAGCTGCTTTCTGGATTTACATGAGCCCAAATTAGTTTACCTTTCTGACCCATGACATTACTGAAAATGTCAACTTGTCTTCAACTCAATGTTATTGTGGAAAGTCCTGTACCCATAATTAACTCAATGTCATGTCCCAGCCTCATGTGGTATTTGGTGAAAGTAAACAAAGAGGATTTTTTAATGAGTGGGTCATTTTAAGATTGTTTAAAATGGCACAACTTTCTCAGTCACCATTGTTAGCTAAAAAACTTCCTTTACATTTAGAGCATGAAAATATATGTGGAAAGCACAGATTTGGGTAGGGACAGCTCTTTATGTGCTAAATCTTCAACAGAACCATATTTCTAGACATTTGGTAAAAACATGTTTTGGTATGATATTATTACAATATAAGATGTTTAGTAAAATACTTCAGTTTTCCACTCTCCTTTTTCATTTCATGGATAGGATTTTAAATTTCCTCATATATCACTAGTGTTCACTTACATTGGTGATATGGTTTGGCTGTGTCCCCACCCAAATCTCATCATGAACTGTGGTTCTCATAATCCTCATGCATTGTGGATTTTGAGAACTGTAATTCTCATAGTCCTCATGCACATAGTTTAAGCTGTCAGTGGATCTACCATACTGGGGTCTGGAAGACAGTGGCCCTCTTCTCACAATTCCACTAAGCAGTGCCCTAGTGGGGACTCTGTGTGGGGGCTCCAACCTCAAATTTTCCCTGCTCACTACCCAAGTAGAGGTTTTCCATGAGGGTTCCATCCTATAGCAGATTTCTGTTTAGACATCCAGGTGTTTCAATACATCCTCTGAAATCTAGGTGGAGGCTCCCAAGCCTCAGCTCTTGCCTCCTGCGTAGTCACAGGCTTAACACCACATGGAATTCATCAAGGCCTATGGTTTGCACCCTCTGGAGCAGTCACCTGAGGTTTATCTAGGGCCCTTTTAGCCATGCATGGAGCTAGAGTGGTTACAATGCAGACAGCAGTATCTTGAGGTTAGCCAGGGCAGTGGGGCCCAGCCCATGAAACCATTTTCCTTCTTCCCTCCTAGGTCGCTGGGCCTCTGATCGGAGGGCCTGCCATGAAGTTCTCTGAAATGCCTTTGAGGCATTTTCCCCATTGTATTTGCTGTTAACATTCAGCTCCTCTTTACTTATGCAAATTTGTGTAGCAGGCTTGAGTTCCTCCCCCAAAAAGTGGGTATTCCTGACCACATGGTCAGGCTGCAGTTTTACTGAACTTTCATGCTCTGCTTCCCTTTTAAATACAAATTCTAGTTTCAGATCATCTCTTTGCTCACACATATAAGCATACACTGTTGCAGCCAGGCCACATCAAGAAGGCTGCTTAGAAACTTTTTCTGCCAGATACCCTAAATTATCTCTCTTAAGTTAAAAGTTCTACCTATCTCTATGACAGGGGACTAATGCCTCCAACCTCTTTGCTAATGCATAACAAGTAACCTTTGCTCCAATAAGTTCCTCATCTCTATCTGAGACCTCCTCAGCCTGGACTTCATTGTCCACACCACCATTAGCATCTTGGTCACAGCAATTTAACAAGTTTCTAGGAAGCTCCCCTCATCATTCTCTCTTTTAGCTATCCAAACTGTTCCAACCTCTGCTAATTACCCAGTTCCAAAGCTGCTTCGCCATTTTCAGGTATCTTTATAGAAATTGCACCACTTCCCAGTATCAATTTTCTGTATTAGTGTGTTCTTACACTGCTCCCCAAGACAGGCTGTACAGGAAGCATGTCTGGGGAGGCCTCAGGAAACTTACAATCATGATAGAAGGTAAAGAGGAAGGAATCATGTTTTACATGGCCAGAGCAGGAGAAAGAGAACAAAGCAGGAGGTGCTACACAGTTTTAATCAAACAGTTCTCATGATAACTCACTCACTATCATGAGAAGAACAAGTGGGAAGTGTCCCCCATGATCCCATCACCTCCCATCAGGCCCCTCCTCCTCCTCTGGGAATTATGATACAACATGAGATTTGGGTGGGGACACAAATCCAACCCATATTAATAGTCATGATTTTTAAATGATGTATTTCATGTGAAATACTTTTCATTAAAAATATTAAGTTTCTATATCAAAGTCATTAATAGAAATTCCACTTTTCCATTAGCAACAGGTCACAAGAACCAATAACATAAATAAAGATGCCCACATAATTATGTTGATATAGCAACTAATGTTTATAAAACCCTTTCATATTGAATGAGTTAGAGTTAGAAATATGCAGCTCAAAAAAATACTCTTCTAGCCTATTGACAATTTTGAATTAAAGTCACTTTTTTAAAAAGCAGCACAAGAAGATTATTTTGAACTTTTATCCTGCTTCTTGAAAGTGGGAAATGAAATTCCCACATGAAAGATACCCTCCCTAAACCAAAAGGAATATTATTATCCTCAAGAATGAGAAGATGAGACCAAAAGAATTCTGTACACACCTTGTTAAAATAACTCATCTTTTCAGCCACTCCACAATATTTTGTTGCTTTTTACTGCTTACTATTGTCTGATTCAGTATGTAAGTGACTGACTCAAACTGCTCCTTCAGGTCATCATTTCCTTAAGAGGGCTCCCAGGCTACATGAATCTTGTAGTAAATAAATTCGCATGCTTTTCTCCTGCTGATCTATCTTATGTCAGTTTAATTCTTGGACCTAGCCAGCACCCAAAAGGATGGAAAAGGGGTTGTCTCCCCCTCACTATCCACTTGAACCGCTGGTGACAGTTGAGACTTAATGATCAACAGGTGGAAAGTAATGATTTTGACAAAGAGATGTGAGAGGTGAAGGAAGTACATTAGCAATGCCCTTCACTATACCACATACCACATCCACCTGACCATATTTCTTTATCAGCGAAGTGAAGATTGCTTGCCCAGATTTCCAACCAGTCAGTGCCAGGACCAGAACCAGGTTTTCTCATTCCTAGTCTCATGCTGTTTCCATTAAATTTCTTCTGATAAGTCTTCTATAATTGGATTGAATTCACAGCCCCCAGCACTTCTAAGCAGGGCCCTTCAAACAAATGAATATCTACTTTCTTAAATCAAAATAATGTGTGTTAGAAATCAGATGCAATTAAGAATCATATATCATTTATTCATCTGAGGTAATCATGGTCCAACAATTAGTGGCTCAACTAACAAAGCAGTGATGCCTCTAGGTTATAATCTCCCAGGTAGCAGTTCATTTTAATAGAGAAATTTTTGGGGGGGGATAAAAATAACTGCCATTTGAAGATCTCAAACTGTGTCCAAAGCTACACTCAAAATACCATGAAAATGATGATAGGCCTTCATGGCAGTCCAAACAAACACAATCAGTGAGTGGGCAAATAAAAATACAATTAAAAATTAACAGTGACAATAGTCACAGCTAGTCTATTTCTTTTAGGACACTGTTTCCACCTATCTATGGTTTTTCTTTCCATTGCCACTACCAACATGATAATTCTGACTCATACTGTCTCATACCTAAATTGCAATGTTGTTCCTGTTTTTGACATATGCCCTTTGTTCTTCCTATCTATCCTAGATACAAAGTAAAAACAGGAAACGAGTGGGAGACAGTTTCAGTAAATAAACTAACAATTATTAACCCCAGACTAAGGTCCAGTCTTATTAACCCCAGACTAAGGTCCAGTCTTAGTACAAAAGACTTTACATATGTATTTTCTCCTTATAATATGCAGCCTTTCCCATCAAGCTACCTATGACCCTCTTCGTAGAACTGGAAAAAACCACCTTAACTTCATATGGAACCAAAAGAGAGGCCACATAGCCAAGACAATCCTAAGAAAAAAGAACAAAGTGGGAGGCATCACACTACCTGACTTCAAACTATACTACAAGTCTACAGTAATCAAAACAAAACATGGTACTGGTACCAAAACAGAGATATAGACCAATGGAACAGAACAGAGGCCTCGGAGGCAACACCACACATCTACAACCATCTGATCTTTGACAAACCTCACAAAAACAAGCAATGGGGGAAAAGAGTCCCTGTTTAATAAATGGTATTGGGATAACTGACTAGCCATGTGCAGAAAGCAGAAACTGGACCCCTTCCTGACACCTTACACTAAAATTAACTCCAGATGGATTAAAGACTTAAACATAAGACCTAACACCATAAAAACCCTAGAAGAAAACTTAGGCAAAACCATTCAGGACATAGGCATAGGCAAGGACTTCATGACTAAAACACCAAAAGCATTGGCAACAATAGCCAAAATAGACAAATGGGATCTAATCAAACTCCAGAGCTTCTGCATAGCAAAAGAAACAGTCATTAGAGTGAACCGGCAACCAACAGAATGGGAAAAATTTTTTGTAATCTACCCATCTGACAAGGGGCTAATATCCAGAATCTACAAATAACTAAAACAGATTTACAAGAAAAAAAAAACAAATAAGCCCATTCAAAAGTGGGCAAAGGACATGAATGGACACTTTTCAAAAGAAGACATATATGAGGCCAACAAACATATGAAAAAATGTTCATCATCACTGGTCATTAGAGAAATGCAAATCAAAACCACATTGAGATACCATCTCACGCCAGTTAGAATGGTGATCATTAAAAAATCTGGAGACAACAGATGCTGGAGAGGATGTGGAGAAACAGGAACACTTTTACACTGCTGGTGGTAGTGTAAATTAGTTCAACCATTGTGGAAGATAGTGTGGCAATTCCTCAAGGACCTAGAAATAGAAATTCCATTTGATCCAGCAATCCCATTACTTGGTGTATATGTCCAAAGGATTATAAATCATTCTATTATAAAGACATATGCACACATATATTCACTGTGGCACTGTTTACAATAGCAAAGACCTGGAACCAACCCAAATGCCCATGAATGATAGACTAGACAAGGAAAATGTGGCACATATACACCATGGAATACTATGCAGCCATAAAAAATGATGAGTTTCTGTCCTTTGTAGGAACGTGGATGAATCTGGAAACCATCATTCTGAGCAAAGTGACACAAGAACAAAAAATCAAACACCGCATGTTCTCACTCATAGGCAGGTGTTGAACAATGAGAACACATGGACACAGGGAGGTGAGCATGACACAATGGGGTCTGTTGGTGGGGACTAGGGGAGGGACAGTGATGTTGGGGAGGGATAATATGAGGAGAAATGCCAGATATAGGTGACATGGGGATGGAGACAGCAAACCACATTGCCTTGTATGTACCTATGGAACAATTCTGCATGATCTGCACAGGTATCCCAGAATCTAAAGTACAATAAAAAAAATACATATATATGCAGACTTTGAGGTGGATAATCATCTCCCCATTTTAGATCAGGAAACTGGGGCCCAAAGAGGTTAAGCAATTTGCCCAAGATCATACAGCTAGCAAATGGTAGAACCTGAAAAAAATCAATTCATTCCTACTCCATAGCTAATCAAAAATCATAGTCTAATCCCTATCTAAACCAGAGCCCATGTTTAGGAGTACGCTGCCATACACATTTTAGTATCATAGTCGGCAAAAATGATTCCCTTAGAATCCTAAAGTGGATCCCTTTGACAAAGTCATACTCAGGTTCATGATCCTTTCTCTGCCTTGCTCACCTTGCTTTCTTCACTCAGAATTATGCAGCCAGCCCTGCAAGACACAGCTTTGTGTTTCATTTCTTGCTGGAAGCCTTTCTCACTTTAGCACCCTTTCTCTGCTTTGCCATGTCCTAAAGCATACCTCTATAACAGCATATATCACACTGTCATCTGTTCCACCATTTGTCCCCTCAAAAGGGAGTCAACCTCTTGAGAACTGGAGCTATAATTTATTCCTCCATTGTTTAGCATCACACTTGCTTTTACTACTATGAGCATCCAGCCTGATACAGGTAGAGCTGAAGGAAGGAAAAGACATAATACTAAATTTAGAGTTTTAATCTTGTGTTAGACTGGAAACTCTACTAAACTGAGATGGAGTTTGTGACTTAAGTGACTAAGAGAATGTCTGTTACTCAAAAGTGAACAGAACATCTGTGCGAGTTGATGAGCTCCTGTCTGTTGGCTAAGAAAGCTGAAAGGAGCAGAGGGATAAAAGGATAATTTTGTATTTTAGTTTTTAGTGGCAGATTTGTTCAACAAACCAATCACTTTGAATTTCTAATACCTAGAAGAGTGAAGAAAGAAATAATTTTCCTTTTCCTAACTATGAAGACTTCCTCAGTACTTTCCTAGGAATCCAGGACACTCTTCTAAATCAGCAAATTTTCTAGACACCGAAGTCCTCATCTTTAGAGATCCAGATCTCATCTTTAAATTTCCCGGAGGAAAACTAACTTGGGAAATTCTGGTCATACTAACTAATAATTATGTATTTACTGTACGCAAGGAAGAGATATTGAGGCCTGCTTGTGAAGGGCATTGCAGGACATAAGAAGTTTCGCATATATTTTATCATTTAACCCTAAACCAACCTTATTGATTATTCATATTCCCATTTTATGGACATAAAAATCAAGACAAGAGAAATTAAGTGACTTGCCCAAGATCATACTGCAAGTGAATGGAGGACTCCAACCCAGCTTATACGTCTCCATAGCCCATACCCTTAACCAATATCCAAGATGGTCATCCATAGAGACAACTGAAGGAAGATCAAGGATGGAGGAATAGAGGAATTCCAAGCAGAGGGTGCTGTACATAGAAAGGAGTGGAAGTTAAAGTAGTTTGTCTTATTGGGGCAAGGTTAAGAGTTCCAAGGAGCTGGATTTTTGGAAGAGTGACTAGTTGTGACAGAAGAGGCAAGTTGGGACCTGGCTGTGAGTGACCTCAATGGCGTGACAAGGAGTTTGAGCATCTCCTATGGCCTGTAGAGTAAGGGACTACTGCAGCAGCATACTGAAGATGGAGAGGAATTCAGAAGGATGGAGAAGTAAAGACCTGCTATATTCTGTTGCTGAGGCAGTGGGAAGGGAAGTAGATGATAGAGGCTCGTATTCAAAAGACAATTCTGAAATAGAAGCATCAGGATTCAATGAACAACCAAATATGAGAAATAAATGGTAGGGAGGGAAAGAATGACTGGGAGATTTGCTAGGTGGTGATGGCCATGAGGAACAGGTTTTCAAGGGGAAGTGATGGGTCCAGGTTGGGGGATGCTGAGTGTGAAGGACTAGAGTATCCACATGAGATGTCTAGAGGCAGTTGAACCTAGGAGCTCAGGTGAAGGATCTTTAGTAGAATGTTATCTGGTAAAGGTTGGCTACAGTTCCTTTTCTAGTGCACATGTGTACCCAGTCATCTGTGCTACAACACTGGCAGTGAATGAAATTATCTGAGAAAGATATAAAGTGAGTAAAGAGAAAACAGACTCTGTTCCTTATTTTCAATTTTTAGGTTTTATTCATGTTCTTTTGATTCAAATGCCCTTTATTGTTCTTCCAAATATGAATTCTGACCTGAATACAATTTTAAATTTCTCTACTATTACTTTTTATTCTTTACTTACATCTTATTTCTGTATTTCACAGCATATTTATTCCATAATAAATACCATCTACACACACATACACACACAATTTTCTTTGACTTTCTTTCTAAAACATAAATCAGATGGCTCTAAGACATCTGGGGATATGCCTGATCTGAAAAGACACAAAGTCTCACCTTCCAGGGAACTGTATCTCAATAGGTCACTTTGTCATCAAACTGTACTTATTAAATGTTAGTTTACACATTTTTGTAAATCTACTGGTAATAGCTAGATCCCTTCTTGGCCAACTATCCGGTAATGAGCAGCTGGAGTTTTGTCTTAGTCACTGATATTATCTCAGGCTATACTAGACCCCATTGGCTTAGTAAACATAATAGGAAATGCATTATTTATATTGGTCTTCATTAACAATTAATAAAATTACATGTGTCTGATGTTTCCAAGCTTCCCACCCTCCATCAGTGAAAGTGGTACACGAGTGCCTTCTCCCAAAAGATCACAATTAAATGATTGCTGCTAAATGTATGTTTTTAATTAATTTATATGACCTTCTAATACTGAAGTTGGAAAATAATGAGCTAAATTTTAAAACAGACAAACATTACAGTTTGTGACCTGTGGTTCTTATGGTGTTGAAATTGCACTAGACTTATTTTTCAGCTTTCTATAGATATCTTAAAAATTATTAAATTATTCTAAAGTTCCAGGAAAGAAAGTGAGAAGCTGAAGAAAATCTCTACAGTAATAAGGGCTTGGCTTTCAAATCCAACATTTCTTTTGCTCTCTTTGTGTACCGTCCACTCACCACTCTTTCTCACTCTTGTTTACACATACCTTCTTTTCATTCAGTTACTAGCAATGAAGAGTTAATGGACATAGATTGAACTGCACTGGGTAATTAATAATTTATCAGATTTATCATGCTCCCTTAGAACATTTTAAATCCTTCCAAAAACATTTTATTTCCATTATATGTAGTCTCTGGAGAGATACAAAGATGACTGAGACTCTGCACTTGGAATGCTGAAAGTCTAACCGTAGGAATAAAATACGTAGCACAAATGATCCACTACGAATAAGAAAACACGACTGACTCAGAGCACCTGGAAGGCACGATCTTGTCTCATTCCTCCTAAAATTTCTGATATCTAACATCACAGCTGCCTAAGAGCTTGAGAAAGGAATAAACGGCCCCCCCAATAAAAGTGTTGTTCTTTCTACCCTGGGCATCACTCACTGTGCCAGCAGCCCAAAATAAAGCAGTCAGGAAAACAGACCAGGTCCCTGCCCTTGCGTCACTGCTAATAGAAGCAACAGGCAACTCACATGAAGGCAAACAAATAAAAATAAAACTGTAACAGATCCAATAAATGCTATGAAGGAAGTAATGGAGAGATGGAATAGAGAGCGATGGGAGGAGAGCAGGAAGGGACGGAGGCTTTAGATTAGGAGATTAGAAGGCTGCTTCGAGGAGGACGCATTTAAAGTGAGCTCTCCAGAATAAGAAGGAGCCAGCCATGGGAAGATGCAGGTAAGAAGCATTTAAGGCGGAGGGAACAGTAGCTGCAAAAGACTAAGGCCTGCAGAAGGATAGGAGCGAAGCAGAAAGATCAAGTGGAACCTGCTGAAATTTCAGTAAGAAATGAGGTCACTTTGGTCTAGAACTGTGGCAGTGGAGGTGGAGATTTGGGTAGGTTTGAGATTTATCTTGGGACATGGGTTTCTCTGCTCTTGATTCTCTTGCAATCTGATCTCAATGCTATCTTCTAGAAATTCCCCACATTTTCTTATTTTCCAATGTGCTTTTTGATTTTTTCTTCAGTATCTTGAGGGGAGAATGGAAATATAGGTTGAATACCCCTTATTCAAAATGCTTGAAACCAGAAATGTTTCAGATTTCAGACTTTTTTAAATTGGGGAATATTTGCAAAATTCTTGCCAGCTGAGCATCCCAAATCCAGAAACCTGAAATCCGAAGTGCTCCAATGAACATTTCCTTCGAGTATTATGTTAGTGCTCAAAAAAGTTTTGGAGCAGCTCAGATTTCAGATTTTTTAATTTTGGATATTTAATCTGTACCAAGTCTTTTCTGATATTTCAAAGAAGAGTGGTTAGAAGTGGAGATAGATTGCTTCTCAGTCTTATGAATAAAACGAAGCGTAGAAGTAGAGATAGACCTTTACCCAATGTACATGAAATAGATTGTATTAGTCCGTTTTCACACTACTACAAAGAACTGCTTGAGACTGGGCAACTTATAAGGAAAGAGGTTTAACTGACTCACAGTTCAACGTGGCTGAGTCTTCAGGAAATTTACAATCATGGAGGAAGGTGAAGGGGAAGCAAAACAGCTTCTTCACAAGGCAGCACGAGCAGGAGGAACGCAGGAAGAACTAGCAAACACTTATAAAACCATCAGATCTCGTGAGAACTCACTATCACGAGAACAGCATGAGAGAAACCACCTGTCATGATTCAATTTCCTACACCTGGTCTCTCCCTTAACCCTTAACACATGGAGGTTATGGGGATTATGGAGATTACAATTCAAGATAAGATTTTGGATGGGGGCACAGCCGAACTATATCAGTTTCAAATAAGCAAAGTTTGAGTTTACAGTATTCTTATTTTCCTAATGTTCTCCTCTCTTTAGGTGATTATTTTAGCCTAAGTTTTCTAGAAAATAGAAACAAAGACTAAGTCCTTTTCAGGGAATATAATTCAAGGAACAGGAATGAGTAGTGAAATGGGGTGAAAAACCTGGAAGAAACAACAGAAAGACGCATTGTGGAGATGGCTACTGCTGGAGCAACTGGTTGCTCCATTTCACAGAGCCTCTTGAGGGTTCCTATGAAATGCATTTCAGGACCACCGATGGTAGGAGGGAATAAAGAGGAAGTATTCATTCACCATCTGACAAAGATTCACCTTCTAAAACTTGAATTCCCTGCACTTCTGATTTGTGTATCTGAACCTAGAGGCAGTTTCCACAATGTCCCACCCCTGCGACACCCTCTACTCCCACTGCAGCATCAGCAGAGAAATGATAGGACGGAAAGTGAGAGACAGATGCCAGGCCTGAGATGAAGTGCAATCAGATTGCATCCACGTGAAGCTCATGAGATCTTGGGCAGAATTGGTTCTACAGCAGTGACTGGCAATAAAATTAATTGGTGCTGAAAGAATCTGATAAGGTACCTAAAAACACTTGTCCTCTTATATTTTCAGAGTCCTCCCTGATAAATGTAATTAGAGTTCCAAATCATAAGGCTGAAAAGGGCAACAATGGATTACTATTTTATACAGTGCCAGTTTTTAAATACGCCCTTCAAACTATCCCTCTTGTTTGTGCTACCCATTTGTGTGTGTGTGTGTGTATTTGTATAAATAATGTTTTTCCCATTACCAAGATGGCCCTGATGCTTTTTGCATGTGTGAGATACAAGATAGACGGCAGTCTAGCTCTTAGGTTTTACAATGTCTGTCTTTTGAGGGCTAATAATGGAAATACCAAGTTGTGTTGATGTTCTTTTTAAATTTTTCCAAATGTTACCAAAATAAAATTATTTTAAGAAAATATTATGTCTCACAACATTATTTTCATAGCAGCTATTTACTGTCAGTACTAAGCTGGTGACATTTAGGCCACACCAAAATAACCTTGCCTAGCCAATGTGAATGACTGTGTTCAGGTGGGGGAGGGAGTATAAACTAAAACTTTTATGTCTCAATTACTTTGGCAGTAATCTTCCCACAGATGTAGTTAATTCCATCATCACAATTACTAGGGCTTTATTAAAGATTAGATAAGTTGACAGCCTCTAGGACTCTACTCCATAAGGGTTGCTAAAATATCATGGAAATTGTTTTAACTCAAGTTTACACACCAAAACAACACTACATAGTGGAAAAATGTAAATTTGTGCCACGCCTATTTAGACCATATAAGAAATTGCTTGTTATTAATTTTACTATGGAAATTTGTGGTCAGGCACGGTGGCTTACACCTGTAATCCCAGCACTTTGGGAGGCCGAGGTGAGTGGATCAATTGAGGTCAAGAGTTTGAGACCAGCCTGGCCAACATGGTGAAACACCATCTCTACTAAAAATACAAAATTCAGCTGGGTGTGGTGGTGCCTGTAGTCCCAGCTACTCAGGAGGCTGATGCAGGAGAATTGCTTGAGCACGGAAGGCAGAGGTTGCAGTGAGCAGAGATCGCACCACTGCACTCTAGTCTGGGCAACAGAGTGAGACTCCATCTCCAAAAGAGAAAAAAGAAATTTGTTCACAGTAAATTTTTCAGGTTTAATTTCCCATTCTAAGGAAAGCGAATTTTGGTATCTGGAGGAATTTCTATTTATTAAGCAGAGATAAAACTTTTATCCTTAATACAATGGTCTTTGAAGTTACCGAAGGCAGGTTTAATGAATGAGGAGTATTAAAGTTTGGATTTAGAACCATTAGTAGCACTAAATTGTCCTGAAAGTGAAGAGAGATCAAGAATGCTAGAAAGATGTTTAGAACATGTGAGGTAGGAGCAAGAAGGCAGAGAATGGAGGAGGGAACTCTGAGGATGTAAAGAGGGATTTGGAAGACCAAGCTGGGCTCATTGAGCTTGATGGGCAATCAGTGAAACTGCAATCCTTTGTGATGCAAATGCCCTTCTCTTGCACCCTGTAAAAATCCCTTAATAAATACTTTACTGTTTCCTTCTGCTTTCATTGATGAGAATTTTTATTTGGAGGAAACTAAAATAGAAAAGAAAGTTAAATAAAAAGAGAAATGTTAAATAAAAATTAAAAAGCTAAATAAAAAATTAAAAAATAATTTTTTATTGTTGCAAAATTGGTTTCTCTCACTAATTAAATGTTAAACAAATATTTTTAAAATACGGGTTGAAGAGTTACAATTTTTTCTTTAATTCTGCAGGGAACCATATGCATCTGTCTATCCCTGACATTAAACTAATTCTATAATTCAAAGTAAAAAAAGAAATTAAGTTTTCCAGTGACACGAGGCAAGACATAACTGACGAGGGTCTTCTCCACCATAGAAGCCAGTATTAATGCTTCAGTATTTGGGTACCATCTCTGTAGTTTCTCATGATCACTGAGAGATGCAAAGGCGAATGAGACATAGATCCTTCTCTAAAGGCTGGTAGTATACAAAAACGAAAGCCAAGAGCTTTCTCTTATCTCTTCCACTATTTCATCTTGTCAATGACAGGACTTCGGCAACTATCCTCTGAAAAACTAATTAGAGATGATGATACTAGTTTTGTAGACTCTAATGCCTTAACTTGATCTGTAAAGAAAAAAGTACATTCCTCCCACATTCTAATCATTTGTCAAGGCATTTGGCTCACAGTACAGAGTGGAGCAGTGGGCATATTATCATTGTGCCATGAATATCAGCTCACCTATTCCAACCAAATAGAAATAGGCTTTGGATAAAACATTTCCATTACAATTTAAAGTACCCATCAATGTTTCCTGCATTAATATCTATTTGTACTCTGCATACGTCCTTATCATTCTAATTACTGTGACACATTGTTTGCAAAAGTGGCCACAATTATTCCCTTCCCTGTATCCATACCCATAGATAACCAATGCATCCTCCCAGCTGAACTGAACTTGTGACTAAGTTTGGTCTATATAATGCAGCTGAAGTGATGTGGACCACTTCTAAGCCTAAACTGCAAGAGACCTTTCATGCTTTCTATATTTTGCTAGGGCTGCCTTAAAAAACTATCACAGACTGTGTAGCTTAAAAAATAAAAATGTATGTCCTCATATTTCTGAAGTCTGGGAGTCCAAGATCAAGTTGTCAGCAGGTTCAATTTGTTCTGAGGCCTCTCTCTTCTTGTCTTGCAGATGGCTGCCTTCCTGCTGTGTCCTCACATGGTCTTTTCTCTGTATGTGCATGCCCTTGGTATCTCTCTGTATTCAGATTTCTTCTTATAATCTGACACTAGTCAGACTGTATTAGGGCCTACCGTAATTCTCTCATTTTATCTTAATCACCCTTTTAAAGACCCTATCTCCAAATACAGTCACATTATAAGGGAGTTAGGGCTTTGACATACACATTTTAGGGGGACACAATTTGTCCACAATATTTCCTTCATTCTCTCTTTTTTTTTTTTTTCTGAAACAGTCTTGCTCTGTCACCCAGCTAGAGTACTGCAACCTCCCCACCACCACCACCACCGGCTTCAAGCAATTTTCCTGCCTCAGCCTCCCGAGTAGCTGGGACTACAGGTTCACACCACCACGCCAAGCTAATTTTTGTATTTTTAGTAGAGACAGGGTTTAGCCATGTTGGTCAGGCTGGTCTCAAACTCCTGACCTCAAGTCATCCACCCATCTCCACCTCCCAAAGTACAAGGATTACAGGCATGATCCACTGCACTTAGCCCCTCTGACACCATATGAAAAAGCCCAGGCTAACTTCCTAGATGGCCCATAAACTCCCAGAAGCAGAGTTGCCCAACTGACCTGTACCTCATCACAGAAATGGAGACTCTTGTTGACACCAGAACCACTATCCAGCTAAACCCAGCTTAACCTGTAGAGCTGTATAATTGTGAGCTAAAGAAAATGTTTGTTTTAAGCCATTAAGTTTAGAGGTGGTTTATTTAGTTAATAAGTTTATTACACAGCAAGAGAAAATTGAGACAATAACCAAATACAAGTGGATTGAGAACTTACCTTATTCATAGCCATATAGTCAGGGTTCTCTGGTTGTAATCAACAGAAGCCACCTCTGGTTAACTTAACTAAATAGAAATTCATCAGAAAGATAGCATGCTTAGAAATAGATGAAAACATAAGTAGTTCTGAAGTCGAGGGAACAAGAACTCTTCTATATTTTGTCAGAGTGCTATGCTGCCTATGGAATTTTTTTAAGTACATTTTGAACACGTGCCATCAATCTAAGATTCAAAGTCCCAAGAGAAAGTTCATTCTCAACCTGAGTCACCTGTTGCAAGTCCTGGGGAGTGGGTTTCAGTTCCAAATGTCAATCAAATGCGTAAGATACAATAGGCTTACCCATCACTAAGTTTACTTAACATTAAGAAAGGACAAAGAACAGGGACAGCAGCATACTACATCAACAGCATGGAGGCCTTGGACACCACAGACATAGTTTCCAATGTCCCAGTCACTAGATGAGATGTAATTCAGTCGAGGGACAAGCACTGGCGTGAGTGTGGATGACTAAGCAAAAGAAAACCACAGGGTCTAGAGTCCCTCAGCTTAAATACCTTACTATTATAGTTACCTATCACTGGGGGACTGAAAGGGAGAGGGCTCCCAGCTTCCTTTCTTTTGTGTAGCTACAAATCAAAAATTATAGTTTATTTAATAAATTATCCTGACAATCAAGTACAATATGAAAGAATATTTACAGATCAGTAATTTATTCATAGCAACCCCAGAAAGACCCTCATTTATTTGCAATGAATAAATTTTTTAATTTGGTATTTTAAGAAAGTTGAAAATGACCTAACTTACCTCAGTTAATTATGAAGCTAAGGATAACTGCAATCTAGCTATTAACCTACTCATTCCACAGTTCCCCCTCTCCTAAACTTGGCTAAGAGAGGGTAGGGCAACTTTCTTTTATACACAGTTCTTCACTAAATGGAGGTGAGATAATTTCCCAGAAAGAACACGGGATGTTATTACCAAAAGAAGAGGAAGAAATGGAAACAGGGAGAGCCAAAAATAACTGATGTTCATTAAAAAAAGCGGCGGGGGGACTACATCAGGTCGTGGGTTTGAAAAAAGAATAGCAAAATATATAAGAAGTCATTTCTGTCCTTAAGGAGTTTAAAATATGTTCCAAAAAATAAAATCCATACATAAATAGTCACTCAGCTAAGCTGATGGGTTCTATTTCCAAATGACAATGGAGTAATAGAGAAATAAAGACTGTGGAGGATCAGTAAAAAAAATGATTAAGATGAAAGGAAAAATTGCAGAGAGGAATTTTTAATTTAGAGTCTAAGGATGGACTTCAGGGAGCAATGGCTCTAAAATGTAGACAAAATTCTATGTGTGTTTGGATGCACAATATGTGACACTTTAATGTGGTTTCCTCTTTATGGTTCTGCCCCATTCATTTATGCAACCAGTATTTATTGAACACATCCCAAGTATAAAGCATTGTTCTAAGCAATAGTAGCATAAACAAAAGAGACCCAATTATCTTCCCTCAGAGAAATGCTTTCAGTGAGACAAAACTTGGGAGCACTATTTGCATGCATTGGTAGGTTAGATGAGCAATGAGACCATAGAAGTCACCAGAAGAAAAGGTTGTGAATTCCTGGCTTTGGAGTTTTAAAAAGCCTTCAATGTAGATACCTAAATGCTTTTATTATTTTAATTTATAAGAGCAGAATTAATGTTGTGGAGTGCTAAAATAGTTGAGAGGCATTATTTAATCTACAGACACAGCTGGGTGCTCAAGTGGGTTTGTAGTCCTAACTTTCTGTGATAGGTTCTGAAGCCAACAGGGCCGCAAGTGGCTTACCATGGATGCGATGACAAGGACGACAGATAAGTAGCTGGAATAGCTGAGTACCGCTCCGTCCCTACCACTTACTGGTGCCTGTGTCTATGTTCATAGCATTCACCTTTTTTTGTGCAAAACAACATTACCCAGGCCTCGATTAATTTATAGAGTGAAGTTCCTTTTATAAAATTAATTTATTTGTTATCTAGAAAACTTTCAACCCTGTAAAAAAGTTGAAAAAATTACAGAGAACACTTGCAGACCCCTCCCCACCAACCGTTCATATCCAGCCTCACTCCTTCCAACCATCTCCCAACCTGACTGCCTCCCTGGGCTCATGGGCCTAAAAAAATGTGGCTCTTTCTGTTCCATTTCCTGGGGCACAGGGCAGGTGCAGGACTTCTGATACCTCTAACACCTCTCCCTAGCTCTTTTCTTTCCAATTCCCCTTCTCCTTGACAGCTAAGATACTTTTGAGTGGAACAGGATAAATAACTTGGTCATAAAGTATTCTCCTTCTGGGGATATAACAATAGCTATATGTATTTTCTTATTTTAGAAAGGGCAAATGAAAAAGTAATGAAAATGACTTACAATATGGTATGGGTGGGGATGGGGGAAGTGTGTGTGACTTCTGAATATACATAGTAAATAGTTTGGGCTTTTAAAACATATTAACAATTTATATATTCAAAGATCTAAAATTAAATGAAAAGGGTGAAAAAAGTAAAGCTCTAAAATTGTCTGCTAACAGAAACAAATAATCTTAACTGCACACAAAACTGATAACTATAAAGAAAATAATTAGAGCATATTTGAACACACATAGGTTTAGTAGGATATAATTTAAGATAAAAGAATTGCAAATAAATCTTACTATATTTAGTAGTTTTCTCTTGGTGTTGGTATTGTTGTAATTCTAAAACTATTTTGTGTGTATTTTAGAATTTTGCAATGAATTAATGGATTGATACTGTTGGTAACCAGCATTTTCACTGGGAGAAAGGAGTTACACATATATTATGTAAAGAATTTCATAGTATTAAATCTACTTTGAAGTAAGGTAAATTTATAATTTTCAAACATCTGTATATATACATACTTTTTAATGATTTTTAAATATCTGTAGATATATATAGATCACTAACTAGTTTGCAAAATGTAACTTGCTTTACTTATCTATAACTGAATTTAATCTCTGTCTCAAGCCTGCATTCTGATACTAGAAGCTAGTCTAGCTACTATCAATAAACTGTCTCAAATATACACAGATATTTGAAAATATATAAACTATGTAAAATGCTATATTTTATATATGCATATATGTTATATATATTTACATACAAAATATATATATAGCAGGAAGGAATCCAGTAGTCAGGACAAAAGGACTCAGCAGCAAATGCAGCAGGGACCCTGTAACTAGAGCAAGAGTGTCTGTCTCGGTGAGGAAAGCAAGTACAGATGGGCACCAATGAGCAGAAGCCCCAACATGCTGCTGTACATCTTAGCAGATACCAGCTCTGAGCAGATCAAGCACAAGCAGAGCCCCAGACTTTAGACGTAACCCCCAAAAGAAAAGAGGAGAGAGAATACCATGGTTTGTTATTTTAAATCCCAAATCGTAGAGAAGTCACTAAAGAGATGGTTTCCTAGCAGTAGCTGGATAAAGTCCTGCTATCAGGCAAAATGCAAGCTTGCAATAGAGATTAAATTCAGTTACAGGTAAATGGGAAAGTTATGTTTGCACACCAGTTAGTGGCCTTTGAAGATATTATGCCCATGGGTTTTTTCCTGGGAGAAAGTCTGTAATTTTAACCAGATTTTCAAAAGGCCTCTCAACAAAAACAGGTTAAGAACTACTATGATTGTTTAACAGAGATGATTGATGTAACGGCAAGAAAAAGCTACTCCAAGGAGCTGATTCACTAGAACAGCTGCATTTTACATTCTAAGTGGTCACTGGGCACTTCAGCTCTCCTCACATTCTTAATGAGTGTTCTCATCCTTACTCACTAGAATTTCATTCACTCTCCTGTAAATGTCATGTGAATTTCTTTTCTTTGTTTCCATTCCCATCTATTTTCTTCTGGTGTCTTACATGTTTACAGTTGTATGATAAATGATACTTCTTCTGTTTATCATTATCAATGATTCAACTAATGCTTAATGCAGTTAGCACGTTCCTTTTCTATTTGTAGTCAAGACAGGGTGGTTAGAATTTGCATTACATGCTTTCTATGTATACATTTTCACTAAAGCAGAGCTCCATCTTAACATATAAAGTATTTATGTTCATCTTGAAGGATTTTTAAGAGGAAAGTAGCGTACCACAGGAAAAGAGGGATTGGGTGGCATTCGATGATCTGTGTGCTAATCCTCACTCTTCTGAGTGTTTAGCTGTGTGACCCTGCAGACCTCTGGCTGTTACTGCCTCAGGTGTAAAATCAGTTTGTTAGATTACCACAAGGCGGCTATGAAGCAGGGTTCTGGGCCACGTTACTGAGAGAACAAATAGAGACAGATATATTTTGATTATTTTTGTACATGGCTCACCCTGTTGCTTTCACACAGATTCTTCTAACGTCTTTATATCATGGCCTTAACATGTAAAACACGTTACTGTGTATTTTAAGATGTGTTGAAAATACACAAAATTGGAAGAATGTGGACTACAAACTGTTATTCTTAATGCCAATTTAACTTTGCTCTGGCCAGTCTAGCACTTGTCAATTTTCAAACAAAAAGGAAATATATAATAAATAACACTGCTGGCCCCTTTTCCCATTAAGAATTTTCTATCACATTGACAGTTAATACAGAATAATATTATCTGGGGATGAAGAAGAGGGAGCTTTGAACAATTTATTTAAATATAATAACGTTTACATTTCATGAACAGTTTTTAAAATCTCTCAAATACGAAGCTCATTGAATTTGGAGCTTTTGCGGCTGACTCCTGCATGCCGTCCCTTACATCCTCCTTGTGGGGTAGTAAATAAACACTGATAAGTCACAATATATTTGGCTCAGAACTACATGATCAATTGTAAACTTTTCTGTTATCCCATATCAGTATGCTTTGAAATGTTATTATTCCACAAACCCTTTTCCTAATGAAATCTTACCTGAAACCCAACATATAAGGGAGACAAAAGCTGAGCTGTCCTTTTTTCTCTTTTCTTTTTTTTTTCTTTTTTTTTTGAGACGGAGTCTTACTCTGTTTCCCAGGCTGGAGTGCAGTGGCATGATCTCAGCTCACTGCAACTTCTGCCTCCCACATTCAAGCGCTTCTTCTGCCTCAGCCCTCCGAGGGAGCTGAGACTACAGGCACATGCCACCACGCCCAGCTTATTTTTGTATTTTTAGTAGAGACAGGATTTCGCCATACTGGCCACGCTGATCTGGAACTCCTGACCTCATGATCTTCCTGCCTCGGCCTCCCAAAGCGCTGGGATTACAGGCGTAGCCACTGTGCCCGGCCTGCTGTCCTCTTTCTATCAGAAAGGAATGGGCAACAACCCTGTCTCCTTAGTCTGTTCCATACCTACACAGACCTCCATAATCCCTACCTGCCACCAGAGTGGACATCACTAGTGTGGTGTTCTCAAAGATCTGGGGCTGTGGATTTATGGTGACCACCAGTCAGTCCACAGTCATTTATCCAGTATATATTATTGAGCATCTACTATGTGTCAGGCACTATTTTAGATGCTGGAGATACAGCAGTGAATAAAACAAACTAAAATCGTTGCTCTCTTGGGGTTCACCTTATACTAGTGAAGACAATACATAAAAATAAATAATCATATATGTAAAATAGTGGCGAATTCTAAAGGGAAAAAAATAAAGCAGAGAATTGAGTTTCAAAAAAAAGTGTTTTGCCAGGATAGGGGTGTAAATTTTAGACTAGATAGTGAAGGAAGACCTCTTAGAGAAGGTAATGTTTCCGTGAGAACTTCTGAAGTGAGGATGGAAGTAGATATCGAAAAGAAGGACAATCAAGATAGAATGAATAATAGGTCAAAGGCCCTGAGGCAAGAACATTCCTGAGTGAAGCTTAACAAGCAGAACGGTATTGCTGAGAAAGGAGAGTAGTGAGGGATGGGCTCCAGCTCTCAATGGTGTTGGTCGAATCACATAGAATAGCTGATATTTGACAGTTTTTCACCCACCAGACAGCTTACCCTATGGCTCAACCTAATATTTGCAAAGAAGCACTTAGAGCAATACGAGTGGATTATTCACTGTATGTGAGAGCAGGAACTAGGGACACCTGACAAACAATTCCTTCCCAACAGCTAGCCTACTTTCAAAATCTCTGAAACAGCTGCTCTGTCCACAATCAAAGCATGTGAAGTGGCCTGAAGAATGCAGAAGACAGAGTTCTGGACTAAGTTGCCTGAGTTCCATCCTGATGCAGTCATACCGTAGAGATTCTGAGCTCCAGCTCATGCAGCTGTAAGCTGGCAATGATACGTACTTCCCAATCTCATCAAGTTTTGTGAAATAACTCAAGATAGTGGATTTATTCAGTCATATCTCTAGTGACGTTCGATTAGAATTCTTCTGCCTTAACTGACACCTAGCCAGACTAGAAGTTCATGAATAATGTCTTAGCTCGGGATACCATAACAAAACATGACAGACTGGGAAGCCTAAACAACAGATGTTTATTTTCTCATAATGCTGGAGACGGTAAGTTCAAGGTCAGGGTGCCAACATGGTGGGTTCTGGTGAGGATCCTCTTCCAGGGAGGCTGCAGACAGCCGCCATCCCACTGTGTGCTCACTTGGCTTCTCCTTGGTGCATACCCCTGAGGAGAGAGAGAACAAGCTCTCTGTTGTCTCTTCTTATGAGGGCACTAATTCCAACAAAAAGACCCTGTAACTGAAGAGCAGGTTAGTTGCTCACTGCATACAGAGTCTAATTAACAAGAGCAAGGACTTGACCAACAATAAATTTATTCCAAAGCTAGCTTGGGGGAAGTGGCACAAATCGTCCTGCCTTTAAATGTGCCACTTCACTTCTGGAACAGAAAGTGGGCACTTCCATGGGGTAGGGAAGGGAGTAAGCAAGGACAAGGGGTCCTCCTGCTAGTTTGGTGCTTTATCTGCCAGGCAGTTGAATTGGCACCTTCCTGGGCAGAAGTAAGTTGTAAAAATGGCCAAGTGGGCATGCTTTTGGCATGACCTCCTGGTGGGTGTGAGTTCCAGAGAGATTGCCCCTCACCCCCATTGGAGGGTGAAAGTTCACAGGCATTCCCCTGGAGGTGACAATTCCATGGGGCATACTTTGGTCTGCAAATCAAGTATCAACTCTCCAGGAGAGATCCATCTTAGAGCACATAGTTAAATGAACTTGCCCTGTAGGGAATGTCTGGTGAGAAGGAGGTGAAAAGTTATACTTACATTTCTAAAGGGTTAAGCAGAAAGAAGGCTGGGGGGAAGAAAGTAGAAAAGAAGAGAAAATAATTTTAAAAATTAAACTACTTCCTAGAAAAATGGGGCTACTCAGTTACAACCCCACTCTTGTGACCTCATTTCTAAATCTAATTATCTCCCAAAGGCCCCATCTCCAAATTTCATCACCTTGGTGGATAGAGTTTCATCATATGAATTTGGGGGACACAATTCAGTCCATAGCAAGCAAGATATATGCAAAGAAAACAAGGGACTCAAAAGCCGCTTTTTGGTTGTTTGACGGCTTTGTCTGAAATTCCATCAAGAACCTCTAGCCCTGATGAACAAGACTGGATTATGTGAAGGCCAGGAGACTCTTTTGATGCCTCTGGCCCAAAGCCTACAGTAAACTCAACCGAAGAAGCCTCCTCAGCCCCTTTCCATAGTCCTCTCCAAGGAAGTTGTGCCACTCCATAGACATGAGAAGAGCAGAGAGCGAACTAAAGTTGATCCAGAGAAAGTCAACTCAAATGGAGACATCAGGAGCATACCAGTTATTTGGGGCTCTCATCACGAGCACCAGAACACACTCTGACTAGCATAACCACAACAGGAAGAAAATGAAGTGCTTCACAGAATCCTAAGGAAAGGCAAAAACTCGGACAGCTCCGAGGGTGTGGGGAGCAGCAGTCTCTTTATGAGGTCTCTGACCTCAAGATGGCTCAGCTCCAACAGTTTTCTACCTTGGAATCACTCTTTCTGGATTTTTAAAAATCTATTAATAACATTTCTCAATAAGTGGGTCCATAGCTCATTGAAACCATGTGTGACTTAGTGATGAAGGGAAAGGAGCATTAATCAAACTCCCAGGAAGAACTCTGTTGGTCTTGCTTGAGTCCCTGCCCATCACTGTAGAGAGGACTGGGGCATCTTGAGTGATTGTTTCATCCAGACTACACAGGAAGAAGAGTAATCTATGGACAACTAGGATCTTATTGCAAAAGAAGAGGGTGGGCAAAAATACTATGACATGGCAGGCAGAAACCCAAGTCTTGACCATTTTACTCTTCAGTTCCTTGTTTGGTCCAATAAATGTTCTTATTTATAATTTTGACCCATCCTTGGAAAAAGTATGAAAGGGGAGCATGATGGCTAACAATGCATCACATTTTGTTCTTTTTCCTGGAAGCCCCAATGTTTGTGTGGTGGGGAGTTGGGGGAATGGTCAACCAAAAAGCTATTCCTTGTTTTTCTAAATCTTGACACTGATTCTGTGTATCTGCTGGAATCAATAAAATAAAGTAGAACTCCTCTTTTTAAAAATATGTTTTTGTGTTGTCTTAGAAACCTATCAAATGAGTCAGGACTAAACCTTATATATATCCGAAAGCCATACTGTACATAGTCTGAGACATGACTCTATCCCATTTCCACATGTAAAAGGATTAAATGACATGGACCAAGCATGAAGATGATTCAGAAAATCCAACCTCAATAATATAAATGCTTGAATTTCATATTTTCCCAAATGCCTGAAATTTCAAAACTATGACATTCTTCCCATTATCAATTTAATTTTTTTCTAAAGTAAACTTCTCCTCTATTGACCCACAGGAAATGAAAATCTTAAAATATATATGAAAGCACATCTCTTCCCCCAGGTCCTTGTACTTCTTATTCTGCTCCACTCCATCCAGAAACATTTAGCCTATGTACCTAACTGAAATACGGAATCTACCTTCAGCAGATAAAGGTAAGAACATCTGCCAGAAATGATATGCTCCTTCAGCTTCCCAAGAATTGTGACTTTTCTAACCCCAAATCTTCCATGACCCATTTCCTCAAGTTCTAGAGTCAACAGAAAATATGTTTATCACAGCAGCAGTTCTACTCCTGTAAAACTTAATAAACCCAAGCAAATCCCTAGAACTAGGCTATATGTGAAAGTTGGAAACATTTACAATTCAAGAATCAACTCACATGCAAAATCTTTCCTCAGACAAAAGCACATATTACGATGTAGTTTCACATTGATGTTAAAAGCCATAGGCCATAAGCAAGTAAATATAGGCAGGTGGTAGCACAAAAAATAAAAATAGAAAAAAAGAAAATGCGCTGTGGTTTTCAGTTTATCAGTGTGCAGCCTAGATTCTAACATACACCAACTTCAGATTCAGTTGGGACTTCTTGGCCTCCATAATCACATTAGTCAATTCCTATTTTTTAGATATACACACACACACACGTACACACACACATACATATGTATACACACATATTACATATACATTACATATTGCATATATAATATATATAATGCATATATATGTGTATATTGATATATGTTTATATTAATTATATATTAATGATTATATTCATATATACATATGATGTACATACTGCATATTTATATTAATACATGTATATTAAAGACACATATAAAATATATGTAAAATATGTGTATATGTGTATATATGTAACATATGTGTGTACATGCATGCATATTACATATCACATATGTATATTACATATATGTATGTTACTATATATGTATATTAAATTGTGCATATTACATATGCATTATACATGTACACACATATTACACATGTTATATGTTACATATCTATTACATGTTACATAATCTCCTATTATGTTACATATCTATTACATTACATAATCTCCTATTGATTCTATTTCTCTGAAGAACTCTAATACACTTCCAGTACAGTGCATCACAATGCATAGGAGAAAGAGAAAGTTTACATCTCGTTTTCAGGATATCCTTTGAAGATGCCCTGTATTTTGTTTGACCTTTCAGTCTCAGCTGAATCTTATCCAGATCGGTCAGTGAAGACAAGCAGGTCAGCTAATCATTTATGAAATAAAGAATGAGCATTTGGAGGGTCTATGTATGGCCTTGTTGCAGATAAACAAGGGGAAGATGGGGAGTCTTATCCAAGTCACATGGCAAAGAGCAATTGTTTGCAGTAAGTTGTTTCCCAGAGCACAAAGGATATGGGTGGGAGGATTTCTTAATTGTTCCTGTTTTCTAGGAGCACAGGGCTCAGGTAAGGTCCAATATGGTCAGTGACATGATGTAAAAAGACAGAGACAGAGCTAGAGTGGGGTCAGGCAGATCAATGCCAGAATTCTAAGACCTTCCTCAAGTGCTAGTTCTGTGCCTCAGTCTACCCTTAACTAAAATCAGTTATAGCTATCAAGTAAGTGAAGATGCTGGCATGACTCAAACAGAGGTCTATGAAAGTTCTTCAAAAGATGTCTGTGAAATGTCTTTAAAATAATAAAACACTATAATGGCATTAGGTATTATTAGGAAATGTAAGCCTCCTGCCTGATAGAAACGAGAGAGGGTTGAAAAAGCTTACCTTTTACATTTTTAAGGGACAAAAAGTAGTATTTAAATTATAGGGAATTGCATAACAATGTATACTTAAGACCTAAATTGTATACTAGAACGTATAAATCCTACAAAAATCCAAGACTGGGAGTTCTATGAGGACCATAATAGAAAGCAAATGTTCCTGAGAAAAGAGGAGCTTACTTGGGCCTAGATGGAAGGTGATATTTGCTTGAGTGGAGGCAAGCATAAAAAAAACATTGGTAAGACCCACAGGTCATAGAATGGCAGCTACCTGCTAGGGACCTGTATTACTTTGCTAGCACCGCTATACCAAAATACCACAGATTGGGTGGCTTAAACAACAGAAATGTTTCTCACAGTTCTGTATGCTGAAGTCCAAGGCCCAGGTCCCAACAGTGTTGTTTACTGCTGAGGCCTCTCTTTCCGGCTTGCAGATGGCTGCCTTCCTGCTGAGTCCTCACATGGCCTCTCCTGTGTGCACGCACACTTCCAGTGTCTCTTCCTCTTCTTATAAGAACACCAGTCCTGTTAAATTCGGGCCCCGCCCTTATGATCTCATTTAACCTTAATTACCTCTTTAAAGGCCCTATCTCCAAATTCTGCTACCTTGGGGGTTAGGGCTTCGACATGAATTTGAGGGGGAACACAACTCAGCCCATTACGGGATCTCTAGGAAATATGGTTAGTAAGTAGGGATGAAGCCATATGGGAATGACATAAAAATGAGGTTTCTGGGAAGTGATTTTGGTATACTCAACACAACTGTGCATTAAAGACATCTTCATCCCGAATGCCCTATTCTACATCATCAGTTCACTGGGCCCATAGGCTTGTACTCCTTTAATGAGTGAGTGAAGGGGGAAAACAAAAACAGTACCCTTGAAAAGTCAAGGTTCACTTCCCAAACAGTTTTGTCCTTTCAATTTTGGAAAGGCTGAAGGAATCTGTCCATGTGATAATTCTGAACATGCTGCTGAAACTCTAGAGAAGAAGAGAGGGAAGGTTTTCTGCACTTTGAAATGCCTACAAGGGAAAGATGAATATACACCAAAGACAGCCATTTGACCTAGATGTAGCAACAATCTACAGTTGAATTCATCGTTGTGCACCAGCCATTTACCATCTTGACTGGAGGAAAACCTGCCTGTTCAGAGAAGGGAAATAGCAGTCTTTCTATTTTTCTGGCTTGATGTTCTCACTCGGGGGAAAATAGTGGTTTTCAAATATACTGATTATTCTGAGCCTTGACTTTAGAAACATCCAAAAAAGGAACTTTAAAAATATGCAATGAAGAGCTTGCCTGTAGTTTTTTGAAGAAAACAAAAGTATGCTACAAAATGCCTCCAATGTCCCAGAAAATATACTAACTGCTTGCATAAACCTATGTCTATTGATCACTTTTCAGATTCCTCCATTCCCCAAGATTCTTGTACTCATTAAGACAGTGGTTCTCTACCATGGGCAATTTGGACACCCGGGACATTTGGCAAATATCTTGGACTTTTGGCTATGTGTGGGGACTGGGATTGCTATTGGCATGTAATGGGGGAGAGATCAGGGATAAAGCTGAACATCTCCCAATGCATAGAGCAACTCTCCACAACAAAGAATTATCTAGCTCAAAATATCAACACTGCCAAAGTTGAGAAACCCTGAAATTTGAAAACAGAAATAAAAAATTAGGGAAAAAAGGACTGCCACAGAAAACCTGACTGCTGGACAGTGCCTTTGTAGGGCAGCTGGCGAGCCTCTCATCACTTCCTGGTTCCCTTGGAAGTTCTAAGTAAATAAATAATTAAGCCAGCCAAATAAAGTATCGTTTCGTTATACAAAGTACAAAGCTCTGTAAAGCTGGTTTGGACAATGCTGTGAGGCACTGAGGCCAAATGTGATCTTCCTTGTTCTTTCCCCTCACTGGGAGACAGCTGCCACACACAGCAGGCACGATCTAGCTTACCTTCTGAAGAGCTGGCACAGCGCTTGTCACACTTAAGTACTGCCTCAATACTGCTAACTTGTAAAAAGTAGAGCTGTTTCCACTCTATGGAAATGCAGTATATGGGTGAAAAAATATTGCTCCTAACCATCAAATCCCATAAATGTCAGAAGCCTTGTTCACATAGGAATAGCATGGCAGTTGAATATGTTCAGTGATACAAAGCAGGTGTCCGTGGTTCTCCCAATTCATAATACAACTGTCTCTTTGACTCTATCTCCTACCATTCTCTCTTTCATTCATTCTAACTCCTGCCGCATTGGTCCACTTGCTATTCCTCCAACATGTCAGCATGCTTCAAGTGCATCAGCACGCACTTTGGCACTTAGATGTCCTCGGTTAAAACGTTCTTCACCCAGAAATCCCTTACTTCATTCAGATTTCTGCTTAAAGGACCCTCACTAACCACCCACTGTAGCACCTCCCACCCCCACAATTCACTAGGCTTTTCCCCTGACTTCCTTTCTCATGGCACTCCCCTTGCCCTGCTGTTTCACAAACCTGTTTGCTTCTCATCTCTCTCCCTCCCTACACTAAAATAGAGGCTCCATGACAGTGGGGGACCTTGTCTAATTTCAGCGCCAAGAATATTATCTGGATATCACTAGAAGTTTGTTAAATAAATGTTTTAAATGCCTTTTAATATTTTCTTGCTCTCTCTCCATTTTCCTCCCATTAGTTTTTCCTAAACTCTGAAAACTGCTATTTTCTGATTTTATATTATCCATTTTTATTTCTTTGTCTAAGTATTAAACCAGTTACCATTACTAACCACTTTGTTAGACCTTGGAGTTAGTAAAAAGTTTGCTGAGTTTTCAGTAAACAAGTACTGAACAGCTGCTATGAGTCACAGTTTTAGGTGACATGAGAAACACAACAGATGGAAGGGAGCATGGACTTGCCCTGTGGAAGAAAAGTGAGAGAGAGCCAGCACTCATACCAGCACTCTAATGAAAGGACCCACGAGATCTACACCATGATCAAGAACAGCGTTGCACAAGGTCACAGAGAGGCCGATGATTCTGCCTCTGGAGATTATAAAAGACTTCTTAGAAGAACTGGTGTTTGAAAAAAACAAGAAACTTAGAAAACAGGCAGAATCTGGGAGAAAAACAGCCCAGGTAGAATTATAAGAAAATCAATGGCAGATGTATTAGCCTGAAAAGATCCAGTTACAGGGTAGATAGGGGGATGAAATGAATTGACTACCCTCTCAGTGAATCAACTATAATATGATGAGATGATAACTCCGAGCCTTCATGACAGTACAACTGTGCTAATAGTGATTGCAGTGATGTCATTAACAAAATCACATTAACAATAGTAATTGCAGCAATGTCATGAACAAGTCACCTTTAGGGTGAGAAATGATGAGTTTGGTCTCAGTCATCTTGTGTTTGGGATTCCCCGTGGTGCGGTGGAACTCTGTTCCTGGCTGAGGAGCTTCATGGCTTGGCTCTGGAGCCCTCCTAGAGATTCTATGAGCCAAACAATATCATTGGTCACATTATGTCTCCTCATAAAGTAGCAGAGTGGATTATGGGGTTTACCTGTAGATTCCTGACCACTGTGAAGGCCACCAAACAAAAGTCTTTCCACTTTATTTCTTACACACTTCAACTAATTCTGTTAAGTTGAACCACATAAAATGGCCACTTTACAGGTCAAAAATAACAGGCAATTTTATGTCAGCGATGTTGTGATAAGCCCATACTCTGGAATCAAAGAAACCTGGATTTAATCCTGGCTCAGAATTTATCAGGTATGTAATTTAAATTTCCAAGCCTCAGTTTCTTATGTTTCCTGTGAAATAGCAACAATGATGGGAGTGTTTTATAGATGTTGTAAGGATTAAACGAAAGACACATGTGAAGCACTTAGCACAATGCCAGACCCATCTCATCTTTCTTCCCCTCCTGTTACAGACAATAGCATTTCCCTACCCATCTTCTTTTTTTTTTTTTTGAGATGGAGTTTTGCTCTTGTTGCCCAGGCTAGAGTGCAATGGCGTAATCTCGGCTCACTGCAACCTCCATCTCCCAGGTTCAAGCAATTCTCCTACCTTAGCCTCCCAGGTAGCTGGGATTGCAGGCATGTGCCACCACACCTGGCTAATTTTTTGTGTTTTTAATAGAGTCGGGGTGTCTCCACGTTGGTCAGGCTGGTCTCAAACTCCCGACCTCAGGTGATCTGCCTGCCTCGGCCTCCCAAAGTGCTGGGATTACACGCTTGAGCCCCCACACCCAGCCATTACCTACCCATCTTTGAGGCTACTTTAATCTTTCCCTCCTTCTTTCATGATCATTATTTCCCTGATATTCCCCCCTCCCACACTGTGAACCATTTCTCTCCACTCTCTGCAATCACACTCAGGTCTTCAATATCAGGACAAAACTTGACTCCACTGGCCCCACCTGTCACACTGCTGTTTTCTGAGTGTACAATTCATAACCCCCACTTCTGCTTCCTCAAGGTCCACCCATCTATAATTCCTTGAAGTAAAATAATTGCCCCAGTAATTCTACTGAAAAGGCCTCTCAAATATTACCAGTGACTTCTAAATGAACAAATTTAGTGATCCTTTCTCAATGGTAGTCCCTTTGGATTTCTTTGAATCATTTAAACTGGTTCCCACCTACTCTGTCATAAAACCCCTGCAAGGCTTTAAGACTTGAAATCATCTTGGATGGCTCTTCCATGCCTACCTCGGGGCAATTACTGACTCACATTGTTCTTCCTTGCCAATGTCTTTCATATCTTAGTCTCCATATTTCCACCACACTTTTTCTATTTAAATACGTAATTCAGACTTTACATATTTATAAAATTTGTCATCAAGGGAAGAGCATATACAAGTAAATAATTTTTTTCAGTTTTCAATTAAATGAGTGGATAGAGAAGGGAAGTTACCAACTCAATGACAACAGGAATTGTTCAGACCAGCAGGGTCGGAGTTCTTGGAAACAAGTCATATTGAGGAAACTGTTGCATTTAATTAAAAGTAGGCAAAGCTAATCTATCTAATTCAGGATCCATGGCTGTGACTCTTTCTCTGGGCATATGTCTAACTATCAGAAATTGCTGCAAGAGCATAAGGAAGGAGGAAAACTTTCAAAAAAAGGAGAAGTACAAAAGAGATGTGATTTACCGGCTTCCCCTGATGAAGCCTTATCAGTGCCATGCATGAGGCCCCACTATCTCCACGAAGCACATATTAAAAAATCAGTCCATGGGGCCCTACACAAGCCTGAGAGTGGCCATTACCTTTTCTCTTTAAACTTACTCTCACTAATAATCTCTTCTAAGTCTTACAATATAAGACACAGTTTGCCTGAAAACATGGTTTCCATGAAATCCTTAAACTAGTCTTGTTATTAAATAAATTCTTTATCCTGAGTTTAAATTAGAATCTGTCTTTAAATGAAGCTGACATTATCACGAAAGGGAAATTATAGCAGATCTGATTGCACAGTTTTCTAAATTCCCAATTAAACTAAATTCTTAAAAACATTTCTGTGTAAATATTTTTTTTCAGAAAACAATTTGTACTTGGGTGAAATATTCAAAGCATGTTGTATATTTTGTAAGAGTCTGTTTCTCTCTTTGTAAGATAACACAGTTCTCAAGTGTTACTTATTTTCAATGCTTCCATTAAAAAATCTAGAAAAATTTCAGCTTTATTTTCTCTGAACAAATCTGATAAATGTTATTAATACAAGCTGGCATAGGGACATCTATTTTAAAATTTGTGGTATTTTAATTTGAAGATAATGTATTCAGACATGCTTTTGGTGACAATGGTTCTAATTAGGGCATCTTTTTATCTTTTTTTAATATATCTGATCTCTCTTCATTCTATGGTCTTTCCATTTTTCCTAATATAGCAGCAAAAAATATTTTCTTCAATCTGCAAGATGGAAAGTTTTGTGAAATCCTCTACTTTCTTTTTTCCAGGTAAAGCAGAATTTTTCATTCTCTTGAAAGGAAATGAAATAAGAGCCAAAAGAAAATGAGGGTAAAATCACCTTGTCAGGAATGACTGAAGGCTACGGAGAAAATGAAGAAAGAAAAACAGAAATAAACATTCAAATGAAAATAAATGGATCAAGCCAGACTGCAAAGAGAAGCAAATAGGTCTCTGAGGACAACAGCAGGGGGAGAAATGTTTAGAAAGTACTCAAAACCCTCTGCTCAGCTGTTCTTACTTCAGCACACTTCTTGCCATGCTCTTTGTAATTTATAGACTTCGTTTACTTATTTCATTAACATACACTTTTACTGATCACTAGAGCTCCATTCTGTCTTTCCTAGAAGACAAAGCTGATAAATACTTGAGATGTCCCACCCATGATGGGAAAGGCGTAGAAGCTGAAAGGAGCCCTGAGGAGTACACTAAGCCATGAGTGAGGAGGCCCAGGTTTGGGTGTCAGGCCTACTTCTTATTGTCTGTAGGAGACAAGTGTTTCTTTCTAAAAATCTAAGAGAAACAACACACGGTTATTATTCCCCGCATGGCAATATGGAACAAATTATGATAATAATAGCAAGTGATGGATGTTAGAAGGATGTCAGCATGGTGAGTGGGGTTCAGAGGTCTGGGTATGAGTGTCCAAGAGAGGTTAAACCAAACTCAAGACCCAACACATGATAAGTGTTCTGTAAATATTTATTGAATGAGCAAATGAAGGAATGAACGAATCTCTTGGTAGACAATGCCAGCTTGGCCAGTGGAATTCAGAAGCAGAGGCTTGGCCAGGCCCAGTAGCTCATGCCTGTAATCCCAGCATTTTGGGAGGCCAAGGTAGGCAGATAACCTGAGGTCAGGAGTTCAAGACCAGCCTCACCAACATGGTGAAACCTCATCTCTACTGACTATACAAAAATTAGCCGGGCATGGTGGCACATGCCTGTAGTCCTGGCTACTTGGGAACTGAGGCAGGAGAATCACTTGAGCTCAGGAGGCGGTGGTTGCAGTGAGCCGAGGTCATGCCACTGCACTCCAGCCTAGGTGACAAGAGCAAAACTCTGTCTCAAAAAAAAAAAGAAAGAAAGAAGGAAGGGAGGGAGGGAGGAAGGAAGGAAGGAAGGGAAGGAGGGAGGGAGAGAGGGAGGGAGGGGAGAGAAAGGAGGAAGGGAAAGGAAAGAAGGAAGGAAGGAAGGAAAGAAAGAAAGAAAGAGAAAGAAAGAGAGAAAGAACAAAGAAAGATAGAAAGAAAGAAAGGAAGAAAGAAAGAAAGGCTTGAACTCTTTGTTATAAAATATTTTGGACAAAATTCAGACCCTGCAACATGATAGTATCTCTGAGAAATATCTGTTAAATGAAGGAATTGATCCATCCAATTGGGGCAGCTACATAATTTGTGGGACTCGGTGCAAAATGAAAATGCAGAGCCTTTTGTTCAAAAAAGCAAGAAAAAAGGTAGACTTTAAAGGGTACTAAACTATAAAGTTTTCTACTTAGGGTACTAAAATGTAAAGTTTTTTACTTTTTTCTACTGCCTCCCTCATTCTCAACTTGTTATGGTGGTTTTTATTCGCTACTTAACGTCATTCTAAATAAGTAAACCTTAAAAATTGTATATTTTCAGCTTGACCTTTGCCATTCCTCTTTATATTTGGGAATGCCAATTTTAAATGCAAGTATAGGAACATTTAACTAGTACATAGAATCATCGTACACAATCATACAGACATATGTATCTAGCTCTCACTAGACCAGTGGAAACATCGCAGAAAACCAATAACAATTTGTTCTTTTTTTCACTTCTTGATATGTGCCCATTCTACAAACCCTCTTTACTTCAGCTTACTGATAAATAAGGAAAAACTGAAAAGAAGAGAAACTATAGTTGCCCTATCTTTCCTTTTCCTTCTCTCTTCAATGGATGTGTTTGACTACGACAGCAAAGTAACAGAAATAAGAAAATATATGATATGGTTCTTTGGCTGTTCATGTTTCTTAGAATACACTGTCTTCTTTCTGCCTTCTAAGCAAATTATGGTTCAAATGAAAAGCATGGCTTCCTGGAGCTATCAGAATCCGCATTTATTCCTGCTATAGATGGAATATGCTTACCTCATTCTTGGCTTTGAGTCTTCATTGAACTTGCATGTATCATGGGACTTCAGGAATTCTGTACCCATCGTGTCATTATGTGCATGTGGAGTAACCACTACCTACAGACACACATTTCACATGTGTCTCCTGTTCTCACCAACATGCTTCCAAGTCCCATCAGGCTCCATTTATAAAACATAAGTTGTCAGCATGGTGTGCAAGGTTCAGAGGTCAGGGCATGAGCTGTTGTAAAGATGTTAAACCAAACTCAGAACCCAATACATAGTACGTGTTCTATAGTTACTTGTTGAATGAATGAATACAGAGAAGTGAAAGGGAAGTTACCGGGAAATAAAATTATTAGGAATTTCAAGATAGTAATAGTAGAGCATTAAACCAAGTGTAGAGCCCTTCTGGGCACAAGGTCCTATGCAACTACATAGATTTCAGGTCCAAGAAGCTGGCCCTACATCCAAGAGATAAGTAGGTTGAAAAAGAGGAGAAAACACAGTAGAAATGTGTGGGTACTCAAGGTAATATTGATATTAGTAATAATACAGATAACATTTATTAATGCATTAATTCATTTAAGCTACATAACTACCTTACGAAGGAAGAAAATATGTCATGTCAAATTTGAAGGTGAAGACACTAAGTCCCAGACAATTATTCTAGAAAGTAGTAGAACCTGAACTACGCAACTCAAGCAGTCGGGCTCCAGGACTGATGCTATTAACCACCATGTGATACAGTCTCCAGCATTCATTGAGCATTTAACAGATACTGCTCTAAGTATTTGCATGGCTTATCTTCAGCATCCACCTGTAAGACAAGGGCTACTATTTTCTTGATTTTACTGAAGGAAAAAACTATGGCTTGGAGAGTATAAGTTACTTATTTATTATTTTAAAAAATCTAACAAGTGCTAGAGATGGGACTCGAATTTAGGTCAGTCTAATTCTAAATCTATGTTTTTAATCCTTACACTAAATCCCACCCAAAAAGCTTATGTTTTCTCTAGAAGATAACAACCTAGTAAGAGAGAGAGCCACGTGCTGAAATCACCACAGTACCAGTGCAACATCAGAGTAATGTAATTCTGAAAGGATATTTTGCAGTCAAGTCCTGTCCATCATACAAACATACTTTGAACATGTGTCAAAGATTTTATTCAACTCATTAAGAAATAGGAATCCAATAAGATATGTAACACCAGTTCAAAGGAGAATAGAAAGAACAGACATGCATATAGGCAATCAGGAATGCTAAAATAAATTTACCAATAGATCAAAAACTGATCAATATCCACATGACAAGCATCAATTACGTCTCCACTGGAAAAAATTTATCTACATCTTCATGAACAAGAATCATTTGCATTACTGTGAGTTTTCTATACCTTACAACATTATAAAGTAGCTCAAAGAACATGAAAGATATAGACTCATGGATTGAGTTTATCCTGGGAAGAATACAGCAGGTCCTCAAATAATGTTGTTTCATTCAACATTGTTTTATTATAACATTAATGAGAAAAAATATTAATTCCTGGCTGGGGCCACTGTCTACATAGAGTTTGCATATTCACTCCATGTCTGCATGGCTTTTCTCTGGATACCCTAGTCTCTTTCCACATCCCAAAGATGTGCATGTCAGGTTCACTGGTATGTCCAAATGGCCCTACTCTGAGTGAGTGTGAGTGTGTTAGTGGCCCTGTAATGAGACGGCATCCTGTGCAGGCCTAGTTCCTGCCTTGCGCCTGAGTTGCCAGGAGAGGCTCTGGCCACCCATAACCTTCATCTGAAATAAGCACATTGGAAAATGAATGAATACAAATTATTGTCAAATAAACATTAATAACATAGAAGACAATTATATAAGTGCACAATAAACGATGTGGTCTGAAAGTGCTCAGCAAGCCTGCCAAATCTGTGATTGTTTTTGAACTGCGTAGTGGCAGGACAGTTTTCACTTTGCAAACATTTATTCCTTTATTTAACCCACCACCACCATGTCTGCCATCACTCACTGATTCACCACAAACTGGGTAAATCATTAGCTTACTTGTTTTCATTAATATTTTTAAATGTATGTATAGCTCACATTTACTTTAATGTTTAATATTAGAAGTGTTTGGGGTCTTTATTTAGAAGTTTGGTGACGTTTTCATGATCAGAAATATGCCATAGGAGCTTTACTATTATTTATATGGATTAGCCTGTGGTAAAATTGGTTTTATGATACATCATTTCACTCAAATTCACAGTTTGCAAGAACCTGTTTGAAAATGTTGAGTGAGAATTCACTGAACTCTAGAGATCTTCCATGTTTCCATTGAAAAGACCCACCTGAGTGATAATCTTTTTGCCCTTTTCATTTCTATTTCACAGATTTTCCTGAGAAGTAGAGAATTATTCTCTGTTTCTTTTTTTTTTTTTTCCACTTCCTAAGGGTTTAGATATTCTCTGTTTCTTTGTCTTCTTATTGAACTCTTCTGGAAAAAACCCAGCCCCTCACAGGCCCAAATATCAGCATTCTCCTTGTCTACTCGTGAATAAATCTCATAATAATGAAGACCATAAATTCATAATAACTACCATCAACTGAACCCTCCAGACAGCCTTCAGGGATCCTAGAGAATTTCTGTGCTGATTTCACTTCCCATTCTATACAACAATGATGTCAAACATTTTCATCTCTCATAAAGTCTATGATCACAATAACCTTCGAAGTTCTTAGCTACCAGCAAGGTATGGGTACCCATGGATCAGAACAGGGACTCTATGTAGCTTTGCTGTTCAACAGTGCTAGACTCTAGATGCTGGATCATAGGAAGCTACAGGGGCCCTGGGCAAGGGGGAGGGGCACAGAAATAAGGGTATATGGGAACTCATAGCATGACTTAGGAGTATTTCAATATTTTAACTACCACTATGACTAGACTTCTTCATGCATCCAATTCACCCACTTCCCCAACCTCAACAGATGACCTCACCTCCTATTCCACAGAGAAAACAAAGCCATCAGCTTTTATCTAACAAATGAATCCTCCTACTGCATCTTCATCTCATTCTAGAACGTAAAAAGAGTCTGCACATGGAGAATGTATCTCATGTCAGTTACAAATAGGATAAAGAAGGAAAAAGAGACAAAATCAGGCTTAATAAATGCAGTCATATGGAAGAAGGGAAAGAAACATTGAAGGGAAGTAGATACTATTGGTTAGTCTATTTTATGTTTCACAAAACTACAGAGTAGGATGACCAAGAATTATTAAATATACATGGGTTCCATAAGAGGATCTCTTCAGGGAAAATTTGCTGTGAGTCACTTCAAAAGGTTGAGAGTTGCTTCCTAGCAAGAGTGTATTAGGGAGCCTGATTATAAATTCAACTGAAATGAACTCAAGATACATTTGTCATATATCAGATCCCTAAAAAGAAGAATTTTATCTGTGCTTCATATGAGCAGAGAAATCGAATTTATTTTGAAGACATCACAAAGATACAAAGGACCAGAAATGCCTGGAAAACATTTTACACTTTCACTTAGCAGAAAAGGATAAAAATTCTAGATACATGTACTTGAAGTGAGTGTAGATGACGTTGTGAAAGAAGCAGACCTACAGGAAGTAATGGTCTAAGTACTAGGTTTATCATCCTCTAATAGGGCTTCTAATAGGGCCTCAAGAAATGTGATATGGAACATTAAAAGTATCTATACTGTGTCTGAGACACACATATTTATATAAAAATATATTTTAAAATTTTATAAAATTGTGTTTTATGTGTGTGTGTGTGTGTGTGTGTGTATATATATATATATATATATTTTTTTTTTTTTTTTTTTTTTGAGACAAAGTCCTGTTCTGTCACCCAGGCTGGAGTGCAGTGGCATGATTTCAACTCACTGCAACCTCCACCTCCCAGATGCAAGCAATTCTCTGCCACAGCCTCCCAAGTACTGGGATTACAGGCGCCCGCCACCACGCCCAGCTATTTTTTGTATTTTCAGTAGAGATGGAGTTTCACCATGTTGGCCAGGCTGGTCTTGAATTCCTGACCTCAGGTGATCCACCTGCCTCTGCCTCCCAAAGTGCTGGGATTACAAGCTTGTGCTACCATGCCCAGCCCAGTTTTTATATTTTAAACCAGTAATTCTTAAACTTGAGCTTGCATCAGAGTTTTCTAGAGGCCTTGATAAAACACAAATTGCTGGACCCCATTCCCAGAGTTCCTAAGGCAATAGGTCTGGGATACAACCGAGGAATTTCATTTCCAACAAGTTTCCAGATAATACTAACGCAGTGTTGAGACCACTAGTCTAAACTATGTCTAAAAATAAAATAAACCAATGGAAAAATACTTATTTGAGCAAATGGAGAGGAAATAAATTAATAGCAAGTTAAAAAAAAAAAACTACTTCTGAAGAAATAATTCCTAGGAGCTTTTGACCACATGTAATGCTAATTAATTCAATATATGATAATTGAAGAAAATAAATGGTCCTTTCTCAAAGTCCTTTTGCCATATTTTCCAGACATTGTATCATCTGTTTTATAGTCTGTTCCCCATTTGTTTAGTTTTGATGGTGCTTGCCATTTCCCTAGGATTTATCTTTCTCTTACACCACTGTCTTTCAATTGACTAACACTTGTTTTTAGCCTTCTTTTTCCTGGATTCTTGGAGCTCCTCCTTTCCACAGAGCATGCTGCTCTGACTGGCATCAGAAAGTTACTGATTCCCCAGGATTCTTTGCATTCTTTTGGTTTTACCCCCAGCTGATTTCAACTCACTGGAGATCAAGCAAACTAAAAGTGAACATTCTAAATTAAAATTGGACAACTGAAGTAACACAGACAAGATAGTCTCAGTTCAGAATATGCCCAGTCTTATTTTTGTAGGATCAACAAAGTCTACCCACATGGCATAAAAGGATTATTTACTTGGCTGGCTCTGCTGCTGGCCAGAGAAAACCTGAAGGCTGATAATTCCAGCTCTTGATACAAGGCAACAATGGATGCGGCTGGATGGCACTACATAGAAGCCTATCCAGGCACCTAAAGTTGCAAATCACAGGAAGACATTATAGCTGTTGCTATCATAAAGAAGAGAAGTTAACAAAAGAACAGAGGTGGGTGGGAATATGATTTGTCTTAAATGTGTGGGAAAACACAGCTATTTAGAAGCTTGCACAACCAAAAATTAATGGATGCCTCTGCCACCTGATTCAGAATAAAGTAAATATTTTGGGAGCAGGGACAGTGGGAGAAAGAAGGATAGTGAATTCATACAGAATAAATACTTTTAACATAGTAAAACTCAATCGTTATTTTTAAGATTCAAATAATAAAAGTGTTAGAAAAATATCTAGCCACAAGAAATTCATTTCTCAAAAACTGTATTTACAGATCATATAACCCTCCTAAAACAAACAAAACTTGTTTCTAAGAGCTTTGAGAATTGTCTTCTGTGATAGTCAGTTTTGTGTCAACTTGACTAGGTTACAGTCCCCAGTTGCTCAATCAAAAACTAATCTAGGTGTTGCTGAAGATATTTTATTGACACAATTAAAGTAAAAATGAGTCCATTTTAAGGATGGGATTATTTCAGATAATCTACATGATCTTGATTTAGTCAGTTGACAGGTCTTAGCACGACTGATGCTTCCCTGAAGAAGAAATTCTGCCTGTCGACCACAGCATCGGGTTGGCCCAAGAGTTTCAGCTTCAGTGACCTCCCTGACAGTTTACTCTGTGGGCATTACACTTGTCTAGCCACCCTCACAGTCACACAAGCCAATATTTTATCATAAATAACTTTTTTTTTCTGAGGCAAGGTTTCGCTCTTGTTGCCCAGGCTGGAGTGCAATGGTGCAATCTCAGCTCACTGCAACATTTGACTCCAGGGTTCAAGTGATTCTCCTGCGTCAGCCTCACAAGTAGCTGGGATTACAGGTGCGTGCCACCACGTTAGGCTAATTTTTTATATTTAGTAGAGATGGGGTCTCACCATGTTGGTCAGGCTGGTCTCCGACACCTGACCTCCAGTGACCCACTCGCCTGCCTGGGCCTCCCAAAGTGCTGGAATTACAGGCATGAGCCACCATGGCTGACTATAAATCTGTTAAGATATATATCTCCTATTGTTTCTGTTTCTGTGGTTGAATCCTGACTGGTACATTTTCCTTTTATAACTTTTTATTATATCACATCGTTACGCCTTCTGCTAATTCCCACAGGCCAGTTTCTTAGATATTCTACATCAATCCTCTACCATCTAGTACATGAATATGCCCAAACGGCGGTACTGGTAATCATTAAGAGGTAGTAGAGAATTTCTGTTTAAGGCAACAATTATAGCCTAAGTTCCCAACTAAGTGAGCAAATAAATTTTTTAAGAGGAAAAGCACTGGGTACTGCTCATAAATCAGAATTTTTTTAAATTTACACAACCTATGGTGTAGGTAGAACTGCACTAGAGAAAATATTCACTGTAAGAATGGAACTGACTGTCAGGACAGTGTGTGGACAAGATCCTCAGCCACCACACAAAAAAAGAGTAGTAATAAATATCACTAATATTGGAGCACATACAATGCTGTTCAAAGTGCTTTATAAATAGGAACTCACTTAAGCCTCACAACATCCCAATAAAGTAGATACTAGAATTATCCCCATTTTACAGCTGGGAAAATTGAGGGAAGAACGACTAAGCAATTTGTCCCAAAATACTCTGACAGTAAGTGGCAGGACCAAAGCCCATATCCACTTTGACACTAGAATCTGCACTCTCAATCTCATATTACCTCGTAAGTCCTGGGAGCAGAAATAGGCAGTGGGATGATTCATAGGCACAACTTAACATCTACCATTAACTTCACTAAGTGAAATGTCAGCATGAAGAGAGGGACCCATTCTTAGTCTTATTCACACCTGAAGTAGATGGTGTGCTCAATGCAGCAGATAGAGAAGGGGGCGGCCAGATAACTCTAGGCTATTGCAACATATAAAGAAATGAAATCCTTCTTTCTCATTTCCACAGTGAATCAGCCATCCATTTCTCCTCATAATACCAACTGACCCAAATACTTCTTAAATATTAATATGTTCCCTTTATTCCGTGTCCATTACAACAGCCTGGTCCAAGTCACAGTCATGTCCTTCTTGTATGAATGGCCTCAAGAGCATTCTAGACTGGTCTGTTCATATCCACTTGGCCCCTACAATCTGTCCTAATAATTAAAGCTAGAGTGGGCCTTCCAAAAAAATATAAATATGCCATTCACCTGCTTCCCATTTGTCAATGGCTTTCCATTGCTTTTGGATTATGCTCAGTCCTTACTGTGGCTTGCAGGGCCGTGCCCCATCTGGCCACTGCCACCTCCCTAGACTTTTCTCCCTGTGCTCACTGTACTCTGAATGACAGTTTCTTGTCATGCCTCCAATTCGCCAGGAGCCCAGCAAGTTTTTATAACCTTTACCACTACAGGTAATTAGGTAGACTTTTATGTAATCATTTGATATATGACTTAAGAGTTTCTAAACTGTTTAAGAGCAGGAATCGAGACTGCTGTATTCATCATCATATCTCCAGTGCCCAGCTATATCTGACTCACAGGTGGCCTTCCGTAAATATTTGTTGAGTAGATGAATTTTTGCTACAATGATGAAGTTTCCAGACACAGAAGTACTTCTGTCCCTCACTCTAAAATGGTCAAAATGAAACCACTGGAAAAAGGCAAACCTCTGCCTTCCCCTTTATCTGGAACTAAAGGAGCTAAAGAAATAGTCTCTGACAGACCACCACTCAACTGCAAATCCTAGAAACATAAAAAGTACCCACCTGTAAGAATGACAAAAATTACTAGACAATAGAAACATTTTAGTAGGTTTTTACAAAGTGAACAATTTGGGAAATCATAACAAATACCTGGAATGTACTATGACAAATTCTGTAAAGTTTGCAAAAGGTAGTTTATTCAATCTCAATTGTATTTGCATGTATGCAAAAGGAACAATATGAGTTAGGAAAGATGGTTTTCAGATGAAAATCAAGAGAGATTAATTTTACCTAGGCAGTGAAATTACATTACTTAGAAAACATCAAAAACAAACAAATGCATTAGAAGACATGCTAACAAACCCTTCCAGAGTTCAGTGGAAATTTTCAAAGAAGACAAATATACTGAACAAAACACTGGCAACATGGGAGTTAGCCATAATATCCCAGTATTAAGTACATTAAGAGATGAGAAGGGCCAGAGGAAAAGCGGTAACCAAATAAATAATGGAGAAAAATGATTTGAAAACCAAAAAAAAATGGAAAGAAGGTTTCTAGATAAGAAAGGTCTATTTAGTAGCCTTATAAATTTAACTATTTAAAAAATTTTAGAGAGTCACAACTCTACAGATCCTGATTAAAGTTTTAGGTTTTAAAAAGCTAGGTCTCTTAAGGACAGAAAAAATAGGTTCACTACAAAGAAAAAAAGGGAATGTAATCAGTGAAATATCAGGTTCTGCTTAAAAAGTAATGCCAAATTCACTGTGAAATTTAATACAAATACAAATAACTCTGAAAAGATAAATTCATGCCTAAAAAAGAATCTAATAATGAAAGTCTAGATTCAATGTTAGTCAAAACAAAATGTGATGGTGGAGAAGACAGAGAGAGAAGTATTTTAAACTAGGAAGATAATAGAGTTCAGTGAATAAAAAGAAAACTCAGATGCCTGGGTTCACATTCTGGCCTTGCCTATTAACTAGCTTTGTGATATAAAATAAGCAATTAACTTCATAGAACCTATTTTCTCATAAGTAAATTAGAATGATAATCTATACAGCACTATTGCAAATATGAAATAATATATTTAAAGCTCTCTTGCTTTATATACCTTGTTAACTGGAACGGAGTAGTGACTCAAGCTGCTATAAAGTGCTGTATTTTTAACATAGAAAGGGGAATTTCTGAGGTCAAATAATCACTAGAAGAACAAAAATATCAGGTAAAAGTAATGAATTGTAAAGAAAACCTAAACAATAGGAAAATAAAAGAAAGTTTTTTTAAAAATCAGAAGGCTGAATAAAATAGAATGTATGTAAAACCAAATTATTAGAAAAACAATAAATTATAAATTCATATAACCACAATTACAGTAGAAGATTTTACATGCCTGTCTCAGTTTTTGACAGAGAAATTAATGCAATGTAGAATTAATAGGCATATACTAAACTTCATACCTGAAGAGCATTACTTTTGAATATTTGGGGAATATTTACAAAAGAATAGTTATATTCTAGGCTACTAATAAATTTTCAATAACTCCCCCAGAATGTTTAGAAATCACTGGGGCAAAAAGACAACCCAGGTAGAAAGTTGAATTGGGAAGCCCTATGCCACTGGACTCAGCACAACATAGAAGCACATGGTTATTTTTGTTCTGTGTTGGTTCTAAGACAGAAGCCTGTTTCCACTGATTAATCAGCTCTTGTTCAGATGAAAATTAGACCCTTAAGAGGAACAGCAACACTTGCTGATAAATAGGTTGGCATTTCATACATCAAGGCTTTTCTTTGGTTTTTGAGTTGCCCTCCAGTTACATCTCCCAAGGCATGTTGGGAGAAAAATCCAGCAGCAGCCACCATTTTATTTGTCAAGGAGTCTCTAATAAATGCAACAACTTTTCACACACTACCAGATTAAGGAGAAGTCTTCAACCTTGGTGTCCCACTATAAAAAAGAAAAGGGGAAGATCCAACATGAAAATCCTTATGATACCCTTGCAACTATGATGGCACCCCTCACATATCAAATTAATAGATCCTTCATATAATTCAGATATATTTGGAAGTAACTTGCCTTTTAAAGTAGATGACTTTTATCAGATGCTCTCCAAGGGTGAGTGAATTTGAAGAAAATTTCTGTACCACACTGAATACATCATACTCATTCCTTTATCCTCATCTTTATATTTTAAATACTTTCTCTCACTCTCTATTTGCAGTCTTTTTCAAGTTACTTAAAACCTGTGATTCTGCTAGGTGATTTTATTACTTGTTACCTGATTTGTGCTATAATAATAATTCATTTATGTTTTAGATTTTTACAATGAAAAAAATTTTAAATATGCTATATTAGTGGGACAATTTATACCAAAAAAAATTTTTTTAATTTGAAGCTGAAGAACTGAGGATTAATTGACTTAAAAATAACCTAATTTGGGCTTTTAGCATCTATATTTTTAAGATTTTTGAAAATTTTTGAATATTAGAAATTCCCATATAACACAAGAATTTAACAATTATATCTGTTGTATTCATTAAATATGTCATGCTTAAAGCAAATACTAATCTAAAGGCTGTGAGATTTGAAGGACTTTACATCAAATCAGCAGAACTATCAATACAAAGGCAAAATGCTGTTTGGAGAATTTTTTTTTTAAATTGAAGAATCCCTCATTTGAAGAATTACACTAAAACCTATTTAAGCAAAGTAATTCTTTTCAAGCTGGTCATGGGAAAAGGCTAAAATGAGAAAAGTGTGTCAGCATAATTAAAATAATAATTGATGGCTTATAAGAGAAATTCAAAGACCATTTTGTAGGGTTCAGGTAATACTTGGTTGTCTCATTCCAGTGTCTTCACTTCTTTCAGCTCCTTACAATGGATGGCACAAAAAGTTTGTAAACCACAACAACAAAAACTGAAAATATTAGCATGTTTGGTTTTGCACAGCACAAAAGCTGTGAAATTTCAAAATACCTCTCTAGCTTCAGGAACTTAGGAAACCTGATAGCGTGCCTGGATCTCAGGGGAGGTATCTAGCACCATTTTTTTTTCTCACCTTCTCACAAATAAATTACTCCTTTTAATCTAACATTTCACACTGTCTTCAAAGAAAAATTGGACTATGTCTTCTCCACTAAATAGAACCAGGTGTTTAGAAATTGAGACAATTATATAAAAAGTTTGGCTCCTTTGTGTCACAATTACATGAGCTTCTTTTCTAAGTCCTTCTAAAATGAGGTCAAAGTGGCCTGTGAGAACCTGTCTTTGAAATTCGTGCACACACGTTTCACGGCCTAGGATAAAGTTCATTTTTGTAAGTATTCCATTTCCTAGGAAAAAAATTTATATGTGTTTTTACTCAAGTTATTGGGAGCAGTCAGTGTTCAAAGGACAGTCATTAGATCAAGATGGTTGATTATAGTTTTCAAATCGTTTACATCATTGATTTTTGTCTGCTTGATTTATCAGTTACTGAGAGAGGCAAATTAAATTCTCCCATTATGTTGTTGATTCGGCAATTTCTGCTTATATTTCAGTTCAAATTATGCTTTATATATTTTGAAGCTATGTTATTAAGTACATTTACATTAGAAATTATTGTCAAAATCTTCCTGAAAAACCAAAACTTTTATTAACATGCAATAAACTCTTTTATTTCTGGTAATGCTTTCCACATTAAAGTTCACTTTCTCCAGTTAATATGCCTACATTAATTTTCTTTATTGTTTTATACTTCCTATTTTATCTTTTTCATCCTTCTATTTGAATTTTTCTGTATCCCTATAAGCAGCACAAGACACTGTCTCTTCTAAAGTGAAAATTGTGGAAATTTTAAAAATCCGGTCTAAAGATATTTGCATTTTAACTAGGGAATTGACCACATTGACATTTATACAATTATGAATATAAATGGATTACTTTCTACTATCTTATCTTGTGCTTCCACTTTGCTCTAATGTTTTCTTTGTTCTGTCTTCTTTTTCTTCTTTAGTTATTTAGAATTAATTTAATATGTTTCTTATTTTTCCCTTTATTTTATTTTACCAATCATAGGTTGAACGATATAAACTCTATTTCCATTCTTTGGTGATTACCTGGAAAATTTTAATGTGCATATTTAATTTACTAAAGTCTAAAATAAGCCAATATTTTTACAATCTTCTAAAAAACAAGGATATGAGAATTTTTTTTTTACCTCATCACACTCTTTCTTGACTTACTTGTTCAGTAATTTAGTAACTTAGTTCTATCTTTATTCTTTTTTTTTTTTTTTTTTTTTGCATGAAGTCTCACTCTTTCGATCAGGCTGGAGTACAGTGGTACAATCTCTCACTGCAACCTCAGCTTCCCAGGTTCAAGTGATTCTCCTGCCTCAGCCTCCCAAGTAGCTGGAACTACAGGCACATGCCACCACACCACCATTACCAGGCTAAATTTTTTTTTTTTTTTTTTTTTTTAGTAGAGCCAGGGTTTCACCAGCTTGGCCAGGCTAGTCTGAAACTCCTGACCTCAGCTGATCCACCTGCCTCAAAATTCCAATGTGTGTTAAATTTCCCTGTAATATTTCCATCCTTTTGTTTTCCTATGCTACATTCTGACCAATTTCTTCAGACATACCAGTGTACTAACTGGTTTACTTTCTTCAAGTATGTCTAATCTGCTGCTTAACTTGCATAAAGTTTCTAATTTTAGTTGTTATTTTTTTATTTCTAAAAATTTAATTTTTGTTTCTTTTCAAATATCTCCAATTATTGTCAATAAAAATATGTTCCTTTGTCACATTTTTGAAGTCTCCTTTTATTTCAGTAGACAATATTATAATATGATTATTTATATTTGATGTCTGAACATTCCAAAATCTATATTTTTTTAAAGTTTTCAAACTTTTGAAAGTTTGATTCTGCAGTTTATTTTTCCTGCTGGTTTGGTTTATGGTGACTTGTTTTTCATATGTTTTATAATTGTCTTCAAATTGTGCATTCATATTCTTCAAAAACGGAATAGGAATTCTTTGAAGGCTTGTTTTACAACATTCCCTCCAGAGAGATTCATATTTCCTTCTGCCAAGTATCTGGAGGCACAGCTGACCCAGGGACACTTAAATTTTCAACTCAGGTCTGTTTTTCAGGTCCCACAGGAAATGTGATTTACATGCCCAAATTCATGTGACTGTAAGATTGGAGTTAGGAATTTTCTGGAGGGGATGTTTCCCCCACTCCACCCAGAGCCAAGGCACAAACAGGTAGTACCTCTGTACTTTTTTTCTGGTACACTTAAGGGAAGTCAACCAGCTTTATTCAAGGGTTTTTGTTTTGTTTTTGAGGCAGAGTCTCACTCTGTCACCCAGGCTAGAGTGCAGTGGCACAATCTTGGCTCACTGCAACTCTACCTCCTGGGTTCAAGTGATTCTCTTGCCTCAGCCTCCTGAGTAGCTGGGATTATAGGCGCCTGCCACCACACCCAGCCAATTTTTGTATTTTTAGTAGAGACAGGGTTTCACTATATTGGCCAGGCTGGTCTCAAACTTCTGACCTTGTGATCCACCCGCCTCAGGCTCCCAAAGCGCTGGGATTACAGGCGCAAGCCACCGTGCCAGGCCTATTCAAGGGTCTTTCATCTAACCTCTACCCTGTTCAAACCCAGGCTTTATCCTCACATAAGCGTGACCCGTTAAAGTGTCACCCACCATAACAGATGCCTCCAGGCAAAGGCTAGCTCCAACACTCATTTACCCATCTGTATCTATGCTTTCTCATTGTTTCTGGCCTGTTATAATTTCCTTTATTTTACTGACAGCTCAGCCTTTCCAAATACATTTTAACAAACATTTTTTATATACTTTGACAGGATATATCCTTCAGATAACGGGTCCATCATATAACTGAAAATCAAAGCCAACCCTGTTTATCTGCAGTTCTGCTAGAACTTTGGATTGGCTTCTAGCCCCTCCACTGAAAGATAAATGTACACCAGTGATTTTGAACAATTTGCCTGTTTTGACAGGAAAATTCTAGAACTCTAGTTTCTGTTCTTTCAGAGATCGATCAGATGAACCTAAGGAATCCACTGGGTTGGCTTTGCTACCTCATCTATGAAAGAAAATAACTAGATGCATCACTTTCCATAAAGCTATGTAACTGGTTTACTTTCTCCAAGTGTGTCTAATCTGCTGCTTAACTTGCATAAAGTTTCTAATTTTGGTTGTTATAATTTTGATTTCTAAAAATTTAATTTTTGTTTCTTTTCAAATATCTCCAATTATTGTCAATAAAAATATGTTCCTTTGATAGGCATTACTTGCCCTTTTTGCAAATATGGATAACTGAAATAGCAGGATGCACAGGTCATTATGAGCAGCTTGAGGTAGGATTCATGACTGGATACTGAGGGCAGGGACTCTGCTCATTTCTTTCACATTTTTGCTCCTTTTATACAGTCTTCAGTTTTCCCCAGGCAAACCAGAACTGGCTAACTTGGGAATAAAATCTGTACTCAAAAATATCTTAAATTTATCACATAAGTGACTAGTAAAAATTGCAGTAGAAGTTCTGGACAAATATTTTACAGAGAAATGTGAAGATGAACATTCCTTCTTAAAGAGAAAAAATAGAGCATGTATTAAGGATGATGCAAGTAATAGGTTGAGAAAAATCTGTTTTCAACACTTCTGCCAATGCTCCTGAATTATGAGCAACAACACACAAGCTACTTCAGAACTCTCTGTCTTGAAATTGTTTCAGATCCATTATAATTTGCTCTGCACTAGCATCATATTATCTTCTAAAGGATTCATCTGTCTTGATGAAAGAACAAATAATCTAGTGGTTGAAAAAAGGGCATGTTTTAATCAAAGTTGAATATTCATATTTTAAGGCAATAGTAGCAATGAGAACAAAAAATAGTGTAAGTTCCTGCGGGACATCCCAGGAATTCAGCAAACTGCCACTATCATTCTCATAAATTTTGTTCCCAAAGCATCCCCAGCCCAGTTCCCAATGACTACCCTGAGGGCTTCCTTGTGAATGGCAACCAAATTGGGAAGAGCATTGAATTAGTCCATTTTCACACTGCGATAAAGAACTATTATACCTAAGACTGGGTAATTTATATAAGAAAGAGGTTTCATTGACTTACAGTTCTGCATGGCTGGGGAGGCCTCAGGAAACTTACAATCATAGCAGAAGGCAAAGAGGAAGCAATGCATGTCTTACATGGTGGCAGGAGACAGAGTGGGGGGTGGGGGAGGTGCCACACTTTTAAACCATCATATCTCAAGACAATTCACTCTTATCACAAAAACAGCATGGAGGAAGCTTCCCATTATCCAATCACCTTTCACCAGGTCCCTCCCTCAACACGTGGGGGATTACAGTTCAGGATGAGATTTGGGTGGGGAAACAGAGCCAAACCATATCATTCTACCCTTCACCTCTTTCCAATCTCATGCCTTTCTCGAGTTTCCAAACATGATCATGACTTCCCAACAGTCCCTGAAAGTCAACTCATTTCAACATTAACCCCCAAATCCAAGTCCAAAGTCTCATCTGAGACAAAGCAAGCTCCTTCCACCTATGAGCCTGTAAAAGCAAAAACATGTTAGTTATTTTGAAGAAGCAATAGGCGTACGGGCATTGAGTAAATGTTCATGTTCCAAATAGGAGAAATTGGCCAAAACAAAAGGGCTACAGGCCCCATGCAAGTTCAAAACCAAGCAGCACAGTAATTAAATCTTAAAGCTTCAAAGTTATCTCCTTTGACCCCATGTCTCATATCCAGGGCACACTAATGCAAGAGGTGGGCTCCTCAGGCCTTGGGCAGCTGTGCCTCTGTGGCCTTGCAGGGTACAGACCCTGTGGATGCTTTCATAGGCTGGCATTGAGTGCCAGAATGGTAGATCCACTGAGAGCTTGCACCACATTCCAAGTGCATGGTACAAAGTCTCAGTGGATCTGTCATTCTGGGGTCTGGAGGATGCTGACTCTCTTCTCACAGCTCCACTAGGCAGTGCCCCAGTGGGAACCCTGTGTGGAAGCTACAACCCCAAATTTTTCCTCTGCACTGCCCTAGCAGAGGTTCTCCATGAGGGCTTCACTCCTGCAACCAAATTCTGCCTGGACATCCAGACATTCTCATACATCTTCTGAAATCTAGGGGAAGGCTCCCTAAGTTCAACTCTTGTCTTCTGCACAACTTCCAGTACAAAACATGGAAGCAGCCAAGGCTTGGAGCTTGCACCCTCTGAAGCAATGGCTTGAGCTGTATCCTGGCCCCTTTTAGCCCTGGCTGGAGGTGGAGTGGCTCTAATGCAGAGTGCCATGTCCTACGCCTAGCCCACAAAACCATTTTTCCCTCCTAGGCCTCCAGGCCTGTGATGGCCAGGGCTGCCACAAAGATCTCTGAAATGCCTTGGAGACATTTTCCACATTGTCTTGGCTATTAACACTTGGCTTCTCTTTACTTATGCAACTTTCAGCTGGCTTCAATTTCTCCCCAGAAAATAAGTTGTTTTGTTTTGTTTTGTTTTTGCTTGTTTGTTTGCTTACCGCATGGTCAGGCTGCACATTTTCCAAACTTTTATGCTCCGCTTCACTTTTAAACATAAGTTCCAATTTCAGACCATCTCTTTGGGCATGTATATGACTGTACACTTTTGGAAGAGGCCAAGCCAAATCCTGAATGCTTTGGTTCTTAAAAATGTATTTCAACAGATAACCTAAATCATCTTTGTCGAGTTCAAAGTTTCACAGATCTCTAGGGAGGGGTAAATGACAAAGTCTCTTTGCTAAAGCATAACAAGAGTGACCTTTACTGCAGTTCCCAACATGTTCCTTATCTCCATCTGACACCATCTTAGCCTAGATTTCATTGTCCATATCACTATCAGTATGTTGGTCAAAATCATTCCACAAATCTCTAGGAAGTTCCAATTTTTCCCACATCTTCCTATCATCTTCTGAGCCCTCCAAACTGTTCCAACCTCTACCCATTACCCAGTTCCAAAGTTGCTTCCACATTTTCAGGTATCTTATAGTAGTCCCCTACTTCTCTCAGTACCAATTTTCTGTATTAGTCCATTTTCTCACTGCTAAAATAAACTACCTGAGACTGGGTAATTTGTAAAGGCAAGAGGTTTAGTTGACTTATAGTTCCACATAAATGTGGAAACCTCAGGAACCTTACAATCATGGTAGAAGGGGGAAGGGGGAAACAAGGCATATCTTACATGGTAGCATAACAGAGAGTGAGCAGGGGAAGTGCCACATTTTCAAACCATCAGATCCCATGAGAACAGCATGGGGGGAAAACTGCCCCCATGATCCAATCACCTTCCACCAGTTTTCTCCCTTGACATGTGGGAATTCCAATTTGAGACGAGATTTGGGTAGGGACACAGAGCCAAACCATATAAGGACTTGTGAGTCAACTTCATGGGTTCTGCAGCAAAGCATCAGAGAAAGAGCTCTTAACTATAACTCCCATTGCACCTGCCTATAACTCTGTCCTGTGAATCCATCTGTGGGATGCAGCTCTTTCTTGACATTACAGTATTTTAACCAGAGAACCAAACATCCAGAAGACGGTATAGGTCCAGCCTCCTATCAAAAAATGTCAAAATCTTACTAGCAGCTGATCAAACACAACATGTAGGTAATAAGGTTAAAGTTAAATACATACTTCTACTTTTCTCAAATTGTCCATTATTTCAAACAAAACCAATGCCAAGCCAGCCTAGAAATCCCTCCCAGTAAGTTTTTGGTCCCAGAGGCTTTGTCCTGGCACTGCCTCTGCCATAAGATCGAGACTTTTATTCCTGGCTCTATGGTTCTACTTTTGGATTTTTTCAAAGTGGCATCTACAAAAAATACAATCCCCTCTCTTGCTTAATAGATTGCCTCATCTTGAACAACATTGATGTGTTATTACAGTGAAAGATTCCCATCCCCAACATGGGTAAGGACATGAAGGATCAAATGGGTTGAGGGGAAATAACATTTTTCTCCAACAGCACACTAATGAGTTATGGCACCCTTGGACAGGATGCTATATAACATATTACAGCTAGACATAGCACAATGGCTTCTTAAGGTAAGAGATTGCTCGGGCCAACCATCAAACTCGATCTGTAGGGACAAAATTTTAAGTGAAATTTATTTAGTCATTTAATCCAAGTAAAAAAATAAGGTCATGGATAGATACACATTGCCACTTAAGTCTTACTCATTTGCTCATTTGAGAAGCCTGAAGCCTAAGAGTATCTCTAGGAATTCCTATAAGGCCTTGGGTTCCCATTTCCCCCTGAAGTTCCAGGGAATGAGCAAGTGGAGAAGCATTCAGGAAGGGAAGGGATATAAAGGCAGCTTGAGCCTCCCCCTCTTTGTAGTTTCTTGAAGTTTACCTGCCTGGCTACACTATCTCTCTAGAGACCAGCTATGACCCCAACATCATCCATTTGGGAAAGAGTCCAGTTTTAAAAATGAATTAAAATGTCCCAGCTGTTTCTTCTCTGCATCCTTCTGGGTAACAATAGCCCACAGAGATTTGTGCTAATTGCTGTTAATCTTCTGCATCACTTTCCTACATCCTATCATTCCACCAGACATTTAAGAGTGGGAAGCACAGCTTGGATATTTGCAAATGCCTAGGCTGATTTGGCAAAACACACCAATAAGCCTCTGGTAATGTCCACAAAGAGGATTCTGTGGGTCTCATGCTGTGGAGTCTGAGTCTACTGAAATGAGCCTCTCTCCAGAAAAGACTCCATCTGATAAGTTAAACGCAGATTCAGCAGCTTGGTGACTAACTGGCTGTAAAGACTTTACTGATGGAGGGAAGAAGGCAGAGAAATAGAAGAAAGAGCAGCTATCTTTGGAAAGACAGTTTTCCCAATCAACTTTTTTAATTTTAAAAATTATATGACCGCTTTCAGAACATTTGAAAAAGAGAGAAAATCATTATCCATAATATCAGAACTTAACAAAACATTCCTGCTGAACTATAGCTTTCAGGATTTTATTCCTACAGATCTGTTTTTTCACTTAGTGGTCATCACAGGTACAAACACTGTGCCTGTCTTACTGTCACTTCTTGGCCTTCCTGTACACGATCTTAATTTTTGCTAGCCCTTTGTCTCCTAAACCTCTTTTCTCTGGACTATTTTCTTCAGAAACAGTATGCACCTCAGCACTTGTTTCATGACCTGGGACTCCTTTGAACTGAAGTTATTCAATTCAAAGGGCTCTTGACAAACTGCCAGACATGTGCTACTGCCACTCTTGTTACAGGTGCCTCCTTGCCATTTTTTTCCCTCTGCTTCTTCCTACCTCTAAACCTTCCAATCCTTACCACAAGTTCTTACTCCTGGAAGGGGAAAATAATAATTCTCCCTCCCCTGGTAAGAGAAATAACTACTTTTGTTCAACTATTGTGTGTTCTTTAATTAGCCTCTAGATGTGCTTTGAAAAGACTTCCCTCTCCCTTTTGCCATTACTGTTTTCCCATTTCAAATACCTTGTAGTGATTGTACAAGAGGACTTTCTGCCTCTAAGATTATGGCTTCACTGTAGAGGTAGCAACACTGTAATTAGTCAAATGTTCCTTACCAATACATATGGGTTATACTTGCTATATAGGCAAGTTTTTAAAAAAAAAAATAAATAAGAATTCAGTCTAGGTATATCATATGATACTTGTTTTGAGTCACAGTGAATCAAAGTAACCATGCATATATGATGTACAGGTGAGTCACAATACCAGGTTGCACAAAACATCACTTTATTTTCTTAAATAAAATCACATCTGGCTCTAAGTGCCAGTCATTAGAATGGTAAGATCTCTGATCATAGTATTTTGGAGAGTTTTGGGGTTTAGGTTTGGGCTTTTGGTGGGGATGGGAACTCCTCTTTCCCCTAGGTCAAATGCAAACTTAAAAGAACCTCTGGGAACCCGAAAAATGAGGGAGGAGTCTGACTATTAGTCCACTGTGGCTACTGTATTAATTTCCTACTGCTACAAACGTGTGACTTATAACAACACAAATTTATTATCCCACATTTCTGGAACCAGAAGTTGCAAAGGGTCGCATGTAGCTAAAATCAAGGTCTGTATTCCTTCTGGAGGCTCCAGTGAAGAATCAATTTCCTTGTCTTTCATAGCATCTAGAGATTTCTCACATTCCTTGGCTTATGGCCCTTTTTTATTTTCAAAGCCAGCAGCCATATCACTCCAACCTTTGCTTCCATCCTCATATCTTCTCCTCTGACTCTTCTGCCTCCCTCTTTCTTCCATTAGGATTGTTATGATTATATTAGGCCCACCCAGATAATCCAAGATAATTTCCCCATCTCAAGATTCTTAATCAAATCACATCTGCCAAGTCCCTCATGCCACATAAGGTAACATATTTACAAGTTTCTGGGATTGGGACATGGACATCTTTGATAAGTCATATTTCTCTTCCCCACAGCCACTATTGTCGCTTTCCACTGGGATGCCATTGTCAGCCCCTACTCTCTACTGTCTGTCAGACACTGCTATTCTGGATGCACTCAGAGGCCGTCATCATGCTTCCCTCTACTGAAAACATACTCAGCCACAGAATCTGCCACCAAACTCAGTGGCCCACCTTGGGGACTATAGCTGCCCTTCAGCCATTAGCCTAGCAGGGCCATGTGGCACACAGGGTCTAGATCTCTGCCACTTATGAAAACCCTCCAAATCCTCTGGGAAATCCAAGATGGCTGAATAGGAACAGCTATGGAGTGCAGTTCCCAGTGGGAACAACGCAGAGGGTGAGTGATCACTGCATTTCCAAACAAGTTTTTACTGCCCACAGACCAGGAGATTCCTGGGCTGAAAAGCACCACGAGTGTCCAGCATGGCTGTTTCAGGTGGTGCCAGGGGTTTCACACAAAAACTCAAACAAATCTGGACGTCTGTTTCAACTGGCACCTGGAACATCTGGGAGACAGAGCCACCCATTCAACTGAAAAAGAGGGGGCTGAAACAGAGGGCCAGGTGAACTGGCTCAGCGGGTCTCACCCCAATAAAGACCAGCAATCTGAAATGCTCTGGATTGAGATTTTCACAGCAAGCATGGTTAGACCTGGGATGGTCCAGCTAGGTGGGGGACAGAGCGTCTGCCATTACTGAGGCAGTCCACTACTACTGAGGCAGTCCACCACTACTGAGGCAGTCCACCATTACCAAGGCAGTCCATCATTACTGATGCATTCTGCCTTTACTGAGGCAGTCTGCCATTACTGAGACAGTCCACCATTACAGAGGCAGTCCATCATTACCGAGGCAGTCTGCCATTATTAAGGGAGATTGCCATTACAGAGGCAATTCTAACAGTACCTCTGTAAACAAAACCACAAGGAAGTTTACACAGCACCTGGGTAGAGCTCACAGGAGCTCAGCAACGTCTCTGCTGGCAGACTGTGACTAGACTACCTCCTTGCTGGGCATGGCATCTCTAAAAAAGGCAATAGCATGTCAGGAACTTATAAATAAAGCCCCACCTTCCCAGGACAGAGCACCAGGGAAAAGAGGCAGGTATGAGTTCCACTGCAGCAGACTTAAACATACCTGCCCAGCAGCTCTGAATGGAACAATGTAGCTCCCAGCACAGCACTTGAGCTCTGATAAGGGACAGACTATCTCCTCAAGTGGCTACCCAACCCCCGTAGATCCAAAGAGGCACCTCATAAAGGAGAGCTCTGGCTGACATCTGGCGGGTACCCTTCCGGGATGAAGATAACAGAAGAAGAAACTGGCAGCAACCCTTACTGTTCAGCAGCCCCCACAGGTGATTCCCAGGCAAGCAGGGTCTGTGGTGTACCTCCAGCAGTCCTACAGCAGAGAGGCCTGACTGTTAGGAGGAAAACTTAAAAACAGAACAAAGTAGCTTCAACATCAACAAAAAGGATGTCCACTCAGAGACCCCACCCGAAAGTCACCAACTACAAAGACCACAGGTAGATAAATCCATGAAGATGGGAAGAAACCAGTGCAAAAAAGGATGAAAACACCAAAAACCAGAATGCCTCTCCACCTCTAAGGGATCAGAACTTCTCACCAGCAAGGGAACAAAGCTGGATGGAGAATGAGTCTGATGAATTGACAGAAACAGGCCTCAGAAGGTGGGTAATAACAAACTTCTCTTAGCTAAAAGAACATGTTCTAACCCAATGCAAAGAAACTAAGAACCTTGGAAAAAGGTTAGATGAAATGCTAACTAGAAAAAAACAGCTTAGAGAAGAATATAAAAGACTTGATGGAGCTGAAAAACACAGCACGAGAACTTCGCAAAGCATACACAAGTTTCAATAACTAAATTGACCAAGCAGAAGAAAGGATATCAGAGATTGAAGATCAACTCAATGAAATAAAACAAGAAGGCAAGATAAGAGAAAAAACAGTGAAAAGAAATTAACAAAGCCTCCAAGAAATATGGCATTATGTGAAAAGACCTACTCTGTGTTTGATAGCTGTACCTGAATGTGATGGAGAGAATGAATCCAAGCTGGAAACCACTCGTCAGGATGATATCCAGGAGAACTTCCCCAATCTAGCAAAGCGGGCCAACATTCAAGTTCAGGAAATTCAGAGAACACCAAAAATATATTCCTCAAGAAGAGTAATCCCAAGGCACATAATCATCAGATTCACCACGGTTAAAATGAAGGAAAAAGACTAAGGGCAGCCAGAGAGAAAGGTCTGGGTTACCCACAAAGGGAAGCCCATCAGACTCACGGAGGATCTCTTGGCAGAAACTCTACAAGCCAGACAAGAGTGGGGGCCAATATTCAACATCCTTAAAGAAAAGAACTTTCAACATAGAATTTCATAACCAGCCAAACTAACCTTCATAGGTGAAGAAGAAATAAAATCCTTTATGGAAAAGCAATTGCTGAGAGATTTCATCACCACCAGGCCTGCCTTACAAGAGCACCTGAAAGAAGCACTAAACATAAAAAGGAACAACCAGTACTAGCCACTGCAAAAACATACCAAATGGTAAAGACCATTGACACAATGAAGAAACTGCATCAAGTAACAGGCAAAACAACCAGCTGGCATCAAAATGGGAGGATCAAAATCACACATAACAATATTAACTTTAAATTCACATGGACTAAATGCCCCAATCAAAAGACACAGACTGGCAAATTGGATAAAAAGTCAACAGGCATCAGTGTGCTGTATTCAGGAAACCTATCTCACATGCAAGGACACATATAGGCTCAAAATAAAGGGAGGAATATTTACTAAGCAAATGGAGAGCAAAAAAAGCAGAAGTTACAATCCTAGTCTCTGATAAAATGGGCTTTAAACCAACAAAGATCAAAAGAGACAAAGAAGGGCACTACATAATGGTACAAGGATCAATGTAACAAGAAGACCTAATGATCCTAAACATATATGCACCCAATACAGGAGCACCCAGATACATAAAGCAAGTTCTTAACAACCTACAAAGAGACTTAGACTCCCACACAATAATAGTGGTAAACTTTAACACTCCCCTGTCAATATTAGACAGATCAATGAGACAGAAAATTAACAAAGATACCCAGGACGTGAACTCAGATCTGGATCAAGCAGACCTAATAGACATCTACAGAACTCTCTACCCAAAATCCACAGATATACATTCTCAGCACCACATCGCACCTACTCTAAAATTGACCACATAATTGGAAGTAAATCATCCTCAGCAAATGCAAAAGAACGGAAATCATAACAAACAGTCTCTCAGACCACAGGGCAATCAAATTAGAACTCAGCATTAAGAAACTAACTCAGAACCACACAACTTCATGGAAACTGAACAACTGGTTCCAGAATGTTGATTGGATAGACAATAAAATGAAGGCAGAAATAAAAATGTTCTTTGAAACCATTGAGAACAAAGACACAACATACCAGAATCTCTGGGACACATTTAAAGCAGTGACTAAGGAGAAATTTATAGCAATAAATGACCACATGGGAAGCGAGGAAAGATCTAAAATTGACACTCTATCATCAAAATTGAAAGAGCTAGAGGAGCAAGATAAAAAAAAAAACTCAAAAGCTAGCAGAAGACAAGAAATAACTAAGACCAGAGCAGAACTGAAGGTGATAGAGACCCAAAAAGCACCCTTCAAAAAATAAATAAATCCAGGAGCTGGTTTTTTGAAAAGATCAACAAAATAGACCGCTAGCCAGATGAATAAAAAAGAAAAGAGAGAAGAATCAAATAGATGCAATAAAAAAACGATAAAGGGGGATATCACCACTGATTCCACAGAAATACAAACTACCATCAGAGATTACTACAAACAACTCTATGCACATAAATCAGTAAACCTGGGAGGAAATGGATAAATTCCTAGACACTTGCACCCCCTCAAGCCTAAACCAGGAAGAAGTTGAAACTGTGAATAGACCAATAACAAGGGCTGAAATTGAAGCAGCAATTAATAGCCTACCAATCAAAAAAAGTCCAGGTCCAGATGGGTTCACAGCTGAATTCTACCAGATGTACAAAAGGAGCTGGTACCACACCTTCTGAAAATATTCCAAATAATACAAAAGAGGGAATCCTTCCCAAATCATTTATGAGACCAACATCATCCTGATATCAAAACCCAGAAGAGACTCTACAAAAAAAGAAAACTTCAGGCCAATTTCCATGACGAACATTGATGCAAAAATCTTTAACAAAATACTGGCAAACCAATTACAACAGCACATCAAGAAGCTTATCCATCATGATCAAGTAGGCTTCATCCCGGGGATGCAAACCTGGTTCAACATATGCAAGTCTCTAAATGTAACCCATGACATAAACAGAATCAAACACAAAAACTACACGATTATCTCAATAGATGCAGAGAAGACCTTTGACAAAATTCAACAGCCCTTTATGCTAAAAACTCTCAATAAACTAGATATCGATGGAACATATCTCAAAATAATAAAAGCTATTTACAACAAACCCACAGCCAATATCATACTGAATGGGAAAAAACTGGAAGCATTCCCTTTGAAATCTAGCACTAAACAAGGATGCCCTCTCTCACCAGTCCTATTCAATATAGTATTGGAAGTTCTAGTCAGAGCAATCAGGCAAGAAAAAGAAATAAAGCGTATTCAGTTAGGAAAAGAAGTCAAATTGTCTCTATTTGCAGATGACATGATTGTATATTTAGAAGACCCCATCATCTCAGCCCAAAATCTCCTGAAACTGATAAGCAACTTCAGCAAAGTCTCAGGATACAAAATTAATGTAGAGAAATCACAAGCATTCCTATACACCAATAATAGACTAAGAGAGAACCAAACCAAGAGCGAACTCCCATTCACAGTTGCTACAAAGAGAATAAAATACCTAAGAATACAAATAACAAAGGATGTAAAGGACCTCTTCAAGGAGAACTATGAACCACTGCTCAAGGAAATACAAGAGGACACAAAACAGGTGAAAAAACATTCCATGCTCATGATTAGGAAGAATCAATACCGTGAAAATGGCCATACTGCCCAAAGTAATTTATAGATTCAATGCTATCCCCATCAAGCAGACCAGTGACCTTCTTCACAGAACTGGAAGAAACTACCTTAAACTTCATATGGAATCAAAAGAGTGCACGCATAGCCAAGTCAATCCCAAGCACAAAGAACAAAGCTGGAGGCATCACACTACCTGACTTCAAACTATACTACAAGTCTACAGTAATCAAAACAAAACATGGTACTGGTAACAAAACATGGTACTGGTACCAAAACAGAGATATAGACCAATGGAACAGAGGCCCCGGAGGAAATGCGACACATCTACAACCATCTGATCTTTGACAAACCTCACAAAAACAAGCAATGGGAAAGGATTCCCTGTTTAATAAATGGTGTTGGGAAAACTGGCTAGCCATGTGCAGAAAGCAGAAACTGGACCCCTTCCTGATACCTTACGCTAAAATTAACTCCAGATGGATTAAAGACTTAAACATAAGACATAACACCATAAAAACTCTAGAAGAAAACTTAGGCAAAACCATTCAGGACATAGGCAAGGACTTCATGACTAAAACACCAAAAGCATTGGCAACAAAAACCAAAATAGGCAAATGGGATCTAATTAAACTCCAGAGCTTCTGTACAGCAAAAGAAACCATCATTAGAGTGAACCAGCAACAACAGAATGGGAAAAAATTTTTGCAATGGGAAAAAATTTTTGCAATCTACCCATCTGACAAGGGGCTAATATCCAGAATCTACAAAGAACTAAAACAGATTTACAAGAAAAAACAAACACACAAACCCATTCAAAAGTGGGTGAAGGATATGAACAGACAATTCCCAAAAGAAGACATACATGAAGCCAACAAACATGACAATATGCTCATCATCACTGGTCATTAGAGAAATGCAAATCGAAACCACATTGAGATACAATCTCACACCAGTTAGAATGGCAATCATTAAAAAATCTGGAGACAGCAGATCCTGGAGAGGTTATGGAGAAATAGGAACACTTTTACACTGTTGGTGGGAGTGCAAATTAGTGTAACCATTGTGGAAGACAGTGTGGCAATTCCTCAAGGACCTAGTAATAGAAATTCCACTTGACCCAGCAATTCCATTACTGGGCATCTATCCAAAGGATTGTAAATCATTCTATTATAAAGACACATACACACATACGTTCACTGTGGCACTGTTTACAATAGCAAAGACCTGGAACCAACCCAAATGCCCATTGATGATAGACTGGACAAGGAAAATGTGGCACATATACACCATGGAATACTATGCAGCCATAAAAAACGATGAGTTCCTGTCCTTTGTAGGGACATGGATGAATCTGGGAACCATCATTCTCAGCAAACTGACACAAGAACAGAAACTCAAACATTACGTGTTCTCACTCATAGGCACATGTTGAACAATGAGAACACATGGACATAGGGAGGGAAGCATCACACACTGGGGTCTGTTGGTGGGGACAGAGGAGGGACAGCAGAGGGTGGGCTGGTTGGGGAGGGATAAGATGGGCAGAAATGCCAGATATAGGTGATGGGGGAGATGGAGGCAGCAAAGCACATTGCCATGTATGTACCTATGCAACAATCCTGCATGATCTGCACATGTTCCCCAGAACCTAATGTATGAAAGAAAGAAAGGAAGGAAGAAAGAAAGAAAGAAAGAAAGAAAGAAAGAAAGAAAGAAAGAAAGAAAGGAAAGAAGGAAGGAAGGAAGGAAGAAAGAAAGAGGGGGGAAGGGAGGGAGGAGGGAGAGAGGGAGGGGAGGGAGGGAAGGAAGGGAAGGAAGGGAAGAAAAGGAAGGAAAGGAAGGAAAAAGGAAGGAAAGAAAGGAGGGACCCCTCCAAACCCTTGTCTCCTTCCTAGTCTCAGAGAACCTAACCCTTTCCCCTGTCTCTCCCCTCTCCCTTCTCCTCCACAAGCTTAAATACTAGTTCCATTGCTTTCTTTCTCAAAGGCCCTTCATTTCTCCCAAAATCCTAAATGTGGGATTGTTCTGAAGTGCTTGACAACTTCTGATTTTGTAAAGCAGAAGTTTTTAATAAATCCTTAAGACAAGGAACACAGACAGACCCACCAACGTTTGACCCCTTCTTGAAAAGGGTAAAAAAATTCCTTTTCATTAAATTTTCTGTAAAAAAATAAGAAAAAAATGATATATGACTATTTTAATAAAATTTTCTTCCATCTATAACAAAGTTCCTAAAATAGAGGAAACAAGGAAAAGTATTAGAAATGTGTTGCTAAAAAGCATATATAGCATGTATAACAGCTTTAGCAAAATTTAACTCAGTCTTATTTCTAGAAAAATACAGAGCACCTCATTATAACACTGATATCAGAGACAGAAGCAATCTACAACACTTAATAATTTATCTTTAATATTTAATTGTAATTCCATAGTCATATCTTAGCCCATAGTAGTTCTTAATTTATAGAATTAACTTTTTTTTTAATGTTGGGATTCTACTCCTGTTTAAAACACTGTAAAAAAGAGCAAAAACAAACAAGTTGGAAAAATAAAAGTGAGTAATCGAACAGAAAAAATTATTTTGTAAACAAGCTTTAGGAAGTACAAAATTGAGTCAAAACACATCATATCTTTGGAATTATACTTTTTTTAGGAATGTAGAAACTGAAATATGCATGAAAATAAAAGGGATGATGGTGCTTGGGCAGTGTGTGATAATATGCAGCTGTGCTCTGTCATGAAACTCTCCAGAACATAAATAAAACTTTAACCCAGCCCCCTTTTTTATTAGTGGGAATTGAGTAATAAAAGAAAGAAAGGGATGAATTGGAGAAGTCCTCTGGTATACAAAGATATTTGCCTCTAAAGCTAAATTAAAAATATTAATGAAAGCGTTGTTTTTTCCACTAAAAACATCTGAACTTCTCTGCATTTGCATAATTATTACAATTTTAAGAGATGAGAGTTAAAAACATATTTATGAAGTCATTCAACTTAGTTACTGAAAAAATAAAGCCAAATAAATAACATAGGCCTACATATCAATCAGTAATTGGAAAAGAGTGGTACAGGAGAAAAAGTTATATTTATTTGTCTGTTCATTATGGTTTCCAGTAGTACGCAGCAATTAACTGAAAAAATGTTATTTTTATTACCATAAGTCACAACAGCTAAGTAAATACATACATTGGTAAAGAAAACCTGCATTTTAATTTTATTCACATTCAGATAGTAGATTTTCCAACTATTTGAGCATCTTAAAATGTTAGTAATAGTTTTAATAAGCTTAACCTTAAAAATATACTAAAATTATTGAGATTACACGAAATCCAGTTCCAAGTTAAGTTTTCGATGAGTAATAATTAACTCACTTGGTTATTCCACTCTTTTGATAAAATTAATAGTATAGAGAACAAATATTTTACATCCTAGAAATAACTTTCTACTCTGAAAAGATCTCCCTAGATTTCTAAAGAAAAGAAACCATAAAAATATGTCACCACAGACTGAAGTAACATACCCACTGAAGGAAAAACAAGAAAAAAATAAAAACTCTATGGCCCCCATTATGTTGCCAGTTCTGAAGAGATATTCCTATATTAATTGGAGAAAGGCAGAAAGTTACAAGTCAAATGCTCCTGCCCAGAAGCTCCACAATGCCCAAGGTAGCAGAGAATTTGCAAAACAGAAATTTTACTTTTTCCTTAAGTAAGTAAAGCAAAACTATTGAGTTACAGATATTGAAAAAGATAGAATATACATAACTACTTTCTACAGAGGAGTTAGATGCAAAAAATTCTTTTGCCCAGGCTCTTTCCCAAGACTCTTCATGTATGCTTTCTATTGTGTTTTCCTCTTGTATCATACCAGTTCTTATTACTCTGTACAAAAAAACTTCCCTGGAAGAGGTAATTATGTCAACCTCAAAATAATCTACAGGCTGGTATTCCTAAGGTTGCCATAAATCCAAGAAACACAGCTTTTACAACTTCAACCTCATGAGCCCTTCCTCAGCTTTTCCTTTTTTTTTTTTAAGTCCATAGCATATTCTTTTTCATCTTTTCCTGGCTTTACGATGCCATAATCTTTATTAAGCCCTCTCTTATTTGAGCCTTTAATGATCTTTCCCAATACGTGGAGCCCTGTAATATTCATTACTTATACCATTTAATTTATTCAATTGACTCTTGTATTATAGTTGTCTTTGTAAATCCATCTGTCCTATGCTCTAACTGAAATCTTATGCTGCCTGAAGAACAAGTTCATAGTAGACATTTGTTTTTTGGTTTTGGTTTGGGTTTCATTTGATTTGTTTGCATTTGAAATAACTAAGTTCTCACTCACTATAACCTTACTACAAAAATTTGATGAGGAGGATTATAATGAAGAAAGTGAAGAAGGAAGAGAGAGCTGTGTGATTCGTTGTGACTAGAGTTACAGAAAGACTCCAAAATAGAATATGTTCCACTCATTCATTCTTGAAGAGAACGCATCATTTCTATCAAAAGGCAAAGAATCTATTTTGTTATGCCAGCCAATGCTGACAGAAAAAGGAAAGAAAAAATCAAAAAAAAAAATAGGCAAAGAACCAAGCAATGACAAGTGACCTATTTTAGTTAATTATCAAAAGAAGATATCTCAGCAATGATTCCTTGTACTTATCTTTATGATTCAATTCCATTTAATTAACCATACTATTTTCTCCAAAATAATTTGAATTAGCCATCACATAAATTCTTAGGCAATAAATCTGACAATGAAATGGTATTTTAAGTTGTTTTAAGCATCAATTGGATAGCCCCTGGCCTCTTGTGAAAATTGCTGTGAAAATTGCTTTAAAAGCTGTCTTAACTTCCAAACTGAGGTCATGCCTAACTCCAGAACTATCATGGAACATCTCATACATGTCACGATTATTAGATTCAACTTATCCAGTTTCCTTTCAAGTAAATTATCCTAGGATGAAAACTATGATGCAATAACTTGGTCTTTGAGTTCTCTAATATGTTATCTCAACTTAACAACCAAAACAGGACAAGGGGAACTTAAATAGTGTTCAAAGAAGAGTCACAAAGATAATGAAAGGAGTGGAAAATAAGGTTTCTAAGGAAGGAAACAGATTATTTAACCAGAAAGAAGGCAGAGACTCAACTTTGAAAGGAGCTTCTAGGCCAAGAGTGTGGTTAACCTCAAATATGAGATTAGTTCTTCCTTTCCAGAGGGGGTAGAATACAAAAAAAATGGAATTAAGTTTCCATGTTAAATGTGTAAGTTAGAAATTATATTAAGGTTCTTCAGAGAAACAGAATACACATGCACATATCTAGCTAGCTAGCTATAGCTATAAATACATACATACACAGTTATGTATATATAACACAGAACACATATGCACACATCTAGCTAGCTAGCTATAGATATAAATATATACATACACAGTTATGCATTGCTTAATAACAGGAAAACATTCTGAGAAATGCTGTGTGAGCATCACAGCATGTACTTACCCAAGCCTAGATGATATAACCTACTATGCACCTAGGCTATATGGTATAGCCTATTGCTTCTAGGTTATAAACCTGTACAGCATGTTACTACACTGAACACTGTAGGCAACTGTAACACAGTGGTAGGTATTTGCATATCTAAACAAAGAAAAGGTAATGTGTTGCACTAAGATGTTACAACAGTTAAGTAACCCAGTGATATGAATTTTTCATCTCCATTATAATCTTCTGGGGCCACTATTACATATGTGGTTCATCATTGACTGAAATGTCACTATGTGGTATACAGGACTGTGTGTGTGCACCTGTGTGTATATACATACATATAAGTTAGAAATATATATGGCAGGGAAGAGGTTTGTTAAGGAAATGGCTCATTTGATTATGGGGTCCAGCAAACCAATAGCCTGGAGATTCAGGTAGGACTTGATCTTGCAGCCTTGAGTCCCAAGGCTTTCCAGGAAGGGTTTCTGGAAGTCTGGAAACAGAATTCCTTCTTTGGGAAACCGACAATCTTTACTGTTAGGGCCTTCAACAGATTGGAGGGGCCCACCCACATTTGAAGGAAAATCTGCTTTAGTTAAAGTCAACCAATTGTGAATGTTAAACACATCTAAACAATATATTAACAGCAACATCTAGCTAGTGTTTGATCACACAACTGGCTACCATAGTCCAGCCAAGATGGTACATAAAATTAACAATCACAGAAATCAAGTAAAATTTCCTGAAAAGGGAAGTCACCAAATTTCCGATTTGTCTTAGGTTGTTTATTTCAGAAGCAATCCTTTCAAAAGATGAGACAAGAAATGTTGGTGAAGGTAGAAGTGATATCATTGGTGAAAATGTATGTTTTCATGACAATTCTGAAAAGCATATGAATCCAATGTCTTATATCCAGGATTTGATCCTAAGAAAAGTAAAGACAATTGTGCAACTATGTTTATGTCCAGTGATGTTAATTAAGTCATTTTTATAATGGTAAAATGGATAGAAAATAAACATCTATAAATATAAGGTAGTTAAATAATCTATGTTGAATCTAAAAAATGGAATGTTATAATTTAAAATATTTATGTAGGTATGGGGTGGGAAAAAGGCTTTAAGCTTACCTTGTCTTTCTCTCGGCACCTAGGTCAGGTGAGATAACTCTCTGCCTAAAATCCATTGATGTCATGCTTGATATCATGTTAGTCCTACATAGGATGTTGATTTTGGATAGAGTATCTTGGTTCTTGCTTTTTTACCGTTTGCTCATTTTTCTGATTCGTACAGACCACTTTACAGAAGAAAAATTTCTTCAGATTCTTTGTATTCTTTTATATCCACATACGCTGGACTTCTGTAAAGAAATTCCAGGCTACAGAACTTCATAACTGAGGCCACTGTGATTGAACTTCATCCCTTACTGGTTGCCATAAAAGTATTTCTGTTAGAATCATATTGGTAATCAGAGAAATGACCACAGTTTCTGTGCTCATTTCAATAGCTATGTATCAAAAGATACACTGACTATTTTGTACAATGGCTACTAGCTTTTAAGAAAGCCCCTCAAGAGTTTGTGACCTGTAAGCAATATTAACACAATGGTAAGTACATGTGTACCTAAACATAGAAGAGGTAATATGTTGCACTAAGATGTTATGACAGCTATGTCACCAGCAATGCGAATTTTTCAGCTCCAGTATATAATACCTAACAAAACTACAGAAAGCAATTGCAAATGCTGCCTCAAGTACAACAACTAGTGCAGCACAGAATGCTTTTGGGAATAAAGAAATTTGGAGAATCTCCTAACTATACCACTACTACGTTTTGGCTATATTTATTGTGGTATACAAGAGCCAGCTCATACCTATTCAGAAGAGCTGATTTTAAAATTTTCAGGAATCTTACAAGCCAGTTGACATCAAATTGGTAGCTCAAAACAGGCCACAGTGGGAATATTTATACCATGGAAGTCAGCAACGGTGATAAATTAGGGACTTTTCTCAAAGAGGTCATAGTTAAATATTTACCAGCATCCCGCTGAATATATGCTGAAATATTAATAATGGTTTCCCCTGGTGGTAGAACTGCAAGTAGATAGGAAGAAAACATGAAAAGTATAATGTCAAAAAGGCCAAAAAAAGAGAAGCCTTTGAGTGCTCAACTGTGTCAAATGAGGTTGAGACATGTCCTTTGGTGTACTTGTTTCTGTTGGGTAGGCAAAACATTGCTGGCTCTTAAAATATGCATGTTTTCAGTTCTAGTAGATAGGTATTGCTAAGACATCTCCAATGTAATTACACTAATTTGCACTTAAAGAATCTTTTTCTTATAGGTTTGTATGAGTTATTTTTATATTCTAGATATGAGTTCTTTTTCAGATCTATTACCACAAATATTTTCCCCAGTCTGTGATTTTCCTTTTACTACTATCTTTGAGGAACAAAAATTTTTAATTTTAATAAGTCTAAATAGCTAATCTCTTTTATGATGAGTACATTTTGTGTTCTGCCTAAGAAATGTTTGCCTGCTCTAAGTCATAAAGATAATTTTTCACATTTCTCAGAGCTTTATTGTTTAATGTTTCCTGATCCATCTGGAACTGATTACAAGTATGGCATGAGTTAGAGGTCAAGTTTTAACACTTGGCTATCCAAATGTTCCAGTTCTATTATAGTAGCTTTATTTTCAGTGACAAAAACTGGGGAAAAAAAAAACACACATAAATCACCCACAATGCAAAAATAAATTGTGAGATTTTCATACAATTTAATATTATTCCACAATGAAAATGAAAACAAAACTACTGCCCAATGCAACAATATGGATGGCTCTCCTAGACATGTTGAACCAAAGAAGCTAGACTCTGAGGAGTGCATAGTGTTAAGATTCTATTTTTTAAAATAGGCAAAGTTAATATGTGGTAAGGGAAGTCAGAACAGTGGTTACCTCTAGGAAATGACTGGTAGTAGGCAAGGAGAAGATTTCTAGGCCACAGGTAATATTCTATACATTTTTCTGAGTGGTGATCATGCTGGTGTATTCAGTTTGTAAAGCTTTTTTAAGCCTAAAATCTCCTTCTTAAAAGAACTTGAAGTCTGTGCTTCTTACACAATGTATGCTGTATGTGTAAACTTAAAAATATGTTGCTGAGAAGGCAAGTGTAAAGGAAAGTGTTCACTAGATTTAGCACAAGTAAAATTATCTTCAAGGAGAGCAGATTATCAGAGCAGTTTTAGGTCAGAGAGGGTGAATATAAGAGGGGGCAAAGGAGTAAATGAGAGACAACAGTGAAAAATCACCTTCCCAAATGTAAAAAGACATTGAAGATACAATAGAAAGAGGTGTGAGGAATACCATTAAATACAGACAAACCTCACTTTGTTACGCTTCAATTTATTGTGTTTTGCAGAGATTCTGGGGTATTTTTCTTTGTTTGTTGTTGTTGTTATTGTTGTTTTTATAAATAGAAGGTTTATGGCATCCCTGCATTGAGGAAGTCTATGGGCACCATTTTTCTAGCCATATGTGCTTGTTTTGTGTCTCTGTGTCACATTTTGGTAATTCTAGCAATATTTCAAACTTTTTCATTATTATTATATCTGTGATGGTGATCTGTGATCAGTAATTTGGATTTTAGTACTGTAATTATTTAGGGGCACCATGAACTAAGTTCATGCCCCTAAGATATAAGATAGCCATATAAGATAGTAAATTTAATCAATGAATGTTTTGCATGTTCTGACTGTTTCAACAACCAGTAATTCTCTTGTCTCTCTCCCTTTCCTGGAATTTCCCTATTTCCTGTGATACAACAATTTGAAATTAGGCAAACTAATACCCTTACAATGACCTTTGAGTGTTCAAGTGAAAGGAAGAATTATACATCTCTCATTTTAAATCAAAAGCTAGAAATGATTAATCTGGGAGAGGTGAGTAAGCTGCAGGAAAAAAAGTTTAAAGCTAGCAGAGCTTTATTCATGAGGTTTAAGAAAAAAAAGCCATCTTTATAACACAAAAGTTCACGGTGAAACAGTAAGTGCTGATGTAGAAACTGCAGCAAGTGGCCAGGTGTGGTAGCTCACACCTGTAATCCCAGAACTTTGGGAGGCTAAGGTGGGCAGATCACCTGATTCCAGGAGTTTGAGACCAGTGAAACTCCATCTCTACTAATAATACAAAAATTAGCTGGGCATGATGGTGGTCACCTGTAGTCTCAGCTACTTGGGAGGCTGAGGCAGGAGAATCACTGCAGCAAGTTATCTAGAAGATCTAGCTGAGATCAATGATGAAGGTAGCGACACTAAATAACAGATTTTAAGTGGAGATAAAACAGCTTTGTGTTATATTGTAAGAAGATGTCATCTAGGACTTTCATAGCTAGAGAGGAGAAGTCAATGCCTGGCTTCAAAGTTTCAAAGAATTGGCATCTCATGCTGAGGGAATGTATTCTCTTCTTCCCAGGTCCACAAGGGGGTGTCATTTCAAAGGCAAGAACTTCCCAGCACCATACCCCACCTCTCCATCTGGGATCTTAAGGGTCTTTGTTTAAACTTTGGTGCACGCTGGACAAATCAAAGATCAATCACTCCAGCAGAAGTTTAAAGGAACTCCTTTCATATGCCAGAAGGCTTGGATGAGCTGGGAATTCCTCCCAAGTTAAATGTCCCTGTCCCCACATCCGGGCAGACTCCACATCTGGATCCCCTTCCACGATCTCATGGAAGCTTCTCTCTCTTAACTTTTTCTCTCTCCTCTTTCTTTCTCTGCCTAAATAAATCACTTTCCGCAAAACTCTTTGGGGTCTGATATTTACTTAATCACTCACTGCGCCCTTTGGGGTCCTCCTTCCCATTCCTGGGAAAGCGAGAGACCAACAGCCTGGAAGAACATCCTCTGGGGAAGCTGAGCCTCCCCCGCTCCCCGAAATTTGGTGACAAAATGATGAGCCAGCCAAGAGGCAAGAAAGCACGTCGGGGTGGTAAGTTATATTGAACACTCTTCTCACTTAAAATCTGTCCTGTTGCTTTAAGGAAACACCAGGAGTGGCTGCACTGAGCTGCAGGGGCAGGGCCCAGCCCGTCTTTAAGTGAGTGGCTTGGGCCAGCCAGACTTAAAGGCGCAGTTTCTTCCTCCAAACTGTCTCTGCTTGCTTTCTGCTCTCTCTCTCTCCTCTCTCTCTCTCAGCTGCTTTCTCTGGGCCAAGTACCTGCAGGAAGGAGGCAGGCAGGCAGATGCTATCTGCAGAAACCAGGCATGTGCCACAGCCATTGGGCTCACACAGCGGGTGGAGCAGGCAAGCAAGCTCCCCAGGCAATTCTCTCACCAGCCCATGTGTCCTGGCCAGGAACTAGGCATGCAGGACCATTGCTCCATCTCAGAACCAGGGCCTGCATGGGACTGGGGAGTGCAGCAGCCTGGCACACAGTCCAGCAAGCCTCTCCGGCATTCCCCAGCCAGAGGCAGCAGTGCAAAAGGGGCCCAGGGTGCACACATGGTCCTGGCATCATGGCAAACTGGGACACCACAGGGGCCGGGCAAGCCTCCCCGTCCCGCACATAGCAGTGTAAAAAGGCCCCCAAATGGGGCACAGCAACTTGACTTTTAAACTCACAGTGGCAAGCAGTTTTTTTCTCTTGGGGCATCATAAGAAGGCAGTAGCTGAGGAAAAAACAGCCGTTGGCTGCAAGCCCCACCCAGCTTTCAGGCCCACACTTGGGTTCAGATTTCAGGCCCAGCGTACAGGCATGTGCAGGCTGCACTGCTGCAAGGTGCAGCATTCTCATTCAGATGAGGCTTAAGGAAGCTCCCTGGCTTGTTTTTGAAACAAGTAGCCAAATGTTAAAGGGGTTAGGGCATAGAGCTGAGAATTATGAGGTTTCTGGTTTAAATCCCTGGTGGAGTCAGTCTTGGGGGGTAAACATTTTGGGAAATCCACAAGCTGAAGACTATGGTACTTTGTGTGTTGTGTATAATTCGTCTTGCTTAGGATTGGCTCTCTCTATGGCAGAACTTTTCCATCTAAAAGATCATAGTCAAACCGGTCCTAGCATTTTCGTATAATGGAAAATGGGGTGGGGGGAGGAGACCCAGGTCCTGAGGGTATTGTTCCGGCCTCAGCCACACAGCCCCCACCTTCTTTGAATTGTGTGCTATAATGGCCCCTCCCTAGAATTTTGCCCTCCTAGGGCAGTTTTATAATCTGGCCTGTGTAAATTGGACTTTTGCTAGGGAATATTAGTACGCATCTCCTGAGCCTCACTGGCCTGGTTCAGGGACGCAATGGTACGAACCACCCATCCGAGCGGTCCACATGTCTTTATGGTGGTCACTAAAGGCATACAGACAGTGAGCATGAGTACCTATGGTGCTGGTAGGCATGATTTGAATCCAGTACCTAGGAGGCCCCAAAAAGATGATCACACATAAAGAAATTATGAGATACTGACTGGAGGACACCCCAGATCGAGTACCCTATCTGAGGGATGCCTCAGATCTAGTGGCTACAATTAATAACTGGGGGATGCAGGCATCCCTTGTGTTTGATTTCAGATGAGTGATACTCTTCCCAAAATCAAGTCCCCATTACAATGTATACTGGAAAATTGGGATCCATTTCACACATGATCTTTGAAGAAGAGGTAGTTCATTTTTTTCTGCCAAACGGTGTGGCTGAAATACCCCCTGCTGAGTGAAAACACCTGGCCTCTTAAGGGTAGTATAGATTATGACACTATTCTACAATTAGACTTATATTGTAAAAGTGAGGGTAAATGGTTTGAGGTCCCCTATGTGCAAATTATCTTTTTCTCTAGCTCTGTCAGGCCTGTTCCCCATACCCTACTCAGCCCTCCTCAGGACTACCTCCACATGTGGGACTCCCTGTGGCAACTACCTCCACCAGTGCCATTCAGGGCTCCTCAACTCCTGTACTCCAACAGGAACCAGGGAGGGCCGAGATGGCCAAGGCATCTCAGGCTACTACGATGCCCAAACTCTGCCCCTACAGGCAGTAGGAGGAGAATTTGGCCCAACCAAGGTACACACTCCCTTCTCACTTTCTGACTTAAAGCAAATTAAGGTGGACTTAGGAAAGTTTTCAGATGACCCAGAGAAGTACATAGATGTTCTGCAGGGCCTGGGTCAGTCCTTCAAATTAGACTAGAAAGATATCACGCTATTGCTTAATTAAACCCTAACTAGCAATGACAGAGAGGCTGCTCTAGCAGTGGCTCAAGAGTTTGGGGACACCTGGTACCTTAGCCAAGTACATAACCCAATGACGCCAAAGGAAAAGGATAGATATCCTACAGGTAAATAAGCATCCCTGGCATGGACCCTCACTGGGTTCCTGATTCAGAATGGGGGACTGGAGCCATAGGCATTTCCTGACCTGCATGCTTGAGGAATTAAGGTGAACTAGGAAGAAGCCCATGAACTATGCAATGTTATCCACTGTAACTCAGGGAAGGGAAGAAAACCCAACAGCTTTCCTTGAGCGATTGCAGGAGGTTTTAAGAAAGTACACTCCCTTGCCACCAGACTCCATTGAGGGTCAGTTAATACTAAAGGACAAGTTTATTATGCAGTCAGCAGCAGATATTAGAAGGAAGCTCCAGAAGCTGGCCCTGGGGCCAGAGCAGAGTCTAGAATCATTACTGAACCTGGCAACCTCGGTGTTTTATAATAGAGACCAGGAGGAACAGACTGAAAGGAACAGGAGAGACCTGAGAAAAGCTGCAGCAGTAGTCATGGCCCTCAGGCAAGCAGACACCAGGGGCTCAAATGAGGGGAAAGGCTTGGGTTAGCCGCCAGTCTGGCAGAGCTTGTTACCAGTGTGGTCTGAAGGGACATTTTATAAGAAATTCTCCCCAGAGGAATGGACCACCACCTCGTCCTTGCCTGCTGTGCCAAGGGAATCACGAAAGCACACTGTACCAGGGGATGAAGGTTCCCAGGGCCTGAGGTGTCTGACCAGATGACCCAACTGCAGGACTGAGAGTGCCCGGGGCAAGTGCCAGCATGCATCATCACCCTCACAGAGCCCCAGGTAAAGCTGACCATAGACGGCCAGAAAGTTGATCTCCTTCTGGACACTGGCATGGCCTTCTCAGTATTTCTCTTCTGCCCTGGAGACTTGGTGCTTGTTAAATCTCTCCCCCTCAGACTCTCCCTCTAGGCCCATCTTGGGAAGGATAATTTTTGGTTATTCTGCCTACCCCAATGGTAGTTAAGGTGGTGGGAATTGACTCATGGATTCATCACACTCAGCTGAAGCCTTGGATACCTCCTCAAGAAAGTCATAAAACCCTCCACTCTGCAGTCTGAATTTCCAGGAGATGACCCTTCGTACTCCTGCAAGCCATTAGAGGATCTGCATCTGCTCTTCCAACAAGATCCCCAGGAAAGTAACCACTTATGAGTCTAATTTATATCCTGGCATTAACAGGACTGTAACTCTCAACTTCGCTTTCTCTCAAACTCCAATTATTCCTTTCATGGGTCAGGGGGTGGTGAAAAATAGGAAAACTTGGCACTAGTATTAGAAAAGTTACTACTTCTATTCAGTTACTATAAGCTATCTCAGGAGTTAATTAATAACATTAAAAGTTTGCTAATTCTCTCTGCAAGGGCAGCTCACTCTGCAAAACAACTTAACTCTTTAGCTGCCATAGCTCTTCAAAGTAAAAGGGTCCTAAATCTGCTAACAGCAGAAAGAGGGAACCTTCCCCTTTCTAAGAAGAAATGCTACTGTTTTGTAAATCAGTTAAGTGTTGTTTTAAACAAAGCTAAAGAACTCAGGAATCAATCGAACACAGGGCTAAAGACCTTCCAGAAACAGTATCGTGGAGCTTGTTTAACAACTGGCCGTCCTGCCTATACCCTCTCCTAGGCCTGTTTATAACCATTCTATAATTGCTGGCCTCTGGGCTTGTCAACTCTAACCTTTCTGTCACATTCATTTCTTCTAGAACCATAAGGCTACAGATAACCCTACAACTGGAACCCTGAATGTCCTTGGCTCATGAGTTCTATTGTGGACCTCTGGATCAACCTGCACCCCTAAAAGTCTCCCTCTGGAGAAAACCTCAACTGCAGGGCCTCTTCTATGTCCCATTTCATCAGGAAGTAGCTAAAGAGTGATTGACGCCCATATCCCCCAACAGAAGTTGGACTTTCCTGTTCAGAGTGGGGACTGAGGGAATGTATTCTCTTCCCCAGTCCACAAGGGGGAGTAGTTTCAAAGGCAAGAGCTTCCCAGTGCCATATCCTCATCTCTCCATCCAAAAGCATGGAAAGGAACAAGTACCAGTCACTGCAAAAGCAAACCAGTTGGCAAAGACCAAAAATGCAATGAAGAAAACGAGTCAACTAATGAGAAAGAAAACCAGCCACTAACAAAATGGCAGGATCAAATTCACACATAACAATATTAACATTGAATGCAAATGGCCTAAACGCCCCAATCAAAAGACACAGACTGGCAACAAAATTTTTGCAATCTACCCATCTCACAAAGGGCTAATATCCAGAATCTACAAAGAACTAAAACAGATATACAAGAAAAAAACAAACAACCCCATGCAAAAGTGAGCGAAGGATATGAACAAAATCTTAAAGGTCTTTGTTTAAACTTTGGCACATGTGGGAAAAATCAAAGATCAATCACTCCAGCGGAAGTTTAAAGGAACTCCTTTCATAAGCCAGAGGGCTTGGATGAGGAGGGAATTCCTCCCAGGTTATAAGTCCCTGTCCCCCACATCTGGACAAACTCCATATCTGGATCTCTCCACGATCTCGTGGAAGCTTCTCTCTCTCATCTTTTTCTCTTCTCTGCCTAAATATATCACTTTCTGCAAAACTCTTTGTGGTCCGATATTTACTTAATCACTCACTGCACCCAGCAGGTGAGTGAGAGACCAAGGACCTGGAATAACCTCCTCTCAGGGGAGCTGAGCCTCCCTCACTCCCCAAACTTTGGTCACAATGCTACAGAGAAATTTTTCATAAAAGAGTTCATGATGTGGCAAACTTCATTGTTGTCTTATTTTCAGAAATTACAATCGTCTTATTCTTTAATTCCACCATCACATTGATCAGTCAGCAGCCATCAACACTACTAAGGCACCTCCACCAGCAAAATAATTACAACTCACTGAAGACTCAAATGATCATTAGCATCGTTTAGCAATAAGTATTTTAAAATTAAGATATACGCATTATTGGTTAGACTAATGCTATTGTACACTTAATAGGTAACAATATACTGTAAACAACTTTTATATGTACTGGGAAGGCAAAAGTTTGTGTGACTTTTTAAAATTATGGTTGTCTGGAACCAAACCCACAATATCTCTGAGATATGTCTGTATCTCACACCATTGGAAGGGATGAGATCCAAAGGATAGATGAAGAATTTAGTGTGTAATGACAAAGACATCACTTCCACTGAAGCAAGAGAACAGGGTAAAACAACATGATAGAAAATATTGATAAATTCATGTTTTTCTTATTTATTTTATTTCTATGGACTATTTTTAGTTTGGGTTTTGTTATTTCAAATATTTTAAATAGTACCCAACTGGTGTCTTCTCTTTCTCTACAAGATTTAGATAGTCACTCAATGGACAAATGGTGGAAGCATTCCCCTTGAAAACTGGAAAAGACATGAATGCCCTCTCTTATCACTCCTATTCAAGTGAGTACTGGAAGTCCTGACCAGAGCAATTAGGCAACAGAAAGAAATAAAAGGCATCCAAATATGAAGAAAGGAAGTCAGACTATCCCGACTTGCAGATGAAATTATTCTATACCTAGAAAACCCTCTAGACACTGCCCCAAAGTTTCCTGATCTGATAAAATAATTTCAGCAAAGTTTCAAGATACAAAATCAATGTACAAAAATAAGTAGCATTCCTATCCACCAACAACATCCAAGCTGAGGGCCAAATCAAGATGCAATTTTATTCAAATAGCCATGAAAATAATAAAATACTTAGGAATACAGCTAATCAGAGCTCTACAATGAGAATACAAAACACTGCTCAAAGAAATTAGAAATTACACAAATAAATGTAAACACATTTCATGCTCATGGATAGGAAGAATTAACACTATTGAAATTGCCATATTGCTCAAAGAAGTTGATAGATAGATTCAATGCTATTCCTATCAAACTACCAATGACAGAATTATAAAAAACAATTTTAAAATTCATATGGAACCAAAAAGAAGCCCAAATAGCCAAAGCAATTCTAAGAAAAAAAAACAAAGCTGGAGGCATCACATTATCTGATTTCAAACTATATTACAAGGCTGCAGTAACCAAAATAATGCGGTCCTGGTACAAAAACACATAGAACAATGGAACAGAATAGAGAGCCCAGAAATAAAGCCACACACCTACAACCATCTGACCTTTGATAAAGTCAACAAAAATAAGCAATAGAGAGAGAACTCCCTATTCAGTAAACAATGCTGGAATAACTGGCTAACAATATGCAGAAGTTTAAAACTGAACTCCTTTCTTATACCATACAAAAATCAGCTCAAGGTAGATTAAATACTTAAATGTCAAACTTAACATTATAAAATCCCTGGAAAGTAATCTAGAAAATACCATTCTGGACATAGGAACTGGCAAAGATTTCATGACAAAGATGTCAAAAGCAATCACAACAACAACAAAAATTGTCAAATGGAATCAAATTAAACAAAAGTGCTTTTGCACAGCAAAAGAAACTATGGATAGAGTAAACATACAAACTACAGACTCAAAGAAAATATTTGCAAACTATGCACTCAACAAAAGTCTAATATACAGAATCTATAAGAAGCTTAAACAAATTTGCAAGCCAAAAGAAACAACCCCATTAAAAAGTGGGCAAATTATATGATAGATAGTTTTCAAAAGAAAACACATACAACCAACAAGCATATGAAAAAAATGTCTAACATTGCTAATCATGAGAGAAATACAAATCAAAACCACAATGACATACCATCTATCACCAGTCAGAAACTATTGGTAAAACATCAAAAATAAGAGATGCTGTCAAGGCTGTGGAGAAAAGGGAATTTTTATATACTGTGGTGGGGAATATAAATTAGTTCAGCCATTGTGGAAAGCAGTGTGGTGATTCCTCAAAGAACTTAAAATGAAATTACCATTTGACCCAGCAACCTCAATGTTGATTATATACCCAAAGGAATATACCTGATTCTGCCATAAAGACATATGCACCCATACGTTCATTGCAGCACTATTCACAATAGCAAAGACAAGGGATCAGCCCAAATGCTCATCAATGGTAGACTGAATCAAGAAAATGTGGTACATGGAATACTACACTGCCATAAAAAAGAAAGATAATGACCTTCACAGCAACATGGATGGAGCTGGAAGCCATTATTTTAAGCCAACTAATGCAGGAACAGAAAAACAAACACAGCATGTTCTCACTTATAAGTGAAAGCTGAACAATGAGAACACACAGGCACAAAGAGAGGAACAACAGACACTGGAAATTACTGGAGGATGGAGGGTAGGAGAAGGGTCAAAATAAAAAACTACCTATCAGGTACTATGTTTATAATCTGGGTAACAAACTAATCTGTACACCAAACTCTCAAGACACACAGTTTACCTGTATAACAAACCTGCACATGTATTCCTTAACCTGAAAAAAAGTTTAAAAAAAAGAGAGAGAGAGAGAGTTAGGTCTTCATTTGAGTAATGGGAAAAAATATTTGGAGATTTTGATACTATAGAGGAAGATTTGAGTCAATGCAGAGGGTAAAGCAAGCCAAGATAAATACAGTAAAAATTTCCAGGCTATGTTGAGGCCCAGTGCAATGTTATAAGGGCTTAAAATCTCCTTCTTCTGAATTTTCTCACTTTTGATACACCTAGAATGTAATTTATTATATGATATGAAGTAGAATATAAGTATTTCTTCTGTCTTCCTACTAATGTTTAGCCATGTTTCCCAACACATACATCTAACAATTCATCCTTTGGCCACTGATTTGAAATGGCATACTAGGCATTTATACACATATAACTGCCTCTTTCTGTTCTAATCCTTTGACCTATTTATGCTCTAGCACATTGTCTAGAGGTTTATAATATTTTCATGTCTAGCAAAATCAGTATTTCTTAATTATTCCCTTTTTGCAATGTTCTTCAAATTTAAGGTATAAAAAAGCACCCACACATTTATTTTCTAATGCTAATAAAGTATTTTCCTTGGTTTTCTATTTGATTATTTCAGTGGGAATTTGATAAAAATTAGTGTTAAACATGTGACGTCTTGATGTAGAGTTCAGTTATTTGATTCTGAATTCACTGACACTATTTTGCTTGTTTGTAATTTGCTTCAATATTTTTAATTTCCAAATGATCTGTTCCAGTTGGTCATCTCTTGCCTTCCAATTTTCAGTTGAACCTAAGCACTTAATTGGATTGTTTTTGTTTGATCTTCATAAAATGTTAAAATTTATAAAATTATACTCTTTTTTTCCTATCTCTTTGCTAATCTCCTTGGTTTGATTTATTATTTCATATAAACTACAGAATAATTCTGCCAAGTTCCACTAAATTCAGGTGATATTTTGTTGCACTCAGTACATAAGTTAATTTGGGAATTATGAGGATTTTGTTATATTCACTCTTCTCATCCATGAATATGGATATCTTCCTCCTACAACAAGCCTGATGTTAGGGCTTCAAAAGTGATACCCCAAAGACTGGTACTTCGTTATTCTGAGAAGTCTAAGAAGCTGCCCCAGAATTGATGTCTCTCTAACGTTGTCATGCCCTCACCCATATCCCCAAGCCCAGGAAGCTGCTCTCTTTGGAATTCTCTTATTTGACTAGAAAAAATTCCTCCAAAAGAAATGCAGTTGTCTTATATCCCCTCTCCAGGAATCCCATCAAATAACCAGGAAAGATCCACCACCAGAAAAGAAATGGGGAGTTATCATCACACCCATATAGGCTTTTCATCTGGGGACTTTATCTGCATAATAAGACAAGATTTGTACCCATGCAAATCTTCCTCTCACTTTCCTGTAACTTGTCCCACTCAGTACCCAAAAGAAACATGTAGTAACCATTGTCTTAGCATTGAGCCTATTCATTCTCCCATTTCTCACTTCCTTATGAAGAGGGCATTGAAGCCTAAACTATCTGGCTCTTCTTTGAGTTCATATTTTGTACAATTCTCATACACATGTGTCCACATAATAAATTTGTTATGCTTTTCTCTTGTTAATCTGTTTTTTGTTGTAGGGGTGTCAGCCATGATGCTTCACAATAAAGAGAAGAGGGATCACCTCCTTCTGTCCCTACACTGCCCATACTATATTTAGTTTAATTTAATTTTACAGTTTTGTTTTTGTTGTGATTATTTATTTATTTATTGGAGATGAAGTTTTGCTCTTGTTGCCCAGACCTGAATGCAATGGCATGATATTGGCTCACTGCAACCTCTGCCTCCCGGGTTCAAGTGATTCTCCTGACTCAGCCACCTGAGTAACTGGGATTACAGGCATATGCCACCATGCGCAGCTAATTTTTGTATTATTAGTAGAGACAGGGTTTCACTGTGTTGGCCAGGCTGATCTCAAACTCCTGACCTCAGGTGATCCATCTGCCTTGGCCTCCCAAAGTGCTGGGATTACAGGCATGAGCCACCACACCCAGTCTGTGATTTATATTTTAACCAACTAGTTTTCAAACCTGTAAATCAGAATTTGCTGTGGAATTCTTCAAAGGGCAAAATCCATGGAGGCCCCAGCTCTATAGATTCTAATTTAATAATGTAAACTGAGCCATAACCATATTAATTTTCTTATAAGTAATTTTGATGCACAGTTAGGATTGAGAATATTTGGAATATCAGGAATGTAGAAACTAAGTTTAATAATGTAGTACTTTCCTTTTTGGCTTTTCCCTATCTTTTTAAAAATAGTATTGCCATACTGCCCAAAGTAATTTATAGATTCAACGCTATCCCCATCAAGCTACCAATGACCTTCTTCACAGAACTGGAGAAAACCACTTTAAACTTCATATGGAACCACAAGAGAGCCCACATAGCCAAAACAATCCTAAGCAAAAAAACAAAAACAAAGCCAGAGGCATCACACTGCCAGACTTCAAACTATACTACAAGGCAACAGTAATCAAAACAACATGGTACTGGTACCAAAACAGAGATATAGACCAATGGAACAGAACAGAGGCCTTGGAAGCAACACCACACATCTACAACCATCTGATCTTTGACAAACTGACAAAAACAAGCAATGGGGAAAGGACTCCATGTTTAATAAATGGTATTGGGAAAACTGGCTAGCCATGTGCAGAAAGCAGAAACTGAACACCTTCCTGTCACCTTACACTAGAATTAATTTCAGATGGATTAAAGATTTAAACATAAACCTAACATCATAAAAACTCTAGAGAAAACGTAGGCAAAACCATCCAGGACATAGGCATAGGCAAGGACTTCATGACTAAAACACCAAAAGCAATGACAACAAAAGCCAAGATAGACAAATGGGATCTAATTAAAATTCATAGCTTCTGTACTGCAAAAGAAATAATCATTAGAGTGAACTGGCAACCAACAGAATGGGAAAACATTTTTGCAATCTACCCATCTGACAAAGGGCTAATATCCAGAATCTAAAAAGAACTAAAACAGATTTACAAGAAAAAAAAAAAAAAAACCATTCAAAAGTGGGCAAAGGACATGAATGGACACTTTTGAAAAGAAGGCATATATGAGGCCAACAAACATATGAAAAAATGTTCATCACTGGTCATTAGAGAAATGCAAATCAAAACCACACTGAGATATCATCTCACGCCAGTTAGAATGGTGCTCATTAAAAAATCTGGAGACAACAGATGCTGGAGAGGATGTGGAGAAATAAGAACACTCTTACACTGTTGGTGGGAATGTAAATTAGTTCAACCATTGCGGAAGACAGTGTGGTGATTTCTCAAGGATCTAGAAATAGAAATTCCATTTGACCCAGCAATCCCATTACTGGGTATATACCCAAAGGACTATAAGTTGTTCTATTATAAAGACACATGCACACGTATGTTCATTGCAGGCCTTTGTCCAATAACAAAGACCTGGAACCAACCCAAATGCCCATCAATGATAGACTGGACAAAGAAAATGTGGCACATATACACCATGGAATACTACACAGCCATAAAAAATGATTGAGTTTGTGTCTTTTGTAGGGACTTGGATGAATCTGGAAACCATCATTCTCAGCAAACTGACACAAGAACAGAAAACCAAACACCGCATGTTCTCACTCATGGGCGGGTGCTGATCAATAAGAATACGTGGACTCAGGGAGAGGAGTAGTGGGGGGGTAGTTGGGGGGGGGCCAGGGGGAGGGGGGTAGTGGGGGGGGACAGTGGGGAGTGATAACATGGGAAGAAATGTTGGATATAGATGAAGGGGGAATAGAGGCAGCAAACCACCTGGCTATGTATGCACCTATGCAACAACCCTGCATGACCTGCACATGTATCCCAGAACCTAAAGTAAATTTTTAAAAAAACAGCATTGTATATAATTTTTATTTATGTATTTTGACTTGTCATGTGAGTTCCTAATGTTAATTCAAATTTCTTTTAAGCATCATTTTATTGCCTGCATAATATCCTATCTTATAAATAAATGTAGCATAATTTACTTAAGTAATCTCTATAATTTTCCTGATTTTCTATCATGAGCAGAAACAGTAATATTTCTATTTTAAGGAATAAAGAAAACAAAAGTAAATAGCCCAAAATCTAAATGTTTTATTATTTTTCACTACAATGTTCTGGAATAGCTACCTTCACTGAATTCATACTCTACTATGTGGTATATAAATGAAACTCATCTATATATTTAGTTTTACTTCCTAAATATCATACCAGTGTAGATACATTTCATGAGATAGTCTTTGTTGCTAAAATGAAGCAGAAACTCTAAGATTAAATACTTAAGAAAACATTATAGATAAGTCATTTGTCACAAAACTTCAAAAAGGAAATGTTTTACTCCTGTTAATATGAATAGAATATGTTTTCCTGTAACAATTTGTAGTGAAATCATGTAATTATAAATGCATGCTATGAAATATAATGGGGCCGGGCATGGTGGTTCACGCCTGTAATCCCAGCACTTTGGGAGGCTGAGGTGGGTGGATCATGAGGTCAGGAGATCAAGACAATCCTGGCTAACATGGTGAAACCCCATATCTACTAAAATACAAAAAATTAGCTGGATATGGTGGTGCACGCCTATAGTCCCAGCTACTTGGGAGGCTGAGGCAGGTGTATCACTTGAACCAAGGAGGCAGAGGTGCAATGAGATCATGCCACTGCACTCCAGCCTGGTGACAGAGTGAGACAGAGTGAGACTCTGCCTCAAAAAATAAAAATAAAAAGAAAAAAAGAAAGAAATATAATGGAAAGATGAATTTATATATTCATTACTAGACTGAAATGAATTTGTAAATCATGGAATATTCATACAGTATATAAAACATGAAACTGCAGTTATAATAAACTTGAAGCACATATAGCAACATAAATATTTATTAATAAAAACGATCAGGTGATTAAAAGCAGTTTTCAAAATAATACATACTGTCCAATTTACATAATACTTTTCAATACAAGAACAGTGCTATTTATTCTATGTAAGCTCATAAATATGAGTTAGAAGTATAAAAGAATATCTGATATAATTAAAACCCAATTCAGAAATGATTACATCTGGGAAAGGAAGAAGGGGAAAGAGACAGCTTGAAAGAGTACAAGCAGAACTTCAGCTATATTAGAAATACTCATTCTTTCAAACAAAAAGAAAAATATGACCCAAACTTGCAAAATATTAATAAAAAGATATGGAGTGACAGTTTTATTAGTATTTGTTAAGATAATTTTTTACTTTGATATTTTTAAACATTTTGAAAAATAATCTGAATAACAATTCAAAGCACTGAATTTTAATGTTAACTTTACCGACCCTGTTTGATCTGGAAATCATTGCTTATCGCTCCGTTCTCCAATTCTTTTGTCAGTAAAATGAAGACGTTAATATTTCTCCCTTTATCCAGATGGTAACTGACTAAAAGCAACAATAACTATACAGCACATCAAGTTCTACATATAATTAAAATATTTAAATCAAGAAAAAGAACTTTGTTCCCTCCAATAAAGGACCTCTAGTCTACAAGAACAGAAGAAAAGAATCAAAGGCCACATAAGTTAAAAGTAATTCAATTTAGCTCTTTTTGTTCTCTTTGTTAAAAAGTGAAACAAATATTCTACTTACTGATTTTTTTGATTAACAAGAAACATAAAGTGCTATCCGATAAACAAAATTTTTAAAAACACTTCCATTTTGTATTTTTTCTAAGTAAGATAAACAGAGTAAAAGGCAGCATGAAGAAAGGTCCATAGTTATGAAGGATGAAAAAAATGCCATCATAGAAAAAAATTCAGACTTGTTTGTAGCTTCCACATGCCTTACATAAAACATCTCCATTTCTTACTCAGTTTTCATTGCTATGCTTTAATACAAGCAACTAGTCATGTTGGCTCCACCTTTACCACGTCTTTAATTCATTGAGATTCTGTCTTTCCTAACGACCCATTTTATTTTTTAAGAACATGATTCTGCATTTGACACTTCTTCTTGAGCCCATATTATAATAAGTCTGATTGAATGGTCACTCTGTGTTACCAACTGGTTGCAGCCTCAACAGGAAGATCTTGTCTGGTTCGCTACTTGTGCTAGGTGACTTCCTGTGCTCTGAGGCTAAATGGTATTACTGGCTATGCTTATGGTTCAGTGGAACCACAAGCTAGAATATGTCATCAGATGACGCTGCTTTGTAAAGGTTCCGGGTTGCTACTTCTTGAATGTGTGAATGTTTTCTCTCATATCTCATGACACATGTGGCCATGGCTGGAAAGACCAGAACTTAGAATCAGACTAGCCAGTAATTCAGGCAACAATCCCAGTTCAAGATGCAGATGATACAATTAGTTTGGCAAGCTGACTCTGGCAACCAGATGGTATCAGCAATAACATTTCCCAGGTGAGCAGATCATCTATGGTACGAGGACAATATAAAGGGTTTTTAAGTCCTAACAGGTGAACAGGAAGCAGAAATTAGAAACTCAGATGAGCAATAATCAGCAATAAAAACAGGAGAGTTAACCATGTCTTTAATCTGTTGAGATTCTGCCTTTCCTAATAGCCTAGTTTATTTTTTAACAACCTGAGTCTGCTTTTGACACTTCTTCTTGAGCCTATATTTTGATTACATGCCTGTTTTTTATTTTACTCATCAGAACATGGAGCACAGACAGAAATACCATTCAACCTTAAAGCACAGGAATTTACTTACCCCGACTATAGAACCCAACAGCAAGACCTGTGTGCTGAGGTTGCAACCAGCCAGTCACCACAGAGTAACCATTCAACTTGATTTGTCTAAGACTGTCTGAGATTAATTATTAAGAGTGCTCCCTTTCACTCTTGGAAGTGTCATGGTTTGGACAATTAATTATATTGTCACCTTCAGGCTGTTGCCATTAAGGACTTCTAAATCCACGTTTCATTTTTACAGCTATAGTTGTTAGTATGATATCAATTTGCAACCATATATAAATAGCAGATTAAATTAATCAATTCAAATGCTTAGTGTGACCATTTATGGAAGATTTATTACCCTAGTTTAAAAATAGTATAAGAAAATGCAGGCTACTAAAAGACAACAAAAGAAATAGAAATTACTGCAATTAGAAGGAAGAATTTCTAGACACAAAAATGAGTAGAGAGAAAAAGAAAAAAAAAACTGATGTCAGTGATATCAGCAAGATGGTGAAATAGGAATTCACAAGCTTCATTCCCCACCTACAGAAATCCAGCTAGCAAATATCCACAGGGAAGACCATTCTAAATATCCCAGAATCAGGAATAAGGCTGAGAGACACCCCCTTGGATCCCAGAATTGAGAAAAGCCACAATCAGACAGTGAGAAGAATAGTTTTCATTGACTGTACTGCCTACCCCCACCCCCCACATCAGCATGGTGCTTTACACAAAGAATTCCCTTAGGCTTGTGGTTTCTGCATTGGGAGAGGCGAATTGGGGAAAGACATTCTGCTTTCTCACTATTCTGGGACCCTTTGCAGGAGGCTGTCTTCTGTCTCACCTTATGGGAAAAGTTGAGGAGTGCCATCAGGCTGTACATCCTGGGGTAAGTTGGAGACAAAGAACAGGGGTAGAGTTCATAGCAACCAGTGCATGAATCATGGTAGTTGTTCTGCCTTCCAGCCAACAGAGGCATCACATCAGAGAAACTAACCAACAGTATCACTATAGAAAATGTGGCACAGATGCAAACACAGTACTTCCCAGCCAGAGAAGACAACCTGCAACTCTACCCAGTCAGACGTAGTTACAGAGCCCAGCTAGTAGCCCTACCTGATAACAGAGACCAGCCAGTGGTTTCACTGGCCCACAGAGCACAGACAGCAATACTCTTTCATATCAGAGCACAGGGAGTGACTCAGCCCATCTAAAGAACCCAACTAAGATCTGCCTTATCCAGGGTTACAACCAGCCAGCCCATCCGTAATGCCAATCTAGACTAAAGAATAAAGGTCTGTCACCACCAAAGAACACATGCAAAGGCCAGAAAAGGTGGCCATCTTCTCAAATGAACAATTATCAACATAAGAACACAAGGATTATTTAAAATTTAGGGACACATGGCTGGGTGTGATGGCTCTTGCCTATAATCCCAATACTTTAGGAAGCCAAGGCAGGCAGATCATGACACCAGCCTGGCCAACCTGGTGAAACCCCATCTCTACTAAAAATACAAAAATTAGCTGGGCATGGTGGCAGGGACTGGTAATTCTAGCTACTCAGGAGGCTGAGGCAGGATAATTGTTTGTACCCAGGAGGCAGAGCTTGCAGTGAGCCAAGATCATGCCATTGCACTCCAGCCCGGGGAACTGGGAGAGACTCTGTCTCAAAAAAAAAAAAAATCAGGGACATATGACACCACTGAAAAAATAAAAATAAATAAAATGGTCAATAAAGGGTCAATAAAGGGCCCATAAGAAAAGAGCTATGAAATGACTGATAAATAATTTAGAATCATGCTTTTAAAGAAGTTCAGGGAGCTGTAAGAAATATGAATAGAAAATTAAATAAAATTTGGAAATCAATTCATAAACAAATGGGAAGCTTGACAAAGAAATAGAAACAATAAAAATCTTAAATCCTGAAGAACACAATAGCTCTACTGAAAATTTCAGTAGAAAGCATCAACAGCAGATTTGATTAAGAAGAAGAAAAAAAATCAGTGAGCTTAAAGGCACAACATTTGGAAATATTCAATCAGAAAAGCAAGAAGTAAAAAGAATGAAAGAAATAGCTTTCTGGGATTTATGGGATAACATAAAAATGTTCAAGTCATTAGATTTAGAGAGGAAATAGAGAAAGAAAGATAGAAATCTTACTTAAAGAATAATAGCAGAAAACTTTCAAGCATGGAGAAAGATACAAATATTCCCATACAGGAACATCAAAGGACGTTAATCAGATCCAATCCAAATAAGACATTCCCAAGATATACCATCATCAAACTGTCAAAAATTAAAGACAAAAACAGGATCCTAAAAGTAGCAAAAGAAAAGAAGCAAATAATACAAAAAGGAGTTCTAATACATCTAGAAGCAAGATGTTGCAAGAAACGTTACAGGCCAGGAAGGAGTGGGATGATATATACAATGTGCTAAAAAAAAAAAAAAAAGGCAACGAAGAAAACCAAGAATACTCTATCCAGCCAACCTGTCATTCAACAATGAAAGAGAGATAAAAGTTTCTCAGACAAACAAAAACTGAAAGAGTTCATCACTACCAAACCTGCATTACAACAAATGCTAAGGGAATTCTTCTAGCTGAAATAAAAAGATGGCAATGAGTAACACTATTTATTTTTATATTTTTATTTTTATATTTATCTAAAAATATAAAACTCATTGGTAAAAGTAAGTACAGAGTGAAATATAGAATACCCTAATACTGCAAAGATAGTGTGTCAAATGCTTATATCTTCAACATCAAGTTTGAAAGATAACTATTTTTAAATTGCTACAATAATTTGTTAAAGAATATGAAATATAAAAAATAAATCATGATATCAAAAAATCACAATAGGAAGCAGTGGAGTAAAAATGTACAGGATTTTCTTCTATCAAAGTTAAATTGCTATCAGCTTAAAAAAGGATGTTTTTGGTAAGCTTCATGGTAACTCCAAAACTAAAACCTATTATAGATGCACAAAAAATAAAAAGCAAGGATTAAAATATATTAGAGAAGAATCACTTAACTGCAAAGAAAGACAGTAAGAGAAGATGAAAGGAAGAAAGAATCTACAAAAAAGCTAAAAAATAATTAACCAAGTGGCAGTAGGAAGTCCTTTCTTATCAGTAACTACCTTTGATGTAAATTGATTAAATTCTTTAATTAAAAGACGTAGCGTGGCCAAATGGATTTAAAAAAACAAGACCCAACCATTTGCTGCCTGTAAGTGATTTAATTCACTGTTAGGATACTGATATGGTTTAGTTGTGTGTACCCACCCAAATCTCATGTTGAATTGTAATACTCATGTGTCAGGGGGAAGGACCTGGTGCAGGTGATTGATTCAAAATATCTCATGGTTTATAAGTGTGGCACTTCCCTTGATGCTCTCACTCTCCTGCTATGATGTAAGATATGCCTTGCTTCCCCATTACCTTCTGCCATGATTATAAGTTTCCTGGGGCCTCCCTATCCACACAGAACTGTGAGTCAATTAAACCTCTTTACTTTATAAATTACCAAATCTCAGGTAGTTCTTTTTGTTTGTTTGTGTTTGAGACAGAGTCTCGCTCTGTCTCCTAGGCTGAATTCCAGTGGGCAATCTTGGCTCACTGAAACCTCCGCCTGCTGGGTTCAAGTGATTCTTCTGCCTCAGCCTCCTGAGTAGCTGGGACTACCAGCATGCACCACCATACCCAGCTAATATTTGTATTTTTGGTAGAGACAGAGTTTCACCATATGAGCCAGGTTCATCTCAAACTCCTAGCCTCAAGTGATCCTCCCACCCTAGCCTCCCAAAGTGCTGGGATTACAGGCATGAGCCACTGCACCCACCCAGTCTCAGGTAGTTCTTTATAGCAGTGTGAAAACAGACTAATAAAGGTACACATAGACTGAAAGTAAAGAAATGGGAAAAGATATTCCTTGCAAATGGATACCAAAATAGAGTAGAAGTAGTTATATTTATGTCAGATAGAGTTTAAGTTAAAAACTATAAAAAGCAACAAAGATCATTATGTAAAGATAAAAGGGTCAATTCAGCAAAAGAACATAATAATTATAAGTACATATGCACCCAACATGGAAACACTTAAATATATAAGTAAATTTTAATAGATGTGAAGGGCAAGATGGACTACAATATATTATTGGTAGAGAATTTTAACACCCCCACTTTCAGCAATAGACAGATCATTCAGGCAGAAAATCAACAATGAAACATCAGACTTAAACTGTACTCTAGATCAAATGGACCTAGCAGAAAGATACAGCTGAAGAATATACACTCTTCTCAGTTTAATATGCTTTTCAGTTTCACATGGCACACACACCAGTATAGATTATACATTAGGTCACAAGACAAGTCTTAACAGATATAAGAAGAATAAAATTATACCAAGTATCTTTTCTCAACACAATAATATAAAACTAGAAATCAATAGCAGGAGGAACTTCAGAAAATTCATTAATACATCAAAATTAAACAATATGCTCTGAACAATCAATGGGTCAATAAAGAAATTAAAATGGAAATTTAAAAATTTCTTAGGACAAATGAAAATGAAAATAAAACATACCAAAACCTATGAGATAAAGCAAAAGCAATTCTAAGAAAAAAAGAATTATTATAATTACTATAATAATTATACTATTAAATATCTACATGAAAAAAGAAAATACCCAAATAAACATCCTAATGTTACACCTGCACGCACTAGACAAACAAAAATAAACTAAGTTCAAAATTAGTAGAAGGAAGAAAATGATAATCATAAGAACAGAATTAAATGAAATGGAGACTAGAAAAAAAACATACAATATTAGTGAAATAAAGAGTTGATTTTTTGAAAAGATGAAACTGACAAACCTGTAGCTAAATTAAGTAAAAAAAGAGAAGGCTCAAATAAGATCAGGGATTAAAAAAAAAAAAAATAAAGGAGGCATTACAACTAACACCACAGAAATGCAAATAATGATAATAGACTATTATGAACAATTATATGCCAATAATAGATAAATTCCTGGACACATATAAGCTACCAAGATTAAATTTTGAAGAAATAGAAAATCTGAAAAGATCAATAATGAGTAAGGAGATTTATTAAATCAGTAATAAATAGTTCCTCATCAAGGAGAAGCCCAGAACTAGAATTTACTGCTGAATTCTACCAAACATTTAACAAACTAATACTAATTCTCCTCAAACTCTTCCAAAAAAATTAAAGAGACTACTTCCAAACTCATTTTACAAGGCCAGCATTATCCTGATGCCAAAACCAGATAAAGATCCAACAGAAAAAGAAAACTACCACCCAATGTTCCTGAGGAACATAGATGCAAAAAGCTTCAACATACTAGCAAACCAAATTCAACCATGTTCACCATGATCAAGTAGGATTAGTCTAAGGAGGTAAGGGTGTTTCAACATGGGCAAATCAATAAATCAATAAATGTGATACATCACATTAACAGAATCAAAAACAAAACCACATGAGCATCTCAATTGATGCAGAAAAGGCACTTGACAAAATTTAACATCTCTTTCTGATAAAACTCTCAACAAATTAGGTATAGAAGGAATGTGCCTCAACACAATAAGTGCCATACATGATAAACCCACAGGGAACATCATACTGAACAGGAAAGAGTTAAAAACATTTCCTTTAAGATCTAGAATAAGATAAGGATGCCCCTTTCACCATTTGTATTCAATATAGTACTGGAAGTCCTAGCCAGAGCAATTAGTCAGGAGAAAGAAATCAAAGATATCAAATTGGAAAGGAAGAACTTAAATTGTCCCTGTTTGTAGATGACATGATCTCATACACAGAAAATACTAAAGACTCTACCAAAAAAAAAAAAAAAAAAAAACAGTTAGAACTAATAAATGAATAAGTAAAGTTGCAGAATACAAAATCAAAACCCAAAAATCACTAGCATTTCTATATACTAACAGCAATCAATCTGAAAAAAGAAATCAAGAAAATCTCATTTACAGTACCTACAAACAAGGAGATACTTGGTATCTCCTAATGCACCAATATGCAAACACTATCTCTACAATTTAACTACAGATACACTGAAAACTATAAAACATTAACGAAATAAATTGAAGAAGACACCAATAAGTGGAAGGATATCTTGAATTGAAAGAATTAATCTTTTCAAAATGTCTATATTATCCAAAGTTATCTACAGATTCAATACAATTCATGTCAAAATATAAATAATATTCTTCACAGAAATGCATAAAACAATCCCAAAATTTATATGAAACCATAAAAGACCCCAAATAGCCAAAGCAATTTCATGTAAAAAGAACAAACCATCATATACCCTTACTTTGAAATATATTACAAAGCGATTATAACCAAAACAGCATAGTACTGGCATAAAAACAGACACTTAAACAAGTGGAACAGAACAGCCCAAAAATAAATCCATTAATTTATAGCCAGCTGGTATTTTACAAAGATTCCAAGTACATGCAGTGTAGAAAGGATGCCAAGTACACATAGTGTAGAAAGGATGCCAAGTACACACAGTGTAGAAAGGATGCCAAGTACACACAGTGTAGAAAGGACAGGCTTTTCAATAAATGGTGTTGGGAAAACTGGACATCCACATGCAGAAAAATGAAATTAGACCCTTATTTCATACTGCATACAAAATCAAATCAAAATGGATTAAATACCTAAATGTAAGACCTGAAACAGTAAAACTGTGGGAGAAAATACAACCAAAAAAAGCTCCATGACATTAGTGTGTATGATGGTAAATACTGAATGTCAACTTGATTGGATTGAAGAATGCAAAGTATTGTTTTTGGGTATGTCTGTGAGGGTGTTGTGAAAGAAGATTAACATTTGAGTCAGTGACCAGGAGAGGCAGACCGCCTCAATCTGGGGTGGGCACCATCTAATCAGCGGCCAGCTTGGCTAGAATAAAGCAGGGAGAAGAACATGGAAGGAACACAGTTGCTAAGTCTTCTGGCCTTTATCTTTTTTCTTTGCTGGATGCTTCCAGCCCTCGAACATCAGACTCCAAGTTCTTCAGCTTTCCACTCTTGGACTTACATCAGTGGTTTTCCAGGGGCTCTCAGGTCTTCAGCCACAGACTTAAGGCTGCACTGTTGGCTTCCTGACTTTTGAGGTTTTAGGACTTGAACTGACTTTCCTGCGCCTCAGCTTGCAGATGGCCTGTTGTAGGACTTCACTTTGTGATCATGTGAGTCAATACTCCTTAATAAACTCCCCTTCATATATACATCTATCCTATTAGTTCTGTCCCTTTAGAGAACCCTAATACAGTGTGTATAATGATTTTTTAAATATGACCCTTATAGCACAGGCAACAAAAGCAAAAATAGACAAAAGGGATTACATCAAAGTAAAAAAAACTGCTGCACAGCCGAGAAAACAATCAACAGAATGAAGAAACAACACGCAGGATGGGAGAAAATATTTACAATCTATCCATCTGATGAGGGATTGATAACCAGAGTAGAAAAGGCACTCAAACGAATAAATAGCAAAAAATAATAATAATAATTACTATTATTTAATTCAATTTTTAAATAGCCAAAACATCTGAATATACAAATCTCAAAAGACAACATACAAATGGCCAACAGGTATATTTTTAAATGCTCAATGTCACTAATCATCAGGGAAATGCAAATTAAAATCACAAAGAGTTATCACCTAAAACCTATTAGAATGGCTATGATCAAAATAATAGACAATAACAAGCATTGGCAAATATGTCAAGAAAAGAGAGCCCTGTACACTGCTGTTGGGAATGTAGATTAGCACAGCTATTATGGAAACAAAGTATGGCAATTCCTCAAAAAATTAAAAATAGAACTAACATATGATCCAAAAATCCCACTACTGAGTATATATCCAAATGATATAAAATAAGTATATCAAAGAGATATCTGTACTCCCACATTTATTGCAACACTATTGACAACAGCCAGGATATGGAGTCAACTTAACTGTCCATCAAAAGATGAATAGATAAAATGTGATATTCATACACAAAGGAATATTATTCAGCCATAATAAAGAAGGAAACCCTAATAATTGTGACAGCATGGATGAATCTAGAAAACATTATGTTAAGTGAAATAAGCCAGACACAGAAAGACAAATATCACATGATCTCATTCATATGTGGAATATAAAAAAGTTGATCTTATAGAAGAGAATAGAATGCTGGTTATGAAAGACTAGAGTTAACTGGGGGAAGGAAAAGGTGGGAAAATGTTGGTCAAATAATACATATTTATAGTTAGATAAAAAGAATAAATGCCAGAGATCTATTGCACAGCATGGTGACTACCATTAATGATGATACATTGTATTTTTGAAAAATGTTAAGAAGGTAGATGTTTAGTGTCCTCACCCACAAAAATGATAACTTTGTGAGGTAATACATTTATTTAGCTAGATTTAGCCATTCTATAAAGTATATATACTTTAAAACATCATGTGTACACAGATAAACACATATTATTTTATATGTTAATTTTACACATAAATAAATCTTGGGGAAAAAATAGAACTAAGATGAAAGTTAGGATCCAGATATGCTCATTTAAGAAACACTCAGCATGCTTATTTAATTGGTTAGACCTATCTTAGCATCTCACTCACAACACATAAGTTCCAGATCTCAGCAAAATCTCACTTACTTAGGTATTTTGGGAAATCTTCTATGGTATGTCATATGAGTTCATAATCAGTTCTATCAGCTATCAAATGGAGTCTGCTTTGGTTTGCTCCAGACCTCTTGGAGATGGCCTCCTCACCACTGCCAATCATGTGGTACCCCCTTGACAATATTCATATTCCACCCAGAAACACTATCTCCTAATGCACCAATATGCAAACACTATCTCTACAAGCACTGCTATCTCTTCCGGGTTCCTCAATACACCCATGCCACATTTTGACCAAACAAATTTGGGGAAAATATTCCTTTTTATCATACTTCTTCTCACAAATATTTATTATTAATAACATTGTCCTGGCCACTAGGGCTACAGTGGTTCACAAATGGGGTCATGGAAACTGCTCACAAAGAGTTTACAGTTTAGGGAGGAAGCATATCTCACACTTACTAATGTTTACAGTATACCAGGAATTATGCTAAATACTTTATCTGCTTTTCTCCTTTATCATCCCAAGATTACAATGTAGACATTCTTATTATTACCGTTATATTGGATGTTGTAGTAGGCTAAATAACAGCCATTCAAAGATATCAGGTATCAGGTCCTAATTCCTGAAACCGTGACCGAAACACCAGGGATTTAGTCTAGGTCCTGGGGCTCACCATGCAGCCAGCCAATTACTGAGATGACGATTATTGCCAAGAAACAAAGCTTTAACTGGGTGCTGCAGTCAAGGAGATGGGCACTCAGTCTCAAATTCATCTCCCTAACTAAAACTAGGGGTTTGTACAGCAGAGAAGAAATGCAACAGTGTACAAGAAGCAGGAACTAGGGAGGAAAAAGAAGCAATCATGATGAATGAGGGGTCCGGCATCTCATTGGATACAATGATTTCATGAGTTTCAGTTCTCTGATACTTTGAGAGGCCTGAAAGTTTTTTCCTGAGGAAGGAATTCAGTTAAAACAAATGTAAGGTTCAACCTTTAAGAGAGTCAGCGTCTAATGTTTATACAAAAAAACTATCTATGGGACCATTTGAGTCAGTTTCAAAACCTGTAAATATTATCTTCATAAAGAAAAACAATCTTTGTACATGTGATTAAGCCCAGGATCTTAACATCATGGAAAGATTATCCTAGATTATCTGTGTGGGTCCTAAATCCAATCACATGTGTCTCTTTTATATATGTATATACTTTAAGTTCTGGGGTACATGTGCAGATCTTGCAGGACTGTTACATGGGTATACACATGCCATAGTGGTTTGCTGCCTCCATCTCCCCCATTACCCACATTAGGTGTTTCTCCTAATGTTATCCCTCCCCAACCTCCTCACCCCCTACTATCACTCCCCTAGCCCCCCACCCCCCAACAGATCCCAGTATGTGATATTCCCCTCCCTGTGTTCATGTGTTCTCATTGTTCAACACCCACTTATGAATGAGAACATGTGGCATTTGGTTTTTCGTTCTTGTGTCAGTCTGCTGAGAATGATGGTTTCCAAAAGTCTAGGTCCAGACTGGTTAATAGCTGAATACTACCAGACATACAAAGAGGAGCTGGTACCATTCCTTCTGAAACTATTCCAAACAATAAAAAAAGAGGGAATACTCTCTAACTCATTTTATGAGACCAACATCATCCTGATACCAAAACCTGTCAGAGACACAACTAAAAAAGAAAATTTCAGGCCAATATCCATAATGAACATCGATGCAAAAATCTTCAATAAAATACTGGCAAACTGAATGCAACAGCACATCAAAAAGCTTATCCATCATGATCAAGTAGGCTTCATCCCGGGGGATGCAAGGCTGGCTCAACATACATAAATCTATAAATGTAATCCATCACATAAACAGAACCAAAGACAAAAATCACATGATTATCTCAATAGATGAAGAGGCCTTTGACAAAATTCAACAGCCCTTTATGCTAAAAACTCTCAATAAACTATGTATCGATGGAACGTATCTCAAAATAATAAAAGCGATCTACAACAAGCCCACAGCCAATATCATATACGGAATGGGCAAAAACTGGAAGCATTCTATTTGAAAACTGGCACTAGAAAAGTGTGCCCTCTCTCACCATTCCTATTCAATGTGTCTCTTTTTAAGAGAGAGGCAGAGGAAAATTTCACAGAGAGAGAGAGAGAGAGAGAATGTGAAGACAAAGGAAAAGATTGGAGTGATGCAATCACAAGCCAAGCACCTCCAATCAACAGTCACCCTAGAAGCTAGAAAAGGCAAGAAACAAATTCTCACCCAGAGCCTCCTAAAAGAGAATAACCCAGTGGACACCTTGATATAGGAATTCTGGAGGCCAAAACTATGAAACAATAAGTTTCTGTTAGATTACCTCCAGAGCTTTATCTTAGACACCTAGCTAAGGCATTTTACCAAAAATATCTTCTGGGCACCAAAGCCGTGATGTCTGTTCCCAAATCTCAAAGAATGTTTCATAAAAAGAGTTGCTTCCAGCAGCACTTTCTTCCTAGAGTTCAGGTAGAAATCCTTGGGGTTGACTAATAAATAGAAACAGGTCCCTTGAACATTATCCATGTTTCTTCCTTTCTGCAGCCTCTGTGCTTTTCTGCTTCATCTGTCCTGTTCCCTCTCCATAAAAAAAAAAAAAAAAATTCTTATGAACCTGGACTTTTGCAGATCAACTCCTAGTGGAACCAATAGTTCTATAATTAGTTAGAAGAATGAGTTCAAAGAATAATGCTCTAAGTTTATATTATATGTCAAAAAATCTCGAAAATAGTAAATAAACTCCATAGGTAGATAAATATTGAATTAACAAGGGAAATAGAAGATAGGTAATAGAAAAATTCTCAAAGGAAACTAAGCTATTCTCTGAATTATTTACTCAATAATTTATTTTACACATTTATGCATTTCCAAAATACGCAAGATCTCACTTGTGATGCAGTTACTCTGCCGCTTCCATCGGCACT